>JASDDO010000010.1:393218920-394497751 GCA_030015575.1 Agapanthus africanus | reverse complement strand
CTGATTACGACAACCCTCTGGCAGAATAATATATACGTGCACTTCTAAAACTAGTTTTATAATGACGCTATACTTAACCTCCTACCGGGTCTCATAGTCTGGAACAACAGTAGTGTCAAGTCTGGGTAAGTAAGAACCTCCCAGTCACCGTCCTTGAGGCTACCGGAGTACCTCTCGGGTGTCTGAGGTTACCCATCATATCTGCGGAGTGGCTAATGGAATGTCAAAACCTGATTGAATATATAGGTCCTATTAAATTTTCCGTAATCGTTCGCGGTTCTGGAATTACTTCCAGTTCTACCATACTCCCACTACTGTTTTCTGCAAAAAAAATCCATTTTACTAAAACTGTGGCGAGTCAAGAACAATATCACTATTGATCTTCCAAATGGTAGAAAATCAACCCTCGTCATAGCCAGGGTCAACCCACAAACTGCCATTACAGAAACGTGCCCTGAGTTATCCAGAGTCTGGTTTTAAGAATAAGCTGGACAACTCCCCGTACCTTAACATCGTTAAGGTATGAACCATTCTATATCCAATATAGAAACTTTGGCACTTTATTTAATTGGAACCAGATTCAAATCATGCAGCTGTCTCCAGTGCATATCAACTTAATGGAAAGAGGCTAATCAGCATTACTCAACTTAGGAATCCATCCAATTATGAGTAACCTGAAAGAGAAACACGTTTCTCAAAACCATTACTATCATCTGAATACCAATCATAAGAATCTACATCTTCGATCTCTTTGAAGAATCCCGATACTTGTGATACCTGGTTTTCTACTTTATTCTTATACCCACAACTTCTCAAAACTTAGACCTTGTATTTCTACGAAACACTTGTCTAAAAACTAGAGAAGTCATAAGTAAACAGAACATAGTACGAGGACCTACCCCTTTGTCCTGATGGACACTTGGACAACATACAATACTCTGTATAAGTCCGCTGAGTTGAACAACTCAAAACCTGTGCGTCGTAGGTTGAAAACTGTACCCAGGAGATTTCCTCAAATATCACCAATTACAACGAATTCCGATATAATGAGGATAATTACCTAATTCCCAATAACTTACTCCCACTCATCATCTGTAAAACCATACAGATATGAGAATGAAACCTGGTAAATATATACCCTTGGAGTAAGTATCTAATCGGGAAAACGGTTTTCTTATAACAATGCACCGAAACATGAAAATGTTTCGTAGGGGTATCCTGGTATTCCCAGCAATGCCTCTTCCATGATCCAATTCATGACTATAACCGTATATTTCTTTGTCATCTCTCCAAATCCCTTTATTTGTCTTTAGTCATTACCTTCTGTACACCATCGTTAGGCCAAATGGTTTTCTTCCTTCCCTAGCGTTCGGCACCAGCCTATGGTTTAGAAGAAGACTATCCAATAAGCATAATAGGTGTACCCTCCTAAACCAAGGAGTACTCGTAACTTGAGAGAAGGTGATGATAAAAGACAACTGAATAATACCTTATTCTTTTAAAGGTGAAATAGGAGTGGCGATGAAGTACGCGGTTTGGTCGTGAATAATATCAGTCGCAATTTACTTTGCCCTCTTTCTAATCCCTTTATTTTGTCTTTACGTATTACCTTCTGCACACCCTACTTAGGCTAATTGGTTTTCTTCATTCCCTACCTTTCGGCACCTGCCTATGGTTTAGAATAAGACTATCCAATAAGCATAATAGGTGTACTCTCCTAAACCAAGGAGCCCTCGCAACCTAAGAGAAGGTGATAATAAAAGACAACTGAATAAACCAATTCTATTTCTCCTGAACCTGGATCCATCCTCGAAGAAGTCCCTTCGAGTTCGTATATAACCATACGATGGATCTATCCAATGGAAGTGGATGTCCGTAGTAATACGGGGTGTTCTGAGAAATGCAAAGGGTAGAAGAAGGAGTGGCAATGACTTATGCAACTCGGACAATCCAAAAGCCAGTATTTTAAGAAGGTTCGGTCAACTTGGTCACTGAGTCATAGTTTAGGGTCGGTCAAAGGTCGCTGCCAAAGAGAGAGAGAAAAGAAACACTCTGCGTGCACTCTAACCTAGATCAGAATGGTTATCACTTTATCTAATCAGGAAACCTCCCACTGTACTGTCAAATTCTCCTCCAAACCTAAAAGAAGAATCAATCGGGATCACCCGAAGAGTAAACCAACTCATCAGTGGGAATCGGGATCCAACTCTCATCGCATGATAACGTGACGGAATCCACTCACGTTACTCACACTCCAGAAGGTATGCGCATACTTAGCAAGTTTCAGTTTCTTTTAGAAACTCCCGATATGATTTTTGCCCCATGCTCTTATGACCTTGGCTTTGGTCAAAATGTCATAAGTCACATGCCAAGTTCTGCCCGTCACTATCTTGTCAATTTGAACCCACCCGCACATGCCCCTAACTTTGGCCAATCGGCAGAACGACTTTCCCAAACCAACTCATCTATCTATGCAACAAATGAATACCCAGCAGCTACCAAACACTATGCCTTAACTTTGGCTAAAATGCATAGCTTGAATACTACTGAATACCCAAAAGAAATGACGGAGGGCAACGGCTGGTTTTTGGCGAAAAACCTTTAACGTAACGAACTTGATATCGCTGAAGGAACCTGATAGCTTTTATAAAAATATAGTGGCGAAAACCTTTGCTAAAGAGGTTATTCCCGGTGAAGGGATCTCGGCTCTTTCCTCGTGGAATGAGGTGCAGGATATTCCAACTGAATACCGCGATGCAAAGCAACATGTAATCGACTATAGTGAAGTTATTACCCTGACGCAAACTTCTGCCCAAGGGGTCAGTCCCGGTGAAGGGATATCGGCCCTTGCCCCGTCGAATGAGGTGCAGGATATTCCAACCGAATATCACTATGCAAAACAAAAGGAAATGTCTTTGTAATAACACTTTTTAAATTTGTTCCAACAACTCCAAACAGGTTTGTTTTCCTCTGCATTGATCAGAATCAACGCAGTCCCATCAGTTAATCACACCAGAAAAGAACGAAAATAAAATGTATGTATATGCCATCCGCATTCGTCACTGGGTCCCGTCATCACCCATTAGGTTACTTAACTAACGACAGAGCGGGGACTGGACTAGCGCGGGTGTAAAACATATACAACATCTAATAGTATATATACCAATATACAATAATCGCTCCAGGCGTGATAATATGCAACATTACAGAAAAGTAATAAGTATCACAGAACAATACAGATAAACTGGGATCCCCGAGTTTCACAGAGCCGCTGCTGAAACCCGACGTTCCCCTGGTCGTATGGATAGCCTGTGCAATGAAACCTAGACCCCTATGGGTGCGGCAAGTTACCTGCCAAAACCTGAAGCGAGGCAGCCCCTTACAGCAAAGTGAATGGACCACCCTGCACTTCACGGAATCCGGTAGCTTGAGCACCCCTCCTTGGGTCAACCTGTACCCCCTACGAGTGCGGCGAATAGTCTGCCAATTCCAGAGTGAGGCCCCTCTGCCTCTCAAAGCCATGAGATGCGGACCCGTTGCCCTCCAGAACCCGGCTATCCGTGCACTCCGTCGCGGGGTAAAACCTAGTACAGAAATGAAAAATATGTACAACGAGTACATCGACCTCGACCCGGTCGTGCCCCAAAAGAATATTATACAACAGGCAGTGACGGCAGTCCACATGTTGGACGCTCGCTCCGCAATATCAAATGTACAAATAAATCCAAACTGCACTACCATTGCACACTGCTATCCACCACGACAAATCCGCAACATCACAGCACAACACAGAACATCAACGCGAATGTCACGTTCGCAAACCCGTCTAAAAGAACTATAGCAATCAGACGCGGTTTACCGATCAAATGGCATTCACGGTCGGAGATATAATGTAAGTACTGTAAACTTAACATGTTTAAATTTCGATCGACTAAATATCACGAAGTGGGCCCCACGTACATCTGCTGTACAGTAACAAAATTTGGGCCCAAAAGAATATTACCAAAAACCACAATTTACCATTTTAAGCACACTGAAGCAATTTGGACCACTGATCCAATATACGAGCCGCGGATGCGCGGTCAAACCCTAGGTTTGACCGCGGATCCGCGGCGGTATAGTACGATCACGTGACCGAATTTTTAGGGTATGCTTAAAAAACCCTGCTCAATTTTCTGGGATCATCAAAATAATTTTTAAACCAGATTTAAAATCGACAGAAACATTGAACAGAAAAAATGTAGTTTTTGATATTCGGTCCGATCGATATTTTAAACGCGTTAGCACAAGTTAGTAAAGCAAAATGGTGAGGCTCTGATACCACTGTAAGTCTACGGTAGCGCCCCGGCCGTCTAACAGACGCCAAATGCGGAACAAAACTTTTAAACTGGCGCTATCGTATACTATTACCCGGATCTGCCATTATTGCTTAACTAACAAACTGTAAAGAGAGTAGAAAGGTTATACCGAATGATCCGAGTCCTTCGTTCTTTAACCATCATCCCACGCTCCGTTGCGGCTGCTCCGATCTCGTCGATCTCCGATCTGCTCGTCCAGGTGGCACCACGTCAACGATTCTTTAAACGGGCTCCCGCCTCTGACTCGAGGCAACTCGGTCGTCAAGTTTTCTAAAAGAGACGACCAAGATTGATGTAGAGAATGAGTAGAAGATTTTGTCTCGTTACGTCCAAAGTTATGGACGAACGGTTAATGAAGTTGCCATTTGGATCGATATGAAAATGAGATATGAATATGTTAATTTCCATACATCCAAAACTCTATCTTTTTCAACAACCATTATCATCTCACAAAGGGAGGGGCCGGCCAATATATATCAAGAGGGAGGTGAGCGTAGGAGCAAAGAGGGTGACCACAAGGATAAATATCATGAGGAAATATCCTATGGTTAACAAGAATCATTAATGCTAAAGCATGAGTCATTAAAACCTAGTCATCCTTGCATTAATGAATCATTAAAAGCACAAATGAGTCATAAGCCTTATCACCACTTCTAGAACCTTCTAGAAGCATGACTCACCCTCATCCAAGAAAAGATAAATCCGTATTTAACCAAATGTCAAATACGGCTGATAGAAAACTGGAAACTGGAAACTTCAAAAAGCGATCCTGAAACGAATTTCTGGATAACCCCGTAACAGTATAAACATACCCGCATTTGTATTACGACCGAATACAAATGCAACTGAGACAAAGATATTATATCTACACAATACAATACTCGGATCCGGCTTAAACCAAAGCCCACCAGTATTATCTGCCCGAAATATGACACGTGCGTAAACGCACGTGCATTTTCCGAACCCTGCCATAAAACCATACGGCCTCTACAAAGTTTCGCCCGAACTTGGGAAACTGTCTGTGGGGGACTCTAATGACTCGTCAGTACCCTGGCAGTGGGTTTAACCACAAGCCGTCAGCGGCACTAGCTGTGCGTAACGGCTGCCCATGGACTGACCTCAAGGGAGGCCGATGAGCGAACTCATCCGGAAACCCTACTGAGCCTAACAGTGACAATGTATATACAGTCCGGTCCGTTCGTCTATGAGTATCGCATATCTGCCTAGGGGGCTGGTAACGTCAGACCCCCAAAAGCGGTATAAGTCGTGTCGGAGTGAAGCCCAATAACACCCTGAGATACTACTGGAGTACCTACCAGTAAATCTCCTGCCACGGCCGTGGGCTTTGTGTAATGGCTCTCCTAGACACAGCACGATCTCACCCCCAATACCAGGAGAGACGAATCCCCTACCGATCTGCTCACGTGCCTCCATGTGGCTCGGGACTGTACCCAAAAACTACCTGTTTGCACGACTCCTTTGAGCCGTGGTAGGGTAGAAATCAAAGCACAGTGGGAACTCACACGAGACAAATGACAACCTCAGGTCGATGAACTAACATGTACACATGTCACCAGGGAACTGCTATCTGACGATATGTATAATACCAAAGGTTCCCGGCGAGTCCTGTCCGGTGTACTCATAACCCAATGAGCACCTGTATACATCTTAGGTGATCCAACTGACACCAGTGGCTTATGAGACCGGCCACCGCCCCTCGTCGTGGTCTCGACTGTATACACTAGTCTATTCCGGAGTATCGATGCCCTGTCTCGAAACTCACACGACTAGGGACCACAATTAAGGATATGCTTATAAACCATCCAACTCTCACGTATATGATCGCCATCATACTGTTGGTAGTAAAGCAAGATCCTAAAGGCTCTATCAAAGTGTAACGGTGATCAGTCACCTGAACCTGTACACGACTGATAAAGGCAAACCAGATAGCATACTATCATCTCGAGTAAGACTGTCCTACCGGTATAGGTCCTCCGCAATCATTGCAATCACGTACCTGCGATCCAATAATTAACTCTGAGGGCACTATCTCCAACAGAGAATTGATCCCCCTTAAACCTATATTTACTAAAATCCTTAAATATTGTTTTTATATAACTCGAGAGGGGGTTTTATGAAAAATATTTTAATATATTTAAAAAGTAAGTCTCGAGGGTGAGTAGTTTTTTATTAGCATGGATTTTAAGTATTGGGGTATTTTAGTGATAAATACTTAGTTTTGAAAAGTTCATGGTATTTTATTGAAAAACTTGCCTTTTTGGTATCTTGATAACATTTTATTGGCATTTGTGAATCTTTCATTTTTTAGAAAAATATAAATTTATTATATTTTGAAAATATAGATTTATAATTTTATATAATTTTCATTTTAAAAAATAATTTTATTTTATTTAGAAAATTCGTATTTCTTAAAAACGTATTTAAATTCTTTCGAAATCGAATACTCCGTGAGGAGGTCTGCATTTCGTTCTACTAGCCTAAGAATATGCGATAATCCGTACCATTCGTTAGCGGGTCCCCTAAATAGGGTTGTAAATGCATAATCATAAAGGAAATTAAATACCGCTTTAAAAGAAATCTGGTTTTATAATTTTGTGGTGTTTTATTGTAAATATTATTCTTCGAAACGAAAATACATACAACTAGATATCGTGCTATGAAACCAAGTGTATGTGAGGGCTAGGTAGTTACTCCGTAAAGTTTTCCTAAAGGTATTGTTAAGTAATTTTGTCGAAAAGATATGATAACAAAGTTCAAAGTATTTTAATATAAAAGCTTAATTAGAATTGTTTTCCATGAGATTCTTGAGTAAAATTGATTCTAAATATTAGTATTTAGGATTACAAGTATTGTGTAAAAATTTAGGTTGAACAAAGTATAAAGGGAAAGGAGTTTCTATGGTTTTGAAAAAGAATATCGATAATAACTACACTTACCGATATAAGTTTTAAGGTTGCATTTTAATGAAGAGGAAGAGAGTTTGGGAGGGACTTACGGTTTTGAAATTTCAAGAAGGGGTTGAAGAAAAGGGGATGAGCTTCGTGGCGTTGCGGGAGCTCCGGAATAGGTTTCGATTTTCGCCGGAACTAACTTGCTCGCTAATGCCATTTTACTCCATTTACACTTAGGAACTTTTTAGAGAGTTTTGACTAGAATTTTTAGAATTGTGCTGAGCCAAACTGTGGGGTGGTATTTATAGTGGAGAATTAGGGTTTGAGAATTAAAATTTTGAATTAAAAAGTATTAAAATGGTGTTTAATTGTGAAATGAAATATCTCTGTTTGATTGCAGGGAAATCAAATAGTACAGAGGGGTTAGGAGTAGCTGAAGAGGTGTGTGTGCAAAGCCCGGGCTTCATTGACCTCATCTGAGCCGTCGGTGTCGGCCTAAACCCTCTTTCCGCCAGTCAATCTCGTTTTGCCTCGAGATTCGTTCCATCTAATCAATTCAGTATTTAAACCATTTTCCACATGTTTAATTTTTCCGATGGGATTCGAACATACAAGCTATGTCAAAGCAGTGCAAGGTTTTATCAGTAAGCTACAAGTTGTTTCTTGTTGTCATTTCACAAAAATGACTTATAACTCAAACTCAGGCTTTAAAACTCATTTTTTATATATTAACAGAAAATTTCCGTACAAAGATTTTAGGGTCGCTGCGCCAAAAAAAAATGTGTGTATGGACTGTTGACTATGTTAATGGATTGTCTTTAAACAGGAGTCATTGTTACGTAATGCCCTTAATTAATATAAAATCATTGAGTCTTCTTTGCATAATATATGTTCATAAATTAAAGGGGGGTGATAGGACTTTTTTCAATCTAATAGTAGCTAAGAATAAAAGAAGGCTAATTTCAACTTGCGACCATGAATTATAGGCACTTTTCTCACATGATACCATGAACTTTCAAAATAATGGATTGATACCATGAACTTTTAAAAGTACAAAAAAAAAACCGAGTAAATTCCAAAATTACCAAAATAACCGTCTCAGGTAATAAAAAAGACTATATTTTCAAAAATGGGAGGTATTTTGGTAATTTTGTAATTTTCCTCATGGTTTTTTTTTATATTTTTGAAAATTCATGGTATCAATCCATCATTTTGAAAGCTCATGGCATCATTTGGGGGAGCGCCTATAGTTTATGGCAGTTTGGTGAAATTTAGCCATAAAAGAATATGAATAGGTGAAATCTTAAAGGGATTTGATAATGGTTTAATATTAATTATAATATTGATTTTAAAAGAAGATTTAAGTCACAAATCCAAAAGGTTTACAGTAATATTATAGTCTTCTTAGTTCTTTGAAAGATAAATTTAATCTGAAACCTCTAACAATGATGATAAAAGAAGCATGCATGCATGAGATTAATTTGCCAGGTGAAACGTAACTAATTTAATTTATCCCTTTTTTCCCTTCAATATGTTTGTTATACTTTCGCGATAACAGACTTGCGTTTTAGTTTTTGTCAAATATAGGATTGGGTCTTAATAACTAACCCAAAATGTTATTGGATAGGATACAAATTTTAATTGAGATTATTAGTGTTTCTATTGTATTGAATTTCGCTGAGATAAGAAAGATTTGTAAAGACTTTTAGCATAGATTTAAATTAAACTTAAACCAACTGGTTTAAATATATTGATCTCCTTTAAAAAGAACTACACGGTAACAGAATTTTTTAAAATCAAAGTATTGATTATTAGATCCACCTGCACTTCACAATGCAAAAAAAACCTAGTCCGAACTACATCCAATTAGCCACCAAGGGTCTCCATGTCTTCAACAACTTGTTGAGCCTTGGCCTGAATCAGTGCCCAAGTTGCTTCAACATGTCTCATCTCCGTCATTGTCGCTCCAATCGCAAACCGCAATACAAACATCCCGTCCACAACTGCATGAGTCATGAAAGCTTGCTTGCTTGAGTTGACAGCCTCGATCAACCTACGATTCATCTCCGACCCATTATCCGACCCATCACCACCCTTGGGTCTAAGCCGAAAACAAACAAGAGCGAATTTTCGTGGCACCACAACCTCAAACCTTTCGTCCATTGCAACCAGTTCTTCAAAATGCTTGGCCATAGCTACATCGCTCCTTATATGCTCCATCAAGTTAATCACTCCGTATCTTCGTATGACAACCCACAATTTTATTGCTCGGAATCTTCGGCTTAAGGCGATCTGCCAGTCCTTATAGTCCACCACCTGCTTACCATCGGTAGCTTTGTTTCTTAAATACTCAGGATTAGTCGATAACGAGTCTGTTAACATGCTAGGGTTTCTCACCCATAAGCAGCAACAGTCCATGTTGGTCAAGAGCCATTTGTGTGGGTTCAAGCTAAAGGAGTCGGCGAGTTCGACTCCGTTGAAAAAATGTCGGAACTCTGGGCATATACCTGTAGCTCCGGCATAGGCCGCATCGATATGGAACCAAATGTTGAATTCCTTGGCCACTCGGCCAAGGTCCAGCAATGGATCCACGGCTCCTACTGCAGTCGTGCCAATAGTCGCGCATAGATACAACGGAAGTAGCCCATTTGAAATATCTTGTTCGATCGTGCTACGAACAATATCAGCGGTTAGTGCATAGCCTGAGGCGGCAGAAGTAGAGATTGCTCTGAAATTAGACGGTGGTATTCCGATCAGTTTCGATGACTTTTGAACCGTCGAATGCGTTTGATCAGAGGCATAGACCACCAGTTTGATAATACAATCTGTCGGGGATTTTGGTAAGGGTTAGAAAGGAGAACAAAGTGTTAGAAGGTTGGCATGGACACTCGCTATTTTATAAATAATAAATTTTCCGTCTTGATAGGGATGATCTCAATTGAAATTCTATTCTCGGAATACAAGCCCCTATTAAAAGTTTCAAAGCATATAAAAACCACATTGATTTATATATAGAATTATGAAAAGAAACCAATGAGCGATAGCTCCGTTGGCATGGGCACTTTCCTTTTTGGGGAGGATGCGGGGTTCCAACCCAGGAACCTCAAGAGAGAAAGTAACAATAAATTAACGCTTTCGGGGCAAATTCATGGGTCTCCTAGATGTGTATATCGGATGGGATGGGATGGATGCGTGGACGTGGTGTGCCCTCGGTGTGCTGTAAAAAAAAATTATGAAAAGATAGACACACACACACGATTGTCAGAACCAAGAGTGAATGGTTATATGTTTCTGTATATATAATAAATGATCATTATCTATAATAAATGATCATTACATATAATAAATGGTTATATGTGTCAGTATATATAATAAATGATCATTATATATAATAAATGGTCTCAATTGAAATTCTATTCTCGGAATACAATCCCCTATTCAAAGTTTCAAAGCATATAAAAACCATGTTGATTTATACATAGAATTATGAAAAGAAACCAATGAGCAATAGCTCGGTTGGTATGGGTATTTCCCCTCTTGGGGTGAGTATGGGTTTCGAACTCCAGGAACGCCAAGAGAGAAAGTAACCACAAATTAACGTTTTTGGGGCAAATTCGTGGATTCTCTTGGTGTGTGTGTGAGGTGGGGTGGGCATGTGGGTGTGGTGTGCATGGCTGTATTGTAAAAAAATTTATGAAAAGATAAACACACATGAATTCTTAATTAGAACCAAGAATGAATGGTTATATCATTCTGTACATATAATAAAAATGATCATTATCTTTGCAAACCAAAACAAAGTATGCCTCAATAGTTTTCAAAGAGATGAACAAAAGCTAGGGATCTTGAAATTAAAGTTTTGTCTAATTGTAGTTCATAATGATTGAAAAGTTAGTAAACGACTAAATAATTTAGGAAAATTGGTTTCTAGACCTAAAATTCGAAATATTTAAACCCATCAATTTCAATATTATGAAAAAAAAAATCAGTAATCTTCTACTGTTCTACATATTTTAATTTTACCTATAAATATATTTTGGAAATTACAAATTTATCCTCTATCTTTGCTATTTTAATGCCAAAGAAAGAGTGCAGGAATCACGTGAAAAAACAACCCTCTAAACCCTCTAATTTGCCGCCACCTATAAGTAACAATGACGTGTCAGCTATTTATGGCACGTGCAATGCATAAATTAAATTAAAAAGATATAAAAAAAAATAATGAGATTTGTTAGTTCTTTAATATAAATATTTTAATTTTTTGTTTGAGAAATATCTTAAATAATTTTAGTTAAGATCATAAAGATTTTTTGAAAATAATAAAGAATGTTAAAAGACTTTTAATATATATTTTTATAAGATTTGTGTGTGTAGATGTGATGTGTGCTTAGATGAAGTTTACGGCCAGTTCAAGAAAAAATTATAAGACCGAAAAGATTTTTAATGACTTTTAGGTAAGATGATACATCTTTTATATACTTTTAGTTAAGATAACAAAAATATCCACCTCAAACGTTATTTCCTTAAACATACGAAACAATGATTTGCCTGTGTGCAATCTATGGTTTTGTAACGTTGAGGTTTCACAATGTTTGGGATCATTTGATAACATAGTTTATGAATGCGAGATTTAATTTAAGATAACTAGTTTTTTAAGTACCTCCAAAGAAAAAGATATGACATGAAAATTTGTCCTTTTGAAGTTTAGAAAATTGGGCTATCAAGCCCTCAAAACTTTCCGAAATCGCAGATTAGTGCATATCTACACTCATCAAATCTGTACTAGCATAAGCTTTTTTTTTCCCGTAGTCCTTTCAAATTTCATTTCAATTAATTGTGAGAGAGTTATAGTAACTAGTCTTTTAGGCAAGTGCGTTGCATTTATTATAATTTTTTTATGATAATATTTTATTAAATTATCTGCGTACATCACTCTTGTAAAATAATAATGGCGTGGCATTTAATTACGTGCATTGCACATAAAATAATAGTGTTTTTCTGTTTGATTTTTCTGAAAAATAAAATGCCATACCAATCAATTTCAAAATGAAACGAACCCTACTTTTTCCCTATAACATTAGATTGAGATACATATCTTACATGCATAACACCAGTATTATTAGTATAAGGAATTATATAACAATTTCACCTGATCCAAATTTGCTCAAAGCTTTATCTCGAGCCGCAACCAAAGTGCAAACTATAGATTCGCATGTGCTCCCATGCAAAACACCTCCGCCACCTTCGCCTCCCGAAAACAGAAATATATTAGGAAGTTTGAGCATATTTGCCATCCAATCCATGACAATGCATTCGAGCTCCGTCGCAGCCGGGGATGAGATCCAGCTGAATCCGACAACGTTCAAACCAGAGCAAAGCATCTCGCCAAGAAAGCCGGCACCGCTTGCATTGGCTTGGAAATAGGCATAGAAGTTAGGGCTTTGCCAATGAGTTAGCCCTGGAAAGAGATCCTTTTTAATGTCTTCAAGAATCGTTTCTATTGATTCAGGATATAATGAAGGCGAGTTTGCGACGAGTTTTCTAAGGTAGCCCGGTTCGACTTCGCTTCGAACCGGGTATTTATCGATGTCGCGATAGTAATCTGATATGAAATCAATGACGCTATGAGACTCTTTGGCAAAAACTTCTGGATCTAATGGATGAAAAACATCAATTGAGAGACTGCCCATTTTTATTTTTCAGCATAGTTTTAGTGATACAATTAAAGAGGGAGATTAGTTGTGGGTTTGAGGATCGTACTGAAGAAAAAATAGTTATTTATAGAGAGAGATGTGTAAGAATTTTTAATTTATTTACATTTAGACGTATGCAATGAACGTTCTGTAAATGACTGCTATTTATTTGGATTCCATGAATCTCATTTGAGGAAAATGCATCTACTCATAACCCAATTCAAATCCAATAAGACGGTTCAATTAATATGAGTACAGGAAAATGCATTTAATTATAATTTTAGTTTATTGAATGTGCAAGTTCCATGAATATGTGCATTAAATGATTTTAGACTAAATATTGGCAAAAAAAAGTATCTAATAGGGGCATTAAACATTGGACCAAAAGGTTGTTGCAAATGAATTTAGACTTAATATGTATGATATGTGTGTTTATTATAAATTTAATCAAGGATTAAGATGTGTTATTATATGTTTATATATTGAGGATGTGTTGAAATTTGGTACCGATAAAAGCGAAATTGATGAAACCATAATTTTGACATGAAAATGAAGTTATTATAGTTTTTGGAATTAAAATTATAAGATCCTATGTTTATATTAAAGGGGGCATGTTATATATTTATTTATATGAGGGCACGTAAGGGCTTTCAACATAAGAAGTTTGTTTTTTAGTACTCAAATCATAGTTTTTCAGGGGCCGGTTATATATTTATTTATACGAGGACACATACGAGTTTTCAACATAAGTCGGGTTTCATCCAAAAGACTCGATCTTTATGAGATTTGTCCCATCTCATATATTATACCTATGTACCTCTCATACTTTTTATAATATGGAAGTATGTTATTCACATATCTCAACAATGCGAATCGTAAAACTGCTTCTAATCTATATGATCATTCTCTTAAATTAATAAAGAGTGGAGGAAGACCAGTTTCACAATTACAGTTTGCAAGCGCTGCAAGCAAGGGGCCCATGCAAATGCACAGGAAAAATGCTATGGAGATCCTATTTTGATATCTTGCATGTTACACGATCAATGTTACACGAAATTTTTAGTCTTTAAGTAATGTATGGATCAATTTAAAAGGGCTAAAACATACGTCATAAATGGTTCGAATGGAAATTTTAATAATATAAAGAGGCTAAATCTAGTTTTCCAATCCTATAGTTATCGATAAATAAATATAGCAGGAGCCAACAGAAAATTTTCTTAAAAGATAAGGCTGAATCTCTCCTTTTCATTAGCAATCACCATCCACGGAAGGGAATGAGCGAAATTTCCTTATTATTTTAGTAAATTTGACCATACATAATCATTAGATTAATCACAGAATCTGGGAGCTCATGAAAATAATCTCAATACTCCCCCTCAAGATCCCAATGCCTTTATGAAGTCTTCAGCAACTTGATTAGATGTGTGCCCATAAGCGGTCCTGGTGATCCCTGATTCGATTTTCTCTCGAATGAAGTAACAATTTATTTCAACATGTTTAGTTCGCTCGTGGTATACAGGGTTGACAGCTATATGCAAGGTTGCTTAGTTGTCACAGAACATGAATGCTGGTGCACTCAAGTGAATTCCAAGATCTTTGAGTAAATAAACAAGCCATTGAACTTCACAAGCGGTTTGTGCCATGCATCTGAATTCAGCCTCTGCTGAACGAGAAACGGTTTGTTGCTTCTTTGCACGCCACGGAATTGGGCCGTTTCCAATAAATACACAAAAACCGGTGTTGGAACGTCGAGTAAAAGGACACGAACCCCAATCGAAATCGTAGAATGCTTGTAAATGTAAGGATCAGTCAACGCAGCGGAAGCTAGCCGTGGCGTCCATGGGTATTAGAGCTACTAAGTAAGTGTTGCCGACCCATAGGGGTTCTCACTATGTGACAGTAGTGATGAAGCATAGGCATACCCACAGGATAGCACGGAATTCCAAGACTATCTGAAAGAGAATGAGATTCTCTCTCAGCTTACACTTCCATATACACCACAGCACAACGATGTATCGGAGCGGAGAAATCATACCCTATTAGATATAGTACGCTCTATGATGAGTAGTGTTGAGTCACCTCTTTCTTTCTGAGGACTTGCGGTTGAGATAGCGGCATATCTTATGAATCATGTTCCATCCAAATCCATGCATAAGACTCCATATGAGATATTTAGTGGTAGGAAACCATATCTTAAACGGTTTAAGATATGGGGTTATCCGGTTTATGTTAAAAAGCAAAATCTGGACAAACTTGAGACACGGTCGGTATTATGCAAGTTTGTAGGATATCCAAAGAAATCTTTATGATATATATTCTACTACACCGAGAAATAGAAGGTGTTTGTTGCTCGTCACGCTACCTTTTTGGAAAAGGAATTTCTTTCAAAAGAAATTAGTGGGAGCACGATATAGCTGGAAGAAATTCCAGAAGCATAAACTACAACCGAAGATTTGGTAGAACCACAAGATTCAATAGTCCCGAACGAATCTCAACCACTTTACAGATCTAGCAGGGTTTCTCACCCATCCGAGAGATACCACAGTTTTCTCACAGACGATGGGAGTGAGGATTGCATCATGGAAGATGATGACCCAACTAGTTTTGAGCAGGCTATCACAAGCAGTGACTCTATGAAATGGCTAGGCGCTATGTGATCTGAGATGGAATCTATGTATACCAACAAAGTATGGACTTTGGAGGTTGCTTCTGAAGGGGTAAAAGCTATTGGGAGCAAATGGATCTTCAAAAAAAAATCGGTGTAAATGGAAAGGTTGAAACCTTCAAATCTAGATTTGTAGCAAATGGTTTCTTCAAAGACCAGGTGTGGACTATGACGAGACTTTTTCTCCAGTGGCTATACTTAAGTCCATCCGGATCATACTTGCCATTGTTGCCTTTCATGACTATGAAATCTGGCAAATAGATGTCAAGAGAACCTAAACAAACTTACAACACTTCCGTGTGCCTTTATGTGAAAACTAGAGAGGTTAAACCAACTAACACCATACTAAAGAGGTTTAGTGTCACGCCCCGCTTCCCAGAGTACGCAAACTTGGGCACGTGACATAGCCAACCATGCTACCTGCGGGTAGGACGCATCCGTCCACAGTCACATTACGGTTGTAGAGATATCAAGAACAGTAAAATAAACTAAACTAATACATGTCCAAATCCATAATAACAAGAATCAATGAACAATGAGTGCGGAAGCTAATGATCCAATACAATGAGTAAACAGTACGTCCCATAATGCGGGCTCACATCTGGAAATGAAAAGCAATAAATAAACTAAATCCTAAGGACTCACTGTTCAGCCTGCTGGCTGAAGTACTCCTGCTCGGTCGACGACAAAGGTACGGAATCTGGGCCATGCAAAACCCAGACGTCAGCGCGTCGTGATATCAAGTATGTAGCATAAACATGGTAATAAACAATGCAAGCATGAACATGAATAAAGCAGCAATAAGAAGTAATAAACATGGTAATGTGCAGTAGTGACTAAACTGTCCTATCAGGTTTTCTACTCTATAGTCTTTGAAACCAATTGATGAATCGTCGATGTAACTCAATAGTATCCCGTGCGTGCCCGGGACCACGGTCATGATCCTCGGGGCTGAATCCGAGACGTGCCGCTAAGCAGTAAAAGGTAGTAGGATGGACGAGTGATGTCAGCAACAACACTCCGGAGCTGGCCAAGCCCGTAAGACTGATCAGAACAATGTATCGAACTGTTGAGTTACAAGTCGGTTTCACCTTTGATTTCCCCATACCCCCAAACTATGTATGTCAGTCAGGTATTCAGTAGTCAAGGACTAATGCCAACACAAAGTCAAGTAAAGGTAGGTCTGTCTGGATCGACAGCAGGAATGGTTAGGTTTGTCGGCATTAGGCATGAAATCGTGAGACAAGTAATGTCATGGTACAACGGGATGAGTCGGTATGTATGTATGTGTCGGGTATAGCAGGGTCAGGTCAATATGTCGTGCAATCGGGTAAGTGCTCACAACCGGTATACAATCAATAATGAATAACAGCAGGAAACAGTAATCAATCACAATATTCCATATAACTACAGTGATGTTTGCATTCTCTTATTAACAGGTTCAATCATCTTTAGGGTGCAAAAGCCACAAGGTAAAGCAATATTCACAATTATAAATTAAGGAACTACACGAAATTATACTAAGTATAATAATTGTCTCAAGAATAGTTTAACAGTTCAAGCAGATCTGATTCAGTTGTTTTATTTAGTTAAAGCATGGAGTGATGCGGGTTAGTTAATTACGAGGAACTGTTGTAACGATTCCAATATACAGATAACAACAATAATACGATATCAAATGCCATCATTAAGTTACGGTATTGAATAGTGTGAATTAAATTGCGTGGCGAGACTAGATCTCGCACGCTAGCATGTTCAAGCAAGTATTCAGATACTTGCCTCGACGGTCTGCAAACGGGAACACGGATGCGATGTCGGCAGAAAACGCGGTAGGAAAGCACGGGCCACGGATCGAGTCCCAACAGAGGTCAACGGGATCACACGGATCAGGGGACTTCGCTGGAGCGTCGGGTTCGTCAGACGGCACGGTCGGATTCCGGCAAAAGTTAACGGCAACAAGTTAGCAATAAGATAACCATACAAGTTCAGCGGGTTTTGCACCAAAGGAAGTGAAGTGATGCTTACAGAGGAGAAACAGGGGTAACTATGACGGGCCCGACGGCGATGGACCCACCGGCGGTGAACAGGAGGTGCGGCGAGGGTGCTGGAACGGCTGAAAGGGCTCGGGGTCGCTGGAAAGGGGTGCTGCGGTGAGTGGGGAAGAGTGTGGTCAGCTCTGGTGGTCGAGGGAGAGAAGGAGGTGGTCGGAGGTGGTGTCGACGAGGTCGCCGGCGCGTTTCTCCGGCGAACAGCGGGGTAGGCGATGGGTTAGGGCTCGTGTTGGGTGTTCCGGCGAGGGGAGGAGGGCAGCGACGACGAGGTCGGGTCGAGTAGGGTGAAAGGGAGTCGTGGGAGGCGTCGACGGTGATAGGCGACGTCGACGGCGAGGTCTACGAGGGTGGAGGCGAGGTCGGGAATGGGTTGCAGGCGCGGGAGTCGTCGGGAAACGGGAGGAGGAAGGCGCGGCGGTCGCGGAGGCGTTGCAGGCGGCGACGGCGAGGTCGCGGTGGCGACGGTGGGCCGCGCGAGAAGTTAGGGTTAGGGTTTCGGGTTCTCTCGTGATGGATAATGGGTCGGGGAGGCGGCTGCTGCATGGGATTATAAAGAGGAAGAGGGAGAAAGAGATTGGAGAGAGAGAGAGAGAAGGATAGGAGAGAGAGAGAGAGACAGAGAGATATGGAAAGGGAGCGGGGCCCACGCGGAAACCAAGCTCTGTGATTGGTTGGAGGAATATTGAGAGAGATTTGTGAAGGATTTAAACGGTTAAGGAATTATATTCGTGGATATATTTAGTTATATATATTAAATTGAAACGGGCCCTTTTTGGCGCGAAATGAAACATTTCCAAATCGCGCTCGGGTTGCGCCCAAATGTTCCAAATTCAAATTATAAGATTTTAAGCGGGTTCCAAATTTTGAAAAGGGGTGTTTAAAGATTAAAATGCATGCCCCCAAGTCGGACACTTGCACGCGCGCGTAGTCGCCCAAACTTGCCCGTTTAGCCAAACGGAAGGGAATCTCGACACTCGGACGCTACCACGCGACTAGTGGCGACGAGTAGGTTAACATGGACATCTTAAATTTCATTTTAGGAGTTAAAATTTGTTATGTGCCAAAATGACTTAACCGGGTAAAATTCAGCAACAAACACCAGAAAATCGGAAAAATTTAGAATGAGCAAACCACAACCCTCAACTAGTAATATAAATAGTATTATTGGGCTCGGGTGTTACATCATACCCAACTACAAAAGAATTTCGTCCTCGAAATTCCAAGAATACAGGATAGCTAACCACTGGAAAAGGTGAGGGAATTTCTGCCGGATCTCGTCTTCTCGCTCCCAAGTGGATTCTCCATGCGATCGATTACCCCAAGAAACTAGCACAAAAGGGATAACCTTGTTCTTGAGAACCTTTTCTCTTCGATCCTTGATTTCGACTGGTCGCTCCTCAAAAGTCAGGTCCTCCCGAACGGTCAGCTCCGAATGATCCAAGACATGAGTCTCATCACGAACATACTTCCGTAGTTGAGACACACGAAACACATCGTGAACTCCTGCTAATGACTGTAGTAACGCCAATCGGTACGATACCTCTCCAACACGCTCCAATATCTCGAAGGGTCCAACGAATCGGGGACTAAGCTTTCCCCGACTTCCAAAGCGAATCACCCCTCTAGTCGGTGATATCTTCAGGAATACCAAATCACCCACGGCGAACTCTAGAGGTCTTCTTGACGTGTCGGCCCAACTCTTCTGTCTGTCTTGAGCTGCCCTCATAAGCTTCCTGATTGTATTCACCTTCTCGACTGTCTGTACCACCAAATCTGGTCCTAGTAACCTTCGTTCACCAACAACATCCCAACAAACAGGTGAACGGCACTTACGACCATACAGCGCCTCAAACGGAGCCATCTGAATTGTCGCTTGGAAGCTATTGTTGTACGAAAACTCCACCAGGTGTAGATGATCTTCCCAAGAACCTTTGAAGTCCAACATGCAAGCCCTCAACATAACTTCAAGGGTCTGGATCGTTCTCTCTGATTGTCCATCGGTCTGAGGATGATAGGCTGTGCTAAACTTCAATCGAGTCCCCAAACTTTCTTGTAAGCTCCTCCAAAAGTGCGACAAGAACCGAGTGTCCCGATCGGACACGATGCTTACCGGTACTCCACACAATCTGACAATCTCCAGCATGTACCGCTCTGCTAAAGTCTCTTGTCGATTGACCAACCCGAAAAGAAATAAAGTGAGCTGCCTTGGTCAACCGATCGACAATCACCCATACTGCATTGTTGCCCTTTGGACTCCGCGGTAAAGCCGTCACGAAATCCATGGTTATATGTTCCCACTTCCATTGAGGAATCGGAAGTGGTTGCAACAAACCAGCAACCCTTTGGTGTTCAGCCTTGACTTGCTGACACACCAAGCACTTAGCCACGAAGCGAGCAATTTCCCGTTTCATACCTTCCCACCAGAAATGCTGTCGAATATCTCGGTACATCTTTGTCCCTCCTGGATGTACAGAGTAAGCTGAACTGTGTGCCTCCTTCATAAGCTCTCCACGCACATCTCCTTTTGGCACACACACACGGCTACCATATCTCAACGAACCATCTTCATGGATCAGTAAATCGGTTCGTAGTCCGGCTCCAACCTGCTCTCGAAACTTCTGCAGTCTAGGATCCTGCGATTGCGCCGCTTTAATCTCCTCAACTAGGGACGATTGTACTTGCAACTGCATTAACTGTCCTGTAGCACGCGGTAGCACAACCTCCAAGTCAAAACCCCGAAACTCCTCAATGATCTCTCTCTGCGCCGTCAATAACATGAATTGCTGGTAACCGACTTAGCGCATCTGGCATGACGTTAACTTTTCCCAGATGGCACTTAAGATCAAGGTCGTAGTCGGCCATCAGCTCCAACCATCTGCGTTGCCTCATGTTCGACTCCTTCTGAGTGAACACACTTCAAACTCTTGTGATCCGTAAGGACTTCAACTCGCCCGCCCAGAAGGTAGTGTCTCCAAATCTTCAGGGCGAAGATCACGGCTGCAAGCTCCAAGTCGTGAGTCGGATAGTTCTTCTCATGAGTCTTCAGCTGTCTCGAAGGCCAATGCACATCCATCCGTCCAAACAAACGGTACCTCCTTACGCGTAAGCTTGGTTAACGGCTCAGCTAAACGAGCGAAGTTCTACACAAATCTTCTGTAGTATCCGGCTACTCCAAGGAACTCCTTATCTCAGCTACATTCCTTGGAATAGGCCAATCTCGAACTGCTGCAATCGTTTCGGGATCAACGGCGATTCCATCGCCCGACACGACATGCCCCAGAAACTTCACTTCTTCCAGCCAGAATTCGCACTTACTCGTCTTCGCGAATAATTTCTCTTGTCTCAGCGTCGGCAGTGCGATCCTTCTTCTTCACTAAAAGAACTGGAGCTCCCCACGGTGAGTTGCTGCTTCGAATTCATCCCTTCTCGAGTAATTCACCCACTTGTTTCTTAACTTCTTCCAATTCCACCGGTGCCATCGGATAAGATTTTGATACTGGCACTGCACCAGAAATAAGGTCAATCGCAAACTCCAATTCTCGCTTCGGCGGTAAGCCCGAAATATCTTCAAACACATCCATAAAGTCGCGGACAATTGCCGGCTCTTCATTACTCTCCATTACTATAGCCGCAAGAACATTGTTCGTCGGCCTAGCCCTAAACTCGACTGGCCCGACAGAATTGCTTTCTCCAATGAAAGTAAACTTAGGATGTCCGGGAATCTGGAATTACCTTCCTCGCCCTACAGTCAATGTGGGCGTGGAAAGTGCCAAGGAAATCCATCCCAAGACAACCTCATAACTGCCCGGATCTATCACCAAGAAATCTGCAAAAAGCTCCCGTCTGCAAACAACAACTGTACAATCTCTACATTCCTTACTAGCTATGATTTTCCCATTCCCAGTGTGTACGTCCCAGAAACTAGACAGGGTCGTGCAGGTGATCGAGTGTGTAGTTATAAATTTGGATGACATAAACAATGGGATGCTCCGAAATTAAGTAATGCCAAAGCGGGAAAACCATGAACGAGTAAATTACCTGAAACCACTTCTCCCGATGCATTAGCTTCTTCCGTTGTCAACACGAACGCTCGAGCCTGCTGTGGTCCTTGAGTAAGCGGTTCCTGTCCTTGGAACGGTCCCTGCGGAGGCTTCTGTGTATCATGCTTTGTGCGAGGCTTCGACGGACAAGCATCAACGGTGTGATCTGCTGCTCCACATCTAAAACAGAGTCCCAGCCTCATACGACACTCCTTTCGCACATGTCCGGGTTTAAGGCAGTATCTACAGATCACTCTCCCCTTCCGATCACCCATACTTGTTTTCTTCATTGGTGCCACGCTGCGCCTGTTTACTGGAATACTTCTACGTACGGACGTGGGGTCCAGTGCAAATGCTGGTTCCAGCTCGAGTTGTTCCTTTAGTTTCTCCAGCAATCCCCTTATCACTCTTTGCCTGGCGGCTAAGACCGCATGCCCTGGGTCCATCTCCAAATTCTGACCGGCCATATTCCTGTAAATCAAAGTACCCAACATTAGCATGATGATAGTTTTCGAGTATAGATCAAGGCTAGAACTCCAAGATACTTAAATAGAGTGCTGCATTGTAGCTATGCCGCGGTATCATAGCCGCAATTACTTAACTCCACCCAAGTCGCCTAGGTCCTAGAGATAACAAGAAGTTAGGTTTTCAAGTTTGACAATGCAAAGTAAGTTTGCATGCCGACATGATCCGGAAGAATGATTCAAGGATGGTAAAACGGTCAAAGTGGCAGGACATGTTTCCTAATCACGGGTATTCTGATTCGTGTATCGGGTGCGATACCCAACTACAAAGAATCAACCCAATTAACCTATGGCGCTCTGATACCATAAAACCATGTCACGCCCCGCTTCCCAGAGTACGCAAACTTGGGCACGTGACATAGCCAACCATGCTACCTGCGGGTAGGACGCATCCGTCCACAGTCACATTACGGTTGTAGAGATATCAAGAACAGTAAAATAAACTAAACTAATACATGTCCAAATCCATAATAACAAGAATCAATGAACAATGAGTGCGGAAGCTAATGATCCAATACAATGAGTAAACAGTACGTCCCATAATGCGGGCTCACATCTGGAAATGAAAAGCAATAAATAAACTAAATCCTAAGGACTCACTGTTCAGCCTGCTGGCTGAAGTACTCCTGCTCGGTCGACGACAAAGGTACGGAATCTGGGCCATGCAAAACCCAGACGTCAGCGCGTCGTGATATCAAGTATGTAGCATAAACATGGTAATAAACAATGCAAGCATGAACATGAATAAAGCAGCAATAAGAAGTAATAAACATGGTAATGTGCAGTAGTGACTAAACTGTCCTATCAGGTTTTCTACTCTATAGTCTTTGAAACCAATTGATGAATCGTCGATGTAACTCAATAGTATCCCGTGCGTGCCCGGGACCACGGTCATGATCCTCGAGGCTGAATCCGAGACGTGCCGCTAAGCAGTAAAAGGTAGTAGGATGGATGAGTGATGTCAGCAACAACACTCCGGAGCTGGCCAAGCCCGTAAGACTGATCAGAACAATGTATCGAACTGTTGAGTTACAAGTCGGTTTCACCTTTGATTTCCCCATACCCCCAAACTATGTATGTCAGTCAGGTATTCAGTAGTCAAGGACTAATGCCAACACAAAGTCAAGTAAAGGTAGGTCTGTCTGGATCGACAGCAGGAATGGTTAGGTTTGTCGGCATTAGGCATGAAATCGTGAGACAAGTAATGTCATGGTACAACGGGATGAGTCGGTATGTATGTATGTGTCGGGTATAGCAGGGTCAGGTCAATATGTCGTGCAATCGGGTAAGTGCTCACAACCAGTATACAATCAATAATGAATAACAGCAGGAAACAGTAATCAATCACAATATTCCATATAACTACAGTGATGTTTGCATTCTCTTATTAACAGGTTCAATCATCTTTAGGGTGCAAAAGCCACAAGGTAAAGCAATATTCACAATTATAAATTAAGGAACTACACGAAATTATACTAAGTATAATAATTGTCTCAAGAATAGTTTAACAGTTCAAGCAGATCTGATTCAGTTGTTTTATTTAGTTAAAGCATGGAGTGATGCGGGTTAGTTAATTACGAGGAACTGTTGTAACGATTCCAATATACAGATAACAACAATAATACGATATCAAATGCCATCATTAAGTTACGGTATTGAATAGTGTGAATTAAATTGCGTGGCGAGACTAGATCTCGCACGCTAGCATGTTCAAGCAAGTATTCAGATACTTGCCTCGACGGTCTGCAAACGGGAACACGGATGCGATGTCGGCAGAAAACGCGGTAGGAAAGCACGGGCCACAGATCGAGTCCCAACAGAGGTCAACGGGATCACACGGATCAGGGGACTTCGCTGGAGCGTCGGGTTCGTCAGACGGCACGGTCGGATTCCGGCAAAAGTTAACGGCAACAAGTTAGCAATAAGATAACCATACAAGTTCAGCGGGTTTTGCACCAAAGGAAGTGAAGTGATGCTTACAGAGGAGAAACAGGGGTAACTATGACGGGCCCGACGGCGATGGACCCACCGGCGGTGAACAGGAGGTGCGGCGAGGGTGCTGGAACGGCTGAAAGGGCTCGGGGTCGCTGGAAAGGGGTGCTGCGGTGAGTGGGGAAGAGTGTGGTCGGCTCTGGTGGTCGAGGGAGAGAAGGAGGTGGTCGGAGGTGGTGTCGACGAGGTCGCCGGCGCGTTTCTCCGGCGAACAGCGGGGTAGGCGATGGGTTAGGGCTCGTGTTGGGTGTTCCGGCGAGGGGAGGAGGGCAGCGACGATGAGGTCGGGTCGAGTAGGGTGAAAGGGAGTCGTGGAAGGCGTCGACGGTGATAGGCGACGTCGACGGCGAGGTCTACGAGGGTGGAGGCGAGGTCGGGAATGGGTTGCAGGCGCGGGAGTCGTCGGGAAACGGGAGGAGGAAGGCGCGGAGGCGTTGCAGGCGGCGACGGCGAGGTCGCGGTGGCGACGGTGGGCCGCACGAGAAGTTAGGGTTAGGGTTTCGGGTTCTCTCGTGATGGATAATGGGTCGGGGAGGCGGCTGCTGCATAGGATTATAAAGAGGAAGAGGGAGAAAGAGATTGGAGAGAGAGAGAGAGAGAGAATGAGGAGAGAGAGCCAGAGAGATATGGAAAGGGAGCGGGGCCCACGCGGAAACCAAGCTCTGTGATTGGTTGGAGGAATATTGAGAGAGATTTGTGAAGGATTTAAACGGTTAAGGAATTATATTCGTGGATATATTTAGTTATATATATTAAATTGAAACGGGCCCTTTTTGGCGCGAAATGAAACATTTCCAAATCGCGTCCGGGTTGCGCCCAAATGTTCCAAATTCAAATTATAAGATTTTAAGCGGGTTCCAAATTTTGAAAAGGGGTGTTTAAAGATTAAAATGCATGCCCCCAAGTCGGACACTTGCACGCGCGCGTAGTCGCCCAAACTTGCCCGTTTAGCCAAACGGAAGGGAATCTCGACACTCGGACGCTACCACGCGACTAGTGGCGACGAGTAGGCTAACATGGACATCTTAAATTTCATTTTAGGAGTTAAAATTTGTTATGTGCCAAAATGACTTAACCGGGTAAAATTCAGCAACAAACACCAGAAAATCGGAAAAATTTAGAATGAGCAAACCACAACCCTCAACTAGTAATATAAATAGTATTATTGGGCTCGGGTGTTACATTTAGTATGGTGTTAGTTGGTTTAACCTCTCTAGTTTTCACGTAAAGGCACACAAAAGTTATTTTAAAGTTTTCAAAAGAAGAAAATCAACAATAACCATGGATTATAACCTAAAGATCAAAACTTGTAACTAAAAAGAAGTGAGCTATTCTACTCGGATCGAGACTATAACCTTTGTAGCGCGTTAGCCTTCTCTTTTTGGACTCTGGTTATGCTCCAAGCCTTCAGGATCAAGCTTGAGTGTAGACCTCCTTGTCTAAGATGATCCACCTTGAGATTGCTCCAACACAAGCTCCCACTCCACAAACTAGAGTTTTATGTGAAGTAACTGTCACGCCCCGCTTCCCAAAATACGGAATACGAGGGGTAGACAAGGCCAGCCATGCTCCTACGGTCAAGGAAATGTCCTGTCGTAGTCACACTTCGGCTTCTAGTTTTTCATGGTAAACAGTAAATGATGCGCAGGTAATGAGAAATGCAGTAACTGAAAGAAACAATGTAAAGACTGACCTGAAGTGGAACAAACTAATGTAACTCGGAATGGCAAGTCAAGAAGTCTGCGATGCACGTCTAGTTCTGGTCCAGGCTAAATCTTCTCCTCACACTGAGCATGCATACTCAGGTCGTCAGAGCGACACAATAGCAATATAATATATATATAATCAAGTGACAGTTCTAACAGTGGTAATGGATATGAATAACAGTAAATCAATGACAGCATGAATATGAAT
This sequence comes from Agapanthus africanus, assembly GCA_030015575.1. Lineage (NCBI taxonomy): Eukaryota > Viridiplantae > Streptophyta > Magnoliopsida > Asparagales > Amaryllidaceae > Agapanthus > Agapanthus africanus. Next base: position 394,471,602 of record JASDDO010000010.1, on the reverse strand, counting down.
GTGCAGTAATCAATGCAGCGGAACAGTAAAGCAGTATAACGATATGTCACGTATGCCAACACAGTATATAAGGAATATAAATGCCAGTATCCCTATCAGTCTCTAAGTCTCACTGTACAGGTCACTAAGCCTATCGTCAGTCCAAGTGTGAGAGTCAACCACTCGCGAGTGTCCTCCACCCAAGGGTAGAACCCAAGGGCAAGGGACCACGGGCCCAACATGTAACATGTATATCACGGTGTATATCACATACCCTGTAAATCTCCATATAACTCCCTAAATATATAAGCCGGCATGGGACTCCCGAGATTCTGTTGAACTCACACTTAAACTACCCCACACCCCGTGGTCTACATCAAACGCTAACCATAACCATAAATACTAATCGATTCGTGACAAGTCTGCGCGAGAACTGGAGGCAGGACCTCCATCAAGCACGTCCCGACTAATACCTAAGATAAATGGCAGTGTCGGATGCCTTATCTGTGACATCCGTGCAAGTTCTTCCATAAGTGTCACATACCACTTATAGTCACACGTACACGCATCCCACAGACGTCGACAATGCAATAAAATAATAGGGTCACTGATTGTGTACAAGTACGTATCACTTTCACTTATTCACGGATACACGAACACTGACGTACTCGTCACAATCATCACTAAAATCTAACACTGGGTGAATGCACGATATCACTAGGTTATCACTGCAATGATATAGGTATGATATGATGCATGAACAGTATATAAGCATGATTAGGATGTTATGAAACAATATTTTATCACTTGCACGATTTATCATGGAATGTACGTGTACAGTTTAGTGAAAGGATAAACAGGTGATAATTAGTGTGTTCAGTTAGCTATCCATCTAAATTGTTTCAAGCCAATCGGGTTCCAGAATCATTAATTACAACCCTTTCATTTTAAGCGCTCGCGGCTGGAAATCTGGTTTCAGAATCAGAAGTCCGTTTCGCAACGCATTTTAATCCTAGATGGGATCAGATTATAGCGACGCTACAGTTGGTTGAAATCTAGGGTTTTCAGTAAGGTTTTCAACGCAACAGACGGATCTTCGATCGCATCTGTACGTCAGGAGTTATACACTGTTTAACACTAATATGTCAGTTCTGATTCTGCTGGGACTGTTACGCGTCCCGATCAATTAAATTGCAGATTAAATATCAAACGGTAATAAAACAGAATGAAATTAATTGTGTTGTCTAGCTAACAGGTTCACCTACAGTAAACAGCAGAGTTCCACAACCTACGAGTTAAGGAAATCCTGTGGTACCCATTACGGAACAGCAAGCAACAATTGAAGTCGCTCTGAACTGCAGTCCAGAGTCGCACTCCGATCCAATTATCATCACTGTTTAAGTACAGGAATGCCTGGAAACTAGTATAGGGTTAAATTTCGTCGAGTTGGCTTCGATTTGAGCCCTCGAACGCACCATTCTAATATGTATACAATTTATGATGAATTTATTCGTTTTCAGGTACGAGGAAATTATAATTTTAATGGCTTATTTGGGGTATCAATTTTAGTCGTTAGCAGTCATATTATCAAACGAAATTTGCACAAGATGTTCATCACAGCAAGGGCCAATGTAAATAATCCAGTTCCGTCAATTTAGAAAAGTATTTTCTTTGGGAACACGCGTCGAACATGTATGGCACATAATTGGTTTAAATTTGTAACTTTATAATCTGTGAATTTAGTGATTGTACAATAAGTAAATAGCATGTAAGCAAGTAAAAACTTGCCTGAGAATGTCTCGGGGTTGTACGCTGACGGTAACGCCACTAACGCGACACGAAGATCGCAAGCTTGGGCTCGGCCAGGATGCAGTCGAGGCTCGTGGAAGTTGGGGCTCGCTATGTGCTCAGGCGATGTTGTGGCTGGGGACCGTTGATGCTGTTGAGGCCGATGGAGATATTGCAGAGGAAGAGAGGGAGAATTTAGAGAGAGAAAGAGTTAGAGAGAGAAAGAACTTGAGAGAGAGAAAGTGAGAAGAAGGAGATGGGAGAGATGGGGACAGAGAGGGAGAGAGAGTGAGAAAGAGAGAAGTGCAGGCAGATAGAGAGACAGAGGGGGAGAGAGAAAGAACTGAGTTAGAGAGAGAAAAAGAGAAAGCACAGGGGAGAGGGAGAGTGAGAGAGAGGGAGAAGCAGTGAGAGAGAGAGGGAAGTGAGAGAGAGAGGAAATGGGAGCATAGTGAGAAAGAGAGAGAGATCTGAGATCGGAGTGAGAGTGGAGGTGACGACGATGATGTGGATGATGACGATGGGGTCGACGAGAAGCAATGGGCCGCCGTCGAGAGGTGGCAAGGTGGCCGGTGATGGGTGCAGGGGGTTTGGTGCTCTGTCGATGCTCGTGATCGGGGGTGGAGATGGTGGTGGTGATCGGGGATGATCGACGAGGAGGGTGCGGCAGTGGTGGTCGCGGCGTTGAGAACCGGTCATCGTCGTCGTTGCCGGTGAAAGGAGTGGGTGCGGGAGTGGATGAGAGAGGAGGAAGAACAGGAAAGAGAGGAGGGCTGAGGAAAGACAATGGGAGTGAGGGAGGGAGGAAAGGAGACGAGGCGAGTGTCGAGGATAACGCTTGCGAGCGTGGCAAACGTCGCAGACGTGAGCGCGGGCGTGGGCGACGGAGGGGGAACGGGCGCGCGAGAATGGCGGAGAGAGCCGTTGGAGGAGAAAGAGAAGTCGGGTCGGGTCGAGGAGTGTGTGCGGGCGTGGGCTGAAGAAGAAGGGCCGGGCTAAGAAAATGAGGGAAAAGAATTTGTTGAGGGGGAAAAAGAAGCGGGCCGGGCCAGTATGGGAAAATAAATTAAAATGGGAAAAATAAGGGCCGGGGAGAAAACTGGGCCAAGCAATTAAAAGGAAAAATGGTTTAAAATGAATGGGCCGGGGAGAGAAGTGAGGGAATAATAATTTGGTTAAAGGAAATGGAGATTAAGCTTATGGAAAAGAATGAATGGCTGAGGGATTTTTCGTTGGGCCGGGGGTTCGCTGGAACAGAAGTAAGTTTATTTATAAAGAAATGGGCTGAAGGAAAGTAAGGGAAATAATGAGGATGGACTTGGGTTAGGAAATGAATAAGGATAGGGAAATTAGGGAAGAGGGGCCGGTCTGGAAATAGCAAATAAAGAATCTGGGAAAAGTGTAAAATGGATAGATATTAGGGTTTTTAAACTAACTAAAATAATATTAAATAAAAACTAACAAACTTGTAAGTGAAAATTTATATAAATACGGACATAGGCGTATAAAGAAAACCGGGTATTACAGTAACTATCAATACTAATTTGCTAAAAGAGTAAAGATAGAACATGTAGGATTTCTCTCTCTATTTTTCTTCTCTATTTTCTTTTTCTTTCTCTTCAAAAATAAACTCAAGAGAGAATGAGATGAGATGGGAATGACAGGATAATCATAGAATAAGAAATGAATGTCTACGTACTTGTCTCAAAGATAAATGTAGAGATATCCATAAGCTTCCACACATTTCTTTATCTTTTCATCATCCATTTTCTTTTCTTTCAGAAAGAGAGAAACTAAAATATTCTCATCTCATGTATAAACTATACTTGTGTGTGCATCCCATACACACAACCTTTATGTATAAGCTAACATGATACACATATTTATATCATATATAAATATTGATAAAGAGAAGAAAAGTTAAAGAAAGAATGATATTAATAAATATACATATATCAATATATACATATATTTAATTATCAAATCAATACTTGATTTAATAATCCGGTTATATCAATATATATACCGGCTAATATCATATAACGTTTGATTAAAATACATGTATCAAATACACGTGTTTAATCGAACTCCTGCCCGTATCGCTATATGTGCCCTACATCGTTACGCCTATGCTGGGAAACCTCTATGTGAGACTCTAAAGACTCGACAATACGCTGGCAGTAGGTTAGGATCATATTCACAACCCACAAGCGCTTCAACAGTACTAGCTGCACGTAACGGCTACCGAGGTATTGAGCGAAAAGAAGATTGACAAGCAAGCTAATCCGAAATCCTACAGAGCCTATAAGTGACATTCACTATATAGTCCGGTCTCTTCGTCTGAGAGTGTCGCATATAGAGTCTGGGGGGTGGAATCCGTCAGACCCCCAATAACTCGATAAGTCATGCTGATGTCTGACTCATAACCACCTGAGATACAACTGATAACACTTATCAGTCTACCTCAACCGCCCTGGACAGGGAATTATGGTTATAGCCAATTAAGTACAGCGCAACATCAGCTCCATATACCGGGAGATACGAATCCCATCGATCACTTACTGTTTCCATGTGTTTCGGGACTGTACCCAACTAAAACCTGTTTGCACGGTTCTTTAAAATTGTGGCAGGGTAGTAATCAATACAGTGGGAATACACACAAGACATTATGAAGATCTCAGGTTTACAAACTACCATGTACTCATGTCATCTGAGAACTGCTATCTGACAATAAGTACAATACCTTCAGGAATTCTCTGTGAGTCCGATCGATGAAACTCATTTTCCAATGAGCACATGTATACAATCTTTGGTGTCAAACACCAATGACTATGGGAACAACCATTGCCCTGATCGGGATCAAGAATCGTATACACTAGTCTACTCTGGTGTATCGATGCCCTGTCTCGATACTCCAACGACTAGGATCATTTAAGGATGTGCTTATAGACTGCCTAAGCCCCATTAGTATGATACCTATCATAATCCTGGTAGTCAAGAAAAAATCCTATGGGCTTTATCAACATGTATTGGCAACAGTAATAACAAGTAAAACTATACATATGAATGATAAAGACAAACCAAACAGCATACTATCATATCGAGTAAGATTGTCATGTACATACATATGTCCAAGCAACCACTATAATATACAATAATGGCCTTTAGGACATACATATCTAATAGTAGGCATAAATTTTTATAGGAGGAGAGAAGAAGACCGGAACCTGAACTGCTATTTAGATAACGTAAAAATCGAATGGCGGCTCCTAAATAGGGAGAATGTGGTGCGTGCATGAATTGAGTAAGAATGTGAATTAGCATAGAGAATGTCCGGACGAGTTATGGTTAGGTATATAAGATGACCAATCAATCTTCGATATTGTGATGGGTCTTGCAGTGGCTTACCATCCGAATGATTAAATCGAATATTTTACTCCATTGGAAATGATGATGGACGAAAACTAGAAAGCCCTATCTCGTGAAGGATCCCTGAAACATACTTCCTTTGACAAAGAAAAATACCCTTAGATGATCGAGCAATTTCAATGCCGAGAAAATATTTAAGTGCGTCTTTGATTCGAAACCTGTCTTCAAGAAATAATTTGAGACGAGTAATTTCATTAGAATCACTATCAGTAACTAAAATGTCATCCACTTAAACGAGGACAACGGTAGGCCTTTTTAGAGTGTTTTGGAAAAATAGAGAGTGATTGTTCCTGCCAAAATAATAGTGTCCACGTGCAAAGCGCGTAAGCACTAAAGTCATATATATGGCAGCGACCACGTGCAAGACACGTGTGTGCCGATGTCATCTCTTTGGCAGTGCCCACATGTAAGGCACGTGGCGCTTATGCCAACACCTTTGGTAGCGTCCATATGCAACGCACGTGAGCGCCACCATCAAGATTTGAAACACTTGCTTCAGATAGAATTAAATTCTATATGAGAAAAATATCTTCTTAATCTTTCTAAAACAAGAAAGATTTGCTCTGTTTAATAGAGAACCGTTCGATCAAAGATCCAACGGTGACTAAAAATCACCGCTCAATCATAAGATAGAATTAAATTCTATATATGTAACACCCTAATACCGTTATACTATATTCATTTGGGGTATTTCAAATCTTGCGGCAAAATTCTTGATTATTGTTGCTTTTGGGTTTCAATTGGTGCTATTAGCAGTTGCGGTTATTATCCGACCCGATCCGCATATTTGAAACCCATCATAATTTAAGATTACATTAAATATTTGCTAGTACAGAGTATCCGTGCAAATCTAGATTTTATACACATATAATATATTCCACATATCTTTTAATAATACAAAATAAAAATCAAATAACATATTTTGATATCTAGCCTTGCATGTCATCGTACCCCAGATCATGTGGTTGCACCCATATATCATGTTCATGTCCTAATTGTTAAAACAGACTTGTTTTTAATCGCTACGTATATTTACGTAGATTCGTACTTGGGGGTATATATTTTTATTGACAGGACATAGCATTATAGTTTAAACTTTTACGTATATTTTCCATATTTAAAAACTAGATTTTTAGAATGGAGCCGGGTAATATTCGGAGTAATCTGGTATTAGCTGTAAAATCCTATAATATATATTATAATATTTTCATATAGCTAATAATATACAAACTTTTATTATATAATATATTAATTAAACTAAATATAAATATCTCTCAATCCCCTGCTTAACCCATCCCTACCTTTGTCTCTCTCTTTCTCGAATATATATATATATATATATATATATATATATATATATATATATATATATAATTATTTATAAAACCTATTAATTAACCTTACAACTCTCTCTCTCTTCCTCTTTCTCCTTTCTTTATCCCGTGACCATGAACCCCAAAACCCTAAACCGTTCCCTCGTCGCCACCGTTCACCCCTCGACCTCATCCTCACCATCATCGTCATCCTCACCTTGTCCTCGCACTCTCATCATCACCACCTCCTTCTCCTCTTCACAACCATCTTGTTGCAACTTTCTCGACGCCAAGAAACTCAAATCCCCGCCGGCAACCCTCGTCGCCGGGACCCCTCGTCACCACCCATCACCATCACAACACCCTCTTCACCTCCTCGCCTCCTAGCAACACCCCAGACCACCACCAACAACAACTATACCTTTCCCGATCACCTCACAACCTCACGATGATCTCACCGACGACAGCATCTTGACGTCGTTGTCGTCGTCTCATCGCCACCTCTATTATCACCGCCTACCCCAGAGAACCCACAGCAGCTTCTTCTCTTTTCTTTCTTCTTCTTCCTTTTTCTTTCTTTCTTTCTTTTCTTTTCTTAATTTTCCGGCCGTCTCGTAGGAGTTGCGTGTGTCGCAGATGATCCGGACGACCCAGTCACCGTCGTCGTCCATCCCAGTCATCACGTCACGTCACTGCTTAGCTAGGTCCAGTTCTGCGCGCGTAAGTTTGCATTGCGATGTTATTCCGACGTCGGAACGTGGTATCCGTATCTCGACGTGAGATCCAATCGGGTAAGTTCTAAACTTGCGACATGCTATTCTATTATATTAATATTTATTTAATAAACAACAATGCATGTGTTTTAATAATTCAGCAAATATTACCGATTTACCGTTTTTCAGTATCCATATGTATCCGTACTGATATTAGTTTATTTAGTTGCATGACGGGAAGTCAAAATGTTATCATACTATTATATTAGTTCAATATGTTATCTAGATTATATCATACATGGAAATAGACGTGTAATGGCTATTACAGATAGATACATATACATCCCGGTATTAAAGTATTTTCGATATTGATTACGGTTTTACATTTGACATCCATTGGGTAATATGTATTACATGACATGTTCACGACGCACTACCAGACTTGTTACTTGGATCTTATTACTAATGCCGACAATCCTGACTTGTTGTCCTGACGGACATGACTTGTTGTCTACATAGACAGAACCTGTACCTGATTGATCCTATGTTGGCATTAGTTTTATATCATCAATACCCAACTTGAATACAAAACCTTAGGGATAAGGGGAAATCAATAATGAAACATGACTTGTAACTCAACAGTTCGATACATATACTGATCAGTCTTTACGGGCTCGGTCAGCCTCGGAATGATGTTGCTGACATCATTCGTCTGTACATGTTACCTGTTTACTGCTTAGCGACACGTCTCGGATTCAGCCCGAGAGTCTTGACCATGGTCCTGGGCACGCACGGGATACTACTGAGTTACATCGACGATTCCATTAAATTGATTTCAAAGACTTCTAGAATAGATAATTTAGAGGCACAGACTTTAGGATACACATCACATACATGCGGCTCACTGTTTTATACATGTGTTTATTATTCGTACACATGTTTAATCATATCATCATATCTTGGTTATTACTATTGTTTTTATATTATGACGCACTGACGTCTGGGTTTTGTATGACCCAGTTCCTCTACCTTTATCGCAGGCAGATCAAGAGTACTTCAACAATCAAGCCGAGCAATAAGGAGCTAGCTATTTAGTTTAGAGACTCTTAGTTTATTTATTTCTGCAGTTTTATTCCTATTGACGTGAGCCCATATTGGGACGTGATTCAGATACTATTGTTTATTGGATTTTGATTCGTTTCCGCTTTATGCATTTTCTTGATTCTATTTACTATGGCAGATGGACATGTGGTAGCTAGATTATATATTTTACCGTTCTTGATATCTGATTGACAGCCGTAATGTGACTGTAAAGGGATAATTTCTAACCACAGGCAGCATGGTTGGCACTGTCATGTGCCGTGTTTATGTATTTTGGGAAGCGGGGCGTAACAATATATGAAAAGTAGTTTCCCCAATCTTGTTAAAAACAAGAAAAATATACTCTGTTAAACAGAAGGCCCTTATATCAAAGATCCAATGGTGAATAAAAATCACCGATTGATTCTAAGATCAATCTGATCAATTCGATCAATTAGAGATCTCTTAAATGAGAGATTCTTTCAAACTAAACGATCTCTCTCATGCCTTATATAAAGATCCCAAGAGATTAAATCTCACACACATAGATAGACCCCATATAAGGTTCTGCCTTACAACCGAGAATTAAATTCTCTGCAAAAAGAATATCATTTCCCTTCGCCCAAAACCCTAGGTAAATAATGGAGAAACTCATCTCCTTTTATCTATATGCTGCATGAAAAAGGGCTTAGTCCTTCATAAGAACTTTGTTATTTCTCTTGATCTGAGATACATAAGACAAGTTTCTCATAAAAAAGAGAATTAAATTCTCATAGAGGGGTCATAATTTTAAACTTAAGATCTAGAGGAGAACATTAGTGTTTTCCTCACCATCATAAAGAAAAAAAAAAGAAAAGGAGAAGGAGAAGAAAGAAAGATGGAACCTTTACCTTCTGGAACTTAGTTCCTACAAAACATATCAAGAACAAAGATTCTACATGAACAAGGTCTTAAAGATCTTAAAGAATGAATGCTTTGATGGACAAAAGAGAGATTATACCTTTTAAAACATTTAATCTTTTAAAACAGAGCTTAGTCTTTGCAAAAAAATATGTGGCAGCGCTTCACGTGTTAAACACGTGAGTGGCACACATAGTGACCACATGAGCGCCAAAGCCTCAGCAGCCCACGTGATGAACTCGTGAGCACCTAAGCCTCAACAGCCCACGTGTTAAATACGTGAGCGGTGCACGTGATGAACACGTGCACCGCTCAAGCCTCAGTGACCCACGTGATGAACACGTGAGCACTAAAGCTTCACCAGCGCAGCATGTGACACCCACATGATTGAGTTCTAAGCACTGTTGGGTGATATAAAAACCCAATACTTAGTCTTAAATGAACTGAGACCCAGAAGTTCTAAACTTCTTTGATTTTTAAATCAACTGAGCCCATATGCTCAAAATATTTATGTCGGTCTTAGTCTTATATACGACTAACGATCCTTAATCAAACTTCTAAGTTGATCTTAGTCCAAAACAGGATTAACAATCCTTAGATCAATACAACTATCCCTTGAACTGACGAACCTCATTTATATGAGAAATTTTACTTTAAATTCACCTACGTTGGTGAACCCTACTACTAACATGGATCTAATATATACGGATTTGGACTAATCTGCGCCCTACGGGTGACAACATAAATTAGTCTCCGTATACAATCCAAGGGAAACCCAGAATAAACAACATATAACATGACACATGATGGAATAAACTTGGAGTATAGAAAGTTGTTATTGTTTGGCGATAACGGAATTAACTGCAGAGGCTTATGCCTGCAGGAAAAAGCATTCCCACAGTCAATAAACCTTCACCTGTAAAGGGGAATCTGAAAAGTCAGCTACAACGGCCGCATCCATCCATCCAAATCCGTACTCCAACTCCAATGGTGAATGCTGTTGTTCCAACTGGGAACAGTTTCGAACTATTGTGAAGGGTCAGACAAAATTCCCCCACCGCAGTATTGAAGAAGTCTCCTCAGCCTGTGAGAATTTAAGGAGAGCAGAAGCCAGCCCGATCTCCAAAAATACTTTCCTCATATATATATAAGGTGTGGAAGGAGGTAAAGAACTCTGTCGTTGTCCGCAGCTCTTTTTCTAATTTCAAATAAAAGAAGCGTTAGCCAAACACTGACAACTCCCCTTCCAAATACAAGTATGATGGTTCCTCCTAAAACAGCTTCTTACAAAATAGAGAGGCCATATAAAGTCCAAACGTCTGAGGCAAAACCCAAGGGCCAGAGTTCCAAACACCCTAAGCGCAGGGGCATGGTAGTTCATACGGTATACATGATGAACTCCAAAGATGAAAGTCGAGCTTCGGTTGGTTATAAACCAACTGCTCGGTCTCTGACGAAAGACCAGCAATAACAAGAAAAGCTGTAGGAGATGCTTGCTCAAGCGGCAGAACTCATTAGACCACCGTCTAAGGCAAACCCGGAGGACACACCCGAAGGAAGGACAGAGTAGGAGTCTGATACTTGTTGGGGTCAAAATTTACACTCCGGTTGACCAAGTCAAAAGCAAAGTCAACCCCAAACCAAGTGGGCCCAAGCCCAGGTCAAGTTGGCCATTGCCGGGGTCGAGCCCGAACATGAAGCGGCCGGCCTCTCCCATGCCAAAATAAAAATTTTTGTAATAAATAATTTTTGGTGTATTTCCTTTTTTTTTATTTCTATGAATAAATGTAAAGAAAATGGGCATAAAGCTAAATTTTTGTAAAGCCCATGGCTTATATGAAAAGAAATGAGCACATGAGGCATGGGATGAGCAAAATGCTATTTTGTAAAGCCCAGGGGCTATATGTAAATGTGTAAGCCTATAAAAGGTAAACATGATGAAAATATCTATGACAACTTTTTCTCTCCAAAAAAAAATCAAAATCCGTGCTCTTTCTCCCTCCTCAAGGTTCTAAAGCCTTCTTCTTTCTTTTGAATTAAATCAAGAGTTTTACTCTTTCTTTTCCAAAACTAAATAGTTTTTCACCACAAAACCCACAAAGGGGAACTTGGATCTTCCATCAGATCTTAAAAAGAAGAGATTTTTAAAATCTCACCTCTCTTCTTATCCAAGAGCCGGCCAACAGAGGAGGAAGAAGGAGACCCGTCTCCAAAGACCCAACTTTGGGGAAGATCCAGAGCTCAAGGGGAGAAGCCCCTTCATCAGCTTCAAAAATATCTTAGGAGTTTAACTCCTCATACACACACACACAAAATAATAAGTATTTCTTTCTGGGAGTACAACTCCCAGTGCAAGGACTAAGTCCCCTTTGCCGGCCTGCGCCCAAGCGCTCAAAGTGCGAGCGCCCAAAGCGTGAGCGCCCGAGTGCCCACGTTCCTGACACGTATGGCGCTAGCGCCCGAGCGCCCAAAGCGTGAGCGCCCGAGTGTCCACATGCTTGGCACGTGAGGCGCTAGCACCCGAGCACCCATGTGCCTGGCACGTGTGGCGCTAGCGCCTAAGCGCCCAAAGCGCGAGCGACCGAGTGCCCACGTGCTTGACACGTGAGGCGCTAGCGCCCGAGCGTCCACATGCCTGGAAAGTGAGGCGCTAGCGCCCGAGTGCCCACGTGCCTGGCACGTGAGACGCTAGAACCCAAAGCGCTAGCGTCCTAGCGCCCAAGGCGATAGCGCCAGCGCCCGAGCGCCCAAGCGCCCCCGTGCCGCGCACGTGAGGCGCTCGCACTTTCTTCCATGCATCCTTTGGATGCCCTTTCCCTTTATACACACACACACACACATACTCTACAACATTGTCCCCCGTTAGAAAAATTTTCTAACGGGGCACTGCCCCACACCCCGCATGGGGGATGCTAGCCCCCTTGACCCCCAGCCCGCTATCCGGGTAGCGGAACCCCGTAAAAACTCTGTGGGCCCCCCGATATATCCAAAACCCTTTTCAAAACACAATACACGTACACTGCACATCGAGTTCGCATAACCTGTTTGACCCGTTAATCGGAGGTTCTCTCGCTCCAAAGGTAAGGGATAATTAACGGCAGCTTAGTCCGCGGCTGCCGGAGATTCGGATCCCCACAATTAATAAACCCCAGCCTATCCTAGGCAGGGGGAATCTGTAATACGCCAGACAAGCGCGCGCGTATTCTCATCTCAATGGAGTGACGAAAAACACCCTACAACACTGACTTCTTGAAGCGCGTCCTCGAGAAGAAAGATGAAAAAGTGGTAGAAATGTCCGCTAAGATGAACAAGATGGCCTTCTTGATCCAGAATATGGCTGGAATGATGGCTCAATCACAATCACCAGCGGATGAACCATCCATGGTTATTATTGATGATGAAGCAAATACTTCAAGTTCTCTACTAGACCTTTCATCGGCAAAAGAGGAAATGATCACGAAATCAAAGCTGGACGAATATATCAACTAGCGAATTAAGGATCATCACGCCAACGAAGCAGCAAGTAAGCTGGTAAAGACCGGTCGTCCATATCCAGCATAGTATGACCAACTGCAATACCCTGTGGGATATGTCATCCCAAAGTTCAATACCTACAATGGAACACAAAATCCCCAGCAACATATCGCACAGTTTAGAGCTATATGCAGTAATACCGATGGTGAAGACCCATTGCTTCTCTGTCAATTCATCGGCAGCCTGACGGGAACCGTTTTTGAATGGTACTCGAAGCTCTCAAATGACTCCGTTACGACCTTCACCGAAATGGAAGTGCTCTTTACGCACAGGTTCGTTAGTATAAGTGAACGCGCTATGGTTTCTGCACTAGTTAATAAAAGGGTGAAATCCAACAAAACGATGGTCCAATACGTCATTCGATTGAGGAAGCTCTAGTCTAAGTGTGGACAACGATCTAAGAAAGACCGGTTGTGAGAATGCTCATAGGTACCCTTGATCGGCAATCAAAGGTGTATCCATTCTTAGCTTTTGCTAAGTTGACCACCTTTCAAGATCGCATCAATAATCTGGTTCAGCTGGAATAAATTGGTCATTCTTCTTCCTTTTCGGGTGGAGAATATAAGAATAGCAAGAATAAAGGCAAGGCGACGTTTGTCACCAATGCACAGCAGCAGCCGGTGGGCCTTAAAGCGCCTGTCCGTCAAAATAATAATTGCACAGGTCCTACCCTTGAAGAAAGAATGGGATGTGAATACTGTTCCCAGTCGAATACAGAGATGCGACCGCGTAGGTTCGTCTTGCCTGAAATTCGGGGCAGATGCTAATTGGTGCTATCCGTCCACCTCTCCGAAGATGCCAAGTTGATTTATGGCACCATGTATCGAAGGTTTAAATGGATGCGACCGATGTAGTAGACTTCGTCAGATTCCCCTCGTCTGAGGGGTTTTTGATTGTGGGGATGCTCTTCCCTGCAGGCGCAAGCCCCTGCAGTTAATTACGCTACCGCGTCGCGGTAACAACTTTCTCCTTCTCCAGACGGTCACTTCGTGTCGTGGGTGTTTGTTTTGTGTTTGGTTGCCTGTGGATTGTATACGGAGACTAATTTATGTTGTCGCCCATAGGGCGTGGACTAGTCCAAATCCGTATCTTTCTTAGATTTGGGTTTGGGGGTTTGGGTTTAAGGATACGTTAGCCTCATTTGAGACTAAGATTAACTTAAACGTTTGTTAAGGATACGTTAGTTTGATTTTAGACTAAGATCAACTTAACGGGACCGTTTAGATCCGACAAGAGAGCAATCGGGCTCTATTATTTAGTTTAGGGACATTGCGGTCGATTAGTTTAAGGATATTACGGTCCAATGTTAGTTTAAGGACATCTCGGTCCAATGTTAGTTTAAAGACATCGCGGTCGAGGTTAAGGACATCATAGTCCATGGGTTTAAGGACCCCACAGTCCAATGTTAGTTTAAAGACATCACGGTCGAGGTTAAGGACATCATAGTCCGTGAGTTTAAAGACCTCACAGTCAAGGTTAAGGATATCATAGTCCATGGGCTTAAGGACCCCACAGTCCATTATTAGTTTAAAGACATCACGGTCAAGGTTAAGGACATCATAGTCCGTGGGTTTAAGGACCCCACAGTCCGATGTTAGTTTTAAGACATCACGGTCGAGGTTAAGGACATCATAGTCCGTGGGTTTAAGGACCACACAGTCCAATGTTAGTTTAAAGACATCACGGTCGAGGTTAAGGACATCATAGTCCATGAGTTTAAGGACCCCACAGTCCGTAGTTTAGAGACGTCATAGTCTGTAAAATGTGTGGTTGTCGGGACCCGTCACCTCTTTGAAGACGTTGAGGAATTACAATGACAAATATCAAAGGAGTGAAGAGATGTACCCATGAACCGGGGTGCATTAAGTGATCTGTAGCCCAATTTGGAACCAAGATCAATTAAATTATGTTATGAGCACAATGGCTCAATTAAGTCTGAATTGAGGACTTATGGCCAACTTGGGCTAAGTCCAATTAGATTTGAAGTGTTGGACCTCTTTTGGACCATTAGACATTTGTCTGGTTTCAGCCCACATTATTTAGCAATGCTAAACAAGAGTTTAAGGGCTTTTATAACATTTTTATTTTTGACTGAGCATGGAACATTATAGCTCTGAATTTTACTTAATTTTGAGATTCAGTTGAAGGGGAGTCTTTTGCCTTTGGAAAATTAGCCAATTTTGCTAAAAGTAATGTTAAACACTAGAGAACAGTAGTGTTAAACACTGGAAATAAAGCTCTCAAATTAGTGTTTAAACACTATGAAACAACAGTGTTAAACACTGGAAATAAGGCTCTCGAATTAGTGTTAAACACTAGAAAATGACAGTGTTGAACACCGGAAATAAGTCCTTTAAATTAGTGTTTAAACACTAAATAGGAATGGGTCACGTGGGGCTACGTAAGGGCGCCTAGAGGTGGACCAGGTCCTTTTTACTTTGCTTTGTAAATAAGTGTTTAACACTTTTTTATATTTTATTTTTAGCATCACGTGTTGGCACGTGATGGGGATTTATGCACAGATCATTAAAGCATTTAATAAGGGGCCACGTGAGTACACGTGAGAGCGCCCAAAGCTTTTCTTTCCTTCGCTTTTTCTTTCTGTGTTTTGTAAGTCACGTGGGAGCACGTGAGGCGTTGCCTCAAAGCTTCCTGCTTCTCATTTCTGGGGATCTCTTCAGGGGTCACGTGGGGACACATGACCTTAGTTCTTTTCATGCACAGAGATCTTTTAAGTCTCCTTATTTTATTTTAAGAATTAAATTCTCTGTAGGGTTAAACCCTAATCATAATTTTGGAGGAATTAAATTCCTATTATGAAAGAATTAAATTCTTATGTAGGATTAAACCCTAATTTCATTTATGAGAATTAAATTCCCATATATGTAAAAGAATTAAATTCTTGTATAGGGTGAAACCCTAATTTCATTTTAAGAGGAATTAAATTCCTGTGAATTTGAAAGAATTAAATTCTCAATTAGGGTTAAACCCTAGTTCCGTCCATCTTGAAGGAATTAAATTCCTGTAATTTTAGAAGAATTGAATTCTCATATAGGGTTAAACCCTAGTTTTGTTTTGAGAGAATTAAATTCTCTAAACTCAATTCCCCCTCTAAGTTTTGGATCTGCATGGCAGGATCTCAACCCGATGAGAATTAAATTCTCAACATATGGAGAGATGTGCTTCTGCAGATCTTCAACTAGAGGAAGAACTAAGTTCTTTTGCAGAAGAGTTAAACTTTTAGATTTTGAGAATTAAATTCTTTGTTTGAAGTTTTGATTCCCTTTCTTTTCTCATCTAGGGTTTTCTTTGTTGAGAGTTGAATTCTCCTTTCTTTTCTCTCTGCTTTTTTGCCTTTAGGAAATTTCAAGATCCCAAAATTCTATATCTCCAAAACAATTCCCCCCTTTCTTTTATTCTTGGCTCCTATTTATAGGAGAAGGAAAAGAATAATGAATCTTTCATTGAAAGATTTTGTTTGTTTTCATAATTAATATGAGCCTTTAGATCATTCAGTGAATTTTATTCACTGTTGGATTTTCAATCCAAAGATATTCTGTTTGTTATTTTCGGTGAGATTTAGGAAAATCTTTCCTTGTCTAAGATTTTTCCATAAATTGGTGATATTTAATCACCCCTGGATTTTTAATCCAACGGTTCTCCCTAATCCTTTCCCATTTGGAAAGATTTTAGAGAAATTTAGAATTTTAATTCTATTAAATTGTAAGGCTTTCAAAGCCTGTCACGTGCTGGTACGTGACCCTTGGTCACGTGTGAGCACGTAACCCCCAATTGAGTCCTTTTCTCAGCCGCTTATTTATGCTTCTGTTTTAACCCTCACGTATTAACGCGTGACCATTGGTCACGTGTGAGCACGTTATACCTAATTGAGGTAATTCCTTTAGCCGTTTGTTTTTATTTCTGTCACGTGTCAACACGTGACCATTGGTCACGTGTGAGCACGTGACCCCCAATTGGGTCCTCCTTCAGCCGCTTGTTTGTGTTTTTTCTTGACAGGTTTTAATTCTGTAAAAACGCCACGTGTCAACACGTGACCTTTAGTCACGTGTGAACACGTGATACCTCATTGATGTAACTCCTGATTTTTAATCAGGGAACAAATACTCATTCCCCCGTGACAAGACGAGAAAGCTGTTCGAGATTGCCATGAAGAATTGCATGCTGTCGTTGCTCGAGCCATGACGACCAACATGGGATGGAGCAGTTAATGATCCAAACTACCGCCCCTACCATTGAGCGGTCAGCCATCCGATCAAGGACTGCTATGTCTTCAAAAATTAGGTTGAAGACCAGTATAAGCAAGGGAAATTTATGCTTTCGGATAACTGGAAGGTGAACCCGCCACAGAAACACACTCCTAAAAGGATACGCAGGGGGCATCCTGCACTCGAGTAGCGGAAGCTCCATGGGAGATAGCCCTTTCAGCAAAATCGAAAAAGATGCTGAAAGACTTCTAAGCGTGCCCAGCAATCATGTGAAGAAGCCTACTTGAACCAAAAATCATCGAAGGGATGTTAAAGCCACGTCCTATGTCGAAGATTGCCAATAAGGGGAAAACCCCCCAAGTCCAGTCTTCTAAGAAAAATAAGAAGAAAGAAAAAAAAATCTATGCAACTCGCCGAGTATGTCGACAACCGTATAAATCTACAAAAGTATATTGACGTGTTGGAAGAATATAACCAGAAGGCATGGACGCCCGTAATGCTCGAAGAATTCATTAAACATATCCTTGAAAACAGTAATATGGAAGAGAAGGGATTAGAAGAAGAAGAAGAAGAAATGGAGGGACATAAGGAAAGTTGCCACATGGTCTATCATTTTCCATATATGATGAAGATGCTCCCCCTGCGTCAGAGAAGTGATACAGATGAACAGGAGGCAGAATCAGCGCCATATACTCTAAGTTAGCCGCAAGAAGATCCGGTTGAAAAGCTGTTGAGAGAAACCTTTCAGGAAAGTAAAGATAATCAGATGCGCGAAGTGGCCCTATACGGAAAGGCCAAGTAGCAGCATTCGAGCATGCATGCTACAGAAATGGCGAGTTATGTAACTATTCGACTAAAGCAAAACCCGTCGGCGAAGAAGAAAAGCAAAACTAAATCCGAGAAGCGATTCGCCAAAGCCCTGTCAATCGGCATGAAGTTACTGCCCCTCATGATGTATACCCTGGGAGTACCATATTTCGACGGTGGAGTAGAACACCTGAAATACTGCTTATACCATCATAGGGTCTCCCGCCCCTTTGATGAATGTAATGCCTTCAGGAAATGGTGGCGAGGATATGTTGCCCGCAAAAGTCATCTGAAGAAAGAAAAATGAAAGGCCAAAGCTCGCCTGCTAGGTGACGGTAACTCGAAGGCAAGCAACAAGAAAGGGTGAGTGACAGAATGCTATCACATAATCAACGGCCGATCGTTAGAAGAAGGGAATTCCAAAGTTCTTACCTTCGGAAGCGATTCTAAGGATGATCTCCCTTTCAATCCTCTCATCACGAGCGCCGACTCAACAGAAGAAGCGACGAAAGGCTATAGCAATATCTAGCTACGATACCGCATGTTGCCCAAGAAAAACCTTGGACCAATGAATAAACCTTCGAAGAAACAAGACAAGGGCAAAGGAAAGGTGGTTGAAGAGATTAAGAAAAAGAAAGATGTTGCCAAGGAGCTCGCTGCTAAGGACCTACCTAAGAAAATGAAGGTGGATTACAATGTCCTTGCATACTTAAAGAAGCTGCCATCACACTTGAGCATATATGATGCTCTCCTCTTATCCAAAGAACTTCGGGAAATTCTTATTGAGGCACTGAAAGAACCTGATCAGTTCTAAGCATTCTTTGCAGAAGAAAAGATGAAAAACGAGTTCGCAAAGGTCAATACAGCCAATATTACCTTCAGCGAATAAGATCTGCTCTTAGAAACGTTCGAACATAACTGACCACTCTACATGGCCGGATACTGTGAAGATAAGAGGATAAATAAGATCCTCGTTAACAATGGCTCCTCGGTTAACCTGTTAAATATGAAGGTGCTTAAGGAAACTGTCTATGGATGCTCGATATCTTGGCCTAGAGAAGATCACCATCTCCGGGTTCAACTCGCAGTCTTCATGAACACTTGGGTCCGTGGTGCTGACACTTTGCTTTGGACAACTCGTAATGGATGTCAAGTTCCATGCCATCGAAGGCAAAACATGTTATAAAGCCTTACTCGATAGAACTTGGCTACATGAGTATAATGTCATCCTTTCTACACAATATCCGTGTATGAAATATTTCAAGGATGACCAAGAGCACACAATCACGGGAGAGCTCAATCCCTTCTCGGTGAATGAAGTATGAAAATATGAAGAAGCTAAGTACTTCCTGCCGGACTTCAAAGATACTGAGAAGTGCGGAGAACCGGAGAACAAAAAAATACAAGCGGCCACCATCCCAATCTTTGGAAGAGGAGGAGATAGTATTCACAGGTCAACCTCCGAGGGAAAGTGATAAACCAAGCTCGTCAACCCATATTCCGGTCTTTAGCAGTGACTCTGGAAAAAAGGCTGATGCGGTGTTCTCTGCTCATCCATGAGTGAAGGTTCCTGATGAAACGGATCGAGCTCTGCATGTTACAATGGCTCCGCTACACCATTACAAAGAACTCGATGCACTCAGCACCTACAGCATGCAGGAGTTGGTGAATTTTCACATACCTCCCAGATATAAAGGTGAAAAGGCGATTCTCTTCTATAAATCAGAAGAGTCCAAAGTGGAAAAGAAGATTTAGCACAGACTCGACCCGAATCTCAATAGGTTGCAGCCCGTTCATATGCAATGATACATCATGAAAGGCTTAAGAATTTTTCTCGAGCGTCAAGGGATCTCTCTAGAGCAAACTGTTCGACAAGCCCAGTTCTGTAAAACAATCTGGGAAGTGCTCGGGACTCGCCAAATCAATCCGAATGGGAAGATAAATACTACTGGATTGGGATACGTTTAGCCTAAGAAATGAGAGCGAACTCATAGCCATTACACCATAAACTCTCTAAACGAAGAAGAAGATGCTTCGCTGAAAGACGACTACGCTGAACAGGAGGTAGGGCCCACGCAAAGAGCTCTTAGCCCATCACTAGAAGAGCAGATTGATAGGATGATAAGGAAAGCCTGTCAAGCAAGCAAAGATAATCAAAGCCGTGAGTTGACCATCTATGAAATGGCCAGATAACAACGCCTACGTGACCAAGCTGCGAAAAGAACGAGTCATGAATCTCCTTAAACAGCTACCTCCATCTTCCCTCATAAGAGGAGGATTTCGAGACAAGAGCAAGGAGATGGTCGCGAAAAATACCCAAAAACAAAAAGGTAGTCCCGAGATTCCCATCCACTGGAATAAGGTCAGATGGAGTCCCTCCCTAATAAAGAAGATGGAGGGGAATATTTTGTTAGTTATATGTATGCCCTAGAGGCCATTACTGTACTTGAGATGTATATTGTAGTGGATGCTGTGACATATATAGGTAGGACTTTCTTGCTCGACATGATAGTACACTATCTGGTTGCTCTTTATCTTAACATGTATACTTGCAGTCTCTCTATTACATGTTGATAAAGCCCTTAAGATGTGTGCTCGACTTCCAAGACTATGATGTAGATCATACTAGTAGGGCCTGGGTAGTCAATGAGTACATCCTTCAATGTTCCTAGACGTGGGAATATCGAGACGGGGCATCGATATTTCAGAGTAGACTAGCGTATATCTTCTCGACCCATGTGATGGGCGATGGATGATCCCATATCCATTGGTGTTTGATATCAGAGATAGTATGCGGATGCTCAGTGGTGACTGGGTATACTGAACGGACTCGCCGAGAACTCCCAGATGGTATTATACCTCACGTCAGATGGCAGTTCTCTGGTGACACTGGTACAGCTTAGTCTGATGACCCGAGATCGTCATAGAGTCTTGTGAGTCTCCCACTGTACTTTGATTTCCACCTTACCACGGCACTACTGAGTCATGCAAACAGGTGGTTTTTGGGTACAGTCCCGATTCACATGGAGGCAAAGAGCGATAGGAGGGGATTCATCTCTCCCGGTATTGGGGGTTGATGTTGCGCTTTGCTCGACTGGCCATAACTGGAAATCCCTGGCCAGGGTTGCACTGATTTACTGTAACAACTCCAATTTTTGTATACATAAATTTGATTTAAATTTGAAGTATACTTGGAGTATTTAATGTTGCTGATATCACTTTAAGTATCTATTTTCCCACAATAATTACAAGAAGGAGCTTGTAGCTCATTGGTAATACCTTGCACGGCTGAACCAAGCCACCAGAGTTCGAATCTCATGCCCCACATTATTTTTAGATTATTTTTCTTTTAAAATTCTTGAAAGCCCAACAATCCACAGGACATAACTCCCAAAAGATGAACTAAACCCTAAAAAGTGAATATACCAGAGCCTACGTCAGGCGAACCCACACCCGACGGCATCCCGACTCGGGCCGGCGCCGCCGACCGGACTCGGCCGGACGGCCGAGTCGTCTAAACAAAAAAATGTGTCGTTTCGTCTTCCCAACTCCCCTGTTTACTCCATTTTAATGGATCGGTTCCCGAATGTTTAATACACCCTATTTAATACAAATTTTAATGATTTTTCTTTAATTTTTACAATTTTTTTTAAAATAAAAACCTTTCACCTACCCTACCCTAGCCTACCCTATAAATAGACACCCACACCCCCTACCCTCTTATTCCAAAACACTAGGTTTACTCTCTTGAAATTTTAACAAGAAGGGTGTGCTTTGAAACCGAGTTCACGACGAAGCGCTTACGGAATTCCGGCGACGTTTTTTTGAAACAACCGGCGACGAAACAACATCTCGGCCACTCACCTAGTTCCTCTATACTCTTTAGTATAGATCGAAACCCGTAAGTCATATTCTTCCCTTCTTTCTACTTCTCAAAAATACGAACTTATGAAACCCGACGGAAATCGGAACAAACCGATTTCCGATTCGGTTTTTCTACAAAATCTCACTTGTCACCAATTCCATAATACCTAAACTTATTCATGATGACTATTAATCACATAACAATTAATTTGGACAAAGTTTCTCACATGAAATGATAAGTTTTGCAATATCGTATTCTTTTTCACATTAATACCATAATGTTTATTTTTCTTCTTCTAATCTGTCACGCCCCGCTTCCCAGAGTACGCAAGATTGAGCACGTGACATAGCCAACCATGCTACCTGTGGGTAGGAAGTATCCATCCACAGTCACATTACGGCTGTAGAGATATCAAGAACAAGATAAATAAACTATCTAACACATGTCCAAATCCATAATAACCAGAGTCAATGATAAATAAGTGCGGAAGCAAATGATCCAATGCAATAATAGAAAGGTACGTCCCGTAATGCGGGATCACACCTGGAAATAAAATGCAATAAATGAACTAACCACTACAGAACTCACAAATCAGCCTGTTGGCTGAAGTACTCCTGCTCAGTCGTCGACAGTAGTAAAGAATCTGGGCCATGCAAAACCCAGACGTCAGCGCGTTATGTCAACCAATAATATAATATGAACATGGTAATAAGCAATGCAGGTATGAACATGAATAAAGCAGTACTAAGAAATAACAGTGCAGGGTAATGTGCAGTGGTAACTAAACTGTCCTATCAGGTTTCTACTCTATAGTCTTTGAAATCAAATTGATGAATCGTCGATGTAACTCAATAGTATCCCGTGCGTGCCCGGGACCACGGTCAAAGCCCTCGGGGCTGAATCCGAGACGTGCCGCTAAGCAGTAAAAGGTAGCAAGATGGACGAGTGATGTCAGCATCACCACTCCGGGGCTGGCCAAGCCCGTAAGACTGATCAGAACAAGTATCGAACTGTTGAGTTACAAGTCGGTTTCACCTTTGATTTCCCCATACCCCCAAGCTATGTATGTCAGGTCAGGTATTCAGTAGTCAAGAACTAATGCCAACACAAAATCAGGTAAAAGTAGGTCTGTCTGGATAGACGACAGGAACGGTCCATGGGGACTACATGTTATGTTTGTTGGCATTAAACACAAGATCAGGTAACAGGTAAAGCCATGGTACATCAGGTCAAGCCAGGTAATGTATAAAGGTGTCATGTCATGTCAAGAGTGCACGGTACCATGTCATGTCAAGTAGGAAGTGTAACAGGTCATGTCAGGAAGCACAAGATGTCATGTGGGTGCTCATAATCAAACTAACATAAGCATGTGTATAAATAAACAAGCATGAGTACTATCAGAACAATAAACTGGAATATATAATATGATATGCAAATAGATATAATTTCAAGGATATGGATGCACAGTTATCGATTAGGGTTACATTTATAGTTCCAATATTAATTAGGATGCAATTTATTAAACATGGAGTGTTAATATCACATTATTATGTAGTAATGTGATCTATGGATGCAATTATATGTATCTTAAATGCGATGGATGCAAACGGGTATCCGAAAAGTTATAAAACTATAAAATGGTAATGTGGGATGTACAACTAAACAATATGTGATATAAATATTGATATAATAATATTAATATGGATAGCATATTCGAAGCGATTAGTAACTATAAAAGATGTATTGATTAACCATGCATAAGAAGGTTCCGTTCAGAAATTTAGCGTCACCCTAATTTGTAAAATAGCTTAAAAATAACAAATGTTCTCCAAAAGAGACGTATCTTATACCAAAACAAAGATAATTCAATAAGGTTTTCAGTTTTATAAGTATAAGCATCTCAGGTTATCCCTACAAAAAGTTATGAATATTCAAAGTTGAAAGTTTGCTGCTGGAATTTCCCTGGACAGCAGTTTAGAGACGTGTTCATTTGCATTTTACGTTAATTAAACAATTTATTTTGCAAGTAAATATTTTATAGAGTTATAGTATTCTGAATTAGCTTCGTAACGAACTAAAGAATGTATACTAATGATTTTTCTATGATTTATAATGAATTTTATAAGATAAGGTGTACAGTAAATTTCAGATTTGTCATATCCGATTTTTCAACGACATTTCATATGTAAACTATAAGATTTTCAAATGTATAACATTATAAAATGAAGATTATAAAAGTATATAGCATGTAGCAAGATTAACTTGCCTCGTTGGGTCGCGAATCGGGAAAACGGAACGTTAACCTTCGGCGGGGAAAACTCGCGACGGCGCACGGTTCACGGAATGAACCCAAACGACGAACAAAGGAACTACACGGGTCGGGGTATCTCGCTGGAACGTCGAGAAACGTCACCGCCATGACGGAATTCCGGTAACAAAAGAACAGTTAAAAGAAATGAGAAACGAGACATGAAGCAAGAAGAGAAAAATGATAAAGAGAAGTACGAGAGAATATATAAGGGGTAGAGAGAGAGAGAAAGTGGAAAGAGAGAGAAGAAGGAGAGAGAGAAAGTGGGGCCCACGAGATTAAAGGGGAGGTTGTGATTGGCTGAGAGAATAAATTGAGAAGGATATAAAAGATTGTAAAAATATTATATGGTTAACTTAAAGATTTAAAAGATAGGTAATGAACAGTAAGATATCAGGTTAGTTAGAAAAATATATGTGATGGTTTTAATAATATTAAAATTTGGGATTTTGGCGCCAAATGAAACATTTCCAAATTGCGCCCGGGTTGGGTCCAAAAATTCGAAATTCAAATAATAGGATTTTAAGCGGGTTCCAAATTTTAAAATGAAATGTTTTATGATTAAAAAGCATACTCTCAAAACGGACACACGCACGTGCACGTAGCCATCCAAACTCGCCCGTTTCACTGAACGGGACGAGAACACAATGCACGGACGCTACCACGAGGCTAAGGATGTCAAGTAGGCCAAGATGAATATTTTCAATTTCATTTTAGATGCTAAAATTTGTTATATGTAGAAATGACTTTGTCGGGTAAACTTTACAGTAAGCAACAAACAAGCAAATTAAATGAAATGAGTACCACATTATGCTCAAACAGTAACTGAAAATAGTAGCATTGGGCTCGGGTGTTACATTATACCCAACTATAAAAGAATTTCGTCCTCGAAATTCCAAGAATACAAGATAGAAGACTACAGGAAAAGGTGAGGATACTTCTGTCGGATCTCGTCTTCTCGCTCCCACATGGACTCTCCATGCGATCGATTACCCCAAGAAACGAGCACAAGGGGGATAACCTTGTTCTTAAGAACCTTTTCCCCTACGATCCATGATTTCAACCTGTCGCTCCTCAAAAGTTAGGTCTTCCCGTACTGTTAACTCCGAATGATCCAAGACGTGTGTTTCATCTCGAACATACCTTCGTAGCTGAGATACATGAAACACATCGTGCACACCTGCCAAGGACTGTGGTAACGCCAAACGGTACGCTAGCTCTCCAACACGCTCCAATATCTCAAAGGGTCCTACGAATCGAGGACTAAGCTTTCCCCGACTCCCAAAACGAATCACTCCTCTAGTCGGTGATATCTTCAAGAATACCAAATCACCCACGGCGAACTCTAGAGGTCTTCTTGACGTGTCAGCCCAACTTTTCTGTCTGTCTTGAGCTGCCTTCATATGCTTCCTGATTGTATTCACCTTCTCGACTGTCTGTACCACCAAATCTGGTCCTAGTAACCTTCGTTCACCAACATCATCCCAACAAACAGGTGAACGGCACTTACGATCATACAACGCTTCAAACGGAGCCATCTGAATAGTCGCTTGGAAACTATTGTTGTAAGAAAACTCCACCAAGTGTAGGTGATCCTCCCAAGAACCCTTGAAGTCCAACATGCATGCCCTCAACATATCTTCAAGAGTTTGGATCGTTCTCTCCGATTGTCCATCAGTTTGAGGATGATAAGCTGTGCTAAACTTCAATCGAGTCCCCAAACTTTCCTGTAAACTCCTCCAGAAGTGTGGCAAGAACCGAGTGTCCCGATCGGACACGATGCTCACCGGTACTCCATGCAATCTTACAATCTCCTGCATGTACCGCTCTGCCAAAGTCTCCGTTGATTGACCAACCCGAAAAGGAATAAAGTGAGCTGCCTTGGTCAACCGATCGACAATCACCCATACTGCATTGTTGCCCTTTGGACTCCGCGGTAAAGCCGTCACGAAATCCATGGTTATATGTTCCCACTTCCACTGAGGAATCGGAAGTGGTTGCAACAAACCAGCAACCCTTTGGTGTTCAGCCTTGACTTGCTGACATACCAAGCACTTAGCCACGAAGCGAGCAATCTCCCGTTTCATGCCTTCCCACCAGAAATGCTGTCGAATATCTCGGTACATCTTTGTCCCTCCTGGATGTACAGAGTAAGCTGAACTGTGTGCCTCCTTCATAAGCTCTTCACGCACATCTCCTTTTGGCACACACATACGGCTACCATATCTCAACGAACCGTCTTCATGGATCAGTAAATCGGTTCGTAGTCCGGCTCCAACCTGCTCTCGAAACTTTTGCAGTCTAGGATCCTGCGATTGTGCCGCTTTAATCTTCTCAACTAAGGACGAATGTACTTGCAACTGCATCAACTGTCCTGTAGCATGTGGTAGCACAACCTCCAAGTCAAATCTTCGAAAATCCGCAATGATCTCCCTCTGTGCAGTCAATATCTGAATTGCTGGTAACCGACTTAGCGCATCTGGCACGACGTTAACTTTTCCCGGATGGTACTTAAGATCAAGGTCATAGTCGGCCATCAGCTCCAACCATCTGCGTTGCCTCATGTTCAACTCCTTCTGAGTGAACACATACTTTAAACTCTTGTGATCTGTAAAGACTTCAACTCTTACGCCCAAAAGGTAGTGTCTCCAAATCTTCAAAGCGAAAATCACAGCCGCAAGCTCCAAGTCATGAGTTGGATAATTCTTCTCATGGGTCTTCAGTTGTCTTGATGCGTATGCTACGACCTTCCCATGCTGCATCAAAACACATCCCAATTCTTTCCCAGATGCGTCGCTATGAGTCATCAGTCCTCCGGAATTGTCTGGTACGGCCAGGATAGGGGCGGTTATCAACTTCTGCTTCAACGTCTCAAAGCCAACGCACACTTATCCGTCCATACAAAAGGTACCTCCTTACGCATAAGCTTGGTCAGCGGTTCTGCCAAACGAGCAAAGTTCTCCACAAATCTCCTGTAGTATCCGGCTAATCCAAGGAAACTTCTTATCTCAGCTACATTCCTTGGAATAGGCCAATCTCGAACTGCTGCAATCTTTTCGGGATGGACGGCGATTCCATCACCCGACACGACATGTCCCAGAAATTTCACTTCTTCCAGCCAGAATTCGCACTACTCATCTTCGCATAAAGCTTCTCCTGTCTCAACATCTGCAGGACCTAATGATATCCGGATCGCAAATCCAGTTTCGAGAATACTCTCGCGCCACTAAGCTGCTCAAAAGTCCTCCAATGCGAAGGATCGGGTACTTGTTCTTAATAGTCGCCCGGTTCAATTCTCGATAATCAATTCACATCCTTCTCGTGCCATCCTTCTTCTTTACTAAAAGAACTGGAGCTCCCAAGGCGAGTTGCTGCTTCGAATCCAACCCTTCTCAAGTAATTCACCAACTTGCTTCTTAACTCCTTCCAATTCCACTGGTGCCATTGGATAGTAAGCTTTAGACACTGGCGCTGCACCAGGACTAAGGTCAATCGTGAACTCCACGTCTCGCTTCGGCGGTAAGCCCGATATATCTTCAAACACGTCCATAGAATCATGAACAACAGCCGGCTCTTTACTTTCATCACTTCCATTGATGCAAGAACATTGTTTGTCGGCCTAGCCCTAAACTCGACCGGCCCGACAGAACTGCTTCCTTACCGCAACTGCTGTCTGCTGTGAACTCCCAATTTTCCTGATATGCTCTGCTATTCTCGAGCTGCCGTAAGAACCTGTGAGAAAGTGGTCAAACCCAGGGAGACGGTTTGCCTTTGGATGTCCACATCCAAGCTGCGCATGGACCTTCGTGCCCTGTCTGCATCGTTGGCGACTAAAGGTCCAGCGAAACTGCTGAGTCTCGTCCACTCTGCTGCATGCACGTCCACGGTTGCTCCATTCTGTCTTAGTCCGATGAACTTCTCTTCCATTTCCTCCCGTGCAGTCCGCGGGAAGAATTTCTCCAGGAAACTCTTAGAGAAATCCGCTCAACTGATTGGCTTGGGCAAGCGGGTCTCCTCCACAGGCCATCACTCTCGGCGTAAACCACTAGCTGAAGCGCACCACAACAACTCTCTTGTCCTCTGGGATCTGTGCCGCAATCAATAAATCCTCCGTGTCACTAGCCTCTGCTCGGCTGGTAACAACTCCTTAAACCAGTAAATGTAGACGGACCCAAAGTCTGAAATCTGCTACGGTCCTTACTCGTTCGACTGGTCTAGTTCCATCGTTGTTTACAGACTGCTGAACGATCTGCAAACCTTCCTGAAACAAATCTGCTATTGCTGATTCAGCTCAGTCTGTCTCTTTGATTTCCAGCATTTCTCTTATCACTCCAAGCATGGCGGCTTCGCTCACACACCTCCGGTACGTCTTCAACTTCTTACCTGTCGTAATCCTGAACTCAAAACACCCAACATTAGCATGATGATAGATTCTGAATATAGATCAAGGCTAGAACTCCAAGATACTTAAATAGAGTACTGCATTGTAGCTATGCCGCGGTATCATAGCCGCAATTACTTAACTCCACCCAAGTCGCCCAAGTCCTAGGGATAACAAGAAATCGGGTTTTCGAGTCGACATGCAAAGTAAGTTTGCACGTCGTAAAAGATATAATCAGGAAGAATGTGATTCAAGAATGGTAAAACGGTCAATGTGGCTGGACATGTTTCCTAAACACGGGTATTCTGATTCGTGTATTGGGTACAATACCCAACTACAAAAGAATCAACCCGATTAACCTATGGCTTTGATACCAAAAGAACCATGTCACGCCCCGCTTCTCAGAGTACGCAAGATTGAGCACGTGACATAGCCAACCATGCTACCTGTGGGTAGGAAGTATCCATCCACAGTCACATTACGGCTGTAGAGATATCAAGAACAAGATAAATAAACTATCTAACACATGTCCAAATCCATAATAACCAGAGTCAATGATAAATAAGTGCGGAAGCAAATGATCCAATGCAATAATAGAAAGGTACGTCCCGTAATGCGGGATCACACCTGGAAATAAAATGCAATAAATGAACTAACCACTACAGAACTCACAAATCAGCCTGTTGGCTGAAGTACTCCTGCTCAGTCGTCGACAGTAGTAAAGAATCTGGGCCATGCAAAACCCAGACGTCAGCGCGTCATGTCAACCAATAATATAATATGAACATGGTAATAAGCAATGCAGGTATGAACATGAATAAAGCAGTACTAAGAAATAACAGTGCAGGGTAATGTGCAGTGGTAACTAAACTGTCCTATCAGGTTTCTACTCTATAGTCTTTGAAATCAAATTGATGAATCGTCGATGTAACTCAATAGTATCCCGTGCGTGCCCGGGACCACGGTCAAAGCCCTCGGGGCTGAATCCGAGACGTGCCGCTAAGCAGTAAAAGGTAGCAAGATGGACGAGTGATGTCAGCATCACCACTCCGGGGCTGGCCAAGCCCGTAAGACTGATCAGAACAAGTATCGAACTGTTGAGTTACAAGTCGGTTTCACCTTTGATTTCCCCATACCCCCAAGCTATGTATGTCAGGTCAGGTATTCAGTAGTCAAGAACTAATGCCAACACAAAATCAGGTAAAAGTAGGTCTGTTTGGATAGACGACAGGAACGGTCCATGGGGACTACATGTTATGTTTGTTGGCATTAAACACAAGATCAGGTAACAGGTAAAGCTATGGTACATCAGGTCAAGCCAGGTAATGTATAAAGGTGTCATGTCATGTCAAGAGTGCACGGTACCATGTCATGTCAAGTAGGAAGTGTAACAGGTCATGTCAGGAAGCACAAGATGTCATGTGGGTGCTCATAATCAAACTAACATAAGCATGTGTATAAATAAACAAGCATGAGTACTATCAGAACAATAAACTGGAACATATAATATGATATGCAAATAGATATAATTTCAAGGATATGGATGCACAGTTATCGATTAGGGTTACATTTATAGTTCCAATATTAATTAGGATGCAATTTATTAAACATGGAGTGTTAATATCACATTATTATGTAGTAATGTGATCTATGGATGCAATTATATGTATCTTAAATGCGATGGATGCAAACGGGTATCCGAAAAGTTATAAAACTATAAAATGGTAATGTGGGATGTACAACTAAACAATATGTGATATAAATATTAATATAATAATATTAATATGGATAGTATATTCGAAGCGATTAGTAACTATAAAAGATGTATTGATTAACCATGCATAAGAAGGTTCTGTTCAGAAATTTAGCGTCACCCTAATTTGTAAAATAGCTTAAAAATAACAAATGTTCTCCAAAAGAGACGTATCTTATACCAAAACAAAGATAATTCAATAAGGTTTTCAGTTTTATAAGTATAAGCATCTCAGGTTATCCCTACAAAAAGTTATGAATATTCAAAGTTGAAAGTTTGCTGCTGGAATTTCCCTGGACAGCAGTTTAGAGACGTGTTCATTTGCATTTTACGTTAATTAAACAATTTATTTTGCAAGTAAATATTTCATAGAGTTATAGTATTCTGAATTAGCTTCGTAACGAACTAAAGAACGTATACTAATGATTTTTCTATGATTTATAATGAATTTTATAAGATAAGGTGTACAGTAAATTTCAGATTTGTCATATCCGATTTTTCAACGACATTTCATATGTAAACTATAAGATTTTCAAATGTATAACATTATAAAATGAAGATTATAAAAGTATGTAGCATGTAGCAAGATTAACTTGCCTCGATGGGTCGCGAATCGGGAAAACGGAACGTTAACCGTCGGCGGGGAAAACTCGCGACGGCGCACGGTTCACGGAATGAACCCAAACGACGAACAAAGGAACTACACGGGTCGGGGTATCTCGCTGGAACGTCGAGAAACG
The DNA here is from genome assembly GCA_030015575.1 of Agapanthus africanus. Taxonomy (NCBI): domain Eukaryota; kingdom Viridiplantae; phylum Streptophyta; class Magnoliopsida; order Asparagales; family Amaryllidaceae; genus Agapanthus; species Agapanthus africanus. The sequence continues at coordinate 394,440,786 of JASDDO010000010.1, read as the reverse complement.
TCACCGCCATGACGGAATTCCGGTAACAAAAGAACAGTTAAAAGAAATGAGAAACGAGACATGAAGCAAGAAGAGAAAAATGATAAAGAGAAGTACGAGAGAATATATAAGGGGTAGAGAGAGAGAGAGAAAGTGGAAAGAGAGAGAAGAAGGAGAGAGAGAAAGTGGGGCCCACGAGATTAAAGGGGAGGTTGTGATTGGCTGAGAGAATAAATTGAGAAGGATATAAAAGATTGTAAAAATATTATATGGTTAACTTAAAGATTTAAAAGATAGGTAATGAACAGTAAGATATCAGGTTAGTTAGAAAAATATATGTGATGGTTTTAATAATATTAAAATTTGGGATTTTGGCGCCAAATGAAACATTTCCAAATTGCGCCCGGGTTGGGTCCAAAAATTCGAAATTCAAATAATAGGATTTTAAGCGGGTTCCAAATTTTAAAATGAAATGTTTTATGATTAAAAAGCATACTCTCAAAACGGACACACGCACGTGCACGTAGCCATCCAAACTCGCCCGTTTCACTGAACGGGACGAGAACACAATGCACGGACGCTACCACGAGGCTAAGGATGTCAAGTAGGCCAAGATGAATATTTTCAATTTCATTTTAGATGCTAAAATTTGTTATATGTAGAAATGACTTTGCCGGGTAAACTTTACAGTAAGCAACAAACAAGCAAATTAAATGAAATGAGTACCACATTATGCTCAAACAGTAACTGAAAATAGTAGTATTGGGCTCGGGTGTTACATAATCAATTCAATCATTCCTAAACACCTTCATCTTGACCATTAAACTTGTAAAAATCAATTTGAATAAGTTTTCACACATGAAATGATAATCTTTTCAATTTACCGTATTTTCACTTTAATACCATGAAGTTTCAATTTCACATTTAACCCCTTAACCTTAATATACATTTAAAGTAGAGCACGAGGTAATGACCTACCTCCACACACACGCAAATACAACCCTAAAATGATATCATCAAAACTTAGAATACGATAAAACGAAATTTCCATTAAATACCATAATTTTCATAAAACCATTCTTAAAGGTTTTAGATTTGTTACACTTTTAAGTAAATATTTCTTACTAGGAAAATACGATAAGTTGTGGATATCGATCGTTTATCTAAACTGACTTTGTGGTGTCTAAGACAAGTGGTTACTTAATTAGGGCCACTACTTGTAGTGGAGAGCCTCCCATTTACCTGGCACTTACCTGGCCATAATTGGCGGTGAAGAGGCGATTTGAGGCTTCTAACGACTTGTCATTTATACCATTTAGAAATAGGCTAGTTGGCTTAGGAAACCCTAGAATCTAAAATACGGAAAACTACACCTTGCAAATAAATACCTTTTATTTTATAAAACCGTTCTCTAAAAGATTAGTGTCTTACAATCTTTGCAAAGCGCCGCTACAACCCATCTTTGGGGAACCCGTTCGGGATCGTGCGGTTTATCGTGCATCCTCGGGCTAGTAGTACGAGATTCAGACCTCCGCAAGGAGCATTCGGTCTCGAAAGGTTTAAGATACGACCTCTTAAGAAAATGAGATTTTTGAAATATAAAATATTTAGTAAAATTATTTTTGTATAAACATATGTATATCTATCTTTTAAATACCTATTTTATTATAATATAAATTTTCCACCTTTTTCTAAAAATCACAAAAGAATAAAGGTTACACTAAAATATCATGAACTTCAAATAATCAATATTACAGATAAATACCATTATTTATGAAACTAGGATATTTTCATTAGAAATGTCACAACATAAAATCCACAACTCTAAAGACGAGTAATAAATACTTGAGGTGTATTTTGAAAAGTATATAAAAGTATTTTTACATAAAAAACCCCTCAAGTTTATAAATTACCCTAAGGACCCTAGCAGTTATAAGACTTCGTTTCACATTTCTGATTGTCTGACTCGGGTTTGAGTCTGATTAACCTTACTTGAATATGATTCAAGTCAATCCATAAACTACAAGATTCCAATTCAATATGAACACATGAATCCATGAATACAATTACCAGTTTATACAATCTGGCTGAACCGAACCATGGATATATTCCTTTTACATGATTCCCAGTATTCCATTTACATGACTCTACGGTTATAACAGTTTTCTGATATCATGGTTTCAGTCAGTCAGTCAATCAATCATACAACCCACACAATTTACAAGATAACAATACAAACAAGACATCGCGGGGTTTAAGGGGTAGATTGGTACGGAAGGTGTTAAAGGTGGCACGAGTTGGTCAGATTTAACACACCTAACCTGAATCCAGTTGCTGTTGTACCATGGCATAAACGGTACCTTGTACTATACGTGCCCTTAGTCTCTGGCATATAGAGACTCCCCTCGTATACACTGGCATCCTTCTGTACCAAGCTACAAACAACAGCGTTGACATAACATTACAACAATAGTTTACACTTTAAAATTACCTTCTTATTCTGTCTTTTTCTACTTCCCTCTTACATTTGGGACTTACCAAGCGATTTGTTCGCTGACGACATTCTGTTTCTCTCTTCTTTGAATGTCGTCAGGTGAATTGGATCAGGCAGAAGTTGAGCCATCGCAAGAAGACTTGGAGCAGTTTACTGAAGACCATGCACTGTAGTTTCATTGTACACTTTTCTTTTCAGTACTTTTCATTTCCTGATATGCCACTGTTTAGGCATCTTTTTATTTCAGTTGTATTTCCTTTCATGTATTGTACAAAGAATGTTAATAAATAAAAGTTGTTGTTCTTTTTATTTCTTGTCTCTTGTGTATTATTTTATATTGCTTAGATACGCTTAGCGTATGTACTTCTGAGTATATACGTAGCGGACCTCGTCGCGCCCACTTCACCGTATATTGGGAAGCGGGGCGTGACAGGTTTTGTTGGTGGCCCATGCAGGTCAGAGCTGTATGAATCCCTATCATGCAGTTCTGGTCTGCGTGAACAACTTAAACAATATAACACAAGAACCAGCAACTAAAACATTCTTTACAATTCATGTTCCTTGAATCTTGCCATTTCATATTCCTTGAATCTTATCATTTCATGTACTAGAATCTGTCCTAACCCAAATTTTTTCTTCAGGGTTATGGATTCTCCGAACAACACCAGCACCAACGTCAACAACACACCCTCAGCACTACCTCTCACACCGGCTGTTACTGCACAACCTACCGAGCAAACAGTGCTACTTGAAGCAATCCGCAGCCTTATCGAGGGACAGCAACAACTCTTGAACCGTCCCGAGACTGATGCTCTGGGGGTGAAGCAATTCAGGGCTTTACATCCGAAGCAATTCTCAGGAAAGGGGAGCCCACTGGAAGCTGAGGAATGGGCTCAAAGTATCGAGAATGATCTGGCCGCAGCACAAGTGCCAGACGTCGCTTGGGTCCGTGTAGCGAAACTACAACTCACGGACAACGCTCGCAACTGGTGGAAGGAGGAAGAAAGCCGTCTTGCGCAGCCTATTGAATGGAAAACGTTTCGCGAGAAGTTCGACGCGAAATATTTTCCTGTGACTGCCAGGTTTTCCATGGAGCAGCAGTTCATTCATCTACAGCAAGGATCAATGTGGGACAAATCAGTAGATGAATACGACGCTGAATTCACCATGTTGAGCCGGTAAGATATGTCGCAATAGTTCAGTTTTAAATATCACATACCACACAGCTAACACTATCCTTGAACAGGTTCGCGGCACATTTGATACCGACGGACGATATCAGAGTCCGTCGTTTCCAACAAGGACTGGACACGGAGATTCAGGCTGCTTTAGCCACAGGAAAATTTTTGACTCATAAGGATGCTCTAGAAGCTGCCCGCAGTTACGAGGCAGTGATAAAAGCAAGGGGCGGACCTCGGTCTGCAGGAGTCAAGCGCCCTGCTAACCAGATGGCAGGTGGAGCTTCGTCCAGACCACCTTTTGTGCCAAGACATCCTGGAGCACCAATCAGCAGACCCAGCCCAGCCTTTTGTAACTACTGCAAGAGAAATGGGCATCTGGCTAGAGATTGCCGACGTGCGAACAACCTTTGCTTGATCTGCGGCTCAGCTGCTCATGGTATTGGGGCTTGTCCTCATAAACAAAACTCAGTTGCTGCACCCAGGAAAGCAAACAATTATCCACAACGTCCAGCCATTCAAGCCCCTACTCCAAGACTTGCACTGCCTGCACCACCCAGAGGACCGCAAGCTGCACCACCTCCTCGACAGTTCCATCAAGCTCAAAGGAACGTTCCGAGGAATGCTCCTTAGGCCAGGAGGAATGTGCCAAAGCGCCAGGTTTTCATGATGTCTGTGGAAGAAGCTGAGGCCATTGGCCAAGTCATTACTGGTAAACTTCCTTCTCAAACTTATTTTTAGTCTTGTTTACCTACACACTTTCCCTATATCTAAAACATATCCTATATACCTTAGGTACAATCTTAGTAGCTTCACTACCTGCACTTGCACTGTTTGATACTGGAGCATCCCACTACTTTATGTCGCAACGGTTTGTCCGAACCCATGCGATTCCAGTCTCACCGCTTGTATCTAGCTGGAATGTCAGTTCTGGAAATGGCGTTCTAAAGGCAACTACGGGATACAGCTTGTGTCCAGTCGTCATCTGCAGTCGAGACTTTTATGCTGACTTCAAACTACTGGACATACCGAACTTCGATGTGGTTCTAGGAATGGATTGGGTTGGAACCTTTTATGCTACCATCGACTATCGTCAAAGGAGGGTAGTATTCGAGATTCCAGACCATCCGATTTTCTATTTCAAGAGCGGAGATCGTACTCTGGAGCCAGGCACCTACAAAGCGAAGCCAAGGGAAGCAGTAGTTGCGGCAACTCAAGCGGAAGAAGAATTAAGACCAGAGGTAGTTCGAGAGTTCGACGATGTATTTCCTGACGATATATCAGGTTTGCCTCCCGATCGAGCTCTTAAATTCAGTATTGATTTAGTACTAGGAGCACAACCGGTGATCAAAGCACCGTATAGACTAAGTCCGGAAGGTTTGAAGGAAGTTCGAACACAGTTGGATGAATTATTGGCGAAAGGATGGATTCATCCCAGCACTTCAAGTTGGGGAGCACCTGTGCTACTGGTGAAGAAGAAGGAAGGTTCATACAGAATGTGCATCGATTATAGGGCCTTGAACGAAGTCACTATAAAGAACAAGTATCCACTCCCGCGCATCGATGATTTATTCGATCAGCTAAGTGGATCTTGTGTTTTCTCTAAATTGGATCTTCGTTCAGGTTATCATCAGGTGAAGGTCAAGGAAGCTGATATTCACAAAACAGCTTTCAGAACTCGCTATGGACATTACGAATTTCTAGTGATGCCATTTGGAGTGACCAATGCACCAGCAATATTCATGAACCTAATGAACCAAGTTTTCCGGAAGTATTTAGACAGGTTTGTTGTCATCTTCATCGACGATATCCTGGTATATTCTAAGAATCGGAAAGAGCATGCAGAGCATCTACGAATTGTCCTGGAAACTCTTCGACAACATAAGCTTTATGCCAAGTACAACAAGTGCGAGTTTTGGCTAAATCAAGTTGGTTTTCTTGGACATATCGTATCAGGAGAAGGAATTTCTGTGGATCCAGCCAAAGTTTCAGCAGTTAGCGAATGGCCTACACCAAAGTCAGTGAAGGATATTCGGAGTTTCTTGGGTTTAGCTGGATATTACAGAAGGTTCATTGAAGGATTCTCAAAGATAGCAACACCCCTGACCAAGCTCAGACGAAAAGATGAAGAATTTGTGTGGTCAGAAGCATGCGAACAAGCTTTCGTAGAACTCAAGTCAAGATTGACATCTGCACCTATTCTCGTAATACCGGATCAATCTGGAGGATTCGAAGTGCATTGTGATGCATCCGGTAAGGGTTTAGGATGTGTTCTACATCAGCACGGTAAGGTTGTGGCTTATACTTCAAGACAACTGAAGACTCGTGAGCGCAATTACCCAACGCATGATCTGGAGTTGGCAGCCGTCACATTTGCTCTCAAGATTTGGCGCCACTACTTACTTGGTGAACGAGTGAACATCTACACAAATCATAAAAGTCTGAAGTATGTGTTTACTCAGAATGAGTTGAATATGTGGCAGAGAAGATGGTTAGAACTCATGGCGGACTTTGACATCAACTTGCAATATCACCCAGGGAAGGTGAACGTGGTACCTGATACTCTTAGTCGCCAACCCTTATCGATGAATCTCACCGCTCAGTGGAAGCTTCAGCAAGACTTACATTAGATGGAGATTGAAGTAGTCATGCCAGGTAATGCTTCAAGTTTGATGAATCTACAACTTCAATCAACCATTGTCAATCAGATCAAAGCAGCTCAAGCAAGTGATGCTAAGTTGCAAAGGATCAGAGAACAAATGGAGAATGGACTCAGAACAGACTTCATCATCCATGAAGATGGATCTTTGAGATACGGCAGCAGATTGTGTGTACCAAAAGGTCCTGTTCGGGAAAAGTTAATGAAAGAAGCTCACAGTTCTCCATACTCAGTACATCCTGGAGGTACCAAAATATACAAAGATCTACGTCAGAATTATTGGTGGCATGGAATGAAGCGTGAAGTAGCCAGAAGCATCGCAAAATGTTTGGTGTGTCAGCAAGTAAAGGCTGAACATCATAGGACAGCTGGACTACTTCAACCGTTACCAATCCCAGAATGGAAGTGGCAGCACATCACGATGGACTTTGTGACTGCTCTTCCTCGCAGCACAAAGGGTAACGATGCGATATGAGTCATTGTGGATCAACTCACAAAGTCGGCCCACTTCATCCCATTTCGAGTTGGCCAATCCACTGAGACACTAGCAAAGAAGTACATGGAGGTAATAATCTAATTAAGATTTAAACACTTCATAATGTACTATCTCTGATACCCATGAACTCATACAGGAAATTGTGAGACTTCATGGAGTACCGGTCTGCATTGTCTCCGATCGTGACACCAGGTTCCGATCACAATTTTGGTAGAGTCTGCAAGCTAGCTTGGGAACAAGTCTAAACTTCAGCACGGCTTATCATCCACAAACAGATGGTCAGTCGGAACGAACTATTCAGATCTTGGAGGATATGCTCAGAGCGTGTATGCTAGACTTCAAAGGATCGTGGGAAGATCACCTGCATCTTGTGGAGTTTGCGTACAATAACAGCTACCAAGCCAGCATAGGAATGGCACCTTTTGCAGCATTATATGGGAGGAAGTGTCGATCACCATTAAGTTGGGACGACATCGAAGATAGGGAATTTCTTGGACCAGAGATGATAGTAGCGACCGTTGATGTGGTTCGTACTATCAGGGAAAGAATGTGCATAGCCCAAGATCAACAGAAACACTGGGCTGATGCAAAGAGACGACACTTGGAGTTCCAGCCAGGAGACCATGTATTCTTGAAGATATCTCCGAACCGCAGAGTGATCCGATTTGGAAGACGGGGTAAATTGAGTCCGAGATACATTGGACCGTTCGACATACTCGAACGAGTCGGTGAAGTGGCATACCGCTTAGCGCTTCCACCCTCATTGGAAGGAGTGCATAACGTGTTTCACATATCCCAACTCAGAAAGTATGTGAGTGGCCCCAGCCATGTACTTGATCATTCCGAGCTCACTATACAGCCCGACTTGTCTTGTGAGCAACAACCTGTGGAGATCCTGGACAGGAAAGTGAAGACACTTCGGAACAAGGAAGTTAACTTGGTCCGGGTAATGTGGAGGAAAGACACTCCAGGAGAATCCACATGGGAAAGGGTAGATGAAATGCGTGCAAGATATCCTCACCTTTTTGTAAACTAATCCTCAAATAAAAGTTGTAAATTTCGAGGACGGAATTTTTGTAAGGAGGGTAGACTGTAACAACTCCAATTTTTGTATACATAAATTTGATTTAAATTTGAAGTATACTTGGAGTATTTAATGTTGCTGATATCACTTTAAGTATCAATTTTCCCATAATAATTACAAGAAGGAGCTTGTAGCTCATTGGTAACACCTTGCACTGCTGAACCAAGCCACCAGAGTTCGAATCCCATGCCCCACATTATTTTTAGATTATTTTTCTTTTAAAATTCATGGAAGCCCAACAGTCCACAGGACATAACTCCCAAAAAATGAACTAAACCCTAAAAAGTGAATATACCAGAGCCTACGTCAGGCGAACCCACACCCAACGGCACCCCGACTCGGGCCGACGCCGCCGGCCGGACTCGGCCGGACGGCCGAGTCGTCTAAACAAAAAAGGTGCCGTTTCGTCTTCCCAACTCCCCTGTTTACTCCATTTTAATGGATCGGTTCCCGAATGTTTAATACACCCTATTTAATACAAATTTTAATGATTTTTCTTTAATTTTTACATTTTTTTAAAATAAAAACCTTTCACCTACCCTACCCTAGCCTACCCTATAAATAGACACCCATACCCCCTACCCTCTTATTCTAAAACACTGGGTTTACTCTCTCGAAATTTTCACAAGAAGGGTGTGCTTTGAAACCGAGTTCACGGCGAAGCGCTGACGGAATTCCGGCGACGTTTTTTTGAAACAACCGGCGACGAAACAACATCTCGGCTACTCACCTAGTTCCTCTATACTCTTTAGTATAGATCGAAACCCGTAAGTCCCATTCTTCCCTTCTTTCTACTTCTCAAAAATACGAACTTATGAAACCCGACGGAAATCGGAACAAACCGATTTCTGATTCGGTTTTTCTACAAAATCTCACTTGTCACCAATTCCATAATACCTAAACTTATTCATGATGACTATTAATCACATAACAATTAATTTGGACAAAGTTTCTCACATGAAATGATAACTTTTGCAATATCGTATTCTTTTTCACATTAATATCATAATGTTTATTTTTCTTCTTCTAATCAATTCAATCATTCCTAAACACCTTCATCTTGACCATTAAACTTGTAAAAATCAATTTGAATAAGTTTTCACACATGAAATGATAATCTTTTCAATTTACCGTATTTTCACTTTAATACCATGAAGTTTCAATTTCACATTTAACCCCTTAACCTTAATATACATTTAAAGTAGAGCACGAGGTAATGACCTACCTCTACACATATGCAAAAACAACCCTAAAATGATATCATCAAAACTTAGAATACGATAAAACGAAATTTCCATTAAATACCATAATCTTCATAAAACCATTCTTAAAGGTTTTAGATTTGTTACACTTTTAAGTAAATATTTCTTACTAGGAAAATACGATAAATTGTGGACATCGATCGTTTATCTAAACTGACTTTGGGTGTCTAGGAAAGTGTGTCTAAGACAAGTGGTTACTTAATTAGGGCCACTACTTGTAGTGGAGAGCCTCCCACTTATCTGGCCCTTACCTGGCCGTAATTGGCGGTGAAGAGGCGATTTGAGGCTTCTAACGACTTGTCATTTATACCATTTAGAAATAGGCTAGTTGGCTTAGGAAACCCTAGAATCTAAAATACGGAAAACTACACTTTGCAAATAAATATCTTTTATTTTATAAAACCGTTTTCTAAAAGATTAGTGTTTTACAATCTTTGCAAAGCGCCGCTACAACCCATCTTTAGGGAACCCGTTCGGGATTATGTGGTTTATCACGCATCCTCAGGCTAGTAGTGCGAGATTCAGACCTCCGCAAGGAGCATTCGGTCTCGAAAGGTTTAAGATACGACATCTTAAGAAAATGAGATCTTTGAAATATAAAATATTTAGTAAAATTATTTTTGTATAAACATATGTATATCTATCTTTTAAATACCTATTTTATTATAATATAAATTTTCCACCTTTTTCTAAAAATCACAAAAGAATAAAGGTTACACTAAAATACCATGAACTTCAAATAATCAATATTACAAATAAATACCATTATTTATGAAACTAGGATATTTTCATTAGAAATGTCACAACATAAAATCCACCACTCTAAAGACGAGTAATAAATACTTAAGGTGTATTTTGAAAAGTATACAAAAGTATTTTTACATAAAACCCCCTCAAGTTTATAAATTACCCTAAGGACCCTAGCAGTTATAAGACTTCGTTTCACATTTCTGATTGTCTGACTCGGGTTTGAGTCTGATTAACTTGACTTGAATATGATTCAAGTAAATCCATAAACTACAAGATTCCAATTCAATATGAACACATGAATCCATGAATACAATTACCAGTTTATACAATCTGGCTGAACCGAACCATGGATATATTCCTTTTACATGATTCCCAGTATTCCATTTACATGACTCTACGGTTATAACCGTTTCCTGATATCATGGTTTCAGTCAGTCAGTCAATCAATCATACAACCAATACAATTTACAAGATAACAATACAAACAAGACATCGCGGGGTTTAAGGGGTAGATTGGTACGGAAGATGTTAAAGGTGGCACGAGGTGGTCAGATTTAACACACCTAACTTGAATCCAGTTGCTGTTGTACCGTGGCATAAACGGTACGTTGTACTATACGTGCCCTTAGTCTCTGGCATATAGAGACTCCCCTCGTATACACTGGCATCCTTCTGTACCAAGCTACAAACAACAGCGTTGACATAACATTACAACAATAGTTTACACTTTAAAATGTACCTTCTTATTCTGTCTTTTTCTACTTCCCTCTTACCTTTGGGACTTACCGAGCGATTTGTTCGCTGACGACATTCTGTTTCTCTCTTCTTTGAATGTCGTCAGGTGAATTGGATCCGACAGAAGTTGAGCCATCGCAAGAAGACTTGGAGCAGTTTACTGAAGACCCTGCACTGTAATTTCATTGTACACTTTTCTTTTCAGTACTTTTCATTTCCTGTTATGCCACTGTTTAGGCATCTTTTTATTTCAGTTGTATTTCCTTTCATGCATTGTATAAAGAATGTTAATAAATAAAAGTTGCTGTTCTTTTTATTTCTTGTCTCTTGTGTATTATTTTATATTGCTTAGATACGCTTAGCGTATGTACTTCTGAGTATATACGTAGCGGACCTCGTCGCGCCCACTTCGCCGTACATTGGGAAGCGGGGCGTGACATTTACTGGTAAGTGTTATCAGTAGTTTCATGCTTGTTATGGACCTTACATCGGCATGACTTATCGAGCTACTATGTCTGACGTTTACCACCCCTAGGCGAGATATGCGACATATTCGACGAACATACCAGACTGTGCGGTAAGTGTTACTGGTTAGATTCACAGGAGTGTGAGCAGGCTTGCTCGTTGATCTTCTGATCGCTCAATACCCGGGTGGCCGTTACGTTTAAAAGACCGCTTGCGGCTTGTGGGTGATTGATATGATCATCACCTACTGCCGGCGTATTGACGAGTCTTTAGAGTCCTACACAGGGATTTCCTGGCTCAAACGAAACGAAATAGGAGCGCATATGAGATATGTGCGGACCGAGAATAATACCAGTATGTGATACTGTATTCTATTCTCGCGATTTGTATCATTGATCGGTTATATGTGATATAGCCGGGTTACCGAATCGAGTGTTGATTCGATACATTGATACACTTGATATTAGTCGGTTATATGCGATATGACCGGATCATTAAATCAAGTATTAATTTAATGATTTAATGTATAATTATATATTTGATATATTACTTTACATTAACTAGTATTAGCTCACTTAAGATTTGTTTTCTCACTACTTTGTGCATAAGTGTATATATGATATATATTTGTGTACATATGTTTGTATCATGTTTGATGATACATACAAGATGGGTGTATGAGATTTATACCAAGATTAGGTTTAAGATTAGGGTTATTTTTTTATCTTAAGATTTAACAAAAGAATTAAACTTGGTCAAAGTTGTCAAGCTTGAAGAAGCTTGGAGAAACTTTGACAAAGTCCACTCTTTTGTCATTTCTCTTGATATACTTTAACCTAACATTTAACCTAATACTTTGGTTAATTCTCTACATGAGTTAAGCATGAGGGCTTAACTCAACCATGGTGCCATAATTAAAAGGATAAGTTTCATTTGGAATTATTATTCTATATTCTTTCTTCTTCTTCTTCATCATCAAGTTCCATCAAAAGCTTGCTAGCTCCAATGGTGCCATAAGAAAAAGAGTGAGAAAAACAATTCTAAAGTGAGCCTACTTCCTATTTCTTCATTCTCTACCACTTGCCATATAGTATAGGGTGTTCTCTTCACAAAGTTCTTGACCAAGTGAAGGAATAGCTTGAGTTTGAGTCTCCCCGACGTAGATCATCTTCGGCCTCGAAGTCAACGACCTAGCCCGCTCTTTTCTCCGATGAAACCAACGCTAGGGTTCGAGATCCCGATGATCGCAGCGAAGGGACGTCAACACGGAACTTTAGAAGTGAATGACCGGATCTACAAAGGTTGTATTCCCGTAGCAAAGTAGTTTGCTTGCTTGTAGTTTTGCCTTACCTCTAGTAAACGATCTTGCATAGAGTTGTTAGGCACATAAAAATTTGATTTTGGCATGGTTGATGCCTTGTAGAACCTCATGAGTGTGCCTAGTAACCCTTCTGTAACACCCGAGCCCAATGCTACTATTTTCAATTACTGTTTGAGCATAATGTGGTACTCATTTCATTTAACTTGCTTGTTTGTTGCTTACTGTAAAATTTACCCGGCAAAGTCATTTCTACATATAACAAATTTTGGCATCTAAAATAAAATTGAAAATATTCATCTTGGCCTACTTGACACCCCTAGCCTCGTGGTAGCGTTCGTGCATTGTGTTCTCGTCCCGTTCAGTGAAACGGACGAGTTTGGATGGCTAGGTGCACGTACGTGTGTCCGTTTTGGGGGTATGCTTTTTAATCATAAAACACTTAATTTTAAAATTTGGATCCCGCTTAAAATTATATTATTTCAATTTCAAATTTTTGGACTCGACCCGGGTGCGATTTGGAAATGTTTTATTTGGCGCCAAAATCCCAAATTTTAATATTACTAAAACCATCGCATATATTTTTGTAACTAACCTGATATCTTACTGTTCATTACCTATCTTTTAAATCTTTAAGTTAAGCATATAATATTTTTACAATCTTTTATATCCTTCTCAATTTATTCTCTCAGCCAATTGCAACCTCCCCTTTAACCCCATGGGCCCCACTTTCTCTCTCTCCCTCTTCTCTCTCTCTCTCTCCACTTTTTCTCTCTCCCTCCCTCATATATTCTCTCGTACTTCTCTTTATCATTCTTTCTCTTCTTACTTCATGTCTCGTTTCTCATTTTTTTTAACTGTTCTTTTGTTGCCAGAATTCCGTCGTGCCGGTGACGCTTCTCGACGTTCCAGCGAGATACCCCGTCCCGTGTGGTTCCTTTGTTCGTCGTTTGGGTTCATTCCGTGAACCGTGCGCCCGTCGCGAATTTTCCCCGCCGACGGTTAACGTTCCGTTTTCCCGATTCACGACCCATCGAGGCAAGTTAATCTTGCTACATGCTATATAATTCATTTTATACATATTTAAATAAATATCATACCTATAGTTTAAATCTAGTGCCCCATGTTTAATTTTATAACGTTTCGATGTTCCGTTTGCATCCGTTTATATCATATTAAATCTAGATCATGAAAACTTATCTTGTGACATACTAGATTACATTATACTGCAACCATATCATTTAAAATATATGTCATCTTAATATTTATTATTATTATCTTTAATTAGTTTATAATCTTCATTTCATAATGTTATACATTTGAAAATTTTATAGTTTACACATGAAAAGTCGTTGAAAAATCGGATATGACAAATCTGAAATTTACTGTACACCTTACCTTATAAAATTCATTATAAATCATAGAAAAATCATTAGTATGCGTTCTTTAGTTCGTTACGAAGCTAACTCAGAATACTATAACTCTATGAAATATTTACTTGTAAAATAAATTGTTTAAATAACGTAAAATGCAAATGAATATGTCTTTAAACTGCTGTCCAGGCAAATTCCAGCAGCAAACTTTCAACTTCGGATGTTTATAACTTTTTGTAGGGAAAACCTGAGATGTTTATACTTATAAAAATGAAAACCTTATTGAATTATCTTTGTTTTGGTATAAGACACGTCCCTTTTGGAGAACGGTTGTTATTTTTAAGTTATTTTACAAATTAGGGTGACGCTGAATTTCTGAATGGAACCTTCTTGTGCATGGTTAATCAATACCACTTTTGTAGTTATTAATCGCTTTGAATATGCTATCCATATTAATATTATTATATCAATATTTATATCACATATTGCTTAGTTGTACATCCCACATTACCATTTTATAGTTTTATAACTTTTCGGATACCCATTTGCATCCATCGCATTTAAGATACATATAATTGCATCCATAGATCACATTACTACATAATAATGTGATATTAACACTCCATGTTTAATAAATTGCATCTTAATTAATATTGGAACTATAAATGTAACCCTAATCGATAACTGTGCATCCATATCCTTGAAATTATATCTATTTGCATATCATATTACATGTTCCAGTTTATTGTTCTGATAGGTTTCATGCTTGTTTATTTATACACATGCTTATGTTAGTTTGATTATGAGCACCCACATGACATCTTGTGCTTCCTGACATGACCTGTTACACTTCCTACTTGACATGATATGGTACCGTACACTGCTTGACTTGACCTGATGTTCCATGACCTGACCCGTTACCTGATCCTGTGTCTAATGCCAACAAACCTGACATGTAGTCCTTACGGACCGTTCCTGTTGTCTATCCAGACAAACCTGCACCTACCTGATCCTGTGTTGGCATTAGTTCTTGATTACGGAATACCTGACTTGAACACATAACCTTTGGGGTATGGGGAAATCAAAAGTGTAAACTAAAGTGTAACTTAAAAGGGTATTACTTGATCCGTGGTCCCGGGGGGTAACGGGACAGAGCCATTCGTGACTCTTACATCTTGATCCGTGGTCCCGGAGGGTAACGGGACAGAGCCATTCGTGACTCTTACATCTTGATCCGTGGTCCCGGGGGGTAACGGGACAGAACCACTCTTGGTTCATATATTCCTGATCCGTGGTCCCGGAGGGTAACGAGACATATCCTTTGAGTTACATGGAGGATTACATTAATTGATTTCAAACAAACTTTAGAGTAGACAACCCAGTAGCACAGTTTAGATTGATCACTGCACGTCACATACATTGATACACTTCACTGTTATACATCCCTATTGACTTGTTACTATTTATGATTCATGCCTGCATATCTCGTATATCCTGTTCATTTATTATTGCTTGATGTTATGACGCGCTGACGTCTGGGTTTTGCATGGCCCAGATCCTCTACCTTTGCTGCAGACTGATCAGGAGTTTTGACGCTGTTAGATCGAGCGGTAGGGATCATGTCGGTATCCGGTCTTACTTTCCAAGTGTTTATTTGATCTTTTGCTTCCGCATACTATAGCATTTCTTGACTCTTTTACTTTGGCTTATGGACATGTATTAGATAGTTTACTTTCCTGTTCTTGATATCTCTACAGCCGTAATGTGACTGTGGAAGGATTTTTCCTAACCACAGGTAGCATGGTTGGCTATGTCACATGCCTATTTTAGCGTACTCTGGGAAGCGGGGCGTGACACCTTCAGTGGTATCAGAGCTTAGCTAGAGCTTTAGGCGAAATGTAGACGAAGTTAGAAAGCCGATCGAACCCCGAAACCCTAATCGATACCCTTCTCTGTACATTTTTTGAAACTGTGGATTTTTCCAAATTAAAAATATCCAAAAAATTCAGCAGGGTTTTCTAGGAATTACTGTGGAGCACGTGCCCCTAAGTCGACCAATGCGCCGCGGAACCGCGGCCATAAAGATGAATCATTAGTCACGGTTTGCACAGTAATGCCCGTATGTAATTCCTGTGGTTTCTGGGTAATTTTAATTTATACTCAAGAGTTGAGTTTTCTGGGTTGTATTGGGGACTCGATGATTCGATCGGATTATTTAACTTTGTTTATTTTGTTTTTCCGGGTATTTTAGAACGTGTTAAAATGTTCGACCGGATATAAATAACTCACTTTTTCCTCTGCTGGTAAATTTCCAAGTGTTGGATTTTTCCGTAGTTTAAGAACGTCTAAGTAGTGCAAGTAACGCGATGGACCCTCTAGAAGACAACAAACCTTAACTCGATTATGTGACCGTCTTGAACTGTCTTTTGAACCTTAGGGTTTGGGGCAGTACGGCGTGCCACATATGAGGCGTTGGCTTGACCCTTCTACGGCTGGACCGTTGGTACTGTGGCATGAAATGGATGTTTTTTAAACTCCCCTCAAGTGTTGAGCTTTTCGGGAAAACTTGGGTGTTTGATTATTCGATTGGAAAGTTTAACAGTGTCTATTTATCTGGAATGTGATACAATAATTGGAATCAACAGCATTTGAATATTATAAATCTAGCAGTTTAGTCTCACTTGATCGGTTGCCACGGGATTTTGATGTGATCAAAAGTCCGTCGCAATCACGTTACGTACGCGGATACTCGCCGGGTAAACTTAATAGACAGCTACACCCCATAGCCCCAACCAAGTGACTGTAGGAGAACCCCGTCGCCAAAAGCATCCGTTCGGGTGCTCGCGGCAGCGGTGTTCCGCCTTAGTGCACTTCGTCGACGGTATCGGGGGTGCGGACGTCTACTAAAGTTTGCGAAGAGCATTCGTTCAGGATGTCGGGAATCTTGTTGAATTGCCCGACTTAATATTGAAAAGAGTTTTCAATTTTGAGACTAAAATGCGGGGTTTATAATTGTTAGGCATGCGATGTCTAAGGAATTCATATGATTAGGCATGCCATGTCTAAGGAAATTGCGGATTCCAACTGTTGTAGTTTTACACTTTCTTTTCTATGACCGTAAGTGTAATATGTGATATCGCCGGTTTCGTTGCTATATGTCAACGACAATTGGGATACGCATGTTTACTTACGTTGATGACATGCGATGTTATGTGTTGCTGGATATGTTATATTGGATCGTCGTGTTTGAATAGCCCGGTTTTTTTTATGTGAGACGAGTGTTTTTTCATTTTCATTCATGTAAATAACTTGTATGTAATATTCTTTTATTGGGGCACTTCCGGGTTGAGGTTGATGTCACCATTTGTATATTATTTACTTTTCCGCATTAGGATAGACCCAAGACGGGAAGCATAAGTAACCGGGTTCTTGGGTCCAGTGGGAGACCAACTCGAAGAGTCGAGTCCGAGTCTCCTAACTCTAGAATTGGTAGGGTTGCTTGCCACTCTCGTAGGGGTCTAGGGTGTGGGATTGGCTATTCATCACGACCGTAGAATCCGTATTTATACAAGCTCAAAATAAAACACAGACGTCCTAGTATATCCAATATTTCATATGATATTTTCTGCTGCGCTATCTGTGATGTGATCATGTGATATGTTCAGATTGATACTGTATATAGTATATATGATATATTATATAAACGTTGCTTATGTTTTACACCCGCGCTAGCCCTGCCCCGCTCTGCCGTTAGTTACCTAACCTAACGGTGCAGACGGAACATCGAGGCGAATGCCGATGGCATAAGTGTACGTTGTATATATCTGTGATGTTTAGGTGGACTTAATTGATGGGACATTCATTAATGTGATTAATGAAAGAAAATAAACTTAAAAGATGTTGTGGAATCGAATTTCAAAAATTAGGTAGCTCTAGTTGTTGCTTTGCATAGCGGTGTTCCTTGTAGAACATCCAGCACCTTATTCGATAGGGTTAGAGCCGACGATCCCTTCATCGGGAGTGACCACTTTAGCAATAACTAGCAGATGCTACAACCTTCGGTTTGTCTTTTGATTGCTTTTCTAGTTTTTGATTTGCATAGTGGTATTGTGAATATCCTGCACCTCATTCGACGAGGAAAGAGCCGAGATCCCTTCACCGGGAGTGACCTCTTTAGCGAAACTAGCAAAAGCCTCAAAAACACTCCATTTAAAAACTATTTGATTCCGCAATGAGATCAAGTTCAAAGCGTTAAAGGTTTTCTTAAAAACCATCCGCAACCCTCCGTCATTTTAGGAAGTAGAGTACTTAGTATTCGTGCTATGTTTGTTGACCATAGTCAAGGCACAGTGTACGGTAGCTAAGTGATGTCTTCCTACACCGCATATGATGCGATTAGTTAGGACAGTCGCGTGACTTTGTTGACCTTAGTTAAGGGTCATGTGGATGGGTCTAATTAATCACGAAATGACGGGTAGAACTTGACTAGTGCTTATGATTTGTTGACCATAGTTAAGGTCATAAGTGCTAGGGGTAAAAACCTTTATCGGGAGTTTCAAGTGTTGAAATTTTCAATGAGATTGCATACCTTCTATATGATAGTTGGATCCCGATACCCACTGCGAGTAATTGTTACTCTTGGGAGAGTTTTGCACTTTACAATTAGCCGATCAAGTAGGTGTCTAGAAAGGTGTCAACGGGGTTACGCACCTGGGAAAACGAGGTTTACTTTAATTAGGTCCGTGCGAAAGCACGGGGAACCTCCCTCAAAGTACCGGCACTGGCCTGGCTGAAAGATTGGCGAATTTGTAGAGTGTAATTAATCCCGGCCAGTCTTTCCTTTAGGGTTTGAAGGAAGATTTGATAAAAACAGTTGGTGCCATTCTGATTAGATAAAATATATAACCAATCTAATCTTGCAAGAGCGCACGCAGAGTGTTTTCTTCTCTCTCTCTCCAGGTAGCGACCATGTCACGCCTTAATCAAGATAATAATATGGATGTATTGACCGAACCCGCTTGTTTTACTGAGCTGGGGAACGTTGGTTCCGCTCCAACTTATAATTGTTATAAGACAGAGCAGGAAATTGGGGGATACCAGATTTCCCGTGCCGCCCAAACGAAGAAAGTGCATGAGATGCATTTCCTTCGGGTGCGTTCATTACAAAGAACTATTTCTCAGTATCCTCTGTGTCCTGAGTATTTGATACCGGATCAGGATCCCACAAATGTAATCTGTTACATGGGCTACTGAAAGGTAGAGAACTGAGAACGGGTGATAAGTTTCATGAGACAGAAAACGGTGCAAGTGTTGCAGCCAAGTCTGTTGGTCACTATCACCCTGTATTACCAGAATACATTGATTCTGAATGAATGTTATTAGATACCGAACCTGACATACAAAATCATATCAGTCTCTTTATTAGTAAAGAAAGGATATAATTTTGTATTGTTGGATAATGTTTTGAACATTTCCTATATCAAGAGGTGATCGGTTCAGGCACGTTATCTAAAAGTATTGACGTTCTAAATCAAACTACAGTTCTTAGAATATAGAACACACACGAGAAGAAGAGTTCAGAAATGAACGAATTCTTCTTAAGGCATTTTAGACTATGTCATATCGATGCGACCCGACTAGCTAAAGTTACATTTAGATGCATATTTAAATCGGTTTGAATTTACATCTTGTGAAACTTGCCCGTCATGTCACAAAGATAAGATGACCATAGCTCTGTTTACTCGAAACAGAGAAAGAGTTAGTGAACTTTTGGGACCGATACATAGTGATGTATAAAGGTCCCCAGTCTACATATGCCAGGACTGGTTCTTTGTACTTCCTTACATTCATTGATGATCTCTCAAGATGCGGACACATGTTCCTGTTGAAACACATGTCTGAAACTTTTGAGAAATTCAAAGAATATAAGTCAGAAGTAGAGAACCAATATATGTATAAGTATTATGTCCAGTGATGAAATCAGGGAGGAGAATACTTGTGCATGGAATTCTTGGACTATTCTAAAGGAGAATGAGATTCTCTCTCAGTGTTACTCCTCTGTATACACCACAGCACAACGGTGTATCGGGGCGGAGCAATCACACCCTATATGATATGGTGCGCTCTATGATGAGTACTACTGAGTTACATGTTTTCTTTTGGGAGTTATGCACTTAAGAAGTTGCATACCTATTGAGTTAGGTTCGAATCAGATCACTGCCTACCACTCCATATGAGATATGGTATGGGAAGAGCCTATCTCTTAAGTAAGTTAAGATTTGGGATTGTCCGGCCTATGTCAAAAGAAAAATCCGGACAAGATCGAGGCAAGGTCAGTTCTGTAGAACTGGAAAGAGTTCCAGCTATACAAACTACAGCTGATGATTTGGTAGAACCAAAGGGTTCAATAGATTCCGACGAACCTCAGCCTCTCCGCCGATCTAGTAGGGTTTCTCATCCGCCTGAGAGATACTTCGGTTTCTCGATGACAGTGGGAGCGAGGAATGCATCATGAGATGATGACCCAACTAGTTTCGAGCAGGCCATCAAGAGTAGGGACTCTGTAAGAATGGCTGGGTGCTTAGCGATCTGAGATGGAATCCATGTACACCAACAAAGTATGGACTTTGGATGCTATATCTGAAGGGTTAAATCCCCATCAGGAGCAAGTATATCTTTAGAAGATTACTTGGTGTAGATGGAAAAGTTGAGACTTTCAAAGCTAGACTTGTTAATGGTTTTCGTCATCGACCAGGCGTGGATAATGATGAAACCTTTTTCCAGTGGCTATGCTTAAGTCCATTCGGATCCTACTTACCATTGCTACATACCATGATTGCGATATCTGGTGGTTGGGTGTCATGTCTGCTTTTCTAAATATTGATTTAGAAGAGAACGTCTATAAGTACACAGCCGAGGGCTTCGTAAACAGTGGGAGCAGCGGAAATGTGTGCAAGTTGCTTTACAGAACAAAGCAGGCATCGTGGAGTTGGAACGTCTGTTTTGATGTGGTAGTCAAAGTGTTTGACTTCATCAAAATGGTAGATGAACCTTGTGTATACAAAAAAGGTAGTAGAGAGTAAGGTGGTGATGCTCGTAGAGTACGTGGATAACATACTCTTAATAGGAAAAGAGTTTCCTCTGCTGTGCTCGGCCAATCTCCTCTTATCACAAGGATTCTCCATATAGGATCAAAGTGATACCTCCTAAATCCTAGGTTTTGGATCAATAAGATAGATCTAAATGGATGTTAGGGTTCTCACTAGGTGTAGTAAGATGGTATCAATGGATCCTGGGGTGAATCACTGGAAAAGTTCCAGTGTGATAAGGACGACTGAATGTCAGTAGCAGGCATTGTCTTTACCCTCAGAGGAGGGACGTTATGTTGGAAGAGTTCCAAGCTTGATACCTTGGCAAACTAGACGATAAAGGCTGGTGACATCGCTATCAAAGATACTACCAAAGAGGAAGTTTGGGTGTATATTAGTTCATGAGATGAACTAGGTTCCTACCATTGTGTGACAATGGAAGTGTGGCTTTGGCCCAGGAACCCCGATCCCATCAGTGACCCAGACATATTCTGAGGCAACATCACCTGATAATGGAGATAGTTGATCTCCAGGGTGATCGAGGTTAGGAGAGTAGACTCAGAGGACAACACGGCAGATCCACTCATAAAGACCTTTTCCTAGAGAGAGACTTTTATGGGATGGTTGAGTATGAGATACTACAACCACTGCTACAGATGGCCCTAGTGCAAGTGGGAGATTGTTAGTTATATGTATGCCCTAGAGGCTATTACTGTACATGAGATGTATATTGTAGTGGATGCTGGGACATATATATGTAGGACTTTCTTGCTCGACATGATAGTACACTATCTGGTTACTCTTTATCTTAACATGTATACTTGCAATCTCTCTATTACATATTGATAAAACCCTTAGGATGTGTGCTCGACTTCCAAGACTATGATGTAGACCATACTAGTGGGGCCTGGGTAGTCAATGAGTACATCCTTCAATGTTCCTAGTCGTGGGAATATCGAGACGGGGCATCGATATTCCAGAGTAGACTAGCGTATATCTTCTCGACCCATGTGATGGGCGATGGATGATCCCATATCCATTGGTGTTTGACATCAGAGATAGTATGTGGGTGCTCAGTGGTGACTGGGTACACTGAACGGACTCGCCCAGAACTCCCAGATGGTATTATACCTCACGTCAGATGGCAGTTCTCTGGCGACACTGGTACAGCTTAGTCTGATGACCCGAGATCGTCATAGAGTCTTGTGTGTCTCCCACTGTGCTTTGATTTCCACCCTACAACGGCTCTACTGAGTCGTGTAAACAGGTGGTTTTTGGGTACAGTCCCGATTAACATGGAGGCAATGAGCGATAGGAGGGGATTCGTCTCTCCCAGTATTGGGGGTTGATGTTGCGCTATGCTCGACTGGCCATAACTGGAAATCCCTGGCCAGGGTTGCACTGATTTACTGGTAAGTGTTATCAGTAGTCTCATGCTTGTTATGGACCTTACATCGGCATGACTTATCGAGCTACTGGGGTCTGAAGTTTACCACCCTTAGGCGAGATATGCGACATATCAGACGAACAGACCGGACTGTGCGGTAAGTGTTACTGGTTGGATTCACAGGAGTATGAGCAGGCTTGCTCGTTGATCTTATGATCGCTCAATACCCGGGTGGCCGTTACGTTTAGCAGACCGCTTGCGGCTTGTGGGTGATTGATATGATCATCACCTACTGCCGGCGTATTGACGAGTCTTTAGAGTCCTACACAGGGGTTTTCTGGCTCAAGTGAAACGAAATAGGAGCACATATGAGATATGTGCGGGACCGAGAATAATACCAGTATGTGATACTATATTCTATTCTCGCGATTTGTATTATTGATCGGTTATATGTGATATTGCCGGGTTACCGAATCAAGTGTTGATTCGATACATTGATACACTTAATATTAGTCGGTTATATGCAATATGACCGGATCATTAAATCAAGTATTGATTTAATGATTTAATGTATAATTATATATTTGATATATTACTTTACATTAACTAGTATTAGCTTACTTAAGATTTGTTTTCTCTCTAGTTTGTGCATAAGTGTATATATGATATATATTTGTGTACATATGTTTGTATCATGTTTGATGATACATACAAGATGGGTGTATGAGACTTATACCAAGATTAGGTTTAAGATTAGGGTTATTTTTATATCTTAAGATTTAACAAAAGAATTAAACTTGGTCAAAGTTGTCAAGTTTGAAGAAGCTTGGAGAAACTTTGACAAGTCCACTCTTTTGTCATTTCTCTTGATATACTTTAACCTAATACTTTGGTTAATTCTCTACATGAGTTAAGCATGAGGGCTTAACTCAACCATGGTGCCATAATTAAAAGGATAAGTTTCATTTGGATTTATAATTCTATATTCTTTTTTCTTCTTCTTCTTCTTCATCAAGCTCCATCAAAAGCTTGCTAGCTCCAATGGTGCCATGAGAAAATGAGTGAGAAATATAATTCTAAAGTGAGCCCACTTCCTATTTCTTCATCCTCTACCACTTGCCATGTAGTATAGGGTGTTCTCTTCACAAAGTTCTTGACCAAGTGAAGGAATAGCTTGAGTTTGAGTCTCCCCGACGTAGATCATCTTCGGCCTCGAAGTCAATGACCTAGCCCGCTCTTTTCTCCGATGAAACCAACTCTAGGGTTCGGGATCCCGATGATCGCAGCGAAGGGACGTCAACACGGAGCTTTAGAAGTGAAGGACCGGATCTACAAAGGTTGTATTCCTATTCACTTAGTAGCAAAGTAGTTTGCTTGCTTATAGTTTTGCCTTACCTCTAGTAAACGATCTTCCATAGAGTTGTTAGGCACATAAAAATTTGATTTTGGCATGGTTGATGCCTTATAGAACCTCATGAGTGTGCTTAGTAACCCTTCAGTGGTATCAGAGCTTAGCTAGAGCGTCAGGCGAAGTGTAGACGAAGTTAGAAAGTCGATCGAACCCCAAAACCCTAATCGATACCCTTCTCTGTACATTTTCTGAAACTGTGGATTTTTCCAAATTAAAAATATCCAAAAAATTCAGCAGGGTTTTCTAGGAATTACTGTGGAGCACGTGCCCCTAAGTCGACCAATGCGCCGCGGAACCGCGGCCCCACCCTGGCTTGCGCGGCGGTTCCACGGCCAAAAAGATGAATCTTTAGTCACGGTTTGCACAGTAATGCCCGTATGTAATTCCTGTGTTTTCTGGGTATTTTTAATTTATACTCAAGAGTTGAGTTTTCTGGGTTGTATTGGGGACTCGATGATTCGATCGGATTATTTAGCTTTGTTTATTTTGTTTTTCCGGGTATTTTAGAACGTGTTAAAATGTTCGACCGGATATAAATAACTCACTTTTTCCCCTGCTGGGAAATTTCCAGGTGTTGGATTTTTCCGTAGTTGAAGAACGTCTAAGTAGTGCAAGTAACGCGATGGACCCTCTAGAAGACAACAAACCTTAACTCGATTATGTGACCGTCTTGAACTGTCTTTTGAACCTTAGGGTTTGGGGCAGTACGGCGTGCCACATGTGAGGCATTGGCTTGACCCTTCTACGGCTGGACCGTTGGTATTGTCGCATGAAATGGATGTTTTTTAAACTCCCCTCAAGTGTTGAGCTTTTCGGGAAAACTTGGGTGTTTGATTATTCGATCGGAAAGTTTAACATTGTCTATTTATCTGGAATGTGATACAATAATTGGAATCAACAACATTTGAATATTATAAATCTAGCAGTTTAGTCTCACTTGATCGGTTGCCACGGGATTTTGATGTGATCAAAAGTCCGTCGCAATCACGTTACGTACGCGGATACTCGCCGGGTAAACTTAATAGACAGGTACACCCCATAGCCTCGACCAGGTGACTGTAGGAGAACCCCGTCGCTAAAAGCATCCGTTCGGGTGCTCGCGGCAGCGGTGTTCCGCCTTAGTGCACTTTGTCGACGGTATCGGGGGTGCGGACGTCTACTAAAGTTTGCGACGAGCATTCGTTCAGGATGTCGGGAATCTTGTTGAATTGCCCGACTTAATATTGAAAAGAGTTTTCTATTTTGAGACTAAAATGCGGGGTTTATAATTGTTAGGCATGCGATGTCTAAGGAATTCATATGATTAGGCATGCCATGTCTAAGGAAATTGCGGATTCCAACTGTTGTAGTTTTACACTTTCTTTTCTGCGACCGTAAGTGTAATATGTGATATCGCCGGTTTCGTTGCTATATGTCAACGACAATTGGGATACGCATGTTTACTTACGTTGATGACATGTGATGTTATGTGTTGCTGGATATGTTATATTGGATCATCGTGTTTGAATAGCCGGGTTTTTTTTATGTGAGACGAGTGTTTTTTCATTTTCATTCATGTAAATAACTTGTATGTAATATTCTTTTATTGGGGCACTTCCGGGTTGAGGTTGATGTCACCATTTGTATATTATTTACTTTTCCGCATTAGGATAGACCCAAGGCGGGGAGCACAAGTAACCGGGTACTAGGGTCTAGCGGGAGACCATCTCGAGGAGTCGAGTCCGGGTCTCCTAACTCTAGAATTGGTAGGGTTGCTTGCCGCTCTCGTAGGGGTCTAGGGTGTGGGATTGGCTATTCATCACGATCGTGGAATCCGTGTTTTATACAGGCTCAAAATAAAACACGGACGCCCTAGTATATCCAATATTTCATATGATATTTTCTGCTGCGTTATCTGTGATGTGATCATGTGATATGTTCAGATTGATACTGTATATAGTATATATGATATATTATATAAACGTTGCTTATGTTTTATACCCGCGCTAGCCCTGCCCCGCTCTGCCGTTAATTACCTAACCTAACGGTGCAGACGGGACATCGAGGCGAATGCGGATGGCATAAGTGTACGTTGTATTTATCTGTGATGTTTAGGTGGACTTAATTGATGGGACATTCATTAATGTGATTAATGAAAGAAAATAAACCTAAAAGATGTTGTGGAATCGAATTTCAAAAATTCGGTAGCTCTAGTTGTTGCTTTGCATAGCGGTGTTCCTTGTAGAACATCCAGCACCTTATTCGATAGGGAAAGAGCCGACGATCCCTTCACCGGGAGTGACCTCTTTAGCAATAACTAGCAGATGCTATAACCTTCGGTTTATCTTTTGATTGCTTTTCTAGTTTTTGATTTGCATAGTGGTATTGTGAATATCCTGCACCTCATTCGACGAGGAAAGAGCCGAGATCCCTTCACCGGGAGTGACCTCTTTAGCGAAACTAGCAAAAGCCTAAAAAACACTCCATTTAAAAACCATTTGATTCCGTAACGAGATCAAGTTCAAAGCGTTAAAGGTTTTCTTAAAAACCATCCGCAACCTTCCGTCATTTTAGGAAGTAGAGTACTTAGTATTCGTGCTATGTTTGTTGACCATAGTCAAGGCACAGTGTACGGTAGCTAAGTGATGTCTTCCTACACCGCATATGATGCGATTAGTTAGGACAGTCGCGTGACTTTGTTGACCTTAGTTAATGGTCATGTGGGTGGGTCTAATTAATCACGAAATGACGGGTAGAACTTAACTAGTGCTTATGATTTGTTGACCATAGTTAAGGTCATAAGTGCTAGGGGTAAAAACCTTTATCGGGAGTTTCAAGTGTTGTAATTTGTAATGAGATTGCATACCTTCTATATGACAGTTGGATCCCGATACCCACTGCGAATAATTGTTACTCCTGGGAGAGTTTTGCACTTTACAATTAGCCGATCAAGTAGGTATCTAGAAAGGTGTCAACGGGGTTACGCCCCTGGAAAAACGAGGTTTATTTTAATTAGGTCCGTGCGAAAGCACGGGGAACCTCCCTCAAAGTGCCGGCACTGGCCTGGCTGAAAGATTGGCGAACTTGTAGAGTGTAATTAATCCCGGCTAGTCTTTCCTTTTAGGGTTTGAAGGAAGATTTGATAAAAACAGTGGAAGCCATCCTGATTAGATAAAATATATAACCAATCTAATCTTGCAAGAGCGCACGCAGAGTGTTTTCTTCTCTATTTCTCCAGGTAGCGACCATGTCACGCCTTAATCAAGATAATAATATGGATGTATTGACCGAACCCGCTTGTTTTACTGAGCTGGGGAACGTTGGTCCCGCTCCAACTTATAATTATTATAAGACAGAGCAGTAAATTGGGGGATACCAGATTTCCCGTGCCGCCCAAACGAAGAAAGTGCATGAGATGCATCTCCTTCGGGTGCGTTTGTTGGGGTAAAAATTTACACCCCGGTTGACCAAGTCAAAATCAAAGTCAACCCCAAGCTAAGTGGGCCCAAGCCAAGTGGGCCCTTGCCCGGGTCGAGCCAGAACATGAGGCGGCCGGCCTCCCCCCATGCCAAGATAAATATTTTGTAGTAAATAATTTTGTTGCATTTCTTTTATTTTATTTTATGGATAAATGTAAGAAAATAGGCATAAAGCCAAATTTTTGTAAAGCCCATGGCTTATGTGCAAAAAGAAATGGCACATGAGCCATGGGATAGGCAAAATGCCATTTTGTGAAGCCCAAGGGGCTATGTGTAAAGTGTATGGCCTATAAAGGCAAAGATAATGAAAATATCTAACAACTTTTTCTCTCTCTAAAAATTTTCCAGATCTGAGATCTTTCTCCTTCTTCAAGGTTCCAAAACCTTCTTCTTTCTTTTGAATTAAATCAAGAGTTTCTCTCCCTTTTCAAAAACAAAAATAGTTTTTCACCACAAAACCCACAAAGGGGAACTTGGATCTGTCATCAGATCTCAAAAAGGAGAGATTTTGAGATCTCACATCTCTTGATC
The DNA here is from genome assembly GCA_030015575.1 of Agapanthus africanus. NCBI lineage: Eukaryota > Viridiplantae > Streptophyta > Magnoliopsida > Asparagales > Amaryllidaceae > Agapanthus > Agapanthus africanus. The sequence goes on along the minus strand of JASDDO010000010.1, from coordinate 394,413,118 downwards.
TTCAAGATCCAGCTTAACAGAGGAGGAAGAAGAAGAACATCTTTCATTAAACCCCCGAAGAAAAGAATACACTCAGGAGTCCAACTCCTCTCTGATTTCTCTTCAGAGAAATCTTTTAGGCTAAAAGCCTCTTTTCCTTGCCGGCGCTCGAGCGCAGAGCGCCCACGTGCCGACACGTGGCGCGCTTGCGCTCAAGCGCTCGCGCTCGAGCGCAGAGCGCCCAAGTGCCGACACGTGGCGCGCTTGCGCTCGAGCGCAAGTCGCCCCCGTGCCGACACGTGGCACTCTTGCGCTCCAGCGCAAGCGCTCGAGCGCAAGTCACCCCGGTGCCGACACGTGGCGCGTTTGCACTCCAGCGCAAGCGCAAGTCGCCCCCGTGCCGACACGTGGCGCTCTTGCGCTCCAGCGCAAGCGCTCGAGCGCAAGTCACCCACGTGCCGACATATGGCGCGCTTGCGCCCAAGCGCACAGCATCCGAGCGCAAAGCGCCCACGTTCCAACATGTGGCGCGTTGCGCTCCAGCACTCTGCGCTCGAGCGCAAAGCGCCCACGTGCCGACACGTGGCACGCTTGTGCTTAAGCGCCCAGCGTCCGAGCGCAAAGCGCCCACGTGCCGACACGTGGCGCGTTGCGCCCCAGCACTCTGCACTCGAGCGCAAAGCGCCCACGTGCCGACACGTGGCGCGCTTGCGCTCGAGCGCCTAGGCGCTGGCCCCACGCATCCTTTGGATGTCTTTTTCCCCTTCATTTATATATACATGTATATATATACATATGTATACAAATGTACACATACAAAGGGGGCTGCTAGCCCCCTTGACCTCCAGCCCCGCACCCCGCAAGGGGGCTGCTAGCCTCCTTGACCCCCAGCCCGCTATCCGGGTAGCGGGACCCCCGTAAAAACTCTGTGTGGCTCTCGATATATCCAAAACCCCCTTTTCAAAACAAAACACACGTACACTGCACATTGAGTTCGCATGACCAGTTTAACCCGTCAATCGGAGGTTCCCTCGCTCCAAAGGCGAAGGGTAATTAACGGCAGCTTAGTTCGCGGCTGCCGGAGATTCGGATCCCCACAATCATTAAACCCCGGCCTACCCTAGGCAGGGGGAATCTGTAGTACGCCTGACAAGCGCGCGCGTATTCCCATCTCAATGGGGGTGACGAAAAACACCCTACAGATTCTGGCACGCCCGGTGGGACCAATCTCTCCTCCCATATTTCGGGTTAAACGTTCATGCGAACTCAATCAATATACATATCGATTGCCTATACTGAAATGATGTTCTTTTTTCCGTGCAGCAATCAACCTTCGACGACAATGTCTCCCCAGACGAATTCACCTTCCAACGTGACCCCGATTTCGTACGTGGTCAAGATCAACGCTCGTGTGGTTCTCCCCGCAAGCCTCAGTCGACTGTGGGAGGAACCGCCCCGCCAGTTTGGCTCCGTCATCATCTACCCTGCCGGAAGCGCTCATCTGGCGGAGATCCCGGCGGAACAGGTGGCCAAGACGGTCTCAAGGGGTAAGAGGCCGAATGTCGTGATCGCCAAGGCACCACAACCGAAACTTAAGATGGTGTCTGAACGACTCCCTGGTACTCCAGCGGGGGGCAAGAACTTTGGTACAAAGGGCAACATCAAATGTTGCGGACGGACTCAGGCGATGACTCCAACAAATACACAATCGGGCGTATCTCCAAGGCCCTCCATCAACCGGTCTGCGGTGTCTTCCCAAAGAGCCGAAGTCTGCCAGGTGCTTAGAACAGAAAAGTTAAGGCAGAAGCGGCTCAGGTATCGAGCCAACAAGAGGGCCAAGGCTTCGGCCAAATGGAATCGTGTGAAGTTCCAAGAGCATTTGCCCCGCGACGACGGCTGAGTCGGATGTAAGAATCAGCAATTCCTTCGAGCCTTTGAAGTGGGTTCAGAAAAACGCCATGACCACCAGAATCAAGAAGACAGCGGTCCGAACAGTGCTACAAAGAGACGTGTCCCGGCCCCAACAGAAAAAGTATGACACTGTCTCTTCAAGGGTCTATCAGACGCTCTGTGCCGCACGAAAGCAGCGAGGCAAATCCAGAAAAGAAGCGCCAGCACCATTCAAGAACCTGGTTAGGCCAGCCGCCTTCAATCGACTACCAGCTACCGAAGCAAGGGGGTCAAGACAGCGATCCGTGAAATCAGCCGCCAACGATAGAAAGACGGCCGGATATATCGTCCATACGGTCTATATGGCGGGCGGTCGCCCCAGCGACAACCTTCGCAGCAAAAGCAAGGACGGGGCCACCACATCCCAAGCCCAATCTAGCCTGAATGTGGTTGCCGCTGCCCAAGAACAGCCGCCCCCGTTGGATGAAGAAAACCCTCTCGGAGGAAGATGGGCAGAAAGACCTCTCGGTCCATGCAGAGTCAAGCTCGGACAGCGAGGAAGAGCCGACTTTCCGCCCCAGGACCGCAGAGCAAGAGTTGCTTCTAGAGCTTCGAAAACAACTCAGGAGCAAAGATAAAGAGATGGCCAAGCTCTATTCGAAGATTGACGACTTAACGAACGTGGTGATGCAGCTTACGGCTCAAATTTCTCGAGCGCCTCCCAATCAGACACAAGCCGCTACTAATCAGCAGGGTGATGACAATCCGAGGCAGCCAATACCTGTTCATTTGGGACCAAGACTGGTCGAGCCGAATGAAAGCCGGCCATATTTTGCTTCTGGGGACGCCTTGGCCCCAGATAGCACTATCCCGCTAACACAGGATCGGATAATGGATTTGGTCACCAGCAAGGTTAAAACATTGGTGGCCGAAGCTGAAGCTCAGAAAGAAATCGGCAGTAGTGGGCGGCCATATCCCGCGCAGTACGATCTGATTGAGTTCCCAAGCGGCTACGTCATTCCTAAGTTCGGAAGATTTGATGGAACGGGGAATGCAAACCAGCACGTCGCCCACTTCAAAGCATCGTGCGGAAATACAGGGGGCAATGACGCGCTCCTTCTTCGTCAGTTTGTTAACAGCCTGACCGGCGTCGCCTTCGACTGGTATGCGGGTATACCGGACGGGTCTGTCGTTACCTTTGCCCAAATGGAGTCCCTGTTTCGGAAAAGTTTCATGAGTGTCAGTGATAAAATCTCCATTGCCGACCTTGTGAGGACCAAGCCGGGGAAGAATGAAAGCAACACTGACTTTATCGCCCGATGGCGTAATCTCACAGTCAAGTGCGAACCGCCGCTGGAGCAGGACCAGTCCGTCAGCCTTCTCATTGGGAACCTCAGCAATTGGATGGTCCCATTCTTGTGTACGGCGGGCCTCAAGACATTTCAGGAGCTAACCAAGAAAGTCCAAATGCTGGAACGCTCGAAGCAAGAGTCCCCGCCGGATTCTCAGAGAAACAAAACTTGGAAAAGCAAGCGGGACGACAACCGTAGAAGCGGGAGTTTCAGCAGTACCAATGTCTTCAATGCCTCCGACAATGAAGAAAAGCGAAGGGCGGGCGAATCCAAAACCAACCGGTCTCGAAAGCCATTGCTGGGAGGAGATGGGCCTTCCCTAGAGGAGAAAAAGAACAAGGTTTACTCTTTCAGAAGGGACAAGGTCCGCAAGATATTTAAAGATGCCTTGAACAAAGACCTACAATTGCCGGAGTCGAAAAGACCCCAAGAAGCAAAAATGACCGACAATCCTCTGTATTGCCCGTACCACCGAGTAGTGAGCCATGCGATCGAGGATTGCTATATCTTCAAAGTCTGGGTCGAGAAGCAGTACAAGGCTGGAGAGATCGAGTTGTCTAAAAGTGTGTTGGTGAACAATCAAGTTGCAACCGCCAACTTTATACAGACAGAAGTTGAAGCCTTCTGGGAGCAGACAGCTGAACCTGCTGCCCTGACAAACGAAACTGACTCATCGCGACCTCCGTGGAGTACGCACATATCTAATAAGACAAAGAAGATGATAAAGCTACTTCGGAAAGAACCGAGGACGGAATGGGAATGGCAGAAGAAGCCTACCAGTCCAGCTGCCAATGCGGCTCCATCAAGCTCAAAATCCAAGAAGCTCAAGAAGAAGGAAAGTGCAGCTCGGCGCGAAAAAGAGTCTGCAGGGAGATCGACCATTCAAAAATATATCGATTCCCTCGAAGAATATGAACAAAAGGAAAGAACATTGATTCAATTGAAGGAGTTCTTCCCTGTACAAGCGGCTGAAACTCTGAAGGAGTTAGAAGAAGACTCCAATGAGGAGATCCCAGTAGTGACCTGCTACGCCATCCATCTTGGCAGCGACTCCGAGGATGAGCTCTGTTTTCCCGAAGAGGACGAAGAGCTCGCCACAACGGCCAATCAAATCCAGCTTAGAAGTGGCAGGGCTCTACCGCCAAATCAGGGCAATGCCCTAAAAGGGAAGGAAAAACAAGTCGCTAATGAAGAAGATGGCAGAGAACCGGCTGATGAAAACATAAGTCCTTCCACAGTGGACTATAATGTCTTGGCACATCTCCGGAAGCTTCCGTCTCTCCTGAGCATCTACGACGCCTTGGTCCTATCTAAGGAGCTTAGAGATGTTCTCATCTACGCTCTACAAAACCCCGAGCGGTATCAGGCTCACTTTGCGGAAATTAATATGAAAGAAGCCCAGCACACTTTGCATGCCGCCGCAGTCACATTTAAGGATGAAGACCTGCTGCTGGGAACGGCTGAGCATAATCGGCCGCTTTACGTGACCGGGTACAGCGACGGAGATCGAATTAATCGCATATTGATTGATCCGGGGTCCTCAGTGAACATCATGAACTTGCGAACTCTGAAGAGTTTGTCAATGGACATCCGACACCTGTCAAGGGAAAGGATTGTCATTCAAGGCTTCAACCAAAATTGCCAGCAAGTTCTGGGGTCTATAGCTTTGCCAATCAAATTCGGGGAGCTGCAAAATGAAGCTAAGATATACATGATCGACGCCGACACGTCTTATAAGATTCTTTTGGGGCGGCCGTGGCTCCACGATTACGGCATCATTCCGTCAACTCTCCATCAATGCATGAAGTATACTAAAAATGGCGAAGAAAGACGCATTGACGGAGACATCCAGCCGTTCGGTGTGCATGAAGTCCGATATGAAGATTCTCGGTACTTTATGAACCACCAAAATGCTAAGCCACAACTGACTGAGGATAGACCGGCCCCAAGACTCAAAAGCAAATCTGCGCCGGCTGTCACTTTTAAAAGCAAAAATACCCAAGTGCGCCTGCATTTCGGCAGCGACACTGATGAGTCCAACGTTGGAAGCCCGTCCTTCCGTAAAACTCGCCCTCATTTCGGCAGCGATACGGACAAATCTGTTACTGAAGGCCTATCTAGCAGCAAAGTCCGCCCTCACCTTGGCAGTGACACTGAAGAGTCAGAAGAAGAGGACCTGCCGTGCAACAGCTGTGCAGATTGGCCCCCCATGCAGCAAGCAAAACTACGAGAGACCTTCGAAGTCGCAGAAGGGTCCCTGACCATCACAAGGGTGCCGGAACGGATGTGCAAAGAGCTCGACGCATTGTCAGTCTCTACCGTGGACCAGCTGAAAACTTTCTACGTGCCCGGGAGGAAAAATGGACAGAAGGGTATCCTGTTTTACAGGTCAAACCCCATTGTGCACCCGGACGATCTTTCTGTCGCGTGCCTTCCCTATGAGAGAGGCATGAGAGCCGTCCTCAATCCCAAATACTATGCGCCCGAGATGTGGGAATACTTCAAAAGTGCGGGTGCCGGTTATATCAAATGGAGTCCGAAGCAAAGTTTTACGAAGGGCTATGGTATCCTCCCCAGGTCCGAGCACTCATCGATGGACGAATTCCAGATAGACGGGGCATGGGCTACATTCAACCTGATTCTAAAGCGTGCTACATGATCCATGTGGGTGAGGCCAGCGAAAGATCAAATGATGATGACGAGATAGCCGAGCCAGAAGAAGCTCCTCAAGAGCTCGAAGATGGGGGACAGGCAACCTTTGATGAGCTAACCGAGATTGACTTAGGAACGCCCGATAATCCAAGGCCGACCTACATCAGCTCACTCTTGTCGGAGGAAATGAAAGAGCAGATAATTGCCCTGCTGCGTGAGTTCGTCGACTGCTTCGCGTGGACGTACAAAGAAATGCCTGGTCTTTCCCCTGAGGTAGCCGTGCATAAGCTGGCTATATCTCCTGATGCTAAGCCAGTCAAACAAGCTCCTCGAAGAATGAGAAGGGAGTTGGAAGAAAAAGTCATCGAGGAAACCAAGAAACTCATCGATGCCGGCTTCATCAGGGAAGAGAAATATGCGGACTGGATCGCATGCATAGTCCCAGTGAAGAAGAAAAATGGGCAGATCCGAGTTTGTGTCGATTTCAGGGACCTCAACAAGGCATGTCCTAAAGACGACTTCCCGCTACCGGTCATGGAAATGATGGTCGATGACACCTCAAATTATGAACTGTTCACCTTTATGGATGGCTCGTCTGGATATAATCAGATCAAGATGTCGCCTGAGGATGAGAAGCACACAGCATTTTGAACCCCGATCGGAATATATTGCTACAAGGTAATGCCATTCGGACTGAAGAACGCAGGTGCTACATTTCAAAGGGCAATGACTAATATCTTTGGTGACCTAATCCATAAAGTCGTTGAATGCTACGTTGATGATCTGGTCGTCAAGACTAAAGCCAAGGCCGATCATATCCAAGATCTCAGGACCGTTCTCACCAGACTGAGGCAATACGATCTGAAGATGAATCCTTCAAAGTGCGCTTTTGGCGTGTCATCGGGAAAATTCCTGGGCTTCATAGTTCGACATCGAGGGATCGAAGTTGACCCATCAAAGATAAAGGCCATCATGGAGATGCCCCCTCCGAAGTGTCTGACGCAGCTAAGATCTTTTCAAGGCAAGCTTGCTTATATACGGAGGTTTATCTCAAATTTATCGGGGAGATGTAGGCCCTTCTCAAAGCTCATGAAGAAAGGAGCTCCTTTTATCTGGGATGCCGAATGTCAAGTAGCGTTCGAAAGCATCAAACAATACTTTTTGCACCCTCCAGTGCTGGCCGCTCCCATTCCAAATAAACCGCTGATTTTCTATACTGCCGCGCTGGACGAGTCACTCGGTGCGCTCCTTGCCAAGAATAACGAGGAGGGAAAAGAAAATGCCCTCTACTACCTCAGTTGAACTCTAGTCGGGGCGGAACACAACTACTCCCCAATCGAAAAGCAATGCCTGGCTCTAATATTTGCTGTGAAGAAGCTGAGGCACTATTTGCTCGCTCATCGGGTTATGCTGATCTCCAAGGTCGACCCGCTCAAACACTTGATGACCAAAGCGAGCCTAGCCGGCAGAATGGCAAGATGGGCTGTTATGCTGCATGAGTTTGACATAGTTTACACTCCTCAGAAAGCAGTAAAAGGGCAAGCTCTTGCAGACTTTCTCGCTGCTCATCACATACCAGAAGGGTCGCCGCTAAATTGTGAGTTACCCGATGAACAAGTGCTGCACCTCGAGGAAGATGAGCCATGTTGGGAGCTCTACTTCGATGGAGCCTCGTCAATAAGGACCTCCAGTAAGTCAAGTGTCCCGGAGGTAAAAGCGGGGATAGGATTGGTGTTCATCACGCCATCAATGGGAACCCTACGGCGTTCTTTCGCTCTCACCGAGCCTCGGACAAACAATGAAGCTGAGTATGAAGCTCTAATAGCTGGTTTGGAGCTCGCCGTAGAAATGGAAATCCGTCGACTACGAGTCTACGGTGACTCCCAGCTTGTCGTCAACCAAGTAAGCGGCGACTATAAGATATACAAACCCGAGTTAGCTCGGTACAGAGATCGAGTGGTGGAACTTATGAAACGGTTCACTCATATTGAACTAACGAGAGTCCCTAGAGCGTTGAACGGAAAGGCTGATGTACTCGCTCGCTTGGCCAAGGAGCTGGCTGATCCTGACATGGACGAAATTCTGATCACAGTCAGGAGCCGGCAAATTCTACCCCCGGTCTCTCTACGAGAAGAGGAAAGCGCGGAACAGAAGAACAGTCCTGCGAAAGAAGCTTCGATCATCCAAGACGAGCCCGATTGGAGAGAATCCTTCATAGAGTACCTCCGATACGACAAGCTGCCCGAAGAAAAATCTGCGAGGATTCAGCTGAAGAAGAGAGCTCTCCGATACGTGTTTATAAATGACACGCTATACCGCAGGTCATATGACCAACTCTGGCTCAGGTGCCTGTCATCGGCCGAAGCCCAAAAAGTCATGAAAGAAGTTCACTCAGGCGTTTGCGGTGCTCACCAATCTGGCCCCAAGATGCGACTTCAAATCAAACGGCTTAAGTATTACTGGCCCACTATGATACAGGATTGCGGAGAACATGCAGAGAAATGTCAGATCTGCCAAATCCATGGTGATTTCATTCACAAGCATCCCAATCCGTTGCATCCTACGGTGGCGTCGTGGCCCTTCGAAGTCTGGGGCACCGACATTGTCGGCCCAATTGATCCTCCGTCATCCAAAGGCCACCGGTTCATACTGGCCGCAACTGACTACTTCTCCAGATGGGCATAAGCTGTCCCGCTAAAAGAAGTCAAGACTAAAGATATTCTGACATTCTTCCAGCATAATATTCTATACCGCTTAGGTACACCAAGAAGAATCATTTCTGACAACGGGCCTTCTTTCAAGAGCTTCAATGTCTCCAAGTTCGCTACTCAGCACAAGATAGACTGGAGATATTCCTCCATCTATAATCCAAGAGCCAATAGGCTCGCCGAAGCCTTCAATAAGACTCTATGCAAGCTCCTGAGGAAAAATGCTTCAGCCAACAAGAGAGACTGGAATCTCAAGCTTCACGAGGCATTGTGGGCGTATCGTACCACGCACCGTACTCCAACTCAGTCCACTCCATACTCATTGCTCTTCGGAGTGGAGGCGGTCCTCCCCCTCGAAGTCGAAGTTCCAAGCTTAAGAATAGCCGTTCAGCATGAGTTGACGGAGGAGGAAAACGTCCTCCTTCGACTTGAAGAACTCGATGCCCTCGAAGAAAAGAGGCTCGCGGTGCAGCAAAGTCTGGAGCTATACCGAGCCCAAATGTCACGGGCCTATGACAAGATAACCCGTCTCCGCGCTTTCAAGAAAGGTGAATTGGTGTTGGTCCTCAAAAGACCGATTATCCCCAATCGACATGCCAAGGGAAAATTCGATCCAAACTGGGAAGGACCATACGTCATCGAGAAAGTGTTTGACGGAGGATCCTACCAACTAATAAGTGCCGAGGGAGAAAGGCCCATGCCACCCATCAATGGCCGATATCTCAAGAAATACTACACGTGAATGCTCCAAGTCGCAGGCGAATTGAGCACATCTGCCCTACGGTCTGGATCATGCATCCTGCAAAACCGTATACAATCCACGGGCGTAAATGACCCCTATCTCTCCCAAATCCTGCCGGTGAGACTACTTTCAATGTCCCACCAGCAGCAAGAAAAAAAAAGAAGAAAAAAAAGGGGAAAGAAAGAAAATAATAATAATAATAGTAAACGGATGTCCATAAGCAAAACGGGCACGGATGAAAACCTGAAAGGGCTCCGTGAGTAAAAACAGCCGAACTACCGGCGAGTCTGTGAAAACCCGAAAGGGTGCAAACTCGTGAAAAGAGATGAAATACACTCGCGAAGTCCTCTCGACTTTGTGAGGAGAAACCCCCCGCGTGAGATCCTTACGACTCACAAAGGAGCAACACACTTAGGAATCCTCACGATTCCTAAGGAGAAAATACACCTGCGGGATCCTTACGACTCGTAGGGAGAAAATGCTTTTATGGGACCCTCACGGCCCATAAAATTGAAAAGCCTTAGGTGATAGGGACCCAAACCTGTCTCCTAAGCCATCGTTCCCCAACGGGCAACGGCAAATGATGAGTCGCTCCTGGCATTTCGCTTCAGTGTTAGCGGTGCTGATGCCGACCAAAAACCCAAATCCCAAGTCCTCCCAAGGCAAATGATGAGTTGCTCCTGGCATTATTCCAGTGCAGCAATGCTGATGTCAAACAATATCCAAATTCCAAGTCCCCAAACGGCGAATGATGAGTCGCTCCTGGTACCACATTCCAGTGCAGCGATGCAGACGCCAACCAAAATCCAATTTCTTAAAATTCTTCCGGCCCTACGGTTAGTCCCCAAATTGACTACCGTATACAATCCACGGGCTCAAATAATTCTCGTCATACCCATGCCCCACCACAATCACCAGTTATGCGGCTGGTCTCCGCCTTTGGAATTATTCTCCATTGAGAAGACCCACTCATGTGTCCTCACGTTGCAAGAGGAGAACAAACCTTCGTGGGATCCCTACGACTCACCAAGGAGCAACACACTTAGGAGTCCCCACGACTCTTAAGGAGAAAACACACCTACGAGATCCTTTCGACTCGTAGGGAGAAAATGCTTTTATGGGACCCTTACGGCCCATAAAATTGAAAAGTTTTAGGTGATAGGGATCTAAACCTGCCTCCTAAGCCATCAATTCCCAAATCCTCTCGGGGCAAATGATGAGTTGCTCCTGGCATTATTCCAGTGCAGCAATGCAGATGCCAAACAAAAACCAAAATCCCAAAATCTTCTCAATGACAGATGATGATTCGCTCCTGGTACCATATTCCAGTATAGCGATGCTGATGTCAACCCAAATCACATCAGGTCGGCAAAACAACCAATGACCTCCCTGGCAGAACCAAATTCCACCACGGAAACAAGTCAACTTCATCCCTGACGCCACAAGAAGCGGGGCAAGTCAAATACAGAACCGACCGTCCAAGTCGCTAAAATGGTAGCATCGACCGTCCAAGTCGCAAAAAGGGCAGCATCGACCGTCCACGTCGCTAAAATGGCAGCACCGACCGTCCAAGTCGCTAAAATGGCAGCATCGACCGTCCAAGTCGCAAAAAGGGCAGCATCGACCGTCCACGTTGCTAAAATGGCAGCATCGACCGTCCAAGTCGCAAAAAGGGCAGTACCGACCGTCCAAGTCGCTAAAAGGGCAGTACCGACCGTCCAAGTCGCTAAAATGGCAGCATCGACCGTCCATGTTGCAAAAAGGGCAGAACCGACCATCCAAGTCGCGAAAATGGCAGCATCGACTGTCCAAGTCGCTAAAATGGCAGCATCGACCGTCCAAGTCGCAAAAAGGGCAGCGCAGGATTCCTACAAAGCGGGAACCAGATCACTCCGGGCCAGGGAAAACGCCTATCACAGACACTCCGTCTCGGAGACATGTCAAGCAACGACCGTCCATGTCGTAAAAAGGACAGTGCCAGCTTCCCAAAAAGCGGGAACCAAATCAAGCCGCCTCCACGTGAAAGAAGATCCATCAATTTCATGCACACGACCCACATATGTGGTGTGCATTTATTGATGGGGGGCAATTTGTTGGGGTAAAAATTTACACCCCGGTTGACCAAGTCAAAATCAAAGTCAACCCCAAGCCCAGATCCAGTGGGCCCAAGCCCAGATCCAGTGGGCCCATGCCCGGGTCGAGCCAGAACATGAGGCGGCCGGCCTCCCCCCATGCCAAGATAAATATTTTGTAGTAAATAATTTTGTTGCATTTCTTTTATTTTATTTTATGGATAAATGTAAGAAAATATGCATAAAGCCAAATTTTTGTAAAGCCCATGACTTATGTGCAAAAAGAAATGGCACATGAGCCATGGGATAGGCAAAATGCCATTTTGTGAAGCCCAAAGGGCTATGTGTAAAGTGTATGGCCTATAAAGGCAAAGATAATGAAAATATCTAACAACTTTTTCTCTCTCTAAAAATTTTCCAGATCTGAGATCTTTCTCCTTCTTCAAGGTTCCAAAACCTTCTTCTTTCTTTTGAATTAAATCAAGAGTTTTACTCTCCCTTTTCAAAAACAAAAATAGTTTTTCACCACAAAACCCACAAAGGGGAACTTGGATCTGTCATCAGATCTAAAAAAGGAGAGATTTTGAGATCTCACATCTCTTGATCTTCAAGATCCAGCTTAACAGAGGAGGAAGAAGAAGAACATCTTTCATTAAACCTCCAAAGAAAAGAATACACTCAGGAGTCCAACTCCTCTCTGATTTCTCTTCAGAGAAATCTTTTAGGCTAAAAGCCTCTTTTCCTTGCCGGCGCTCAAGCGCAGAGCGCCCACGTGCCGACACGTGGCGCGCTTGCGCTCCAGCGCAAGCGCTCGAGCGCAAGTCGCCCCGGTGCCGACACGTGGCGCGCTTGCGCCCAAGCGCACAGCGTCCGAGCGCAAAGCGTCCACGTGCCAACACGTGGCGCGTTGCGCTCCAGCACTCTCCGCTCGAGCGCAAAGCGCCCACGTGCCGACACGTGGCACACTTGTGCTCAAGCGCCCAGCGTCCGAGCGCAAAGCGCCCACGTGGCGCGTTGCGCCCCAGCACTCTGCGCTCAAGCGCAAAGCGCCCATGTGCCGACACGTGGCGCGCTTGCGCTCAAGCGCCTAGGCGCTGGCCCCACGCATCCTTTGGATGTCTTTTTCCCCTTCATTTATATATACATGTATATATATACATATGTATACAAATGTACACATACACATACTCCACGACACTGTCTCTGTTAGAAAAAATTTCTAACGGGGCGCTGCCCCGCACCCCGCAAGGGGGCTGCTAGCCCCCTTGACCCCCAGCCCGCTATCCGGGTAGCGGGACCCCCGTAAAACCTCTGCGTGGCTCCCGATATATCCAAAAACCCCTTTTCAAAACAAAACACACGTACACTGCACATTGAGTTCGCATGACCAGTTTAACCTGTCAATCGGAGGTTCCCTCGCTCCAAAGGCGAGGGGTAATTAACGGCAGCTTAGTTCGCGGCTGCCGGAGATTCGGATCTCCACAATCATTAAACCCCGGCCTACCCTAGGCAAGGGGAATCTGTAGTACGCCTGACAAGCGCGCGCGTATTCCCATCTCAATGGGGTGACAAAAAACACCCTACAGCGTTCATTACAAAGAACTGTTTCTCAATATCCTCTGCATCCTGGATATTTGATACTGGATCAGGATCCCACAAATATAATCTGTTACATGGGCTACAGAAAGGTAGAGAACTGAGAACGGGTGATAAGTTTCATGAGACAGAAAACGGTGCAAGTGTTGCAGCCAAGTCTGTTGGTCACTATCACCCTGTATTACCAGAATACAATGATTCTGAACGAATGTTATTAGATACCGAACCTGATATACAAAATCATATCAGTCTCTTTATTAGTAAAGAAAGTATATAATTTTGTATTGTTGGATAATGTTTTGAACATTTCCTATATCAAGAGGTGATCGGTTCAAGCACGTTATCTAAAAGCATTGACGTTCTAAATCAAACTACAGTTCTTAGTATATAGAACACACACGAGAAGAAGAGTTCAGAAATGAACGAATTCTTCTTAAGGCATTGTAGACTATGTCATATCAATGTGACCCGACTAGCTAAAGTTACATTTAGATGCATATTTAAATCGGTTTGAATTTACATCTTGTGAAACTTGCCCGTCATGTCACAAAGATAAGATGACCATAGCTCTGTTTACTCGAAACAGAGAAAGAGTTAGTGAACTTTTGGGACTGATACATAGTGATGTATAAAGGTCCCCAGTCTACATATGCCAGGACTGGTTCTTTGTACTTCCTTACATTCATTGATGATCTCTCAAGATGCGGACACATGTTCCTGTTGAAACACATGTCTGAAGCTTTTGAGAAATTCAAAGAATATAAGTCAGAAGTAGAGAACCAATATAGGTATAAGTATTATGTCCTGTGATGAGATCAGGGAGGAGAATACTTGTGCATGGAATTCTTGGACTATTCTAAAGGAGAATGAGATTCTCTCTCAGTGTTACTCCTCTGTATACACCACAGCACAACGGTGTATCGGGGCGGAGCAATCACACCCTATATGATATAGTGTGCTCTATGATGAGTACTACTGAGTTACATGTTTCCTTTTGGGGGTTATGCACTTAAGAAGCTGCATACCTATTGAGTTAGGTTCGAATCAGATCACTGCCTACCACTCCATATGAGATATGGTATGGGAAGAGCCTATCTCTTAAGTAAGTTAAGATTTGGGATTGTCCGGCCTATGTCAAAAGCAAAATCCGGACAAGATCGAGGCAAGGTCAGTTCTGTAGAACTGGAAAGAGTTCCAGCTATCAAACTACAGCTGATGATTTGGTAGAACCAAAGGGTTCAATAGATTCCGACGAACCTCAGCCTCTCCGCCGATCTAGTAGGGTTTCTCATCCGCCTGAGAGATACTTCGGTTTCTCGATGACAGTGGGAGCGAGGAATGCATCATGAGATGATGACCCAACTAGTTTCGAGCAGGCCATCAAGAGTAGGGACTCTGTAAGAATGGCTGGGTGCTTAGCGATCTGAGATGGAATCCATGTACACCAACAAAGTATGGACTTTGGATGCTATATCTGAAGGGTTAAATCCCCATCAGGAGCAAGTATATTTTTATAAGATTACTTGGTGTAGATGGAAAAGTTGAGACTTTCAAAGCTAGACTTGTTAATGGTTTTCGTCATCGACCAGGTGTGGATAATGATGAAACCTTTTTCCAGTGGCTATGCTTAAGTCCATCCGGATCCTACTTGCCATTGCTACATACCATGATTGCGATATCTGGTGGTTGGGTGTCATGACTGCTTTTCTAAATATTGATTTAGAAGAGAACGTCTATACGTACACAGCCAGAGGGCTTCGTAAACAGTGGTAGCAGCGGAAACGTATGCAAGTTGCTTTACAGAACAAAGCAGGCATCGCGGAGTTGGAACGTCTGTTTTGATGTGGTAGTCAAAGTGTTTGACTTCATCAAAATGGTAGATGAACCTTGTGTATACAAAAAAGGTAGTAAAGAGTAAGGTGGTGATCCTCGTAGAGTACGTGGATAACTTACTCTTAATAGGAAAAGAGTTTCCTATGCTGCGCTCGGCCAATCTCCTCTTATCACAAGGATTCTCCATATAGGATCAAAGTGATACCTCCTAAATCCTAGGTTTTGGATCTATAAGATAGATCTAAATGGATGTTTGGGTTCTCACTAGGTGTAGTAAGATGGTATCAATGGATCCTAGGGAGAATCACTGGAAAAGTTCCAGTGTGATAAGGACGACTGAATGCCAGTAGCAGGCATTGTCTTTACCCTCAGAGGAGGGACGGTATGTTGGAAGAGTTCCAAGCTAGATACCGTGGCAAACTAGACGATAAAAGCTGGTGACATCGCTATCAAAGATACTACCAAAGAGGAAGTTTGGGTGTATATTAGTTCATGAGATAAACTAGGTTCCTACCATTGTGTGACAATGGAAGTGTGGCTTTGGCCCAGGAACCCCGATCCCATCATTGACCCAGACATATTCTGAGGCAGCATCACCAGATAATGGAGATAGTTGATCTCCAGGGTGATCGAGGTTAGGAGAGTAGACTCAGAGGACAACACGGCGGATCCACTCATAAAGGCCTTTTCCCAGAGAGAGACTTTTATAGGATGGTTGAGTATGAGATACTACAACCACTGCTACAGATGGCCCTAGTGCAAGTGGGAGATTGTTAGTTATATATATGCCCTAGAGGCCATTACTGTACATGAGATGTATATTGTAGTGGATGCTGGGACATATATAGGTAGGACTTTCTTGCTCGACATGATAGTACACTATCTGGTTACTCTTTATCTTAACATGTATACTTGCAGTCTCTCTATTACATGTTGATAAAGCCCTTAGGATGTGTGCTCGACTTCCAAGACTATGATGTAGATCATACTAGTAGGGCCTGGGTAGTCAATGAGTACATCCTTCAATGTTCCTAGTCGTGGGAATATCGAGACGGGGCATCGATATTCCAGAGTAGACTAGCGTATATCTTCTCGACCCATGTGATGGGCGATGGATGATCCCATATCTATTGGTGTTTGACATCAGAGATAGTATGCGGGTGCTCAGTGGTGACTGGGTACACTGAACGGACTCGCCGAGAACTCCCAGATGGTATTATACCTCACGTCAGATGGCAGTTCTCTGGTGACACTGGTACAGCTTAGTCTGATGACCCGAGATCGTCATAGAGACTTGTGTGTCTCCTACTGTGCTTTGATTTCCACCCTACTACGACTCTACTGAGTCGTGCAAACAGGTGGTTTTTGGGTACAGTCCCGATTCACATGGAGGCAATGAGCGATAGGAGGGGATTCGTCTCTCCCAGTATTGGGGGTTGATGTTGCGCTATACTCGACTGGCCATAACTGGAATTCCCTGGCCAGGGTTGCACTGATTTACTGGTAAGTGTTATCAGTAGTTTCATGCTTGTTATGGACCTTACATCGGCATGACTTATCGAGCTACTGGGGTCTGACGTTTACCACCCCTAGGCGAGATATGTGACATATCAGACAAACAGACCGGACTGTGCGGTAAGTGTTACTGGTTGGATTCACAGGAGTGTGAGCAGGCTTGCTCGTTGATCTTCTGATCGCTCAATACCCGGGTGGCCGTTACGTTTAGCAGACCGCTTGCGGCTTGTGGGTGATTGATATGATCATCACCTACTGCCGGCGTATTGACGAGTCTTTAGAGTCCTACACAGGGGTTTCCTGGCTCAAGCGAAACGAAATAGGAGCCCATATGAGATATGTGCGGGACCGAGAATAATACCAGTATGTGATACTGTATTCTATTCTCGCGATTTGTATCATTGATCGGTTATATGTGATATAGCCGGGTTACCGAATCAAGTGTTGATTCGATACATTGATACACTTGACATTGGTCGGTTATATGCGATATGACCGGATCATTAAATCAAGTATTGATTTAATGTATAATTATATATTTGATATATTACTTTACATTAACTAGTATTAGCTCACTTAAGATTTGTTCTCACTGGTTTGTGCATAAGTGTATATATGATATATATTTGTGTACATATGTTTGTATCATGTTTGATGATACATACAAGATGGGTGTATGAGACTTATACCAAGATTAGGTTTAAGATTAGGGTTATTTTTATATCTTAAGATTTAACAAAAGAATTAAACTTGGTCAAAGTTGTCAAGCTTGAAGAAGCTTGGAGAAACTTTGATAAGTCCACTCTTTTGTCATTTCTCTTGATATACTTTAACCTAACCTTTAACCTAATACTTTGGTTAATTCTCTACATGAGTTAAGCATGAGGGCTTAACTCAACCATGATGCCATAATTAAAAGGATAAGTTTCATTTGGATTTATTATTCTATATTCTTTCTTCTTCTTCTTCTTCATCAAGCTCCATCAAAAGCTTGCTAGCTCCAATGGTGCCATGAGAAAAAGAGTGAGAAAAACAATTCTAAAGTGAGCCCACTTCCTATTTCTTCATCCTCTACCATTTGTCATTTAGTATAGGGTGTTCTCTTCACAAAGTTCTTGACCAAGTGAAGGAATAGCTTGAGTTTGAGTCTCCCCGACGTATATCATCTTCGGCCTCGAAGTCAACGACTTAGCCCGCTCTTTTCTCCGATGAAACCAACGCTAGGGTTCGGGATCCCGATGATCGCAGCGAAGGGACGTCAACACGGAGCTTTAGAAGTGAAAGACCGGATCTACAAAGTTTGTATTCCCATTCACTTAGTAGAAAAGTAGTTTGCTTGCTTGTAGTTTTGCCTTACCTCTAGTAAACGATCTTGCATAGAGTTGTTAGGCACATAAAAATTTGATTTTGGCATGGTTGATACCTTGTAGAATCTCATGAGTGTGCCTAGTAACCCTTCATATTCTTTCCCTCGAGGCAAGACAAGGAAGATATTCGCCCTTATCATGAAGTATCAGATGATATCACTTCCGAGACCTCGGTGACCCGAACAAGTAAATGAGGTTGATCACCCGGATTATTTCCCATACCACCGAGTTATAGGCCACCCGATCGAAGATTGTTTTGTGTTCAAGAACTGGGTTGAGGACTGGTATAAACAAGGCAAGTTCATATTATCTAACAACTGGAGGGTAGACCCTCCATAGAAGCACGAGCCGAAGAAAGCTTATGCCATCAGATTGGGACCCGTTCGATCTAGAAAATGGAAGTTTACTTATACCTGTCACACAATAAGGCTCTCAAGTGAGGGCGAAGATAAAGATATGCTTGAGCTCTTCGATTGATCTGCAAATGAAGATGAGAAGATCTCAGAACTGCCACCGGCACCAAAAAAGTTGGAAGATGGAATCCACACTACGGCAGATGAGTTGAAGAAGATCAATTTGGGAACGAAAGATGATCCGAGACCAACGTCCGTCAGTGAGGTGTTGTCTGATGAACAAGTAGACACTCTAAGAGACATGCTTATAGAATATGGAGTCTGCTTCTCCTGAAATTACTCTGAGATGCCGGTTCTTGATCCAGATATAGCGGTACATAAGCTGGCCATAACCCCCGGAACAAAGCTAGTTAAATAAGTACCAAGAATGATGCGACTCGAACTCAAGATGAGCATCAATGCCAAAGTCAAGAAGCTTATCGACTCTGATTTCATCCATGAAGTACAATACTCGGATTAGATAGCCAATATTGTCCCCATGATGATGAAGAATGGGACCGTCTGGATTTGTGTGGACATTCGGGACCTCAACAAGGCATGTCAGAAAAATGATTTTCCTATACCAGTGACAGGACTTATGATCGAAAACACCTCCACTCACGAGTTCTTCTCTTTCATGGATGGGTCTTCCGGATACAATCAAATCAAAATGGATCCCGAAGATCAGAAGCATACACCCTTCCACACACCGTTAGGCGTATTCTGCTATAAGGTCATGAGCTTCGGATTAAAGAACGCTAGAGCGACATATCAAAAAGCCATGACAAAGATATTCAACGGCCTTATACATGAGATCGTCGGATGTTACATCGATGATTTGGTGGTCAAAAGCAAATCTCACGAAGAGCACCGGGAGCATCTGAAGATAGTCTTCAAGCGCCTTCGGAAATTCAACCTGAAGATTAACCCGCTGAAATGTGCATTCGGAGTCTCGCCAGAAAAGTTCCCCAGCTTTATAATCCGTCACCGAGGAATCGAGATCGACCCTCCAGGATCAGGGCAATTATAGAAATGCCCCCTAAGAAGCCTTAAGCAACTATGATCTCTCCAAGGAAAGCACTCCTGCATTCGACGGTTCATTGCCAACCTATCTAGCAAGTGTCGTCCGTACAATCACATGATAAAGAAGGGAACTTCCTTTATATGGGATCAGAAATGCTAGATAGCACTGGAATAAATCAATCAATACTTGCATGATCCGACGGTATTGGCCGTCCCGGCTAATAAAAAGCCCCTTATCCTCTATACAACTACCCTTGATGGTTTTCTAGACGCGTTATGGGCATAAAAGAATGACCAAGGAAAGGAAAGGGCTATAAGTTACCTAATTCGAGTGCTGATGGGAGCAAAAAGAAACTACCCCCCCCCCCATTGAGAAACATTGCCTGATGTTGATCTTCGCGATCACAAATCTCAGACACTGCGCCTTGGCGCATGAAGTGCACCTCATATCAAAGATGGACCCTCTCAAGTACCTCATGAAGAAAGCTATACTGACAGGAAGGCTCGCTAAATGGGCCCTTTTGTTGATGGAGGTCACAGTAATTTATCTCCCCTTCTAAGCTGTAAAAGGACAGGCCATCACCGACTTCCTCACGGAGCACCCGATCTCGGTTGACTCTCCATTAATCTATGAACTGCCGGATGAACAAGCATTCAACGCAGTCAAAGAGAAAGAGGAAGCAGAAAAGCCTTATTGGGGCTTCATTGGGAGTTATATTTTGATGGAGCTTCCTCGTGAAAGTGTGAAAGAAGAATGTCCCAGTAATCAGGGTTGGGATAGGTCTTATTTTCGTTATCCCTCAAGGTGGAATAACCCGCTATGCTATCTCATTGACGGAGCCCAGGACCAACAACGAAGCGGAATATAAAACACTTATAGTTAGTCTTGAGATCGCGATCGATATGGGAATCGAGGATCTCCACATATACGGGGATTCTTAATTAATTGTCATGCAGGTCAATGGCGATTACAAAACATGCAAGCCATATCTGATAAAGTATGGCGAAAAGATGCAACAACTGCTGATGTAGGTTCCTTCATATACACTAGAAAATATGCTGCGAGCGGAAAACAACAAATCAAACGGTTTAGCCAAACTGGCCAAAGAATTGGCCGATGAAAACCTTGACGATGTAAGGATCATCATCCAAAGTCATAAAATTTTATCCCCGACAGAGATATCTTCAGAATCTCTAGTCGGAGCGATTGACGGGGATGTCCTTCAAGCGAAAGAAAAAGAAGACGAAGAGGACTAGCGGGAAGACTTTATAGACTACTTCAGATCCCAACAAATGCTTGAAGATGCATCGCAAAGGCATTAGCTCATAAAAATAGCCCTGTCGTTTGCCCTAATCGATGGAATCCTATATAAGAGATCATTCGACCATATATGGCTAAGATGCTTAGGACCGAAGGAAGCCAAAAAGGTCATCCAAGAAACTCACGACGGACTTTGTCAATCTCACTAAGCCAGTCTGAAGATGAAGTTGAAGATCAAAAGAAGGAGCTACTACAGGCCTGTACACATCAGAATATTGCATTTAATACCGCCCATTCTTATACACATTTACATATAGATAGATGCTTTGATCCGTATTTGCTACGTGATTACAGATTACAGGTTTCTAGGAACATTCAGTCTAAGATAACGCAAATTACACACATTCCCTGCAAAAATGATGCTTTCACAACAGACGGCCAACAACAGATAAAATACGGATTTCAGCCACATCAAATCCGTCAGGTGCTGTTTACCAGTTCAAGATATGATGGGATGATTAAAGAATTTTTAATAGAGTTCTGAAAAAATTGCAAAAGTGATTTGATGACTTTTGAATTTGGGCTTTGAAAATTTGGTGAAGAAAAACAAAATAAGTTGCAAATGTTGACCGCTAATTATCCGAGAAAAATTCTGAAGAATTTTGTAAATGTTAGAAGGCCGAACATAAGAATAAAATATCAGAAGATCACACAAAAAAATCTGAGCACTAATTCCAAAATTTGGCGGCAGATCAGTGGTGGAAAAAGGCAAATGGGGGCGGATCAGCGGTCAAAATTCGTCATCCGTGACGATTTTTGATGGGTGTTTTTGGTAATTTTATAAGGGTTCAGAAAAAAAACCCTAAACGTTTATTCCAGAGCCTATAAATAGACCGGATCAGAAATAATTAGGGGATATCATCCTCAGGCTAAAATAATGTTAGTTTAGATTAGTTATTCTTTTTCATTTTTAGTTTAGCCATTTGTGGAAGCTTGAAGGTTATGATCTTAGTTGAATTAATGGTTTCTTCCTCATCTTGCAATTTCATTCAATTGTAATTTGCATGGTTGGGTTGATACTATTTAGTTCAACAAATTGTATCTTGAAAATTCCATTATTAATAAAGGTTTGTTTATTATCTTTAATTATCTTGCAATTTCTCATCTTTTTATGCAATTTTAATTCATTAGATAACTTGCTTTAATTTGTTAAAGTAGATAAGTTTTGTTTTCTTGATTTTTATTTATCCTTTTTCCTTAATCTCTTAATCCATTCTTATTCTTTGATTTTATTATTAATAATGAAATAATAATTATCACTTGTTGGATTAAGGAGATGGTAGTTCGAGGGATGGAAAACTTCTTTGTTCTATCCTTTACCCACATAATTAGATTGAAACTCCGTCTCAAAAAAAAAGCAACCCTCACTTTTAGGCGCGCTATAAGTGGCATGTAGTTGTGACCTAAATCAATGATTAAGTCCGTTTGTTTGATCGAAAGTTAGAACTAAGAGCATAGAACGGAGGGACAAGGGTCAATTAGGATATATTTAGTAAGGTGTGACAACTTATAAGTACTCCTTTTTAAGCACCATAATCCACGTTGTTTCCGATTACTTCAACATCAACTCGAGTTTTGGCACAAAGAAGAATACGGAATTCCTAACTCAACTATCTAATCCAAAATCCTAACAAGCTCGCTTGGACATAATACATATCACATAGTTAACAAAGATGTCACACCCCGCTTCCCAGTGTACCGGCAGAGGACGTGACGAGGCCGCTATGTATTTACTCAGAAGTAAACACGCTAAGCGTATCTAAGCAATATAAGTAAAATGCATAAGAGACGGGATGCAAATGAACAACAACTTTATTTATTAACATTCTTTTTACAATACATCTGAAAATTAAATACATGGAAATGGAAAGCAATACCTAAACAGTGGCATAACAGAAATGTAAAATACAGAATGCAAATGTGTACAAGGAATCTAAAACTCTGGATCGAAAGCTAGCTGGTCCAAATCCTCGCTGGTGGGCTCGATCTCCAGTGAGTCCGAATCACCTGATGACATTCCAAAGAAGAAGAAAGAGAATGTCGTCAGCGAACAAATCGCTCGGTAAGTCCCGTAAATAGACAAGAATGGAATAGATAGAATAGAGAGTATATTGTTATAATGTTGTATTTAATGTTAACGCTGTTGTTTATAGCTTGGTACAGAAGAGTCCAGTGTATACGAGAGGAGTCTCACTAGACCAGAGACTACGGTATACGGAGTACAAGGAACCGTTCAACCACGGTACAACGGCAATTGAATTCAGGTTAGGTGTCTTTATGGTTGCTGTCTCGTGCCACTTTTAATACCTTTCGTACCAATCTACCCCTTATAAACCCCGCGATATCTTGATTGTATTGTTGCATTGTTTGTATTGTATATTGAATATATATGGATGACTTTACCGAAACCATGATATCAGTAATGGAACGGATATAATGGATGAACATGTAAATGGAATATATCCATGGTTCGGGTCAGTCAATATAGATTGAACAGATTGAATATATAGATTCATGGATTCATGTTAAATTGTAGTTTGATACTTGAATCATATTCAAGTATTATATCGAGACTCAGTCTGAGTCAGACAATTAGAAAAGAAATTGAATCATGAATTATGTTTTGGTGCTATCGGTAACTACTGCACATGGACGGCGGGATTTGTGTTTTCTCAAAGACAATTACCGTGTTGATAACACCGTTTGTTAAGTTGTCTACCTTAAATAGGCAAGCACCCATATCTCCGGCTCCCTGAGGCTCAAGAGACTGGTCCCGCTTAAACCTATGTTTACTAGGGTCCTTATTGTAATTTAGTACAACTTGAGGGGGTTTTATGTAAAAATAATTTTGTATAATTTTCAAAATACACCTCAAGCATTTTATTATCGTATTTAGAGTTTTCATTGATATATATTTTATCAATGTGACATTTCTAGTGAAATAAACCTAATTTCATAATATATGGTATTTATTTGTAATATTGGAATTGTATGGTATTTTCTTGTAATGAGATATTTTTCTTGGATTTTGGAAATATGGAATATTATAAATATTAAAAATAGATATTTTGATATTAATTACATATATATTTATTTATTAAAAATATAAGTTTTTATTTATAATAGAAATCACATTTTCTAAAGAAAATTGTATTTTAAATCTTTTAAGATCGTATGCTCATTGCGGAGGTCTGCATCTCACTCTACTAGGCCCGAGAATGTGCGATAATCCGCACCATACCGAACGGGTTCCCCGAATGGGTTGTAGAGACGCAATTGCAAAGATTTGTTAAATACACTTCTTATAGAAAAAGGTTTTAATAGTTGAAGGTAGTTATATGTAAAGTCGTATTTTCCCATATCTATATTCCCAAATTACATCGTGCTATATTAGATATGTGTGTTGTGAGAAGGTAGGTCATTACCTCGTGAGTTTTCTAAAGATATAAGGGTATTATAGAGTTTATGTCGGAAACTAAAGTTTGTGGTATTTTAATGTAAAATTGCGATAAAAGATGCATATAACAATCTTTTGTGATGAAACTTGTTAAAGATGTTTATTAATATTTAATGAACAATATATGATGATATGAAGGTATCTTGATTGAGAAAAATTATAGTTTTTAAAGAAAACCGAATCGGAAGTCGGACTAACTCCGCTTCCGTCGGGTTTTAGTTTTGAATGTTTTTAGAATAGAGAAAAGAGGAAGAAGTAGGGACTTACGAGTTATTAGACTAGAAGAGAGAAGGAGGAAGAGGTGGGAGTTGCCGGTGCGCCGTTTCGTCGTCGGAAGTTCGTCGGAGCTTCGCCCTTAGCTAACTCCACTTGCACACAAAAAGTCTTGGGAATTTTCTTGAGAGTTTGGGTAAGGATTTGTGAGTGAGGGGGGTGATTTGAGGGGTGGTATTTATAGGAAAAATCTAGGCTTTAGGGTAGTGAAAGAGTATGATGAAAATTGTATTTAAATTTTCATTAAAAAGGATTAAAAGGAGGTATTTTAATTCTCTGGTTAATTGCGGGGTATTTTAATTCTCTGGTTAATTGCAGAGAATTTAAACAGTGTAGGGGGAGTGGGGTAGTCCAAAGGGTGCAGGGGGTTTAAGAAAAAGTGGGATCGGACCGAGTCAGACCGGCGGCACCGGCCGAGTCAACCGAGTCGCCGGCCCGAGTTAGGCGAGTCGGGGCGCGTCTTGATGCCACGTGTCCCTAACGCTTGGTCTAGCCTGGTAGGCACATTTGTTTATTCTGTAACTTACCATATTACGTGTAGTGCACGTGTAGACCTTTGGGCTTCTAAAAGATTAAAAGAATTTAATTAAAAAAATGTATGGTTGATGGGATTTGAACTTTGGTGCTTTGGTTCAGCAGTGCAAGGTTTTACCAATGAGCTACAAGCTCCTTCTTGCTGTTCAAAAACAAATCAAACTTATAATTTGTGCTCAGGATCAAGTTTCCCTTTCTGTATTTTTGGAAAAATTGTATAGAAAGTTTAAGGTTGTTACAAAAGAACACGCTTGGACTTTGTGACATAACTCGTCTAAAACAAGAACATAAATCGTTCCATCTCTCAGTGGACGATCCGTACTCATCATGGCTAGCTACTGCTGACATCGTCATGATTGCGGTATTTATAACTTCATAGAACATATGATTAGAGACCAATCAGGGCCCACGATGATTCGAGACTGCATCGAATATGCAAAACGATGCTACTCATGCTAAATACACGGAGATTTCATCCACCAACATCCCAATCCGCTACATCCCACCACCACTCGAAACGACGCAACCGCCAAACGCCATATCATTCCCGGGTGATCCACATTCTAATTCTTGGCGCCAAACCGAGCCGAAGAAAAACCGAGCAGGCCCCCCTCGACCCGACCCATAAGTAGGTCGGAACGAGAGTGGGGGGCTAATGATGATGCTCACAAGTAGCATTTCCTCAAGGGGCGAGAACGCGTGGCGGATGACGTGTCTCGAAGGCTACGGAGGTGGAATAAATGAGTTGCATTAAGGGCATTTCTCGGGACCTCGTCTCGAGGATGTGTCCGACTTTTCAGGAGACCTCCCTGAGTACTTTCCACCTTAACCTAGCAAACTACCAATGGCTCGTCTCTGAGCTTCCTCGGCCTCACTGCTCGTCTCCGAGCCATCTGACAGGCCGAGCTTCCTTGGTCTCCTTGCTCGTCTCCGAGCAATCTGTCAAGCAGAGCGTCCTTGGCTTCCCCGATCAACCGAGAGCGCGGAACCTAAGCGCTCCCACAACGGCTCCGCTTATCTCTCTAGGGTGAGATATCCGCCTCCCCACGTTCCGCGTCCCACGCTGGCGTGTCCCCACATTAATGGGCGTATCTCGCCATTAATGTGAGGATAACGCTGGGGTGTAACTGACGGTGACGATCTCGCGCTCGGTCGCTCCACGCGACCACTATATAAACCCCTCTTCCAGACGATTCAGGTAACTCGAATGCATTCCAATACACCGCCACTCTCCTCATATTCATCGGCACTAACTTTATCGGCGGAGGGTCTTACGGTGGTCGCCCACCCCGGGACTTCACTTGCAGATAGCTCGGCTTCAACTCCAACATCAACCCATTGAGATCCACACGCTCAACAACAACCACATAAAATCTCAACAGTTCAAGACGCTCACTACTAGATCGACGGAGGATAACATCTAAGAAAGATCTCAAGCTCGATCAGATTGTAACAATACACAAACAACTTTCATTTACGATTACCCTATAAGCCCAGGATCGGAAAAACAAATCTTCTTCGCCAAAGCATTCATGTATTCCTTGCAGAATATTGTTCGATGAGTCTTTACCTTGCTATAGCAATCGTGTCTATTAAATCCACATATATTCAATCGGATCGTCCTTTTTTCTTGAACCGGTTCCAAGTCTTCAAATACCCCAGTCCTCGATTGCGCCTGTCACGCCCCGCTTCCCAGAGTACGCTAAATTGGGCACGTGACATAGCCAACCATGCTACCTATGGGTAGGAAATATCCATCCACAGTCATATTACGGCTGTAGAGATATCAAAAACAAAATTAACTATCTAAAACATGTCCATAAGCCAAGATAACATGAGTCAAGAATAATAAAAATGCGGAAGCAAAAGATCCAATACAAAATAACTGGAATGTATGTCCCATAATACGGGCTCACATAAGGAATAAAATGCAGAAAATAAAAGAACTGACTACTGTTGACACCTCACAGCTCAGCCTGCTGGCTAAAATACTCCTGCTCGGACTGCAGCAAAGGTACGAAATCTGGGCCATGCAAAACCCAGACGTCAGTTCGTCATGTCATCAAGTGATATAATATGAACAGAGTAACGGGCAATGCAAATATAAACATGAATGAAAAGCAGGTGTAACAGTAATAGAAATCAGGCAGTGCAGGGTAGTGTGCAGTGAGTAAACTAAACTGTTCTATTGGGTTTTCTACTCTAAAGTCTTTGAAATCAATTTGATGAATCATCGATGTAACTCAATAGTATCCCGTGTGTGCCCGGGATCACGGTGAAGACTCTCGGGCTGAAACCGAGACATGCCGCTAGGCATTAAAGGAAAAGGATAAAGATGAATGATGTCCATGGCATCATCCCAAGGCTGGCCTAGCCTCTGAAAGGAAATGGATAACGATGGATGATGTCAGCAGCATCATCCCAAGGCTGGCCCAGCCTCTAAAACTAGTCGGTAAAGGTAGCACACTGTCGAGTTACAAGTCATGTTTCATCATTGATTTCCCCATACCCCCAAGTTATATGTGTTCAAGTCAGGTATTAAAATAATCTGGAGCTAATGCCAACTCAGGATCAGGCAGGTACAGGTTTGTCTGGATAGACAACAGGAACGGTCCGTAAGGACAACAGGTCAGGTTTGTTGGCATTAGACACAAGATCAGGTAACGGGTAAGACCATGGTACATCAGGTCAATCCGGGTAGTGTATATAAGTGTCATGACATATCAAGAGTCGTACGGTACCATGTCGTGTCACGTAGGAAGTGCAACAGGTCATGTCAGGAAGCACAAAATGCTATGTGGGTGCTCATAACTCAAACTAACATAATTATGGTTATAAATGAACAAGCATGAGTAATATCAGCACAATAAACCAGATCAGGTGATACGATAAGCAATTAGGTACTGATTAAATTATAACGATGCATGGTTATCACTTTGCGTTTAAGGGATGGTGTCAGCATTACTTAACTACAGCATAACTAAAGTGGATGTTTACTTATGTTATCAGGTATTAAGAAATTTTAGGGATGCATTGATATATAAATATGTTCACCGGATGAAATCCTAGCTAAAACAGGTTAAAATGCACATGAGTGTCTAATGGAGCAAAACTATATAGAGAATAATACCATAGGCCGTGTCAATAGTTAAAATGTGATTTGAACATATAAATGTGGTTATTGAGTTTAATAAAGTAAATGCACACGGAAGGTTTCAAGTTTGGAAAATAAAATGATATAACGCGACATCGAGCATGAAAAAGGAAAATCATGGTACTAAGGTTAGACTATAGGTTTAATGAGCCATAAAATGTATATGTAATATATTAATTAGCATGTAGCAGGTTTTACTTGCCTCGACGAGTCGCGGAACGGAATACGGAACGTTACGCATCGGCGGGACGAATCGCGACACGTGCACGGTTCACGAAAAGAACCCAAACGACGAACAGTAGAATCACGCGGGTCAAAGGTCCTCGCTGGGGCGTCGGGAACCGTCGCCGGCACGGTCGGATTCCGGCAGGACAGAAAACAATAAATATTGTAATCGACAAAAGATGCATGGAAACGAAGCAAGAAGAAGGCAAGAGAATGGAGGGGATTTACAAAGAAGACTTACTCACTGGATTGCAGGAGATGACAGCATCGTCGGCGCGTCGTCTATGGAGCTTCGGTGATCTACAGAGGATCCAGAAATTTAACAGAGAAGAAAAACTAAAATGAAAAGAAAAGTAAGAGGAGGAAGAGAAAGAAGAAGAAGAGGAAGGAGAAGAAGAGGAGGGTTGATTACAGGGTTGCAGAGGGGCTTGCTGGCAGTGGCGGCAATATCAACGGCGGTGAGAAACGCCGGCGAAAGGCTTCTGAAGATCTACGGTTTGTGTAGGGTTTTGGGCTCGGGTGGAAGTTGCTGGGGTTTTGGTGTGCAGGATTTAGGTTGCTGGAGGGAGAACAGAGGAGAGGGAGGAGATAGTGATGACGATGGTAGATGATCGGCGGCGATGGAAGGCGGTGATGGGTTCTCGGTTGCAGAGAAGGCCTCGGGTGCTCGGGTTTGGTGAGGAAGGAGAGGAGAGGAAGGAAATGAGGGTGACGAGGAGATGTAGATTGGGTCGACGAGGGTTTAGAAGAGGGGAGAAGTAGGGTTAAGGTTTACGTGAGGCTATGGGGTTATTATTTTTTTTTGAAGGAGAGGGAGAAACAGCGGGGTGTTTTAAAGGAGGGAGAAGGAGAAACGTGAAGGGAGGTGACCACAACGCGCTCGCGGTGACGGGAATCGAGGAGTGCACAGTACTCGCGAGCGGAGGGAGAAAGTGCGAGAGGAGAGAGAAAGAAGAGAGAGGAAGAGAGAGGAAGAGAAAAGGAAAGGAGAGAGGGAGTCTCATGGGGCCCGGGGTTTAAAGGAAACGTTTTGATTGGCTGGGGAGTTCAGGTTTGTTTAGGTATTAAAATTTTTAAAAGATTATCAGGTGTTGATTTGTTCAGGGGAAAATTAGTGAAAGATTTTAGGATTTAAAGAAATATCGATGGCTAAGATGAAAAGGCTGAAGAATATATTTTGGCCGGTTTTTAAAAAAAAAATTAGAAAATAGGATTTGGCGTAAATGCAAAATATTTCAGAATTGTGCCCGGGTCGAGTCCAAAAATTTGAATTTGAAATATGAAATTTATTGGCGGGTTTCAAAAATTAAAATGAATGATTTTATAACTAAAAAGCATACCCCCAAGAACGGACGCACGTGCGTGCGCGTAGCCGTCCAAACATGTCCGTTTCACCGAACGGGACGAGAACACGATGCAAGGACGCTACCACAGGGTTAGGGGTGTCAAGCAGGCCATGTCGATTATTTTAATTTATTTTAAAAGACTTAAATTGTTATATGCAAGAATTTGAATTGTCGAGGTAAATTACAACTAGCAACACTCAAGCAAGACAAATGAAATAAATACCACACACCATACATACGGTAACTGAAATTTGTAGAACTGGACTCG
Organism: Agapanthus africanus; assembly: GCA_030015575.1. Taxonomy (NCBI): domain Eukaryota; kingdom Viridiplantae; phylum Streptophyta; class Magnoliopsida; order Asparagales; family Amaryllidaceae; genus Agapanthus; species Agapanthus africanus. The sequence goes on along the minus strand of JASDDO010000010.1, from coordinate 394,383,419 downwards.
GTTGTTACATTATACCCAACTACAAAAAAAATTTCGTCCTCGAAATTCCATGAATACAAAAGGTAGACGAAAAATAACCTACAAGAAAAGATGAGGAAACTTCTGCCGGATTTCATCTTCCCGTTCCCAAGTGGACTCTCCATGAGAGCGATTACTCTAAGAAACAAGTACAAAAGGGATAACCTTGTTCTTAAGAACCTTTTCCCTTCGATCCACAATTTCAACCGGTCGCTCCTCAAAACTCAAGTCTTCTCGTACCATCAGCTCCGAATGATCCAACACATGTGTTTCATCTCGAACATACCTGCGGAGTTGAGATACGTGAAACACATCGTGTACATTCGTCAAGGACTGCAGTAATCCCAAACGATATGCTACCTCACCAACCCGCTCCAAGATCTCAAAGGGTCCAACGAATCGAGGACTGAGCTTTCCTCGACTTCCAAAACAAATCACCCCTCTAGTCGGTGATATCTTCAAGAATACCAAATCACCCACGGCGAACTCTAGAGGTCTCCTCGATGTATCTGCCCAACTCTTCTGTCGGTCTTGTGCTGCTTTCATATGATTTCTGATAGTGTTAACTTTCTCAACTGTCTGTACAACCAAATCTGCTCCCAACAATCTTCGTTCACCGACATCGTCCCAACAAACAGGCGAACGACATTTGCGACCGTACAGAGCTTCAAATGGAGCCATCTGGATAGTTTCCTGGAAACTGTTGTTGTAAGAAAACTCCACCAAATGTAGATGATCCTCCCAAGAACCCTTGAAGTCCAACATGCACGCTCTCAACATATCTTCAAGAGTTTGGATCGTTCTCTCCGACTGACCATCAGTTTGAGGGTGATAAGCTATGCTAAACTTCAATCGAGTCCCCAAACTTTCCTGTAAACTCCTCCAGAAGTGTGATAAGAACCGAGTATCCCGATCGAACACGATGTTCACCGGTACTCCATGTAATCTTACAATCTCCTGCATGTACCGCTCCGCCAAAGTTTCTGTTGATTGACCAACCCGAAAAGGAATAAAATGAGCTGCCTTGGTCAAACGATCAACAATCACCCATACTGCATTGCTGCCTTTTGGACTCCGCGGTAGAGCTGTCACGAAATCCATGGTTATATGTTCCCACTTCCACTGAGGAATCGGAAGTGGTTGCAATAAACCAGCAACCCTTTGATGTTCAGCCTTAACTTGCTGACACACCAAGCACTTTACCACAAAGTGAGCAATCTCCCGTTTCATGCCTTCCCACCAGAAATGCTGTTGTAAGTCTCGGTACATCTTCGTGCCTCCTAGATGTACGGAATAAGCTGAACTATGTGCCTCCTTCATAAGCTCTTCGTGAATATCTCCCTTAGGCACACACAAACGGCTACCATATCTCAACGAACCATCTTCGTGGATCAATAAATCTGTTCGTAGTCCGGCTTCAACCTGTTCTCGAAACTTTTGCAATCTAGGATCCTGCGATTGCGTTGCTTTAATATTCTCGATCAACGACGAATGTACTTGCAGCTGCATCAACTGTCCCGAAGAATGCGGTAGCACAACCTCTAAATCAAATCTTCGAAATTCTTCAACGAGTTCCTTCTGCGTAGTCAACATCTGAATTGCTGGTAACCGACTGAGCGCATCCGGTACGACATTAACCTTCCCCGGATGGTACTTAAGATCAAGATCGTAATCAGCCATCAGCTCTAACCATCTACGATGCCTCACATTAAGCTCCTTCTGCGTGAACGCATATTTCAAACTCTTATGATCTATGAAAACTTCGACCCTTTCGCCCAAAAGGTAATGTCTCCAAATCTTCAAAGTGAAAATCACAGCCGCAAGCTCCAAGTCATGAGTTGGGTAATTCTTCTCATGGGTCTTCAACTGTCTTGATGCGTACGCTACAACCTTCCCATGCTGCATCAAAACACATCCCAATCCTTTCCCAGATGCGTCGTTGTGAATCACCAATCCTCCGGAATTGTCTGGCACGGTCAGAATAGGGGCGGTTATCAATTTCTGCTTCAACGTCTCAAAAGCTGACGCACATCTATCCATCCACACAAAAGGTACCTCCTTGCGGGTAAGCTTGGTCAACGGCTCCGCCAGACGAGCAAAGTTCTCCACAAATCTTCTGTAATACCCGGCGAGTCCAAGAAAACTTCTTATCTCCGCAACATTCTTTGGAATCGGCCAATCTCGAACTGCTGCAATCTTTTCTGGATCGACGGCGATTCCATCGCCAGACACAACATGCCCTAAAAACTTTACTTTCTCCAGCCAAAACTCGCACTTGCTCATCTTCGCATATAACTTCTCTTGTCTCAACGTCTGCAGTGCGATCTTCAAATATTCAGCATGCTCTTCAAAATCTTTGAGTAAACCAGAATATCTTCAATGAACACCACAATAAACTGCTCCAAGAATGGTGAAAAGATTCGGTTCATCAAGTCCATGAATATCGCCGGTGCATTCGTTACTCCGAAGGGCATCACTAAGTACTCGTAATGTCCATACCGAGTTCGGAACGCCGTCTTGCAAATATCTTCTGCTTTCACTCGGACCTGATGATATCCGGATCGCAAATCCAGCTTCGAGAATACCCTCGCGCTACTAAGCTGCTCAAAAAGTTCGCCAATACGAGGGATCGGGTACTTGTTCTTAATAGTCACCCGGTTTAATTCTCGATAGTCGATGCACATCCTTCTCGTGCCATATTTCTTCTTAACTAGAAGAACTGGAGCTCCCCAAGGCAAGTTACTGCTTCGAATCCAACCCTTCTCAAGCAATTCAGCAACATGTTTCTTGAATTCTTCCAACTCCACTGGTGCCATTGGATAATATGCTTTAGATACTGGCGCTGCACCAGGAATAAGATCAATTGCGAACTCCACGTCTCGCTTCGGCGGTAATCCCGATATATCTTCAAACACGTCCATAAAGTCACGAACAACAGGTGTCTCTTCACTTTTATCAACCTCCATTGCTGCAAGAATATTAGTTGTCGGCCTAGCCCTAAACTCGACTGGCCCGACAGAACTGCTTCCTCCAGTGAAGATAAACTCGGGATGTCCGGGAATCTGGAAAATTACTTTCTTTGCCCTATAATCAATGTGAGCGTGGAAAGTGCCAAGAAAATCCATTCCCAAGACGACTTCGTAGCTTCCCGTATCAATCACCAAGAAATCTGCAAAAAGCTCCCGTCCGCAAACAACAACTGTACAATCTTTACATTCCCTACTAGATATGATTTTCCCATTCCCAGTGTGTATGTCCCAGAAACTAGACAGGGTCGTGCAAGTAATCAAGTGTGTAGCTAAAAACTTGGACGACATAAAACAATGGGATGCACCAGAATCAAATAATGCTAATGCGGGAAAACCATGAACGAGTAGAGTACCTGAAACAACTTCTCTCAAAGCCTTAGCTTCCTCAGCTGTCAAGGTAAAAGCTCGAGCCTGATTAGGTCCTTGAGTTAGCTGCTTCTGTCCCTGAAACGGTTTCTGTGGAGGCTTCTGAATCTCATCCCTCGTACGAAGCTTCGACGGACAAGCGTTGATAGTGTGATCCACCGCTCCACAAACCAAACAAAGCCCTTGCCTCCTTCGACAGTCTCTTTGCACATGACCGGGTAAATGGCGGTAGTTACAAGTCACGCTCTTTCTCTGGTCAACAACAGCAGACTTCTTCATCGGTGTTACGCCATGACGGTTCACTGGAATACCTTTGTGTCCATGTGCTCGGTTCGGTGCAAAAGTCGGCTTTCGTACTTTAATTGTTGTCTGCTGTGAACTCCCAGTCTTCCCAGATAAGCTCTGCTGTTCTCGTGCTGCCGTAAGTACCTGTGAGAAAGTGGTCAAACCCAGGAAGACCATCTGCCTCTGGATGTCCATATCCAAGCTGCGCATGAACCTTCTTGCCCTGTCTGTATCGTCGGCAACTAAAAGTCCAGCGAATCTACTGAGCCGTGTCCACTCAGCTGCATGTACATCTACGGCCGCACCATTCTGCTTCAGATTGATGAACTTCTCTTCCATTTCCTCCCGTGCAGTCCGCGGGAAGAACTTCCCCAGGAAACTCTTCGAAAAATCCGCCCACTTGATCGGCTTGGGCAAGCGGGTCTCCTCCACAAGCCACCATTCACGGGCGTAGTCCGCTAACTGAATGCGCACCACATCCACTCTTTTATCATCTGGAATCTGTGCTGCAATAAGTAAGTTCTCCGTGTCAACTAGCCACTGCTCTGTTGGCAACGGCTCCTCCAAACCAGTAAAGACAGACGGACCCAAATGCCTGAAATCTGCTACGGTCCCCACACGATCAACTGGTTTAGCTCCAACATTGTTCACGGACTGCTGAACGGTCTGCAAACCTTCCTGAAACGATTCAGCTTGCTACTGGATCAGCTCGGTCTGCCTCTTTTAATTCTCCAGCATTCCCCGTATCACTCCAAGCATGGCGGCTTCGTCAACACGCCTTTGGTACGTCTTCAGATTCTTGTCTGCCATACTCCTGAAATCAAAACACCCAAGATTAGTATAATAACAGATTCAAATTATAGATCAAGGCTAGAACTCCAAGTTACTTAAATAGAGTACCGCATTGTAACTATGCCGCGGTATCATAGCTATAATTACATAACTCCACCCAAGTCGCCTAAGTCCTAGAGATAACAAGGAATAAGGTTTTCGAGTCGATATGCAAAGGAAGTTTGCATATCGTAAAAGATATAATCAGGAAGAACTTGATTCAAGAACGATAAAACGGCAAGGTAGCAGGACATGTTTCCTAAACACGGTATTCTGATTCGTGTATTGGGTACAATGCCCAACTACAAAAGAATCAACCCGACTAACCTATGGCTCTGATACCAAAAGAACCATGCTACGCCCCGCTTTCTAGAATACGCTAAATTGGGCACGTGATATAGCCAACCATGGTACCTGTGGGTAGGAAATATCCATCCACAGTCACATTACGGCTGTAGAGATATCAAGAACAAAATTAACTATCTAAAACATGTCCATAAGCCAAGATAACATGAGTCAAGAATAATAAAAGTGCGGAAGCAAAAGATCCAATACAAAATAACTGGAATGTATGTCCCATAATACGGGCTCACATCAGGAATAAAATGCAGAAAATAAAAGAACTAACTACTGTTGACACCTCACAGCTCAGCCTGCTGGCTAAAGTACTCCTGCTCGGACTGCAGCAAAGGTACGGAATCTGGGCCATACAAAACCCAGACGTCAGCGCGCCATGTCATCAAGTGATATAATATGAACAGAGTAACGGGAAATGCAAATATAAACATGAATGAAAAGCAGGTGTAACAGTAATAGAAATCAGGCAGTGCAGGGTGGTGTGCAGTGAGAAAACTAAACTGTTCTACTCTAAAGTCTTTGAAATCAATTTGATGAATCATCGATGTAACTCAATAGTATCACGTGCGTGCCCGGGATCACGGTGAAAATTCTCGGGCTGAAACCAAGACATGCCGCTAGGCACTAAAGGAAAAGGGTAAAGATGAATGATGTCCATGGCATCATCCCAAGGCTGGCCTAGCCTCTGAAAGGAAATGGATAACGATGGATGATGTCAGCATCATCATCCCAAGGCTGGCCCAGCCTCTAAAACTAGTCGGTAAAGGTAGCACACTGTCGAGTTACAAGTCAGGTTTCATCATTGATTTCCTCATACCCCCAAGTTATATGTGTTCAAGTCAGGTATCAATAATTTGGAGCTAATGCCAACTCAGGATCAGGCAGGTACAGGTTTGTCTGGATAGACAACAGGAACGGTCCGTAAGGACAACAAGTCAGGTTTGTTGGCATTAGACAGAAGATCAGGTAACGGGTAAGACCATGGTACATCAGGTCAAGCCGGGTAGTGTATATAAGTGTCATGACATATCAAGAGTCGTACGGTACCATGTCGTGTCACGTAGGAAGTGCAACAGGTTATGTCAGGAAGCACAAAATGCTATGTGGGTGCTCATAACTCAAGACTAACATAATTATGGTTATAAATGAACAAGCATGGGTAATATCAGCACAATAAACCAGATCAGGTGATACGATAAGCAATTAGGTACTGATTAAATTATAACGATGCATGGTTATCACTCTGCGTTTAAGGGATGGTGTCAGCATTACTTAACTACTGCATAACTAAAATGGATGTTTACTCATGTTATCAGGTATTAAGAAATTTTAGGGATGCATTGATATATAAATATGTTCACCGGATGAAATCCTAGCTAAAACAGGTTAAAATGCACATGAGTGTCCAATGGAGCAAAACTATATAGAGAATAATACCATAGGCCGTGTCAATAGTTAAAATGTGATTTAAACATATAAATGTGGTTATTGAGTTTAATAAAGTAAATGCACACGGTAGGTTTCAAGTTTGAAAAATAAAATGATATAACGCGACATCGAGCATGAAAAAGGAAAATCATGGTACTAAGGTTAGACTACGGGTTTAATGAGCCATAAAATGTATATGTAATATACTAATTAGCATGTAGCAAGTTTTACTTGCCTCGACGGGTCGCGGAACGGAAAAAGAAACGTTACGCGTCGGCGGGACGAATCGCGACGCGCGCACGGTTCACGAAAAGAACCCAAACGACGAACAGTGGAATCATGCGGGTCAGAGGTCCTCGCTGGGGCGTCGGGAACCGTCGCCGGCAAGGTCGGATTCCAGCAGGACAGAAAACAATTAATATTGTAATCGACAAAAGATGCATGGAAACGAAGCAAGAAGAAGGCAAGAGAATGGAGGGGATTTACGAAGGAGACTTACTCACTGGATTGCAGGAGATGACATCGTCGTCGGCGTGTTGTCTACGGAGCTCCGGCGATCTACAGAGGATCCAGAAATTTAACAGAGAAGAAAAACTAAAATGAAAAGAAGAGGAGGAAGAGAAAGAAGAAGAAGAGGAAGGAGAAGAAGAGGAGGGTTGCTTACAGGGTTGCAGAAGGGCTTGCTGGTAGTGGCGGCAATATCGACGGCGGTGAGAAACGCCGGCGAAAGGCTTCTGAAGATCTAAGGTTTGTGTAGGGTTTTGGGCTCGGGTGGAAGTTGCTGGGGTTTTGGTGTGCAGGATTTAGGTTGCTGGAGGAAGAACAGAGGAGAGGGAGGAGATGGTGATAACGATGGTGGATGGTCAGCGGCGATGAAATGCAGTGATGGGTTCTCGGTTGCAGGGAAGGCTTCGGGTGCTCGGGTTTGGTGAGGAAGGAGAGTAGAGGAAGGAGAGGAGAGGAAGGAAATGAGGGTGACGAGGAGATGTAGATTGGGTCGACGATGGTTTAGGAGCAGGGAGAAGTAGGGTTAGGGTTTACGCGAGGCTATGGGATTATTATTTTTTTTTTTGAAGGTGAGGGAGAAACAGCGGGGTGTTTTAAAGGAGGGAGAAGGAGAAACGTGAAGGGATGTGACCACAACGCGCTCGCGATGACGGGAATCGAGGAGTGCACAGTACTCGCGAGCGGAGAGAGAAAGTGTGATAGGAGAGAGAAAGAAGAGAGAGGAAGAGAGAGAAAGAGAAAGGGAAAGGAGAGAGGGAGTCTCGTGGGGCCCGGGGTTTAAAGGAAACGTTTTGATTGGCTGGGGAGTTCAGGTTTGTTTAGGTATTAAAAATTTTAAAAGATTATCAGGTGTTGATTTGTTCAGGGGAAAATTAGTGAAAGATTTTAGGATTTAAAGAAATATCGATGGCTAAGATGAAAAGGCCGAAGAATATATTTTGGCCGGTTTTAAAAAAATATTTAGAAAATAGGATTTGACGTAAATGCAAAATATTTCAGAATTGTGCCCGGGTCGAGTCCAAAAATTTGAATTTGAAATATGAAATTTATTGGCGGGTTTCAAAAATTAAAATGAATGATTTTATAATTAAAAAGCATACCCCCAAGAATGGACGCACGTGCTTGCGCGTAGCCGTCCAAACATGTCCGTTTCACCGAACGGGACGAGAACACGATGCAAGGACGCTACCACAGGATTAGGGGTGTCAAGCAGGCCATGTCGATTATTTTAATTTATTTTAAAAGACTTAAATTGTTATATGCAAGAATTTGAATTGTCGGGATAAATTACAACTAGCAACAATCAAGCAAGACAAATGAAATAAATACCACACACCATACATACGATAACTGAAATTTATAGAACTGGACTCGGTTGTTACAGCGCCCCTTTTTGCCAAATCAGAATTCAAGCCTTGAGACACATAACCCTTGATTGCTCCACTATTCACTGACGACCGTCAATCCCTCTATCTTCCAAAAAAGGGAAAATTTTGGATTTGGGTTTAGAATTTTTATTGGATTTTGATTTAGGGTTTGGATTAGTAATTGAATTCGGGTTTTGATCATAGATGCAGATTACCATTTCAGTTAGGGCTTGATTTACTATTTCCATTTAATTTTAAGGATAGGATAAGGGCTAGAGTTTGCCAAAAAAATTATTAAAAAAACCCATTATTCTAATGCTTGGATCCCATAAAGGGTTATGAGTCACTAGAGAAGTTGCGATCCAAGTCGGCATTGCTGAAGCAGGTCGTGAATTGTCAAAGTGGGTCGGCTTGGCCTGAGAGAAGAAAAGATTATTTCCCCATTTTCATTAGGGGGTATTTCTGTCCAAATTTGATCACGTGTGGGATAGGATGAAAAAGTTATGGCATTTTTTCTTTTCCTTTTTCTGGTTGGGTTGAGGGAAAAGTTGGGCTTTTGGCCGGGGTTTCTTCCAATTTTAAGCTGAATATACAGCCCAATACCTAGCCCAATAAATTTCGATTTTCTGTATTCATCACTCTTTCACCTCTTCTCTCACCCACTGGACTTTGCTGGCTCCTCCTTCGTGGTTGCTGTCGACTTCGGGTTTCAGAATCAGGTTAGAATATTTTTGCATCAAGAAAAGCTCGCATTTTTACCTTTTCCCCCCAATGATATATGTATTTCATTAATTTCTTTCACGCATTTGTAAAAAGCTCTCATTTTTAGATTGGAACAGCAGTAATTTTGTTACTGCCATGTGTTGGGCTCGAGTTATTTTGCGTTCAATCTCTGACAATTTGTGAAATCAGAAAATTTTGAATTGCAATCTTTTGCTGAATGACATTGGGTTCTTTAAGTAGTTTCAAATTCCTGTAAATAGGAAGCAAATTTTACAATAAAAGGGGATTCTTGTGGAAAATGTGATCATTTATTTAGAAACCCTAACCTCATCGTCAACCCCTGATGGTCACAGAGTCTTAATCAAGCATGTAAGTGACACAAACAACTTGAATTCTTGGTAGTGTCGATTAAGTATAGACTTAATGGATTTGTAATCATCAAAAGAACAAATTGGTCTGTGAAAAGATGTTGGCCAACACTTGTGGGATAATGGGAGGTTTCTTTAATTAAGCAAGAGTACTTTATGATTATCAGGGATTTAAAATTTAGAAATAACATAGAATTTAGAAACATTTAGGAATTGCAAACCCTAAATGTGAACCATACCCAGTAAATATGCAATTATGTTATTATCTTCGGATGTATCTGTAACCCGAGACCCTCTCTTCTTAATCAGATAAAAAATGGACTTAATAATGTACTGCAACTTTTGCTAACGTTTTTGAGTCAGTTTTCGATGATGATTCCTTTGAGTTTCATGAGATGACATTGGAATAAGCCATCTAACAAGGCTCTTCCCTCACCTTCCAGAATTTCGCCTATAACATAAAATAATTTAGAAGAAGAAATGATTTTCACGATCAGAACTTTGAAGTACATTCGATCCAGCCGATAGGCAAGAATTATGACCCCTGGCTCCATCAACATTCAATTTGAATTTTCCATCTGGTGGCTTAGTCCGCTGTGTAAAAATTATTTTGCTGGACATGCTAGAGATAATGTTCAAATCTGAGCCAGGTTATATAAAATAGAGGCATGTTATGAAGGGTAAATCTTAATTTTATTTTTTTGAACACCAGCTATGTTTCTGATATTTGACATAATTTTAAACGGGAGTTGAGGTTTTTTTGATATGGGATGATTCTGGAATTCTAACCCACATATAGCGTTCCGTACCAAAAGATACGACGAGGGACCCACGTAGAAATGTCTGGTAAAATCGAATTCTTATATCAATGTTCAAAGCATCCAAATAATCCTGAGAATGTATTGGTGTTGATATTAGAATTGAAGCTAGAAAAATCTCTATTCCGTATTTTTAGCAGTTACCTCTCCCGAAACGAATAGACGGTCTGATGTTTCCTGCATTGGATTTACACAACAACAACATTTTCTTGGCATTGCAAAGCCAAGTTTTTGAATGGAGGAACTACTGGAACAAAATCTTCTCCAGGCAATTATAAGAATGGAGCCATTTTCCATGTTTATCATGTCAGAGGCCTTACAGTTAATATGCAGATAAATATATTTTGATATATGATCATGGAATATTTTTTGTGAGAGAGGATTTGAGGTGGGTTTTTCTGTAATTCTTATATGATGCTCGTAGTTTTCTCTGAACAAAGTTGGAAACATGCCCTTAGGTTGGAAAAAAGTTTGAACTGGCTAAGCTTTGTGCAGGATATATATTTCCTGGCCAATGTAGGCTTTGAGTAGGATTTTTTTGTGGCCATGTAGGCCGCGGATACGAAAATATTCCTGGCCTATGTATATGTAGGCTTTGGCTAAGAAATTCAGAGTCATATGGCCTATAGCATGCAACATATCGATGATTTGTGGAGGTTGAGATTTCTATAGACTTCTGTAGACCATAAAATGCTAAAAATATTGATGATTTTAGAGAACAAAGAACTTTCTATATACTTTACATTTTGTGAAAATAATAGCCTGCCGAATGTTGACTGGAATTGAGGAAACCAAAATTTTGTATATTTTAACGGGTTCCATAGGACATGCCACACATTGATGAGGCTATAGTATGCCAAATATTGATGATTTTATGTGAACTATAGCCTGCAAGAAATCAATAGCTTTAGACAACAAAGCTTGCCAAATTTTATAATTTTAGTGGGTTATAGCATATACCAATGGTCAATAATCTAGGAAATGAGGAGTAGCAGTGGACAAGATGAACATCGACGAAGGCTATTCAAAAGGATACATTAGCCTTATGTAATAAATCATTTTTCGTCATTTTGTTAGTAGTAAGGTTGGAGTCGTCGGATCCATATATGACCCATCCCCTCCTTTAAATAAATAGGGCTGGTCTGCAGTGTTTATTGGATGTTTTGAACTTTATGACCTTGTCATAATTCTCATGTGCTGCCAATTCTTTTGTTCTTCGGGAGCTTCAGTTTCTACATTCGATCGATGAATTGATTCTAAGTTCTCTCGAGTCTCATTTCTATCCCCCACTTCCGGCCTTCAAACAATCTCCCATGGATTATGTTGTGCTATGCATTTGCACACGCATTTCCTGCTTGATTTAGTCTGTTCCATGAAAGTGAGATTTCACCTTTGATTGCGGAATTGCTCACTTTCCCCCCATCTATAATGATGGCATGATGCAGTTCGCTTCTCTGTTATTCTCATGATTAATATTCTTGTGTTGTGCCGTGTAAAAAGAGAGGGGGTGGTGGTGGTGGATCTTTCGTAAAATGTGTGCATTAACTGAAGCAATTATGCTTCTTTTTGTATTCATACAAATTGAACGTTTTCTTTTCATTCCATTATTGTTGCTCATGGTGCTCCCATAAACAAGTCGATTCCCTTGCTTTCTCTAGATATCAAACATAAGATAAAATAAAATATTTGGGAAAGGTTAGCTAACTTGAGAAATTCGTTCTTTTAGTATCTGCAAGGTTGCATGGACATATACGACACGGTGTGATACGGTGATACGGAAAATCTTAAAATATAGGATTCGGGGACACGGCTATATATATAATCTTATAAAGATAAATAAGATATCAAACTATTATGTCAATATTAAATAAGGAAAAATTAACAAATCTAAAATGTTACACGGAAAACATACTAAAAATATGTTTATACACATACGACATATATAGAACACATATTATACATATATGATATATATACAATGCTTTCTATATGCGTCGTGTAAGTATCGGTGTCTGAAACGTGTCGGACACGGATACGACAACTCATTGGAAGTATTCGTGCAACCTAGAGTATTTGTATACATTGAACTTTTGCAATAGCCCATTCTTGCTTGGCTCTTTATACCTTCATAAATTCTCTCATCATCATTTTCTTTTTAGTGCTCATTCTATACTTTGTGTCTTGGGTTTTTTCACATAATGGCTTCAAGCTCCATTCTCTCTTTCATAACTGCTAATGAGTGAACAAATTTTTCAAAGTGCAATGCTTGGAGAATCAAAACATGAGTCATGGCTTACATGCCATCTGATGTGGCATCAAGTTGTTGCTTCAGTATAATGTATAATTAGCGGTGTTGTGCCGTCTGTATATCTTTTGGGCGGAATGAGATTGATCTATCATATGCGGGGTAGGTAAAGATGTAAAGTATTGCTTTGTTCATAGAATTTGCTCCATTTATAGCGTATCTTCATAAGCTTCTTGTGTCACCTCTTTTGGCATGTCTTGATACATGATAGTTATTGATTACCTAAAAGAATCTTTATATTTTACCTGTTGAGCTTGTATTGCAACTTATGCCCAGCCAGCATTTTAGACATTTTGCATCTCTTTCCCCCATTATTAAGCATTCTTAATTAGTTAATTACTATATCTATCTAGCTCTTTGGGTCCTGAATCCCTGTTGCATCCTAGACCTGACCAGAATCATTAATAATATTATTTTTTACCCGAATCTGACCCGGTTATAATCAAGTAATCCGAACCCTAGCCCGAGCCTCCCGGTTAATTTTTTTCATCTGTATATAACCATATATAACATATACTCAAATACCTTGTATAAAAGAAGAACAATTTGGGTAATTAGAAACGCTGACAAATAGATCGGTGTAGTCTAGACAGGACGTTGCCCTACCCGATTCTTTATGTATTAGGCAGGTTAGACGGGCCGCCTCATTCATGAATCATGACGGTATCCATTTATGACCGACCCATACCCGATAGTTTTGGATCGGTCTCGGATGGGGTTATCTCTTTGGATTAAAATTACAAACTCCTAACTAGTGTCCTGACACTATGAACCATCCAGCAAAATGTTAGTGGTTGTGCATTCCTGTGGCCTCCCTTAGTGGTTCGACCTTTTTGATGCTTCTGAGGCTCTCCACTGAATCTGCTACATTTTTTATGCTCCAATAGTGATGATTTTCCACATCCCACTTCCTTATTTTATCTGGAAAACATGTCACCATGTTTACTTTTGTGTGTACATTCCTTATGGTCCCCCTCTACTGTTTCAGCTTTTTCATGTATACATTCTGTCAGATTTTGCTGAGTGTAGAACATAGTAACTCCCCGCGTTTCATTAAAATAAACTTTAACTGCACTACGTAAGAGTTCAAAAATGAAAAACCAAACACAGAAAGGGGGGGGGGACCAAAAGAAAACAGAACAATCCTAGAAGCAACTAGAAACATAAACATCCGCCGTAATAATTGTGTGAAAACAGCCTTAGAGGGGGTGAATAAGGCTATATGGCAAACTCAGAGTATTTAGAGTTATTTAAAAATAAATGCAGCGGAATAAAGAAAATTACAAATACTAACTAATCACAATCACTGAGGCAATCACAAAAATGCAGAAAAAGTAAAATGACATAGAGGATTTTTTACGAGGTTCACCACTCCTGTGGCTAATCCTTCCCGGAGACTATTGTTCAGGATTCACTAACTCTTTCGCGGGTGGAGAAATCCAGACCTTTTTCTCATGCTCAAGTCCGAACCTTTACATTTGCAGGCAGTTAACGTCAATGCCTAGACTTTTAACGACAGGTTCAAGTTCTAAATCTTTACAATTTGTGAAGGACTTAAATAATCCCACTTCACTAGGTTTTACAATTCACGATTATAACAATCTCAATTTACACCAATTTTGACAATTCTAACGATCTCAAAAGAATAATCAAAAACTTAGAATCAAGTAGATGGTGGATTGTACTTTGGAGAATAGAAAAATTTAAAATCAAATCGAAAAGGTTTTTCAAAAGATTAACACAAGTTTAAAATCGGTACCTTCTTCGATAATTTAACAATCTTTCTTTTCTAAAGTATTTAGAAAAGTCTAAACGCGTAGAAATATTGTTTCTCTCTGAAAAAAATAGTAAAGATCTTGTCCTATTTATAGAAAATGTTTTGGAACAGTTGGGGCAGTTAAAATAACTCCCCATAAATTATAGGACAGTTTCTGGCCGTTATAAAACAGTTTCAAAACCGAAACTTCCACAAAATTTGAAATTTGAAAAATTGCATAATAGACGTTTATTTTCATGAAATAGTCGTTTATATGTCTGATATTCAGACAGTTTTTTTCTGACATCATTTTAAGAAAAAAAATTGGATTTTGGGAATTTGTTTTGGGCTTAGATGGAAATTTTTGATTCTAACCTTTTGAGATCGACTTGACCCTAAATTCAAAAAATGAAATAAAGAAGTGTCACGCCCCGCTTCCCAGAGTACGCTAAATTGGGCACGTGACATAGCCAATCATGCTACCTGTGGGTAGGAAGTATTCATCCACAGTCACATTACGGCCGTAGAGAAATGAAGAACAAAATATAGCTATTTAATACATGTCCATAAGCCAAGATAACATGAGTCAATAATAATAAAAGTGCGGAAGCGAAAGATCCAATATAAAATAACTGGAATGTATGTCTCATAATGCGGGCTCACATCAGGAATAAAATGCAGAAAATGAAAGAACTAACTACTACTGAAACCTCACTGCTCTGGCTGAAGTACTCCTGCTCGGACTGCAGCAAAGGTACGGAATCTAGGCTATGCAAAACCCAGACGTCAGCGCGTCGTGTCATCAAGTAATAAAATGTAAACTATAACTGGTAACAGTCAAAGCAGTATAAATGAAATAAATACCGCACACCACACATACGGTAACAGAAATGTAAAACTTGACTCGGTTGTTACATTATACCCAACTACAAAAAGAATTTCGTCCTCGAAATTCCAAGAATACAAAGAATAGGCGAAAAAATCAAACTACAAGAAAAGATGAGGAAACTTCTGCCGGTTCATCTTCTCGTTCCCAAGTGGACTCTCCATGTGAGCGATTATCCCAAGAAACAAGTACAAGAGGGATAACCTTGTTCTTAAGAACCTTTTCCCTTCGATCCACAATTTCAACCAGTCGCTCTTCAAAAGTCAAGTCTTCTCGTACTGTTAGCTCCGAATGATCCAGCACATGTGTTTCATCTCGAACATACTTACGGAGTTGAGATACGTGAAACACATCGTGCACATTCGCCAAAGACTGCGGTAACGCCAAACGATACGCTACCTCACCAACACGCTCCAAGATCTCAAAGGGTCCAACGAATCGAGGACTGAGCTTTCCTAGACTTCCAAAACGAATCACCCCTCTAGTCGGTGATATCTTCAAGAATACCAAATCACCCACGGCGAACTCTAAAGGTCTTGACGTATCTGCCCAACTCTTTGAATAGACCAGAATATCGTCAATGAACACCACAATAAACTGGTCCAAGAATGGTGAAAAGATTCGGCTCATCAAGTCCATGAATATCGTCGGTGCATTCGTTACTCCGAAGGGCATCACTAAGTACTCGTAATGTCCATACCGAGTTCGGAACGCCGTCTTGCAAATATCTTCTGCTTTCACTCAGACCTGAAGATATCCGGATCACAAATCCAGCTTCGAGAATACCCTCGCGCCACTAAGCTACTCAAATAGTTCGCCAATGCGAGGGATCGGGTACTTGTTCTTAATAGTCACCCGGTTTAATTCTCGATAGTCGATGCACATCCTTCTTGTGCCATCCTTCTTCTTAACTAGAAGAACTGGAGCTCCCCAAGGCTAGTTACTGCTTCGAATCCAACCCTTCTCAAGCAATTCAGCAACCTGTTTCTTGACTTCTTCCAACTCCACTGGTGCTATTGGATAATATGCTTTAGATACTGGCGCTGCACCAGGAATAAGATCAATTGCGAACTCCACGTCTCGCTTTGGCGGTAATCCCGATATATCTTCAAACACGTCCATAAAATCGCGAACACCAGCTGGTTCTTCACTTTCATCAACCTCCATTGATGCAAGAATATTAGTCGTCGGCCTAGCCATAAACTCGACTGGCCCGACAGAACTGCTTCCTCCAGTGAAGGTAAACTCGGGATGTCTGGGAATCTGGAAAATTACTTTCTTTGCCCGACAATCAATGTGAGCGTGGAAAGTGCCAAGAAAATCCATTCCCAAGACGACTTCATAGCTGCCCGTATCAATCACCAAGAAATCTGCAAAAAGCTCCCTTCCGCAAACAACCGTACAATCTTTACATTCTCTACTAGATATGATTTTCCCATTCCCAGTGTGTATGTCCCAGAAACTAGAGAGGGTCGTGCAGGTAATCGAGTGTGTAGCTATAAACTTGGACAACATAAAATAATGGGATGCACCAGAATCAAATAACGCTAATACGGGAAAACCATGAACGAGTAGAATACCTGAAACAACTTCTCCCGAAGACTTGACTTCCTCAGCCGTCAAGGTAAAAGCTCGAGCCTGATTAGGTCCTTGAGTCAGCTGCTTCTGCCCCTGGAACGGTTTCTGCGGAGGCTTCTGAATATCATCTCTCGTACGAAACTTCGACGGAAATGCGCTGACAGTGTGATCTGCCGCTCCACAAACCAAACAGAGTCCCTGCCTCCTTCGACAATCCTTTTGCACGTGGCCAGGTAAATGGCAGTAGTCACAAATCACGCTCCTTCTTCGATCAACAACAGGCTTCTTCATCGGTGTTACACCACGACGGTCCACTGGAATACCTCCGTGACCATGAGCTCGGTTTGGTACAAATGCCGGCTTCCTTACCGCAACAGCTGTCTGCTGTGAACTCCCAGTCTTCCCAGATAAGCTCTGCTGTTCTCGTGCTGCCGTAAGTACCTGTGAGAAAGTGGTCAAACCCGGGGAGACAATCTGCCTCTGGATGTCCACATCCAAGCTGCGCATGAACCTCCTTGCCCTGTCTGCATCGTTGGCAACTAAAGGTCCAGCGAATCTACTGAGCCGTGTCCATTCTGCTGCATGTACATCTACGGGTGCACCATTCTTTAGACTGATGAACTTCTCTTCCATTTTCTCCCGTGCAGTCCGCGGGAATAACTTCTCCAGGAAACTCTTCGAAAAATCCGCCCACTTGATCGGTTTGGGCAAGCGGGTCTCATCCACAAGCCACCATTCACGGGCGTAGTCCACTAATTGAATGCGCACCACATCCACTCTTTTATCATCTGGAATCTGTGCCCCAATAAGTAAGTTTTCCGTGTCAACTAGCTACTACTCCGCTGGCAACGGCTCCTCCAAACCAGTAAAGACAGACGGACCCAAACGCCTGAAATCTGCTACGGTCCCCACTCGATCAATTGGTTTAGCTCCAACATTGTTCACGGACTGCTGAACAGTCCGCAAACCGTCCTGAAACAATTCAGCTTACTGCTGGATCAGCTCGGTCTGCCTCTTTTGATTCTCCAGCATTCTCCGTATCACTCCAAGCATGGCGGCTTCGTCAACACGCCTTTGGTACGTCTTTAGATTCTTGCCTGCCATATTCCTGAAATCAAAACACCAAAAAATTAGCATGATAACAGATTCAAAATATAGATCAAGGCTAGAACTCCGAGTTACTTAAATAGAGTACCGCATTGTAACCATGCCGCGGTATCATAGCTACAATTATATAACTCCACCCAAGTCGCCTAAGTCCTAGAGATAACAAGGAATCAGGTTTCGAGTCAATATGCAAAGGAAGTTTGCACACCGTAAAAGATATAATCAGGAAGAACTTAGATTCAAGAACGGTAAAACGGCAAGGCGGCAGGACATGTTTCCTAAACACCGGTATTCTGATTCGTGGATTGGGTACAATACCCAACTACAAAAGAATCAACCCGACTAACCTATGGCTCTGATACCAAAAGAACCATGTCACGCCCCGCTTCCCAGAGTACGTTAAACTGGGCACGTGACATGCCAACCATGCTACCTGTGGGTAGGAAGTATCCATCCACAGTCACATTACGGCTGTAGAGATATCAAGAACAAAATATAGCTATCTAATACATGTCCATAAGCCAAGATAACATGAGTCAATAATAATAAAAGTGCGGAAGCAAAAGATCCAATACAAAATAACTGGAATGTATGTCCTATAATGCGGGCTCACATCAGGAATAAAATGCAGAAAATGAAAGAACTAACTACTATTGAAACCTCACTGCTCAGCCTGCTGGCTGAAGTACTACTGCTCGGACTGCAGCAAAGGTACGGAATCTGGGCCATGCAAAACCCAGATGTCAGCGCGTCGTGTCATCAAGTAATAAAATGTAAACAGGGTAACAGACAATGCAAATATAAACATGAATGGAAAGCAGGTGTAACAGTAATATAAATCAGGGCAGTGAAGGATATTGTGCAGTGAGTAAGCTAAACTGGTTTATTGGGTTATCTACTCTAAAGTCTTTGAAATCAGTTTGATGAATCATCGATGTAACTTAATAGTATCCCTTGCGTGCCCGGGACCACGGTCAAGATTCTCGGGCTGAATCCGAGACATGCCGCTAGGCAGTAGAAGGTAGCATGTACAGATGAGTGATGTCAGCATCATCACTTCGGGGCTGGCCTAGCCCGTAAGACTGATCAGAACATGTATCGAATTGTTGAGTTACAAGTTATGTTTCATCATTGATTTCCCCATACCCCCAAACTATATGTGTTCAAATCAGGTATTCAGTAATCAAGAACTAATGCCAACACAGGATCAGGTAAGAGCAAGTTTGTCTGGATATACAACAGGAACGGTCCGTGAGGACTACATGTCAGGTTTGTTGGCATTAGACACAAGATCAGGTAACAGGTCAAGCCATGGTACATCAGGTCAAGTCAAGTAGTGTACGGTACCATGTGGGGTCAAGTAATATATGTGTAACAAGTCATGTCAGGGTGTAAAAGATATCATGTGTGTGCTCATAATCGGCTAGTATACTCATGGTTATAAATAATCAAGCATGGGTATCAACAATACGATACATTGGCACACGTGATAGGTTAAGCAATGAATGCAGGTTTAATTAATTTAGTCGTACGGTTATCAGTGTGTGTTTAAAAGATGGTGTCAGCATTATATGAATACCGTATAACAGATGTGAATGCAAGAAACATGTTAATAAGTATTGAGTAATCTAGGGATGCGACGACATGTATAATGTGGATGCAATTGTGATTAAACCGGTTAGAGATGCACCTGGATGTCCGATAGGTTAAAACTGGATAAAAGGTATCATGGCTATGAAACAAATGTGATCATGTGGTCTAACATTTACCGGTGATTTCTAGGTATAAATAATTAGATGCAACAATTAAGTTTCAAGTTCGAGATCATAAAATGTATAATGGAACTTTATAAGGTTAACTTGAAATCCAATACTTTTGATTCTATTTAGAGATTGACTAGGAAATAAATAAATTGGCATAAGAATAGTTTAAATAACATGTAGCAAGTTTCACTTGCCTCGACGGGTCATGATACGGAAAACGGAACGTTACGCGGGAAAAGTCGCGACGCGCGCACGGTACACGGAATGGACCCAAACGGCGAACAGTGGAGTCACACGGATCAGAGGTTCTTACTGAGTCGTCGGGAAACGTCGCCGGCACGGTCGGATTCCGGCCACCAAAGAAAACAGTAAACACAGTGAACATTAAAGATGCTACAGGAATGCATGGACTGGAAACAAAGCAAAGTGACAGAGATCGAAGGATATTGAGGAAGGAACTTACCCACTGGATTGTAGAGGGATGGCTGCGTCGTCGGTGAAGGTCGTCGGCGTTCCGGCGAGGGTGTAGGTGCTCGGGTAAGAGGTTAGGGTTGCGTTAGGGTTACGTTGCAGGTTTTGGTGCTCGGGAAAGAGCAGAGGAAAGGAGCAGAGGAAGAGGGGAGGTGGCGACGACGAGAAGAGGGAGTTGGCGGCGACGAGATGGAGTGCAGGGTTACGGCCGCAATGGGTTCTGTGTTTGCAGGGTTTCCTTTTGAGGGAGGAAGAAGGAGAAGAGGTGATGGATATGAGGTGACGAGGAAACGCAGAGGGTGTCGACGAGGAAAAATAGGGTTAGGGTGAAGGAGACGATGAAGAAATGGGTTCGTGGAGACGAGGGTGCGAGGCTGTTCCAGAAAGAAGAAGGAGAAGAAGAAATTATAAAAAGGAGAAGAGAGAGAGGGGGGAGAGAGACGCGGGTGGAGAGAGAGAGAATCGCGAGAGGAGAGAGAAGATGAGAGAGACAGAGAGGAAGAAAGAGATCGAGAGGAGAGAGAAAATGAAGAGGAGAAAGAAATTCGTCGTTATGCAGAAAAAGAGAAAGAGAGAAGAGAGAGAAAGAGAAGGAGAAAGGAGAGAGGGAGAGAGACGTGTGGGGCCTAGGGGTTAAAGTGGAATTTGATTGGTTGGAGGAAGAAAATTGTGAAAGATTTACGGTTTGATTGGCTGGAATATAAGTTGGTTGCGAGAAAAATATAAAAGATATTTAAATAACTTATAACAGTATTCTTTAACTTGAAAGATTTATACCTACGTAACAATTTTATGCTGGTAAAAAAATAATTTAATAAAAATAATTATTTAAATAAACAGAATTGGCGGGATACAAAATAATTCAGAATTGCGTCCGGATCGGGTCCAAAAATTTGAATTTGAAATATGAAAAATGTTGGCAGGTTCCAAAAATTGAAGTGAAGGATTTTATAATTAAAAAGCATACCCTTAAGAACGGACGCACGCGCGTGCGCGTAGACGTCCAAATACGTCCGTTTCACTGAACGGGACGAGAACACGATGCAAGGACGCTACCACAGGGTTGGGGTAGCGAGCATGTCATGACAAGTATTTTTAATTTAATTTTAGATGACTTAAATTGTTATATGCAGAATATGACATGTCGGTGTAAACTATAACTGGTAACAATCAAAGCAGTATAAATGAAATAATACCACACACCACACATACGGTAATAGAAATGTAAAACTGGACTCGGTTGTTACAAGAAGTCTGGCTTGAATTGCTTGAACGATCCTTGATATCAACTTTCTCGTATATTCCGTTTAAATCCATATTGAGTGCGATTGAGTCAATTTGATACTTCTTTTGATATCAGTTAATTCCAATGATTGTTCTGATGATTGAATAACTCCGTTGTAGCACTTTGACGTTTCTGACATAGTTAGATTGTATTGTATATGGTTTTTGTAAAATAATCAAAACATGAAGATATTCTTTTTTTAAAACTAGATTCTCTTTAAAAGCTAACAATCTTCCCCTTTTTGATATTTTACAGAACTTATAATATTATATATATTGTATTCATATGCTCCCCCTTAATGAATGTTCAATATTTATTTCTCCCCTTTTTTGGAAATATAAAAAAATGGTGACATGGGAGATGAAATATAAATATATGAAGCTTATGAATAAATTCTTTGATAAAATGTAGCATGAGAATGCAAGATACATAACCATAAACCAACACATACCAAATAAGTCTATTACAACCAAAATGAAAAGAGAATAACTACTTTAATGAAGTTCATACGAAATTATAAACTAAATTGTTCAAATATGAATAAACAGAAACTAAGCATAATCTAGAATCGTTCTGATTCATCATCGGCACCGTCATCGACATCGTCGTTGTTGGGTTGTTGAGGTGGTGATGGATGATACTCAAACGGAGGAGGATAGTAGGCATGTGAATATTGATATGCAAAATGATAATCTACCTTTGCATTGAGTTTATCAAACATATAATTCATGTTGACAGTGAGATCTTGAAAGCTTCGTAACAATTGGTTTAAGAAGTCTTGGAAATATTATGGTGTTTGTTGGTATGGATATTGAGGAGGTGGTTGTTGTCGTTCATGATGCTGTTCATGAGGGGGTTCCTGATGAGGAGAATGTGGGGGAGAATGATATGGAGAAGGAGGTGCTTGAATACCGAAATCACCGAGACCCATGAGACGAACATTGAGAATGCCAACATCCTTATCGGGAGAAATGATATTGGCGTCAACGTTTGGATTTATACCAACAACTTCGAGAATTTTAGTGATCACTTTACCATAATAAAGATTGGACTTTGAAGGTGCAAAAGTCCATATTTGTTGGATTATAAAAGCCGGTAAATTGATCTTAATGTTGGCTTAACACACAAAATGTGAGTAATATGTGTGTAGGGTGTAACTTGTCACGACTTCCCGATTTAGGATAAACGGTGTGATCAAGTAGAAATCCAAGAACTCAAACCCTAAGCATAAGATTTTTAGTATGTAAAACATGAAACATGTGACGGTTTTCATCTCCATGCATTAACATGGATATTTGTTCTTGAGAAATATCGGGAGGTAGTTGAAAAGATTTAAGTGTTTCATTGAAAATATCAACCCTTTCATTAGGAACTTGCAAAATTCGTGCAAGAGAAACGGGTGATATGGTGATAGTTGTTCGTTGGAGTCGAGTACGAAGGACATTTGGTTGATCATAACTACTTTGCATGTTGGAATAGAAAAGATAAATGAAATTTGCATGAGATGAACAAGCAAGTGTTAAAAATGGAATCCAACTTTGAAAATTGAAAAGAGAGTTGAATTGAAAATGAGCGATTTCATTTAGACAAACCCGTAAACCGGTCTTGATTTTCTTGGTGACAAGGCGATTGTAGAGATTGGAGGCATCTTGTGAGATAAATAGAAACTCGATATCTTCTTGAATGTCGGTTGGCTCCGTTGACGCTTGATAGATCTCGTCTTCACTTTCTTCTTCTTTAATAGGTTGAGGAGGAGGATGTCGAGCACTTTGGCATCTTTTAGAAGTAGATGATTCGCCTAACTCAACTCGTGAAGGCCTCACCATTTTTTATGAAAAGTAGGAGTAAAAGTGGAAAGAAGAAAAGCGCGAAAATTTTGGGAGTAAAGGGTGAAAATTTTGGGAGTAAAAGATAGGGTTTCTTACTGGTTGGATAGGATTGAAGGAGTGAAAAGATACTTATATAGAGTGAATAGACGTCAAAAATTGAATGGGTGCATCCAAGGGACATAAATTTTCAATTCAGATTTTGAAAAAATTGTCTGCGACAGACGTCTATTTCTAGATAGACGTCTCTTTTTGTCAATAGACGTCTATATAGACGTCTATTAAGCCATTTACTGCACATAAATGGTAGAAAGCAGAGATTTTTTATTTGGTTTTTAGAATAAGTTTTAGTGATGTCTTTTTATGGTTTTAAACATATATATTAAGGATTATATTATAGTATAATATAAAAATGAATATATTTAACACAAACAAACAAATATTCATTAAGTTAAATAACGACATACATGAAAATAAAAAAAACACTATATAAAAACACATAACTAAAACTAATACAATAAAAAAAAACTAAAAATTACACACTAACTAAATATACAACCACACATGTTTGAGTTGATCATCGAAAATTTAGAAGCGAGGAAGATACTTCCATATGTCGGTGACCTCTGTTTCCTTTTCCGTGATGAACTCCCCCTTTATACGATCGAACGCTTGGATTACTATTTCACGAGACTCGTGACGGCCAATAAAAAGCATTCGCTCATCCAGACTCGGATAAACGTAATAAGGATCATTTTCGCCGGTCTCGAATCCCGTAGGAGTGTGGTAATAGCGTTGCACGTTAGGATTCGGTGTTGTTGAATTTTGTAGTGCCGATGATCCTTCTGGAGGAGGATCGATAGGAGGAATGTTTTCGTCGTTTATGGGAGGATGAAACGAATTCTCTTCGTTTGGATTCTCTTCCGATATCGGTGGAGAAGACTTCGGTAAAGAAAACGGAAGAATTCAATTCCGATTTGGGGTACGCCAAATCGGGGAAAGGGGTCCTTCCTTAATTTTCTTTAGTGAGGTTTGCCTTTTTTCGTAGATGGGTGTGTTTCTTGTGGAGATAGTTCATTTTGTCATTAGAAAAAATGTTTGATTTTATGAAGTAGAGATGGAGAGGAAAGAATGGAATAAAGAAGTCTATGTTATTTTTCCTCTATATATATTGGGAAAAATCAGAGACGGAAATCAAAACGGTTAAAAAACCCGTTAGAGTTTGAATTTAAAATTCAAAAATTGAAAACTGTATAGATAGACGTTTATTTTATATCTAATAAACGTCTCTGAGACGTCTATAATTTTATTATAGACGTCTATAAAAAATTATATTTGGTTCTGCTGTGTTGATCAGCATTTTTGGTCATTTGGACCGTGCTGATGTTATCACAAAGTATTGGTAGTTTAGAGACTAATTCCTTATAGTTTTCTAAAGTATATTTAATCCAAAAACTTTGTGCACAGCACGTACCTGCGACAATATACTCAGCTTCAACAGTGACGCTTGATTCTTAGATTGCCATATCACAAGGCAATTTTCTAGAAAATGACAAGTGTCACTAGTGCTTTTGCAATCGATTTGACTTCCAGTATGGTCAGCATATGAATAACTTATTAAGTTAAATATGTTATTTTTTGGATATCATAATCCTAGATTGATAGTGCCTTTGAGATATCTAAAGATTCTCTTGACCGCTACTGAGTGTGACTTTCTAGGATCAACTTGGAACCGTACGCAAAAGCAAACTATACATTATATCAGGTCTACTTGCAGTTAAATATAATAAACTTCCAATCATACCTTGGTAGAGTCGTATATCTACCGCTTTTCCGGTTTTGTCCTTGGAAAGTTTAGTTGTTGCCATGGGTATCTCACAAGTCTTTGCGTCTTCTAATCCGAACTTCTTAATGAGTTCCTTTATATACTTTGATTGATTGATGAAGAGTCTTTCTGAACTCTGTTTGATTTGAAGTCCGAGAAAGAAGTTTAATTCTCCCATCACTCATCTCAAATTCATCCTGTATAGTCTTGGAGAATTCTTGGAAAAGCCGCTCGTTAGTAGAACCAAATATAATATTATCAACATATACCTGAACTACTACAATATCTGATGAGGCTCGATATCGGCGACTCTCCAGATGCTGACATGTTGCAGATGACGTGTCTTAGAACCAACAAGAAAGGATCAAGAACTTCAGTTGAGGTCACACCTCGGGCCTTCGGCCCGAGGAGTATCCAGACTTTCGGTGGCCTTCCAGACCACCCATGGCTCGCCCCCGAGCTATCACAGAACCAAGATGCCTCAGCCTGCCGCTCGTGCCTGAGCCTCCCGCCGAGCTCATATTCCTCGGTTTAACCACGACCGACCCACAGCGCTGATCACAGGCGCCTCCGCTACGGCTCCTCGAATCTCGCCATGCATGAGATATCCGCTGCCCACGATCCCGCATCCCACACCATCACGATCCCCCATTAACGAGCCTGTCTCGTCATTAATGCGGGATCCCGTCTATCACGCGGGCGTGACGCCAGGGGCGTAATGGCCGGCGTGATTCTCGTGCCCGCCTGCCCATTGCTGCCGCTATATAAACCCCTCTCAGACGATCGAGGTAAGCCATTTTTACTCCACTAGGCCGTTACTCTGCCAAAATACCATGTCTAACTTGATCGTCCGAGGGTCCTCGGTGGCACAACCACCCCGGGACTTCTTTGCAGGTAGCTCGGCCTCAACCACACCAAACCCATTGCGATCCACACGCTTCAGGAGTCAACCCTCCAATTCAAGCTCGGCAGACATCCTATTTTACGACTGCTTCCTGCGTATGGGACTCACCCCGTCGGACCTAAGGCCGACCATCCACGTCCTGTCAGGGTTCACCAACCACTCCATCACGGCGGAAGGGGTAATCACTCTCCAATTTAACATAGGGGAGGCCGGTCGTGGAATTCATTGTAGCGAGAACCCCGTCGGCCTACAACATCCTCCTCGGCCGCCCTACACCGAACTCCCTCAGGGCCCAGATATCGACCTTCCACCTGGCGATGAAATTCCCGCTCGACTAAGACGGGATAGGTCGGGCCTACGGAGATCAACGGACTGCAAAGGTTTGCTTCACAGCAACATCTTCGTCTGAGCGGCCAAACAACGATGTCGAGAGCGATGGTGACATCATGGGTTCTCTGGACACTCGAGACGAGCAAAAAGAGGTCCGAGGGACCCCGGTGGAGCCACTGACAGAGGTCCCCCTCCTTAAAGAGGACGACGAACGAATCGTTCAGATCGGATCGCTTCTGACGGGGACTCAGCGGACGACCTTGTTCACTTCATCAGGAACAACTCTGACGTGTTCGTCTGGGCTCCTGCCGACATGCCTGGGATCGATCCCAAAATCATATCTCACAAGCTCGGGGTAGATCCTACGGCCCGACCCGTCAGGCAGAAGAAGCGAAGCTTCGTCCCGATCAAACAGAAGACGATCGAGGACGAGGTGGACAGGCTCCTTGCTGCCGACTTCATTCGGAATGTGCCATACTCCGAATGGTTGGAAAACGTGGTCATGGTCAAAAAGTCAAGTGGGAAGTGGCACATGTGCGTCGACTTCACCGACCTCAATAAGGCCTGCCCGAAATACAACTATCCCCTCCCTCGGATAGATCAGCTCGTCGACAGCTCGGCAGGCCATGAGCTACTCAGCTTCATGGACGTCTTTTCCGGCTACAATCAGATCCGTATGAATCCGGCAGACGAGGATCCCATCGCATTCACCACGGACCGGGGTATACTGCTACAAGGTGATGCCTTTCGGCCTCAAAAATGCCGGAGCTACATATCAACGCTTGGTCAATCGCATGTTCAAGCCGCAGATCGGCAGGAACATGGAAGTTTATGTCGACGACATACTCATCAAGTCGGTATCATCGGTCGACCACGCCAAGGGTCTGGGCGAGGCCTTCGATGTTCTCCGCAAGTTCAAGATGAAACTGAACCCCGCCAAGTGCTCATTCAGGGTCACCGGGGGAAAGTTCCTCGGTTTCATGGTCACTCATTGCGGGATCGAAGCTAACCCGGAGAAAATCAACGCCATCCTTAATATGGCCGCGCCCAAGACTAACGTCGAGATCATGCGGCTGACAGGGCGGGTAGCCGCTCCGTCACGTTTCCTGTCGAGGTCTGGGGAGAAGTGCCTCCCGTTCTTCAAGGCTTTAAGGAAGATTCCAAGGTTCGAGTGGTCGGAGGAGTGCCGGACCGTCTTTGACCAATTAAAGAGGCACATTGCGACTCCACCGTTGCTCACCCGACCAGTTGAAGGGGACGAGCTATCGCTATATCTGGCGGTATCCGACCAATCAGCGGGCTCAGTGCTCATCCGAGAGGTCGACGGAGTCCAGAAGCCGGTATATTACGTGAGCCACATCTTCAAAGACACATAAACGAAGTACCCAGCCATAGAGAAGATCGTCTTGGCACTCATCGTGGTCTCAAGGAAGCTACGACACTATTTCCAGGCGCACACCATTCTCGTTCTTACCGAGCGCCTTTTGGGGGCTATTCTCGCCTCACCCGAGTTCTCTGTCCGCTTGGAGAAGTGGAGGTGGGAGTTGTCCCAGTTCGACATAAAATACCGCCCGAGGCAGGCCATCAAAGCACAAGCCCTGGTCGATTTTATCGTCGAATGCACCATCCCCAGCAAAGAGCCGGAATCAACGCCGGCCCCTACAGCTCAACCCTCGGTCGAAGGAAGCCCGACTCAGTCCCTGATTGGATCCTTTACGTCGACGGGTCCTCGACGGAGGAAGGCTGTGGTGCCGGCCTCATCATTTGGGGCCCGAACGAGACAGAAACGGAGTATTCTCTGAAGCTCAGGTTTAAGGCCTCAAATAACGCGGCGGAATACGAGGCCTTGCTGGCCGGACCGCGCATAGCCTCCAGACTGAGGCTGAAAACGATTCGGATCCGCAGCGACTCTGCCCTAGTCTTTGCCAAGTGACCGGCCGATTCGAGGCGCGGGAGCCTCTGATGGTGAAGTATCTGGCCGAGGTAAGAAGACTACGAAAGAACTTCGACGATGTCTAGGTAGAGCAGATCCCCAGACAGCTCAACGCCCAAGTCGACGCCTTGAGTAAGTTGGTTTCATCCTACTCGGCCAACAACAAGAGGAGCATCCTCTTCGAGGTCTTGCCACGGTCCAACGTGGAAGACGGGGCAACCATACTTCAAGTGGTATATAGCCCGGGAAGAAGACCGGGACTGGAGAAAGCCCCTCGTGGAATTCCTGAGGGAAGGTACGCTCCCAGAAGATCGGGGAGAAGTCCACCGTCTCCGAGTCAAAGCTCGCCATTTCGTCTGGAGCAATGGGAACCTCTACAAGAAGTCCTTCACTCAGCCCCTGCTCCGGTGCGTCGACTCCCACGAAGCCGACTACGTCCTCCATAAGATCCACGAAGGGGTCGGTGGCGCGCACCAAGGGGCCCGCACCTTAATCCAGAAGGCATTGCTCCAGGGGTACTACTGGCCGACCATTCATCAGGACGCCCAGAAGCTGGTCAGGAGATGCAAGAGCTGCCAACTCCATGGAAGCATACCTCGCCTTCCCGCTATCGAGCTAACCGTTTTAACCTCCCCGTGGCCGTTTGCCCAGTGGGGAATGGACATGATAGGCCAGTTCCCTACCGGTACGGGCGGGCATAAGTACGTCCTTGTCGCGGTGGACTACCTCACGAAGTGGATCGAGGCCATTCCCATCAGGAAACCGGACGCCACCATGACTATTAAGTTTCTGCAGAACAACGTGATACTCCGGTTCGGCATCCCGAGGTGCATCATCACCGACCACAGAACAAATTTCGAAAACGAAAAATTCAAGGAATTTTGCAGCGAATACCATATCCTCATGAAATTTGCCGCGGTCGCACACCCCTAATGCAACGGGCAAGCCGAGGTCGCTAATCGGGACATCCTCCGAGGTCTCCGGACACGCCTAGAAGGACGCCAAGGCACTTGGGTCGAGGAATTACCCCGGGTACTATGGGCCCTGCACACGTCGAAGAAAACCCCACCAGGGAGATCCCTTTCAGCCTCTGATACGGTACAGAGGCAATGGTTCCAGCGGAGATCGGGCTCCCTAGTCACCGGGTCGAGTATTTCGGACGAAGCGAACACCTTAGCCCTACGAACTAACATGAACATCTTGTTAGAGAAACGAGACAGGGCTCAGATCAGAGCTGCCGCCTATCAACAGCAAATCGCTCACTACTACAACGCGCGAGTCAAGCGTCGCTTCTTCAAGACCGGAGATTTAGTCCTGAGGCGAAACGAATTCGTCGATCAAGGCAAGCTGCATAAGTTTTCCCCAAAATGGGACGGTCCTTTCCTCCTCCGCCCTGCCCAGGGGAGCCTACCGCTTGCAGGACGCGGAGGAGCGCAAGTTTCCACGGCCTTACAACGCCGAGAAGCTCAAACTGTACCAATGAAAAGAATATCTACGAGTGTGTATTTCTTCTTTCACGAAGACAATGTAAGCCTTTCTAAAGTTCTTTCTATTTAAATAATAAGAAGGGAAACTAGAACATTACAAAAAGAAGAGTTTTATTCATTCAAAAGGTACTACGGGCTCCTCAGCCTTACAGAAAAATAAAAAAAGTTACAATAGATGCGGAACGGGATCGAGGAAATACTCCTGGTAATACTTAGAGTAGATTTCCGCTAGCCGGGCCCTAGCTTCTGCAGCCCGCTCTTGCCGATGCTGCACGCGAACCCGAGAAGCCACAGAAGCACCCGACGCTCCGCCCTCTGAGCCTTGGCTCACGATGTACCTCATTTTGTAGCACTCCAGAATGAGGCCCAAGGATCGGTCGTACCTGGCTTTCGAGATTAGGCTGAGCAAGAAGATCGAACGCACCTTGTCGAGCGCCTTGTCTAGAAGCTCCTTGGTGAAGGGGTTGTCCAACCCCGGAGACCTTCTCCAAATCGCATACATCAGCAACTGAAGCAAGGACGACCGCCGAGGGAGAAGCCGGCCGACGTGACCCTCAAGGCGCTGAACCACTCCTCGGTACCCATCCTCAACCAGGGATTGATCATACAAGGAGACATCGTCAAAGGTGATGATCTCTTCGATCGAATACATGCGCCCGGTCATCTCAAAAGAGAACGGTGCCGAAGGGGTTGCTATCCTCTTCTCTATTTATAACCTAAAACCGAATCCTAAAGGACCCGGATTCACGCGCGAATCCTGGGATCTGCTAAGATTCCTCCAATACCGCTCCACAACGTGGCTAAAATGACGCGGCTCTCCGAAACGTTACGCCTCCCCCAAGAATTCTTGGCACGTGTAGCCTGCGACGGTCGCCCCTTCTACTGTTCACGAACCAGGGAAGGTCGGGCAGAACCTCCAGATCCACCGAGCAGCTACCCTGCTCGGTCCATCCTTCGCAGGCCACTACTTGGATTCTTCAACAAGGCAATGTAAATTCTTTTAAGTTCTTTTTATTTAAACAAACAAGAAGGACAGAGCAGTCGAGAATTGCAGAAAAGAAGAATTTTATTGATTCAAAGAAAGTATTGTAGGCTCCTCAGCCGTACATTGAAAAAAAGGAAAAAGAAAAAAGAAAAAAGAAAAATTACAGTAGCGGAGGAAGGGGGTGCAGGAAACATTGCTCGTGGTACTCTGAGAATATTTCCGCCAGCCGAGCCCTCGCCGCCTCGGACCTCTGCTTCTGGTGCCGTCCACGAACGTCGGTGTGATGCCTCAGTTGGTAGCACTCGAGGACTAGTGCTACCGAGCGATCCCGCCGACCCGCCGAGATCAGGCCGAAGCGGCACAAAGACCTCAGCTTACCAACTGTCTTGTCCTTCAGCTGCTCGGACAAGGGGTTGTGCAGCCCCGGCGACGCCCTTCATATTGAGTACATCAACAGCTGGAGCAGGGGTGAGCGCCGGGGAAGCAGTCGGCTAAAATAATCCTCAATACGGCCTATAACTACCTGCATCGTATCCTCGGTGCAATACTGGTCGTACAGGTATATGTCCAGGAAAGTTATGATATCGGGGATGGTGAAAGGAAAAGTGTCCATTCTTATGTTTTGGAGATGGAGAAAGGAGTGCTCAACAAGCCTTCCGTTTTATAACCCCACTGCGCCTTCAAGAGTCGAACAGTCGCTTATTCCTTCCAATGCCGTGCCGCCACGCGGCGGATATCTCGCCTCTTTCGACAAATCGAAATCGGAACGACGTGGCTCTTACGCTTCGCCTCCCCCCGTGCGTTCGTAACACGTGTCACCCGCGACGGTCGCTCTTCCCAACGCCTACGCCACGAACCAGGGAGGGTCGGACGAAACCTCACAAGGCTGAGCAGCTACCCTGCTCGGTTATCCTTGGCTGGTAGTTCTATACCCACCGACGTCAGAGATCAAAACTCTCACCAAGAGGCAACCGGGCAGCTACCCTGCTCGGTTATCCCTGGCTGGTAGTTCCCTACCTACCGACGCCAGGGATCAAAGCCCTCGCCAAGAGGCCACCGGGCAGCTACCCTGCTCGGTCCATCCTTAGCAGGCCTCTCTATGCCCTCCCGCGCTAGGGATCAAAGCCTCACTAAGAGGCAACCGGGAAGCTACCCTGCTCGGTTATCCCTGGCTGGTAGTTCCCTACCCATCGACGCCAGGGATCTAAGCCCTCGCCAAGAGGCTACCGGGCAGCAACCCTACTCGGTCCATCCTTTGCAGGCCTCTCTATGTCCTCCCGCGCTAAGGATCAAAGCCCTCACTAAGAGACAACCGGGCAGTAACCCTGCTCGGTCTATCCTTGGCTGGTAATTTCTTACCCACCAACGCCAAGGATCAAAGCCCTCGTCAAGAGGCCACCGGGCAGCAACCCTGCTCGGTCCATCCCTAGCAGGCCTCTCTATGCCCTCCCGCGCTAAGGATCAAAGCCCTCACTAAGAGGCAACCGGGCAGCGACCATGCTCGGTTATCCTCGGCTGGTAGTTCCCTACCCACCGACGCCAGGGATCAAAGCCCTCGCCAAGAGGCCACCGAGCAGCTATCCTGCTCGGTCCACCTTTGGCTGGTAATGTCTTACCCCACGACGCCAAGGATCTAAAGCCCTCATCTAGAGGCCGCCAAGAAACTACCTCGCTCAACTCCCTTCATGTCTTACCAAGCGATCTACACTTCGACTTCGGGGCTATGGAGATACCGTCCTTTCACTGGTCTTTGCACACTTGGTAAATGGTCGAATTCAACTCGATGTGCGATCACTAGACAAAAAACCGACCTAACATGAGAGCAGTACCGTGCAAATACAAATGTTTATCACAAACAAAAAGAAAATGTGCACGCAATGAAACTGCAAAAAGATTTTTTTTCCATAAAAAGTCGGAGGTCTTTACAAAGGTATTATGGGCTCCCCAGCCTTACAAAAACGCCTGGAGGCTTACAAAATTTTAGCGCAAAAAGAAAGGAGACGAGGAAGCTCAGGCCTCAGGGCCGAGGAGAACCTCGACGAGCCGCACGTCCACTGCGACCACCGGGGCGGCATCTTCAGGGTCGGCACCCACCACAGGAGCCTCGGCACCGGTAGCCAGGGGAACCGACTTCTCCCCAACGCTCCCACCGGGGGCCTCTTCCCCCGCATCATTTCTAGGGACATTCCCCTGCCGAAGCTTGCTGTTAGGGAAATCCGGCATCTGGGCCTTGACAGCGTCGAGGGCGTCGTGCCAAATAACACCGGCAACTCCAGCAAGGTCGGCGTAGAACTGGTCCGACTTCTTGTAGCTCTCCACCGCCTTCGACGCCAGAAGCTCAACTTTCGACGCCCGAAGCTCGGCACGCATCGTTCCTTCCTTCGCCGCGTCATTCTCCTTTCGGAGGGTGCTCGCCGTCTTCTTCAAGATGGTGACGAGCACCTGGGAGTCTTCCAACTGGGCCTTGGCGGCTCGGGCGGCCTTTCGGCACCTGGCGACCTCCGTATTTCCGGCCGCCATCCGGTCTTCAAGGGCAGCGGCCTTCTCCATCGCCGCCTCCATCTCCAGCCTTGAGCTCTCCTCCCGCGAGGAGAACTCGCCCGCGGCCCGCATCGCCGGGGCTATCTCCTCGTCCTCCATGTTGACGACGAGGGCGACGTACTGGAGGACCTGAAGAAAAGAAAGAGGGTTAAAAGGGAAAGAGGCATCCGATCACGCGAATAAAAAATGCTGAACGAAGAACCAGGTGGAGCGCGAACGCTAACCTGCACGGCTTTTTGAGCTATGACTGTCATTTGGGCCCGGAGGGTCTCCCGAGGGATTCTGCCCCCGACCGACCTCTCCATCTCCGAGAGCAGACTGTCGGCGACAGAAAGCCTCGAGAGCACCTCGAAGCGAAGCTCCCCATCGTCCACGAGGATCGGGGAGGCCGGGGAGCGGGGCGCCGTCCTGTGAAACCTCTTGAGAAGCAACGCCGGAGAACCAGTCTCTCCTCCCACCTCGAGAGCCTGGGGCTCTTCGTCCCGAGCATGCTTTCGATTCGGCGCACGACTGGACTCGGGGGCTCGGGGCGCGCTTGGGCGCCTGGGTGGAGCAACCACCGGTGGAGCCGACGACGGGCGAGAAGGGCCGGCGCTTCTGGCCTTCTTCCCCTTCTTCACGTCAACCACTGCCGCCCGAAATTTGCTTAGGTCCATGGGTCCTGCATAAGACAAAAATACAAGGAGTCAGCAATGCCAGGAAAAATGAAAGAATGCACCAGTCTAAACAGGTCGTTTGAAAGCCCGAGCCCAGCCCAACTGAGGGCTCGCTCAGACAGCAGCACATTAGCCCGAGGGAAGGGCTCCCACTTTGACACCACCACCGCGTCGGGATCATTCGACCGATTCACCCGTGGACAGCTGGCCCCTTGCCACTGGGTGGGCACAGGCCAATTCTCACCTTCGGACGGCGCAATAAAGAAAAACTTCTTCAATTCGTGAATGGAAGAAGGTACTACGACGATCCCCGACTCGGCAGCGTCCCCCCGTTGTTTTCTAAGAGAGGTATACCCAGCTCGGCTCGCCCCTACAAGCGCCAAGGTGGTTTTTGTAGCAAAGAGAAGAAACGAGGAGGCTCGGGATGAAGGGATCTGACTCAATCTCAACCGGACCAGGAACCCGAGGAGGATCCTCCAAGAGTTCGGCACTAGCTGGCCCGGAGCTAACCCAAAACAATTTAACGCCGCACTCACCTCGGAGGAGAAGGGCAGACACATCCCAGTCCAAAAGGCCTCTAGGTACAAGGCAATCTCCTTACCCCGTGCCTGGTTTGCCCTCTCCCCCTCCTCGGCCAGACGAAGCGAATAGCCGGGAGGAATGAGGAAACGAGTCTTGATGTTGTTGAGCTCGTCCGCACGCCTCAGCGTGGATCGCACGCCAAGAACACCCGCGACCTGCGCTCTGGGGACCGCCCCTGTCGCGCGGCCCCGGGGAGCATTACTAACCCTAACTCTCGGGGGGGACTCCGACTCAAAGGAAGAAGTAGAAGAGGAAGCTTCAGAAGACTCCCTAGACTCTCTACCTAGACTACATCTACAGACTCCTCGGAAGAAGACATCTAACCTGATCAAAGGGAGGTGCCCTCGGGAGATCAAACGCAAGGAATACGACCTGAAGAGAAGAGCGCCGAGCTAACACGACCAGGGATGAGGAAATTTTGAAGAGGTATGAGCCCTGATAGGGATCCCACCTCTATTTATAGCTGCCGGCGTACGCATCCAATGGCTCCGATCGCCTTCCGCCAAAACAACGTTTCGAAACCAACGGCCGATAACGTTCCACCTGTTGCACCCACATCGGGTGCGTCCCTTCGAGCGCGAGAACGCCTGCGGCACGTCTTGCCAGCCAACCAGCGCCAGACACGTGGGCTGTCGTTTCGACGAACGTACACACGATTCGGCGCTTCCCCTTTAATGCGAGATCTCTCCCCTGATCCGCTGACGTCATCAAGAAAATTCTATTCTTTGCCCGGGAACGTGCGCACGATATCTTCGAATGGGAGCTGACCTCGGGTGATCGGTCAAACCTTTCTCGACCCGACCATGGAGCGGGTCGAGACGAGAGTGGGGGGCTAATGATGATGCTCAATATCGGCGACTCTCCAGATGCTGACACGTTGCAGATGACGTGTCCCAGAACCAACAAGAAAGGATCAAGAACTTCAGTTGGGGTCACACCTCGGGCCTTCGGCCCGAGAAGTATCCAGACCTTCGGTGGCCTTCCAGACTACCCCCGGCTCGCCCCCGAGCTATCACAGAACCAAGATGCCTCGGCCTCTTCCTCGGTCTCACCACGACCGACCCACAACGCTGATTTAATTCTTTCAACTTGAGTATAATCTTGAACAACTAGAATTGTTTTGTTTCTTCCTATATTTCCTGCTTCATCCAACTTGTTTCTAAAAACCTATTTAGTACCCACAATTGGTCTATTCTTGTGTTTTGGAACTAATTTCCAAACTTTATTTCTTTCAAATTGATTTAATTCTTGTATTGCTTCTATCCAATGCTCATTATTTTCGACTTCTTTATAATTCTTTGGCTCAATGACCGATATAAAGGGTGCATTGATATATAAGTTAAACGTTGATGATCTAGCAACAACTCCCCTATCTATATCTCTTATTATAAGGTTTTTGGGGTGATTTTTGTTGAATTGCCAATCTTTTGGAAGAGAAATATCATCTACTTGCTCTTACTGTTCCAATTGATTGGTTTCACCATACCAATAGTTGATGAAATATCTTTTGATAGGATAGATTCATCATCATCTAATATAGTTTTAGGTCTTGAGACATCGTCTCTTCAAATTGGACATGCATGCTTTCTTGAATAATTAAGTTCGTTTATTATAAACACGATAGGCTTAGCTGATTAATGAATAACCCATAAATATTCCTTCATCGTATTTAGAGTCAAACTTTCCTAGATTATCTAAGGTATTTAATATGTAGCACTTGCACCAAAACACCTTGAAATATTTAACGTTTGTGGTTCTACCATAAAATAGTTCATATGGTGTCTTGTTTAAATATTTTTTTATTACCACTTGATTTATTGTGTAGCATGAAGTGTTAATAGTTTCAGCACATAGATATTTAGGTAGATTATTTTCATTTAATATGGTGCGTGCCATTTCCTGTAACGAACGATTTTTCCTTTCAGCAACTCTATTTTGTTGTGGAGTTCTGGCACATGAGAATTCATGTTTGAAACCCTTTTTATTACACTATTTTTCGAATATTTGGTTTTCAAACTCTCCACCATGATCACTTCTTAGTTTAGATATTCTTAGGTTTATTTCGTTTTGAATCTGTTTTGAAAATATTTTAAATGTATTGAATGTTTCGTTTTTTGTTTTTAAGAAAACGCAAGAAAATCTTGAGTAATCATTTATTATGACGTATGCATAGAATTTACCTACTAACTTTGTATTGCGATTATGACCAAATAAATCCATATGTAGCAATTGTAAAAGAGTATCTGTGGATACATTATTCTTAAGATTAAATGAAGTTTTAATTTGCTTTCTTCTTTGGCAAGTATCGCACAATCTATCTTTAACAAAGTTTACATGTGGGATGGCTTTAACTAAGTTATTCCTGATGATCTTGGGTATTGCATACATTGAGGAATGATTTAATCTCCTATGCCAAAGCAACGAGTCTATTTCATTATTAGCTATAAAACATTTTATATCTGGATTATTAAAGTTTACTGTATATATTATATATATGTTATGATATCTTTTACCAGTTAAAATGGTTTGATTATTAAATATTATTTTACATGTATCATTTTTAAAAATTACGTTATAACTTTTATTACAAAATTGGTTAACACTAAATAAATTGTGTTTTAGATTTTCAACATATAATACGTCTTTTATTTTAGTTGTATTAGTTGAATTATTAAAGCAAATATCATCTTTATCGATGATCTTGTCCTTTTTGTTATCTCCAAAAGTGGCATTGCCACTTTCTTCTTTTGATAGCGTTTCGAAGGTTTGAATGTTTTCAGTTATGTGTTTCGAGCAACCGCTGTCATGTATCCAATGACTATTTCGTCTTTAGAAGTTCTGCAATACAGGAAAAAGAAAGTGTTACTTTTGGGATCCAGATAGATTTAGTTTGTATATTATTAGGTATAAAACTATATTTATAGATTGCATTATTTTTAATATTGCAATATTGTTAATATTGCAATATTGTTAATATTGCAATATTGTGATATATGTCCTATAGCACAACAATAATTACAAGTAGATTGTGAATACGTAATACCATATTTATATACGTACTTATTTTTAAACGGTTTTGTTTTAGAAACTGGTTCAGAATTTTTATTGAACCATATTCCTTCTTTCTTAATAATGTTTAATTGATTAATCTAAAATTATATCTAAATTATCTTTGCTTTTGGTAAAATTCAAAAGCCTTTCATCTTTTAATTCTAATTGTCTTTTAAAATCAAAAACTTCAAATCTATTAGTTTCGATTGTCTTTTCTTTATCTTCGTTTATGAAGTTTAAATTTTCTGTTAGTTTTTCATTTTCTGTTTTAATTTTCCTAAGTTCAGTTTGAATTATCAATTCAGAATTAGTTTTAGTGGATAATTTTGTCTTTAAAGTTTTATTTTTGGATTTTAGGTTATCATACTTATCTTTTAGATTGTCACATAACTTAATCAAGTTTGTTTTACCTAGAGATTCTATATCAAATTCATCATCAGTTACCTTATATTCTTGTGCCATAAAACACACGTTGGCGACTTCTTCAGTTTTCAAATCACTTGAATCAATATCATCCCAGATGCCTTGAAATGTTCTCTTTTCTGATTCCTTCTTGGACTTCCACTTGTCTTTGTTTAGATTCAGACATTCGGAGTTTAGATGGCCCTCCTTGTTGTATTCAAAACAACACAAGTTTATTAGTATTAAAAATTTTATTTGGCTTATACGTACTTTTCTTTTGGGGGAATTTTCTGGACTTCAAATATCTTCTGAAGTGTCGTACGATATGTGTTCTCTCTTCATTGTCACTATCATCATCACTTGATGATTCCTGATGCTTCGGCTTAATGGTTGTGTTTAGTGCGATGGATTTCTTTTGAGTGCCTATTTCTTGCTTTATCTTAACATCTCCTAATTGCATCTCATAGGTCTTAAGTCCACCTGTTAAGGTGTCTATTTTTAAGGTGATCATATCATTAGCCTTTTCAATGACGGTGACTTTAGGTTGCCAGGATATTGTAAGAGAACCTGGCAACTTATAACACTTTTCTTTGTCATCGAATTTCTTTTCTAAATTGAAAAGTTTGGTAATGACATCGTTGAATCTAGAGAACATAGAGTCGATGGATTCATCGTCTTTCATTTGAAACATCTCATATTCATGCAAAAAAGGTTGATCTTACTCTTTTTGACTTGACTGATTTCTTCATGCGCAGTCTGGAAAGTAGTCCAAATCTCATTAGCAATCTGACACATTGAGATTCTATTAGATTCTTCAGAATTTAATGAACAATGAATTGCATTTATTACCTTGACATTTAACGTCATCAATCTCTTGTCAGCATCATATAAGGAATGCCGTAGGAGGAACAAAGGGAGTATGAATGATTTCTAGAACTTCTAGATCGATACATTGGAGAAAAACCTTAATTTTAGTTTTCCAAAATTGATAGTTTGTACCATTAAAAAAAGAAGGACGGTTAATGACTTGTCCTTTCATTTGATTTGCCATATGATCAGAAACTCAAGAGGTTAATCTTATAAACAGAGTAATCTTGCTCTGATACCAATTGAAAACCGCCTTAGAGGGGGATGAATAAGGCCATATGGCAAACTCAGAGTATTTAGAGTTATTTAAAAATAAATGCAGCGGAATAAAGAAAATTGCAAATACTAACTAATCACAATCACTGAGGCAATCAC
This sequence comes from Agapanthus africanus, assembly GCA_030015575.1. Taxonomy (NCBI): domain Eukaryota; kingdom Viridiplantae; phylum Streptophyta; class Magnoliopsida; order Asparagales; family Amaryllidaceae; genus Agapanthus; species Agapanthus africanus. The sequence continues at coordinate 394,344,407 of JASDDO010000010.1, read as the reverse complement.
AGAAATGCAGAAAAAGTAAAATGACACAGGATTTTTAACGAGATTTATCACTCCTGTGGCTAATTCTCGCCTGAGACTACTGTTCAGGATTCACTAACTCCTTCGCGGGTGGAGAAACCCTTATTTTTTCTCAGGCTCAAGCCCGAACCTTTACACTTGCAGGCAGTTAACGTCTAGACTTTTTACAACAGGTTCAAGTCCTAAACCTTTACAATTTGTGAAGGACTTAAATAACTCCACTTCACTAGGTTTTACAATTCACGATTATAACAATCTCAATTTACACCAATTTTGACAATCCTAACGATTTTAAAAGAATAATAAAAAATTTAGAATCAAGGAGATGGTGGATTATATTTTGGAGAATAAAATCAATTCGAAGAGATTTTTCAAAAGATTAACACAAGTTTAAAATCGGCACCACTTCGATAATTTAACAATTTTTCTTTTTTAAAGTATTTAGAAAAGTTTAAACGCGTAGAAAGATTGTCTCTCTCAGAAAAAAAATAGCAAAGACTTAGAGAGTGTTGAGAGAAAGAGTTTTCACGAATTCTAAAAATTTAGAAAACCAAAGTTTTTAAAGTAAGAAATCGTTGAAAATCAAATGAAATTTTGTCTTATTTATAGAAAATGTTTTAGGGCAGTTAAAATAACTCCCCATAAATTATAGGACAGTTTCTAACCGTTTCAAAACCGAAATTCCCATTAAATTTGAAATTTGAAAAATTGTACAATAGACGTCTGTAACGTCTATAGAGATGTCTATATAGGCGTCTATTTCAGGAAAATAGACGTCTAAATATTGATATTCAGGCATAGTTTTTTTTGGGACATCATTTTAAGGAAAAAAAAATTGGATTTTGGGAATTTGTTTTGGGATTAGATGGAAATTTTTTATTCTAATCTTTTGAGATCGATTTGATTCTAAACTCAAAAAATAAAATGAAAAGGTCTTGAACGTTTTGAACTATTCTTGATATCGATTTTCTCGTATATTCTGTTGAAATCCATATTGAGTGCGGTTGAGTCAATTTGATACTCCATTTGATGTTAGTTAATTCTGATGATTGTCCCGATGCTTGAATAACTCCATTGTATAGCACTTTGACGTTTTTGACATGGTTAGATTGTATTGTATATGGTTTTTGAAAAATAATCAAAACATGAAAAGATTCTTTTTAAAAAAAAATTAGATTCTCTTTAAAAGCTAACATTGGGACCTAACCCTATCCACGGGATATGGTCATCATTTGGTCATATATCCCGCTGTAGCTCCTCCCACTCCATCTGCATGTCCTCTGTATGCGCCTCCCTCACCCCAGACGTGGCCAATTGCATTTGGTGATCCGTGTTATCTCCCGCCTTTGGAGGTATGCCGGGTAGAGATAAACCTGTCCAAAATGATATCATAGACTCAGCCCAACAGATAATGCTAGAAATTGTTTCAACTTTTGAAATAGTGTATCATAGTACAACAGTGACTCAAAAGAAGAACAAAACTGTGATTTGATTATGTGATTTCATTTCAATAGGAATTATTGTGCAGAGGTTGATATGGTATAATCACTGCATATCTACTTGCTTCTTTTGGTCTCTAGTGTCACAACATAGGAAATATGGAAGCATTATGGTAGCATTCTGCTACTTGCAAAGTCAATACTGACCTTGACCATGTAGGAGATCTGCATTCTTTCTTTCTTTGATTTCCTTCATCATTAGACTTTTACCTTGTTGCCAATTTTCTTTAGTTGACGGAATAGGAAAATTGGTCTTGAGAAAAATCTCTAGCAGTTCTTTCTCAAGATGTATCTCTTACTTAGGTTGTGGATGTGGAATTTTCTTGTTTTGTAGAGTTTTGCAGTCCTAGTTATGAACAAACATGACATATTATCATCAAAATCTATAAAATAGGCTGGGTAAACTAGCTTATTTCAGGTGAATGAAAATTGTATTTAATCTTGAAACTTCGTAAATAAATATACATCATCGACAATGTTGGTCACTGTTATATCTTACGACGGAAGCTTTTTTTGACTTATGCTTCGTTACAATACTGTCTTAGAATATCAATTACATGGACCATCTCCTCAAATGTTAGAAATCTCCAAAACCCAAATTTGCACAACATTTACACTTCACTCTCAATTGGCCACTCAGGTTCTCAAAGGTTCTCAAACCTTGATACGCCTTAGCGCAAGGTAAGAAAAAATCCTGTATGCGAAAAACATAGCAACCAATATTATGATGCTCGCCTCAACGCTAACTTGCCTTTTGATCTCTTCTTCCCCCGCTCCATGCCCGTGTATATACCGCGAAGAACCCATATATCGATCAATCTCATTTCCCGGATATTGCACTTCTATAAGCAACCTATAGCAATAAAATGTAAATGATACGTATTTCATCCAAGTCATACAAGAGGGAACATGCTGCACGTAAAACCCGCCAGTCAGAAGAAACGCGAGCATCGTGACTGTCACCAGCGTCGACGCCTGCTTCGTGTCCATGATTGCCGCCCCGATCACGAGCCCGAGCCCCTGGGCTACAAGCACGTATGCTAAGAGCACGGAGACTGTAAGCAAGAATGCACAAATATCAGGTTTGAGTCCGGCCATCCAGTATATTATGCAGACGAAGGCGGTTGGTAACACGATCTCCATGGGGAGGTCGCCGGCCATTCTTGACATATAGTAAGAAGACAAAGTGTACATCCCAGACGCACGTTCCTTGATGAAGATGGCACGTTCTTGTGGGAAGGTGAAGACAGCGTTGAAGGATGCGAAGACGCCCCAGAAGATGGAGATGAAGAAGAGCAGACCGAACCGGTCTTGGACGTTGTGGATGTTCGAGTGCCACCACATGAAGCCCGCGAGCAGCGCGGCTGCGACGACCTGGAAGACACGGAGGGAGTTGAAAGTCTCGTGGCGGCGTTCTTTCAGGCTGCGGCGGAGGAGGATGCTGAATTGGGTGAACCAGCTGATGCTGCTGTAGTCCTTCTTTGATTCGTCGCTTGATCTTTGGCTCCCTGATCAATTAACAAAGATTTGAATTAGATGGTTTTGTTACCGATATCACGAGATATTATATTAGAGTGCCATTGCAGGAAATTTCTAGTTTCGGTAAGAAAAAAAATCTCGCCTTATTGGTGATCTTTTTGGGATGAATAAGTAATAATAATTTGTAGATGATCGACACCAACCATCCTGTGATATTATCTGTTGGGTAAGTTAGTATTGCGTCAATTGTGTGGTTATTAAATGAAAGAGACTGCACAAGGAAAAAACCATTCTCTCTAGATCAAGGATCCAGGATATAATCTTATATTGGAATTTTTTTAAATTTTTTGTTTTTTAGCAAGTTTGTAGAGTTCTATTCCTTACACAGCACATTCTGATGCTATATTGTTTTTGGAAATATGCTTTTTTCCTTATCTGGAAACTATTTCATACAGGATGATGATCTATCAGAAAAAATTCTGATGCTATGTATTTAGAATCAATGCTTCTGATGTAAAGATTCTATGAATTGCTAGAATTAGACTTTGCCTTCGCCAACCGTATTATTCTCTTTTGGTGGTTCGGATCTGGAAACTCTCTCCGTTCCCCCTCATGTATAGAGCTGATATGGATCCATAAAAGAACCACGAATACGTGAATAATATTTACCGATTCCGATTAATGTTGACGTGCTTTATACAACAGGGTAACAAATTTTGCAGTAGATTTACCTATTGTCGCAGCATCTCCTGAAGCGGCAGTGGAAGCGGTAACCGATGCCTTCACCTTTGGAGCAAGAACTCTGTTGTAGGATGAAACCAGAGATTGCTTCACGCTAGATTTCTCTGCTTCGCTGTTGTGCTCTATTTGCACACAACCTGCACCAAAAGTTTGTTAAGCTCTGTCAGCATGTTGCACATAGGAACAACAAGTTGTTATTCAAATCGTTGTTCAGGTTATAAAGAATCGTTTCGTTTTGCTCTTGATTTTATCTCTGTTTTAAAGTCGAACGTTTCCTATTTGGACGAATTTGAATGATGTCACATTATCATTTAGGGTTGTGACATGTTCTCCTTGTATTAGAAATCCATTTTTTGTTTAGTAATCTGCATGATGTCAAGTACCATAAACGACGGCCATAAAACTTTATTAAACTTTTCATACAGGCTTGCATTATGGATTACTTCACTTTGATGATAAGTCTAGCATCAAATAGTGGAGCCATCTTTTTTGAACCTTCCACTTTTGTTTTTGAAGAAAAGCCAAGAGCCAAAGAATGGAACAGGTGGTGTCTTATCCTTCACAATGGTTTTCCATGATTGTGGTACTTTACAGGTGATCCACATCCTTTACAACAATTTATTTCCATAAACAAGTGTAACCCCTTTTGATCTGTCTCTTTTCAAATAATTGACTTTTTAAGAATAAAATGAAAACGTTTTTTTATTAAACAAAAAAATATCATAGGATTTTTATACTTGAAAATTTATAAATCAAGATTAGAATCAAATCTACAATCCATTATCAACACTAGAATAGTATAAAATATTTTTGGAATAATGGATTGTGACAGGACCTCACAATAAATAACGTAAGCTAAAGGGGTTATTTGTAATTTTTGTTTATGTTTTTTCTTTCTTTCCAAAAGCAGGAGGCGGTTCATTTAAAAAAGCATGCTAAGAGTGGGAAAGAAGTTCATTTTTGATGGACACATGGTGCTCAAATAGAGCGGCCTTATGCTTCCACGGCTTGTGGGAAAAAATGGCTCTAATTTCCTAACTTAAAAAAGCAATAGGTTTAAGTTCTTGTTTAGATCTCTATAGTACATTTACTATTTTTTATGTCAACACCGACCTTTCAGATAAACTACTACATTTATCCATTAAAATGCTACATATATATTTTGAAGTGCTACATTTATCTTCTAAAGTGCTGTATTTATATTGACATAGGTCAAATGTAATAGATATAGTATATTTACTATAAAAATGTAACAGTTTTATGTCAAATACAGTATTATCCATTAAAATGCTACATATATATTTTAAAGTGCTACATTTATCTTCTAAAGTGCTGCATTTATATTGATATAGGTCAAATGTAATAGATATAGTATATTTACTATAAAAATGTAACAGTTTTATGTCAAATACAGTATTTTAACACAAATGTAGTATTTTATAATATAAACGTAATTCTTTGAAAGATACCTATAGTAGATTAAAGGGTAAATGCAGTGGTTCTCATATCAAATGTGGTATTTTAATACAAATGTAGTATTTTGAAAGATAACTATAGTACTTTAAAATGTAAATGTAGCAGTTTAACTAAAAGGTCAGTGTTGGCTTAAAAAATAGTAAATCTACTGTAGGAACCTAAACCTATTGCTTTTCGGTCCGGGTACCGGTAGATAAGACATGTTTTGATTGAACTTATACTGTATTTAGCACTTAAGCCTTGTATTATTCTGTACAGGATGCATGGTACAGTGCAGGCGCCATTTTAATTACCAAAAAAAAAAGAAAGAAAGAAAGAAAGAAGAGAGTCACCATTAGCGAGATCCAGCATGAAATCAGCAGGGTTGACATGAAAGCGGGGTGCGAAACCGATTTCCTGAAAGTAATCCATAGCGGCCATCCCTTTCCCGAAGTAGACGCAGTTCCCTTCGGAGAGCAGCATCACGGAGTCGAACATCTGGTATACCTGGCTAGACGGCTGGTGCACAGACGTGATCACGGTCCGTCCTTTCTTGGCCAGCCCTCCCAGGGTGCTCACCAGCCGGCCCGCCGCGGTCGAGTCCAGCCCCGAGGTCGGCTCGTCCAGGATCAGCAGGCTAGGGTTGACCAGCATTTCGTGTCCTATCGCCACCCGCTTCCTCTCCCCGCCCGAAACGCCTCTTATGAAGGCGCTCCCGACGATCGTGTCCGCGCATTTGTCGAGTCCCAGCTCGCCGATCACGCTCTCGGCGGCGCGGACCTTCTCGGGTCCCGTCACCGTCCTCGGCAGCCGCAGCATGGCGCAGAAGACCAACGTCTCCTTCACCGTCAAATGCGGGTACAGGACGTCGTCCTGGGTCACGAACCCGACCCGTTTCAGGACGGGTTTCGTGAACCGGCACCCGTTGGCTAGGACGGACCCGGTGAACTTGGCCTGCGCCGACCGGCCCGCGAGGATGGTCAGCAGGGTTGACTTCCCGCTGCCTGATGGGCCGAGGATGGCCAGCATCTCGCCCGGGGAGACCTGGCCCGTGACCTTGTTGAGGATGGTCCGGTCTTCGTGGCCCAGGCCCGGGTTGGGGTGGTTGTTCAGGACCCGTTTGAGGTTGTTGGCGGGTTTCGGGTCCAGTTTGATCCGGTACGAGAGGTCGACGAATTGGACGGTGATGGGGAGGCATGGGGTGGAGATGAGGCTGCTGATGTTGTTGTGGTTTGTTTCATGAGCATCCGAAGTCATTTTTTTTTTCTTATTTGTTTTTTTTTCCTTTCTAACACCTTCTTTGGGTTTTTCTTGTTTTAAAATTTCAATCTAGAGATGTTTTCCCCCCTTTCTTGTGTTGTGAGAGAATGAAGAGTGAACGAGAAGAGGAGGGTGTAGGTGGGGTGAGTATTTATAAAGGGAAGAGGGGTGTAGTGGAGGTGCCACGTTGGATTGAAACGGACATAGGGGATGAGCACACGTGGCAGGTTTTTTTTGGTGGTGCGTGGGTTTTTGGGGAAGGCACAAAGTGAGAATAAAGTATATAATAGAAACATGTGTTGGTGTCATGCGGTGAAACAGAGATGGTTTAGCACAGCATGACAGATTTTACTGTTTGTGGTTACCATGATGGAAAAAGATGATCCCGGGGGAGGGGTTTATTTAGGTTATGAGGATGTTTTGTGATGGAGATCCTTTTGGGGTTTCTTTCAGATGTTGTCTTCCGTCGATCTTTTTATGGATTTTGGAGGTGATCTCCTGTTGCGTGTGGGTCTCAATGGTTTTTTAGGAGATTGGTGATTGGAGGAGTTTAGCGCCGAGTACCTGCAAAGAAGTCCCGGGGTGGTTTGGAAGTCCCGGGGTGGTTTGGTACTACCGAGGACCCTTCGACGATCAAGTTAGCACGAGATCCGAGCAGAGTAACGGCTAAGTGGAATAAAAAATGGCTTACTTGACCCCTCTGTGATGAGGGTTTATATAGTGGCGGCAGCATGCAGCAGCAGGCGCGAGAATCTCGCCGGCAGTTACGCTCCCGACGCCACGCCCGCGTAAAGAGCGGATCGCCCATTAATGGGGATTGTGATGGCGTGGAATGTGGGACGTTGCTGGCGGAAAATCTGCGCGTGACGAGATTTGCGGAGTGGCGGTTACGCCTGTGAGTGGTGGAGTCGGTCGGTCGGAGGGACCGAGGAAGATGACCTCGGTTGGGGAGCTCGGAGACGAGCAGGAGGGGCCGAGGAGTCCTGGTCCTGTGGCGGCTCGGGACGAGCTGAGGGGCCGAGGAAGCCAATTTGCAGGGGACTCCGAGGAGGGCTAGCTTTTGTTTTCGGGTCGGGTACAGGGGTGGCCTGGTCGGCCCCTGTGGGCCCTTTCTTCTGAGTTCTGGGACACGCCATCTGCCACGTGTCCTGATCTTGGAGATCGCCAATATTGAGTATCATCATTAGCCCCCCACTCTTGTCCCGACCAGCTAGCGGGTCGGGTCAGGAGTGGACTGCCGGGCCGCCCGGGGTAAGCTCCCTCCTAAGCTTTCATCGGGACGCATCCCTGGGCTGTCAGTTGTCTTTTCTGCCAGCGAATCAGGGCGAGATCTCTGCATTTAAGGAAGGTGCGCCGGTTCGTGCATCCTGCCACTGAGGTGACAATCCACGTGTCAAGCGTCTGTTGACCGACGCGACGTGTGCAGACCTGTGGCGTCTGATGGGGTGCGGTCCAGTGCGGGAACGACAAGTGGAGCAATCGGGGCCGTTGGACGCAAGGAGGCATTTTGGCGGGAGATGAAGGACGCCGTTGGATGAGGTCGTTTGCGGTGATAAATAGGGGTGGGGCCCGCCCCAGGGCCCCTACTCCTTTATATTTTCCTGTTCTAAGTCTTGGTTGCTCGGCACTCGTCTTCTTTCTTCCGCTTTCGTTTTTCGAGGATCCCTCTTCTCAAGGTTAGATGTCTTCATTCGTAGAGTCTGTAGATGTCGTTGGAGTAGGTTTTAGGGACCCTTTAGTTGAGCTTGAGTCCTCCCAGGGAGCAGGGGTCAGGCCCTCTTCCCGGGATCGTGCGGCGGGAGGCAGCCCCCAGGGAGGAGGCGGTAGATGCTGCCCCCGGCGCCTCGTATTGGGTGAGACATGAGGATGAGCTCGCCAATGCTCGGGCTCATTTCCACATCCCCTCACGTTATACGCTTCGTCTGGCCAAGGAGGGAGAGAGGGCAGACCAAGTACGGGGTAGAGAGATCGCCCTGTACTTGGAAGCTTTTTGGGGTGGAATGCGCCTGCCATTCTTTCCCGAGGTCGTCGAAGCGCTGAACTTCTTCGGGTTAGCCCCTGGCCAGTTAGTGCCGAACTCGTGGAGGATTCTCCTTGGATTCCTGATCCGCATGAAGTTACAGGCGATTCCCTTCAACCTCTCCCTCCTTGATTCTTCCCTCGTCTTCAAAAATCATCCCGGTGGTCGAGCGGGTGATCCGAGGTGGGTCTACCTCTCATTTAGAAAGCGGCAGGGGGGCGCCGCCGGGACAGGGGTTGTAGCCCTACCTTCTTCCATTCACGACTGGAAGAAGAAGTTCTTCTTCGTTTCCCCTCCCGAGGGCGAGAATTGGCCCGTGTCTACAAAGTGGTCGAGAGAGAAATGCTTGCCGGAGAACCAGTCCAATGACCCCGCCGCGGTGAGAGTGGCGTCGTGGGAGCCCATCCCCCGATTCAACGTGCTGCTGTCTGAGAGGGTTCTGAGTTGGACCGGGCTCAATCCCGTTGAGTTCGTCGGTAAGTTTAGGCTTGCTTTTTGGCTTTTATATTGCATGTGTCGCTGACTTCTTTGCATTTGGTTTTGTATAGGACCCATGGATATGGACTCGCTCCGATCCTCCATGCGCCAGCCGAGGAAGGTCGCAAAGGATGGAGGCACCAGCTCTTCCCGCTCAAAGCTCGTCCCGGTTCCCTCTCCTCCGGTGGTCGCGTCCCGCGAGCGTTCGGGGGTAGATATCGCCCCGGGGCCTAGCAGAGTGTCGGGTCGGAAGCGGGCTCGGATTCTGGAGGACCTGGTCTCGGAAGAGGAGATCGGCTCTCCCTCGGAGCCACTCAAGAGGGGTTCTCGGAGATCTTCCTGGGGCCCGTCCTCACCGATCATGGTGGAGGAGGGGGGCCTCTAGTTCGCAGTGCCTTCGGGGCTATCCGTCGCGGATAGCCTGCTGCATGAAATAGAGAAATCGGCGGGAGGTAGAGTCCCCGGGGGGACCTTCAGGGCTCAGATGGCGTCTATCGCCCAGGAGTCTGTGCAGGTAAGTGTTTGGTTTTTTTTGTGAGATTCGGTGCCTACTTCGTCTTTCTGATCTCTTTCCTATCTTTCAGGTTCTCCAGCATGTTGCTCTCGCCTTACACATAGAGGCCGAGGTGATAGCCTCGGCGATGAAGGCTGCGGGCCAGCTCGCCTCGCTGAAAGAGAGCTCCAAGCGGGAGCTGGAGGCGGTGATGGCGAGGGTCGCCGCCCTGGAGGGCTAGGTGGAGGCCGGGAAGAGGGAGGTTGCCCGGTACCGCGAGGCCGCCGTGGCTGCCGAGGCCAAGCTTGAGGACGCTCAGATGCTTGCCGGCAACCTGAAGAAGACGGTGAAAACCCCCCGGAAGGAGCTGGGGGCGGCTGCCGAGTAGGCGAAGTCGGCCGACCTGAGAGCGGCGAAGTTGGCCGACCTCTCGGCGGCGAAGGCGGTGGAGGGATACAAGAAGTTGAAGGACTTCTATGATGACCTGGCCGTTGCCGCGACCCTCATCTGGCACTAGGCCCTCGACGCCGTTAAGGCCCGGATGCCGGGGTTCGCCGACGAAGAGCTCCGGGCCGAATACCCCCTCGCGGATGTCGATGAGCAGGGGAAGAAGATTCCTGACGAGGAAGTCGCCGAGGGCCCAGCTCGTCTCGTGGTGGATGTCGAGGGCCCCGAGGTCGCGTCTGGCCCCGAAGCCTAAAGCCCCCATCTTCCTCCTCCTTTTATTTTGTTGCTTCTGGAATTTTGTAAGCCTCCGGGCATTTCGTAAGGTTGGGGAGCCCAAAATACCCTTTGTAAATACTTTGCCTTTAGTAATAAAACTTTTTCTTTGGTTTCATCGGTTTGCACTTTGTCTTCTGTTTGTGAAGAATACTTGTAAAATATCTCTGCTTGCACTGTTGGGGTTCTATGTCAGGTCGACTATCTGTCTAGCGATCGTCCGTCGAGTTGATTTCGATCACTTGCCAAGTGTGCCAAGCGCTGCCGAGAAGGAGGCATCTCCATGGTCCCGAAGTCGAGGGAGAATTGCTCAGGCTTGGATAGACCTGATGCCCCTTGTTGGGGCCACGGATCCTCTACATGTGATGGGCAGAGAGACGTCCACCGCATTTGTGCCGAGTATGAATGGGCTCAGAGGCCCCGTTATAAGGTCTACAAGCCTGCAGCGTCCGTTGGGCATGAACGATCCGGGAAGCTGATCTGTTGCCCCTTGGCGAGGGCTTTGATCCCTGGGTTTGCGAGTAGGGAAGCTACCGGCCAGGGATAGCCGAGCAGGGGAGCCGCTCTGCTGCCTCTACGGAGGACTTTGATCCTTAGCGTTGGAGGGGCTATAAGAAGCCCACTAAGGATGACCGGGCAGTGAAGCTGCGTGGCTGCCTCTTGGCGAGAGCTTTAATCTCTGGCGTCGTGGGTAGGCAACTACCAGCCTGGGACGATCGAGCGGGGTAGCCGCTCAGATGCTTCTTGCGAGGGCTTCGATCCCTGGCGCCATGGGTAGGGAGCTACCAGCCGGAGATAGCCGAGCGGGGTAGCTGCTGGGCTGCCTCTAAGGAGAACTTTGATCCTTAACGTTGGAGGGGCTGTAAGAAGCCCACTAAGGATGATCGGGCAGTGAAGCTGCGCGGTTGCCTCTTGGTGAGGGCTTTGATCTCTGGCGTCGTGGGTAGGCAATTACCAGCCTGGGACGACCGAGCGGGGTAGCCGCTCGGGTGCCTCTTGCGAGGGCTTCGATTCCTGGCATCATGGGTAGGGAGCTACCAGCCGGAGATGACAGAGCATGGTAGCTGCTTGGTTGCCTCTTGCGAGGGCTTTGATCCTTCAGGACGGGGACCGATCAGGGTTACTGCCCAGTGCCTCTTGGCGAGGACTTTGATCCTTGTTGGTTGTGGTAGGAAGCTACTAGCCGGGGATAGCCGAGCAAGGACTCGACTGCCTCTGGGAGGACTTTGGTCCTTAGCGTGGGAGGGGCTGTAAGAAGCCTACCAAGGACCCTTGGCCGGGTAGGGTTACTGCCCGGTGCCTCTTGGCGAGGGCTTTTGTCCTAAAGGATAGCCGAGCGAGGGATCCTCGGGCTCGACTGCCTCTGGGAAGGCTTTTGATACCTGTCGTTCGTGGCAGGAAGCTACCAGCCGGGGATAGCCGAGCAGGGTAGCTGCCGAGCTGCCTCTAAGGAGGACTTGGACCCTTAGCGTTGGAGGGGCCTTAGGAGGCATGCTAAAGATAACCGGGCAGTGAAGCTGCGCGGTTGCCTCTTGGCGAGGGCTTTGATCCCTGGCGTTGCGAGTAGGGGAGCTACCGGCCAGGGATAGCCGAGCAGGGAAGCCGCTCGGCTGCCTCTATGGAGGACTTTGATCCTTAGCGTTGGAGGGGCTGTAAGAAGCCCACTAAGGATGACCGGGCAGTGAAGCTGCGCGGTCGCCTCTTGGCGAGGGCTTCGATCCCTGGTGTTGCGAGTAGGGGAGCTACCGGCCAGGGATGACCGAGCAGGGTAGCTGCTCGTCTGATTCTTCATGAGGTTTCGCCCGACCATCCAGTTGCAGGTATGGGGAACAGGAACGGTCGCGGCGAACGCGCGCAACATGCGCATTGAATGTGGGGGGAGGCGAAGCGCCAGGGTCGTGTCGTTTCAATTTCACCAGGGAAGGCTCGATGATCGCTGCGTGGCAGTGAATTTTTGGGCGAAGGAGGGCGACTGCTGAGTTCTGTTGGGGCGCAGTGGGCTATATAAGGCTGAAGGAGCACTGGTCCTTCTTTTCTTCGTAAACAGATCGTTAAGAATGCAAGACTTTCCCTTTACCATCCTCGAGATCATCCATTTCGAAGATATATACCTCTATGACCAGAACTGCACCGAGGACACGGTGCAGTTGGTCTACGGGAGCATCGAGGACCACTTTGGCCGGCTGCTCCCCCGACGCTCCTCCCTGCTGCAGCTGCTGATGTACTCCATCTGGAGGGCGTCGCCGGGGCTTTACAACCCCCTGTCCGAGCAGCTCTATGATAACGCTGTGGGCAAGCTGCGGTCTTTGAGGCGCTTCGGCCTGATCTCCGCGAACCGGCTGGCTCGCTCAGAGGCGCTCGTCCGCGAGTGCTACGAGCTGAGGCTCGGGGTCAACGCGCACGGGGGGAACCGAGGGCAGAGGTTGGATCTCGCGATGAATGATGTCCATGGCATCATCCCAAGGCTGGCCTAGCCTCTAAAAAGGTAGTGGATAACGATGGATGTCAGCAGCATCATCCCAAGGCTGGCCAGCCTCTAAAACTGATCGGTAAAGGTAGAGAACTGTCGAGTTACAAGTCATGTTTCATCATTGATTTCCCCATACCCCTAAGTTATGTGTGCTCAAGTCAGGTATTAAATAATCTGGAGTTAATGCCAACACAGGATCAGGCAGGTACAGGTTTGTCTGGATAGACAACAGGAAATATCCGTAAGGACAACATGTCAGGTTTGTTGGCATTAGTCACAAGATCAGGTAACAGGTAAAGCCATGGTACATCAGGTCAAGTCTGGTAGTATATAGATATCATGTCATATCAAGAGTTGCACGGTACCATGTCGTGTCAAGTAGTAGGTGTAACAAGTCGTGTCAGGGTGCATAAGATGTCATGTGGGTGTTCATAATCAACTAACATAAGCATAGGTATACAAAACAAGCATGAAGTACTAATGGAACAATAAAATGAAACACTAATATGTATACTAGACGAAATTGATGCAAACGGGTGCTTGCAAGGTTATAAACTATTTAAAAGGGTTCTATGGGCTATGTAAATAATTATTAAGTAACTTAACCACGGATGTGGGTACACGATATTGTACTCTAACATGCAACAAATTATAATTTAAGATCCGAGTCTACAATGATAAAATCTGACATCGAAATGCAAGAATGGAAACTAATAGCCTTAGATTCAATTTACAGGTTTAATCATGAAATAAATATGCATAAAATATAGTAGCATGTAGCAAGTTTCACTTGCCTTGATCGGATCACGATACGGTAAACGGAACGTTACGCGTCGGCGGAAAAGTCGCGACGCGCGCACGGTACACGGAATGAGTCCGAACAACGCACGATGGAATCACACGGGTAAGGTATCCTCGCTGGGTCGTCGGGATCGTCGTCGGCACGTCGGATCCCGGCAAACAAGAAACGACAGTGAATACATCAAGAGGAATGCACAAGGAATGCGAAGAAGAGAAGAAGAAGAAGAAGGTCTCACTGTGGCTACGGGTTCTGGGACTTCAGGGGAGTCGGAAAGGGCGACGACGACGAGGGTTGCCGGCGTGTGGGTTTCCCGGCGAATGGTAGCAGTGTGCAGGGTTTCTTGGCCGTCGGGGATCAAAGGTTGCAGAGGAATGCATTGTGATATGGAGTAGTAGAGGAGAGAAGGGAGATAGGGTAACAAGGGGTAGTGACGGCGAGGGATGATCGCCGGCGGCGAGGCAGAGACGAGGAAGGGCTCAGGCGTGGGTAGGGTTCTCTGTGGGTTCTCGGGTGATGGGTTTGTCGGGGCTGCAAGTGTGGGTGATGGTGGTGTCGGGGTTGGAGAGAGGTGAGGAGAATGGTGGTGGTGATAGCGAGGTGAAAGGGGTCGTCGACGATGAGGGTTTTTGGGGTTGGGTTTACAGTAGTTGGGGGTTTTGCAGGGTGTTGGTGAGGGCTCGGGAAAGAGGGAGAAGGAGAAGGAGATGAAGAGGAGGAAGAGATGAGGAGAGGAGAGAAAGGTGGAGGAGATGGTGGTCGCGGGGGTGAGGCGACGACGTCGACGAGGCTAGGGTTTTTCTTGTGGTCATGGGCTCGCATTTAAAAGAGAAGAGAGGGAGAAAACGAGGAGGGAGGTGACGGGATCCAGGGAGCGGTGACGGGAATCGAGAAGCGAACAGTGTTCGCGAGAGGAGAGAGAGGGCGCGAGAGGAGAGAGAAAGAGAAAAGAGAGGGAGAGAGAGAGAGAGCTGCGGAGAAGAGAGAGAAGGAGAAAGGGAAAGAGATTGTGAGAGGCTTGTGGGGGCCACTAGGGGAAAAGAAAGGAAACGATTGGCTGAGAGAGAGAATCGAGCGTGGGGTCGGGTGAAAAGAGAAAGATTGTGATTGGTTGGGAGAAATGTTAAAAGGATTTTAATCGTTAAGAAATTTTCTTTGGTTAGCTGTAAAAATCTTCAGCTGTTAAAAAATATTAAAAGAATTTTAAAAATATTTAAAATAGTTAGAATTTGACGGGATATAAAATAATTTAGAAAAACGCCCGGGTCGGGTCCAAAAGTTTGGATTTGAAATATGAAAATTATTAGCCAGTTTCAAAATTTAAAATGAAAGATTATATGACAGAAATGCATACCCCCAAGAACGGACGCACGTCCGTGCACGTAGCCATCCAAACACGTCCGTTTCACTGAACGGGATGAGAACACGATGCAAGGATGCTACCACAGGATTAGGGGTATCAAGCAGGCCAAGCAATGTATTTTAATAAATATTTTCTGTGACTTAAAAGTTATATGATAAAACATGCGATGTCATATGAGATGCCAATATGCAGTATATACTAGATGCACGTGTCAATGCAACAAGTCAGGATAACCTATAAATATAAATCAAACAAGTTCAAGCAAGCGGGTCGGGTCGAATGCAATGTAAAATGTAACTACCATTCATACCCAAACACGATAAATCAAGAATAGACCATGGATAAGTAAATACGGAAACTGGAATTGGTATAAATGAACTCGGGTGTTACATTATACCCAACTATAAAAGAATTTCGTCCTCGAAATTCCAAGAACAAGATAGGATAAACAAACAAGAAATTTCAAGAATAGATGTGGAAACTTCTGCCGGATTTCATCTTCTCGTTCCTAAGTTGGTTCTCTATGCGAGCGATTACTCCAAGAAACAAGTACACGAGGGATAACTTTGTTCTTAAGAACCTTTCTCTTCGATCCATAATTCAACATCGGTCGCTCCTCAAAAGTCAAATCTTCTTGTACAGTCAGTTTCGATTGATCCAACGCATGTATTTCATCTCGAGCATACTTACGGAGTTGAGGTACGAGAAACACGTCACGACCATTCGCCAAGGATTGCGGTAATGCCAACGATAAGCCACTTCTCCAATACGTTCCAAGATCTCGAAAGGTCCAATGAATCGAGGACTAAGCTTTCCTCGACTTCCGAAACGGATCACCCCTCTAGTCGGTGATATCTTCAAGAATATTAGATCACCAACAGCGAACTCTAGAGGTCTTCTCGATGTATCGACCCAACTCTTCTGCCGATCTTGCGCTGCCTTCATATGATTCCGGATATTGCTAACCTTCTCGACTGTCTACACAACCAAATCTGGTCCCAACAAACATCGTTCACCAATATCGTCCCAACAAACAGGTGAACGGCACCTGCGACCATATAAAGCTTCGAATGGAGCCATCTGAATAGTCGCCTGGAAACTGTTGTTGTGCGAAAACTCCACCGAATGTAGATGATCTTCCCATGAACCCTTGAAGTCCAACATACAAGCTCTCAACATGTCTTTAAGAGTTTGGATCGTTCTCCGACTGGCCATCTGTCTGAGGATGATAAGCTGTACTAAATTTCAAACTAGTCCCCAAACTTTCCTGTAAGTTCCTCCAAAAGTGTGATAAGAAACGGTTGTCACGGTCGGTCACGATGCTCACCGGTACTCCGTGCAATCTTACTATCTCCTGTATGCACCGTTCTGCCAAAACTTCTGTTGATTGATCATCTCGAAAAGAGATGAAATGAGCCGCCTTGGTCAATCCGTCAACAATCACCCAAACTGCATTGTTGCCTTTTGGACTCCGCGGTAGAGCCGTCACGAAATACATGGTTATATGTTTCCACTTCCACTGAGGAATTGGAAGTGGTCTCAATAAACCAGCAACCCGTTGATGTTCAGCCTTAACTTGCTGACACACTAAGCACTTTGCTACAAAACGGCAATCTCCCGTTTCATGCCTTTCCACCAGAAATGATGTCGTATATCTCGGTACATCTTCGTGCCTCCTGGTTGAACGGAATACGCGGAACTGTATGCCTCCTTCATAATTTCTTCACGGATATCTCCCTTTGGCACACACAAATGGCTACCATATCGCAACGAACCATCTTCATGAATTAACAAGTCCGTTCGAAGTCCAGCTTCAACCTGTTCTCGAAACTTTTGCAATCTAGGGTCCTGCAATTGCGCCGCTTTAATATTCTCGATCAACGACGATTGTACTTGCGGCTGTATCAACTGTCCCGAAGAATACGGTGGCACAACCTCCAAATCGCATCTTCAAAAGTCTTCAATAAGTTCCTTCTGTACAGTCAACATCTGAATTGCTGGCAACCGACTAAGCGTATCTGGCACAACATTAACTTTCCCCGGATGGTACTTAAGATCAAGATCGTAGTCAGCCATCAGCTCCAACCATCTACGCTGCCTCATATTAAGCTCCTTCTGCGTGAACACATACTTCAAGCTTTTGTGATCGGTGAAAACCTCGACCCTTTCGCCCAATAAGTAGTGTCTCCAAATGTTCAAAGCGAAAATCACAGCTGCTAGCTCCAAGTCATGAGTTAGGTAATTCTTCTCACGGGTCTTCAACTGTCTCGATGCGTAAGCTATAACCTTCCCATGCTGCATCAAAACACATCCCAATCCTTTCCTAGATGCGTCGCTGTGAATCACCAATCCTCTGGAATTGTCTGGCACGGTCAGAATATGAGCGGTTATCAACTTTTGCTTCAGTGCCTTAAAAGCTGACGCACACCTATCCGTCCACACAAATGGTACCTCCTTGTGCGTAAGCTTAGTCAAAGGCTCAGCCAAACGAGAAAAATTCTCCACGAACTTTCTATAATACCCGGCCAGTCCAAGAAACTCCTTATCTTCGCAACATTCTTCGGAATCGGCCAATCTCGAACTGCTGTAATCTTTCGGATCAACGGCGATTCCATCTCCAGCCACAACGTGCCCCAAAAACTTCACTTCTTCAAGCAAAAACTCGCACTTACTCATCTTTGCATATAATTTCCTTGCCTCAATGTCTGTAGTGCAATCTTCAAGTGTTCTACATGCTCTTCCTTGCTCCCTGAGTAGACCAGAATATCATCGATGAACACCACTATAAACTGGTCCAAGAACGGTGAAAGATTCGGTTCATCAAGTCCATAAATATTGCCGGTGCTTTCGTTACTCCGAAGGGCATCACTAAATACTCGTAATGTCCATACCGAGTTCTGAACGCGGTCTTGCAAATATCCTCTGACTTAACTCGGACCTGATGATATCCGGATCGCAAATCCAGCTTCGAGAATACCCTCGCGCCACTAAGCTGCTCAAATAATTCACCAATGCGAGGGATCGGGTATTTGTTCTTAATAGTCACCCGGTTTAATTCTCGATAATCGATGTACATCCTCCATGTAACATCCTCTTCTTTACTAGAAGAACTGGAGCTCCCCAAGGCGAGTTATTGCTGCGAATCTAACTCTTTCTCGAGTAATTCAGTAACCAGCTTCTTGACTTCTTCCAACCCCACTGGTGCCATTGGATAGTACGCCTTTGAGATTGGCGCTGCACCAGGAACAAGATCAATTGCGAACTCCACGTCTCGCTTCGGCGGTAAACCCGAGGTGTCTTCGAACACGTCCATGAATTCTCGAACTATAGTCGGCGCTTCTTTTTTATCAACTTCCATCGAAGAAAGAACATTGTTTGTCGGCCTAGCCCTAAACTCGACTGGCCCGACAGAACTGCTTCCTCCAGCAAAACCAACTCCGGATATCCGGGAATCTGGAGAATCACTTTCCTTTCCTTACCATCAATATAAGCGTGGAAAGTGCCGCGAAAATCCATTCCCAAGACGACAACAACCAAGGCATGCATCAGGATTGAATAATCCTAATGCGGGTAAAAAAAAGAACAAGTAAGATACCGAGATGACTTCATCCGAAGTCAAGATACTGAAGAGGATTAAGCACGGCAAACATGATTCAAGCTGGCGATAAAACAATAACTGGTAAGCAATGAAACCGAGAGAAACAAGGTAATATAACGATAATGGAATAAGGAAGTGAATCAAGACCAGGACTCCAAGTTACTTAAATAGAGTACCGCATTGTAACCATGCTGCAGTTCATGGGTACAATTACATAACTCCACTCAAGTCGCCCAAATCCTAGTATTAGAATCAAAGAACAGGGAGAAACAATAGAGAACCAAAAGGTTTCAAGTCGAGATGCAAGTGGCTTGCATATCGTCAAGGCGAAGGATAAAAGAAAGATATGATTCAAGAATCACGATAACAAGGTGGCAGGACATGTTCCTAATCACGAGTATTCTGATTCGTGTATTGGGTCCAATACCCAACTACAAAAGAATCAAACTCGATTAACCTATATCCTATGGCTCTGATACCAAAAGAACCATGTCGCGCCCCGCTTCCTAGAGTACGCTAAGATAGGCACGTGACATAGCCAACCATGCTACCTGTGGATAGGAAAAATCCTTCCACAGTCACATTACGGCTGTAGAGATATCAAGAACATGAAAGTAAACTAAACTATCTAGTACATGTCCATAAGCCAGAGTAAATGAATCAAGAAATGATAATATGCGGAAGCAAAGATACAATAAATGAACCACCTGGAAAGTAAAACAGCATACCGATAGGATCTTCACCGCTCGGTCTAACAGCGGCAATACTCTTGATCAGTTTGCAACAAAGGTAGAGGATCTGGGCCATGCAAAACCCAGACGTCAGCGCGTCATAACATCAAGCAATAATATATAAACAGGGTAGCAAGACATGCAAATATAAACATAAATGTTAAGCAGGTGTAACCATAATATAAATCCGGGTAGTGAAAGGTAGTGTACAGTGATTAATCTAAACTGGTCTATTGGGTTAACTACTCTCAAGTCTTTGAAATCAATTTGATGAATCATCGATGTAACTCAATAGTATCCTGTGCGTGCCCGGGATCACGGTGAAGATTCTCGGGCTGAAACCGAGACATGCCGCTAGGCACTAAAAGGAAAAGGGGCAACGATGAATGATGTCCATGGCATCATCCCAAGGCTGGCCTAGCCTCTAAAAAGGTAGTGGATAACGATGGATGATGTCAGCAGCATCATCCCAAGGCTGGCCAGCCTCTAAAACTGATCGGTAAAGGTAACGAACTGTCGAGTTACAAGTCAGGTTTCATAATTGATTTCCCCATACCCCCCAAGTTATGTGTGCTCAAGTCAGGTATTAAATAATCTGGAGTTAATGCCAACACAAGATCATGCAGGTACAGGTTTATCTGGATAGACAACAGGAAATATCCATAAGGACAACAGGTCAGGTTTGTTGGCATTAGTCACAAGATCAGGTAACAGGTAAAGCCATGGTACATCAGGTCATGTCAGGTAGTATATAAATATCATGTCATGTCAAGAGTTGCACGGTACTATGTCTTATCAAGTAGTAGGTGTAACAAGTCGTGTCAGGGTGCACAAGATGTCATGTGGGTGTTCATAATCCACTAACATAAGCATAGGTATACAAAACAAGCATGAAGTACTAATGGAACAATAAAATGAAACACTAATATGTATACTAGACGAAATGGATGCAAACGAATGCTTGCAAGGTTATAAACTATTTTAAAGGGTTCTATGGGCTATGTAAATAATTATTAAGTAACTTAACCACGGATGTGGGTACACGATATTGTACTCTAACATGCAACAAATTGTAATTTAAGATCCGAGTCTACAATGATAAAATCTGACATAGAAATGCAAGAATGGAAACTAATAGCCTTATGTTCAATTTACAGGTTTAATCATGAAATAAATATGTATAAAATATAGTAGCATGTAGCAAGTTTCACTTGCCTTGATCGGATCACGATACGGTAAACAGAACGTTACGCGTCGGCGGAAAAGTCGCGACGCGCGCACGGTACACGAAATGAGTCCAAATAACGCACGATGGAATCACACGGGTAAGGTATCCTCGCTGGGTCGTCGGGATCGTCGTCGGCACGTCGGATCCCGGCAAACAAGAAACAACAGTGAATACATCAAGAGGAATGCACAAGGAATGCGAAGAAGAGAAGAAGAAGAAGGTCTCACTCTGGCTACGGGTTCTGGGACTTCAGGGGAGTCGGTAAGGGCGACGACGATGAGGGTTGCCGGCGTGTGGGTTTCCCGACGAAGGGTAGCAGTGTGCAGGGTTTCTTGGCCGTCGGGGATCAAAGGTTGCAGGGGAATGCATTGTGATCTGGAGTAGTAGAGGAGAGAAGGGAGATAGGGTAACAAGGGGTAGTGACGGCGAGGGGTAATCGCCGGCGGCGAGGCAGAGACAAGGAAGGGCTCAGGCGTGGGTAGGGTTCTCTGTGGGTTCTCGGGTGATGGGTTCGTCGGGGCTACAAGTGTGGGTGATGGTGGTGTCGGGGTTGGAGAAAGGTCAGGAGAATGGTGGTGGTGATGGCGAGGTGAAAGGGGTCGTCGGCGATGAAGGTTTCTGGGGTTGGGTTTGCAGTAGTTGGGGGGTTGTGCAGGGTGTTGGTGAGGGCTCGGGAAAGAGGGAGAAAGAGATGAAGAGGAGGACGAGATGAGGAGAGGAGAGAAAGGTGGAGGAGATGGTGGTCGCGGGGGTGAGGCGACCACGGCGACGAGGTTAGGGTTTTTCTCGTGTTCTTGGGCTCGCGTTTAAAAGAGAAGAGAGGGAGAAAACGAGGAGGGAGGTGACGGGAATCGAGAAGCGAACAGTGTTCGCGAGAGGAAAGAGAGGGCGCGAGAGGAGAGAGAAAGAGAAGAGAGAAGGAGAGAGAGAGAGCTGCGGAGAAGAGAGAGAAGGAGAAAGGGAAAGAGATTGTGAGAGGCTTGTGGGGACCATCAGGGGAAAAGAAAGGAAACAATTGGCTGAGAGAGAGAGAATCGAGCGTGGGGTTGGGTGAAAAGAGAAAGATTGTGATTGGTTGGGAGAAATGTTAAAAGTATTTTAATCGTTAAGAAATTTTCTTTGGTTAGCTGTAAAAATCTTCAGCTGTTAAAAAATATTAAAAGAATTTTAAAAATATTTAAAATAGTTAGAATTTGGCGGGATCTAAAATAATTCAGAAAAACGCCCGGGTCGGGTCCAAAAGTTTGGATTTGAAATATGAAAATTATTAGCCAGTTTCAAAATTTAAAATGAAAGATTATATGACAGAAATGCATACCCCCAAGAACGGACGCACGTCCGTGCACGTAGCCATCCAAACACGTCCGTTTCACTGAACGGGACAAGAATACGATACAAGGACGCTACCACAGGGTTAGGGGTATCAAGCAGGCCAAGTGATTGAAAACGATTTCGGATTGTGTAGTTGGAAAATTGTATATAGAAATCACAACCAAAAATTATTTGACCGCAATCAACTACGGTGTCGGATGTAGATCGTTAGCGAGTGCGGATCGTCCACAGGGAAAGTGTAATCGTTCGTGTTTCGAATTAGATGAATTGAAACTTTAAGGAAAAGAAAAGAAAACAATTCATGATTTAAAATTGCAATTCAAGAAAGAGAAAAAATCTAGATCTAAGAAAGCATTAAAATCAAGAAGTGGTAATTTGTGATGATTTTTCCAACCAAATATCAAGAATCTAAATGAGGCTCGTAGGAATCGATTGGATCTATAGATGTGATGCAATCTCACGATGACGTATTCTTATCCTTCGATGAATCGATACTAGATCGATGATGATCGACGAGAATTAGGGATTTCTAGTGAAACTAGGGTTTCATCATTTATCCCTTGTTCCTTCGTCGATATCATTCACATTCCAGCCTCTAGTAGATTCAAGAAACGATCGTAGATCCCTAATTTTGGGCGATCACAATTAAGAAAGCATCGCATCGAAACTAGGTCATCGATTCTTGAACTTGCTAGGGTTTACAAAACTCGTAGGACTTAAGAATCGTTTTAAGATTTGTTACATCATCATTCATTGATCTTCTCGACTCCTTTACGAGCGGAGTTTTACTCAAACATCACAACAAGAACCACAATTACAAATTGAGATCGAATCATGATGCAAGAATTTAAAGAAAGCAAGATTAAAGAATTTCACCTTTTATTTATATCAACAATTTAATTACAATCGCTCAAGAACTACAAGAGGAAGAACTTGATCGTCGATTTGGCTTCTCTCGTCTCCGTGAGTCACGGATCGGCTTGGATCACCTGCTCGATTGAAGATCGGCTCGGCTCATAAAAGGTTGAAGGCTTCTCGCTTGATTTGGTACTCGGGATCTTGAATTTGGATTGGAATTAGGGTTAGGGTTTCGCACAAGTCTTGTCACTAGACTTGTGGAAGAAGATGAGAGAGTAAAGATTGAACAACCTTTTAATCCTAGATCTAGGCTCCTATTTATAGACCATCAAAACCCTAGATCTAGGATTTCAAATTTGAATTTCCCTCCAAAAGTTTGTTGAGGAGAAGCTTCTAGATGAAGTTTGTTAAGCCGAGCCTTCTAGATGTGCCACGTGGAGAATCGGGAGTCTTCTGGAAGCTTGGGTAGTTACATAGGACATGTGTAAGAAATCTAAGTTGATGAAGCCACCATAGCGACGCGGAACCACGACGCAAGCGCGCTCCCGCCGCGGAACCGCGGCGGCTCGGAAGCCTCAGGGCTTGATCTTTCACTGGTAATTACTGGGCTGACTTATGGGCCTTTATAAAAATATTAAATCTTATTTGGCTTTCTGTATCACTGCCAGATCTCAGATCTTTGAGTTGAAGTATCTTTTATCAGCACTTTGACAATTTTGGCCCGTCTCCTGGATTTTCCTGCACAATTCTCGAAACAAGTATTGCGCAATATAGGAATGATGCGATGCCATAAAATACAGTCAATTTCCCTAAAAATACCGGTTTTAAAGTCTAACACATGTAATCTGATATTTCAGGACTGTTTTGCTAATATGTGCAATATGAATACCGAACACTTCTAGATGAGTGCAAATGATAGGGAAATTGCCGTGTTAAAAATGCAGTATTTTCGACTGATCACCAAGAAATGTATTTTAATAAATATTTTCTATGACTTAAAAGTTATATGATAAAACATGCGATGTCAGATGAGATGCCAATATGCAGTATATACTAGATGCACGTGTCAATTCAACGAGTCAGGGTAACCTATAAATATAAATCAAATAAGTTCAAGCAAGCGGGTCGGGTCGAATGCAATGTAAAATGTAACTACCATTCGTACCCAAACACGATAAATTAAGAATAGACCATGGATAAGTAAATACGGAAACTGGAATTGGTATAAATGAACTCGGGTGTTACAGCGCCGGACTGGTCATCTGCCGAAATGAGCATGATCTGGCCGATGGTCAGCTCGGCGGGAGGGGGACGTTGCTTCTGCTTGCGGTCGGCCTGCCGTTTATCCCTCAAGTAGGCGACGAGGTGCCCCGATCGGAGGAGCTCCTTGATATAGTCCCGGAGTTGCCTACAATCCTCCCGGGCATGGCCCAGCGTCCGGTGGAAGGCGCAGTAAGGGCTCCGGGTTCGCTTCGAGGCCTGACACGGGATTGGAGGGAACTTGAAGAACCCCTCGCCTTGGGCCTCCTCTAGTAACACTGCAAGGAAGACGTTGAGCGGGGTGTACTCCTGGAACTTCGAGTGATAGGGTTGCTGACGCTCCAGCCTCTCCTCCCGAGCCCTCTTCTTCTGGTCGGACCGTTCTGCTCGGGGGAGGTTCGCGTTCACCTCGGACTCCAGCTGAACCTCGCACTCAGTCCATGCTTTGACCTCGGCCATGGTCTTAGGCTGTGCCAACGCAAAGGACCGCAACCACTCCTTATGCCTCAGACCAGATCTGAGCGCCGTGATGATGGTCTCGTCCCGGTGCTCGGGGACCTCGAGGAGGGCGTTGTAGAAGTGGGTGATGTAAGCCTTGAACGTCTCTTTGTCCCCGCTCTTAATTGTGAAGAGGTAGTCGACCGTGCGCTTTTGCCGACGGTTCCCAACAAAGTGGCCGAGGAACTGAGTAGCCAGCTCGTCGAAGGTCGAGATTGAGTGAGGCTCGAGTCCTCATAACCAGTCCCGACCAGAGTGGATAGGGGTGGCTGGGAAGGCCCTGCACTGGGCGTCGTCGGAATGGTCCTGGAAGCTCATCCCCGCGGTGAAAGCATCCAAATGGTCTTTGGGGTCGGTTTTCCCGTCGAACAGAGAGACCTTCGGGGGCTTGTTGCGCTAAGAGACGTGGACAGCGAGCAGTCCCTCGGTAAACGGCTTGGTGAGCGAGTTGGCGGCGTACTTAGCCCCGTCGCCCGAGAGGTTACCTTCCCGGCCCATGCCTTCGATCTTCTTTTCGAGGGTGTCGAGTCGGCCGTGGTACCCCGAGGATTCAGCGCCTTTTGATCCCTGGCCTCTGCTGTGGGAGACCTGGGTCTGGGCGCGGCCCCGGTTCCTCTCGATGAAGTCCCTTAGATCCCTGGGCGAGGTGGCTCTCGAGCCGTCATGGCGAGCCCCTTCTGTGCGAACCCGTCGATGGAGGGGGTGTCGATCATGCCTGTGGACAGGCGAGGTGAGCGACATCTCCTCAGGGAGTAAGGGTCACGAGGAGGCTCGAGGCGAGGCGCTATGGCGGCGGATCTTGGTGTGGAGCCATGGGGCACCTAGCGGGCCTCAGAGAGTATCGTCCCGTGAGATCTGTGGCCAGGGGTCGTAGCCTGCTGATGGCCAGCCGTGCCGACGAGGGCAGAGCCTTCTAGAGGCGGAGGAGCGGCGATCTGGGGCCCTGGCCCGACCATCTGGACGCGGACATGCGCCTCTACGAGGGACTGTAGCCGATCTATTCGGTTGGCGAGGGCGTTAATGATGGTCGTCGGGGGAGGTTCATCCGCGCCTCCGGTGAGGGGGAGGCGGCGGCTGGTACCTGGATCTTCATGGTGGTCGCTCTCCATGTGGATGGAGATAGGAAGGCCAACTTAGTTTTTTGTGGAGTTGTTCCCACAGACGGCGCCAACTGATGGAGGTCCTTTTCGGGTCTCCTTCAGATGTTGTCTTCTGTCGATCTCCTGATGGATTTGGGAGGTGATCTCCTATTGCGTGTGGGTCTCAATGGGTTTTGAGGAGATTGGTAATTTGAGGAGTTTAGCGCCGAGTACCTGCAAAGAAGTACCAGGGTGGTTTAGTACCACCGAGGACCCTCCGACGATCAAGTTAGCACGAGATCCGAGCAGAGTAACGGCTTAGTGGAATAAAAAATGGCTTACTTGACCCCTCTGTGATGGGGGTTTATATAGTGGCGGCATCACGCAACAGCAGGCGCGAGAATCTCGCCGGCAGTTATGCTCCCGACGTCATGCCCGCGTAAAGAGCGGATCGCCCATTAATGGGGATCGTGATGGCGTGGAACGTGGGACGTTGCTGGTGGAGAATCTGCGCGTGGCGAGATTTGCGGAGCGGCGGTTACGCCTGTGAGTGGTGGAGTTGGTCGGTCGGAGGGACCGAGGAAGATGGCCTCGGTTGGGGAGCTCGGAGACGAGCAGGAGGGCCGAGGAGTCCTGGTCCTGTGGCAGCTCAGGGGGAGCTGAGGGGCCGAGGAGGCCAATTTGCAGGGGGCTCTGAGGAGAACTAGCTTATTCTTATGGGTCGGGTACAGGGGTGGCCTGGTCGGCCCCTGTAGGCCCTTTCTTCTGAGTTCCGGGACACGTCATCTGCCACGCGTCCTGATCTTAGAGATCGCCAATATTGAGCATCATCATTTTGATAATGAGACAAAAGTGGTCAATTTAGGAGAGATTTGTGGAGATGTGCATGTTAGGAAAATCAAAGATCCAAGAGGAGCAGTTCTTCTTATCTGTATCTGATGGAGGTCTGGATTTCCTTTAAATTTTATCTTCCGTTGATCTTTTCGCGTATTGGCGGACGGCTGAGATTTAATTTTGAGGTTGTCTTCTTTAGCGTGTGGATCTCAATGGGCTTGGAATTGAGGTTGAGCCGAGTTACCTGCAAGGAAGTTTCGGGGTGGCTGTATCACCGAGGACCCTTCGACGATCAAGTTAGTGGTGCAAGTTGGACAGAATAGCGGTTTAGTAGAAAAAATCGCGTACCTCGATCGTCTGAGGGAGGGGTTTATATAGCGGTAGCAATGGGCAGGCAGACGCGAGAATCACGCCGGCCGTTACGCCCCTGGCGTCACGCCCGCGTGATAGGCGAGATCCCGCATTAATGACAAGACATGCTCATTGATGGGGGATCGTGGTGGCATAGGACGCGGGATCATAGGCGGAGAATATCTCACGCATGGTGAGATTCACGGAGCCGTGGCGGAAGCACCAGTGATCAGTGCTGCGGGTCGGTCTGGTTGAGACCGAGGAAGATGAGCTCGGCGGGAGGCTCGGGTACGAGCGGGAGGCCGAGGCGTCTTGGTTTTGTGATAGCTCGGAGGCGAGCCGAAGGGTGGTCTGGGAGGCCACCGGAGGTCGGGAGACTCCTCGGGCCGTAGGCCTGAGGTGCGATCCCAACCGAGGTTACTGATCCTCTCTCGTAGATTCTGGGACACGTCATCTGCAACATGTCAGCATCTGGAGAGTCATCGATATCGAGCCTCATCATTAGCCCCCCACTCTCGTTTCGATCCGCTCCTGGGTCGGGTCGAGAGTGGTCTGACCGATCATTCGAGATGAGCTCTCATTTGAAGATATCGTCGGCGCGCATTCCCGGACAGAGAGTAGTATTTTCTTGATGGCGTTAGCGGATCAGGGGAGAGATCTCGCATCAAAGGGAAGCACCGGATCGTGTGCACGTTCGTCGAAGAGACAACCCATGTATCTGGCGTTGGTTTGCTTAAGAGACGCGCCGTAGGAGTTCCTGCGGCTGATGGGACACGCCCAACGCGAGTGTGAAAGGTGGGACACTGTCGGCCGTTGGTTGTGAAACGTTGTTTTGGTGGGAGGCGATCGGAGCCGTAGGATGCGTATGCCGGCAGCTATAAATAGAGGCGGGATCCCCATCAGGGCCCATACCTCCTCATAATTTCCTCGTCCCTAGCCGTGTTAGCTCGGCTTTCTTCTCCTCAGGTCGGATTCTTTGCGTTTGATTTTCCGAGGACACCCCCATTGATCGGGTTAGATGTCTTCTTCTGAGGAGTCTGTAGATATAGTCTGGGTAGAGTCTAGGGAGTCTTCTGGAGCTTCTTCTTCTACTTCTTCATCTTCATCCTCTGAGTCGGAGTCCCCTGGGGGAGTTAGGGTTAGTAATGCTCCCCGGGATCGTGCGACGGGAGCGGTCCCCCGAGCACAGGTCGTGGGCGTTCTTGCCGTGTGATCCTCGTTGAGGCGTGCAGAGGAGCTCGCCAACATCAAGACTCGTTTCTTTATTCATCCTAGTTATTCGCTTCGTCTGGACGAGGAGGGGGAGAGGGCAGACCAGGTATGGGGAAATAAGATTGCTTTGTACCTGGAAGCCTTTTGGGATGCGTCTTCCCTTCTCCCCCGAGGTGTGTGCGGTGTTGAATTGTTTCGGGTTAGCCCTGGGCCAGCTGGTGCTGAACTCTTGGAGGATCCTCCTCGGGTTCCTGGTCCGGTTCAAACTGAGTCTGATCCCCTTCACCCTGAGCCTTCTCGTATCTTCTCTCTGCTACAAAAACCATCCTGGCGCTCGCAAGGGCGAGCCGAGTTGGGTATACATCTCTTTTAGGAGACAACGGGGGGACGCCGTCGGGTCGAGGGTTGTGTAGTACTTTCTTCCATTTACGAATGGAAGAAGAAGTTTTTGTTTATGGCCTCGCCCAAGGGCGAGGATTGGTTTGTGCCCACCCAGTGGCAAGGGGCCAGCTATCTGCGGGTGAGTCGGTCGAATGATGCCGACGCGGTGGCGGTGTCAGAGTGGGAGCCCCTCCCTCGGGTCGATGTGCTGCTGTTTGAGCGGGCCCTCAGTTGGGCCGGGCTCAGCCCCGCCCAGTACGCGGGTAAGTTAGGAGCTCTCAGGCGACCTGTTTGGACTTGTTCATTCTTTTGCTTTCCTGGCATTGCTGAATCCTCTGTATTTTGTCTTATGCAGAACCCATGGACCTAAACAAGTTCCGGGCGGCAGTGGTTGATGTGAAGAAGGGGAAGAAGACTGGAGGCACCGGCCCTTCTCGCCCGTCGTCGGCTCCGGCCCTGCCGGTTTCGTCCCCACCGGCGGCAGCTCCATCCAGGGGCCCAAGCGCTCCTCGGGCCCCCGAGTCCAGCCGCACGCCTGTCCGTAAGCGTGCTCGGGCAGGAGCCCCGGGCTCCTGAGGTGGGAGCCGAGACTGGTTCTCCCGCGTCGCTCCTCAAGAGGTTTCACAGGACGGAGCCCCGCTCCCCGGCTTCCCAATCCTCGTGGATGATGGGGAGCTTCACTTCGAGGTGCCCTCGGGACTTTCCGTCGCTGACAGCCTGCTCTCTGAGATGGAGAGATCGGTCGGGGGAAGAATCCCTCAAGGGACCCTCCGGGCCCAAATGGCGGCCATAGCTCAAGAGGCCATGCAGGTTAGTGTTTGCACTCCACCTGGTTCTTTATTCAGCATTTTTTGTTCGCGTGATCGGGCGCCTCCCTTCCCTTTTTAACCCTCTTCCTTTTCTTCAGGTCCTCCAGCACGTCGCCCTCGTCGTCAACATGGAGGATGAGGAGATAGCCCCGGCGATGCAGGCCGCAGGGCGTGAGGAGAGCTCAAGGCAGGAGCTGGGGACGGTGATGGAGAGGATTGCTGCCCTTGAAGACCGGCTGGCGGCCGGGAGTCGGGAGGTTGCCCGATGCCGAGAGGCCGCCCGAGCCGCCGAGGCCAAATGGGAAGACTCCCAGGTGCTCGTCGTAACCTTGAAGAAGAAGGCGAACTCCCTCCAAGGGGAGAATGAGGCAGCGAAGGACAGGACAAGGCGTGCTGAGCTTCGGGCGTCAGAGGCTGAGCTTCGGGCGTCGAAGGCGGTGGAGAGCTATAAGAAGTCGGACCAGTTTTATACCGACCTTGCTGAAGCTTCCGGCGTCATTTGGCACGATGCCCTCGACGCTGTCAAGGCCCATATGCCGGAGTTTCCTGACGGCGAGCTCCGGGCTGCATACCCCCGTGGGGAGGAGGTGCAGGGGGACAATCCCGGCGGTGCTGCAAGGGAAGGGGTCCCTGGTGGACCCGCTGGGGATCAGTTGGTCGACCCGTCAACCGGCACCGGGGTTCCCGCCGTGGGCACCGACCGCAAAGATGCCGCCCCGGTGGTCGTAGTGGACGCGCGACTCATCGGGGTTCTCCCTGGCCTTGAGGCCTGAACCTCCTCACCTCCTTTTTTTGCGCCAAAATTTTGTAACCCTCCGGGCATTTTTGTAAGGCTGGGGAGCTCATAATAACTTTGTAAATACTTCTGATTTTTGTGAATAGAAAATCCATTTTGCAGTTTCTTTGCGTGCGCATTTTCCTTTTGTTTGTGGTAAACATTTGTACTTGCACAGTACCGCTTTCATCTTTAGGTCGGTATTTCGTCTAGCGATTGCATGTCGAGTTGAATTCAATCATTTGCCAAGTGTGCAAAGACCGGTGAAAGGACGATATCTCCATGGCCCCGAAATCGAGGTGGAGATCGCTTAAACGTGGACGGACCAAGCAGGGTCGCTGCCCGATACCTCTTGGCGAGGGCTTTGATCCTTGGCGTCGTGGGGTAGGGAACTACCAGTCAGGGATGACCGAGCAGGGTAGCTGCTCGGTCGCCTCTTTAGGAGGGCTTTGATCCTTAGCGTGGGAGGGGCCGTAAGAGGCCTGCTAAGGATGGACCGAGCAATGAAGCTGCTCAGTTGCCTCTTGGCGACGGCTTAGATCCCTGGCGTTGTGGGGTAGGGAACTACTGGCCAGGGATAACAGAGCAGGGACGAGCCTGGTCGCCTCTTGGCGAGGGCTTAGATCTCTGGCGTCTTGGGGTAGGAAGCTACCAGCCAGGGATTACCGAGCAGGGGCGAGTCTGGTTGCCTCTTGGCGAGGGCTTAGATCCTGGCAACGTGGGGTAGGGAACTACCAGCCAGGGATAACCGAGCAAGGGTGAGCCCGGTTGCCTCTTTGCGAGGGCTTAGATCCTTAAGGACGGGCTGAGCAGGGTTGCTTCCCGGTGCCTCTTGGCAAGGGCTTTGATCCTTAGAGCGGGAGGGCCATAAGAGGCCTGCTAAGGACGGGCCGAGCAGGGTTGCTTCCCGGTGCCTCTTGGCGAGGACTTGGATCCTTAAGGACGCGCCGAGCAGGGTTGCTGCCCGGTGCCTCTTGGCGAGGAATTAAATCCCTGGCGTCGTAGGGTAGGGAAGTACCAGCCAGGGATAACCGAGCAGGGGCGAGCCCAGTCGCCTCTTGGCGAAAGCTTAGATCTTTGGCGTCTTGGGGTAGGGAGCTACCATCCAGGGATTTCCGAGCAGGGGCGAGCCCAGTTGCCTCTTGGCGAGGGCTCAGATCCCCGGCGTCGTGGGGTAGGGAACTACCAGCCAGGGATAACCGAGCAAGGGAGAGCTCGGTTGCCTCTTAACGAGGGCTTAGATCCTTAAGGACGGGCTGAGCAGGGTTGCTTCCTGGTGCCTCTTGGCGAGGGCTTTGATCCTTAGCGCGGGAGGGGCCGTAAGAGACCTGCTAAGGATGAACCGAACAGGGTGACTGCCCGGTTGCCTCTTTGTGAGGAATCTTGTAACAACCCTAAACTTTCTGTACAAAGTTTTCAAAAATACAGAAAGGGACACTTTTGCCTGAGCACAAGTTATAAATTTGTTTTGCTTTTTAATAGCAAGAAGGAGCTTGTAGCTCATTGGTAAGACCTTGCACTGCTGAACCAAATCACCAAAGTTCAAATCTCATCACCCACATATTATTTTTGATTAAATTTCTTTTAAACTTTTAGAATCCAAAGGTCTACACGTGCTATTCCCATAAAACCAAAAGCCACACTAAAACGAACGAGCTCATGAGGTAGACCAAACGACGAGTGACACGTGGCGGCGAGAATCGACCCGACTCGCCGGAATCGGGCCGGCGGCGAGCGTGACTCGGCCGGCGACGCCGGCCGACTTGGAGTCAAATCCGATTTTCTTCTTTTGGCTCGGTGTCTTTTGGCCTCCCCTTAACCCCTGTCATGTTTAAATATCCTGTACATTAACAGAGACCTTAAAACCTAATTAAAACTATTTTAATGCAATCTTTTAATTCATTTTTTCTATCAAACCTTAATCCTAGAATTTCTCTATAAATACCACCCTTAAACACACCCCCTCACTCACAAATTCTGTCCAAACTCGCAAGAAAACTCTCTAGAAATTTTGTGTACAAGTGGAGTTAGCGAAGGGTGAAGCTCCGGCGAACTTCCGACAACGACCCTAGGAGTTTCCGGCGACGAAAGGACGCACCGGAACCTACTTCCACTCCCTCTTCCTCTCCTTTAAACCAAAAGCCAGTAAGTCCCACCTTTCCCTTCTCTATTCTATTCTTAAAACTAGTATTCCTAAAACCCGACGAAGCGGAGTTAATTCGACTTCCGATTCGGTTTTCTTTAAAAAGTACAATTTTCATTAAACACAACCATTCCAAATTCTCACATCTTGACTAGTAATCATTAACAAAACATTATGAACAAGTTTCATAGTAAAATATTTCATATTGCAATTTTTATCGTACTTTTTCAGTAAAATACCATGTAGTTTAGTTTTGACATTAAACATCATATTTCATTGCTATACCTTTAAATAGATCACGAGGTAATGACCTACCTCTTCACAACACTCATATGCAACATAGCATGATACCTTTCGGGAACATAGAATACGGGAATACGAATTTACATTTAAATACCTTTTACTATTAAAACCATTTTCTACAAGATCATGTATTTTTATAAATTTTTGCAAAGTACCGCTACAACCCATTTTGGGAAACTCGTTAGGGATGGTGCTGATTATCGCACATCCTTGGGCTTAGTAGTGCGAGATGCAGACCTCCGTAAGGAGCATTCGGTCTCGAGAGATTTAAAAATATAAATATCTTAAGAAAATGAGATTTCTAGAAAAATAATAAATTATATATATATATATATATATATATATATATGTATGTATGTATTATCAAAATATCTAATTTTGAAATAATATAAATATTCCAACTTTCCTAAATCAAAAGAATCACTTTACATGATAATACCAAGAAATTCCATACAAGTTCAATATCGCAAATAAATACCCTATATTATGAAAATTTGGTCTTATTCACTAGAGATGTCACATATATAAAATTTACATCTATGAAAACTCTAAAGACGATAATTAATTACTTGAGGTGTATTTTGAAAAGTATATAAAATTATTTTTACATAAAACCCCATCAAGTTCTATTAATTATCCTAAGGACCCTAATAAATATAGGTTTAAGCGGGACCAGTCTCTTGAGCCTCAGGGAGCCGGAGATATGGGTGCTTGCTTATTTAAGGTAGACAACTTAACAAACGATGTTATCAACACGGTAATCGTCTTTGAAAAAGACACAAATCCTATCACCCATGTGCAGCGGTTACCGATAACATCAAAAGCTAATTCAGGACTTCAATTTCTTTTCTAATTACTCTGACTCAGACTGAATCTCATTATAAATAAGCTGACTTGAATATGATTCAAGTACAAACTACAATTCAATATGAATCCACATATTCAATCTGTTCAATCATCAATCTATACAACTTGACCGAACCGAACCATGGATATACATCCATCTACATGATTATCCAGTACATCCATTTCCATTTATATGATATCATGGTTTCGGCAAGTCTTCCATTTACAACACAAGTTATCCATCTATATACAATATATAATTCAAACAATACAATAATACAAACAAGACATCGCGGGGTTTATAAAGGGGTAGACTGGTACAGAATATGTTAAAGGTGGCACGAGATGGTTACTTAAGACGTAATTACATCCATACCTTTGTTCCGTGGTATTATCGACGGAGCCTTGTATTCCATTTGCCTTTAGTCTCTGGCATATAGAGACTCCTCTCGTATACACTGGCCTCTTCTGTACCAAGATACAAACAACAACGTTAACCATATAATACAATTTTAAAAGTTACTCTCTCTCTATTCTATTTCTCTCTTATCTTTGGGACTTACCGAGCGATTTGTTCGCTGACGACACTCTCTTTCTTCTTCTTTGAATGTCATCAGGTGATTCAGACCTTCCAGAGATCGAGCCTAGCACTGAAGACTTGGACCAGTTTATTGAAGATCCCGAGCTGTAGTTACACTTGTACATTTCCTTTACATTCTGTATTTTCCATTTCTGTTATGCCACTGTTTAGGCATCGCCTTATTCCATGTATTTACTTTTCCATGCATTGTACAGAAAGAATGTTAATAAATAAAGTTATTATTCATTACATTTTTCTCTTGTGTAAATTTCTTTTATATTGCTTAGTTACGCTTAGCGTTTTTGCTTTTGAGTAAATACATAGTAGCCTCGTCGCATCCTCTGCCCATATACTGGGAAACGGGGCATGACAGGTTTTGGTGGCGGCCCATGCAGGTCAGAGCTGTATGGAACCCTACCATACAGTTCAGTTCTCCTGGACAACCTAAGCAATATAACATAAGAAATAGCAACTAAAAATATTCTTTACATTACATATTCCTTAAATCTTACAATTTCATATACTTTGAATCTGTCCTAACCTAAATTTTTCATTCAAGGTTATGGATTCCCCAAACAACACCAGCACCAATGTCAACAACACACCTCTACCACTACCACTCACATCTGCCGTCGCTGCTCCGATCAATGAGCAGACGATATTGCTTGAGGCGATCCGCAGCCTCCTGGAAGGACAACAGCAGCAGATTGCTATTCTTTTGAACCGTCCAGAAGCGGAAGCCCCCGGAGTGAAGCAATTCCGGGCATTGCACCCCAAGAACTTTTCGGGAAAAGAGAGCCCTCTGGAAGCGGAGGAATGAGCTCAAAGTATTGAAGATGATCCGGCGGTAGCACAAGTGCTAGAGATTGCTTGGGTTTGAGTTGCAAAGCTATAACTCACTGACAATGCACGGGTTTGATGGAAGGCGGAAGAAATCTGTCTTGACTAACCTATCGAATGGAAGACTTTCCGAGACATGTTCGACGCAAAGTACTTTCCTGAGACTGCCAGGTTCGACATGGAACAACAGTTCATCCATCTGCAATAAGGTTCAATGTGGACTAAGTCAGTAGATGAATATGACGCTGAGTTCACCATGCTCAGTCAGTAAGATATGTCTCAATGTTAGATTTTATATCACATACTACACAGCCAACACAAGACCGTAATAGGTTTGTGTCCCATTTCATACCGACTGCTGAGATAAGAGCTAGAAGATTTCAGCAAGGGTTGGACCCAGAAATCCAAGTTGCTCTAGCTACAGGGGATTTCCCAACCCATGATTTGGCTTTGACCTGAAAATATGAGGCAGTAGTAAAGAGAAAGGGCAGACTTCAATCTGCCGGAATGAAGCGCCCCTGCCAATCAGATGGCAGGAGGAGCCTCTTCAAGACCAACTGTTGAACCGAGAAGACCGGAAGTGACAGATAACCAGTTGAGTCCCGACTTTTGCTTCTACTGCAAGAGAGAAGGACACTTGTGGAAGGACTGTAGGCGCGCAAAAGGCCTATGCTTAGTTTGTGGCGTATCCAATCACGGAATTGGAAACTGTCTTTATAGACGCAATCCAGCTCACACACCCACCAAGTACCCGCAGTGGCAAGCTATCCAGGCTCCTACTCATCAATTCCAACAGGCAATGAGGGATATGCCTCGAGGGCAGAGAAACATGCCCCAATGACAGAATGTGCCTCCAGCTAGGAGGAATGTACCACGGCGTCAGACTTTCACATTAGCAGCCATAGAAGCCGAGGTTGTAAGTCAAGTTAACACTGGTAATTATCTTTCACATTCTCAAATCCTTGTATCACTTTGTTATTCTTCATACACTACCAAACTTTCTTTAAATCTGTTACACTTTCTTTTTACAAATTTCAATGACGAAATTTTTATAAGGAGGGTAGAATGTAACAACTCTAAACTTCCTGTATAACTTTCTGTACAAATTTTTCAAAAATACAGAAAGAGGTACTTTTTCCTGAGCACAAGTTATAAGTTTTTTCTGCTTTTTAATAGCAAGAAGGAGCTCGTAGCTTATTGGTAAGACCTTGCACTGCTGAACCAAAGCACCAGAGTTCAAATCCCATCACCCACATATTATTTTTGATTAAATTTCTTTTAAACTTTTAGAATCCCAAAGGACTACACGTGCTAAACCCGTAAACCCAAAAGTCATACTAAAAACAAACGAGCCCAGAGGGTAGACCAAATGACGAGCGACACGTGGCGGCGAGAATTGACCCGACTCGCCGGAATCGGGCCGGCGGCGAGCGTGACTCGGCCGGCGACGCCGGCCGACTCAGAGTCAAATCCGATTTTCTTCTTTTGGCTCGGTGTCTTTTGGCCTCCCCTTAACCCCTGTCATGTTTAAATATCCTGCACATTAACAGAGACCTTAAAACCTAATTAAAACTATTTTAATGCAATCTTTTAATTCATTTTTTCTATCAAACCTTAACCCTAGAATTTTCCTATAAATACCACCCCTAAACACACCCGCTCACTCACAAATTCTGTCTAAACTCTCAAGAAAACTCTCTAGAAATTTTGTGTACAAGTGGAGTTAGCGAAGGGCGAAGCTCCGGCGAACTTCCGACGACGACCTTAGGAGTTCCCGGCGACGAAATGACGCACCGGAACCTACTTCCACTCCCTCTTCCTCTCCTCTAAACCAAAAGCCAGTAAGTCCCATCTTTTCCTTCTCTATTCTATTCTTAAAACTAGTATTCCTAAAATCCGACGGAAGCGGAGTTAATCCGACTTCCGATTCGGTTTTCTTTGAAAAGTACAATTTTCATTAAACACAACCATTCTAAACTCTCACATCTTGACTAGTAATCATTAAAAAAACATTATGAACAAGTTTCATAGCAAAATATTTCATATTGAAATTTTTATCGTACTTTTTCAGTAAAATACCATGTAGTTTAGTTTTGATATTAAACATCATATTTCATTGCTATACCTTTAAATAGATCACGAGGTAATGACCTACCTCTTCACAACACTCATATGTAAGATAGTACGATACCTTTCGGGATCATAGAATACGGGAAAATGAATTTACACTTAAATACTTTCTACTATTAAGACCATTTTCTACAAGATCACGTATTTTTACAAATCTTTGCAAAGTGCCGCTACAACTCATTTTAGGGAACCCGTTTGGGATGGTGCAGGTTATCGCACATCCTTGGGTTTAGTAGTGCGAGATGCATACCTCCGCAAGGAGCATTCGGTCTCGAAAGATTTAAAAATACAAATATCTTAAGAAAATGAGATTTCTAGAAAAATAATAAATTAAATTATTTTTATAAATATATATATATATATATATCATCAAAATATCTAATTTTGATATAATATAAATATTCCAACCTTCCTAAATCAAAAGAATCACTTTACATGATAATACCATGAAATTCCATACAAGTTCAGTATTGCAAATAAATATTCTATATTATGAAAATTAGATCTTATTCACTAGAGATGTCACATATATAAAATTTACATCTATGAAAACTCTAAAGACAATAATTAATTACTTGAGGTGTATTTTGAAAAGTATATAAAATTATTTTTACATAAAACCCATTCAAGTTCTATAAATTACCCTAAGGATATAGGTTTAAGCGGGACCGGTCTCTTGAGCCTCAGGGAGCCGGAGATATGGGTGCTTGCCTATTTAAGGTGGACAACTTAACAAACGATGTTATCAACACGGTAATCGTCTTTGAAAAAGATACAAATCCTGCCGTCCATGTGCAGCGGTTACCGATAATATCAAAACCTAATTCAGGACTTCAATTTCTTTTCTAATTACTCAGACTCAGACTGAGTCTCATTATAAATAAGCCGACTTGAATATGATTCAAGTACAAACTACAATTCAATATGAATCCACATATTCAATCTGTTCAATCTATCAATCTATACAACTTGACCGGACCGAACCATGGATATACATCAATATATATGATTATCCAGTACATCCATTTCCATTTATATGATATCATGGTTTCGGCAAGTCTTCTATTTATAATACAAGCCATCCATCTATATACAATATATAATCCAAACAACACAACAATACAAACAAGAAATCGCGGGGTTTATAAAAGGGTAGACTGGTACAGAATATGTTAAAGGTGGCACGATGTGGTCATTTAAGACGTAATTACATCTATGCTGTTGTTCCGTGGTATTATCGACGGAGCCTTGTATTCCATTTGCCTTTAGTTTTTGGAATATAGAGATTCCTCTCGTATACACTGGCCTCTTCTGTACCAAGGTACAAACAACAGCGTTAACCATATAATACAACTTTAAAAGTTTCACTCTTTCTCTGTCTATTCTATTTCTCCCTTATCTTTGGGACTTACCGAGCGATTTGTTCACTGACGACATTCTCTTTCTTCTTCTTTGAATATCGTAAGGTGATTCGGACCTTCCAGAGATTGAGCCTAACACTGAAGACTTGGACCAGTTTAATGAAGATCCCGAGCTGTAGTTACACTTGTACATTTCCTTTACATTCTGTATCTTCCATTTCTATTATGCCACTGTTTAGGTATCGTCTTATTCCATGTATTTACTTTTTCATGCATTGTACAGAAAGAATGTTAATAAAAAAAGTTGATGTTCATTACATTTGTCTCTTGTGTACATTTCTTTTATATTGCTTAGTTACGCTTAGTGTATTTGCTTCTGAGTAAATACGTAGTGCCTCATCGTATCCTCTGCCCGTATACTGGGAAGCGGGGCGTGACAACTTCGATCCCTGGCGTCGTGGGGCAGGGAACTACCAGCCAGGGATAACCGAGTAGGGGAGTTGCCCGGTTGCCTCTTGGCGAGGGCTTCGGATCCCTGACGTCGGTGGGTAGGGAACTACCAGCCAGGGATAACCGAGCAGGGTAGCTGCCTGGTTGCCTCTTGGCGAGGGCTTCGGATCCCCGGCATCGGTAGGTAGGGAACTACAAACCAGGGATAACCGAGCAGAGTAGCTGCCCGGTCGCTTCTTGATGAGGGCTTCGGATCCCTGGCGTCGGTGGGTAGGGAACTACCAGCCAGGGATAACCGAGCAGGGTAGCTGCTTGGTTGAGTCGTGAGGTTCTGTCCGATCTTCCCTGATGTTTGAACATTGAGAGGGGCGACCGTCGTAGGCGGCACATGCCAGGAATTCTTAAAGGTACTTCCTCGATCCCTTTCCACCTCTATTGTAACTTTTTCTTTATTTTTCTGTAAGGCTGAAGAACCCATAGTACCCTTTGGAATTGATAAAAACTCTTCTTTTTGCAACGTCATATTGTTCCCTTCTTATTATATAAACAGAAAGAACTTGAGAAAAGTTTACATTGCCTTAGTGAAAGATGAAGTACACGCTCGTAGATATTCTTTTTATTGGTACAGATTGAGCTTCTCGGCGTTGTAAGGCCATGGAAACTTCCTCCCATCCGCGTCTTGCAAGCGGTAGGCTCCACTGGGCAGGGCCTCAGAAACGAGGAAGGGACCGTCCCACTTTGGAGAAAATTTATGCAAATTTCCTTGATCGACGAACTCGTTCCGTCTCAAGACTAAATCTCCGGTCTTGAAGAAGCGACGCTTGACTCGCGCGTTGTAGTAGCGGGCGGTTTGCTGTTGATAGGCGGCAGCTCTGATATGAGCATGGTCTCGTTTCTCCAACAAAATGTCCAGGTTAGTTCGGAGTGCCGAGGTGTTCGCTTCATCGTCGAAGTGCTCGACCCGGTGACTGGGGAGTCCGATCTCCGCTGGGACCATTGTCTCGGTTCCGTAGCAGAGGCTGAAAGGAGTTTCCCCGGTGGGGGTTTTCTTCGACGTGCGCAGGGCCCACAGGACCCGGGGTAATTCTTCGACCCAACTACCCTGGCGTCCTTCTAGGTATGTCCGGAGACCTCGGAGGATGTCCTGATTAGCGACCTCGGCTTGCCCGTTGCATTGGGGATGTGCGACCGCGGCGAATTTCATAAGGATGCAATATTCGCTGCAAAATTCCTTAATGCTTTCGTTTTCAAAATTTGTTCCATGGTCGGTGATGATGCACCTCGTGATGCCGAACCGGAGTATCACGTTGTTCTGCAGGAACTTAATAGTCGTGGTGGCGTCCGGTTTCCTGATAGGAATGGCCTCGATCCACTTCGTGAAGTAGTCCACCGCGACTAGGACGTACTTGTGTCCGCCCGTACCGGTAAGGAACTGGCCTATCATGTCCATTCCCCATTGGGCAAACGGCCACGAGGAGGTCAGGGCGGTTAGCTCGGTAGCAGGAAGGCGAGGTATGCTTCCATAGAGCTGGCAGCTTTTGCACCTCCTGACTAGCTTCTGAGCATCCTGATGAATGGTCGGCCTGTAGTACCCCTGGAAGAACGCCTTCTGGATTAATGTGCGGGCCTCTTGGTGCGTGCCGCCAACCCCTTCATGGATCTCACGGAGGACGTAGTTGGCTTCGTGGGGGTCGACGCACCGCAGCAGAAGCTGAGTGAAGGGCTTCTTGTAGAGGTTCCCCTTGCTCC
The DNA here is from genome assembly GCA_030015575.1 of Agapanthus africanus. Classification (NCBI taxonomy): domain Eukaryota; kingdom Viridiplantae; phylum Streptophyta; class Magnoliopsida; order Asparagales; family Amaryllidaceae; genus Agapanthus; species Agapanthus africanus. The sequence continues at coordinate 394,304,265 of JASDDO010000010.1, read as the reverse complement.
AGACGAAATGGCGAGCTCTGGCTCGGAGACGGCGGGCTTCTCCCCAATCTTCTGGGAGCGTACCTTCCCTCAGGAATTCTATGAGGGGCTTCCTCTAGTCCCAGCCTTCTTCCCGGGCTGTATACACTTGAAGTATTGTTGCCCCGTCTTCCACACTGGGCCGTGGCAAGACCTCGAACAGGATGCTCCTCTTGTTGTTGGCCGAGTAGGATGATGCCAGCTTACTCAAGGTGTCAGCTTGGGCGTTGAGCTATCTGGGGATCTGCTCTATCTGAACTTCGTTGAAGTCCTTTCGCAGTCTTCTTACCTCGGCCAGATACTTCACCATCAGAGGCTCCCGTTCCTCGAATCGGCCCGTCACTTGGCCGACGACTAGGGCGGAGTCACTGCGGATCCAAATCGTTTTCAGCCCCAGTCCTGAGGCTATGCGCAGTCCGGCCACCAAGGCCTCGTATTCCGCCGTGTTATTTGAGGCCTTGAACCCGAGCTTCAGGAAATACTCCATTTCTGTCTCATTCGGGCCCCGAATGATGAGGCCGGCACTGCAGCCTTCCTCGGTTGAGGAGACGTCGACGTAAAGGATCCAATCAGGGACTGAGTCGGGCTTCCCGTCGGCAGAGGGTTGAGCTGCGGGGGCCGGCGTTGACTCTAGCTCCTTGCTGGGGATGGTGCACTCGACGACAAACTCGACCAGGGCTTGTGCTTTGATGGCCTGCCTCGAACGGTATTTTATGTCGAACCGGGACAACTCCCACCTCCACTTTTCCAAGCGGCCAGAAGACTCGGATGAGGCGAGGATAGCCCCCAAAGGGCGCTCGGTAAGAACGAGGATGGTGTGCACCTGGAAATAGTGCCTCAGCTTTCTTAAGGCCACAATGAGTGCCAAGACGATCTTCTCTATGGCCGGGTATCTCGTTTCTGCGTCTTTGAAGACTTGGCTCGCATAGGTGCTTCTTCAATTGGTCAAATGCGGTCTGGCACTCCTCCGACCATTCTAACATCAGAATTTTCCTTAGAGCCTTGAAGAATGGGAGGCACTTCTCCCCAGACATCGACATGAAACATGACAGAGCGGCTACCCGCCCTGTCAGCCACATGATCTTGACATTAGTCTTGGGCGCGGCCATGTTGAGGATGGTGTTGATTTTCTCCGGGTTAGCCACGATCCCACGGTGAGTGACCATGAAACCGAGGAACTTTCCCCCGGTGACCCCAAATGCACACCTGGCGGAGTTTAGTTTCATCTTGAACTTGCGGAGGATGTCGAAGGCCTCTCCCAGATCCTTGGTATGGCCGACCGATGAGACGGACTTGATGAGCATGTCGTCGATATAAACTTTCATGTTCCTGCCGATCTGCGGTTTGAACATGCGATTGACCAAGCGTTGGTATATGGCTCCGGCGTTTTTGAGGCCGAAAGGCATTACCTTGTAGCAGTATACCCCCCGGTCCATTGTGAATGCGGTGAGATCTTCGTCTGCCGGATTCATACGGATCTGATTGTAGCTGGAAAAGGCGTCCATGAAGCTAAGTAGCTCGTGGCCTGCCGAGTTGTCGACGAGGTGATCTATCCGAGGGAGGGGATAGTTGTCTTTTTGGAAGGCCTTGTTGAGGTCGGTGAAGTCGACGTACATGCGCCACTTCCCGCTTGACTTTTTCACCATGACCATGTTTGCCAACCATTCGGAGTAAGGCACATTCCGAATGAAGTTGGCGGCGAGGAGCCTGTCTACCTCGTCCTCGATTGCCTTCTGCTTGATCGGGGCAAAGCTTCGCTTCTTCTACCTGACGGGTCAGGCCGTAGGATCTACCCGAGCTTATGAGATATGATTTTGGGGACGATCCCAGGCATGTCAGCAGGAGTCCAGGCGAACATGTCAGAGTTGTTTCTGAGGAAGCCAACTAGGTCTTCTTGCTGAGTCTCTGTCAGAAGCGACTCGATCTGAACGGTTCATTGAACGTCCCCATCTACGAGGGGGACCTCTGTCAATGGCTCCACCGGGGTCCCTCGGACCTCCTTTTGCTCGTCGTGAGTGTCTAGAGAACCCCTGATTTCACTCTCGGCCTCAACATCGTTGTTTGCCCGCTCAGACGAAGATGTTGAAGCGAAGCAAACCTTTGCAGTCCGCTGGTCTCCGTAGGCCCGACCTATCCCGCCTTGGTCGAGCGGGAACTTCATCGCCAGGTGGTAGGTCGATATCTGGGCCCTGAGGGAGTTCAGCGTTGGGCGGCTGAGGAGAATATTATAGGCCGATGGGATTCTCGCTACGATGAATTCCACAGGCACTGTTCACGTACGACCAACCTCCCCGACGTTAAATTACAGAGTGATTACCCTTTCCGCCGGGATGGAGTGATTGGTGAATCCTGACAGGACGTAGGAGGTCGGCCTTAGGTTTGCCGGGGTGAGCCTCATGCGCAGAAAGCAGTCGTAAAAGAGTATATCCACCGAGCTTCCCGAGTTGACTAGTATCCTCTGCACTTTGTAGTGGTGGACCCGAGCTGTGATCACCAGCGGGTCGTTGTGGGCAGGGATATACTGTGGAGGTCCTCGTCGTAAAAAACGATCGGTTCGGTCTCCCTGGCCTTCTTCCTCGGACGGCTATTAGCCTCCGCGACCGGCGTGGGGTGCTGAGCCTCGTAGGTACTCGATGTACCCCCCGCTGACATGACCATGATTTGGCCGATTGTCAACTCGCCGGGAGGGGGACGTTGCTCTTGCTCACGGTCAGCCTGCCGCTTGTCTCGCAAGTATGTTGCCAGGTGCTCCAAACGGATGAGCTCATTAATGTAGTCTCGGAGCTGCTTACAGTTCTCCGTGGAGTGGCCTTGTGACCTGTGGAAGCCGTAGTAGGGGCCCCGGGTGCGCTTTGCCGCTATGCGCGAGACCGGGGGGAGTTTGAAGAACCTCTTGCCCTTAGCCTCCTCTAGCAGTACCGTCTGGGAGACGTTGAGCGGTGTGTACTCCTGAAACTTCGGGGAGTAGGGCTTTGTCCACTCAAGCCTCTTTTTCTCTTCCCTCGTCCTTTTCTTCTGGTCAGTTTGCTCTGCCTGGGGGAGATTTGCGTTCACCTCGGACTTGAGCTGGATCTCTCGCTCGGTCCAGGCCTTTACCTCGTCCATGGTCTTAGGTTGCGCTAATGCAAAGGAGCGTAACCACTTCTTGTGCCTAAGACCTGACCTGAGGGCCATAATTACCGTCTCGTCCCGGTGTTCTGGGACCTCGAGGAGGGTATTGTAGAAGCGAGTTACGTACCCTTTGAAGATTTCCTTGTCCCCGCTTTTTATCGTGAAGAGGTGGTCGACGGTCTGCTTCTACCGTCTGTTCCCGACGAAGTGGTCGAGGAATTGGGTGGCCAGCTCGTCGAATGTTAAGATCGAGCGTGGCGCGAGTCCTCGGAACTAGTCTCGTCCGGAGCGGATGAGAGTGACTGGGAAAGCTTGGCATTGGGCGGCGTCGGAACAGTCCTGGAAACTCATCTCGGCTGTGAACACGTCCAAGTGGTCCTTCGGGTCTGACTTCCCGTCGAAGATCGAGACCTTTGGGGGCTTGTTCCGAGAGGAGACATGGATGGCGAGAAGCTCTTCGGTGAAGGGTTTTTTGAGCGAGTCGGCGGCGTACTTAGCCCCGTGGCTCGAATGACGACCTTCCCGATGCATACCCTCGATCATCTTTTCGAGGGCGTCGAGTCGGTCGTGGTATCCCGAGGAGTTGGCATACTCTGATTTTTGGCCTCGGCTACCGGAGACCTTTGTGTGGCCTCGGCCTCGATTCCGTTCGATGACGTTCCTCAGGTTTCCTGGCGAGGTCATTTTCGAGCTGCCATGGCGAGTCCCGTGTGCGTGACCCTGTCGAGGGAGGGGGTGCCGATCATGCCTGGGTACAGGCGAGCTGACCGACACGGGGGCGCAAGGGGGCTCGGGGTGAGATGCTCTGTCACGCCCCGCTTCCCAGAGTATGCTAAAATGGGCACGTGACATAGCCAACCATGCTACCTGTGGGTAGGAAGCATCCATCCACAGTCACATTACGGCTGTAGAGATATCAAGAACAAAATAAAACTATCTAAACATGTCCATAATCCAAGATAACATGAGTCAATAATAATGAAGGTGAGGAAGAAAAAGATCCAATACACAATAACTGGAATGTATGTCCCATAATGCGGGCTCACATCAGGAATAAACTGCAGAAAATAAATGAACTAGCTACTACTGAACTCACAGCTCAACCTGCTGGCTGAAGTACTCCTGCTCGGACTGCAACAACGGTACGGAATCTGGACCATGCAAAACCCAGACGTCAGCGCGTCATGTCATCAAGTAATAAACATAAACAGGGTAACAGGCAATACAATATAAACATGAATAAAATAAGGGTAACAATAATATGAATCAGAGCAGTGCAGGGTAGGGTACAGTAGGTAACTAAACTGTTCTATCAGGTGCTCTGTTCTAAAGTCTTTGAAACCAAATTGATGAATCATCGATATAACTCAATAGTATCCCGTACATACCCGGGACTACGGCCCCAAGATTCTCGGGCTGAAACCGAGACATGCCGCTAGGCACCAAATAGGAAGTGTACAGATGAATGATGGTCAGCAACATCATTCCAAGGCTGGCCTAGCCTAAAACTGATCAGAACAAGTAGTGAACTGTTGAGTTACAAGTCAGGTTTCACCTTTGATTTCCCCATACCCCCAAGTTATATGTGTAAGCCAAGTCAGGTATACCGTAATCAAGAAACTAATGCCAATACAGGATCAGGTAAACAGGTTTGTCTGGATAGACAACAGGAACGGTCCATGAGGACTACAAGTCAGGTTCGTTGGCATTAGACACAAGATCAGGTAACGGGTCAGGTCATGGTACATCAGGTCAAGTCAACAGTATACGGTACCATGTTGGGTCAAGCACTATGTATGTAGCAAGTCAGGTCAAGAAATAAGCGATATCATATGTGTACTCACAATCAGTTATATAATCAAGCATGGTTATCAACAACATGATATAAGCAATGAATTAAGCAATAGGCAGATGCACTCAATTTGCAGTACAGTTATTAGTTGCGTCACAGAGATGATTTCAACATTATAAGAATGCAGTAAGACAATTATAGCCATTTAATCATGTTAACAAGTTTAAGACTTCATGGATGCAATGTTATACGTATAAATAGGTTCCACGGATGAAATCACAATTTAAGCAGGTTAAATGTATACAAGTGTCCGAATGAAGTAAAACGGTAGATAAGGTGCTATAGGCTACATCATCAATGAAAGTGTAGTTAAAACATGTAAATGTGATTATTAGGTTCCAAAACAGTAATTGCAACGGGTAGGTTCCAAGTTTGAAGATAAAATGTTATATATGAATATTGAACACGAAAATGGGAAAAGATCTTACTAGAGTTAAACTACAAGTTTAGGGTGTTCTCAATGTATAAGTAAATATTATTTAGCATGTAGCAAGGGGTACTTGCCTCGACGGGTCGCGAACCGGAAAAACGGAACGTAAAACGTCGGTGGGGAAAACTCACGACGGGCGCACGGTTCACGGAACGAACCCAAACGACGAACAGTGAAGCCACACGGGTTGGGGTACCATGCTGGAACGTCGGGACATGTCGCCGGCATGGCCGGATTCCGGCGAGATGCAAAACAGCGACGATCAAGAAATGCAATCAAGAAAAGAAAAGAAAACAAAGAAGAAGGGAAGGAGGATGGAGAAGGGAAGGCTTACAGTGGTCTGTAGAGAGGTCGTGAGGATCGACGGCGCCGATGAAAACTCCGGCGGACCACCTGCAGGGAAACCACGGCGATCAAGAATGGAACCGACGCAAGAAAAGAAAAGAAAAGGAAGGAAAAGAAGAAGCGGATCTTACTGGTAGGGTGTTCTAAGAATTCAGGGGAGGCGGCACGGGGCAACGACGATGAGGGTTGTCGGCGTGGTGATATTCCGGCGATGGCAGTGGGTTACGGTGTGCAGTCGTGGCCGTGGGGTCTGTAGAGGGAGGTGGCAGCGGTTTGAAAGGCCGGGACGTGGAGAGGGATGCGAGGAGGAGACGAGGGCGATGACGGCGAGTCACCGGTGAGGTTGGGCTCGCGGGGGTTTGCACTGGTGGCCTCGTCGGGGTGTGGAAGCGCTCGGGATCGTGGGGAAATGGAGGAAGGAGGTGGGTGTGGCTGCGATGAGGGCGAGGAGGCGATGAAGTCGGAGCTGATGGCGTTGGCATTGGGGCTGCGGCTGTGGAAGACGAGGCGGTAGGGTTTCTCGTCGCTGGGTGGGTTCGCTCGTGAAAGAAAAGAAAAGGAATAAGAGAGATTATATAGAGGAGAGGGAGAGAGAGAGAGGAGAGATATATATAGAGAGAGAGATAGAAAGAGATAGAGACGGGGAGAGAGAGGAGAGATAACTGAGGTGGGGCCCACGGGTTAATAGAGAGATCGTGATTGGCTGGCCCAAAATTTTGAATAAAAGATTTAAAAGATTTTAAGGGAACAATATATTATTATATGGTTAACTTAAAATATGCGATGGTTTAAATATATTAGAAAATGGGATTTTGGCGCAAAGTAAAACATTTTCAAATTGCGCCCAGGTCGGGTCCAAAAATTTGAAATTGAAATAAGAATATTTTAGGCGGGATCCAAAATTTAAAATGAAGTATTTTATGATCAAAAAGTATACCCCCAAGACGGACACACGTACGTGCGCGTAGCCGTCCAAACTCGCCCGTTTCACTGAACGGGACGAGAACACGATGCACGGACGCTACAACAGGGTTAGGGGTGTCAAGTAGGTCATGATGAATATTTTTAATTCTATTTTAGTTGCCATAAATTGTTATATTCAAAATTGAATTGACGGGGTAAAATTGAAATAAGTAACAATCAAGCAAGATAAATACCACACATCAACATATGATAACTAGAATTAGTAGAACTGTACTCGGTTGTTACATTATACCCAACTACAAAAAGAATTTCGTCCTCGAAATTCCAAGAATACAAAGATAGACGACCAAATAACTACAAGAAAAGATGAGGAAACTTCTGCCGGATTTCATCTTCTCGTTCCCAAGTGGACTCTCCATGCGAGCGATTACCCCAAGAAACAAGCATAAGAGGGATCACCTTGTTCTTAAGAACCTTTTCCCTTCGATCCACAATTTCAACCGGTCGCTCCTCGAAAGTCAAGTTTTCTCGTACTGTTAGCTCCGAATGATCCAATACGTGCGTTTCATCTCGAACATACCTACGGAGTTGAGATACGTGAAACACATCGTGCACATTCGCCAAGGACTGTGGTAACGCCAAATGATACGCTACCTCACCAACACACTCCAAGATCTCAAAGGGTCCAACGAATCGAGGACTAAGCTTTCCTCGACTTCCAAAACGAATCACCCCTCTAGTTGGTGATATCTTCAAGAATACCAACTCACCCACGACAAACTCTAGAGGTCTTCTCGACGTATCTGCCCAACTCTTCTGTCGGTCTTGAGCTGCCTTCATATGATTTCTGATAGTGTTAACCTTCTCAACTGTCTGCACAACCAAATCTGGTTCCAACAATCTTCGTTCACCGATATCGTCCCAACAAACAGGTGAACGCCATTTACGACCATACAAAGCTTCAAATGGAGCCATCTGGATAGTTGCCTGAAAACTGTTGTTGTAAGAAAACTCCACCAAATGCAGATGATCCTCCCAAGAACCCTTGAAATCCAACATGCATGTTCTCAACATATCCTCAAGAGTTTGGATTGTTCTCTCTGACTGACCATCAGTTTGAGGATAATAAGCTGTGCTAAATTTCAATCGAGTCCCCAAACTTTCCTGTAAACTCCGCCAAAAGTGTGATAAGAACCGAGTGTCCCGATCGGACACGATGCTTACCGGTACTCCATGCAATCTTACAATCTCCTGCATGTACCGCTCTGCCAAAGTCTCTGTTGATTGACCGACCCGAAAAGGAATAAAGTGAGTTGCCTTGGTCAATCGATCAACAATCACCCATACAGCATTGTTGCCTTTTGGACTCCGCGGTAAAGCCGTCACGAAATCCATGGTTATATGTTCCCACTTCCACTAAAGAATCGGAAGTGGTTGCAATAAACCAGCAACCCTTTGATGTTCAGCCTTAACTTGCTGACACACCAAGCACTTTGTCACAAAGCGAGCAATCTCCCATTTCATGCCTTCCCACCAGAAATGCTGTCGAATATCTCGGTATATCTTTGTGCCTCCTGGATGTACAGAATAAGCTGAACTGTGTGCCTCCTTCATAAGCTCTTCACGAATATCCCCCTTTGGCACACACAAATGGCTACCATACCTCAACGAGCCATCTTCGTGGATCAATAAATCTGTTCGTAGTCCGGCTTCAACCTGCTATCGAAACTTTTGCAGTTTAGGATCCTGCGATTGTGCTGCTTTAATATTCTCGATCAACGATGAATGTACATGCAGCTGCATCAACTGTCCCGTAGAATGCGGTAGCACAACCTCCAAGTCAAATCTTCGAAAATCTTCAACGAGCCCCTTCTGCGTAGTTAACACCTGAATTGCTGGTAACCGACTAAGCGCATCCGGCATGACATTAACCTTCCCCGGATGGTACTTAAGATCAAGATCGTAGTCAGCCATCAGCTCCAACCATCTACGCTGCCTCATATTAAGCTCCTTCTGCGTGAACACATACTTCAAGCTCTTATGATCAGTAAAAACTTCGACCCTTTCGCCTAAAAGGTAGTGTCTCCAAATCTTCAAAGCGAAAATCACTGCCGCAAGTTCCAAGTCATGAGTTGGATAATTCTTCTCATGGGTCTTCAACTGTCTCGATGCGTACGCTACAACCTTCCCATGCTGCATCAAAACACATCCTAATCCTTTCCCAGATGCGTCGCTGTGAATCACCAATCCTCCGGAATTGTCTGGCACGGCCAGAATAGGGGCGGTTATCAACTTCTGCTTCAACGTCTCAAAACCTAATGCACATTTGTCCGTCTATATAAAATGTACCTCCTTGCGCGTAAGCTTGGTTAACGGCTCTGCCAGACGAGCAAAGTTCTCTACAAATCTTTTGTACTATCCGGCGAGTCCAAGAAAACTTCTTATCTCCGCAACATTCTTTGGAATTGGCCAATCACGAACTGCTGCAATCTTCTCTGGATCGACGGCAATTCTATCGCCAGACACAACATGCCCCCAAAACTTCACTTCCTCCAGCCAAAACTCGCACTTACTCATCTTCGCATAAAGCTTCTCCTGTCTCAACGTCTGCAGTGCGATCTTCAAATGTTCTGCATGCTCTTCAAAACTCTTCGAGTAAACCAGAATATCGTCAATGAACACCACAATAAACTGGTCCAAGAACGGTGAAAAGATTCGGTTCATCAAGTCCATGAATACTGCCGGCGCATTCGTTACTCCGAAGGGCATCACTAAGTATTCGTAATGTCCATACCGAGTTCGGAACGCCGTCTTGCAAATATCTTCTGCTTTCACTCGGACCTGATGATATCCGGATCGCAAATCCAACTTCGAGAATACTCTCGCGCCACTAAGCTGCTCAAAAAGTTCGCCAATGCGAGGGATCGGGTACTTGTTCTTAATAGTCACCCGGTTTAATTCTCGATAGTCGATGCACATCCTTCTTGTGCCATCCTTCTTCTTTACTAGAAGAACTGGAGCTCCCCAAGGCGAGTTACTGCTTCGAATCCAACCTTTTTCAAGCAATTCAGCAACCTGTTTCTTGACTTCTTCCAACTCTACTGGTGCCATTGGATAATACGCTTTGGATACTGGCGCTGCACCAGGAATAAGATCAATTGCGAACTCCACATCTCGCTTCGGCGGTAATCCCGATATATCTTCAAACACGTCCATAAAATCGTGAACAACAGCCGGCTCTTTACTTTCATCAACTCTCATTGCTGCAAGAATATCATTTGTCGGCCTAGCCCTAAACTCGACTGGCCCGACAGAACTGTTTCCTCCAGTGAAGGTAAACTCGGGATATCCGGGAATCTGGAAAATTACTTTCTTTGCCCTACAATCAATGTGAGCGTGGAAAGTGCCAAGAAAATCCATTCCCAATACGACTTCATAGCTGCCCGTATCAATCACCAAGAAATCTGCAAAAAGCTCCCGTCCGCACACAACAACTGTACAATCTTTACATTCCCTACTAGATATGATTTTCCCATTCCCAGTGTGTATGTCCCAGAAACTAGACAGGGTCGTGCAGTCAATCGAGTGTGTAGTTATAAACTTGGATGACATAAAACAATGGGATGCACCAGAATCAAATAACGCTAATATGGGAAAACCATGAACAAGTAGAGTACCTGAAACAACTTCTCCTGACGCCTTAGCTTCTTCAGCTGTCAAGGTAAAAGCTCGAGCCTGATTAGGTCCTTGAGTCAGCTGTTTCTGTCCCTGGAACGGTCTTTGCGGAGCTTCTGAAAATCATCTCTCGTACAAAGCTTTGACGGACAGGCACTAACAGCGTGATCTACCGCTCCACAAACCAAACAGAGTCCCAGCCTCCTTCGACAATCCTTTTGCATGTGGCTAGGCAAATTGCAGTAGTTACAAGTCATGCTCTTTCTTCGATCGACGACAATAGGCTTCTTCATGGGTGCTACGCCTCGATGGTCCACTGGAATACCTCTGCGACCCTGAGCTCAGTTTGGTACAAATGCTGGCTTCCTTACTGCAATTGCTGTCTACTGCGAACCCCCATTCTTCCCAGATAGGCTCTGCTGTTCCTGAGCTGCCGTAAGAACCTGTGAGAAAGTGGTCAAACCCAGGGAGACAATCTGCTTCTGGATGTCCACATCCAAGCTTCGCATGAACCTCCGTGCCCTGTCTGCATCGTTGGCAACTAAAGGTCCATCGAATCTGCTGAGTCTCGTCCATTCTGCCGCATGCACATCTACGGGTGCTCCATTCTGCTTTATCCCGATGAATTTCTCTTACATTTCTTCCCGTGCAGTCCGCGGGAAGAACTTCTCCAGGAAACTCTTAGAAAAATCCGCCCACTTGATCGGCTTGGGCAAGTGGGTCTCCTCCACAAGCCACCATTCTCGGGCGTAGTCCACTAACTGAATGCGTACCACGTCAACTCTTTTCTCATCTGGAATATGTGCCGCAATAAGCAAGTTCTCTGTGTCAACTAGCCACTGCTCTGCTGGCAATGGCTCCTCCAAACCAGTAAATGTAGACGGACCCAAACGCCTGAAATCTGCTACGGTCCCCACTCGATCAACTGGTTTAGCTTCAACCTTGTCTACGGACTGCTGAACGGTCCGCAAACCTTCCTGGAACGATTTCGCTTGCTGCTGGATCAACTCGGTCTGTCTCTTTTGATTCTCTAGCATTCCCCTTATCACTCCAAGCATAGCGGATTCGTCCACACGCCTTTGGTACGTCTTCAAATTCTTATCTGCTATAATCCTGAAATCAAAACACCCAACATTAACATGATGATAGATTTAAAATATAGATCAAGACTAGAACTCCAAGTTACTTAAATAGAGTACCGCATTGTAACTATGCTGTGGTATCATAGCCACAATTACATAACTCCACCCAAGTCGCCTAAGTCCTAGAGATAACAAGGAATTAGGTTTTCGAGTCGATATGCAAAGAAAGTTTGCACATCGTAAAAGATATAACCAGGAAGAATGTGATTCAAGAACGGTAAACGGCAAGGTGGCAGGACATGTTTCCTAAACGCGGGTATTCTGATTCGTGTATTGGGTACAATACCCAACTACAAAAGAATCAACCCGACTAACCTATGGCTCTGATACCAAAAGAACCATATCACGCCCCGCTTCCCAGAGTACGCTAAAATGGGCATGTGACATAGCCAACCATGCTACCTGTGGGTAGGAAGCATCCATCCACAGTCACATTACGGCTGTAGAGATATCAAGAACAAAATAAAACTATCAAAACATGTCCATAATCCAAGATAACATGAGTCAATAATAATAAAGGTGTAGAAGCAAAAGATCCAATACACAATAACTGGAATGTATGTCCCATAATGCGGGCTCACATCAGGAATAAACTGCAGAAAATAAATAAACTAGCTACTACTGAACTCACAGCTCAGCTTGCTGGCTGAAGTACTCCTGCTCGGACAGCAACAGCGGTACGGAATCCGGGCCATGCAAAACCCAGACGTCAGCGCGTCATGTCATCAAGTAATAAACATAAACAGGGTAACAGGCAATGCAATATAAACATGAATAAAACAAGGGTAACAATAATATGAATCGGAGCAGTGCAGGGTAGGGTGCAGAAGGTAACTAAACTGTTCTATCAGGTGCTCTGTTCTAAAGTCTTTGAAACCAAATTGATGAATCATCGATGTAACTCAATAGTATCCCGTGCATACCCGGGACCACGGCCCCAAGATTCTCGGGCTGAAACCGAGACATGCCGCTAGGCACTAAACAGGAAGTGTACAGATAAATGATGGTCAGCAACATCATTCCAAGGCTGGCCTAGCCTAAAACTGATCAGAACAAGTAGTGAACTGTTGAGTTACAAGTCAGGTTTCACCTTTGATTTCCCCATACCACCAAGTTATATGTGTAAGCCAAGTCAGGTATACCGTAATCAAGAAACTAATGCCAACACAGGATCAGGTAAACAAGTTTGTCTGGATAGACAACAGGAACGGTCCATGAGGACTACAAGTCAGGGTCGTTGGCATTAGACACAAGATCAGGTAACGGGTGAGGTCATGGTATATCAGGTCAAGTCAACAGTATACGGTACCATGTTGGGTCAAGCACTATGTATGTAGCAAGTCAGGTCAAGAAATAAGCGATATCATATGTGTACTCACAATCAGTTATATAATCAAGCATGGTTATCAACAACATGATATAAGCAATGAATTAAGCAATAGGCAGATGTACTCAATTTGCCGTACAGTTATTAGTTGCGTCACAGAGATGATTTCAACATTATAAGAATGCAGTAAGACAATTATAGCCATTTAATCATGTTAACAAGTTTAAGATTTCATGGATGCAATGTTATACGTATAAATAGGTTCCACGGATGAAATCACAATTTAAGCAGGTTAAATGCATACAAGTGTCCGAATGAAGTAAAACGGTAGATAAGGTGCTATAGGCTACATCATCAATGAAAGTGTAGTTAAAACATGTAAATGTGATTATTAGGTTCCAAAACAGTAATTGCAACGGGTAGGTTCCAAGTTTGAAGATAAAATGTTATATATCAATATTGAACACGAAAATGGGAAAAGATCTTACTAGAGTTAAACTACAAGTTTAGGGTGTTCTCAATGTATAAGTAAATATTATTTAGCATGTAGCAAGGGGTACTTGCCTCGACGGGTCGCGAACCGGGAAAACGAAACGTAAAATGTCGGCGGGGAAAACTCGCGACGGGCACACGGTTCACGGAACGAACCCAAATGATGAACAGTGAAGCCACACGGGTCGAGGTACCACGCTGGAACGTCGGGACATGTCGCCGGCACGGTCGGATTCCGGCGAGATGCAAAACAGCGACGATCAAGAAATGCAATCAAGAAAAGAAAAGAAAACAAAGAAGAAGGGAAGGAGGATGGAGAAGGGAAGGCTTATAGTGGTCTGTAGAGGGGTCGTGAGGATCGACGGCGTCGACGAAAACTCCAGCGGACCACCTGCAGGGAAACCACGGCGATCAAGAATAGAACCGACGCAAGAAAAGAAAAGAAAAGGAAGGAAAAGAAGAAGCGGATCTTACTGGTATGGTGTTCTGAGAATTCAGGGGAGGCGGCACGGGGCTATGACGATGAGGGTTGTCGGCGTGGTGATATTCCGGCGAAGGCAGTGGGTTACGGTGTGCAGTCGTGGCCGTGGGGTCTGTAGAGGGAGGTGGCAGCGGTTTGAAAGGCCGGGACGTGGAGAGGGATGCGAGGAGGAGACGAGTGCGATGACGGCGAGTCACCGGCGAGGTTGGGCTCGCGGGGGTTTGCACTGATGGCCTCGTCGGGGTGTGCAGGCGCTCGGGATCGTGGGGAAATGGAGGAAGGGGGTGGGTGTGGCTGCGATGAGGGCGAGGAGGCGATGAAGTCGGAGCTGATGGCGTCGGCGTTGGGGCTGCGGCGGTGGAAGACGAGGCGGTAGGGTTTCTCGTTGCTGGGTGGGTTCGCTCGTGAAAGAAAAGAAAAGGAAGAAGAGAGATTATATAGAAGAGAGAGAGAGAGAAAGATAGAGAGAGAGAGAGGAGAGATATATATAGAGAGAGAGATAGAAAGAGATAGAGACGGGGAGAGAGAGAGGAGAGATAACTGAGGTGGGGCCCACGGGTAATAGAGAGATCGTGATTGGCTGGTCCAAAATTTTGAATAAAAGATTTAAAAGATTTTAAGGGAACAGTATATTATTATATGGTTAACTTAAAATATACGATAGTTTAAATATATTAGAAAATAGGATTTTGGCGCAAAATAAAACATTTTCTAATTGCGTCCGGGTCGGGTCCAAAAATTTAAAATTGATATAAGAATATTTTAGACGGGATCCAAAATTTAAAATGAAGTATTTTATGATTGTAACACCCGAGCCCAATGCTACTATTTTTCTGTTATTGGTTGAGCATTAGATATTACGCATTTCATTTATCTTGCTTATTTGGGTCTTACTGTAAAATTTTATCTGGCTAAGTCATTCTGCATATAACAAATTTTAGCATCTAAAATAAAATTAAAAAAATATTCATCTTGGCCTACTTGACATCCTTAGCCTCGTGGTAGCGTCCGTGCAGTGTGTTCTCGTCCCGTTCAGTGAAACGGGCGAGTTTGGATGGCTACGTGCACGTGCGTGTGTCCGTTTTGAGAGTATGCTTTTTAATCATAAAACATTTCATTTTAAAATTTGGAACCCGCTTAAAATCCTATTATTTGAATTTCGAATTTTTGAACCCAACCCGGGCGCAATTTGGAAATGTTTCATTTGGCGCCAAAATCCTAAATTTTAATATTATTAAAACCTTCGCATATATTTTTCTAACTAACCTGATATCTTACTGTTCATTACCTATCTTTTAAATCTTTAAGTTAACCATATAATATTTTTACAATCTTTTATATCCTTCTTAATTTATTCTCTCAGCCAATCACAACTCCCCTTTAACCCCGCGGGCCCCACTTTCTCTCTCTCTCTCTCTAACCACTCTCTCAGCCAATCACAACTCCCCTTTAACCACTCTCTCTCTCCACTTTTTCCTCTCTCTCCCTCCACTTTTTCCTCTCTCCCCCTCTCCCTCATATATTCTCTCGTACTTCTCTTTATCATTTTTCTCTTCTTGCTTCATGTCTCGTTTCTCATTTCTTTTAACTGTTCTTTTGTTGCCGAAATTCCGTCGTGCCGGTGACTTTTCTCGACGTTCCAGCGAGATACCCCGACCCGTGTGGTTCCTTTGTTCGTCGTTTGGGTTCATTCCGTGAACCGTGCGCCGTCGCGAGTTTTCCCCGCCGACGGTTAACGTTCCGTTTTCCCGATTCGCGACCCATCGAGGCAAGTTAATCTTGCTACATGCTATATACTTTTATAATCTTCATTTTATAATGTTATACATTTGAAAATCTTATAGTTTACATATGAAATGTCGTTGAAAAATCGGATATGACAAATCTGAAATTTACTGTATACCTTATCTTATAAAATTCATTATAAATCATAGAAAAATCATTAGTATACGTTCTTTAGTTCGTTACGAAGCTAATTCAGAATACTATAACTCTATGAAAAATTTACTTGCAAAATAAATTGTTTAATTAACGTAAAATGCAAATGAACACGTCTCTAAACTGCTGTCCAGGGAAATTCCAGCAGCAAACTTTCAACTTTGAATATTCATAACTTTTTGTAGGGATAACCTGAGATGTTTATACTTATAAAACTGAAAATCTTATTGAATTATCTTTGTTTTGGTATAAGATACGTCTCTTTTGGAGAACGTTTGTTATTTTTAAGCTATTTTACAAATTAGGGTGACGCTGAATTTCTGAACGGAACCTTCTTGTGCATGGTTAATCAGTACATCTTTTATAGTTACTAATCGCTTCGAATATGCTATCCATATTAATATTATTATATCAATATTTATATCACATATTGTTTAGTTGTACATCCCACATTACCATTTTACAGTTTTATAACTTTTCGGATACCCGTTTGCATCTATTGCATTTAAGATACATATAATTGCAAGCATAGATCACACTATTACATAATAATGTGATATTAACACTCCATGTTTAATAAATTGCATCCTAATTAATATTGGAACTATAAATGTAACCCTAATCGATAACTGTGCATCCATATCCTTGAAATTATATTTATTTACATATCATATTACATGTTCCAGTTTATTGTTCTGATAGTACTCATGCTTGTTTATTTATACATATACTTATGATAGTTTGATTATGAGCACCCACATGACATCTTGTGCTTCCTGACATGACCTGTTACACTTCCTACTTGACATGACATGGTACCGTACACTCTTGACATGACATGACACCCTATACATATCGACTCAACCTGTTAAAACGTGACCCGACCGGTTACCTGATTTCATGCCTAATGCCGACAAACCTGACCATTCCTGCTGTCGATCCAGACAGACCTACTTTTACTTGATTTTGTGTTGGCATTAGTCCTTGACTACTGAATACCTGACCTGACATACATAGTTTGGGGGTATGGGGAAATCAAAGGTGAAACCGACTTGTAACTCAACAGTTCGATACATTGTTCTGATCAGTCTTACGGGCTTGGCCAGTCCGGGAGTGATGATGCTGACATCACTCGTCCATCCTACTACCTTTTACTGCTTAGCGGCACGTCTCGGACTCAGCCCCGAGGATCATGACCGTGGTCCCGGGCACGCACGGGATACTATTGAGTTACATCGACGATTCATCAATTGGTTTCAAAGACTATAGAGTAGAAAACCTGATAGGACAGTTTAGTCACTACTGCACATTACCCTGTTTATTACTTCTTATTGCTGCTTTATTCATATTCATACTTGCACTGCTTTTTACCATGTTATGCTATATACTTGATATCATGACGCGCTGACGTCTGGGTTTTGCATGGCCCAGATTCCGTACCTTTGTCGTCGACCGAGCAGGAGTACTTCAGCCAGCAGGCTGAACTGTGAGTTCCTTAGAGTTTAGTTTATTTATGTCATTTCATTTCCAGATGTGAGCCCGCATTATGGGACATACTGTTTATTCATTGTATTGGATCATTAGCTTCCGCACTTATTGTTTATTGATTCTTATTATTATGGATTTGGACATGTATTAGATTAGCTTATTATCTTGTTCTTGATATCTTTACAACCGTAATGTGACTGTGGATGGATACTTCCTACCCACAGGTAGCATGGTTGGCTGTGTCACGTGCCCAAATCTTGCGTACTCTTGGAAGCGGGGCGTGACATGGTTTTTTGGTATCAGAGCCATAGGTTAGTCGGGTTGATTCTTTTGTAGTTGCGTATTGTACCCAATACACGAATCAGAATGCCCGTGTTTAGGAAACATGTCCAGCCACATTGACCGTTTTACCATTCTTGAATCGCATTCTTCCTGATTATATCTTTTACGACGTGCAAACTTACTTTGCGTGTCGACTCGGAAACCTGATTTCCTGTTATCCCTAGGACTTGGGCGACTTGGGTGGAGTTAAGTAATTGCGGCTATGATACCGCGGCATAGCTACAATGCATCACTCTATTTAAGTATCTTGGAGTTCTAGCCTTGATCCACATTCAGAATCTATCATCATGCTAATGTTGGGTGTTTTGAGTTCAGGATTATGACAGGTAAGAAGTTGAAGACGTACCAGAGGCGTGTGAACGAAGCCGCCATGCTTGGAGTGATAAGAGGAATGCTGGAAATCAAAGAAACAGCCCGAGCTGATCCAGCAGCAAGTGGACTCGTTTCAGGAAGGTTTGCAGATCGTTCAGCAGTCTGTGAACAAGATTGGAACTAGACCAGTTGACCGAGGAGGGACCGTGGCAGAGTTCAGACGTGTGGGTCCTACTACTTTCACTGGTTTGGAGGAGCCGTGCCAGCCGAGCAGTGGCTAGTCAGCACGGAGAATTTGCTGATTGCGGCACAGATTCCAGAGGACAAAGGAGTTGATGTGGTGCGCATTCAACTAGTGGATTACGCCGAGAGTGGTGGCTTGTGTAGGAGAACCGTTTGCCCAAGCCAAGCAGTTGGGCGGATTTCTCTAAGAGTTTCCTGGAGAAGTTCTTTCCGCGGACTGCACGGGAGGAAATGGAAGAGAAATTTATTGGGCTGAGGCAGAATGGAGCAACCGTGGACGTGCATGCAGCAGAATGGACGAGACTCAGTAGTCTTGCTGGACCTTTCGTGGCCAACAATGTAGACAGCGGTTGCGGTAAGGAAGCAGTTCTGTCGGGCCAGTCGAGTTTAGGGCTAGGCCGACAAACAGTGTTCTTGCAGTTATGGAAGTTGATAGTAATGAAGAGCCGGCAGTTGTTCGCGATTTTATGGACGTATTTGAAGATATATCGGGCTTACCGCCGAAGCGAGATGTGGAGTTCGCGATTGACCTTATTCCTGGTGCAGCGCCAGTATCAAAATCTTATTATCCGATGGCACCGGTGGAATTGGAAGAAGTTAAGAAACAAGTGGGTGAATTACTCGAGAAGGGATGGGTTCGAAGCAGCAACTCACCGTGGGGAGCTCCAGTTCTTTTAGTAAAGAAGAAGGATGGCACGAGAAGGATGTGCATTGATTATCGAGAATTGAACCGGGTGACTATTAAGAACAAGTACCCGATCCCTCGCATTGGAGAACTTTTGAGCAGCTCAGTGGCGCGAGGGTATTCTCGAAACTGGATTTGCGATCAGGATATCATCAGGTCCGAGTAAAAGCAGAAGACATTTGCAAGACGGCGTTTCGAACTCGATATGGACATTTCGAGTATCTAGTGATGCCCTTCGGAGTGACTAATGCGCCAGCAATATTTATGGATTTGATGAACAGGATCTTTTCACCGTTCTTGGACCAGTTTATTGTGGTATTCATTGACGACATTCTGGTGTACTCGAAGAGTCCGGAGGAGCATGCTGAGCATTTAGGGATCGCACTGCAGACGCTGAGACAAGAGAAGTTATCTGCGAAAATGAGTAAGTGTGAATTCTGGCTGGAAGAAGTGAAGTTTCTGGGGCATGTCGTGTCGGGCGATGGAATCGCCGTCGATCCCGAAAGGATTTCAGCAGTTCGAGATTGGCCTATTCCAAAGAATGTTGCGGAGATAAGAAGTTTCCTTGGACTCGCCGGTTACTACAGAAGATTTGTGGAGAACTTCGCGCGTTTAGCTGAGCCGTTAACCAAGCTTACGCGTAAGGAGGTACCGTTTGTTTGGACGGATGGATGTGCTTTAGCCTTCGAGACGTTGAAGCAGAAGTTGATAACCGCCCCGATCCTGACCGTACCGGATGATTCAGGAGGACTGGTGATTCACAGCGACGCATCTGGAAAAGGATTGGGATGTGTTTTAATGCAGAATGGGAAAGTCGTCGCTTACGCATCGAGACAACTGAAGACTCATGAGAAGAATTATCCGACTCATGACTTAGAGCTTGCAGCCGTGATCTTCGCCCTGAAGATTTGGAGACACTACCTTTTGGGCGAGAGAGTCGAAGTCTTTACGGATCACAAGAGTTTGAAATATGTGTTCACTCAGAAGGAGTTGAACATGAGGCGACGCAGATGGTTGGAGCTGATGGCCGACTACGACCTTGATCTTAAGTACCATCCGGGAAAAGTTAACGTCGTGCCAGATGCGCTAAGTCGGTTACCAGCAATTCAGATATCGACTGCACAGAGAGAGATCGTTGCGGATTTTCGGAGATTTGACTTGGAGGTTGTGCTACCACATGCTACAGGATAGTTGATGCAGTTGCAAGTACAGTCGTCCTTAGTTGAGAAGATTAAAGCGACACAATCGCAGGATCCTAGACTGCAAAGGTTTCGAGAGCAGGTTGATGCCGGACTACGAACCGATTTACTGATCCAAGAAGACGGTTCGTTGAGATATGGTAGTCGTGTGTGTGTGCCAAAAGGAGATGTGCGTGAAGAGCTCATGAAGGAGGCACACAGTTCAGCTTACTCTATACATCCAGGAGGGACAAAGATGTACCGAGATTTTCGACATCACTTCTGGTGGGAAGGTATGAAACGGGAAATTGCTCGCTTCGTGGCTAAGTGCTTGGTGTGTCAGCAAGTCAAGGCTGAACACCAACGGGTTGCTGGTTTGTTGCAACCACTTCCGATTCCTCAGTGGAAGTAGGAACTTATAACCATGGATTTCGTGACGGCTTTACCGCGGAGTCCAAAGGGCAACAATGCTGTATGGGTGATTGTCGATCGGTTGACCAAGGCAGCTCACTTTATTCCTTTTCGGGTTGGTCAATCGACAGAGACTTTGGCAGAGCGATACATGCAGGAGATTGTCAGATTGCATGGAGTGCCGGTAAGCATCGTGTCCGATCGGGACACTCGATTCTTGTCGCACTTTTGGAGGAGTTTACAAGAAAGTTTGGGGACTCGATTGAAGTTCAGCACGGCTTATCATCCTCAGACTGATGGACAATCGGAGAGAACGACCCAGACCCTTGAAGATATGTTGAGGGCTTGCATGTTGGACTTCAAAGGTTCTTGGGAAGATCATCTACACCTGGTGGAGTTTTCGTACAACAATAGCTTCCAAGCAACTTTTCAGATGGCTCCGTTTGAAGCACTGTATGGTCGTAAGTGCCGTTCACCTGTTTGTTGGGATGATGTTGGTGAACGAAGGTTACTAGGACCAGATTTGGTGGTACAGACAGTCGAGAAGGTGAATACAATCAGGAAGCATATGAAGGCAGCTCAAGGCAGACAGAAAAGTTGGGCCGACACGTCAAGAAGACCTCTAGAGTTCGCCGTGGGTGATTTGGTATTCCTGAAGATATCACCGACTAGAGGGGTGATTCGCTTTGGGAGTCGGGGAAAGCTTAGCCCTCGATTCGTTGGACCTTTCGAGATATTGGAGCGTGTTGGAGAGGTAGCGTACCATTTGGCGTTACCACAGTCCTTGGCAGGAGTGCACGATGTGTTTCATGTATCTCAACTACGGAGGTATGTTCGAGATGAAACCCAAGTATTGGATCATTCGGAGTTGACTGTACGGGAGGACCTAACTTTTGAAGAGCGACCAGTTGAAATCAAGGATCGGAGAGAAAAGGTTCTTAAGAACAAGGTTATCCTCCTTGTGCTCGTTTCTTGGGGAAATCGATAGCATGGAAAGTCCATGTGGGAGCGAGAAGACGAGATCCGACAGAAGTATCCTCACCTTTTCCTGTAGTCTTCTATCTTGTATTCTTGGAATTTCGAGGACGAAATTCTTTTGTAGTTGGGTATAATGTAACACCCGAGCCCAATGCTACTATTTTTCTGTTATTGGTTGAGCATTAGATATTACGCATTTCATTTATCTTGCTTATTTGGGTCTTACTGTAAAATTTTATCTGGCTAAGTCATTCTGCATATAACAAATTTTAGCATCTAAAATAAAATTAAAAAAATATTCATCTTGGCCTACTTGACATCCTTAGCCTCGTGGTAGCGTCCGTGCAGTGTGTTCTCGTCCCGTTCAGTGAAACGGACGAGTTTGGATGGCTACGTGCACGTGCGTGTGTCCGTTTTGAGAGTATGCTTTTTAATCATAAAACATTTCATTTTAAAATTTGGAACCCGCTTAAAATCCTATTATTTGAATTTCGAATTTTTGAACCCAACCCGGGCGCAATTTGGAAATGTTTCATTTGGCGCCAAAATCCTAAATTTTAATATTATTAAAACCTTCGCATATATTTTTCTAACTAACCTGATATCTTACTGTTCATTACCTATCTTTTAAATCTTTAAGTTAATCATATAATATTTTGACAATCTTTTATATCCTTCTTAATTTATTCTCTCAGCCAATCACAACTCCCCTTTAACCCCGCGGGCCCCACTTTCTCTCTCTCTCTCTCTAACCACTCTCTCAGCCAATCACAACTCCCCTTTAACCACTCTCTCTCTCCACTTTTTCCTCTCTCTCCCTCCACTTTTTCCTCTCTCCCCCTCTCCCTCATATATTCTCTCGTACTTCTCTTTATCATTTTTCTCTTCTTGCTTCATGTCTCGTTTCTCATTTCTTTTAACTGTTCTTTTGTTGCCGAAATTCCGTCGTGCCGGTGACTTTTCTCGACGTTCCAGCGAGATACCCCGACCCGTGTGGTTCCTTTGTTCGTCGTTTGGGTTCATTCCGTGAACCGTGCGCCGTCGCGAGTTTTCCCCGCCGACGGTTAACGTTCCGTTTTCCCGATTCGCGACCCATCGAGGCAAGTTAATCTTGCTACATGCTATATACTTTTATAATCTTCATTTTATAATGTTATACATTTGAAAATCTTATAGTTTACATATGAAATGTCGTTGAAAAATCGGATATGACAAATCTGAAATTTACTGTATACCTTATCTTATAAAATTCATTATAAATCATAGAAAAATCATTAGTATACGTTCTTTAGTTCGTTACGAAGCTAATTCAGAATACTATAACTCTATGAAAAATTTACATGCAAAATAAATTGTTTAATTAACGTAAAATGCAAATGAACACGTCTCTAAACTGCTGTCCAGGGAAATTCCAGCAGCAAACTTTCAACTTTGAATATTCATAACTTTTTGTAGGGATAACCTGAGATGTTTATACTTATAAAACTGAAAATCTTATTGAATTATCTTTGTTTTGGTATAAGATACGTCTCTTTTGGAGAACGTTTGTTATTTTTAAGCTATTTTACAAATTAGGGTGACGCTGAATTTCTGAACGGAACCTTCTTGTGCATGGTTAATCAGTACATCTTTTATAGTTACTAATCGCTTCGAATATGCTATCCATATTAATATTATTATATCAATATTTATATCACATATTGTTTAGTTGTACATCCCACATTACCATTTTACAGTTTTATAACTTTTCGGATACCCGTTTGCATCTATCGCATTTAAGATACATATAATTGCAAGTATAGATCACACTATTACATAATAATGTGATATTAACACTCCATGTTTAATAAATTGCATCCTAATTAATATTGGAACTATAAATGTAACCCTAATCGATAACTGTGCATCCATATCCTTGAAATTATATTTATTTACATATCATATTACATGTTCCAGTTTATTGTTCTGATAGTACTCATGCTTGTTTATTTATACATATACTTATGATAGTTTGATTATGAGCACCCACATGACATCTTGTGCTTCCTGACATGACCTGTTACACTTCCTACTTGACATGACATGGTACCGTACACTCTTGACATGACATGACACCCTATACATATCGACTCAACCTGTTAAAACGTGACCCGACCGGTTACCTGATTTCATGCCTAATGCCGACAAACCTGACCATTCCTGCTGTCGATCCAGACAGACCTACTTTTACTTGATTTTGTGTTGGCATTAGTCCTTGACTACTAAATACCTGACCTGACATACATAGTTTGGGGGTATGGGGAAATCAAAGGTGAAACCGACTTGTAACTCAACAGTTCGATACATTGTTCTGATCAGTCTTACGGGCTTGGCCAGTCCGGGAGTGATGATGCTGACATCACTCGTCCATCCTACTACCTTTTACTGCTTAGCGGCACGTCTCGGACTCAGCCCCGAGGATCATGACCGTGGTCCCGGGCACGCACGGGATACTATTGAGTTACATCGACGATTCATCAATTGGTTTCAAAGACTATAGAGTAGAAAACCTGATAGGACAGTTTAGTCACTACTGCACATTACCCTGTTTATTACTTCTTATTGCTGCTTTATTCATATTCATACTTGCACTGCTTTTTACCATGTTATGCTATATACTTGATATCATGACGCGCTGACGTCTGGGTTTTGCATGGCCCAGATTCCGTACCTTTGTCGTCGACCGAGCAGGAGTACTTCAGCCAGCAGGCTGAACTGTGAGTTCCTTAGAGTTTAGTTTATTTATGTCATTTCATTTCCAGATGTGAGCCCGCATTATGGGACATACTGTTTATTCATTGTATTGGATCATTAGCTTCCGCACTTATTGTTTATTGATTCTTATTATTATGGATTTGGACATGTATTAGATTAGCTTATTATCTTGTTCTTGATATCTTTACAACCGTAATGTGACTGTGGATGGATACTTCCTACCCACAGGTAGCATGGTTGGCTGTGTCACGTGCCCAAATCTTGCGTACTCTGGGAAGCGGGGCGTGACAATGATCAAAAAACATACCCCCAATACGGACACACGTACGTGCGCGTAGCCGTCCAAACTCGCCCGTTTCATTGAACGGGACGAGAACACAATGCACAGACGCTACAACAGGGTTAGGGGTGTCAAGTAGGCCATGATGAATATTTTTAATTCTATTTTAGATACCATAAATTGTTATATGCAAAATTCAATTGACGGGATAAAATTGCAATAAGTAACAATCAAGCAAGATAAATAGCACACATCATCATATGATAACTGGAATTAGTAGAACTGGACTCGGTTGTTACACGCTCTGGCGTAAGACCTCGGAGTTAAACTGTGCGATACCCACTAGGTCATTGAATATGTCGGCTCGGGAGATCTGCGGCCGCCAGAGACAGCGAGGCGGTGATCTGTTGTGCCATCGCGGGTAGAGTCTTCTCTCCTTCTGTAGGGGTCCCGATCCCGCGGAGGGGGAGCGGCGACCTGGGGAGCTTGCCCGGCCGTTTGGACGCGGACGAGCGCATCTACGACTGACGTGAGTCGATCTATCCGAGCGGATAGAGCACGAATGACGTTTGGTGGAGGAGGGGATTCTCCCTCGTCTCCACCGCGAGGAGGCCGACGGCTGGTGCTTGGATCGTCACGGTGACCATTTGCCATATAGTCGAGATCTGCAGATGAACTTTTGGTTAAGTGGAACTAGAGTTCCCACAGACGGCGCCAACTGATGGAGATCTGGATCTCCTTCAGATGTTATCTTCCGTTGATCTCTTCGCGTAATGACGGATGACTGAGATTTAATCTGGAGGTTGTCTACTTTAGCATGTAGATCTCAATGGGCTTGGATTTGAGGTTGAGCCGAGCTACCTGCAAGGAAGTCCTGGGATGGTTGTACCACCGAGAACCCCCCGACGATCAAGTTAGTGGTGCAAGTTAGGCAAAGTTAGCGGCTTAGTGGAAAAAATCGCGTACCTTGATCGTCTGAGGGAGGGGTTTATATAGCGGCAGCAATGGGCAGGCATGTGTGAGAATCACGCCGGCCGTTACGTACGCCCCTGGCGTCACACCCGCGTGATAGGCGGGATCCCGCATTATGACGTGACAGGCTCATTAACGGGGGATCGTGGTGGCGTGGAACGCGGGATCGTGGGCGGCGAATATTTCGCGCATGGCGAGATTCGCGGAGCTGTGGCGTAGGTGCCTGTGATCAGTGCCGTGGGTCAGTCTGGTTGAGACCGAGAAAGATGAGCTCGGCAAGAGGCTCGGGCACGAGCGGGAGGCCGAGACGTCTTGGTTCAGTGATAGGTCGGAGGCGAGCCGAAGGGTGGTCTGGAAGGCCACCGAAGGTCTGGAGACTTCTCGGGCCGTAGGCCCGAGGTGCGATCCCAAGCGAGGTTACTGATCCTCTCTCGTAGGTTCTGGGATATGTCATCTGCAACGTGTCAGCATCTGGAGAGTTATCGATATCGAGCCTCATCAGTATCAATCTTTTAGTCATTTCTATGTCCAAATTAACATATTGTTTTCCATATCAATTTGTAATACAGAAAGATCTGATTTGTTCGCCTTTATATAAAAGAAAATGTCCTAATCAATATGAAATGGAGTAAACAATTAACTAAGATAGAAAAAAATACTTTATTAAATAAATATATTTTTATGACACATTGATATGAAAATATATACGGTCAACATTCAAATGATTTCAACACCATGAATATAAATCTTATTATATATACTACATTAATATTATATACTAGAAGTAAGCATAATTGTGTACAAGGAGGTTTTCTATTTTTAAAGTATTATTTCAACATGTTTCTTCTCTCGTGAAACGGGGTACTCTCATCTCCGTTTTGGTCAGAATAAAAAAAACAAAAATAAAAATAAGTTTTTAAAATTTGTCCGGTGGATATATAGATGTTGAGGATGTTTGTGATATAATTAATTTTATTACCTAAGCAGGTTAATTTCTTAACCACCTAGCATTTTGTATTATATTAGCATTTGCTCTCATATGTAATGCATGGATAAAATATTTTCCTATTACTAGGTATTAAAGCTAGCAAAACTTGTGGGCATCATGTCTCACGTTTCCACGTAAAAGGATTTTGCATTCATGATATAATATCAATTAATGATGTCATATTCCAAAGTGATACATAGGGTAACTCTTTATCACAATATATAGCAAACGTAATGTGTGTTGTTTTGGTTGTTCAGTTCAAATTCAACGCTAGCTTTTAATCTATTTTTCTATTATTTCTTCTTCAATTTTTTTTTTAGTTGTGCTCACTGGTTGTCAATATCGATCGCTTGTTTGACATGTAACCCTATCTGATGTGAATCTTTATTTCGACAGTGAATGCATATGAGCTCTCCATAGAATCATTTTTATTTATTCCCCTACGCGCGTAAGGGGGAAAAAGATGTTTACTTAGCTTTATATCATGTTTCAATTTATAATATAATACAAGTGTCCTCTCTTATAGTCAAGTCTCTATAAAATCAATTACTATCATGCATGGTCTTGTATTATACTATTGAAAGATGGTCGCTAGCTGCAAAATAACGCTAATTAGGCCCTTGATATTTAATTTTTCATAAAGAAAAGATGAGGAGTTACTCAACTATTTCATTAATGAGAGTATTATATAATGCAATAAGAATATGCTACCATTGATAATTTTAAGAAAGTTAATATACAAGCTTTAATCAATAGGCTACATTCCTTAGGATTAACTTTTAAGCCGACCTTGACAAAGTTATTATCCTCTCATTAGCACCAAGAGGTGCAAATATTTAGCACCACCCATGTCACGCTACATGCATATTATAGTACAATTAGTTTTTTAGTTTTTATTCGGTTGTGTTTTGTTAATTAAATAATTAACAATTAAATTAAAAGTTGGTGGTTCTAATCATTTCCTAATTAATATTATACATACTGTGGGTCTTCCTAAAAACTCTATTTAATTTTTAGGTGTCAATTGATTTTTCTCATTGTCATGTAGAATGCATGAGAATCTCTCCCCAAAAGATAATGACTTCAGCCTGAAAGGTTTTAATTTGAATTTAAAACCATAAAGAACATTCTCTTTTAGATAGAAGACCTAGCTAGCTAGCTATTGCCAGAATATTGAGAAGCATATATATCCCTCAAAACTTTCTTCATACAGTTTAAAATTATGGGGTTAGGGAATTTAAGATCAGTGCAGTGCAGGTTATATCCCTCAAAACTTTCTTTATACAGTTTAAAATTATGAGGTTAGAGAATTTAAGATCAGTGCAGTGCAGGTTGAAATCCGTTCGTTGATATATTATATATCATTAAAGATAAAAACTAATTATAAATTTTCATACGTAGAATTGTGAAACATGATGAGAAATTTTTTTGATAACTTAAATGCAACTAAAAATAAATAAGGAGTTGGTGGTTGTGAAATTATTTTGTGTTTGAGTTGACTTAATTAGTTTGTTATACAAAAATATTTTTCATGCATGACAAGGGAGGAAAGTAATCAAAAACAAAAGAAGAAGAATCCTTCTTTCTTCTATTGCTTAGAAGACGTGCTGGACGAAAGTCTCATGCACTGTTTTAACGGAGAGAAAGAAGTGAGGAATCGTATTTTCTTTAGTTAAGTGCATGCAATAGGATCACATGATAGTCCTGTGTTCGATGGTCAAAGCAGTGAAAACTACAAGTCTACAAACCCCACGTATATGTGAAGAGGACACGTGTTTCATTAATGCATTATTAAAATTAGTAGGACCATTTTATGACCAAAGATAATCAGAGGGGTTATAATTAGACCATAACTAAGGTTAACAATAGGTTAAAGACCTTGGAATCAAAAAACCATGCATATATAATAAAAAAGAATGCCCATTAAGCTTATTATTTCATTCCAGCTTAATTAATTAAGCTTTAAATAAAAGGGTGAAAGGGTTTACGGCAAAAATGAAAAGAAAAGAAGAAAGAGGGGACTTGGATTAGATATGATATGCGGGTTGTGGAATTAATGGGGGTACGGGAGTACCAGTATTCCCAATACATGTACCCCAAATTTGGTATCCTAAAGGGGTAGGAAGGGTAATGTAGCAGTGGGCATGAAGCCCAAATTTTATATATTAATTAAAATAAATAAAGTTATGATGGAGGCTGAAATCTTCTTCAGATGTTGCCTTCCGTTGATCTACTGATGGCGGCGATGAGTGGCTGAGATTTGATCTAGAGGCTGTCACTCCTGAAGCGTGTGGATCTCAATGGGTTGAGGTTGTGGTCGCCGAGGTGCCTGCAAGGAAGTCCCGGGGTGATTGTACCACCGAGAACCTTCCGACGATCAAGTTAGACTAGAGATCCGAGCAGAGTAACGGCTTAGTGGAGTTAAAAATGGTTTACTTGAACCGTCTGAAGAAGGGGTTTATATAGCGGTGGCAGCAGGCGAGGCAGGCGCGAGAATCACGCCGGCCGTTACGCTCCCGACGTCACGCCCGCGTGATGAGCGGGACCTCCCATTAATGACGAGACATGCTCGTTAATGGAGGATCGTGGTGGCGTGGAACGTGGGATGCGGCTGGCGGAGATCTCGAGTATGGCGAGATTCGCGGGGTGGCGGTTACGCCTGCAAGCGGTGTTGTTGGTCGGTTGATGAGACCGAGAAAGATGACCTCGGCGGGAGAGCTCGCGGACGAGCGGGAGAGCCGAGGTATCTTGGTTCTGTGGTAGCTCGGAGACGAGTTGTGAGGCCGAGGATGCCAGTTGTGCAGGGGGCTCGGAGGCGAGCCAGCGTTCGCTCGGCAGGACGAGCGTAGGTATGGTCTGGTCGGCCACTGTAAGTCCTTTCTTGCATACTCTGGGACACGTCATCTGCCACGTGTTCTGATCTGGGAGACCACCGATATCGAGCATCACCATTAGCCTCCCACTCTCGTCCCGACCAGCTGACGGGTCGGGTCGAGAGTGGTTTGCCGGCTCACCCGAGGTGAGCTCCTTTCCGAAGATATCGTCGGGCGTGTCTCTAGGCAATTGGTTGTCTTTTCCGGATGAGGCCATCGAATCAAGGCGAGATCCTTTTCATTAAAGAGGGTGCGCCGGATCGTGTGCTCTTTGGTGAAGCGACGGGACACGTGTCGGGTGCCGGTTGGCTAATGTGACGTGCCGCAGGCTTCTGGCGTCCGATGGGACGTTGCCAATGTGCTTGCGACAGGTGGAGCGATCGTGGCCGTTGAGTGCAGCGAACCGTTTTGGCGGGAGTCGACCGTCGCCATTGGATGAGGACGCCGTCTGTATAAATCGAAGGGAGGCCTGATTCGGGGTCTCTCTCTCTCTCTTCACATTTTCTCATTCCGAGTCTTGTTAGCTCGGCGCTCTCCCCTTTAGGTCGGATCTCAGCTGTCACGCCCCGCTTTCCAAAGTACGCCAGATTGGGCACGTGACATAGCAAACCATACTACCTGTAGGTAGGAAGTATCCATCCACAGTCACATTACGGCTGTAGAGATATCAAGAACAAGATAACAGGAGTTAATAACAGGAGTCATTAATCAAGAACAAGTATCCATCCACAGTCACATTACGGCTGTAGAGAACTATCTAAAACATGTCCATAATCCAAAATAACAGGAGTCAATAATAAATAAATGCGGAAGCAAATGATCCAATACAGATAACTGAAAAGTATGTCCCATAATGCGGGCTCACATCAGGAAATGAATGCAGGAAATAAAACTAACTACTACTGAACTCACAACTCAGCCTGCTGGCTGAAGTACTCCTGCTCGGATTGTGACAGCGGTACAGAATCTGGGCCATGCAAAATCCAGACGTCAGCGCGTCATGTCAACAAGTAATATAATATGAACAATGTAACAGGCAATGCAAAATAAACATGAATAAAACGAGAGTAGCAATAATCAAGCAGTGCAGGGTAATGTGCAGTGGGTAACTAAACTGTTCTATCAGGTTTTCTATTCTACAGTCTTTGAAATCAATTGATGAATCGTCGATATAACTCAATAGTATCCCGTGCATGCCTGGGACCACGGTCAAGATCCTCGGGGCTGAATCCGAGACGTGCCGCTAGGCAGTAACAGGTAGCAGGATGGGCGAGTGGTGTCAGCATCATCACTCCGGGGCTGGCCTAGCCCGTAAGACTGATCAGAACTGGTATCGAACTGTTGAGTTACAAGTCAGGTTTCACCTTTAATTTCCCCATACCCCCAAGTTATGTATGTCAAGTCAGGTATTCGGTAATCAAGAACTAATGCCAACACAGGATCAGGTAAAAACAGGTTTGTCTGGATAGACAACAGGAACGGTCCATGAGGACTACATATCAGGTTCGTTGGCATTAGGCACAAGATCAGGTAACGGGTCGAGTCATGGTAGATTAGGTCAAGTCAACAGTATACGGTACCATGTCAGGTGTATCAATATATATATATATATATATATATATATATATATATATATATATATATGAGTAGCAATGTCAGGTCAAGATGTAAGCAATATCGTGAGTGTGCTCCCAATCAGATATATAATCAAACATGGGTATTAACAACATGAGATAAGCAATGAATTACATAATAAGCAGTTTCATTCGAATTACAAGAGTGCAGTAAAACGATATAGCCGTTTAGTCATGTCAACAGATTTAAGCACCCTTAGCGGTGCAATAATTTATGTAACGGTGCAATACAGTTATATTAGGTTAAATGCATGCGAGTGTCCGAATGTAACAGAACTACAGGGATAAATGCTACCAGCTGTTTTAACAGTAAAATGTGATTGAACAGGTAGATATGATTATTAGGTTCAATTTGCAAACTGTAGGTTCCATGTTTAATAATAAAATGATATAATGCAATATTGTAACCGAAAATGGGAAACGATTATACCAAGTTAAATTTTACAGGTTTAGGGTGTCAATACATATATGTAAATATTGTATAACATGCAGCAAGGGGTACTTGCCTCGACGGGTCGCGAACCGGGAAAAACGGAACGTAACGTCGGCGGGGAAACTCGCGACGGACGCACGGTTCACGGATTGAACCCAAACAACGAACAATGGGACCACGCGGATCGGGGTACCTCGCTGGATCGTCGGGACACGTCACCGGCACGGCCAGATTCCGGCGAATAGCGAACTACAACTTCAAGATTTCAATGATCAACCAAATGGAGACTCAAGAAGAGGGAAGAGAAGAAGGATAGAGACGAGGGGGCTCACGAGGATCTGTGGAGGGATGGTGACTGCCGACCACGTCGACGGAGCTCCGGTGCTTTGCCTGCGATGAACTACGGCCATCAAGAATCGGACTTGAACAGAAAAGGGAGAAGGAAGGAAGAAGGAGAGAAGGAGAGAAGAGGAGTACTTACAGAGGCGATCATAGGGGGTCTGGTGATCGTCGGCGACGACCAGGGGCGGCGCAGGTGGTCGCGGGTGGTGAGCAGGGGCTGCGGGTGGCTGCGACGGGGTGCACAGGTGGCTGCGAGGGTGGAAGCAATGAGAATATGTGTGAGACGAGGAGGAGGAGGTGAGGGTGCTGGTGGTATCGGCGTCGGCGTCGGGGCTGCGGCGGTGATGGGTGAAGGTGGCTAGGGTTTTGAGGCTCGGATGGGTTCTGTGCTGCGTTTTTTAAAAAATAGAGGAGAGGGAAATTTATACAAGGGGGAGAGAGAGAATGAGGTTAGAGAGAGAGAGAGAGATTTGAGGAAGAGAGAGAAAGAGATACGGTGAGGGAGAGAGAGGAAGAGATATGAGAGATAGAGAGAGAGATTAAGGAGGTGGGGCCCACGGAATATTAGCCTCGTGATGATTGGCTAGAGTTTGTAACGGAGAAAATATTAAAAGATTTTTATAGGTTAATTAACAGTGAAAATATATATAGGTTACAGAATATATTATGGTTTAAATATTATTAAAATTTGGGATTTTGGCGCCAAACAAAACATTTCCAAATCGCGCCCGGGTCGGGTCCAAAAATTCGAAATTGAAATAATAGGATTTTAAGCGGGTTCCAAATTTCACAATTAAGTGTCTTATGATTAAAAAGCATACCCCCAAAACAGACACCTGTACGCGCGCGTTGCCGTCCAAACTCGCCCATTTCACTGAACGGGACGAGAACACAATGCACGGACGCTACCACGAGGTTAGGGGTGTCAAGTAGACCAAGATGAATATTTTTAATTTTTATTTTAGATGCCAAAATTGTTATATGCAGAAATGACTTTGCCAGATAAAATTTTACAGTAAGTGACAATCAGGCAGGCTAAATGAAAAGAGTACCACATTAATGCTCAAACAGTAACTGAAAATAGTAGTATTGGGCTCGGGTGTTACATTATACCCAACTACAAAAGAATTTCGTCCTCGAAATTCCAAGAATACAAAAACTACAAGAAGAGGTGAGGAAACTTCTGTCTGATTTCATCTTCTCGCTCCCAAGTGGACTCTCCATGTGATCGATTACCCCAAGAAACAAGCACAAGAGGGATAACCTTGTTCTTAAGAACCTTTTCCCTTCGATCCACGATTTCAACCGGTCGCTCCTCAAAAGTTAAGTCTTCCCGTACTGTTAACTCCGAATGATCCAAAACGTGTGTTTTATCTCGAACATACCTTCGTAGTTGAGATACGTGAAACACATCGTGCACGCTTGCCAAGGTCTGCGGTAACGCCAAACGGTACGCTACCTCACCAACACGCTCCAAGATCTCAAAGGGTCCAACGAATCGAGGACTAAGCTTCTCTCGACTCCCAAAACGAATCACCCCTCTAGTCGGTGATATCTTCAAGAATACCAAATCACCCACGGCAAACTCTAGAGGTCTTCTTGACGTGTCTGCCCAACTCTTCTGTCGGTCTTGAGCTGCCTTCATATGATTTCTGATAGTGTTAACCTTTTCAACTGTCTGCACCACCAAATCTGGTCCCAACAATCTTCGTTCACCGACATTATCCCAACAAACAGGTGAACGGCATTTATGACCATACAAAGCTTCAAACGGAGCCATCTGGATAGTTGCTTGAAAACTGTTGTTGTAAGAAAACTCCACCAAGTGTAGATGATCCTCCCATGAACCCTTGAAGTCCAACATGCATGCTCTCAACATATCTTCAAGAGTTTGGATCGTTCTCTTCGACTGACCATCAGTTTGAGGATGATAAGCTGTGCTAAACTTCAATCGAGTCCCCAAACTTTCCTGCAAACTCCTCCAGAAGTGTGATAAGAACCGAGTGTCCCGATCGGACACGATGCTTACCGGTACTCCATGCAATCTTACAATCTCCTGCATGTACCGCTCTGCCAAAGTCTCTGTTGATTGACCAACCCGGAAAGGAATAAAATGAGCTGCCTTGGTCAACCGATCAACAATCACCCATACTGCATTGTTGCCCTTTGGACTCCGCGGTAAAGCCGTTACGAAATCCATGGTTATATGTTCCCACTTCCACTGAGGAATCGGAAGCGGTTGCAATAAACCAGCAACCCTTTGATGTTCAGCCTTAACTTGCTGACACACCAAGCACTTAACCACAAAGCGAGCAATCTCCCATTTCATGCCTTCCCACCAGAAATGCTGTCGAATATCTCGGTACATCTTTGTGCCTCCTGGATGTACAGAATAAGCTGAACTGTGTGCCTCCTTCATAAGCTCTTCACGAACATCTCCCTTTGGCACACATAAACGGCTACCATACCTCAACGAACCATCTTCGTAGACCAGTAAATCAGTTCGTAGTCTGGCTTCAACTTGCTCTCGAAACTTTTGCAGTCTAAGATTCTGCGATTGTGCTGCTTTAATTTTCTCAATCAAAGACGACTGCACTTGCAGTTGCATCAACTGTCCCGTAGAACGCGGTAGCACAACCTCCAAGTCAAATCTTCGAAAATCTGCAACGATCTCCTTCTGCGTAGTTAACACCCGAATTGCTGGTAACCGACTCAGCGCATCCGGCACAACATTAACCTTCCCCGGATGGTACTTAAGATCAAGATCATAGTCAGCCATCAGCTCCAACCATCTACGCTGCCTCATGTTAAGCGCCTTCTGAGTGAACACATACTTCAAGCTCTTATGATCTGTAAAGATTTCGACTCTTTCGCCCAAAAGGTAGTGTCTCCAAATCTTCAAAGCGAAAATCACAGCCGCAAGCTCCAAGTCATGAGTTGGATAATTCTTCTCATGGATCTTCAATTGTCTCGATGCGTATGCTACAACTTTCCCATGCTGCATCAAAACACATCCCAATCCTTTCCCAGATGCGTCGCTGTGAATCACCAATCCTCCGGAATTGTCTGGCACGGTCAGAATAGGGACGGTTATCAACTTCTGCTTCAACGTCTCAAAAGCTAACGCATATTTATCCGTCCATACAAAAGGTACCTCCTTGCGCGTAAGTTTGGTCAACGGCTCTGCTAGACGAGCAAAGTTCTCCACAAATCTCCTGTAGTATCCGGCTAATCCAAGGAAACTTCTTATCTTAGCAACATTCTTTGGAATAGGCCAATCTCGAACTGCTGCAATCTTTTCTGGATCGACGGCGATTCCATCGCCCGACACAACATGCCCCAAAAACTTCACTTCCTCCAGCCAAAATTCGCACTTACTCATCTTCGCATACAATTTCTCCTGTCTCAACGTCTGCAGTGCAATCTTTAAATGCTCAGCGTGCTCCTCAAAACTCCTCGAGTAAACCAGAATATCGTCAATGAAGACCATGATAAACTGGTCCAAGAACGGTGAAAAGATTCGGTTCATCAAGTCCATGAATACTGCCGGCGCATTCGTTACTCCGAAGGGCATCACTAAGTACTCGTAATGTCCATACCGAGTTCGGAACGCCGTCTTGCAAATATCTTCAGCTTTCACTCGAACCTGATGATATCCGGATCGCAAATCCAGCTTCGAGAATACCCCCGCGCCACTAAGCTGCTCAAAAAGTTCTCCAATCCAAGGGATCGGGTACTTATTCTTAATAGTCACCCGGTTTAATTCTCGATAGTCGATGCATATCCTTCTTGTGCCATCCTTCTTCTTTACTAGAAGAACTGGAGCTCCCCACGGCGAGTTACTGCTTCGAATCCAACCCTTCTCAAGCAATTCAGCAACCTGTTTCTTAACTTCTTCCAACTCTACTGGTGCCATAGGATAATACGCTTTAGATACCGGTGCTGCACCAGGAATAAGATCAATTGCGAACTTCACATCTCGCTTCGGCGGTAAACCCGATATATCTTCAAATACGTCCATAAAATCGCGAACAACCACCGGCTCTTCACCACTATCAACTTCCATTGCTGCAAGAATAACATTTATCGGCCTAGCCCTAAACTCGACTGGCCCGACAGAGCTGCTTCCTCCAGTGAAGGTAAACTCAGGATGTCCGGAATCTGGAAAATTACTTTCTTTGCCCTACAGTCAATGTGAGCGTGGAAAGTGCCAAGAAATCCATTCCCAAGACGACTTCATAGCTGCCCGTATCAATCACCAAGAAATCTGCAAAAAGTTCCCGTCCGCACACAACAACTGTACAATCTTTACACTCCCTACTAGATATGATTTTCCCATTCCCAGTGTGTATGTCCCAGAAATTAGACAGGGTCGTGCAAGCAATCGAGTACGTTGTCACAAACTTGGATGATATAAAACAATGGGATGCACCAGAATCAAATAATGCCAATGCGGGAAAACCATGAACGAGTAAAGTACCTGAAACCACTTCTCCTGACGCCTTAGCTTCTTCTGCTGTCAAGGTAAAAGCTCGAGCCTGATTTGGTCCTTGAGTCAGCTGTTTCTGCCCTTGGAACGGTTTCTGCGGAGGCTTCTGAATATCATCCTTTATACGAAGCTTCGACGGACAAGCATCAACGGCATGATCTGCCGCCCCACAAACCAAACAGAGTCCCAGCCTCTTTCGACAATCCTTCTGCACGTGCCCGGGTAAACGGCAGTAGTCACAAATCACGCTCCTTCTTCGATCAACAATCACAGGCTTCTTCATGGGTGCTACACCACGACGGTCCACCGGAATACCCTTGCGACCATGAGCTCGGTTAGGTACAAATGCGGGCTTCCTGGCCGCAACTGCTGTCTGCTGCAAGCTCCCTTTCATCCCAGATAAACTCTGTTGTTCCCGAGCTGCCGTAAGAACCTGTGAGAAAGTGGTCAAACCCAGGTAGACAATCTGCCTCTGGATGTCCAGATCCAAACTGCGCATGAACCTTCGTGCCCTGTCTGCATCGTTGGCGACTAAAGGTCCAGCGAATCTGCTGAGTCTCGTCCACTCTGCTGCATGCACGTCCACGGGTGCTCCATTCTGCCTTAGCCCAATAAACTTCTCTTCCATTTCCTCCCGTGCAGTCCGCGGGAAGAACTTCTCCAGGAAACTCTTAGAAAAATCCGCCCACTTGATCGGCTTGGGCAAACGGGTCTCCTCCACAAGCCACCACTCTCGGGCGTAGTCCACTAACTGAATGCGTACCACATCAACTCTTTTGTCATCTGGAACTTGTGCCGCAATCAGCAAATTCTCCGTGTCAACTAGCCACTGCTCGGCTGGCAACGGCTCCTCCAAACCAGTAAATATAGACGGACCCAAACGCCTGAAGTCTGCCACGGTCCCTACTCGATCAACTGGTTTAGCTCCAACGTTGTTTACAGACTGCTGAACGATCTGCAAACCTTCCTGGAACGAGTCTGCTTGCTGCTGGATCAGCTCGGTTTGTCTTTTTTGATTTTCCAGCATTCCTCTTATTACTCCAAGCATGGCGGCTTCATCCACACGCCTCTGGTACGTCTTGAAATTCTTATCTGCCATATTCCTGAAATCAAAAACACCCAACATTAGCATGATGATAGATTTGATATATAGATCAGGGCTAGAACTCCAAGATACTTAAATAGAGTACCGCATTGTAACTATACCGCGGTATCATAGCCACAATTACTTAACTCCACCCAAGTCGCCTAAGTCCTAGAGATAACAAGAAATCATGTTTTTCGAGTCGACATGCAAAGTAAGTT
This sequence comes from Agapanthus africanus, assembly GCA_030015575.1. Lineage (NCBI taxonomy): Eukaryota > Viridiplantae > Streptophyta > Magnoliopsida > Asparagales > Amaryllidaceae > Agapanthus > Agapanthus africanus. Next base: position 394,266,823 of record JASDDO010000010.1, on the reverse strand, counting down.
TGCACGTCGTAAAAGATATAATCAGGAAGAATGTGATTCAAGAATGGTAAACGGCAAAGTGGCAGGACATGTTTCCTAAACACGGGCATTATGATTCGTGTATTGGGTACAATACCCAACTACAAAAGAATCAACCCAACTAACCTATGGCTTTGATACCAAAAGAACCATGTCACGCCCCGCTTCCCAAAGTACGCTAGATTGGGCACGTGACATAGCCAACCATGCTACCTGTGGGTAGGAAGTATCCATCCACAGTCACATTACGGCTGTAGAGATATCAAGAACAAGATAAAACTATCTAAAACATGTCCATAATCCAGAATAACATGAGTCAATAATAAATAAATGAGGAAGCAAATGATCCAATACAGATAACTGAAAAGTATGTCCCATAATGCGGGCTCATATCAGGAAATGAATGCAGGAAATAAAACTAACTACTACTGAACTCACAACTCAGCCTGCTGGCTGAAGTACTCCTGCTCGGATTGCGACAGCGGTACAGAATCTGGGCCATGCAAAACCCAGACGTCAGCGCGTCATGTCAACAAGTAATATAATATGAACAATGTAACAGGCAATGCAAAATAAACATGAATAAAATGAGAGTAGCAATAATCAAGAAGTGCAGAAGTTCCACACCAGATGTTGTTTTTGCACTAGATGCGATGAGTTTATATTAATCCAATCCTGGAGAAACATAAGGAAGCAGTTTTAGAACATAAGTGCATGTTCTACGGATTTGATGACGGCAGCCTCCTTCGGGAGACGATTATCATTCCAGGCTTCAAAGGTGACATGGATGACAGAGTGATTGTCAGAGTTATAGTTTTTCCCTCTGAAGAGGGACAGTATTATGGACAGGTGGTCCAAGAGGATACTGTGGGTGGCATGGTGCCGGATACTGATTAGGTTCAGTGATCGATACAGTCTAAGAAGTTTGGATTTGGAGTTCATTTATGAACTAGGTCCCATCAGATATCCAGACATATTCTAAGACAGGTATTACTCAATTCGGGAGATGGCTTTCTCCGCGAACTTGAGATTAAGAGAGATATAGAAAGAAACTTCAAGGCGGATCCGCTCACTGAGGCTATTTCTCGAACACAATAGTTTTACAAACGGGTTTTGTGAAACTGATTAGTAGAGGAGTTGGATGTTCGGTTTCACACGGGCTGTGAGTAGTCGACATCGCAATAATTAGCCTTGAGTGCAAGTGGGAGATTGTTGGAGATAGTGCCCTCATAGTCAATTATTGGATCACAGGTACGTGATTGCAATGATTGCGGAGGACCTATACCGGTAGGACAGTCTTACTCGAGATGATAGTATGCTATCTGGTTTGCCTTTATCAGTCGTGTACATGTTCAGGTGACTGATTACATGTTACACTTTGATAGAGCCCTTAGGATCTTGCTTTACCACCAACAGTATGATGGCGATCATATACGTGAGAGTTGGGTGGTTTATATGCATATCCTTAATTGTGGTCCCTAATCGTGGGAGTTTCGAGATAGGGCATCGATACTCCGGAGTAGACTAGTGTGTACAGTCGAGACCCCGGCGAGGGGCGGTGGCCGGTCTCACAAGCCACTGGTGTCAGTTGGATCACCTAAGATGTATACAGGTGCTCATTGGGTTATGAGTACACCGGACAGGACTCGCCGGGAACCTGCTAGTTGGTATTATACATATCGTCAGATAGCAGTTCCCTGGTGACATGTGTACAGGTTAGTTCATCGACCTGAGGTCGTCATTTGTCTCGTGTGAGTTCCCACTGTGCTTTGATTTCTACCCTACCACGGCTCAAAGGAGTCGTGCAAACAGGTAGTTTTTGGGTACAGTCCCGAGCCATATGGAGGCACGTGAGCGGATCGGCAGGGGATTCGTCTCTCCCGGTATTGGGGGCGAGGTCGTACTGTGTCTAGGAGAGCCATTACACAAAGTCCATGGCCATGGCAGGAGATTTACTGGTAGGTACTCCAGTAGTATCTCAGGGTGTTATTGGGCTACACTCCGACACGACTTATACTGCTATTGGGGGTCTGACGTTACTAGCCCCCTAGGCAGATATGCGATACTCATAGACGAACGGACCGGACTGTATATACATTGTCACTGTTAGGCTCAGTAGGGTTTCCGGATGAGTTCGCTCATCAGCCTCCCTTGAGGTCAGTCCATGGGCAGCCGTTACGCATTGCTAGTGCCGCTGACGGTTTGTGGTTAAACCCACTGCCAGGGTACTGACGAGTCATTAGAGTCCCCCACAGACAGTTTCCCAAGTTCGGGCGAAACGTTGTAGAGGCCGTATGGTTTTATGGCAGGGTTCGGAAAATGCACGTGCGTTAACACACGTGTTATTTTTCGGGCAGATGATACTGGTCGGCTTTGGTTTAAGCCGGATCCAAGTATTATATTGAGTAGATATAATATCTTTGTCTCAGTTGCATTTGTATTCGGTCGTAATACAAATGCGGGTATATTTATACAGTTTCGGGGTTATCCTGAAAGTCGTTTCAGGATCACTTTTGGAAGTTGCCAGTTTCCAGTTTTCTATCAGCCGTCTTTTAACATTCGGTTAAAGACGGATTTATCTTTTCTTAGATGAGGGTGAGTCATGCTTCTAGAAGGTTCTAGAAGTTTCTAGAAAGCGGTGACAAGGATTGTGACTCATGCTTTGATTTCAATGTATTCTTGTTTTCCTTAAGATATTTGTGCTTGATATTTTCATGTGTTCACACATGATATTTTCCTTGTGGTCACCCTCTTTACTCCTACGATCACCTCCTCCTCCATATAAGAGGCCGGCCCCCTCTCTCTCCTCACACACTCTCTCACTTGTAAAAGATGGTTGAAAAGGATATGATAGATTTTGGGGTGTATGGAATTTCACAGCTCATTTCATTCCATCACCCGATTCCCTCGGCAACTTCATTAACCGATCGTCCACGGACTTGGACGAAGTGAGACAAAGTCATCTACTCGTTCTCTACATCATTCTTGGTCGTCTCTTTTAGCAAACTTGACGACCGAGTTGCTTCAAGTCAGAGGCGGGAGCCCGTTTAAAGAATCGTCGACGTGGTGGCACCTCGACGACGATATCGGAGATCGACGAGATCGGAGCAGCCGCAACGGAGCGTGGGATGATGGTTAAAGAACGAAGGACTCGGATCGTTCGGTATAACCTTTCTACACTCTTTACATTTTGTTAGTTTAGCAATAATGGCAGATCCGGGTTAAAGTATACGATAGCGCCAGTTAAAAAGTTTTTGTTCCGCATTTGGCGTCTGTAGACGGCCGGGGCGCTAGCGTAGACTTACAGTGGTATCAGAGCCTCACCATTTTGCTATACTAACTTGTGCTAACGCGTTTAAAACATCGATCGAACCGGAAATCAAAAACTGCAAAATCCAAGTTCTGAGTTTCTGTCGATTTTAAAAGGGTTCCAAAATTAATTTTACACATCACAGAAAATTCAGCAGGCTTTTCTAAGAACACCGACAAAATTTGGGCTCGTGATTCCACCAAGCCGCCGCGGAAACGCGGCCAAACCCATGGTTTGGCCGCGCATCCACGGCCACTTGGTGAGATCATGCTCCCAAATTTGTACAGTGTGTTCTCCTCTGGACATTGGGGTTTTTGGTATATATCGTTTGGGCCCAGGTTTTGTTACCGTTCTACAGATGTTCTTGGGGCCCACTTTGTGATATTTGGTCGATCGAAATTTAAACATGTTAGTTTATAGTGCTTACATTATATCTCCGACCGGGAATGTCATTTGATCGGTAAACCGCGTCAGATTGCTATAGTTCTTTTAGACGGGTTTGCGAACGTGACATTCGCGTTGATGTTCTGTGTTGTGCTGTGATGTTGCGGATTTGTCGTGGTGGATAGCAGTGTGCAATGGTAGTACAGGTTGAGTTTATTTGTACATTTGATATTGCGGGGCGAGCGTCCAACTTGTGGACTGCCGTCACTGCCTGTTGTATAATATTCTTTTAGGCACGACCAGGTTGCGGTCGATGTACCTGTTGTACTATTTTTCATTACTGTACTAGGTTTTGCCCCGCGACGGAGTGCACGGATAGCCGGGTTCTGGAGGGGCAACGGGTCCGCATCTCATGGCTTTGAGAGGCAGAGGGGCCCCACTCTAGAATTGGCAGACTATTCGCCGCACTCGTAGGGGGTACAGGTTGACCCAAGGAGGGGTGCCCAAGATTACCGAATTCCGTGAAGTGCTAGGTGGTCCATTCACTATGCTGTAGGGGGCTGCCTCGCTTCAGGTTTTGGCGGGTAACTTGCCGCACCCGTAGGGGTCTAGGTTTCATTGCACAGGCTATCCACACGACAGGGGAACGTCGAGTTTCGGCAGCGGCTCTGTGAAACTCGGGGATCCCAGATTATCTGTATTGTTCTGTGATGCTTATTACTTTTCTGTAATGTTGCATATTATCACGCCTGGAGCGATTATTGTATATTGGTTTATATACTATTAGATGTTGTATATGTTTTACACCCGTGCTAGTCCAGTCCCCGCTCTGTCGTTAGTTAAGTAACCTAACGGGTGATGACGGGACCCAGTGACGAATGCGGATGGCATATACGTACATTTTATTTTCGTTCTTTTCTGGTGTGATTATTGATGGGACTGCGTTGATTCTGATCAATGCAAAGTAAAACAAACCTGTTTACAGTTGTTGGAACAAATTTAAAAAGTGTTATTGCAAAGACGTTTCCTTTTGTTTTGCATAGCGGTATTCAGTAGAATATCCTGCACCTCATTCGACGGGGCAAGGGCCGATATCCCTTCACCGGGACTGACCCCTTGGGCAGAAGTTTGCGTCAGGGTAATAACTTCACTATAGTCGATTACAAGTTGCTTTGCATAGCGGTATTCAGTGGAATATCCTGCACCTCATTCCATGAGGAAAGAGCCGAGATCCTTTTACAGGGAGTGACCTCTTTAGCAAAAGGTTTTCGCCACTATATTTTAAAAAAGCTATCAGGTTCCTTCAGCGATATCAAGTTCACTACGTTAAAGGTTTTTCGCCAAAAACCAGCCGTAGCCCTCCGTCACTTCTTTTGGGTATTCAGTAGTATTCAAGCTATGTATTTTGACCAACGCCAAGGCATAGTGTTTGGTAGCTGCTGGGTATTCAATTGTTGCATAGATAGATGTGTTGGTTTGGGACAGTCGTTCTGCCATTTTGGCCAATGTCAAGGGCATGTGCGGGTGGGTTCAAATTGACAAGATAGTGACGGGTAGAACTTGGCATGTGACTTATGACATTTTGACCAACGCCAAGGTTATAAGAGCATGGGGCAAAAATCATATCGGGAGTTTCTAAAGAAACTGAAACTTGCCAAGTATGCGCATACCTTCTGGAGTATGAGTAACGTGGATGCATTCCATCACGTTATCATGCGATGAGAGTTGGATCCCGATTCCCACTGATGAGTTGGTTTACTCTTCGGGTGATCCCGATTGATTCTTCTTTAGGTTTGGAGGAGAATTTGACAGGACAGTGGGAGGTTTCCGGATTAGATAAAGTGATGACCATTCTGATCTAGGTTAGAGTGCACGCAGAGTGTTTCTTTTCTCTCTCTCTTTGGCAGTGACCTTTGACCGACCCTAGACTATGACTCAGTGACCAGGTTGACCGAACCTTCTTAATATACTGGCTTTTGGATTGTCTATGTTGCATAAGTCATTGCCACTCCTTCTTTTACCCTTTGAATTTCTCAGAACACCCATATTACTACGGATATCCACTTCCATTGGATAGATCCATCGTATGGTTATATACAAACTCGAAGGGACTTCTTCGAGGATGGATCCAGGTTCAGGAGAAATAGAATTGGTTTATTCAGTTGTCTTTTATTATCACTTTCTCTCAGGTTGCGAGAGCTCCTTGGTTTAGGAGAGTACACCTATTACGCTTATTGGATAGTCTTATTCCAAACCATAGGCTGGTGCCGAAAGGTATGGAATGAAGAAAACCAATTAGCCTAAGTAGGGTGTGCAGAAGGTAATATGTAAAGACAAAATAAAGGGATTAGAAAGAGGGCAAAGTAAATTGCGACTGTTATCATTCACGACCAAAACCGCGTACTTCATCGCCACTCCTATTTCACCTTTAAAAGAATAAGGTATTATTCAGTTGTCTTTTATCATCACCTTCTCTCGATATGCGAGTACTCCTTGGTTTAGGAGGGTACACCTATTATGCTTACTGGATAGTCTTCTTCCAAACCATAGGCTGGTGCCGAACGGTAGGGAAGGAAGAAAACCATTTAGCCTAACGATGGTGTACAGAAGGTAACGACTAAAGACAAATAAAGGGATTTGGAGAGATGGCAATAAAATATACGGTTGAAGTCATGAATTGGATTATGGAAGAGGCATTACTATGAATACCAGGATACCCCTACGAAACATTTTCATGTTTCAGTGCACTGTTAAAAGAAAACTGTTTTCCCGATTAGATACTTACTCCAAGGGTATGTATTTACCAGGTTTCATTCTCATATCTGTATGGTTTTACAGATGATGAGTGGGAGTAAGTTATTGGGAATTAGGTGATTATCCTCATTATATCGGAATTCGTTGTAATTGGTGATATTTGAGGAAATCGCCAGGGTACAGTTTTCAACCTACGACGCGCAGGTTTTGAGTTGTTTAACTCAACGGACTTATACAGAGTATTGTATGTTGTCCAAGTGTCCATCAGGACAAAGGGGTAGGTCCTCGTACTATGTTCTGTTTACTTATAACTTCTCTAGTATTTAGACAAGTGTTTCGTAGAAATACAAGGTCTAAGTTTTGAGAAGTTGTGGGTATAAGAATAAAGTAGAGAACCAGATATCACAAGTATCGGGATTCTTCAAAGAGATCGAAGATGTAGATTCTTGTGATTGGTATTCAGATGATAGTGATGGTTTTGAGAAACGTGTTTCTCTTTCAGGTTACTCATAATTGGATGGATTCCTAAGTTGAGTAATGCTGATTAGCCTCTTTCCATTAAAGATGAAATGCACTGGAGACAGCTGCATGATTTGAATATGGTTCCAATTAAATAAGTGCCAAAGTTTCTATATTGGATATAGAATAGTTCGTACCTTAAAAGATATTAAGGTACGGGGAGTTGTCCAGCTTATGCTTAAAACCAGACTCTGGATAACTCAGGGCACGTTTCTGTAATGGCTGTTTGTGGGTTGACCCTGGCTATGACGAGGGTTGATATTCTACCCTTTGGAAGATCAATAGTGATATTGTTCTTGACTCGCCACAGTTTTAGTAAAATGGATCTTTTTCAGAAAACAGTAGTGGGAGTATGGTAGAACTGGAAGTGATTCCAGAACCGCGAACGATTACGGAAAATTTAATAGGACCTATATATTCAATCAGGTTTGACATTCCAATAGCCACTCTGCAGATATGGTGGGTAACCTCAGACACCCGAGAGGTACTTCGGTAGGCTCAAGGACGGTGACAGGGAGGTTCTTATCTACCAAGACTTGACACTACTATTGTTCCAGGCTATGAGACCCGGTAGGAGGGTTGTCGTAGTCAGTGGGAGCATCGGAAGCATAGTGGGCAAGTAGCTTATATCTATTTATAGACTTGAGCAGTTATAGCGGAGATAGATCATCTAATTTTGATGTGACAGTCATAGGTTTGACTTCATCAGAATAGGGGATGGATCTGTTAAGGAGGTAGTAGGGTGTGATGTCATGGTATCTGGATGACATACACAGAGTAGGAAGTAAAATTCCTATACTACGATCGGTTGAACTGTGGTCGTCACACAGTTGTTTCTCCAGACAGGATATGGATATAATATTTGTCATTCTGGTTTCTGGATCTATAGTTTTAGATCTAGATTTGGGTAGTTTCCCAATGTAGGTACTTTGACAGATATTCTAATGGTTTTTAGAATAGTTGACTCCTAGCATAGTGGTGTACCTGCAGGTGATGGAGTCACCCTCTCTAAAGGTGTCTTACAGACTAAAAAGGGGAGGGATGTGCATGATTGACAGATCACTTGCTTAGGCAACTGAGTCAATCATGAGATGTCAAGTTCCACACCAAATGTTGTTTTTGCACTAGATGCGATGAGTTTATATTAATCCAATCCTGGAGAAACATAAGGAAGCAGTTTTAGAACATAAGTGCATGTTCTACGGATTTGATGACGGCAGCCTCCTTCGGGAGACGATTATCATTCCAGGCTTCAAAGGTGACATGGATGACAGAGTGATTGTCAGAGTTATAGTTTTTCCCTCTGAAGTGGGACAGTATTATGGACAGGTGGTCCAAGAGGATACTGTGGGTGGTATGGTGCCGGATACTGATTAGGTTCAGTGATCGATACAGTCTAAGAAGTTTGGATTTGGAGTTCATTTATGAACTAGGTCCCATCAGATATCCAGACATATTCTAAGACAGGTATTACTCAATTCGGGAGATGGCTTTCTCCGCGAACTTGAGATTAAGAGAGATATAGAAAGAAACTTCTAGGCGGATCCACTCACTGAGGTTATTTCTCGAACACAATAGTTTTACAAACGGGCTTTGTGAAACTGATTAGTAGAGGAGTTGGATGTTCGGTTTCACACGGGCTGTGAGTAGTCGACATCGCAATAATTAGCCTTGAGTGCAAGTGGGAGATTGTTGGAGATAGTGCCCTCATAGTCAATTATTGGATCACAGGTACGTGATTGCAATGATTGCGGAGGACCTATACCGGTAGGACAGTCTTACTCGAGATGATAGTATGCTATCTGGTTTGCCTTTATCAGTCGTGTACATGTTCAGGTGACTGATTACATGTTACACTTTGATAGAGCCCTTAGGATCTTGCTTTACCACCAACAGTATGATGGCGATCATATACGTGAGAGTTGGGTGGTTTATATGCATATCCTTAATTGTGGTCCCTAGTCGTGGGAGTTTCGAGACAGGGCATCGATACTCCGGAGTAGACTAGTGTGTACAGTCGAGACCCCGGCGAGGGGCGGTGGCCGGTCTCACAAGCCACTGGTGTCAGTTGGATCACCTAAGATGTATACAGGTGCTCATTGGGTTATGAGTACACCGGACAGGACTCGCCGGGAACCTGCTAGTTGGTATTATACATATCGTCAGATAGATGTTCCTTGGTGACATGTGTACAGGTTAGTTCATCGACCTGAGGTCGTCATTTGTCTCGTGTGAGTTCCCACTGTGCATTGATTTCTACCCTACCACGGCTCAAAGGAGTCGTGCAAACAGGTAGTTTTTGGGTACAGTCCCGAGCCATATGGAGGCACGTGAGCGGATCGGCAGGGGATTCATCTCTCCCGGTATTGGGGGCGAGGTCGTACTGTGTCTAGGAGAGCCATTACACAAAGTCCATGGCCATGGCAGGAGATTTACTGGTAGGTACTCCAGTAGTATCTCAGGGTGTTATTGGGCTACACTCCGACACGACTTATACTGCTATTGGGGGTCTGACGTTACTAGCCCCCTAGACAGATATGCGATACTCATAGACGAACGGACCGGACTATATATACATTGTCACTGTTAGGCTCAGTAGGGTTTCCGGATGAGTTCGCTCATCAGCCTCCCTTGAGGTCAGTCCATGGGCAGCCGTTACGTATTGCTAGTGCCGCTGACGGTTTGTGGTTAAACACACTGCCAGGGTACTGACGAGTCATTAGAGTCCCCCACAGACAGTTTCCCAAGTTCGGGCGAAACGTTATAGAGGCCGTATGGTTTTATGGCAGGGTTCGGAAAATGCACATGCGTTTACGCACGTGTTATTTTTCGGGCAGATGATACTGGTCGCCTTTGGTTTAAGCCGGATCCAAGTATTATAATGAGTAGATATAATATCTTTGTCTCAGTTGCATTTGTATTCGGTCGTAATACAAATGCGGGTATATTTATACAGTTTCGGGGTTATCCTGAAAGTCGTTTCAGGATCACTTTTGGAAGTTGCCAGTTTCCAGTTTTCTATCAGCCGTCTTTTAACATTCGGTTAAAGACGGATTTATCTTTTCTTGGATGAGGGTGAGTCATGCTTCTAGAAGGTTCTAGAAGTTTCTAGAAAGCGGTGACAAGGATTGTGACTCATGCTTTGATTTCAATGTATTCTTGTTTTCCTTAAGATATTTGTGCTTGATATTTTCATGTGTTCACACATGATATTTTCCTTGTGGTCACCCTCTTTACTCCTACGATCACCTCCTCCTCCATATAAGAGGCCGGCCCCCTCTCTCTCCTCACACACTCTCTCACTTGTAAAAGATGGTTGAAAAAGATATGATAGATTTTGGGGTGTATGGAATTTCACAGCTCATTTCATTCCATCACCCGATTCCCTCGGCAACTTCATTAACCGATCGTCCACGGACTTGGACGAAGTGAGACAAAGTCATCTACTCGTTCTCAACATCATTCTTGGTCGTCTCTTTTAGCAAACTTGACGACCGAGTTGCCTCAAGTCAGAGGCGGGAGCCCGTTTAAAGAATCGTCGACGTGGTGCCACCTTGACGAGGATATCGGAGATCGACGAGATCGGAGCAGCCGCAATGGAGCGTGGGATGATGGTTAAAGAACGAAGGACTCGGATCGTTCGGTATAACCTTTCTACACTCTTTACATTTTGTTAGTTTAGCAATAATGGCAGATCCGGGTTAAAGTATACGATAGCGCCAGTTAAAAAGTTTTTGTTCCGCATTTGGCGTCTGTAGACGGCCGGGGCGCTAGCGTAGACTTACACGCTAGATTGGGCACGTGACATAGCCAACCATGCTACCTGTGGGTAGGAAGTATCCATCCACAGTCACATTACGGCTGTAGAGATATCAAGAACAAGATAAAACTATCTAAAACATGTCCATAATCCAGAATAACATGAGTCAATAATAAATAAATGAGGAAGCAAATGATCCAATACAGATAACTGAAAAGTATGTCCCATAATGCGGGCTCATATCAGGAAATGAATGCAGGAAATAAAACTAACTACTACTGAACTCACAACTCAGCCTGCTGGCTGAAGTACTCCTGCTCGGATTGCGACAGCGGTACAGAATCTGGGCCATGCAAAACCCAGACGTCAGCGCGTCATGTCAACAAGTAATATAATATGAACAATGTAACAGGCAATGCAAAATAAACATGAATAAAATGAGAGTAGCAATAATCAAGAAGTGCAGGGTAATGTGCAGTGGGTATCTAAACTGTTCTATCAGGTTTTCTATTCTACAGTCTTTGAAATCAATTGATGAATCGTCGATGTAACTCAATAGTATCCCGTGCATGCCCGGGACCACGGTCAAGATCCTCGGGGCTGAATCCGAGACGTGCCGCTAGGCAGTAACAGGTAGCAGGATGGGCGAGTAATGTCAGCATCATCACTCCGGGGCTGGCCTAGCCCGTAAGACTGATCAGAACAGGTATCGAACTGTTGAGTTACAAATCAGGTTTCACCTTTGATTTCCCCATACCCCCAAGTTATGTATGCCAAGTCAGGTATTCAGTAATCAAGAACTAATGCCAACACAGGATCAGGTAAAAGTAGATTTTTCTGGATAGACAACAGGAACGGTCCATGAGGACTACATGTCAGGTTCGTTGGCATTAGGCACAAGATCAGGTAACGGGTCGAGTCATGGTACATCAGGTCAAGTCAACAGTATACGGTACCATGTCAGGTGTATCAATATATATATATATATATATATATATATATATATATATATATATATATATATATATATATATATATATATGAGTAGCAATGTCAGGTCAAGATGTAAGCAATATCGTGAGTGTGCTCCCAATCAGATATATAATCAAACATGGGTATTAACAACATGAGATAAGCAATGAATTACATAATAAGCAGTTTCATTCGAATTACAAGAGCGCAGTAAAACGATATAGCCGTTTAGTCATGTCAACAGGTTTAATCACCCTTAGCGGTGCAATAATTTATGTAACGGTGCAATACAGTTATATCAGGTTAAATGCATGCGAGTGTCCGAATGTAACAGAACTACAGGGATAAATGCTACCAGCTGTTTTAACAGTAAAATGTGATTGAACAGGTAGATATGATTATTAGGTTCAATTTGCAAACTGTGGGTTCCATGTTTAACAGTAAAATGATATAATGCAATATTGTAACCGAAAATGGGAAACGATTATACCAAGTTAAATTTTACAGGTTTAGGGTGTCAATACATATATGTAAATATTGTATAGCATGTAGCAAGGGGTACTTGCCTCGACGGGTCGCGAACCGGGAAAAACGGAACGTAACGTCGGCAGGGAAACTCGCGACGGACGCACGGTTCACGGATTGAACCCAAACAACGAACAATGGGACCACGCGGATCGGGGTACCTCGCTGGATCGTCGGGACACATCACCGGCACGGCCGGATTCCGGCGAACAGCGAACTACAACTTCAAGAATTCAATGATCAACCAAATGGAGACTCAAGAAGAGGGAAGAGAAGAAGGATAGAGACGAGGGGGCTCACGAGGATCTGTGGAGGGATGGTGACTGCTGACCACGTCGATGGAGCTCCGGTGCTTTGCCTGCGATGAACTACGGCCATCAAGAATCGGACTTGAACAGAAAAGGGAGAAAGAAGGAAGAAGGAGAGGAGGAGAGAAGACGAGTACTTACAGAGGCGATCATAGGGGGTCTGGTGATCGTCGGCGACGACCAGGGGCGGCGCAGGCGGTCGCGGGTGGTGAGCAGGGGCTGCGGGTGGCTGCGGCGGGGTGCACAGGTGGCTGCGAGGGTGGAAGCAATGAGGATATGGGTGAAGCGAGGAGGAGGAGGTGAGGGTGCTGGTGGTATCGGCGTCGGCGTCGGGGCTGCGGCGTTGATGGGTGAAGGTGGCTAGGGTTTTGAGGCTCGGATGGGTTCTATGCTGCGTTTTTTAAAAAATAGAGGAGAGGGAAATTTATACAAGGGAGAGAGAGAGAATGAGGTTAGAGAGAGAGAGAGAGATTTGAGGAAGAGAGAGAAAGAGATACGGTGAGGGAGAGAGAGAAAGAGATATGAGAGATAGAGAGAGAGATTGAGGAGGTGGGGCCCACGGAATATTAGCCTCGTGATGATTGGCTAGAGTTTGTAACGGAGAAAATATTAAAAGATTTTTATTGGTTAATTAACAGTGAAAATATATATAGGTTACAGAATATATTATGGTTTAAATATTATTAAAATTTGGGATTTTGGCGCCAAACAAAACATTTCCAAATCGCGCCCGGGTCGGGTCCAAAAATTCGAAATTGAAATAATAGGATTTTAAGCGGGTTCCAAATTTCACAATTAAGTGTCTTATGATTAAAAAGCATACCCCCAAAACAGACACCTGTATACGCGCGTAGCCTTCCAAACTCGCCCATTTCACTGAACGGGACGAGAACACAATGCACGGACGCTACCACGAGGTTAGGGGTGTCAAGTAGACCAAGATGAATATTTTTAATTTTTATTTTAGATGCCAAAATTGTTATATGCAGAAATGACTTTGCCAGATAAAATTTTACAGTAAGTGACAATCAGGCAGGCTAAATGAAAAGAGTACCACATTAATGCTCAAACAGTAACTGAAAATTGTAGTATTAGGCTCGGGTGTTACATCAGCGTTTTCTCTTCTCAAGGATTTCTTCCCATCAGGTTAGATGTCTTGGTTTGAGGAGTTTGTAGATGTCGTAGGGGTAGATACTGGGGATTCTTCCCCTGGGTTGGAGTCCCCTCAAAAAGTTGGGGTCAGATCCTCTCTTCGGGGGCGCGCGTCTGGGGCGGTTCCGGGAGCGGTGGCGGCGGACGCTCCTGGTGCGTCTTCCTCAGTAAGATATGAGGACGAGCTTGCCACCGCTCGGGCTCGTTTCCATATTCCCTCCGGCTACACGCTGCGATTGGCCGAGGAAGGAGAGAGGGCAGATCAGGTGTGGGCTAGAGAGACCGCCTTGTACCTGAAAGCCCTCTGGGCCGGAATGCGTCTGCCTTTCTCTCCCGAAGTCGTACCTGCGTTAAATTATTTTTGGTTAGCCCCGGGCCAGCTGGTGTCGAACTCCTGGAGAATTCTCCTTGGGTTCTTGGTACGGCTGAAGTTGCAAACTATCACATTTAGTCTGTCCATCCTTGCCTCCTCCCTTATTTATAAAAGTCACCCCGGAACTCGTGCGGGCGACCCGAGGTGGGTTTACCTCTTCTTTAGGAAACAGCGGGGGAGTGTAGCCGGGTCAGGGGTTGTCGTCCTGCCTTGTTCCATCCACGATTGGAAGAAGAAGTTTTTCTTTGTCGGGCCGCCAAAGGGTGAGTACTGGCCTGTACCCGTCCAGTGGTCTAAAGATAGATGCTGGCAGGGAAATCCGTCCAATGACCCCGACGCGGCGAGAGTGGCGGCGTAGGAGCCTGTTCCTCGGGCTGATGTGCTGCTTTCTAAGCGGGCCCTCAGTTGGGTCGGGCTCAGCCCCGCCCAGTTCGTCGGTAAGTTATGAGCTGGTATTTGTTTTTACTTTGCTTGTGTCGCTGATTCCACTATATCTTGTCTTGTGCAGAAACCATGGACGCGGGCCTCCTCCGATCAGCTATGCGCAAGCTGAAGAAGGGGTCGAAGGTTGGAGGGGCCAGCTCTTCCCGTCAGACGTCGGTTCCGGCTTCCTCAGCAGCCGTCCCGCCTCAGCGTTCGAGTGCGGATCGCACCCTAGGGCCCAGCCAGGTGCCGAGAAGAAAGAGGTCTCGGGGAGAGGATGCCCGAGCTTCGGAGGTGGAGACGAGCTCTCCGCCGTCGTCTCTCAAGAGGTTCCCCCGAACAATTCCTCGGACCCCGGCCTCCCCGATCTTGGTGGACGAGAGGGAGCTCCGCTTCGAGGTGCCCTCGGGGCTTTCCGTCGCTGACAGCTTGCTGCACGACATGGAGAGGTCAGCCAAGGGCCGGGTTGCTGAGGGGACGCTGAAAGCACAACTGGCGTCCATCGCCTAAGAGGCCTGCAGGTTAGCGCTCGTACATCGTCTTATTGTTTGCAAGATTTAGTGCCCCTTTTTCTTTCTGACCCCCTCCGATTTCTTCAGGTCCTCCAGCACGTCGCTATCGTCGCCTGGATGGAGGAGGAGGAGATAGCCCTGGCGATGCGGGCCACGGGCGAGTTCTCCTCGCTGGGGGAGAGCTCGAAGCGGGAGTTGGAGGAGGCGATGGCGAGGGTCGCTGCCCTTGAGGGCGAGGTGGCTGCCGGGAGGCAGGAGGCGGCGGCAGCAAAGCAGGAGGCGGCGGCCTCGAAGCAGGAGGCGGCCAGGTTCCGCGAGGCCGCCCAGGACACCGAGACCAAGCTTCAGGGCTCCGAGGTGCTTGTCGGAACCATGAAGAAGTCAGTGGGCACCCTCCGAAAGGAGTTGGGTACTGCGGTAGAGGCAACGAAGAGAGCCGACCTCAGGGCGGCGCAGGCGGTGGAGAACTTCCAGAAGTCGGAGCAGTTCTACACCGTCCTAGCCTCGGTCACCACCCTCATATGGCATGAGGCTCTCGACGCCATCAAGGCCCGGGTGCCGGAGTTTGATGATGAAGAGCTCCGAGCAGAATATCCCCGCGGGGATGACGAGCAGGGGGATGCCCCCGGGAGCACTGCCGGGGAAGGGACTCTTGGCGAGGGCGACGCCGAGGCCCCTGTGATGGACGCATCCCCAGTCGCGGTGGACGTCGAGCTCATCAGTATCACGCCCGGCCCTGGGGCTTGAAGCCCCTCGTATTCTCTTTGTCTTTTCTTTTGTTGCGTCGGGTATTTTGTAGGCCTTCGGGCATTTTTGTAAGGCTGGGGAGCCCACAGTACCCTTGTAAAGACTTTTGGATTTTTGAATAAAGACTTTTTGTTTTTGCAGTAGTGTTTGTGCTTGTACTTCCTTTTGTTGGTAGACACCTGTATCTGCACAGTATTGTTTTTATGGTCGGCATGCTCCTCATCTAGCGATTACTCGTCGACTTGACTCTGATCATTTGCCGAGTGTGCGAGGACCGGCGGGAAGACGGTATCTCCATGGCCCCGAAGTCGACGTGGAGATCGCTAAGACGTTGATAGAACGGATGCCTCTTGTTGAGTTCATGTTCCTTAGTTATTGGAGGGGCCATAAGTGGCCTACTAAGGATAGTACCGAGCAGGGTAGCTGCTCGGTGCCTCCTGGCGAGGGCTTTGATCCTTAGCGCGGGAGGGGCCGTAGGGAGCCTATTAAGGATGGGGCCGAGCAGGGTAGCTGCTTGGTGCCTCTTGACGAGGGCTTTAATCCCTGGTTTGTTGCGGTAGGGAGCTACCGGCCAGAGATAACCGAGAAAGGGAGGGCCCGATTGCCTCTTGCGAGGGCTTTGATCCTTAGCGCGGGAGGGGCCGTGGTTGGCCTACTGAGGATGAGGCCGAGCAGAGTAGCTGCAGGGCTGCCTCTTGGTGAGGGCTTGGATCCCTGGCGTTGTTGGGTAGGGAAGCTACCAGCCAGGGATAACCGAGAAAGGGCGGGCCCGGTTGCCTCTTGCGAGGGCTTTGATCCTTAGCGCGGGAGGGGCCGCGAGTGGACTACTAAGGACGGTGCCGATCAGGGTAGCTGCTCGGTGCCTCTTGGCGAGGGCTTTGATCCCTGGTTTGTTGGGGTAGGGAGCTACCAACCAGGGATAACCGAACTAGGGCGGGCCCGGTTGCCTCTTGCGAGGGCTTTGATCCTTTGGGACGGGACGGGCATGGTTGCTATCCGGTGCCTCTTGGCGAGGGCTTTGATCCTTAGTTTAGTAGGGAGCTACCAGCCAGGGATAACCGAACAAGGGCGGGTCCGGTTGCCTCTGTGAGGACTTTGATCCCTGGTTTGTTGGGGTAGGGAGCTACCATCCAGGGATAACCGAACAAGGGCGGGTTCGGTTGCCTCTTGCGAGGGCTTTTCATCCTTAGCGCGGGAGGGGATGAGATTGGCCTACTAAGGATGGCCGAGCAGGGTTGCTGCCCGGTGCCTCTTGGCTAGGGCTTTGATCCCTGGTGTTGTGGGATAGGGAAGCTACCAGCTAAGGATAGCCGAGTAGGGTAGCCGCTCGACTGCCTCTTGGTGAGGGCTTTGATCCCTGGTTCGTTGAGGTAGGGAAGCTACCAGCCAGGGATAGCCGAGCAGGGTAGCTTCTCGGCTGCCTCTTGGTGAGGGCTTTGATCCCTGGTTCGTTGAGGTAGGAAAGCTACCAGCCAGGGATAGCCGAGCAGGGTAGCTGCTCGGCTGCCTCTTGGTGAGGGCTTTGATCCCTTGTTCATTGAGGTAGGGAAGCTACCAGCCAGGGATAGCCGAGCAAGGTAGCCGCTCGGCTGCCTCTTAGTGAGGGCTTTGATCCCTGGTTCGTTGAGGTAGGGATGCTACCAGCCAGGGATAGCCGAGCAGGGTAGCTGCTCGGCTGCCTCTTGGTGAGAGCTTTGATCCCTGGTTCGTTGAGGTAGGGAAGCTACCAGCCAGGGATAGCCGAGCAGGGTAGCTGCTCGGCTGCCTCTTGGTGAGGGCTTTGATCCCTGGTTCGTTGAGGTAGGGAAGCTACTGGTGAGGGCTTTGATCCCTGGTTCGTTGAGGTAGGGAAGCTACCAGCCAGGGATAGCCGAGCAGGGTAGCCACTCGGCTGTCTCTTGGTGAGGGCTTTGATTCCTGGTTCGTTGAGGTAGGGAAGCTACCAGCCAGGGATAGCCGAGCAGGGTAGCCGCTCGGCCGCCTCTTGGTGAGGGCTTTGGGAAGATGGACCGTTGCGAGTGACACATGCCACGAATGCGTGGAGGAGGCGAAGCGTCAGAGCTGCGTCGTTTCGATTTCGCATCGAGCGGCGCGATGTCTGCCGCGTGGCGGCACAGTCGTGGGCGACTGTTGAACTCCGGGGGCATTGTGGGCTATAAAACGGAGAGATTGTTGATGCTCCTTCCCTCACACCCAAAACGCAAAGATGCAGGACTTCCCCTTCACCATCGAAGACATCATAAACTTTGAGGATGTCTACCTCTATGACAGTACTGCACCGAGGACATGGTGCAGTTGGTTATAGGCAGGATCGAGGACCACTTCGGCCGACTGCTCCCCCGGCATTCCTCCCTCCTCCAGCTGCTGATGTACTCCATCTGGAGGGCATCGCTGGGGCTCTACAACCCCTTATCCGAGCAGCTGAAGGATGAAGCCATTGGCAAGCTGAGGTCTCTGAGGCGTTTCGGCCGGATCTCTGCGAGCCGGCTAAATCGCTCGGAAGCGCTCGTCCTTGAGTGCTATCAATTGAGGCTCGATGCCGACACTAGCAGGGGTCATCGAAGGGAGAGAGTAAACGCCGCAAGGGCTCGAATGACGGAAATATCTTCAGAGTACCACGAACATTGCTCTTTGTACCCTATTCCCCCACTGTTGTAATGTATATTTTTTTTATGTACGGATGAGGAGCCTATAGTACCTCTTGAATGAATGAGATTCCTTTTCTTTTCTACAATACTTTATTGACCCCTTTATTATGTGAACAAAAGATCTCAAGAAAGGTGTACATTTGTTAAAAAAAAAGAAACACATGCTAGTAGATGTTCTTATTCGTGCGGATTGAGCCCTCCTGATGTCTGTTGGCGTCTATGCCCTGCATAGGGTACCGAGCCTCATAGGTACCAGGCGTATCTTCCGCTGACACTACCATGATCTGGCCGATGGTCAGCTCGGTGGGAGGGGGACGCTGCTCCTGCTCGCGATCGGCTTGCCGCTTGTCCCTCAGGTACGCTGCGAGGTGTCCCGAACGGATGGGCTCTTCAAAATAGTTTCGGAGTTGTTTGCAGCTCTCCGTGGAGTGGCCCAGCGACCTATGAAAGCCGCAGTAGGGGCCCCGGGTTCGCTTTGAGGCCATTCACGGGATCGGGGGAAGCTTGAAGAACCCCTCGCCCTTGGCCTCCTCTAGTAGCACTGCCTGGGAGACGTTAAGCGGGGTGTACTCTTGGAACTTTGGGAGATAGGGCTTTTGCCGCTCAGGCCCCCTTCTCTCTTCTTTTTCCCTCTTCTTTTGGTCGGTTTGCTCTGCCCGGGGGAGATTCGCATTCCCCTTTGATTCGAGCTGGACCTCGCGCTCGGTCCAGGCCTTTACCTCGGCCATGGTCTTAGGTTGCGCTAATGCAAAGGAGCATAACCACTCCTTTTGCCTAAGACCATACCTCAGAGCCGTGATGACCGTCTTGTCCCGGTGCTCTGGGACCTTGAGAAGGGCGTTGTAGATGCGGGTGACTTATGCTTTGAACGTCTCCTTGTCCCTGCTGTTGATCGTGAAGAGATGGTCGACTGTGCGCTTCTGCCGCCTGTTCCTGACGAAGTGGCCGAGGAATTGTGTGGCCAGCTCGTCGAAGGTCGAGCGCGGCTCGAGTCCTCGGAACCAGTCTCGCCTGGAGCGGATGAGAGTGACTGGGAAAGCTCGGCACTGGGCGGCATCGGAGTGGTCTTGGATGCTCATTCCTGCGGTGAATGCATCCAAGTGGTCCTTCGGGTCAGATTTGCCGTCGAAGAGGGAGACCTTTGGGGGCATGTTGCGGGAGGAGACATGGACGGTGAGCAGCTCCACGGTGAACGGTTTTGTGAGCGAGTCGGCGGCATACTTAGCCCCGTCGCTCGAACGGTGACCTTCCCGGTGCAGACTCTCGATCTTCTTCTCGAGGGCGTCGAGTCGGCCATGGTACCCCGACGACTCGGCGCATTCTAATCCCAGGCCTCTGTTGTTGGAGGCCTGCGTCTGGCCGCGACTCCGGTTCCTCTCAATGAGGTTCCTTAGATCCCCCGGCGAGGTAGTCTTCGAGCCGCCGTGGTGAGTCTCGTCCGTGCGACCCCGTCGAGGGAGGGGGTGTCGGTCAGGCCTGGTAACAGGCGAGCTGACAGACATCTCCTCAGGAGGGATAGGTGCGCGGAGGATCTCGGGACGAGGTTCTCTGGCGGCGGACCTCGGCGTTGAACTACGAGGCGCCCAGCGGGCCTCAGAACGTATTGGCCCGGGAGATCTGCGGCCGTGGGAGGTAGCGACTCGGTGGTCGGCAGTGCCGATGCGGACGGAGTCTTCTCTCCCCCTGTAGGAGTCATGGCCCCGAGGCGGGGGAGCGGCAACTTGGTGATCTTGCCCCACCGTTTGGATGCGGACGAGCTCTTCCACGATTGACGCGAGTCGGTCTATCCGGCCGGCGAGGGCGTTGATGGCATTCGGCGGAGGAGGTTCGTCCGCGCCTCCGTTGAGAGGGAGGCGGCGACTGGTGCTTGGATCATCGTGATGATCGCTCTCCATTAGGTTGAGATCTGAAGGAGAACTTTTGTTTTTGTGGAATCAAGAACTTGTTCCCACAGACGGCGCCAGCTGATAGAGGCTAAAATCTCCTTCAGATGTTGCCTTCCGTTGATCTGCTGATGGCGGCGATGGGTGGCTGAGATTTGATCTGGAGGCTGTCGCTCCTGAAGCATGTGGATCTCAATGGGTTGAGGTTGTGGTTGCCGAGTTACCTGCAAGGAAGTCCCGGGATGGTTGTAGCACCGAGGACCCTCCGACGATTAAGTTAGACTAGAGATCCAAGCAGAGTAACGACTTAGTGGAGTTAAAAATGGCTTACTTGAACTGTCTGAAGAAGGGGTTTATATAGCGGTGGCAGCAGGCGAGGCAAGAGCGAGAATCACGCCGGCCGTTATGCTCCTGACTTCACGCCCGTGTGATGAGCGGGACCTCCCATTAATGACGAGACAGGCTTGTTAATGGCGGATCGTGGTGGCGTGGAACGTGGGATGTGGCTGGCGGAGATCTCGAGCATGGCGAGATTCGCGGGGTGGCGGTTACGCCTACAAGCGGTGCTGTTGGTCGGTTGATGAGACCGAGGTTGATGACTGTAGGGTGTTTTTCGTCACCCCATTGAGATGGGAATACGCGCGCGCTTGTCAGGCGCGTTACAAATTCCCCCTGCCTAGGGTAGGCTGGGGTTTATTGATTGTGGGGATCCGAATTTCCGGCAGCCGCGGACTAAGCTGTCGTTAATTACCCCTCGCCTTTAGATCGAGGGAACCTCCGATTAACGGGTCAAACAGGTCATGCGAACTCATTGTGAAATGTATGTGTTTTGAAGGGGTTTTGGATATATCGGGGGCCCCGCAGAGTTTTCACGGGGGAGGTATATTTAGTGTGGAGTATGTGTGTGTGTGTATACATGTACATATTTATATATATATATATATATAAAGGGGAAAAGCGCCCAAAGGAAGCGTGGGGCTAGCGCCTCACGTGCCTAGCATGCGGGCGCTGTGCGCTTGAGCGTTGTGCGCTTGAGCGTTGTGTGCTTAAGCGCCAGCGCACCACGTGTCCGACACGTGGGCGCTGTGCGCTGGAGCGCCAGCGCGCCACGTGTCCGACACATGGGCGTTGTGCGCTTGAGCGTAGTGCGCTTAGGCGCCGTGCACTTAAGCGCCAACGCACCACGTGTCCGACACGTGGGCGCTTGAGCGCTGGGCTCTTGAGCGCCGGCGCGGAAAAGGGCTTTTAGCCCCAGAAATGGGATTTAAACTCCCGAAAGAGAGATTAGAGGGGAGTTAAACTCCTAAGATGTTCTTGGAGATGCTGAAACGGGCTTCTCGCTTGAGCTCTGGATCTTCCCAAGGTGGGATTTTTAGGAGATAGGTCTCCTTCTTTCTCCTCTTTTGGCTGGATCTTGAAGCTCAAGAAGTATGAGATTTTAAAAATCTATCCTTTCTGAGATCTGATGGAAGATCTGAGTTCCCCTTTGTGGGTTTTGTGGTGAAAAACTATTTAGTTTTGAAAAAGAAAGAGTAAAACTCTTGATTTAATTCAAAAGAAATGAGAAGGTTTAGAACCTTGGAGAAGGAGAAGGAGCCACAAAGAACCCTAGTTTTTTGGGGAATGAAGATTGTTTTTTTTATTCATCATCATGTTGCCTTATATATGCTTATATATTTACATATAGCCCCTTGGGCTTTACAAAATGGCATTTTGCCCATTCCATGGCTCATGTGCTATTTCTTTTTGCACAGAAGCTATGGGCTTACAAAAATTTGGCTTTATGCCCATTTTGTTTAAATTCATGCATAAGAAATTACATAAAAATTATTTATTACATGATTTTATTTTGGCATGGGGGAGGGCCGGCCGCTTCATGTTCGGACTCAACCTGGGCATGGGCCCACTTGGATTGGGGTTGACTTTGACTTTGACTTGGTCAACCGGGGTGCAATTTTCGACTTCAACAAAGTGCCCCCATCAATAAATGCACACCACATATGTGGGTCGTGTGTATGAAATTGATGGATCTTATTTCGCGCGGAGGCGACTTGTTTTGGTTCCCACTTTTTGGGATGTACTGCCCTTTTTACGACATGGACGGTTGACGCTTGACGCGTCTCCGAGACGGAGTGTCCGTAGTAGACGTTTTCTCGGCACGGAGTGATTTAGTTCCCTCTTTGTAGGAAGCCTGCATTGCCTTTTTTACGACATGGACGGTCGACGCTCTGAATCGGAGTGATTTGGTTCCCGATTTGTGGGAAGCCTGCACTGTCCTTTTTGCGACATGGACGGTCGACGCTCTGATCCGGAGCGATTTAGTTCCCGATTTGTGGGAAGCCTGCACTGCCCTTTTTGCGACATGGACGGTCGACGCACTGATCCGGAGCGATTTGGTTCCCGATTTGTGGGAAGCCTGCACTGCCCTTTTTGCGACATGGACGGTCGACGCTCTGATCCGGAGCGATTTGGTTCCCAATTTGTGGGAAGCCTGCACTGCCCTTTTTGCGACATGGACAGTCGACGCTTGACGCATCTCCGAGACGGAGTGTCCGTGGTAGACTTTTCCCTGGCCCGGAGTGATCTGGTTCCTGCTTTGTAGGAAGCCTGCACTGCTCTTTTTGCGACATGGACGGTCGACGCTCTGATCCGGAGCGATTTGGTTCCCGATTTGTGGGAAGCCTGCACTGCCCTTTTTGCGACATGGACGGTTGATGCTTGACGCGTCTCCGAGACGGAGTGTCCGTGGTAGACTTTTCCCTGGCCTGGAGTGATCTGGTTCCTGCTTTGTAGGAAGCCTGCACTGCCCTTTTTACGATATGGACGGTCGACGCTCTGATCCAGAGCGATTTGGTTCCCGATTTGTGGGAAGCCTGCACTGCCCTTTTTGCGACATGGACGGTCGACGCTTGACGCGTCTCCGAGACAGAGTGTCCGAGGTAGACTTTTCCCTGGCCCGGAGTGATCTGGTTCCTGCTTTGTAGGAAGCCTGCACTGCCTTTTTTGCGACATGGACGGTCGACGCTCTGATCTGGAGCGATTTGGTTCCCGCTTTGTAGGAAGCCTGCACTGCCTTTTTTACGACATGGACGGTCGACGCTCTGATCCGGAGCGATTTGGTTCCCGATTTGTGGGAAGCCTGCACTGCCCTTTTTGCGACATGGACGGTCGACGCTCTGATCCGGAGCGATTTGGTTCCCGATTTGTGGGAAGCCTGCACTGCCCTTTTTGCGACATGGACGGTCGATGCTTGACGCGTCTCCGAGACGGAGTGTCCGTGGCAGACTTTTCCCTGGCCCGGAGTGATTTGGTTCCCTCTTTGTAGGAAGCCTGCACTGCCTTTTTTACGACATGGACGGTTGACGCTCTGATCCGGAGCGATTTGGTTCCCGATTTGTGGGAAGCCTGCACTGCCCTTTTTGCGACATGGACGGTCGACGCTTGACAAGTTTTCGAGACGGAGTGTCCGTTGTAGACTTTTCCCTGGCCCGGAGTGATCTGGTTCCTGCTTTGTAGGAAGCCTGCACTGCCCTTTTTGCGACATGGACGGTCGACGCTCTATTTGACTTGCTCTGCTTCCTGCAGTGTCAGGGGTGAACTTGACTTGCTCCGCTTCTTGCGGTGTCGAGATTGGATTCTGACTTGCTCCGCTTTCTACGGTGTCAGAGTTGAAGTTGACTTGTTGATTGTGATTTGGATTGACATCAGCATCGCTACACTGGAATATGGTACCAAGAGCGAATCATCATTTGTCTTTGAGAGGACTTGGGGATTTGTTTTTGTTTGGCATCTGCATTGCTGCACTGGAATAGTGCCAGGAGCAACTCATCATTTGCCCCGGGAGGATTTGGGAATTGGTTTTTGTTTGGCATCTGCATTGCTGCACTGGAATAGTGCCAGGAGCAACTCATCATTTGCCCCGGGAGGATTTGGGAATTGGTTTTTGTTTGGCATTTGCATTGCTGCACTGGAATAATGCCAGGAGCAACTCATCATTTGCCCCGGAAGGATTTGGGAATTGGTGGCTTACGAGACAGGTTTAGATCCCTATCACCTAAGGCTTTTCAATTTTATGGGCCGGAAGGGTCCCATAAAAGCATTTTCTCCCTACGAGTCGAAAGGATCTCGTAGGTGTATTTTCTCCTTAGGAGTCGTGGGGACTCCTAAGTGTGTTGCTCCTTTGTGAGTCGTAAGGATCTCACGCGGGAATTTTCTCCTCACAAAGTCGCGAGGACTTTGCGAGTGCATTTCATCTCTTTTTTACGAGTTTGCGCCCTTTCGGGTTTTCACAAACTCGCCGGCAGTCCTGCTGTTTTAACTCACGGAGCCCTTTCGGGTTTTCATCCGTGCCCATTTTTCTTGTGGACATACCATTTTTTTATTTTATTTATTTTATTTTTGGTGGGACTTTGAATGTGGTCTCACCGGTAGGACTTGGGAGAAATTGGGATTGTTTTACGCCCGTGGATTGTATACGGTTTTGCAAGATGTATGATCCAGATCGTAGGGCCGGAAAAATTTCGGGACTTTGTTGGCGTCTGCATCCCTGCACTAGAATATGGTACCAGGAGCGACTCATCATTCGCCGTTGGGGTATGGGATTTGGAATTTGGTTGGCGTCTGCATCGCTGCACTGGAATATGGTACCAGGAGCGACTCATCATTCACCACTGGGGTATAGGATTTGGAATTTGGTTGGCGTCTGCATCGCTGCACTGGAATATGGTATCAGGAGCGACTCATCATTCGCCACTTGGGGTATGGGATTTGGAATTTGGTTGGCGTCTGTATCGCTGCACTGGAATATGGTACCAGGAGCGACTCATCATTCGCCATTGCCTATTGGGAAGCGATGGCTTAGGAGACAGGTGTAGATTCCTATCATCTAAGGCTTTTCAATTTTATGGGCCGTGAGGGTCCCATAAAAGCATTTTCTCCCTACGAGTCGTAAGGATCTCGTAGGTGTACTTTCTCCTTAGGAGTCGTGGGGACTCCCAAGCGTGTTTCTCCTTTATGAGTCGTAAGGATCCCACGAAGGTGTTTTCTTACGAGTCGTGAGGATCCCGAAAGGTTTGTTCTCCTCATGCATCGTGAGGACACATAAGTGGATTTCCCTCCTTCCCAGTTTAATGACTTAGGGGTCATCTGTTTCCAGTTTAACGACTTAGAGGTCTACCGTCTCCAGTTTAACGACTTAGAGGTCATCTTTTTCCAGTTTAAAGACTTAGAGGTCTACTGTTTCCAGTTTTACGACTTAGAGGTCTACTGTTTCCAGTTTAACGACTTAGAGGTCATCTGTTTCCAGTTTAAAGACTTAGAGGTCTACTGTTTCCAGTTTAAAGACTTAGAGATTATCTGTTTCCAGTTTAAAGACTTAGAGGTCTACTGTTTCCAGTTTAAAGACTTAGAGATTATCTGTTTCCAGTTTAAAAACTTAGAGATCTACTGCTTCCAGTTTAACGACTTAGAGGTCATCTGCTTCCAGTTTAAAGACTTAGAGGTCTATGGATGGCGAGCTTGGAATTTTGGGGTAGGGGCCGGCATCAGCGTTGCTAACACTGAAGCACAGGTGCCAGGAGCAATTCATCATTTGCCTTTTCCTGTTGGGGAGCGATGGCTTAAGAGACAGATTTAGGTCCCTATCACCTAAGGCTTTTCAATTTTATGAGCCGTGAGGGTCCCATAAAAGCATTTTCTCCCTACGAGTCGTAAAGATCTCGTAGGTGTATTTTCTCCTTAGGAGTCGTGAGGACTCCTAAGTGTGTTTTTCCTTTGTGAGTCGTAAGGATCCCACGAAGGTTTGTTCTCCTCATGTATCGTGAGGACACATGAGTGGGTATTCCCAATGGAGCATAATTCCGAGGTGGAGACCAGCCGCGGAACTGGTGGCTGCGGTGGGGCCTGGGTATGATGAGAATTATTTGAGCCCGTGGATTGTATACGATAGTCAATTTGGAGACTAACCGTAGGTTCGGGAGAATTTTTGGAGAGTGGATTTTGGTTGGCGTATGCATCGCTGCACTGGAATATGGTACCAGGAGAGACTCATCATTCTCCGTTTTTTTTGTCTTACCGCGATTGCTCTATCATTTCAACTTTTATTCGTGGTCGCCCTATCATTTCGGCTTTATTTTTCATCTTTATTTTACTCGCCGATTTTTATTGCGAGTTGCCCCATCATTTCGGCTTTTTATTTATTTATATTTATTTATTTATCTTTTTTTTGTTTTATTTATACTTTTTTTGTTTATTTACATATTTTTACATTCCCAGTTTAACGACTTAGAGGTCGTTGGTGTTCCCAGTTTAACGACGTGGTGGTCCTTGAGTGTTCCCAGTTTAACGACGTGGTGGTCCTCTTTGCTTATCCCAGCTCCTTGAACTTTGATCTTGGCGGAGCTGTGTTGATGACCGTAGCTCTGTGGCTTGCCGATACATCCGAGGACTGTGAGGTTTTTCCAAGCTTGTATTGGTCCTCTGCCCAATCTTTGAAAACACAGCAGTCTTCGATGGCATGACTCACCACCCTATGGTATGGGCAGTATATAGGATTGCCAGTCATATTCATTTCATGTGGCCTCTTCGGAATAGGCAGTTGCAGACCGTTGTTCAAGGCTTCCTCGAATATATTGCGGACCTCATCCCTCATGAAGGAGTACACCTTCTTCTTTCTCTCCATTAGAGTAAGTGCCCTTACTGATGCCGGTCCTTGAGACCGATCAGTCTTTGGCTCGCCTTTTTCAGATAATGGCACATGTCTGAGAGGATTGGGTTCCCGAAAGGCTTCGGTCTCCATCTGTGTGAAATCGGCGGTCGTAGCTTGACTATTTGTAGCACGCCTTTAGACAGTTCTATCTCTCCCGTCTTGTATTGCCTTTCGACCCAATCCTTGAAGACGAAGCAGTCCTCAATGGCATGACCTATCACTCTGTGATAGGGGCAGTATTTGGGGTCGTCGGTCATATTCGCTTCCTGCGGTCTTTTTGACTCTGGCAGTTGTAGACCGTTTCTCAGGGCGTCCCTGAATATCTTGTGGACTTTGTCCCTTTTGAAGGAATAGACTTTTTCCAGTTTCTCTTTCAGAGCCGATTCCCCTTCGGTGTATGTATCGGAGGGACTGGAGGCTGATCGCGGCCGTTTTTCGCGAAGGTGCTCCACTCTTAGGTTGAAGGGGGTATCAGTTGGCTGCCTCCGGGTATCAGTCCCTGGCTCATGAACCAAAATTTGATTCTGCTGTAATTGCAATCGGGCGACTTGGGTCGCGAGATCTGCCACGACGTTTGTCAATTCGTCGACCTTAGACTGTACCTTGGCTAACTTCTCATCCCTGTCCTGAAGCTGCCTTTGAAGCCATCGGAATAATGCTTGTTCTGTAGTTCCGATTATGACAACCGGGTCATCTTTATTTCCTGAGCTCAATTCCGCAGGAACCCCAGGCTCTTTTGGCTTATCGGCCTGAGCGAGCTCTTCGTCATTTAGACCGAGTTGACGTTGGGTAGCGTCCACCGCATCATCACCCTGGCTGTGAAGCATAGGAGCGTTAGTTTCTTCATGTCCGACCATGTAGACAGTGTGGACCGCGTATCCAGCCGTCTCTTTATCTTTGGCGGGGTGACCCCGTTTCTCGAACCACATGAAGTTCAGCCTAGCAGGAGTCCTACCCCTTTTGTTGGCTCTATACCTGAGCCTTTTCTGCCTCAGCTTCTCGATTTTGAAGGCTTGGCGGGCATCCGTTATCCGGGAAGCCATTGTGAGTCGATTAGCGGGGAGCTTAGAGAAGACACCCGATCGAGCAGTTGTTAGGGGCACCGCCGGAGCTTGCTCGAAACGCGTTGTAGCTTTGTTGGTATTGATGGCCTTGCCCCCAGCCGGGGCCTTGGAGATTCATTCGGAAACGGACTTGCGCTTAGGCTGAGATGCCCTCGCGGCCATGACATTCGGCCTTTTCCCCTTTGAGGCTGGTTTATCCATCACTGGGGCTTGAAGAGCAGGGACGACGTCAGCTGGCACGAACAGAATAGAGCCAAATGGTAGCGGCGGCTCCTCCCACTGTCGCCCGAGACTGGCCGGAAGGACTGTCCTGGCGTCCATCTTTATCGTGTAGAAGATGGGAGCTGAGTTCATCTTCGGAGACATCGTTGAAAGGTGATTGCTTGAAAATCTGCATGAAAGAGCATTATTTTAGTATAAACATAGATATGTATATTGATTGAGTTTGCATGAATGCTTAACCCGAAATATTGGAGGAGAGATTAGTCCCACCGGGCGTGCCGGAATCTGTAGGGTGTTTTTCGTCACCCCATTGAGATGGGAATACGCGCGCGTTTGTCAGGCGCGTTACAGATTCCCCTTGCCTAGGGTAGGCTGGGATTTATTGATTGTGGGGATCCGAATCTCCGGCAGCCGCGGACTAAGCTGCCGTTAATTACCCCTCTCCTTTGGAGAGAGAGAACCTTCGATTAACGGGTCAAACAGGTCATGCGAACTCATTGTGCAATGTACGTGTTTTGAAGGGGTTTTTGATATATCGGGGGCCCCACAGAGTTTTCACGGGGGAGGTATATTTAGTGTGGAGTATGTGTGTGTGTGTGTAATATAAAGGGGAAAAGCGCCCAAAGGACGTGTGGGGCCAGCGTCTCACGTGCCTAGCACGCGAGCGTTGTGCGCTTAAGCGCTAGCGCACCACGTGTATGACATGTGGGCGCCGTGCACACCACGTGTCCGACACGTGGGCGCCGTGCGCTTGAGCGCCGTGCGCACCACTTGTCCGACACGTGGGCGCCGTGCGCTTGGGCGCCGTGCGCATCACGTGTCCGACACGTGGGCACTGGGCGCTTGAACGCAGTACGCTTAGCCACCGTGCGCTTAAGCGCCAGAGCACCACGTGTCCGACACGTGGGCGCTGGGCGCTCGGGCGCCGGCGAGGAAAAGGGCTTTTAGCCCCAGAAATGGGATTTAAACTTCCGAAAGAGAGATTAGAGAGGAATTAAACTCTTAAGATGTTCTTGGAGATGCTGAAACAGGCTTCTCCCTTGAGCTCTGGATTTTCCCAAGATGGGATTTTTAGGAGATAGGTCTCTTTCTTCCTCCTCTTTTGGCTGGATCTTGAAAATCAAGAAGTGTGAGATTTTAAAAATCTATCCTTTCTGAGAGCTGATGGAAGATCTGAGTTCCCCTTTGTGGGTTTTGTGGTGAAAAAACTATTTTGTTTTGGAAAAAAAAGAGTAAAACTCTTGATTTAATTCAAAAGAAATGAGAAGGTTTAGAACCTTGGAGAAGAAGCAGGAGGCACAAAGAACCCTAGTTTTTGGGGGAATGTAGATTGTTTTTTTTATTCATCATCATGTTGCCTTATATAGGCTTATATATTTACATATAGCCCCTTGGGCTTTACAAAATGGCATTTTGCCCATCCCATGGCTCATGTGCTATTTCTTTTTGCACATAAGTAATGAGCTTACAAAAATTTGGCTTTATCCCCATTTTGTTTACATTCATACATAAAAAATTACATAAAAATTATTTATTACATGATTTTATTTTGGTATGGGGGAGGGCCGGCCGCTTCATGTTCGGACTCGACCTGGGCATGGGCCCATTTGGCTTGGGGTTGACTTTGACTTGGTCATCCGGGATGCAATTTTCGACTTCAACAATGACCTCGGTTGGAGAGCTCGCGGACGAGCGGGAGAGCCGAGGTATCTTGGTTCTGCGGTAGCTCGGAGACGAGTTGTGAGGCCGAGGAGGCCAGTTGTGCAAGGGGCTCGGAGGCGAGCCAGCGTTCACTCGACAGGACGAGCGTAGGTGTGGTCTTGTCGGCCACTGTAAGTCCTTTCTTGCATGCTCTGGGACACGTTATCTGCCACGTGTCCTGATCTGGGAGACCACCGATATCGAGCATCATCAAGTTATAAAAGAAATTTAAAAAAATACAATGAACAAGATCAAGACTATCACAAAATAATTGCTCGATGTTTCTTTAAAGCTCAGGTGTAGAGAAAGTTGCACTAGATGTTGCGAACCATCTAAAATTTATTACTGCTGTAGTTGATATTGTTATCAAATTTACTCACTTCAATGTACATGCCTCCAATGGATTTGAACATGACTTTTAATTCCTAGCACAATCCAATACACAAAACTTAAGGTACTTATTATTGAGAATATATATATATTTACATTTTCACTAGAACAAGACTAATTTAGATCCGCTTTATAACCGAGTTATAAAATTTTAATACCATTGTTAATTCCTTTATCATAAATTGCAATAGAGATCCGGCAATGAAAGTAATTTATTTATTCCACTTCATTATTCAGAAGCTTAATCTTGTGCCAAGTTCACCTGCTCACCCAAAAAAGGTTCCAGTTGAAGCATTTCAGCAAACACAAGATACACAAAACATAGCACCGATGCAATAACAGCGAACCTTTGTTAATTCCTCTATCAAATAACATGCCTGGGAGCGACCCCAAGGTAATCTCGCACAAGCTCGGGGTCGACCCGACGGCCCAACCCGTCAGGCAAAAGAAACGAAGCTTCGCTCCGATCAAACAAAAGACGATCGAGGACGAGGTCGATAGGTTGCTTGCAGCAAACTTCATTCGAAATGTGGCCTACTCGGAATGGCTAGCGAATGTGGTTATGGTTAAAAAAGCAAGCGGGAAGTGGCACATGTGCGTCGACTTCACAGATCTCAACAAGGCCTGCCCGAAATACAACTATCCCCTCTCTCGGATAGATCAGCTTGTCGACAGCTCGGCATGACACGAGTTGCTCAGCTTCATAGATGATTTCTCCGGCTACAACCATATCCGTATGAACCCGGCTGATGGAGCTTTGGATCTCCTTCAGATGTTGTCTTCCGACGTTCTACCGACAGCGTTGGCGAACGGCTGAGATTGGGTTTGAGGATTGTCTCCTGAGGTGTGTGGATCTCAATGGGATTGGTTTGGTGTGAAGCCGAGCTACCTGCAAAGAAGTCCCGGGGTAGTTGTACTACCGTGGACCCTCTGACGATCAAGTTAGTCGAGGTATTTGGATAGAGTAGCGGCCTATTGGATAAGAATTGCCTTACCTGAGTCTTCTGAGAGAGGGGTTTATATAGAGGCAGCCATGGGCTAGCGGGCGCGAGATTCACTCCGGCCGTTACGCCTGTGTGAATGGAGGGATCCTCCTTTAATGACGAGATACACTCGTTAATGGGGGAATGCGACGGCGTGGAGCGCGGGATCGTGGGGCGGCGGATATCTCGCGTCTGGCGAGATTTGCGAAGCCATGGCGGAGACGCTTGTGATCTGCGTTTTAGGTCGCTCGACAGAACCGGGGAGGTTTAGCTCGACGGGAGGCTCGGAGGCCAGCGGGAGGCCGAGGGAGCTCGGTTCGGTAATAGCTCGGAGGCGGGCTGGGAGGGCTGAGGAAGCTCAGCGTGTAGGAGGGCTCGGAGGTGAGCCAATGGTTATTTGTAAGACGACCATGGGAGTGTTCTGGGAGGCCATCGAAGGTCGGGACAATCCTCGGGGCGAAGGCCCGGGGAATGCCTTCAATGTATCGTGCTTGCTCCTGTCCCGTAAGCCCCGGGACGCGTCATCTGCCATGTGTCATGATCTGGGGAGTTCCTAATATTGAACATCATCATTAGCCCCCCACTCTCGTCCCAACCTATTTATGGGTCGGGTCGAGAGTGGTCTGATCGGTCACCCGTGCTAAGTTCTTAGTTGAAGACCTCGTCGGTGCGGATTCCCGAGGTGGTTCGGCGTATCCTGGGATGACTTCAGCAGATCAGAGAGGAGATCATGCATTAAAGAGGGAGCGCCGATTCGATCGTACGTTCGTTGAAGCGCCAGGCCACGTGTCCGACGGCGGTTGGTTGACGTGACGGGTCACCGCTGTCCTCTGCGCTTGAAGGGGCGCTTTCAATGGTCGTGTGACACGTGGAACGTCGACGGCCGTTGAGCATGAAGAGTTGTTTTGGA
The DNA here is from genome assembly GCA_030015575.1 of Agapanthus africanus. Lineage (NCBI taxonomy): Eukaryota > Viridiplantae > Streptophyta > Magnoliopsida > Asparagales > Amaryllidaceae > Agapanthus > Agapanthus africanus. The sequence goes on along the minus strand of JASDDO010000010.1, from coordinate 394,234,559 downwards.
GAGAAACGATCAGAGCCGTTGGATGTATTTGCCGATACGCTATAAATAGAGGTAGGATCCCCCAAGGGTCCACACTCCGCTATCATTTCTCCATCGCTGCGAGAGTTTGCTCGTTGCTCTTTCCTTTAGGTTTGATCTCTCACGCTCTTTCCTCGGAGGACTCCTTCTTTGACTCAGGTTAGATGTCTTCCTCTGAGGAGTCTGTTGAGATAGTTAGGGTAGAGTCTGGGGAGTCTCCCGCTATTTCTTCCTCTGCCTCATCCGAGTCAGATTTCCCCCATAGAGTTATGGTTACTCGTACTTCCCGTGGTCATGCGACGGGGAGGGTCCCCAAAGCACGCATCAGGAATGCTCGCGATACGCCCTCCCTTCTGAGGAATGTGGACGAGCTCACCACAATCCGGGCTCGCTTCCACATTCCCCTTAGCTATTTTCTTCGCCTGGCTAGGGTGGGAGAGAGGGCGGACCGGGTGCAGGGCAGGAAGATCGCCTTGTACCTTGATGCCTTTTGGGCTGGAATGTGTATGTCCTTCTCCCCCGAGATATGCGGGGCGCTATGTTGTTTTCAACTAGCTCCGGGCCAGCTAGTGCCGAACTCGTGGAGGATTCTATTCGGGTTCCTGGTTCGGTTGAGACTCGAAGAAATCCCCTTCAGCTTGACCCTTCTCCTTTCCTCCCTTTTCTATAAAAATCATCCCGGCACCCGTAAGGACGAGCCGAGCTGGATGTATGTTTCCTTTAGAAAACATAGGGGAGGGGTGGCCGGGTCGGGGGTCGTAGCAGTTCCTTCTTCCATCCATGAATGGAAGGAGAAGTTCAAATTTGTCGGGCCACCCGAGGGTGAGGATTGGCCTGTGCCTGTACAGTGGCACAGGGTCGACTGCCCACGGGTGAAGCGGTCGTCCTTTCCCGAAGCGAGGGCGGTGTCGGCGTGGGAGCCTATCCAACGGGCCGATGTTTTGCTTTCCGACCAGGCCCTCAGTTGGGCCGGGCTCAGCCCCGCTTAATTCATGGGTAAGTTAGGAGCCTAGGCGACCTGTCTAGATTTGCATATTCTTCTTCTGTTCTTTCTGGCATCGCTAACTCGCTTTGTGTACTTTTCTTTTTTGCAGAACCGATGGACCGATCTAAATTCCTGGATGCCATGGCCGAGAAGAAGGGGAGGAAGGCCGAAGGCGCCGGCTCGTCTCGCCCCGCTCCGAGCCAGGCCCCGTCGGCGGCCGCATCGGCTAGGCATTCCACCACGTCCCGGGCTCCGGAGACCAGCCTCGGGGAGAGCCGTAAACATGTTCGGGAGCCGGAGCCCCGGGCTTTGGAGGTAGAGGATGAGGCCGATCCCCCCGAGGTCCCCAATCTTCGTGCAGGAGGGGGACGTTTGCTTCGAGGTTCCCTCGGGGATTTCTGTTGCCGACAGCTTGCTCTCAGAGATGGAACGATCGGCCGGGGACAAAATCCCCCGGGGGACCCTCAAGGCCCAAGTCGCCTCCATTGCCCAGGAGGCTGTACAGGTCAGTATCCGCCTCCCGTTTTGGTTTCCGTTAAGCATCTTTTGTTTGTCGGATCGGATACTTTTTAACCCCTTCTTTTGTTTTCCTCAGGTCCTCCAGCACTGCACCCTCATCGCCAACATGGAGCACGAGGAAATTGCCCCGGCGATGCAGATAGCGGGTGAGTCTTTCTCACGGGAGGAAGGCATGGGCCGGGAGCTGCGTCATGCGAGGGAGAGGATCGTCGCCCTTGAAGATCGGGTGGCCGCCGAGGAGGGGGTGAACTCCAATTGCAAGAAGTCCATCCGAATTTTGAAGGAGTCCAACAAGACCGTCGAGGCTAAGTTGGAGGAGGCCAGGGTGCTCAACGCCACGCTGAAGAAGACGCGGGACACCCATAAGAAGGAAAACGAGGCGGCGAAGGAATGGATGAAGCTCGCTGACCTCCGGGCCGCAAAGACGGTGGAGAGGTACAAGACGTCGGATCAATTCTACACCGACCTTGTTGATGCCTCGGCCCTCGTCTGGCATCAGGCTCTCGATGCCGGAGTTTGCCGACGTCGGGTTCCGTCTCGAGTACCCCCTCGAGGACGAGACGCAGAGGGATGCCGCCGGAAGTGCCGCCGGGGGAGAGGCTCCCGGTGGGAGTGTTGGGGATAAGGCGATCACCCTGGCTCCCAGTGCCGAAGCTCCTGGCTAACCCTAAAGCCACTACCCCGGCTACCGATGCTAGCGTGGAGTAAATCGAGGTCCTCCCCGGTCCCGAGGCTTGACCCTTTCTGCCTTCTTCTTTTTTTGTTTTGGAATCTTGTATGCCTTCGGGCAATTTTGTAAGGCTGAGGAGCCTATAATACCTTTGTAAAGACTCCCAAGTTGTGAATAAAACCGTTTTGTAAATTTTTGCGTGGCAATGTTTTCTTGTGTGATCCTGTTAGCTTTTTCCTCGCCCGACGAGCCAGACCGTAGGTCGGCGACTGGTCCTTTAGTTGGCGATCGCGCGTCGAGTGAAATTCAATTATTTGTCAAGTGTTTAAAGGCCGGTGTAAGGCCGGTGTCCTTATGGCCCCGAAATCGAGGTGGCGATCACTCACTTAAGGTACGTCGGTTGGCTCCTTCAAGTAGAAAGGTATAGATTTGCCCATTCCCTCGAGTTGGACCGGCGACCACTTCTCTTAGAATGAGTTAGACAAGAGCCTAGTTTGGATTGGTCGGCGTTTGCCGAAGTTGAAGGCTTCTGATCCTTAGTACAGATGGGTATGAAGTTGCCCACTAAGGATGGACCGAGCAGGGATGCTGCTCGGTGGCCTCTTAATGAGGGCTTTCGATCCTTGGTGTCGGTAGGTAGTTAACTACCAGCCATAGATGGACCGAGCAGGGAAGCTGCTCGGTGGCCTCTTGAGGAGAGCTTTTGATCCTTGGTGTCGGTGGGTAGTAAACTACCAGCCATGGATTGACCGAGCAGGGAAGCTGCTCAGTGGCCTCTTGGTGAAGGCTTTTGATCCTTGGCGTCGGTGGGTAGTAAACTTCCAGCCATGGATGGACCGAGCAGGAAAGCTGCTCGGTGGCCTCTTGGTGAGGGCTTTCGATCCTTGGCATAGGTGGGTAGTAAACTACCAGCCATGGATTGACCGAGAAAGGAAGCTGCACGGTGGCTTCATGATGATGGCTTTTGATCCTTGGCGTCGGTGGGTAGTAACCACCATCCATGGATTGACCGAGCAGGGAAGCTGCTTGGTGGCCTTTTATGGAGGTCTTTGATCCTTAGCGTAGATGGGTAAGAAGTTACCCACTAAGGATGGACCGAGCAGGGAAGCTGCTCGGTTTTGCGGCGTCGCCCGGCCTCCCTGACGTTAAAAAATCTGGAAGAGTGACCGTCACGGGCGGCACGTGGCTGAAACACATAGGCGAGGCATTCCAAGATCCGAGTCATTCCGACTTCGGTCGGCCATGAGGCACGGGATGCCCGCCACGTGGCAGTCCTGTATTGGAAAAATTGAAAATATCCCTGGATTCGCGCCCATGCGCGCGCAAATTTCGGCCCTTGGGGGATTCTGTTGAGGCTATAAATAGAGAAGGAGATGGGTTTCTTTCAGCATTGCTTTTCTGAGATGGCTGGGCGTATCTACACGATTGAAGAGATCATCACTTCCGATGACGTCTACTTGTACAACCAGTCCCTCTCCGAGGAGACGTACCGGGGTATGGTCCAGCGCATCCAGGACCATTCCGGCCGTCTACTTCCTCATCAGTCGCCCCTCCTCCAATTGCTGATGTATGCAATTTGGAGGAGGTCCCCGGGGCTGTACAACCCCCTCTCCGAGGAGCTGCTGGATGAGGCGCTCAACAAGATGCATACGCTCTATGTCCTCGGTCTCATCTCGAAGAATATGCACGACCGATCAATGGCCCTTATTTTGGAGTGTTTCCAAAAGAGGCAGATTGTGGGCCCCTGCCGGGCGGATGGGGGCCCGGTGCTTCCGTGGCGTCCCGGGTATGTGGGCAGCATCGGCGGGAGCGGGCTGAAGAGGCCAGGGCTCGGCAGGAGGAGATCTCTACGGAGTACCACCAGCAGTGCTTCCTCGACCCCGTACCCCCTCTGTTGTAATTTTAATTTTCATGTATGGCTGAGGAGCTCACAATACCTTTGATAAATAAAATTCTCTTTTTGCGACGTACTACCGTTTCCTTTTTTTCTTCTTGGTGCGTTTGAGTATTTTCACGAAACCTGTGACCTTTGAACCGAGGAAGAGGGAAACACATAGGAGGAGTTTCTTCTAATTCAAAAGACTTAGAAAAATTTACATCGTTTTGGCAAAGAAGAAACATATATTCATAGATACAATTTTCAAAGGTACAACTTGAGCTTCTTGGCGTTGTAAGGCCATGGAAATTTTCGACCCACCGCGTCTTGCAAGCGATAGGCTCCGCCGGACAATACTTCGGAGACGAGGAATGGGCTGTCCCACTTCGGGGAAAACTTATGCAACTTGCTTTGGTCTACAAAATCGTTTTGCCTTATGACCAGATCCCCAGTCTTAAAGGTGCGATGCTTGACTCGTGCGTTATAGTAGCGTACAGTTTGCTTTTGATAAGCGGCACCTTTGATCTGTGCCCGGTCCCGCTTCTCCAACAAGATGCGCCAAGGTATTAGCTTCATCGTCGAAGTTCTCGACTCTGTAACTGGGTAGTCCGATCTCTGTTGGGACTATCGCCTTGGTTCCGTAGCAGAGGGTGAAGGGGGTCTCTCCGGTGGAGGTCTTCGTCGAAGTGCGTAGAGCCCATAAAACCCGGGGTAGTTCATCGACCCAACTGCCCTGCCTTCCTTCCAGACGAGTTCGAAGACCTCAGATTACATCCCGGTTAGCGACCTTGGCCTGCCCGTTGCACTGAGGATGCGTGACCGCAGCGAACTTCGTGAGTACGTAGTATTCGCTGCAGAATCCCTTGACTTTGTCATTTTCGAAGTTCGTCCCGTGGTCGGTAACGATACACATCGGGATCCCAAGCCGGGATATTATATTGTTCTGCAGGAACTTGATGGTCGTGGTGGCGTCCGGTTTTCTGATGGGGACGGCCTCGATCCACTTCGTAAAGTAGTCCACCGCGACGAGGATGTATTTGTGCCCGCCCGTACCAGTAGGGAGTTGGCCTACCATGTCCATTCCCCACTGGGCAAACGGCCAATGGAAGGTTAGGGCCATTAGCTCGGTAGCTGGAATACGGGGTATGCCGCCATGGAGTTGGCAGCTCCTGCACCTTCTGACGAGCTTCTGAGTGTCCTGATGGATGGTCGGCCAATAGTATCCTTGGAGTAGCGTCTTCTGGACTAAGGTGTAGGTCCCTTGGTGAGCTCCACCGACCCCTTCGTGTATCTCACGCAGGATGTAGTCGGCTTCGTGGGGGTCGACACACTGAAGCAGAGGCTGAGTGTACGACTTTTTGTAGAGGTTCCCGTTGCTCCAAACAAAATAGAGGGCTTTGGCCCGGAGGCATCGTGCTTCCTCTAGATCTTCTGGGAGCGTACCCTCCCTCAGGAATTCTATGAGGGGCTTCCTCCAATCCCAGTCTTATTTCCGGGCAGCGTAAACTTGTAGTGCTGTCGCTCTGTCTTCCACGCTGGGCCGTGGAAAGATCTTGAAGATGATATTTCTCTTATTGTTGGCCGTATAGGAGGAAGCTAGCTTGCTCAGAGCGTCGGCCTGGGCGTTTAGGTGCCGGGGGATCTGCTCTACTTGAACTTCGTCGAAGTCTTTTCATAGTCTTCTTACCTCGGCTAAATATTTCACCATCAGAGGCTCCCATGCCTCGAAACGGCCAGTCACCTGGCCTACGACCAGGGCGAAGTCATTGCGGATTCGGATCGTCTTCAGCCCCACTCCAGAGGCGGTTCATAATCTAGCTAGTAAGGCCTCGTACTCCGCGGCATTGTTTGAGGCTTTGAACCCGAGCTTCAAAGAATACTCCATCTCTTCCTCGTTCGGGCCTCGAATGATGTGGCCGGCACCACATCCATCCCCGGTTGATAATCCATCGACGTAAAGGACACAATCGGGGACGGAGTCGGGCCTCTCCTTGATCGAAGGTTGAGACCCGGGGGCCGGCACCGACACCGCCTCCTTGTTGAGGATAGTGCATTCAACAATAAAATCGGCCAGGACTTGTGCCTTGATAGCCTGCCTTGGGCGGTATTTGATGTTGAATTGAGATAACTCCCACCTCCACTTCTCCAAAAGACTAGAAGACTCGGGGGAGGCGAGAATAGCCCCTAAAGGACGCTCAGTGAGAACGAGAATGGTGTGTGCCTGGAAGTAGTGCTGTAGTTTCCTTGAGTCCATGATAAGCGCCAAGACAATCTTTTATATGGCCGGGTACCTTGTTTCTGCATCCTTAAAGATGTGGCTTACATAGTAAATCGGCTTTTGGACTCCTTCGACTTCTCGGACAAGCGCCGAGCCGGCAGCCTGATTGGACACCGCTAGATACAGTGATAGCTCGTATCCTTCAATCGGTCGGGTGAGCAGTGGGGGAGTTTCCAGGTGCACTTTCAGTTGGTCAAAAGCGATCAGACACTCTTCCGACCCTTCGAACCTTGGGATCTTTCTCAGGGCTTTGAAGAATGGGAGGTACTTTTCTCCGGACCTTGACATGAAGTGACTCAGAGCGGCTACTCTCCCAGTGAGCCGCATGATTTCGACGTTGGTCTTTGGCATAACCATGTTGAGGATGGCGCTGATTTTCTCCGGGTTAGAGTCGATTCCTCGGTTGCTAACCATGAACCCGATGAACTTTCCACTAGTGATCCCGAACGCGCACTTGGTGGGATTCGGCTTCATTTTGTATTTACGGAGGATGTCGAAAGTCTCGCCAAGATCTTTGGCGTGCTCATCTGACGAGGTCGACTTAATGAGCATGTCGTCGATGTAAGCCTCCATGTTCCTCCCGATCTGTGGTTTGAACGTCCTGTTGACCAAGCGTTGGTATATAGCCCTGGCGTTTTTGAGGCCGAAAGACATCACTTTATAGCAGTATACCCCCCGGTCCGTTGTGAATGCGGTGATCTCTTCGTCTACCGGGTTCATACAGATCTGGTTGTAGCCGGAGAAAGCATCCATGAAGCTGAGTAATTCGTGGCCTGCCGAACTGTCGACGAGCTGATCTATCCGAGGGAGGGGATAGTTGTCTTTCAGGCAGGCCTTGTTGAGATCTGTGAATTCGACGCACATGCGCCACTTTCCGCTTTCCTTTTTAACCATTACTACATTCGCCAACCATTCTGAGTAGGCCACGTTTCAAATGAAGTTGGCTGCAAGCAACCTGTCAACTTCGTCCTCGATCGCCTTTTGTTTGATCGGAGCGAAGCTTCGTTTCTTCTTCCTGGCGGGTTGGACCGTCAGGTCGACCCCGAGCTTATGTGATATTACTTTGGGATCGATCCCGGGCATGTTGGCGGGCGACCAAGTGAACACGTTCGAGTTCCCTCTGAGGAAGTGGATCAATTCATCGCGTCGGGCCCCCGTTAAGAGTGACCCGATTTGGACGGTTCGTTCATTGTACCCTTCGACGAGGGGGACCTCTGTTAGTGGCTCCATCGAGGTCCCTCGGATTTCTTTTTGTTTGTCCCGAGTATCTAAGGACCCTTGGAAATCACCCACGCTTTTAAGGTCGTCGCTTCGCTCCTTTGGCGTAGATGTCACCGTGAAGAAAATCTTTGCGGTTTGCTGGTTCCCGTAGGCCCGGCCTATTCCTCCTTGGTCGAGTGGAAACTTGATCGCGAGGTGGTCGGTCGAGATCTGGGTCCGAAAGGTGTTTAGCGTCGAGCGTCCCAGGAAGATATTGTAGGTCGATGGAATTCTAGCGACGATGAACTCCACCGGTACGGTTCGCGTACGGCCTCCCTCCCCGATGTTAAGTAGGAGGGTGACCACTCCTTCTGCCGGGATGGAGTGGTTAGTAAACCCCGACAGAATGTAGGCGGTCGGCCTCAGGTCCGACGGGCCGATCCCCATACATAAAAAGCAGTTGTAGAAAAGGATGTCTACCGAGCTCCCCGAGTCGACCGGTATCCTTTGAAACTCGTAGTGGTGGACCCGTGCTGTAATCACCATGGGGTCGTTGCGAGGCAAGGATATCCCGTGGAGGTCCTCATCGGTGAAGGTGATGGGCTCGGCTGCTAATCATTAAAGATTAGATTAATGATTGTTTTGGTAAAGGCTAGATATGAACGGAGTTCCGTGTCGAGATAGGGGTTAAGAGTGGGATTCCTTTTCCCTCCAGAAACCCTAATCTACACGCATCATCGTCGTTCTAGTTTTAAATCTATTAAAGGATAAAAATGGTAACTTTTAATTAATCGTCCATGACTACTAAATCCTAACGAACCCTACAAGCCCCCTTATTATATTAACTACATCTCTACAATAATCTAGATCTATATTTTTTGCATTCTTGCTTAAACGTAGATCTAGAAACCATTCTTCAAAATTCTTTATCCCTCCTCTCTTTCTCAACACATCTAAAGTAAGAGTAAAAAGTTCAACGTTTCCCTGAGGACGACCCGTACTCACCTCGGTCTAGCTACACGCGACACCGTTCTGATTGCGGTTATTCTACAAACACTCTCTCGTATCCAATCAAATGGCGCCGTTGCCGGGGATACGTGCGTAATTTTTTATTCTTATTATTTGTGTTGAATTCTTAGACGATTTATTTCATTATTAACACAAAACTGCAAATTGCATATTTAACGATTTGTGCATGAATTTTGCAAGGAGATCTGGAGTTACAGAATTGAGGAAAACAGAAGATAGAGGCATTCATCGAGATCCAGTGGAGCACAGAGGGCTTGAGAAAAATTTTCATCAACCGTTCCTTCCACCTTGCGGCGGAACCGCGGCACAAAGGTGCTTTCTGCGGCGGAATCGCGGCAGGTTAGAGGGATTAGGGCTACAAAACTCTATGGTAAGATTCTCAACTCCTTCTCTCTCCTCTCAAATCCAATAAAATCTATCTTCTGCAGGATTCTTTGCAAAATCGCGCCGCCAAAAAAATCTTTTTGCAAAAGTTTTGTGATTGGTTTTGTTTTGCATATTTTTAATACGGACTCTAAGGGGAAAAGACCAAATCAAGATTAGGTGGGGATTTCATCACCCTTCCTAAGCCCCACAAATCACAAACCGAGGATCTGCATCAACCCTACAATAATTTAAAAAAATATCTAGACCAGACTCTAAGGACTGTCGCGCTCATTAAGGACAGAGGAAGGTCGTGAGTAATCTATCGTTTATCCGCATTACTTTTGTAGTTCCTAGGCAAGTGTGTCAAAGGCTAGTGGTTTTTAATTAGGCCCACTACTGTGGTTCCTTCCCACTTACCTGGCACTTACCTGGCTACAAGGGTAGTACGGAGGCGGTAGAGGATTGATCCTGCGGCTTGTCCTTTGGAAGTCTAGGAGCGGTCTAGAGACTGGACCAGGTGACCTTAATTCTAGGGTTGCTTGTGCATCTTAGGGTGATTTGTCTTGAGTCCCACTTTTCAAAACAAGCCAATTTTAAATCACACACACGCTGCCACTTGCACTAAACCCGCTTAGTGCATGCTCGGCTGGACACGGGATCCTAGTGCCCGTCTTGTCCGCGTTCCTGCTATCGACGCTGAAGTCGGTGCTTCTTCATCTTCTTTTCCCCTACCACACACCACGACTGAGATGGATGGCACTCCATCAAATTATAACACCACGCTACCACCGCCCGAAGGTGCGCAGAATCCACCGCGCATCTCTCTCCAAGAGAGATGCTATCCTATCCGTGGTCCCCTTCCTACTTGTCTATCTCTTCCACCACCTAACGGGGATAATTTCGAAATTAAACCCCACTACATCAATCTGCTGCCCAAATTTCACGGGCTTGAGTAGGAAGACGCGTACGTTTTCATCACCAAATTCGAAAACGTATGCGCAATGATGGGTACTTCACAATTGACTTTAGATGCTATGCGCTTACGTCTTCTCCCATTCACACTGTGCGACTTGGCAGAAAAATGGCTTTACAATACTGCCGCACACTCTATCACTAATTGGGATGAATTCGTCATAGCATTTCTTAAGAATTTTTACCCAAACCATAAGACTGCACGTGTTAGGAGCGAGATAAACCAGTTCACCCAGCTTCCCAATAAACCATTTTGGAAGTGCTTTGAACGTTTCAAAGATCTGCTTGTCCAATGTCCTCATCATGGAATCAATAGATGGGATTTATGTCGGATTATATATGAAGGCATTAATCCAGCGATAAAGCAGATGCTTGAAACAAATTGTCAATGCAATTTCATGTCTAAAGACGACGGTGAAGTTTGGAAATATCTGGAAGACCTTGCTGAACACACTTTGCAGTGGGAAAGCGTAAGACCACCTTCTTCTAAGAGAAGTATTCATCGGCTCGATGTTTCCATCGCAGTAAAAGCCGAAATGGCAGCGATACAGAAGAAACTCGACGCTATTGAGAACAAATTCTCATCATTCTCCCTAAATCAGGTTACGCTTCCTAAGACCGTCTGTGGTTGATGTTCGGATCCTTCACACTTAACGGAAGAATATCCTATGAATGCATTGTTTCAAGCTAATGCTGCTTTTCAGCAGCGACATAGAAACGACCCTTATTCTTCCACGTACAATCAAGGATGGAGGAATCATCCTAACTTTGCTTGGAACCAAAACCAACAAAGCAATTATCAAAGACTTCCTCCACACCAACCACAACCACAGAATCAGTCCCCCTTTCAGTCACAGAATTTCCAAAATCCGGCCAACACTTCTACACCACAAGTGGCCGGTACTGACAACTCTTCACTTGCACAAACTTTGGATATGTTCATGAAACAATCCATGCAATTGTCGGCTGAGATGAGGTCTTCTATTGATACCATAACGAAAAACTCCTACTCCCATGGTGAGAGTATTAAATCATTAGAAAACCAAATCGCACAGTTAAAAGCCGCAATGAGTGCGAGAGAAAAAGGGAAACTCCCATCTCAACCCATACCTAATCCTGGCCACTCACAAAGTTATAATGTGAGTGCTGTTACCACGTTGAGATCGGGAAAAGTGCTGAATAACCGAGTGGGTGAGCAATTTGATGTTAGTGACATATTTGATACCCCAGCTTCTTCTTCTTCTTCCCCTAATTCATCTAATCTCCCACCTTCACCCGAGCCTATTCTCCGTTTTCCCCAAGGCTCGAACACTTCGCCGAATCTATCTAAGTCGATTCCCACTCCAATTTTGGGATCGAATTCGTCCCCACGGTCTTCTCCACAAACGTTGGACCCAAAACTTATTGATCAAGCACCTTATCCAAACAGGTTAAGGGGCAATAGACCAAGTCCACAAATAGAGAAGATTGCGGAAATTTTTAAGCAAGTTAACATAAACATTCCTCTCCTAGATGCTATTCAACAAGTTCCGTCATATGCGAAAATCCTAAAGGACTTGTGCACTAGGAAGAGAAAAGTTCAAGTACCTAAAAAAGTTTTCCTTGCGAGTAATGTGAGCACTGCTTTTACATAACAACTACCCAAGAAACGAAAGGACCCCGGAAGTCCTACAATTTCAATTTCTATTGGGGGTAAAAATATCAATCGTGCTCTACTCGATCTAGGTGCTAGTGTTAACTTGCTTCCGTATTCTGTTTATGAGCAATTAGGGATCGGAGAGTTAAAACCTGCGTATTGCACTCTTCAGATGGCCGATCGATCTATCACCCAACCTAGGGGAGAGCTAGAGGATGTGTTAATCAAAGTCGGGGAATTCATATTTCCCGTGGACTTTATTTTTTTAGATACACAACCTGTGGCAAACCCACGCAATCAAATCCCGGTGATACTCGGTCGACCCTTTTTGGCCACTTCCAACACAGTAATCAATTGTAGAAACGGCTCTATGACCCTATCCTTTGGAAAGAAGTCAATTGAGCTTAACATTTACAAGTTGGGAAGTGAACCCTCCGAACCCTATGCTTATGTGTGCTCTGTCGAATTAATGGATGTCGACAGCAGCGAATATGATCAACCTCATAATTCTGACTCTTTTCATATGTTGTTGCTCGACACAGACTCTTCCACCGAGTTGTCCGGGTCAACAACTAACGCTGATGAGGAACTTTTTATAGAGTCTGACGATCACCCTATTTTTTCTGATGACATTATTTTTCGGGGTATCGATGAAAGCTTTGAGGAAATTTTCGCTAATGAACTCGCATTTTTACAAGACACGGGTGTTGAGATGAATCAACTCCAAGATGAAGAAATTGGACCTCCACCCCTTCTTTTGGACAATCATGACAATGCGAGTAATCCATCATTACTATCACTGTGTCGTCTCTCCAAATTGAGACGCAATCATTTTCCATTACACCTCTTATCACCTCCCCACTTCTTCACGTCGAAAGGTGACATGTTCTTCCACCAATCTTGGTGCTTCATCGATAAAATTTTTGAATGGTTGGTGTTGACTTTCGGTCTTTGCAAAGCTTGGCATTGACCAATAAGCTTGACCCCCTCGTGTGATTAAAATTGTTTAACTCAAGTTTTTGGGGGTGGTATATTTTGGCTCTTGAAAGAAAATGATTTTTACAAAATTATGAGCCAAAAATAAGTTTGGGGGAGGATTTTCAATTTCATGTATTCTTGCCCCCATTAATAATTTCCTCCCAAGTGTACAGGTTTTTTTGAGCTTAATGGATGACATCAGTGAGGACACTGCTGTAAACAAGTTTGGGGGAGATTTGTGCTTATTTACACATCAATTTGCATCATATTTTGCATAAGCACAACATTTTCAAATAAAAAAAAATTTAAAAATTTTCTTTTATAACAAAAGAGTAGAAAGTGAAAAATTACATCCAAAAGATAGGAATAGTTTAAGAAAACCAAGAAAATTAGAAGTTTTCTTAAACGAACTAGTAATAAGTAGTTATGAGCTGTTGTCCCAAGGGTTAGTAAGATGGAGGAAGTCACTAATCTGAGGATAAAAATAAGTCTGAAAAATAGTTTCTATTCTGGAAGCTAAACATTTGAATGTTGATACCCTACTATATGCACTTACACACGTTTTGAAACTCGGGATAGTAGAGAATACTTTGAAATGCTCTTGTCTAAAAGCCAAAGTATGAAAAAAAAATGAAGAAAATATAAAAATGGTGAAAAGAAAAATAAACACTGGTTTTGTTATCGCCAAGGAAGCAATAAAAAAATATAGCGAGGGTGCCTCTTCACCTAGTGCCCTAAGGCCAACTGGTCTGGGAGTCACTGCTAAGCCTTAGGTGGTGCCCTAAGGCCAAATCTATCTAAGTCGATTCCCACTCCAGTTTTGGGATCGAATCCATCCCCACAGTCTTCTCCACAAATGTTGGACCCAAAACTTATTGATCAAGCACCTTATCCAAACAGGTTAAGGGGCAACAGACCAAGTCCACAAATAGAGAAGATTGTGGAAATTTTTAAGTAAGTTAACATAAACATTCCTCTCCTAGATGCTATTCAACAAGTTCCGTCATATGCAAAAATCTTAAAGGACTTGTGCACTAGGAAGAGAAAAGTTCAAGTACCTAAAAAAGTTTTCCTTGCGAGTAATGTGAGCACAGCTTTTACACAACAACTACCCAAGAAACGAAAGGACCCCGGAAGTCCTACAATTTCAATTTCTATTAGGGGTAAAAATATCAATCGTGCTCTACTCGATTTAGGTGCTAGTGTTAACTTGCTTCCGTATTCTGTTTATGAGCAATTAGGGATCGGAGAGTTAAAACCTGCGCATTGCACTCTTCAGATGGCCGATCGATCTATCACCCAACCTAAGGGTGAGCTAGAGGATGTGTTAATCAAAGTCGGGGAATTCATATTTCCTGTGGACTTTATCGTTATAGATACACAATCTGTAGCAAACCCACGCAATCAAATCCCGGTGATACTCGGTCGACCCTTTTTGGCCACCTCCAACGCAGTAATCAATTGTAGAAACGGCTCTATGACCCTATTCTTTGGAAAGAAGTCAATTGAGCTTAACATTTACAAGTTGGAAAGTGAACCCTCCGAACCCTATGCTCATGTGTGTTTTTTCGAATTAATGGATGTCGACAGCAGCGAATTTGATCAACCTCATGATACTGACTCTTTTCATACGTTGTTGTTTGACCCAACCATGTACTCTTCCACCGAGTTGTTCGGGTCAACATCTAACGCTGATGAGGAACTTTTTATAGAGTCTGACGATCACCCCATTTTTTCTGATGACATTATTCTTCGGGGTATCGATGAAAGCTTTGAGGAAATTTTCGCTGATGAACTCGCATTCTTACAAGACACGGGTGTTGAGATGAATCAACTCCAAGATGAAGAAATTGGACCTCCACCCCTTCTTTTGGGCAATCATAATAATGCGAGTGATCCATCATTACTATCACTGTGTCGTCTCTCCAAATTGAGACGCAATTCTTTTCCATTACACCTCTTATCACCTCCTCACTTCTTCTTGTCGAAAGGTGACATGTTCTTCCACCAACCTTGGTGTTTCATCGATAAAATTTTTGATTGGTTGGTGTTGACCTTCGATCTTTGCAAAGCTTGGCATTGACCAATAACCTCGATCCCCTCGTGTGATTTTAAAAGATTAAAATTGTTTAACTCAAGTTTGAGGGAGGAGTTCACTTGCATTATTTCTTGTCCCCTTTTTCCTCCCAAGTCTACAGGTTTTTGTGATTAACGGATGACATCAGTGAGGACACTGCTGTAAACAGGTTTGGGGGGAGGTTTGTGCTTATTTACGCATCAATTTGCATCATACTTTGCATAAGCACAACATTTTCAAAAATTTCAAAAATTTTCTTTTATAACAAAAGAGTCGAAAGTGAAAAATTACATCCAAAAGATAGGAATAGTTTAAGAAAATCAAGAAAATTAGAAGTTTTCTTAAACGAACTAGTAATAAGTAGTTATGAGCTGTTGTCCCAAGGGTTAGTAAGATAAAGGAAGTCACTAATCTGAGGATAAAAATAAGTCTGAAAAATAGTTTCTATTCTGGAAGCCAAATATTTGAATGTTGATACCCTACTATATGCACTTACACACGTCTTGAAACTCGGGATAGTAGAGAATACCTTAAAATGCTCTTGTCTAAAAGCCAAAGTATGAAGGAAATGAAAAAAATGAAGAAAATATAAAAATGGTGAAAAGAAAAAAATGAACACTGGTTTTGTTATCGCCAAGGCAGCAATAAAAAAATATAGCGAGAGTGCCTCTTCACCTAGTACCCTAAGGCCAACTGGTCTGGGAGTCACTGCTAAGCCTTAGGTGGTGCAAGACGAGGAAAATATTATCACCTAATCAGCAAGCTAAGTACCTCAAGAAGTATTAACGGTCGCTTGAAAATGTGTGAGCAAATCTGAATATTCATCAAATTAAAAAGTACTGAGGTAGATGGACAAGAGTATGATAGCTTGAATTGAATTCTCCGAGTGTAGGGATGTTCTATTCATACACGTAGGGGTATATGATCGATGTTTGGACGAAAGGTAGGAATGAAGAATAAAGACGATGTTTTATTGAGGGATGATGTGATTTCTAACATTTTTTTTCATGACTATTAAGATAGGGCTCATGACAACTGAAAAGCTAGTATAGTTGGAAACTCTTATTTTCAAAGTCTTTCTTTTATGGTTCTTATCTTTATATGTAAATTTCAACATCTCTCTTTTGTTATAGGATTTTGTGGGTGTAATCCGCTGAAAACCTTCAGGAGACAACACTCCTCCTACTAGGGACACCTAGAGGTTTAACGGCTTGTTGCACGTGCTCAGTGCAATCGTGTTTGCCTACGAAAGTGTGCTTAGTTTTCTCCTTTCTTTTTCTCCTTCTCTTGAATAAACTAGTTTGCTCGGGACGATCAAAGATAAGTTTGGGGGTATTTGTTCAGTTGATAAAACTGCACATTTAATATGACATTTTTCCTACTATTATTATATAATAATAGGTGTTTATTATAATATATGATACATATGAGGGTTTATCTGTAAAAATACTATTTTCATGTGTTTATATATTATAAATAATATTTTGTAGGAAAAAGTAAGCATATAATATCCATGTAACATTTGGCCCATTTAAATATGCTTACCTTATTAATACCTTTGACCAATTCTTAATGGTTAAGTTAATATCTCAATAAAACAAACTCTACTAATATTGTTTGTTGAGTTATTGTGCAGAATTTTCAGGGCTGAAATCAAGGAAATCAAAGTTGGTAAATCAAATCTACCAAAGATATTCAAGAAACTAATTCTGGTAGAAATGTAGAAAAGATTTTCACAGTCTAGATACTCAAAAGATTATCAAGTGTTACAGATATGAAGCTACAAAAATTAGAGGCCATGATCTCACCAAAAGAGGGCGGATCCGCGGCCAAACCTATCCAATGGCCGCGGTTCCGCCGCGGATTTGAAGAGTTGAGATATGGGATTGTGATGGTTAGGATCCTAACAACTAGTTTCCATATTAGGAAACTAGGGTTCTAGCTCTGTGACTATAAATAAGGACCGAGAGCCTCTTGGAAAAATTATCAAGTCGACGCGATCACGAAGTCCAAGACGGCTCACGCATCCAGACTGATCATCAACTATTCGTCTACCTCCTTGGAAGAGATCGAGAAGCAAGCTAGTCTTTGTAATCATTTTCTAAGGATCAAAGTGTAATGAATTTTTGATTAATAAAGGTAGTTCTTTTTCTTATTCTATTTCTTTGTAGTTTAATTATGCATTTTCTCTCCATCTCTTTTTCTCCCAACATGCACGAGTAATTCTCCGTTTGTTAGGGTTCTTAGGATTAGGGTAGGCTAATGGATGATGAACATCCTTAAACCCTTTTTAAGTCCTATAAAGTTTATGAACTTTATCAAAAGAATCATTAACATCCTAATCGGGCGCGCTAACAATTCTTTGTTAGTTCCGACCGCGATTAAAGATTAGATTAATGATTGTTTTGGTAAAGGCTAGATATGAACGGAGTTCCGTGTCGAGATAGGGGTTAAGAGTGGGATTCCTTTTCCCTCCAGAAACCCTAATCTACACGCATCATCGTCGTTCTAGTTTTAAATCTATTAAAGGATAAAAATGGTAACTTTTAATTAATCATCCATGACTACTAAATCCGAACGAACCCTACAAGCCCCCTTATTATATTAATTACATCTCTACAAAAATCTAGATCTATATTTTTTGCATTCTTTCTTAAACGTAGATCTAGAAACCATTCTTCAAAATTCTTTATCCCTCCTTTCTTTCTCAACACATCTAAAGTAAGAGTAAAAGGTTCAACGTTTCCCTGAGGACGACCCGTACTCACCTCGGTCTAGCTACATGCGACACCGTTCTGATTGCGGTTATTCTACAAACACTTTTCGAACCAATCAGCATCATGCCCAATCACATCGACTCATCTCCAAGTATCATATACTATCCTCATCATTCGTGTATACGTATACATATATACACACACACACACATATATATATATACATACTCACATACATATATGTATATATATGTATGTATATATATATATATATATATATATATATATATATATATATATATATATCCCCATATACGCATAAGAAAATCAAATGTATGCGTGTGTGCGTGCGTGTGTGCCAATCTTTACTCTAGGGTTTCGCGACTAAGAAACTAAACTAAGGGCATTTTCCTACAATTACGCTAAAACTAACCTAAAGTCACCTAAACATTTCTTGCTAAGTATACACATCTCATAACACACATAAGTGTGTGTGTGTGTGTGTGTGCGCGCGTGCGGGGGTGCTATACGCCATCCACCCGACTTCCCCCGTAGATATATATCTACTCACATTGATCTTTGCTTGCCGAAGTCGATGATACCACGCTCATCCTTGTTGTTTCAAAGTCCACTTGAGGGCACCTACATATATACACACATAGCATCATAAACAGAAATCAAGCACGAAAACCAAAACAGCACACGAATCGCACATAGGTTAAAACCTATGGTCTACTCATGCAAAAGAGCCAAACAACACCCGATATCGACGTACAAATTTCAAGTGGCCGATACAAAACATAAATATCAAAACTTAAGTCACGGAAAGTTACAAAAACAATACAGCAACTCATGAAAACTTGCTCCAGATTTTGGTTCAGGTGAAATAGGGATAAACAAACAGTACTGGGGTGTTGTATAGGGGGTATATGAGCTACAGATCAAACCTAGACACCAGATGCCACCACTTAGCCGTCCACACTCACAGAAAATCCGACCTGCTCAGCCCTAAGTGCTCCGTTTGGGTTCGTACTTGCAGGGTGGTCTCCTAGTGTTAATTCTAGGTCAATGATGTTGTTTGTTTTTCTTCTAAAAGTCTCAAGTCACTCCAGATTCCCTGTAGGCCTAATATAAATAAAAAATTGACATTTCGATATCCAATTCACATTGCATGGTCTAGGCTCTGTTTGGTCCAGGTTTTTAGCACTATGGGGGGTTTAAGGTCACCACTAAACCTCAATTGCATCTTAACTACTCAAGAATCCCTAAACTTGATCTTGGAAACTTTCAACCATCACTAAACTACACTTAAACACTTCTAAACTAAATTAGATGCTAAGGTAATTGAAATACTACCATAATGATGAAAGAATTAACTCATTTGGCAACTCAAGATTTTTTTTGAGTTGCCCCAAGTCTTCAAAATCCTAACTTGCTTGGTTCTCCATGCTTGTAGTGAGCTTGTGTATGCTTTTAATGAAGGGGATGAGGTGTTTTGATGCATTTTTGGGGTTGTTGTGAGGTGTAGGAGGAGGTGAAAGGAGGAGGGCAGCCATGAGAGGAAGAGGAGGGAAAATGATGAAGAAAATAATGAAGGGGACAATGAGCCATGGTTCAAGGAGACCCCTCACCTCTCTCTCTCTTCTCTCTCTTGTCCATACCCATTTCCATATTCATTTTCTTTTCTTTTTCTTTTCCTTAAAACAAAAATTCAAACCCCATTTCTTTGCAAATGAAACCATGGTCACAAAAAAGTAATAAGGTTTGTATCATGCAATGGTGCATGTCATAAAGCATAACTAAGCTTAAATGCAAGATTAGAGAAATTTAATCGAGTTTAGCATTTATATAGAATATAATTAATTATAAGAAATCTATGAATGCTCCATTCTCATAATCTCTTTCAAAATCAATAAGTAACATAAATTTTCAAATATTTCCCAATTTATCGGTATTTAATTATACCATATCCTTTAAAACTAATCTCCACATATTAAAATATTCGTAATATTTATTATTCAATTATATAAATTCCCAAAAATAATATTTTATTTTTCTGAAATGTTACATATACACCTGGAACTTCGGGGAGTAAGGTTTTGGCCGGTCAACCTTCCTCTTCTCTTCTTTACCCCTTTTCTTTTGATCGGCCAGGTTGCTCCGGGGTAGGTTCGCATTTACCAGACTCGAGCTGGATTTCTCGCTCGGTCTAGGCTTTTACCTCGGCCATGGTCTTAGGTTGCGCTAATGCAAAGGAGCGGAGCCACTCCTTGTTCCTAAGACCCGACCTAAGGGCCGTGATGACAGTCTCGTACCGGTGCTCTGGGACCTCAAGAAGTGCGTTGTAGAAGCGGGTGACGTATCCTTTGAAGGATTCCTTGTCCCCGCTCTTTATAGTGAAGAGGTAATCGACGGTCTGCTTCTGCCGTCTGTTCCCGATGAAATGGCCGTGGAACTGGGCGGCCAGCTCATCGAAGGTAGAGATGGAGCGTGGCGTGAGTCCTCGAAACCAATCTCGTCCGGCGCGGATGAGAGTGGCGGGGAACACTAGGCATTGGGCAGCGTCAGAGTTGTCCTGGAAGCTCATCCCCACCGTGAACGCGTCTAGGTGGTCTTTCGGGTCAGACTTGTAGGGTTCCTAGGCACTCTAGTGAGGTCTCACAAGGCATCAACCATGCCAATATCAAAAATACGGGGTGCCGAGAAACCCTAATACGGATCGTTGGCTAGAAATCTAGGCGAAAAAGAAACTAGTTTACTACTAAACTAAAAGAACACGGAAATACAACCTTTGTAGATCCGGTGCTCCACCTCCATAGCTCCGCAATGAAGTCCTCTCGCTGTCCAAAACAAATCCCGGGCTCTAGCGTCGGCTTCATCGGAGAGTAGGCGAGCTAGGTCGTCGATGTCCATGCCGAAGATGATCTACGTCGAAGTATCGCTAGATCAAGCTCCACCTTCACCAAGCCATGAAAACTCGTGAAGGAAACACACTCTACTACTTGGCAAGAGGTAGAGGATGAAGAAATAGGAAGTGGGTAGACTTTAGAATTGGATTTCTCACTCATTTTCATCAATCACCATTGATGGTCCAAGGTTTTCTTCTTTGAAGAAGATGAAGAAGAAGAAGAAGATATTATGATAAGTTATTCTAAAATGAAAAGAATAATGAATTCTTATCATAATAGAACCATGGTTAGGTGTAGAGAATTAATTAGGGTTAAGTGGAATGGTTAGGGTTAAGGATGAGACAAAGTGGTCACAAAGTCAAAGTATTCATGAAGCTTCATGAAAGAACAAAGAATGCCACCATTTTATCATTTCCTTTTCTTTTTCCAAAAGAATAAATAAATGAATAAAATGAATAAGCAAATAATAAACCCTAACCATTTCATTAACCAAGGTTTAATTCTTTATACTTAACCAATTTTACATGCACCATCAAACATGATACAAGCATGTGCACAAAATCATATCACATATATAAAGCGCAAATCCGAGCGAGAAAATCCATTTAAAGTGAACCGATACTAGTTAATGCAAAGTAATATATCAAATATATAATTATGCATTAAATCATTAAATCAACACTTGATTTAATGATCCGGTCATATCGCATATAACCGACTAATATCTACAGTAACAACTTATCGAATCAACACTTGATCCGATAACCCGGCTATATCGCATATAACCGATCAATGTCACAAATCGCGAGAATCAAATACAGTATCACATACTGGTATCATTCTCGGTCCCGCATATATCTCATATGCGCTCCTATTTCGTTTTGCTTGAGCCAAGAAACCTCTGTGTAGGACTCTAAAGACTCGTCAATACGCCGGCAGCAGATGATGATCATATCAAGCACCCACAAGCCGCAAGCGTTCTGCTAAACGTAACGGCCACCCGGGTATTGAGCGATCAGAAGATCGACGAGCAAGCCCGCTCACACTCCTGTGAATCCAACCAGTAACACTACCGTACAGTCCGGTCTCGTCGTCTGATATGTCGCATATCTTGCCTAGGGGTGGCAAACGTCAGACCCCAATAGCTCGATAAGTCGTGTCGATATGAGGTCTATAACATTTCGAGAAACTACTGGTAACACTTACCAGTAAATCTCAGCAACCCTGGCCAGGGATTTCCTGTTATAGCCAATCGAACACAGCGCAACATCAACTCCCTATACCGGGAGAGACGAATCCCCTCCTATCGCTCATTGCCTCCATGTGACTCGGGACTGTACCCAAAAACCACCTTTTTGCACACCCTCTTGGACGTGGTAAGATGGAAATCAAAGCACAGTGGGAACCACACAAGACTCTATGACGATCTCGGGTCAACAGACTACTCTGTACCAGTGTCACCAGAGAACTGCCATCTGACGTGAGGTATAATACCATCTGGGAGTTCTCGGCGAGTCCGTCCAGTGTACCCAGTCTCTACTGAGCACCCGTATATCTCCTCTGATGTCAAACACCAATGGATATGGGATCATCCATCGCCCATCTGTATGGGTCGAGAAGGTATACGCTAGTCTACTCTGGTATATCGATGCCCCGTCTCGATATACCCACGACTAGGGACTTTGAAGGATGTACTTATAGACTTCCATGTCCCCACTAGTATGATCCGCATCATAGTTCAGGTAGTCAAGTACACATCCTAAGGGCTTTACCAACATGTAATAGAGAGGCAATCTGTGTACACGTTAAGGTAAATAGCAACCAGATAGCATACTATCTTGTCGAGCAAGAAAGTCCTCCCTATATATGTCCCAGCATCCACTACAATATACATCCAATGTACAGTAATGGCCTCTAGGGCATACATATAACTAACAATCTCCCACTTGCACTAGGGCCATCTGTAGCAGTGGTTGTAGTATCTCATACTCAACCATCCCATAAAAGTCTCTCTCTGGGAATAGGCCTTCGTGAGTGGATCCGCTGCATTATCCTCTAAGTCTGCTCTCCTTGCCTCGATCAACCTGGAGATCAACCATCTCCATGATCAGGTGATACTGCCTTAGAATAAGTCTGGATCACTGATGGGACCGACGTTCCTTGGTATAAGCCACAACTCCATTGTCTCACAATGGTAGGAACGTAGTTCATCTCATGAACCATTATACATCCAAACAGCCTCTTTGGTAGCATCTTAAGTAGCGATGTATCCTGCCTTTATCGTCTAGTATGTCACGGTATCTAGCTTGGAACTCTTCCAACATACCGTCCCTTTAGAGTGGGTAAAGACAATGCCTGCGACTGACATTCAGTCGTCTTTATCACTCTGGAACACTTCCAGTGATCCTATATGGAGAATCATTGTGATAAGCGGAGATTGACCGAGCGTAGCATAGGAAACTCCTTTCTTATCAAGAGTATGTCATCCACGTACTCTACGAGGATCACCACCATACTCCCTACTACCTTTTTGTTTATACAAGGTTCATCTACCATTTTGATGAAGTCAAACTCTTTGACTACTACATCAAAACAGACGTTCCAACTCCGCGATGCCTGCTTTATTATATAAAACATCTTGCACACGTTTCCGCTGCTTCCACTGTCTACGAGGACCTCTGGCTGTGTACTTATAGACGCACTCTTCTAAAACATCATTTAGAAAAGCAGTCAAGACACCCAACCACCAGATATCGTAGTCATGGTATGTAGCCGTGGCAAGTAGGATCTGGATGGACTTAAGCATAGCTACTTGAAAAAGGTTTCATCATTATCCACGCCTGGTCAATGACGAAAACCTTTAACAAGTCTAGCTTTGAAAGTCTCAACTTTTCCATTTACACCAAGTAATCTTCTCAAGATATACTTGCTCCTGATGGAGATTTAACCCTTCAGATATAGCAACCAAAGTCCATACTTTGTTGGTGTATAAGGATTCCATCTCAGATCACTAAGCATCCAGCCATTCTTACAGAGTCTTACTCCTGATGGCCAGCTCGAAACTAGTTGGGTCATCATCTCATGATGCAATCCTCGCTCCCACTGTCATAGAGAAACAGAAGTATCTCTCAGGTGGGTGAGGAACCCTACTAGATCGGCGGAGAGGCTGAGGTTCGTTGGAATCTACTGAATCCATTGGTTTTATCAAATCATCGGCTGCAAATTGTATAGCTGGAACCTTTCCAGTTGTACATTACAGACCTTGCCTCGAGCTTGTCCGGATTTTGCTTTTAGACATAGGCCGGACAACCCCAAATCTTAACCAATTTAAGATATGGGCTCTTCCCCTTCCATATCACATATGAAGTGGTAGGCACTGATTTGATTCGAACCCTAATTCAATAGGTATGCAGCTTCATAAGTGCATAACTCCCAAAAGGAAATAGGTAACTCAGTAGTACTCATCATAGAGCACACCATATCGAATAGGGTGCAATTGCTCCGCCCCGATATACCATCGTGCTATGGTGTATACGGAGGAGTAATGCTGAGAGAGAATCTCATTCTCCTTATGAATTGTCCAGAATTTCCGTGCTCAAGTATTCTCCTCCTCGATCACATCAAAGGACATAATACTTATACCCGTATATCGGTTCTCTACTTCTAAATAATATTCTGTGAATATCTCAAAAGGTTCGAACTTAAGTTTCAACAGGAACATATGACTGAACCTTGAGAGATTATCAGAGAATATAATGAAGTATAAAGAATCAGTCCTGGCATGTGTAGACAGGAGACCTTACAGACATCATCATGTATCAGTCCCAAGAGTTCACTAACTCTTTCTCTGTTTCCAGTAAACGGAGCTATGGTCATCTTATCTTTGTGACATGACTGATGAGTTTCACAAGATGTAAATTCAAACTAATTTAAATATGCATCTTTATGTAACTCTAGCTAATCGGGTCACATTGATCTGACCTAGTCTACAATACCTCAAGAAGAATTCGTTCATTTTTGAACTCTTCCTCTTGTGTGTGTTCTGTATACTAAGAACTGTAGTTTGATTTAGAACATTAATGTTTTTAGATAACGTGCCTGAACCGATCAACTTTTGATATAGGAAATGTTCAAAACATTATCCAACAATACAAAATTTTATCGTTTCTTTACTAATAAAGAGACCGATATAATTTTGTATATCAGGTTCGGTATCTAATAACATTCGTTCAGAATCAATGTATTGGTAATACAGGGTGACAGTGACCGACAGACTTGGCTGCAACACTTGCCCCGTTTTCTGCCTCATGAAACTTATCACCCGTTCTCAGTTTTTCTACCCTTTTGTAGCCCTATGTAACAGATTACATATCTGGGATCCTGATCCGGTATCATATACCCAGGATGCGGAGGATACTGAGAAACAGTTCTTTGTAATGAACACACCCGAAGATGATGCATCATATGCACTTTCTTCGTTTGGGAGGCACGGGAAATCTGGTATTCCCCAATTACCTGCTCTGTCTTATAACAATTATAAGTTGGAGCGGGACCAACGTTCCCCAGCTCAGTATAACAAGCGGGTTCGGTCAATAATCCGTTTTATTATCTTGATTAAGGCGTGATATGGTCGCTACCTGGAGAGAGAGAGAAGAAAACACTCAGCGTGCGCTCTTGCAAGAATAGATTGGTTATTATTTTATCTAATCAGGATGGCTCCCACTGCTTTTTATCAAATCTTCCTTCAAACCCTAAAAGGAAAGACTAGCCGAGATTAATTACACACTACAAGTTCGCCAATCTTTCAGCCAGGCCAGTGTCGGTACTTTGAGGGAGGTCCCCCGTGCTTTCGCACGAACCTAATTAATGTAAACCTCGTTTTCCCAGAGGCGTAACCTCGTTAACACCTTTCTAGACACCTACTTGATCGGCTAATTGTAATATATAAAACTCTCCCAGGAGTAACTCTTACTCGCAGCGGGTATCGGGATCCAACTATCTCATAGAAGGTATGCAATCTCATTGCAAATTTCAACACTTGAAATTCCCGATAATATTTTGCCCCTAGCGTCCTATGACCTTGACGGAGGCCAAACTACCCATAGTCCGCTAGTCAAGTTCAACCCGTCATTTCCTGATTGAATTAAACCCATCCGCACGACCCTTGACGGAGGCCAAACAACGCCGTACGAATACCCTAATCCAATCGCATCATATGCAAGCAGATAAGCACTAGTTAGCTACCGTACACTACGCCTTGACGGAGGCCAAACAACCGCAACACGAATACTAACTGGTACTTATCTGAAATGACGGAGGGCTACGACAGGTTTTTCTGAAAACCTATTGCGTAATGAACTTGATATCGTTGTAGAATCAAATGAATTTTAAATGGAGTGATTTTGTGGCTTTTCTAGTTTTGCTAAAGGAGTCACTCCCGGTGAAGGGATCGTCGGTCCTTTCCTCGTCGAATGAGGTGCGGGATATATCATATATATCACCGTGCAAAGCAGAAACTCTTAAAAGCAATCAAAAGACAAACCGAGTGTGTAGCATCTGCCAGTTATTGCTAAAGGAGTCACTCCCGGTGAAGGGATCTCGGTCCTTTCCTTATCGAATAAGGTGCAGGATATATCATATATACCGCTGTGCAAAGCAAAAACTGTAGCTACCTGTTTTATTTTGAAATTCGATTCTACAACATCTTAGGTTTCTTTTATTTCATTAATCTCATTAATGAAGTCCCATCAATTAATTACCTAAACATCACAGATAAATACGACGTACACTTATGCCATCCGCATTCGCCTCGATGTCCCCTCGTGCACCGTTAGGTTAGGTAACTAACGACAGAGCAAGGCAGGGCTAGCAAGGGTGTAAAACATAAGTAACGTCTATATAATATATCATTTATACTATATACTGTATCTATCACAGAACATCACATGAACACATCACAGATATCGCAGCAGAAGAATCATATGAAATATTGGATATACTAGGACGTCCGTGTTTTCAATACGAGCCAGTATAAAACACGGATTCCACGGTCGCGATGAATAGCCAAACCTACACCCCTAGACCCCTACGAGAGCGGCAAGCAACCCTACCAATTCTGGAGTTAGGAGACCCGGACTCGACTCCTCGAGTTGGTCTCCCACTGGACTCCAGAACCCGGTTACTTGTGCTCTCCTCCTTGGGTCTATCCTAGTGCGGAAAAGTAAATAATATACATCAGGTGACAACTTCCGCAACCTGGAAGCACCCCAATAATAGAATATTACATACAAGTTTTTACATGAATGAAAATGAAAAACACTCATCTCACATAAAAACCCCCGGGCTATTCAAACACGACGATCCAATATAACATATCCAGCAACACATAACATCACATGTCATCAACGTAAGTAAATATGCGCATCCCAATTGTCGTTGACATATAGCAACGAAACCGGCGATATCACATATTACACTTACGGTCACAGAAAAGAAAGTGTAAAACTACAACAGTTGGAATCCGCAACCACCTCAGACATCGCATGCCTGACCAAATGAATTATTTAGACATCGCATGCCTAACAATTATAAACCCCGCATTTTAGTCTCATTATCGGAAACTCTTTTCAATACCAAGTCGGGCAATTCAACAGGATTCCCGACATTTTGATCGAATGCTCGTCGCAAACTTCAGCAGACGGTCGCACCCCCGATACCGACGACGAAGTGCACCAAGACGGAACACCGCTACCGCGAGCACTCGAACGGATGCTTTCGGCGACGGGGTTCTCCTACAGTCACTTGGTCAGGGCTAAGGGGTGTAGCTGTCTATTAAGTTTATCCGGCGAGTATCCGCGTACGCTACGTGATTGCGACGGACTTTTGATCACATCAAAATTCCGTGGCAACCGATCAAGTGAGACTAAAGTGCTACGTTTATAACATTCATTCAGTTATCTCATAACTACTTGTGAATTCCAATTATTGTATCCCATTCCAGATAAACAGAAAATGTTAAACTTTCCGATCGAACATCCGAACACCCAAGTTTTCCCAATACAGATCAACACATGAAATAAGTCTAAAAACATTCAGTTCGTGCCTCAGTACCAACGGTCCAGCCGTAGAAGGGTCAAGCCAACGCCTCACATGTGGCACGCCGTACTGCCCCAAACCCGAAGGTTCAAAGGGCAGTTCAAGACGGTCACATAATCGAGTTAAGGTTTGTTGTCTTCTAGAGGGTCCATCGCGTTACTTGCACTACTTAGAACGTCGTTAAACTACGGAAAAATCCAACACTTGGAAATTTCCCGACAGGGGAAAAATTGGGTATTTATATCCGGTCGAACTTTTTAACATATTCTAAAATTTATCCGGAAAGCCACACTGACAAAATTTGATAATCCGATCGAATCTTTGATTCCCAATACAACCCCAGAATACTCTTCTGTCGAGTCACAATAAAAATACCCCAGAAAATACAGCATTAAAATATATGAGTTACTGTGCAGAAATCATTAAACAAAGGAACAGTAAGGCCGCGGAACCGCCGCACCATGCATAGCACGTGCCGCGGTTCCGCGGTGGAAAAGTCGATTCAGGCCCTCGTATTTCACAGTAATTCATAAAAAACCCTGCTTGATTTTCTGCATATTTTTAATATTGAAAAATCCACAATTTTCAAAAAAGGACAGAGAGCAATTTGGAGTTAGGGATTTCGATCGATCGGACTTCAAACTCCGTCTAGACTTCGCCTAAGGCTCTAGCTAGGCTCTGATACCACTGTAGGGTTCCTAGGCACTCTAGTGAGGTCTCACAAGGCATCAACCATGCCAATATCAAAAATACGGGGTGCAAACCCTAATACGGATCGTTGGCTAGAAATCTAGGCGAAAAAGAAACTAGTTTACTACTAAACTAAAAGAACACGGAAATACAACCTTTGTAGATCCGGTGCTCCACCTCCATAGCTCCGTAATGAAGTCTTCTCGCTGTCCAAAACAAATCCCGGGCTCTAGCGTTGGCTTCATCGGAGAGTAGGCGAGCTAGGTCGTCGATGTCCATGCCGAAGATGATCTACGTCGAAGCATCGCTAGATCAAGCTCCACCTTCACCAAGCCATGAAAACTCGTGAAGGAAACACACTCTACTACTTGGCAAGAGGTAGAGGATGAAAAAATAGGAAGTGGGTAGACTTTAGAATTGGATTTCTCACTCATTTTCATCAATCACCATTGATGGTCCAAGGTTTTCTTCTTTGAAGAAGATGAAGAAGAAGAAGAAGAAGATATTATGATAAGTTATTCTAAAATGAAAAGAATAATGAATTCTTATCATAATAGAACCATGGTTAGGTGTAGAGAATTAATTAGGGTTAAGTGGAATGGTTAGGGTTAAGGATGAGACAAAGTGGTCACAAAGTCAAAGTATTCATGAAGCTTCATGAAAGAACAAAGAATGCCACCATTTTATCATTTCCTTTTCTTTTTCCAAAAGAATAAATAAATGAATAAAATGAATAAACAAATAATAAACCCTAACCATTTCATTAACCAAGGTTTAATTCTTTATACTTAACCAATTTTACATGCACCATCAAACATGATACAAGCATGTGCACAAAATCATATCACATATATAAAGCGCACATCCGAGCGAGAAAATCCATTTAAAGTGAACCGATACTAGTTAATGCAGAGTAATATATCAAATATATAATTATGCATTAAATCATTAAATCAACACTTGATTTAATGATCCGGTCATATCGCATATAACCGACTAATATCTACAGTAACAACTTATCGAATCAACACTTGATCCGATAACCCGGCTATATCGTATATAACCGATCAATATCACAAATCGCGAGAATTGAATACAGTATCACATACTGGTATCATTCTCGGTCCCGCACATATCTCATATGCGCTCCTATTTCGTTTTGCTTGAGCCAGGAAACCTCTGTGTAGGACTCTAAAGACTCGTCAATACGCCGGCAGCAGATGATGATCATATCAAGCACCCACAAGCCGCAAGCGGTCTGCTAAACGTAACGGCCACCCGGGTATTGAGCGATCAGAAGATCGACGAGCAAGCCCGCTCACACTCCTGTGAATCCAACCAGTAACACTACCGTACAGTCCGGTCTCGTCGTCTGATATGTCGCATATCTTGCCTAGGGGTGGTAAACGTCAGACCCCAATAGCTCGATAAGTCGTGTCGATATGAGGTCTATAACATTTTGAGAAACTACTGGTAATACTTACCAGTAAATCTCAGCAACCCTGGCCAGGGATTTCCTGTTATAGCCAATCGAACACAGCGCAACATCAACTCCCTATACAGGGAGAGACGAATCCCCTCCTATCGCTCATTGCCTCCATGTGACTCGGGACTGTACCCAAAAACCACCGTTTTGCACGCCCTCTTGGACGTGGTAAGATGGAAATCAAAGCACAGTGGGAACCACACAAGACTCTATGACGATCTCGGGTCAACAGACTACTCTGTACCAGTGTCACCAGAGAACTGCCATCTGACGTGAGGTATAATACCATCTGGGAGTTCTCGGCGAGTCCGTCCAGTGTACCCAGTCTCTACTGAGCACCCGTATATCTCCTCTGATGTCAAACACCAATGGATATGGGATCATCCATCGCCCATCTGTATGGGTCGAGAAGGTATACGCTAGTCTACACTGGTATATCGATGTCCCGTCTCGATATACCCACGACTAGGGACTTTGAAGGATGTACTTATAGACTACCATGTCCCCACTAGTATGATCCGCATCATAGTCCAGGTAGTCAAGTACACATCCTAAGGGCTTTACCAACATGTAATAGAGAGGCAATCTGTGTACACGTTAAGGTAAATAGCAACCAGATAGCATACTATCATGTCGAGCAAGAAAGTCCTCTCCTATATATGTCCCAGCATTCACTACAATATACATCCAATGTACAGTAATGGCCTCTAGGGCATACATATAACTAACAATACTTTCCGTCGAAGAGGGCCATCTTTGGAAGCTTGTTTCTGGAGGAGATACGGACAGCGAGCAGTTCTTCAGTGAAGGGCTTCATAAGCGAGTCGGCGGCATACCTGGCCCCCTGACTTGAAGGACGAATCTCCTGATGTATACCTTCGATCTTATTTTCGAGGGCATCGAGGCGGTCGTGATATCCCGAGGATTTGGCGTACTTGGAGTTATGGCCCCTCCCGCTGGCGGCCTGTGCCTGGTCGCGGTTCCGGTTCCGTTCTATGAGGTTCCTCAGGTCCTCTGGCGAGGTCTTCCTCGAGCCACCGTGGTGAGTGCCGTCCGTATGACCCTATCGAGGGAGAGGGTGCCGGCTATGCCTGGGAGCAGGCGAGCTAACCGACACCTCCTCGGGAGGGACATGAGCGCGATGGGCCTCAGGACGGGGTGCTCTTTCATGGGACATCGTCGTGGAGCTATGAGGTGCCTAGCGAGTCATTGAATTGGTCGCCACGGGGGATCTGTGGCCGCCGGAAATAGCGAGACGCTGTTCAGTCGTGCCAGCGTAGGCAGTGTCATCTCCCACTCTGCGAAGGTCACGGTCCCGAGGTGGGGAAACGATGACCTAGGGGGCTTGTCCAGCTGTTTGGACACGAACAAGGGCATCCACGATGGATGCGGGCATGTCAATTATTGCAGACAGGGCGTGAACGACATTATGGGGAGGAGAGGATCTGTCCGCGCCTCCATTGTGGGGAGGATGATGGCTAGTGCTGGGATCATCGCGATGATCACTCGCCATCAGCTCGAGATCGGAAGATCAACTTTCGATGAGTGGAATTTTTGGTTCCCACAGACGGCGCCAACTGATGGAGCTCGGATCTCCTTCAGATGTTGTCTTCCGACGATCTGCCGACAACGTTGGTGAATGGATGAGATTGGGTTTGAGGATTGTCTCCTGAGGCGTGTGGATCTTAATGGGTTTGGTTTGGTGTGAAGCCGAGCTACCTGCAAAGAAGTCCTGGGGTGGTTGTACTACCGTGGACCCTCCGAAGATCAAGTTAGTCGAGGTATTTGGGCAGAGTAGCGGCCTATTGGATAAGAATTGCTTTACCTGACTCGTCTAAGAGAGGGGTTTATATAGCGGCAGCCATGGGCTAGTAGGCACGAGATTCATGCCGGCCGTTACGCCCCTAGCGTTACGCCTGCGTGAATGGCGGGATCCTCCATTAATGACAAGATACGCTTGTTAATGGGAGAACGCGACGGCGTGGAACACGGGATCGTGGGGCGGCGGATATCTCGCGTCTGGCGAGATTTGCGGAGCCGTGGCGGAGGCGCCTGTGATCTGCGTTTTAGGTCGCTCGACAGAACCGGGGAGGTTTATCATGGCGGGAGGCTCGAGGGCCAGTGGGAGGCCGAGGGAGCTCGGTTCAGTGACAGTTTGGAGGCGAGCTGGGAGGGCTGAGGATGCTTAGCGTGTAGGAAGGCTCGGAGGCGAGCCAATGGTTATTTGTAAGATGAGCATGGGAGTGTTATGGGAGGCCATCGAAGGTCGGGACAATCCTCAGGACGAAGGCCCGGGGAATGCCTTCAATGTATCGTGCTTGCTCCTGTCTCGTAAGCCCCGGGACACGTCATCTGCCACGTGTCATGATCTGGAGAGTTCCAAATATTGAGCATCATCACCGGCAGATGAGGAGCTTATCGCGTTCACAATGGATCGGGGGGTGTACTGCTACAAAGTGATGCCCTTCGGCCTCAAAAACGCCGGAGCTACATACCAGCACCCGGTCAACAGAATGTTCAAACCGCAGATCAGGAGGAACATGGAGGTTTACGTCGACGACATGCTCGTAAAATCGACCTCGTCGGATGAGCACGCCAAAGATCTTGGCGATACATTCGACATCCTCCGCAAGTACAAAATGAAGCTGAATCCCGCTAAGTGCGCGTTCGGGGTCACTAGCGGGAAATTCCTCGGGTTCATGGTTACCCACCGAGGAATTGAGGCTAACCCGGAGAAGATCAGCACCATCCTCAACATGGCCACGCTAAAGAGCAACATGGAGATCATGCGACTCAAGGGGAGAGTGGCTGCCCTTAGTCGCTTCATGTCAAGGTCTGGGGAAAAGTGTCTCCCGTTCTTCAAAGCCCTGAAGAAAATCCCAAAGTTCGAATGGTCAGAGGATTGTCAGAACGCTTTCGAGCAACTCAAGATGCACCTAGCAACTCCCCCACTTCTCACCCGGCCTGTCGAGGGAGACGAGCTGCTGATGTACCTTGCAGTGTCCGATCATGTTGCCGGCTCGATGCTCGTCTGAGAAGTCGAAGGAGTACAGAAGCCGGTCTACAACGTGAGCCACATCTGTAAGGACGCGGAAACAAGGCACCCGGCTATGGATAAGATTGTCTTAGCGCTTATCGTGGCCTCAAGGAAGCTACGACACTACTTCCAGGCACACACCATCCTCGTCCTCACCGAGCGTCCCGTAGAGGCTATTCTCGCCTCCCCCGAGTCATCTGATCGTCTGGAGAAATGGAGGTGTGAGTTATCTCAATTCGACATCAAATACCACCGAAGGTAAGCCATCAAAGTATAAGTCCTGGAGGACTTCATTGTCGAATATACTATCCCCAACAAGGGGACAGTGTCGGCGCCCGTCCCCGAGTCCCGACCCTCGGTCCAGGAAGCGCCCGACTCCTTCCCCGATTGGGTCCTCTACGTCGATGGATCCTCTACCGAGGAAGGGAGCAGCGCCGACCTTATCATTTGGGGGCCTGAACGAGGCAGAGATGGAGTGCTCTTTGAAGCTTCGGTTCAGAGCATCAAACAACGCCGCGGAGTACGAAGCCTTGCTAGCCAGACTTCGAATCGCCTCCGGAGTGCGACTGAAGACGATCCGAATTCGCATCGACTCCGCCCTTGTCGTGGGCCAAGTGGCCGGCCGCTTCGAGGCCCGAAAGCCGGTAATGGTAAAGTACTTGGCCGAGGTAAAGATGCTACGAAAAAACTTCGACGAAGTTCAAGTGGAGCAGATTCCTCGGCACCTAAACGCCCAGGCCGATGCCCTGAGCAAGCTAGCCTCCTCCTATACGGCTAACAATAAGAGGAATATCCTCTTTGAAGTCTTTCCATGTCCCAGCGTGGAAGACAGGGAGGAAACACTTCAGGTATAAACCACCCAGGAGGAAGGCCGGGATTGGAGGAAGCCCCTCGTAGAGTTCCTGAATGAAGGTACACTCCCAAAGGATCGAGGGGAAGCACGCCGCCTTCGAGCCAAAGCCCGCCATTTCGTCTGGAGCAATAGGAACCTTTACAAAAAGTCGTACACGCAGCCTTTGCTTCGGTGCGTCGACCCCCACGAAGCCGACTATGTCCTGCGTGAGATACACGAAGGGGTTGGTGGAGTGCATCAAGGGGCCCGCACCTTAGTCCAGAAGACACTGCTCCAAGGGTACAATTGGCCGACGATTCACCAAGACGCTCAAAAGCTTGTCAGAAGATGCAAAAGCTGCCAACTCCACGGCAGCTTACCCCGTATTTCTGCTACCGAGCTAACGACCCTCACCTTCCCCTGGCCGTTTGCCCAGCGGGGGATGGACATGGTAGGCCAACTCCCAACTGGTACGGGTGGGTATAAATACATCCTTGTCGCGGTGGACTATTTTACGAAATGGATTGAGGCCGTCCCCATCAGAAAACCGGACGCCACCACGACCATCAAATTCCTGCAGAACAACATAATATCCCGATTCGGGATTCTGAGGTGTATTGTTACCGACCACGGGACGAATTTTGAAAACGACAAAGTCAAAGGATTCTGCAATGAATACCACATACTAATGAAGTTTGCCACGATCGCGCATCCTCAATGCAATGAGCAGGCCGAGGTCGCTAACCGAGACGTCATTCGAGGTCTTCGAACTCGTTTAGAAGGAAGAAAAGGAAGCTGGGTCGAGGAACTACCCCGGGTTTTATGGGCCTTACGCACATCTAAGAAGACCCCCACTGGAGAGACCCCCTTCAGCCTCTGCTACGGCACCGAGGCGATGGTCTCTGCAGAGATTGGACTGCCCAGTTACAGAGTTGAACACTTCGACGACGAAGTAAACACCTCGGCGCTCCGGACTAATTTGGAAATCTTTTATAGAGAAGCGGGACCGAGCACAGATCAAAGCCGCCGCTTATCAACAGCAAACTGCTCGCTACTGCAACGCATGAGTTAAGCATCGCGCCTTCAAGACGGGAGATTTGGTCCTAAGGCGGAACGAATTCATAGACCCAGGAAAGCTACACAAGTTCTCCCCGAAGTGGGACTCCCATTCCTCGTCTCTGAAGTATTGCCCGAAGGGGACTATCGCTTGCAAGACGCGGGAGGACGCAAGCTTCTGCGACCTTACAACGCCGAGAAGCTCAAATTGTACAAGTGAATATATTTTCGAAATTTGTATCAGTGAATATGTTTCTTCTTTGCCAAAGCGATGTAATTTTTCTTTTAAGTCTTCTGAATTAGGAGAAACTTCTTCTATATGTTTCCCTTTTCCTTGGTTCAAAGGTCCCTGGTTTCGTTTTATGTACATACTCAAACGCACAAAGAGGATAAAAAGGAGCCAATAACACGTTGCCAAAGAAGAATTTTATTCATCAAGGGTATTATGGGCTCCACAGCCTTACACAAAAGTAAATATATACAAAAATATTACAACAGAGGGGGTAGGGGTGAAGAAAACACTGTTGGTGGTACTCCGAAGAGATCGTCGCCAGCCGACCCCTCGCTTCCTCTGCCCACTCCTTCTGATGTTGCCCGCGGACTCGTGATGCCACGGAAGGGCCAGAGACCGCGCCTGCCGGGCAGCCATCGGCGATCCGCCTTTGCTGAAAGCACTCCTGAACAAGTGCCACCGAACGATCCCGCTTGCTTTTCGAGATCAGGACATGCTGGTGGAGCGAGTGCAGCTTGCCAACCGCCTCTTCCTTAAACTCCTCGGACATAGCGTTGTGCAGCCCCGGAGACATCCTCCAAATTGCATACATGAGCAGTTGAAGGAGGGATGATCGGCGGGGAAGTAGATGGCCGAAGTGTTCCTCCACGTGCTGGACCATGGTGCTGGTCTGATCGTACAAGTAGACGTCGTCATGAGAGATGATCTCTTGAACGGAGTAGATGAAACCTGCCATTTTTTCTGAAGCACAAAGCTAAAAATAACCAACACGCCTTCTCTATTTATAGCCCCAACAGAATCCCAAAAGGCCAAAGTTCGCCCCCGCGGAAGCGCGATTCACGGGGCCCTTTCAAAGTCCCCAATACAAAGCTGCCGCGTGGCGACCATGCCCCCAAACGGACAAATGGAAGTTGGAACAACGCGCACTACGGAAAGTCACGCCTTCCCACGCGTCTCTGCCACGTGTTGCCTTCGACGGTCTCTCTTCCTAGATTTTATGGGTCAAGGGAGACGGACCGACACCAAAGAAAGCCCTCACCAAGAGGCCACCGAGCAGCTTCCCTGCTCGATCAATCCCTGGCGGGTAGCTCCTACACATCTAAGTCAAGGATCGAAAGCCCTCACGAAGAGGCCACTGAGAAGCTTCCCTGCTCGGTCAATCCCTGGCTGGTAGCTCCTACCTATCCACGCCAAGGATCGAAAGCCCCCACCAAGAGTCCATCGAGCAGCTTCCTTTCTCGGTCAATCCCTGGCGGGTAGCTCCTACCCATCCATGCCAAGGATCAAAAGCCCTCACCAAGAGGTCACCGGGCAGCTTCCCTGCTCGGTCAATTCTTAGCGGGTAACTTCCTACCCATCTACACTAAGGATCAAAGCCCTCACCAAGAGGCCACCGGGCAGCTTCCCTGCTCAGTCAATCCCTGACGGGTAGCTCCTAACCATCCGCGCCAATGATCGAAACCCTCACCAAGAGGCCACCGAGCAGCTTTCCTGCTCGATCAATCCCTAGCGGGTAACTTCCTACCCATCTATGCTAAGGATCAAAGCCCTCACCAAGAGGCCACCGGGAATCTTCCCTTCTCGGTCAATCCCTGGCGGGTAGCTCTTACCCATCCACGCCAAGGATCAAAAGCCTTCACTAAGAGGCCACCGGGTAGGTTCCCTGCTCGGTCAATCCTTAGTGGGTAACTTCCTACCCATCTACGCTAAGGATCGAAGCCCTCATCAAGAGGCCACAAAAGGTCTAAAGCCTCCATCCAGAGGCCACCGAGAAGCTTCGCTGCTCGGTCGATCCTTAGCGGGTAACTTCCTACTCACCAACGCTAACGATCCAAAGCCCCCATCCCAACCAATTCTAACTTGGCTGTTATTTAACTTACGCTAAGGGAAGTGTTCACCGGTCCAACTCAAATGAATGGGCAAATCTCGACCTACCTACACTAAAGAATCTTCCGATGTATCCTAAGCAAATGATCGCCACCTCGACTCCGGGGGTGGAAAGGGACCGACCTTCCTGCACTTAGGGATTAACTGGTTTACACTCAATGGACGATCGCCATCTAAAAGATCGGTCATCGTCCTACGGCCTGACTCCTGGCATGATGAAAACACTAACAAGCTCAAGTGCTCACACAAGAAAACATTGCCACGAAGGAGAGTTAAGAACATTTTTATTTACGATCTGAGAGTCTTTACAAGGTACTATGGGCTCTTCAGCCTTACAAAAAGTGCCCAGAGGCTTACAAAACTTAAAAAAGGAAAAGGGCAGGAAGGCTCAGGCCTCGGGACCGGGGAGGATCTCGACCTGCTCTACGCCGACGTTGGGAATCGGGGTGGCGGATTTTGGGTCGGTGCTCCCACCAGGGGCCTTATCTCCAGCACTCCCACCAGCAGCCTCTCCCCCGGCGGCACTCCCGGTGGTCTCCCCCTGCGGCTCGTCCTCAGAGAGGGGGTACTTGAGCCAAAGCTCGCCGTCAGCAAACCCCGGCATCAAACGCCTTGACGGCGTCGAGATCCTGGTGCCAAACAATGGCTGAGGCGTCGGCAAGGTCGGCATAGAACTGTTCCGACGTCTTGTACCTCTCCACCGATTTTGCAGCCCGAAGGTCGGCAAGCTTCACCGCGTCCTTCGTCGCCTCGGTTTCCCTCTTGCAGAAGTCCCGCGACTTCTTCATCATGGCGTTAAGCACCTTAGCCTCCTCCAACTTATCCTGGATGGCCTTGTTAGATTCACTCAGAAGGCGAATGGACTCCTTGCATTTGGAGTTCGTCACCTCCTCAGCGACCACCCGGGTTTCGAAGGCGGTGATCCTCTCCTTCACCTGCTGCAACTCCAACCGTAGGTCCTCTTCCCGTGAGGACGACTCGCCCGCCTTCCGCATCGCCAGGGCAATCTCCTTGGACTCCATGTTGACAATGAGGGTGCAATGTTGGAGGACCTGAGGAAAGTAGAGGAAGGGGTTAAAAGCATCAGATCCAAGGAAAAAATACTTGACGAAAACCTCAATGGAAAGCAGATACTGATTTGTAAAGCCTCCTGAGCGATGGCGGCCACTTGGGCCTTAAGGGTCCCCCAGGGAATTGTGCACCCGGCCGGTCGTTCCATGTCCGAAAGCAAGCAATCGACAACAGAAAGTCCCGAGGGCTCGAAACAGACGTCCCCCTCCTGCACGAGAATCGGGGAGGCCGGAGATCGAGATACTGTCCTCTTATACCTCTTAAGGAGGACCTCGGGGGGTGGGTCGGTTTCATCCTCCACCTCCCTCTCCCGGGGCTCCGGTTCCCGG
The DNA here is from genome assembly GCA_030015575.1 of Agapanthus africanus. Classification (NCBI taxonomy): domain Eukaryota; kingdom Viridiplantae; phylum Streptophyta; class Magnoliopsida; order Asparagales; family Amaryllidaceae; genus Agapanthus; species Agapanthus africanus. Next base: position 394,196,614 of record JASDDO010000010.1, on the reverse strand, counting down.
GTGTGCTTATGGCTCTCCCCGTGGCTAGTTTCCGGAGCTCAGGGCGCAGTGGTAGGCTTAGTCGGTCTGCCTGGTTTCGGGGCCGAGCTTGAACCGAGGCGGGACGATCTAGCGCCCCCGGTCTTCCTCCTTTTCTTTGCGGCTATGGCAGCCAAGAATTTGGATCGGTCCATTTGCTCTGCAAAAAGGAAAGTACACAAAGGGAGTTAGTGACATTTAAAAGAGCGAAAGAAAAATATTCAAGTCTAGACATATTGTCCAAGCTCCTAACTTACCCACGAATCGAGCGAGGCTGAGCCCGGCCTAGCTAAAGGCCAGCCCGGAAAGCAAAACGTCGGCCCGCTGGATCGGCTCCCACATGGACACCGCCCTCGCCTCTTGAGAGGACGGCCGCTTCACCCGCGGGCAGTCGACCCTATGCCACTGTACATGCACATGCCAATCCTCACCTTCGGGTGGCCCGACGAATACAAACTTCTCCTTCCATTCATGAATGGAAGAATGAACAACTACTACCCCCGACCCGGCCGCCCCGCCCTTACGGTTTTTGAAGGAAATGTACACCCAGCTCGGCTCGTCCATACAGGTGCCGGGATGATTTTTGTAACAAAGGAAAGAAGTGATAAAGGTCAAGCTGAAAGGGATTTCTTCAAGTCTCAACCGGACTAGGAATCCGAGGAGAAGTCTCAATGAGTTCGGCACTAACTGGCCCGGGGCAAGTTGGAAGCAACGTAGTACCCCGCATACTTCAGGGGGGAAAGGGCAAATGCATCCCAGCCCAGAATGCATCCAAGTACAAAGCAATCTCCTTTCCCTGCACTTGATCAACCCTTTCGTCCTCCCTAGCTAAACGAAGCAAATAGCTAGGGGGAATGTGGAAACGAGCCCGAATCTCAGTGAGCTCGTCCACGTTTCTTAGGAGGGAGGGCGCATCGCGAGCATTCCCGATGCGCACTTTGGGTCGCCTGACGACGAGCAGCATAGGTGGCCTTAACTCTATGAGGGGAACCCGATTCGGATGGGGCAGAGGAAAAAGCAGGAAAAGACACCCTGGACTCGGCTCCAACAACTGGAACCTCATCGCCCGACTCTACCCTAACAATTTCCACAGACTCCTCAGAGGAAGACATCTAACCTGATTCAAAATAAGGAGTCCTCCGAGGAAAGAGCGCGAGGGATCCGATCTAAAGGACGGAGCACCAAGCTACCTCTCGCAGCAAAAGGAAAATGATGGAGAAAGTGTGGACCCTGGGGGGATCCCACCCCTATTTATAGTGCTTGGGCGATGCATCCGACGGCTCAGATCGTCTCCCGCCTAAACGAAGCTTCGCGACCACCAGCCGTCGACGTTCCACGTGTCAAATGACCATTGAAGACGTCCCTTGGGGCGCAGGTGACAGCGACATCCCATCACGTCCGCCAATCCGCGTCGGACATGTGTCCTGCGCCTTAACGAACGTACAAGCGAATCGGTGCTCCCTCTTTAATGCACGATCTCTCCCCTGATCCGCTGACGTCATCGAAGATACGTCTAACCGCCTCATAGACCCGTGCTGGTAGGTTCTTGACTACAAGCTGAGCCCGGGAGATCGATCAAACCACTCTCTACCCGACCCATAAATAGGTCGGGACGAGAGTGGGGGGTTAATGATGATGCTCATAAGTGGGAACTCCCCAGATCATGACACGTGGTAGATGACGTGTCCCGGGGCTCACGGTAATAGGGCAAGCACCACACATTAGAGGCGTCCCCTGGGCTATCGTCCCGAGGCAAGACCCGACCTCCGAGAGATCCCTGAACACTCTTGTGCTCTCCATGTAAATAACCATTGGCTCGCCTCCAAGCCCTCCTACACGCCGAGCTTCCTCAGCCTCCCCCTCGCCCCCAAGCTATCACAGAATCGAGCTTCCTCGGTCTCCCGCTCGTCTTCGAGCCTCCCGCCGAGCTAAGCCTTCCCGGTTCTACCGAGCAACCAAGAACGCAGAGCCCAAGCTCCTCCGCTACTGCTCCGCGTATCTCGCCAGAAGCGAGATATCTGCCGCCCCACAATCCCGCGTTCCACGCCGTCCATTAACGAGCGTATCTCATCTTTAACGGGGGTGGGTGGGTGGGGCCCCGTCATTCATGCAGGCATAACGCCAGGGGTGTAACCGACGGCGGATATCTCGCGCCAGCTCGTTTCAAGCGACCGCTATAAAAACCCCTCTCCCAAATGACTCAGGTAACGGATTTTATTCCAATAAGCCGTCACTCTGCTCAAATACCTCAGCTAACTTGATCGTCGGAGGGTCCACGGTGGTGCAACCACCCCGAGACTTCTTTTGCAGATAGCTCGGTTTCGCCTCAAAACAAGCCCACTGAGATCCACACGCTCAGGGAGACAACCCTCAATATCAATCTCAGCCGTTCATCAACACTCGCGACAGATCGATGGAGGACAACATCTGAAGGAGATCCTGACCTCCATCAGTTCCAAACTTAGCAATGCTATTTTGTTTAACAGGTTTCTATCCCTGATGAGTGAGCAAGAAACTCACTGATGTTGAAATCTTTGCCTGTGAATTTGGGAAGCTTGATCTTCTCCTTGCGTTTCGCAAACAACTTTGCTTTTTTTTTTCCTCATTGTTGGCACTAGCCATTGCTTCCCATTTTTTCCTGCAACTAAGAAAATTCTGAAATCTTTAACGTCATCAACTTTGTATCTAGGAAAAAAAACAAGACAAGCAATTACATGTAAATATGGTAGCTAGCTATAGATCAGCTAACACTACTACAATGGGGGGTTGCCCCTACGGATAGAGAAATTCGGAGGGGCAACTTTTTATTTCCCCTACGGTTTACTCCGTAACCGCATAGTTTGCCCATACGGTGCCCACCGTAGGGGCATAAATAAATTAAAAAATATTAAAATGTAATCTTTTTATTTGGCCATACGGTGCCGCAAAAAAAAGCCCTGCGGATTAATCCATAGAAGCAACAAAGGATTATTTTAAAAAAAATAAAGCTAAGTAATTTCTCACCATTCCCCAAAATTTCCCACCAACCCTTTAATCTTTCCCGCACCCTCGATCGATCGTCGATCAATCTCTCATCATCGAAAGCGTCGTCGCCGATCAAGCTCATCGCCGATAAAGCGTCGTCCCTCGTCGTCGACTTCCTCATCACCAATCAAGCTCGTCGGCGAATTCCTCCTCCATCGCCGTCGATCGAGCTCGTCGTGGAATTTCTCGTCGCCTCCAATCGATATCGAGCTCCTCATCGTCGCCTCCACCTCCTCAAGCTCTTTGCCGCCTGCCGGTAATTGGCAGAGGTGAGTTTATATATTTAACAGTGCTTGAATTTTCCTAATTAGTAATTTTTTTTATTTCTGTAAATTAATTAGGAATTTAATTTATAATTTTGTTGTTTTTGGTGTTATTGTTGTTGATTTTAGGGTTAGGGTTAGGGTTATAGGGCCGGGTTAATTAGGGGTTAATTTGGGTTTGGGTAAGGGTTAGGGTTTGGGTGATGCTTAGGGTTTGGGTTAATTTGGGTTAGTTAGGTAAAATAAGGTTAGGGTTAAGGTTTGGGTGATGATTAGGGTTAGGATTAGGGTTAATTTGGGTTAATTAGGTAAAATAGGGTTAGGGTTAGGGTTTGGGTGATGATTAGGGTTAAGGTTAGGGTTAGGGTTAATTTGGGTTAATTAGGTAAAATAGGGTTAGGGTTAGGGTTTGGGTGATGATTAGGGTTAAGGTTAGGGTTAGGGTTAATTTGGGTTAATTAGGTAAAATAGGTTAGGTGATGATTAGGGTTAGGATTAATTAGATTAATTAGGGTTAATTTTGGTTTGGGTTAGGGTTTGGGTGATGATTAGGGTTAGGGTTAATTTGGGTTAGGATATTAATTAGGGTTAATTTGGTTTGATTATCTTAATTTTGGGTTAATTAGGGATAATTTGAGTTAATTAGGTTGATTAGGGTGATGATTAGGGTTAATTAGATTAATTTGGGTTAATTAGGGTTAGGATTTAGGGTGCACTAGTTCCTTCAGTACAATACTCGATGATAACGTAAACGTAAAACTTTACCGTAAACGTAAGAAAACTTTATCCTAAACTAAAAACTTCAAACCCTTAAAAATAAAACGTAAACGCAAAACCTATTCAAGTTAAATATTCAAGTTAAAACCAATATATGATACTTGATGATAATATGAAATTTTCATATTCTCATCGATACTCATAAGTGAAAATCGAAGTGATACTTAGTCCCCGTCTATCGGTTAACATACGTTCGATGTTTGTCGTGACATAGAACTATACGAAGGCCGTTAAATATCGGACGGTATAGTTCGGTGCTGACAATCGTCGTGTAGTCTATGTGACGAGAAGTTTCAATCGTATGATAACTGATAGATTTGTCCAGTGTGGACAAATTAGGAATGTATAAAGCAAACATCTGCATTCACTTGTGTTTTCATTCGTTTCGAGTTATTTCGTCGGTACTTTTCCGCTGGTTCTCCGTATACAAAGATAGATTAGATATTATTTCAACGTTGTTTCACAACATTGAAATGATTATCTATTCTATTACAGTGTACTCGGAAAACAGCGGGGAGGTGCTGCCGAAATTTACTCGAAACGGATGAAAGCACAAGCGAATGGGTGTCTACTCTATACATTCTTAATGGGATAGAAGCCTTACCCCCGACAGCCGAAACACACACATACAACACGAATATACAACAAACGCACACACAAAGCACATACACACTAACAACCCTATATCTAAGTGAAATCATAAATTGAAACACACATACACAGATTACAACTCTACTTTACCCTAAACTAAAAACTTCAAACCCTTAAAAACGAAACGTAAACATAAAACTTAATCAAGTTAAATGTTCAAGTTAAAACCAATATATGATACTCGACAATAATATGAAACTTTCATATTCTCATCGATATTCATATGTGAAAATCAAAGCGCAACTTAGTCCCCGTCTATCGGTTAACATACGTTCAATGTTCGTCATGACATAGAACTATACGAAGATTGTTAAATATCGGACGGTATAGTTCGGTGCTAACAACTGTCGTGTAGTCTATGTGACGAGAAGATTCAATCGTATGATAACCGATAAATTTGTCCAGTGTGGACAAGTTAGGAATGTATAAAGCAAACACCTGCATTCACTTGTGTTTTCATTCGTTTCGAGTTATTTCGTCGGTACTCTTCCGCTGGTTTTCCGTGTACAAAGATAGATTAGATGTTCATTTCAACGTTGTTTCACAGCATTGAAATGATTATCTATTCTAATACAGTGTACTCGAAGAACAGCGGGGAGGTGCTGCCGAAATTTACCCGAAATGGATGAAAGCACAAGCGAATGGGTGTCTGCTCTATACATTCTTAATGGGGTAGAAGCCTTACCTCCGACAGCCGAAACACGCACATACAACATGAATACACAACAAACGCATACACAAAGCACATACACACTAACAACCCTACACCTAAGCGAAATCATAAATTGAAACACATATACACAAAATACAACTCATACTTGGGTATCTTCAAATCTAACTTTGTTAATCGATAATTTATTCTTTTCAACGACAAACTTACCTCTACGGATTTTCTTCTTTATCAGTAACCATCTCGTTCTTAGATTTCTCAATATAGTCATAATAACCTACAATTTATATGTTATACAGTCTAACATGGCCCATGAGTACATCAGAGTTAAGGACCGGATGTACGTGGATTGGCAACAACGCATTCAATTTAACTTTGTCATAGGAGTTGCTGCTTTCATTGAATTTCCACGCGCATATAATAAGATCGTGTTAGAGAAGATTCTCTGTCTGTGCGATAGATGTGGGAATAAGTTCTGGCAGAAAGTAGAAATCGTAGAGCTTCACATCGTTAAACATGGTTTTACTAGACTTTATACAACTTGGGTATATCACGATGAAGGACAAGAAGAAGACGGTAATGCGGCAGAAGAAGAAAGAGAATACGGTAATGCGACAGAAGAAGAAGAAGACGATAACTTCTTTCCAGGAGAAGAAATGGAGGATATGGTAGATACTGCCCTCGGTGATAGTATTCCTACCGAAGATGATATTTTTCCGGTCAAAGACCGCGTGCGGATAACTATGAAAAGTTCATGAATGATGCTAGAAGACCAATTTATGAGAATGCAAAATATTCCACCCTATCATGGTTCGTGTAAATTTTCCAGATTAAGTGCCTAAATGGATGGAGCAACAAGTCATTCACGATACTTCCGAAGTTCCTGAAAGATTCTATGCTATCGGGAAATAACGTGCCCGACAGCTGGTACGAAGCCCAAAAGATGATGTCTGATTTAGGTCTGAAGTGTGAGAAGATTCCTGAATGTTCCAAAGATTGCGTTTTGTACCGGAAAGAGAATTTAGATTTGAAAAAGTGTCCAACATGCGGAGAGGCCAGGTATAACCTGAAAGAATCTGATAAGAAGCCTGATATACCCATCAAGATAGCACGATACTTTCCCATAACACAGAGGCTGCAGAGGCTATTCAGGTGCAAGAAAACAGTCGAGCCGAGACAATGATTTGGCATCACCGTGCTGCTCCAAGCGAAGATGGAAAAATGAGTCATCCAAGAGATTCACCGGCATGGAAGGATTTCGATAGGAGGCATGAAATATTCAGTAGTGATCCTCGCAATATCAGGCTCGGACTCACTAGTGATGGCTTCTGCCCATTCAACTATATGGCTGGAAGCCACAGCATATGGCCCGTTGTAATGATAGTTTATAATCTGTCGCCTTGGCTGATTATGGATCAATCCTATTTTATGATGGATCTTCTTATTGATGGACCAAACTCACCGGGAAACAATATCGACGTCTATCTCTGACCTCTGATCGATAAGTTAAAATCTTTATTCATTGATGGTATAGAGACTTACGATGCAAACACAGATACAACCTTCACAATGCGTGTGGCTTTAATGTGGACAATTAATGACTTTCCTACGTATGGAATGATATCAGGTTGGTCCGTACATGGTCACAAAGCATACCCTTATTACCATCAATATACAACATCGAAATGGTTGAATTTTAGCAGGAAGGTTTGTTATTGTGGTCATCGGCGTTTCCTGCTACTAGACCATCCCTACAGGTTAGACACTGCTCGCTTTAATGGTCATCAAGAGCTTCTTGGGCCTTCAGCCTCATTTTCCGGAGAGGACGTAATTGCTCAGTGGGATGGTTACAATAATGTGACCTTCGGGATAGATCCGGCAAAACAGGTCAAACCACTATACTGGCACAAGTTAAGCATTTTCTACGAGCTTCCGTACTGGTCAACAAATTTAGTGCGTCATTGTCTAGACGTCATGCACATAGAGAAGGGAGTATCCGAGCATGTACTCAACTTTCTTCTTCGTAAAGACGGAAAATCGAAAGACAACCTCCGTGCTTGGATGGATCTTCAGGACTGGGAAATTAGAAATGAATTGCATCCTAAATGGATAGCGGGTAAATCAGGATAGTTTGTACTTCCCAATACCGCGTATCATATGTCACAACCGGAGAAGAAAAGGTTCCTGCAGGTGTTGCATGATTTGAAAGTTCCCATATATTTCTCAGGATCATTTAGCAAGAAGATAAAAATTGTGAAAGGAAAAATTGATGGGCTGAAAAGTCATGATCACCATATTATTATGGAGCACTTTCCCCTATTATCCCTCAGGACTTCCCTTCCCGAATCGGTTGGTCTAGCAATCAATAACTTTTGTTGCTTTTTTTAGAGAATTGTGCGCTAAAACCTTGGATGTTGTGACGCCGGAGAATCTAGAAAATTCTATTTCATTGATACTTTGCAAGTTTGAGCGTATTTTCCCACCGTCATTCTTCGCTATCATAATACACCCGACGTTTCATCTTGCAACCGAGGTTAAGTTTGCCGAACCGGTACAATATCGATGGATGTATCCAGTCGAAAGATACGTGGAATTTTTCGTTTCACACAATTTGTAAAACTATTGTTGTCCTATATGCCCGTATTTATTTATTTAACATATTTTTCTTTAGGTACCTCCACACTCTAAAAAAGTATATACGCAATAGATATTGACTAGAGAGTTCTATCATGCAAGGTTATCTTCCAGATGAAGTAACCACATTTTGTTCCCGCTATCTGGACGAGAACATTGAGACGAAACTTAACCAGCCTCGGAAAATTCAGGACGGGCCATATGGTAAAACTGATTATAAGAGAGTAGACACTATATTTACCAACAAGATATATCGGTTTATCCTTCTCAATAGCGTATGTCTTGAAGAAATTAGAGAGCAAGTTTTTTTTGGATTAATTGTTATATTTGTGTTTGTGTGTATGAAATGATATAATATTAATGTCATAATTTATTGTTGAAAACAGAATTCATATTAATGAGGTATATGAGGGGCATCCTGATTGGAATGATGAACGATTGGAAAAATATCATCAGGATAATTTTTGCGATTGGGTTGCAGATCATGTAACTTGTTCGAATAACATGTTATTTCTACCAGTCTTAATCTAAACTTATATCGTTATGTATCTGCCGTAAAATTTGTTTTGTCAGATCCATGATCCGAACTTGTTTGCATCATTAGAGAGAGTTTTAAGATGTTTAGCTCAGTTTCCTAGTATGGAGGTTGCATATTATAAAGGATTCGGTGTCCCTGGATACAAATTTGAAGTTAAGGAAATAGAAACATCTCGAACCACTCAAAATATTGAGATTGTGACGGTAGGATCGGATGATGTGATTTATTATGGATACTTAAATTGCATACTTGGCATCCAATATCCCGGACGATCAGAACCATGTTATATATTTCAGTGTATTTGGTACGATACACGAATCGATTTGAATAAGTGGAGAAACAATCTCGGGACTTGGAAAGATGAATATGGATTGACTAGTGTGAACACACTTCGATTTTACGGTCACGACGATCCATTTATCTTCTCAAACCAAGCGTTCCAAGTATATTACTCACAGTGCTTGAAGCATCCGGGATAGAGTGTCGTATACTGTTGGAAACCCAGGGATGTTTACGATGTTCCAGAATTCTAGGATTGTATGGAGGACAGCGATGAGGATGAAGAAGATAGAAGACTTAGAGTGCTCCGACCGTCTGTTTCAAAAGATGGGTTGTCTTCGGCTGATCGTGAAGTTACGTGGGTTATAAATGATATCGATGATGAAATCCAAGTAGATATGTGTAATGAGTCTACGAAACGAAAAAAGTTATCAGTAATGTTGTATTATTACTTCACATTTCTATGATCTATACATCTATTGCATGCATATGTAATGATTGTACTCTTATCTAGGTCTGATGACGATGCCCGGAGCAGCGAGGGGCAGCAGGAGCACCAGTCGCGGCTGAGGCAGAGGCAGAGCAGTTCTGCCACCCGAGAAGCTGTGTAGGGAGCTCAAAAGGGCTGGTCTTGTACCCCGATCAGTATCCCCTTCGGATGACTTCTTCCATATGGACTTTGTCACACCTCCAGGTATATTGCACGCATATTCATTTTGAATGTAGTATTATAGATATACACGCATATTTATTTCAAAATTACTTGTATAATCAATGTTTAATTGTCTAGCTGTTGGTAGTACGTCCACATCAGATGCAGAGGCCACTACCGCGTCTACATGCATGTTTATATATTTTATAGTGCATGCATATTTATTTAGAATGTAATATCATAAAAATACACACATTTTTTTTGCTCTTACTTAGATAATCATTTTTTGATTGTCAAGCAGTAGGTGGTGCTTCCACATCTCGGGCAGAGGCCACCACCGCACCTGCGGGTATGTTTATATATCCTATATTGCATGCATATTGATTTAGAATGTTATATTATAAACATTCACATTCTTTTTGAAATTACTTATATAATCTATTTTTAATTGTCTAATTATAGGTGGTGTATCCACATCTGGCGCAGAGGCCACTCCCGCCACTCCTGTACCCTCCGCTCAGTCTGCAGGTTAATATGAATAAATATAAAATATTTAGTCATTTTACATATCCTCTAAGAATAAACATGAACTCCATGTAATTTTATCGTCAATATTTATTTTCTAGTTGGAAGGGATGCGTCCACGTCCGGGTCATCGGTTGTTCCTCACCGGAGGAACTATCGTCCCGCTCGTGCTACTGTCCGGACCCAGGCTCGTGCTGCTGTCGCCGGAGGTATATATCGCAGCTCAATTTTAAATAACCCTTGATTTCTTAATACCGTTATGTCTTAATATTGCTTGTCTTGATATTTCTTGTAGATGCAAGACATCCCCATCCCGAGAAGGGGACTCGAGGGACGAATCAGTCCCACAGGCTGAGGCCCGATAGAGCTAGGGGGAGACACCATTCCTCCTATTCTTTACCCCCGATTATCATTATACTTGCAATTATGTCGAGCGGTTCGGTCGGTATATGGGGGGATGAGGGCCGCATCCAAAAGAAGTATCCACTTCACGTTGAGTGGGGCGATCAACACCGGCGCTCATTTGTCCTCTTCTGAGTTCAGACTCTGGTATTAATATATATTTTCATTTGACTTATCCAATAAATTTATTATTATTTAACACTTGTAATTTAAATACATTATTTTTTGTATTTGCGATTGGATTACGACTTTCATCTTGTACCCGACCTTGATCATCCTGAGAGAGTGCTCGATCTTCACGCTCTGTATTTAGGCCTGATGAAGAACATGCAATCTTTGGTACGATACAATAGGAACAAGCTGAAGATCGACTGCTATTAGATATGGCTAGCGACCCCCGAGGCAGAGAGAGCGGCTCTCCTACATACTCCGGTCGTTGCCAGAGTCGACGTAGATACATGGCCTCTCTTGTGCTAATATTACGACTCTCAGCGCAAACAGGTTTGCAATTTAAATGTAATTTATTGTTTAGTACATAATTTTTTTTTTGCTTAATTAGAAAACTAAATCTGAATGTGTTGTGCAGAAACAAGCCGATCAAAATAAGGAGAATAGGAAGTCGGCGAAGAGGGGCTGCCCCACTTATATAGGTGGCTCAAGGAACATTACTCGTGCCATGAAGATATCGGTAAATTACAATAGATCTATTTTGATATAATGTAATATTAAGAGTTATTTTATAATATATGTAAATTTTTGGCGAATTGCAGAGAGCTCAGACCCTGGCGCAGGGTGGTACACTGAGCATGCTGACCACATATCTTGCCGTCCACGGCACCTCGACAGATCCCGCCACGGGCGAGCTTCGATTCCCCGACACCGCTACCCAGGAGTATTACGTAAGTATTAATATTTATTCTAATTTGAATGAAATTTTTGTTTTGATAAGTTCAAATTTAAATGATATACTTATATTTTAATAGTTAATGTGGGTGTAGGAGCGGGTGGTGGAGCAAGCAAAGGCATCGGGGATCGATTTTAGTGGACAGAGATGCTAATGAACCCAGTCCTAGACGCCGCACACGGAGGGCACCACGGAGGTTGGGAGAGAAGATGGGGACTGGGTCCTAGCAGAGCCCATATGAGGCTGGTCTCCACTCCGGCGGTTACTTCCTCTACCCCCCGTGAGCGACATCTGGAGCATGATGTTGCCGCCTTGAAGACCACCGTAGAGGAGTTGAATGAGATGTTGGTACGTATATTAATTAATAGTAAAATATTATATCACATTATAGATAATAACATATGCAATATTAGTAGGCTGAACTTATTTGGTTGTAGACTTAGTTTTGATTAATCATACTTATATAAAACTATCTAATTAAAATAAACTATGGTTTTCCAAACTAGATACCTAAACTAGGCCTAAGTCCCTAAGTATTCTTAGATTATGGTTTCGCAATAACCTGATAATGATACAAATTCGACTAAAATCTAATACACCGTTCTTACTCATTTATTACACACAAAATTTTACAGATTCAGCAGGCTACTTCGGCTGCGGCTCCACATACATCTACTTCGGCTACGGCTCCGCAAGGCACTACCTCGGCTGCAGTTGCGCAGACCACTCCTACAGCTCCACAGCCCGTTCAGACTCCCGTACAGTCCGCTCCTTCATTAATCGAGTTTTTGACGACTCAGGGTCGCACCGAGGAGTAGATGCGCCAGATTACGGCGATTATCAGAGGTGGAGGAGCTGGACCGAGCTAGGGTAGCTTTATTTATATTTTTGAGGATTTATGTACTTATCTGATACATATTGTATATATTTTGGACGATATTGGTGGTTGTTTACTTGTTCAGGGTGATTTAGATTGATATCCTATTATGTTTGTTTATTTCTTTTATATATTATGCGTGAGATGTTGATTATGAATATTTCCGTATTTGGTTATATGATGTATATATTATTGTGCACAGTGCGGGGAAAAAACAGGAAACCCCTTTTTATAATAAAAAAACCCTGATATTTTGTCCCTACGGATTAATCCGTAGGGGCAACTGTTGCACCTACGGATTAATCCGTAGGTGCAAGGTTTGCCTTTACACATTTCGCCGTAGGGACAAAAATATCAGAATATCTGATATATTGTCCCTGTAGACTCAGTAACAGGGGTAAAACTTGCCCCTACGAATTAATCCATAGAGGCATTTGTCTGGAACTACGGATAAATCCGTAAGGGTATTTATTAGGCCCTATGGATAAATCTGTAGGTACACGTATTTTATTTTATAAACCAATAAATTAAATAAAGATTATGTCCTTACGGAGTAATCCGTAGGGATAAATGTCTCTACGGAGTAAGACGTAGGGGCAATTATTACTCCGTAGGGGTATGTTCAGGACGAAAACTTGCACCTGCGGCCTTTGGACCGGCGGAGGAATTTTATGTCCCTATGGATATATCCATAGGGACAGTGGTTTTCCCCTACAGCTAAATCCGTAGGGGCAAGTGATTACTGTAGTTGTGTAAGATGACAGTTAGTATACATGAGCCATGTATTTTTAGATTACAGAATGTGGCTGTCAACTACCTACCTTGTAATTTTACTGTGAATCAAAACAATCCACAACAAGCGTTGTGAAATTCTTGACCGAAAAATTCAAAACTTCAAAAAAAATAAAATGAAATGAGGATATAAATTTAAAGGATAAATTGCATGAAATATATACCTTTAACTTTTGCCCTAAAAACAGAAAATACTTATAACTTTTTAAGACTTGCAGCAGCACCATTCAACTTCAATTTATTCCCAGAATATCATTCTTTTAAATATTTAATTAACAAATCTGTTTTTTCTTCTTATTTCAGATAAATATTTAAATGAAAGACATTTTAGGAATGGACTAAAGTTAAGAAGAGCAAAGTGTAAGCTTTAGAAAGTTGGAGGAATTTCCCTTAATTTAGCCTAATTTAGATATTGCAGGTTTATGTAAAACACTATACGACAGAACTAGTTCAGTGTGTTGATACAATGTTTCTCTCTTGTGCGGTGGACATGATTAAAATTTTAAGGTGTAACAGCCAGAAATGTGACATTTCATCCCAATACAAGAGTAGAACCGACGACGACATTCCATTCATGTCTAAAAAAATTCCAAAGTGATGATGCTCACAGGTGGTATTTTCTCAGATTACGACACATGGCGGATGACGTGTCCCGAAGGCTACGGAGGTGGAATAAATGAGTTGCATTAAGGGCGTTCCTTGGGACCTCGTCCTCTAGGACGCATCCGACCTTTCAGGAGACCTTCATGAGTACTTTCCACCTTCACCTAGCAAACGGCCAATAGCTTGTCTCCGAGCTTCTTTAGTTTCCTTTCTCGTCTCCGATCCATCTGTCATGCCGAGCTTCCTCGGTCTTTTTGCTCATCTCCGAGCCATCTGACAGGCCGAGATTTCTCGGCCTCACTGCTCATTTCCAAGCAATCTGACAAGGCGAGCTTCCTCGGCTTCCCCGATCAACCGAGAGCGCGGAACCCAAGCGCCCCCGCAACGGCTCCGCGTATCACGCCAGGGCGAGATATCCGCGTCCCCACATTCCGCGTCCCACGCTAGCGCGTCCCCCTATTAATGGCCGTATCCTGCCATTCATGCGAGGATAACGTAGGGGCATAACTGACGACGATGATCTCGCGCCTGCTCGCTCCACGCGAGTACTATATAAACCCCTCTCTCAGATGACTCAGGTAACTCGAACTCATTCTAATACGCCGTTACTCTGCACTCATCCCCAGTACTAACTTGATCGTCGGAGGGTCCTATGGAGGTCATCCATACCGGGACTTCTTTTGCAGATAGCTCGGCGTCAACGCCAACCCATTGAGATCCACAAGCTCAACAACTCCCAAACTAAATCTCAACCGTCAAAGACCGCCATCACAGGATTGACGGAGGACAACATCTGAAGGAGATCACCGCCTCCATCAGTTGGCGCCGTCTGTGGAAAACGCTTCAGAAGCTTCTCCACCCCTAAAGTTGATTTTCCGCCCTCGACCCGATGGCGAGCGACAACCGCGACGATCCAAATACAAGCCGCCACAACGGAGGTGGGAGCGGCTCCTCTCCTCCCCCTAAGTTATCAACGCCTTATCCGCTCGGATAGGCAGGCTCACATCGCTGGTGGATGCCCTCGTCCGCGTTCAAGCGGTGGGCCCTACCCACCAGACTGTCGTTCCCCCTCCCCGGGATAACGACGTCCGCAGGAGGAAGGATGGGCACGCTCAAGCTCTCGATCTCACTCGTGCTCATCCCAGCGTCGCCGAGAGACGGCGTGCCAACTCCGGCCACCGTGACCCGCATGCGGCGATTAATTTTATGACCCACTGGACGCCGGACAGCTCCACGCCCTGATCTCAGGGAAGACTAGACCGTCGCTCCGACACTCGCCGTGCGTTCTCTCCCTCTGAGGAGGTGTCGGTCAGCTTGCTTGCTTCCAGGCATGACCGACGCCCCCACGCTCGCCGGGGCTATGCGAACTGCGAACGCCGGGACCACTCGAGGATGGCCTCACCTGAGGATTTGAGAAATTTTATAGAGCAGAATCGGAGCCGCACCATCACGCAGACCCGGAGTGGGGGTAGCCACCACTCCAACTGTGCAGAATCCTCGGGGTACCACCACCAACTTGGACCCCTTGAAAAGAAAATCGAAGGCATACGACGGGATAGCCATGCATCCGGCGAAGTGGCCAGGTACTTCGCCGACTCACTAACAAAGCTCTTTACAGAAGAGCTGCTGGCCGAGCACGTCTCGTCCAGGAACAAGCCGCCAAAAGTGGCCCGCTTCGACAGAAAATCCGACCCGAAGGACCACCTAGATGCATTTACGGAGGGCATGAGCTTTCAGGATAACTCGGACGTGGCTCAATGCCGAGCTTTCCCCGCCACCCTCATCCGGGCTGGCCGGGACTGGTTCCGAGGACTTACGCTATGCTCCATCTCGACCTTCGACGAGCTGGCCACCCAATTTTTTGGTCACTTCGTCGAAAACCGACGACAGAAGAGGACGGTCGACTACCTGTTCACTGTCAAGAGCGGAGATAAGGAATCCTTCAAAGGATATGTCACTCGCTTCTATAATGCCCTCCTGGAGGTCCCCGAGCACCGCGATGAAACAGTTATCACCGCACTGAGGTTGGGTCTTAGGCACAAAGAGTGGCTCCACTGTTTTGCATTAATGCAGCCTAAGACCATGGCCGAAGTGAATGCCTGGACCGAGCGAGAAATCCAGCTCAAGTCCGAGGTGAACTCAAACCTCCCCCGAGCCGACCAGGCGGACATAAAGAAGAGGGATGGGGAGGAGAAGAAGAAACTCGATCATCCGAAACCTTACTCCCCGAGGTTTCAGGAGTACACTCCTCTAAACATCTCTCAGACCGAGCTGCTGGAGGAAGCTAAGGGTGAGAGGTTCTTCAAGCTCCCGCCAGTCACCCAAAGAGCAGGAAAGCGTCTCCGCGGCCCATACTGTGCTTTCCACAGGTCGCAGGGTCACCCCACTGAGAACTGCAAACAACTCTGTGATTACATCGAGGAGTTGATCCGCTCAGGCCACCTGGCAAAATACCCGCGGGACAAGTGGCATGCGGAGCGGGAGCAAAATGACCTAACCCCTCCCGGGGAATTAACGATTGGGCAGATCATGGTCGTTACCTCGGATCTATCTCGGGAAAGTGGGGGGAACCACAACATCCTCCCAGTCGAAGGCACAAGTGATATACATCCCACGATGTACAGAAGGGACGAGCCGATCATTTACACCGATGAAGACTTCCACGACATATCGCTCCCTTACAACATCCCTCTCGTGATAACGGCCAGAGTCCACCGTTACGAAGTCCTGAGGATACTAGTCGACTTAGGAAGCTCGGAGGATATCCTGTTCCATGACTGTTTCTAGCGTATGGGACTAGGACCATCCGATCTTCGACCTACCTCCTATGTCCTCTCTGGGTTCACCAATCATTTCGTCCTTGCCGAGGGATTGGTCACCCTCCTCCTCAATATTGGGGAAGCGGGCAATACGCGAACCATACCGGTGGACTTCCTCGTCACCATGTTCCTTCGTCCTATAATATTCTCCTGGGACGTCCTACCTTAAACACTCTCCGGGCCCAGATCTCGACTTATCACCTTGCAATCAAATTTTCTTTGGGTCAAGGGGGAATAGGTCGGGCCTATGGAGACCAGCAAACCACTAAGATTTGCCTTGTCTCGACGTCCACCGCCGGAGAGCAGGGCGAAGATTTTGAGCCACATGACTTCCAAGGGTCCTTAGATACACGCGACGACCAAAGGGAGGTTAGAGGTGCCCCGGTGGAAGCATTGATGGGAGTCACCATCGCAGAAGTGGTCGATGGCTGGACAGTCCAAATCGGCTCTCTCTTGACAGGGGATCACCGCGAAGACCTAATCCGGTTCCTCTGAGACTACTCGGACGTATTCGCTTAGGCGCCAACGGACATGCCCGGAATCGACCCTAGAGTGATCTCCCACAAGCTCGGGGTCGACCCGAAAGCGAAGCCCGTCCGACAAAAGAAGAGGAGCTTTACGCCGGCCAAACAAAAGTCGATAGAAGACGAGGTGGATAAACAGCTCGCCGCCAACTTCATCTTAAACCTGGACTACTCAGATTGGCTGGCGAACGTGGTCATAGTCAAGAAAGCAAATGGGAAATAGCACATGTGCGTCGATTTCACGAATTTAAACAAGGCCTGCCCTAAGGAAAACTATCCACTTCCTCAGATAGACCAGCTGGTAGACGGTTCGGCCGGCCACGATTTATTGAGCTTCATGGATGCTTTCTCCGGTTACAATCAGATCAGGATGAACCCGGCCGACAAAAAACTCATCGTCTTCACCAGTGATCGGGGGGGTATACTCCTAAAAAGTATGCCCTTCGGACTCAAGAACGCGGGGGCCACATATCAGCGCTTGGTTAATAAGCTGTTCAAACCTCAGATTGGCAGAAACATGGAAGTCTACATCGACGACATGCTCGTAAAATCCATCTCAGCGGCTGGGCACACTAAAGATCTCGGCGAAACATTCGACGTCCTATGCAAAATGAAGCTAAATCCAGCTAAATGCGCGTTCGGAGTCACTAGTGGGAAGTTCCTCGGATTCATGGTGACCCACCGAGGAATCGAAGCAAACCTTGAATTGATCAGCACCATTCTCAACATGACAACGCCCAAGAGCAATGTCGACATCATGCGAGTCACGGGAAGTGTCGCTGTCC
The DNA here is from genome assembly GCA_030015575.1 of Agapanthus africanus. Taxonomy (NCBI): domain Eukaryota; kingdom Viridiplantae; phylum Streptophyta; class Magnoliopsida; order Asparagales; family Amaryllidaceae; genus Agapanthus; species Agapanthus africanus. The sequence continues at coordinate 394,178,877 of JASDDO010000010.1, read as the reverse complement.
TGAGTCGCTTTATTTCCAGATCCGGAGAGAAGTGCCTCCCGTTTTTCAGGGCCTTAAGGAAAATCCCTAAGTTCGAATGGTCGGAGGAGTGCTAGAACGCTTTCGAACCACTCAAGACGCATCTAGCGACCCTACCGCTACTCACCCGACCAGTCGAGGGTGAAGAACTATTGCTATATCTGGCCATCTCCGACCAAGCTGCAGGCTCAGTGCTTGTCAGAGAATGCGAATGCATACAGAGGCCAGTTTGACCAACCTGCAGCTATGTTTTCAAGGACGCAGAAACGAGATACCCGGCCATAGAGAAAATAGTCCTGGCACTTGTCGTCGCCTCCAGGAAACTTCGGCACTATTTTCAAGTGCACACGATCCTCATCCTCACCGAGTGACCTTTAGGGTCGATTCTCGCCTCTCCCAAGTCATCAGGACATCTGGAGAAGTGGAGGTGGGAACTGTCCCAATTCGATATCAAGTACCGCCCTCGACAAGCCATCAAAGCACAGGTCTTGGTGGATTTTGTTGTCGAATGCACCATCCCCACTAAAGTAGAAACGCTTACACGGGGCCCCGAATCGCGTCCCTCGGTCGAGGAAGTGCTCGACCCCATCCTGGATTGGGTGCTCTACGTGGACGGATCCTGTACCGAGGAGGGAAGCGCGGCTGGCCTGATCATCCGCGGCCCGGACGAAGCGGAAATGGAATACTCCTTAAAGCTTGGGTTCAGAGCGTCAAACAACACCTCGGAATATGAGGCCTTGTTGGCAGGACCGTGAATCACCTCCGGGGTAGGACTGAAGACCATCAGAGTTCAGAGCGACTCCGCACTGGTCGTCGTCCAGGTAACCGGGTGCTTCGAAGCCCGGGAACCGCTCATGATAAAATACCTGGCCGAGGTAAAAAGGCTTCGAAAAAATTTTGACAAAGTTCATGTCACGCCCCGCTTCCCAAAATACGGAATACGAGGGGTTGACAAGGCCAGCCATGCTCCTACGGTCAAGGAAATGTCCTGCAGTAGTCACACTTCGGCTTCTAGTTTTAACTGGTAATCAGTAAATAACACGCAGGTAATGAGAAATGCAGTAACTGAAACAAAACAATGTAAAGAACTGACCTGATGGGAAACAAAAGGGTATAACCCTGGATGGTAAATCAAGATGTCCGTGATGTGCGTCTTGTCTTGGCTAAATCTTCTCCTCACACTGAGCATGCATACTCAGGTCGTCAGAGCGACACAATAGCAAAATAATATATAAAATCATGTGACAATTCTAGCAGTGATAATAGTTATATATAACAGTAGATCAATGGCAGTATAGGTATGAACATGCAGTAATCAATGCAGCGGAACAGTAAAAGCAGTATAATGATATGCCACGGATGACAACACAGTAAGTAAGGTATAACAATGCCAGTATCCCTATCAGTCTCTAAGTCTCATTGTACAGGTCACTAAGCCTATCGTCAGTCCAAGTGTGAGAATCAACCACTCGCGAGTGTCCTCCATCCAAGGGTAGAACCCAAGGGCAAGGGACCACGGGCCCAACATGTATATCACGGTAATAATCATGTACCCTGTAAATCTCCATATATCTCCATATATATATAAGCCGGCATGGGACTCCCGAGATTCTGTTGAACTCACACTCAAACTACCCCATACCCCGTGGTCTACATCAAACGCTAACCATAACCCTAAATACCAATCGGTCGGTGACAAGTCTGCGCGAGAATTGGAAGCAAGCCTCCATCAAGCACGTCCCGACTAATACCTAAGATAAATGGAAGAGTCTGATGTCTTATCTGTGACACCCGTGCAAGAGTTTCCATAAGTGTCCCATACCACTTATAGTTACACGTACACGCGTTCTACAGACGTCGACAATGCAATAGAATAATAAGGTTCACTGATTGTGTACAAGTACGTATCACTTTCACTTATTCACTGATACACGAAACACTAACGTACTTGCCGCAATCATCACTAATACCTAACACTGGGTAATGCACGCTATCACTAGGTTATCCATGCAATGACATGTGTATGATATGATGCGTAAACAGTATGCAAAGCATGTTTAGGGTGTCAAGAATCGATAATCTACCAATTGCATAATTTATCATAAATCATACGGTTACAGTTTAGTGAAATGATGAACGGGGATTAAATAGTATGTTCAGTTATCTATCCAGCGAATTTAGTTTCATGCCAATCGGGTTCCAGGATCACTAATTATAGCCATTTCATTTTAAGCATTCACGGCTGGAAATCCGGTTTCAGAATCGGAAGTCCGTTTCGCAACGCAATTTAATCCCAGTTGGGATCAGAATTTAGCGACGCTATAGTTGAATGAAATCTAGGGTTTTCAGTAAGGTGTTCAATGCAATAGACGGATCTTCAATCTCATCTGCACGTCAGGAGTTATACACTGTTTAAAATTAATATGTCATCTCAGAATCTGTTCTGGACTGTTATACGTCCACAACTATTAAATTGCCGATTAAATAACAAACGATAACGAAATAGGATGGAACCACTTGTATTGTCTAGCTAACAGATTCACCAATAGTAAACAGCGGAGTTCGGCAACCTACTAGTTAAGAAAACAGGGTGGTGTTCAGTACGGGACAGCAACCAACAACTGGAGTCGCTCTGGACTGCAGTCCAGAGTCGCACTCCGACCCAAATTTTGTCACAGTTTAAGTACAGAAATATCTGGAAACTAGTATAGGATTAAAGTTCGTCGAGTTGGATTCAATTTGAGCCCTCGAACGCATCATTCCAGTATGTAAATAATTTATGGCGATTTTAACGGTTTTCAGGTACAATAAAATTCCAGTTTTACGAATAAACTTGGGGGTAGTCGTTTTAATCGTTAACGGTCATAATTTCCAGCAAAATTTGTACAAGGTGTTCATCACTACACGGGCCAAGACAGACAATCTAGTTCCGTCAAATTAGACAAGTAATTTCATTGGGATCACACATCAAGCAGTTGCATTGTATAATTTATCGAGGATATTTAGTATAGAATTTATAAAATTATAGTTCATAACTAATACTAATTAGCATGTAGCAAGTATAAAACTTGCCTTGACACGTCTCGGGGATGTACGGTGACTGTAACGTCACGAACTTGCGACGAACGGCGATGGCAGCGTCTCCGGGTGAGCTCAGGTCTGTTCTCGGGCAGTGGGGCTCGTCGGGGTGTCTGCGGTGATCGAAGCTCTTTGATGGCGGGGCTGTAGTGGGTTTGGGTGGCCGGTGATGGGTCGGCAACGGTTGTGGCTCAAGTTGGATGAGAGAGACCAAGAGAGAGAGAGAGAAATGTAGAGAGAGAGAGAGAAATTGTAGAGAACAGATGGAGATAGAGTAGAGGAAAAGAGAGTGTAGAGAGGGATAGAAGGATTGAGAGATTAGAGAGAGAGATGGGGGTATAGAGAGAGAGTGGGCAGGAGAGAGAGAGATCAGAGAGAGAGAGAGGAAACAGAGAGAATGAGAGAGAGAACAGAGGAAAGTGAGAAAGAGAGAGAGGGAGAGGCAAGCAGAGAGTGTGCTCAGGGAAAGGAGGTCGCCGGGGATGGGTGAGAGTGAAGGAAAAACGGAGCGATCGGTAGTCGTCGTCGACGGCGATGGCGAGGGATGGGATTTGAAGCAGTGGGTTGGGTGAAGGAGTAGGAGGAGGAGAGAGGATATGAGAATGAGATGGGGAGATCGAGGGGGTGCGTCGAGTGGTCGTGAGGGGGCGCGTCGTGGGGTAACGGTGAGCGAGCATAGGCAGAGGAGTCGGCGGAGATTGCGGATCGCGAGCGACAGGGGCGGGAGAAAAGAAAGGAGCCGTTGGAGGAAGGAGGCACTGTTGGTGCGGGTCGTGGGTGAAACGGGCTGCGGCAGAATTGAAGTGGGCTGGGTCAGGTGGGCTGCAAAATAAAAAAAGAATTATAAAGGAAATGGTTGTGGGAAATTATTGCTGGGCCGGGCTGAGTTTAAAATGGATTAAGTTTAAGAAAATAAATGAATGGGCTGAGGTAAAGTTGTTGGGCTTAGAAATAAATTCCTTATATAAAAATGGCTGAGGGAAAAATGAAGGAATTTGAGGAGAAAAGAGGGAATGGCCGGCTCGGGGTTTACTAAATAAATTTTATATGTGAAATAGAAATACAAATATTGGTATTCAAGAGGTCCGGGTGTTACATCATACCACCCTTACAAAAATTTCGTCCTCGAAATTTAAAATAACAATAAGTTATACAAACATAAGCGAAAGCTATTATATCGCAAACTAACACACGATTTACTTGAAATAGGCGGATGAAGAAATTTGAAAGTTTATATATGCAAGAACAAAATACAAAAGAATGGGTCTAAATAAGTATAAGGCAGGCACAACTATAAGAGCAACTACATATATATGGGAATATAAATAACAATAATAACGAACAATATTATTCGAGGCGTACTCGATAAAATCGAAACTCAATTATATGCATATATACGTATAACAAAAGTAGCACATCAGAAATAGTAAGTATAAGGCACAATCATTGATAATAGTAACCATAGGCACACTACTCGAAAAGAAAGTAACGACAATAAAGTAGTGAAAGATTTGTCGGTAGGTTAAAACATTTTAGGATATTGTATCGATCAAATAGTTTTAAAAAAAATAACTTAGAAAACTCATATCGTGAAAATAAGAAACATGGGACAAAATATGCGCGGTGTAAGGTCGCGCTACTGAAAATGAGAATAATAATAATATACTTAAAATACATAAAACGGAGTAATCAATAACACGTACTCTTTGATAAATACAAAATACTGAAAACTAAATTTTCGAATAACAGTATTCCTAAATATAGTTAGGGTAATAGGGAAAAACACAAAGAGGTATAGGGCTAGCCAGGGTAACGATTACAAGGGAAGGTGGCTTATTCAGAAAGTCGGGGTATGGCGGCTTTAGGCTGAGGATCAAGGAGATTGGGATCGGGTCGGCACGGGAAGTAAGGGTGAGCAACAAAGGACTACCAGGGGAAAGTATGGGGAGGATAACGGTCGGTAGGTCATATGAGTCAACAATTTGAAAAGTTAGCTAACTCGGAAATTTCACAAGATATGTTCTCCTCCCAGAAGGATCTCAAAAGGGCACAGACGAATGATGAAGGGTGGACCTCTAAAAGATCGGGTGTGGTACTAGTTAATCTCAGTGAGGGTTAAAACAATGTAAGGAGTAGGGTTGAACAAATCTCAGTAGGGAAAGTAATTGTACATAAGAAATAATCAAGTAGCAAGTGAACTAAGAAGGTCAAAAGATTTGCGAACTCAGCAATTTATTCCATTCCAGAAGATTCTAAACAAAGTATTCTCAAAGACGAAAGGTGGCCCTAATCTATACATAGATTTATTTGGCCAGAGAAGACAACATCTAAAAGAAATCCCGTCAGTCGCGGTTGTGGAGATTCAGCAGGTTGCGGTAGACTCGCGCACTCAGGTAGGGACGTCCGTTTCCATATCGCCTCGCAGGGATCGCCATTGGGAGTTCTTCCACAGCAGGTCTTGATCTTCTGGTCCTTCTTCCTCGGATGGAGCTTCTTCATCGAGGTCCGATTCCATGTGATTCTCTTCTCCTGGATTCTCTTCCATGGGGTTTTCCTCCACTGGATTTTCTTCTATCGGGTCTTCCTCGGGATCCTCCTCCATCGAGTTCTCTTCAGGGTCTCCTTCCTCTTCGTCGGAATCGCCTATCAAGTCAAACTCTGGGGCGGCTGCTCCTTCGTCCTCTGAATCGTTGTTTCTGAAATTGACCTGGGGACCGTTGATCTCATTGTCAGAACTCATCAGCGTGCGGTCTAAGGCAACACATGACTGTGCATCCTCATCTAGATGTGGCGCTGCTCCAGGGTGGGCCATGGCCGGAAAGAAAGAGTCATGATTAGACAGTGGAATACATCAAGAAAATAGTTAAGTATACGAAGTATAGAAAGATATGCGGTGGCAGAAACTGAAAAAAATCAAAATTAAAATGTTGTGATAATGAATAGTATGTATAAGGGGAGGAACAAGAGGATGATACATATATTACGATTCAAGTTTTTTATTCATTCAACTAAAACTTCGACGGATACAAAGGTTCAAACGGAAAGAAATGTTTATAAGAGGATGAAAACATAATACTGAAATTGGAAAACATGAAAATTCTTCTTTGATTGCTAGAACGTTGCATTCTCGTCACGTGAGTTGAATCCTGCGCTGGGTCCGCCTTATTCTCGATGTTTGAACTACGCAAAAATCCTCACTTGGCAGAAGTGGGGAGTGTGGACGAGTCTCCTCCTTGTAGTTCCTTCCTTTCTGGGCAACCGTTAATGAGATGTTCACTGGATCCGCAAATCAGACATTTCCCTTGGGCGCGGTGACAATCCCTTTGAAGATGTCCTGGCCTCTTACAATACCCACAACATGGGGTCTTCTGCTGCTTCTGTCGCGGGGAAACAAATTGGCGTTTCATCTTCTTCTCTTTTCCTCGTCTAACGGGGACCCCTTTATGATTAGAGACAGCCGCTGGTGCCTGATTCACCTGTCTTCTCAGTCCTTCAGCCAACAAGTCGTTTGTTCGCTCTTGGGCTTCCTTTAGACCTTGCAGTACACTCAGAATTTCAATGGTCTGATTCTGGGGAGCGGATATAGATGAAGAGTCGTTGGAAGACATGATCCTGAAACAACAATTTTGAGAACGATATAAGGCACAAGCTATAAGAATATATATGGATTGGACAAGGATTCAAGAATATCAGATGTGATGAAATTCATTACAAGTGGAAAATCAGCTGTATAACTCTAAGTCACTTAAGCAGAGTACGGTAGTGTAAATGCAACCACGTAATCTTGCCAAGTCACCCAAAATCCTAGCGAATGGATAGCTGAACACACAATGTGAACATGGATCAAGGATATCAAGTTTACAATCTAGACTGAGGGATGTCTTGGATTGTCAAGCTTTACACGGAAAACTGCAATCCCAATCGAAGCAAAACCTGGGCTCTGATACCAACTAAACCATGTCACGCCCCGCTTCCCAAAATACGGAATACGAGGGGTTAACAAGGCCAGCCATGCTCCTACGGTCAAAAAAATGTCATGCCATAGTCACACTTCGGCTTCTAGTTTTAACTGGTAATCGGTAAATAACACGCAGGTAATGAGAAATGCAGTAACTGAAACAAAACAATGTAAAGAACTGACTTGATGGGAAACAAAAGGGTATAACCCTGGATGGTAAATCAAGATGTCCGTGATGTGCGTCTTGTCTTGGCTAAATCTTCTCCTCACACTGAGCATGCATACTCAGGTCGTCAGAGCGACACAATAGCAAAATAATATATAAAATCATGTGACAATTCTAGCAGTGATAATAGTTATATATAACAGTAGATCAATGGCAGTATGGGTATGAACATGCAGTAATCAATGCAGCGGAACAGTAAAAGCAGTTTAATGATATGCCACGGATGACAACACAGTAAGTAAGGTATAACAATGCCAGTATCTCTATCAGTCTCTAAGTCTCACTGTACAGGTCACTAAGCCTATCGTCAGTCCAAGTGTGAGAATCAACCACTCGCGAGTGTCCTCCATCCAAGGGTAGAACCCAAGGGCAAGGGACCACGGGCCCAACATGTATATCACGGTAATAATCATGTACCCTGTAAATCTCCATATATCTCCATATATATAAGCCGGCATGGGACTCCCGAGATTCTGTTGAACTCACACTCAAACTACCCCACACCCCGCGGTCTACATCAAACGCTAACCATAACCCTAAATACCAATCGGTCGGTGACAAGTCTGCACGAGAATTGGAGGCAGGCCTCCATCAAGCACGTCCCGACTAATACGTAAGATAAATGGCAGAGTCTGATGTCTTATCTGTGACACCCGTGCAAGAGTTTCCATAAGTGTCCCATACCACTTATAGTTACACGTACACGCGTTCCACAGACGTCGACAATGCAATAGAATAATAAGGTTCACTGATTGTGTACAAGTACGTATCACTTTCACTTATTCACTGATACACGAAACACTAACGTACTTGCCGCAATCATCACTAATACCTAACACTGGGTAATACACGCTATCACTAGGTTATCCATGCAATGACATGTGTATGATATGATGCGTAAACAGTATGCAAAGCATGTTTAGGGTGTCAAGAATCGATAATCTACCAATTGCATAATTTATCATAAATCATATGGTTACAGTTTAGTGAAACGATGAACGGGGATTAAATAGTATGTTCAGTTATCTATCCAGCGAATTTAGTTTCATGCCAATCGGGTTCCAGGATCACTAATTATAGCCATTTTATTTTAAGCATTCACGGCTGGAAATCCGGTTTCAGAATCGGAAGTCCGTTTCACAACGCAATTTAATCCCAGTTGGGTTCAGAATTTAGCGACACTACAGTTGAATGAAATCTAGGGTTTTCAGTAAGGTGTTCAACGCAATAGACGGATCTTCAATCGCATCTGCACGTCAGGAGTTATACACTGTTTAACATTAATATGTCATCTCAGAATCTGTTCTGGACTGTTATACGTCCACAACTATTAAATTGCCGATTAAATAACAAACGATAACGAAATAGGATGGAACCACATGTATTGTCTAGCTAACAGATTCACCAATAGTAAACAGCAGAGTTCGGCAACCTACTAGTTAAGAAAACAGGGTGGTGTTCAGTACGGGACAGCAACCAACAACTGGAGTCGCTCTGGACTGCAGTCCAGAGTCGCACTCCGACCCAAATTTTGTCACAGTTGAAGTACAGAAATATCTGGAAACTAGTATAGGGTTAAAGTTCGTCGAGTTGGCTTCGATTTGAGCCCTCGAACGCATCATTCCAGTATGAAAATAATTTATGGCGATTTTAACGGTTTTCAGGTACAATAAAATTCCAGTTTTACGAATAAACTTGGGGGTAGTCGTTTTAATCGTTAACGGTCATAATTTCCAGCAAAATTTGTACAAGGTGTTCATCACTACACGGGCCAAGACAGACAATCTAGTTCCGTCAAATTAGACAAGTAATTTTGTAACACCCGAGCCCAATAGTACTTTCCTGTTGCTAGTTGAGTGTTATATATTGCTCTTTCCAATTATCCTGATTATCTGGTGTTTATTGCAAAATTTTAACCGGTTAAGTCATTTTGGCACATAATAAATTTTAACACCGAAAATGAAATTTAAAATATCCATGTTGGCCTACTCGTCGCCACTAGTCGCGTGGTAGCGTCCGCACGTCGAGATTCCGTCCCGTTCGGCTAAACGGGCAAGTTTGGACGACTACGCGCGCGTACAAGTGTCCGACTTGGGGGCATGCATTTTAATCATTAAACACCTCTTTTCAAAATTTGGAACTCGCTTAAAATCCTATAATTTGAATTTGGAGCATTTGGACGCAACCCGGGCGCGATTTGGAAATGTTTCATTTAGCGCCAAAAGTGCCCGTTTGATTAACTATATTAAAACTATATATATATATTACTGTGCTGGATCCTTTGAAATCTTTTCAAATTTTGTTTATGTTTTTCCCCCAGCCAATCACGAGGGAGTTAATTCCCTCGTGGGCCCCCCTTTTCGCTCTCCGTCTCTCTCTGTCTCTCTCTTTTCTCATTCTCTCTCTCTCTAACTAACCCTCTCTCTCTCTTCCTTTAAATCCTCTCTCTCTCTCCTCCTATATATTATCGCAGCCTCCTCCTCCATCTTCTACGCCGCGAGAACCCTCTGAACCCTAACCCTAGCCATCTCCTGCCGTCGCCGTCGACCTCACCGCGACCTCGCCGTCGCCGTCCTCACCCCCGCAGCGACAACCGCAGCCTCCCCCTCTCATTCTCGAGCCTGCTAACCCAACCCCGACGCCACCACTAGCACCCGGTGGCCGCCGTCGCTGCCGCCTCCCTTCGCCGACGACACCAGAATCCTCACCCCTTCACCCTCGTCCCAACCTCGTCGTCGTCTTCCTCATCCCCTCGCCGGACCACAGAACCCAACACTGCAACCCTACCACCCTCTTCAGTTCGCCGGAAAAGCCGCCGTCGACCCTCGTCGTCGTCGCCAGCACACCGACGACCACCTCCTCTCCTCCCTACAACCCAGACCAAGCCAGTACCTCCCCATCATCGCTGCATCACCCGATCCAGCCAAGTCAGCCCTTATCGCGGCCACTGTTCATCGCCGCCAGCGTCCCATCGCCGTCGAGCCCGTCGTGGTTGCCCTGGTGCCTTCCTCGAAGCACTCCAGTCCGTGTGGTCCCGCTGTTCGCCGTTTGGGTGTACACCGTATCGCGTCCGTATCGCGCACCAGATCGCGCAGCAGGTCGTGTCCGTATCGCGCACCAGATCGCGCCGCAGATCGTGTCCGTACCGTGCACCAGATCGCGTTGCAGATCGTGACCGTATCGCGTCCGTACCGTGCACCAGATCGCGCTGCAGACCGTGACCGTATCGCGCCCAGACCGTGCACCAGATCGCGCACCAGATCGTGCAGCAGATCACGTCCATATCGCGCACCAGACCGCGCAGCAGATCGCGACAAGACCCAGTACCGTGTCGTGCCGTTTCACACGCCGTATCGTGACATGTGCATCAGGCCGCCTGCATCTCGACCCTTGTTCTGAGGCAAGTATTACTTGCTACATGCTACGTTAAACTAATTAAATGTTTGACTCACAAACTTGCTATATTAACTAGTATTGCTACTTATCTCATTGGACGAAATATGATGTACATTATAATATGCCACCTAAATCGTATTTTGCCACCGTAACCTTAATAACAACTACCTGCTAATCTTTTTACTATTTAGAGGATAATAGTCGCACACTTATATTTTTATTGCCTGCTGTTATTAATATTGTGCTACACTGTGATTACTGCACCCCAAGGGTGCTCGAACCTGTTAATAAGAGAATACAAAGCATTACTGTATTTACATGGAATAATATTGTTATCTGCTGTTCCTGCTGTTGTTCCTTATTCGTTACTATACCTGTTATCAGCATACATTTGATTGCATTACATATTGACCGATCTTGATACACCTGACACATGTACTGATACACCGGACATGACACCCTGTACATATCGACTCAACCTGTTGAAACGTGACCTGACCTGTTACCTGATTTCATGCCTAATGCCGACAAACCTGACCATTCCTGCTGTCTATCCAGACAGACCTATTTTTTACCTGATCTTGTGTTGGCATTAGTCCTTGACTACTGAATACCTGACCTGACATACATAACTTGGGGGTATGGGGAAATCAAAGGTGAAACCGACTTGTAACTCAACAGTTCGATACTTGTTCTGATCAGTCTTACGGGCTTGGCCAGTCCGGGAGTGATGATGCTGACATCACTCATCCATCCTACTACCTATTACTGCTTAGCGGCACGTCTCGGATTCAGCCCCGAGGACCTTGACCGTGGTCCCGGGCACGCACGGGATACTATTGAGTTACATCGACGATTCATCAATTGATTTCGAAGACTTTAGGGTAGAAACCTGATAGGACAGTTTAGTTACCGCTGCACTGTTAATCCATAGTACTGCTTTATTCATGTTCATACCTGCATTGTTTATTACCATGTTTATACTATATACTTGATGTCATGACGCGCTGACGTCTGGGTTTTGCATGGCCCAGATTCCTTACCACTGTCGACGACTGAGCAGGAGTACTTCAGCCAGCAGGCTGAACTGTGAGTTCCTTAGGGTTTAGTTTATTTATTTTCATTTCATTTCCAGATGTGAGCCCGCATTATGGGACGTACTGTTTATTTATTGTATTGGATCATTTGCTTCCGCACTCTTTGTTTATTGATTCTCGTTATTATGGATTTGGACATGTATTAGATTAGTTTAATATTTTGTTCTTGATATCTCTACAACCGTAATGTGACTGTGGATGGATATTTCCTACCCACAGGTAGCATGGTTGGCTATGTCACGTGCCCAATCTTGCGTACTCTGGGAAGCGGGGCGTGAAAAATTTCATTGGGATCACACATCAAGCAGTTGCATCGTATAATTTATGGAGGATATTTAGTATAGAATTTATAAAATTATAGTTCGTAACTAATACTAATTAGCATGCAGCAAGTATAAAACTTGCCTGGACACGTCTCGAGGATGTACGGTGACTGTAACGTCACGAACGCGCGACGAACGGCGACGACAGCGTCTCCGGGTGAGCTCAGGTCTGTTCTCGGATAGTGGGGCTTGTCGGGGTGTCTGCGGTGGTCGAAGCTCTTTGATGGCGGGGCTGTAGTGGGTTTGGGTGGCCGGTGATGGGTCGGCAACGGTTGTGGCTCAAGTTGGGTGAGAGAGATCAAGAGAGAGAGAAAGAAATTGTAGAGAACTGAGGGAGATAGAGTAGAGGAAAAGAGAGTGTAGAGAGGGATAGAAGGATTGAGAGGTTAGAGAGAGAGATGGGGATATAGAGAGAGAGTGGGCAGGGGAGAGAGAGATCAGAGAGAGAGAGGAAACAGAGAGAAAGAGAGAATGAGAGAGAGAACAGAGGAAAGTGAGAAAGAGAGAGAGGGAGAGGCAAGCAGAGAGTGTGCTCGGGGAAAGGAGGTCGCCGGGGATGGGTGAGAGTGAAGGAAAAACGGAGCGATCGGTAGTCGTCATCGACGGCGATGGCGAGGGATGGGATTCGAAGCAGTGGGTTGGGTGAAGGAGTAGGAGGAGGAGAGAGGATATGAGAATGAGATGGGGAGATCGAGGGTGTGTGTCGAGTGGTCGTGAGGGGGCGCGTCGTGGGGTAACGGTGAGCGAGCATGGGCGGAGGAGTCGGCGGAGATTGCGGATCGCGAGCGACAGGGGCGGGAGAAAAGAAAGGAGCCGTTAGAGGAAGGAGGCACTGTTGGTGCGGGTCGTGGGTGAAACGGGCTGCGGCAGAATTGAAGTGGGCTGGGTCAGGTGGGCTGCAAAATAAAAAAAGAATTATAAAGGAAATGGTTGTGGGAAATTACTGCTGGGCCGGGCTGAATTTAAAATGGATTAAGTTTAAGAAAATAAATGAATGGGCTGAGGTAAAGTTGTTGGGCTTAGAAATAAATTCCTTATATAAAAATGGCTGAGGGAAAAATGAAGGAATTTGAGGAGAAAAGAGGGAATGGCCGGCTCGGGGTTTACTAAATAAATTTTATATGTGAAATAGAAATACAAATATTGGTATTCAAGAGGACCGGGTGTTACAGTTCAGGTGGAGCAGATCCCCAGGAACTTGAACACCCGGGACGACGCTTTGAGCAAGCTCGCGTCTTCCTATTCGGCCACCCGTAAAAGAAATATCCTCTTCGAAGTCTTACCACGACCCAGCGTGGAGGAGGGAGAGGTAACACTCCAGATCTACATCACCCAGGAAGAAGGACAAGATTGGAGGAAGCCCCTCGTGGAGTTCATAAAAGACGGTGTGCTCCGCGAAGACCGAGGAGAAGTTCGTCGGCTACGGGCCAAAGCACGCCATTTCGTATGGAGTAACGGAAACCTGTACAAGAAGTCGTACACTCAGCCTCTGCTTCGATGCATCGACCTCCATGAGGCTGACTATGTTCTGCGAGAAATACATGAAGGGGTCAGGGAGCTCATCAAAGAGCCCGCACCTTGGTCCAAAAGACGCTTCTCCAAGGGTATTACTGGCCAAAATTGCACCAGGATGCCGAGAAGCTGGTCAGAAGGTGCAAGAACTGCCAACTCTTAGGCAGCATACCTCGCCATCCCACAACCGAACTAACGCCACTTAGCTCCCCTTGACCGTTTGCACAATTGGGGATGGATATGGTCGGTCAACTCCCCACCGGCACGGACGGACACAGATACATCCTCGTCCCTGTGGACTACTTCACAAAGTAGATATAGGCCGTGCCTGTCAGAAAATCGAACGCCGCCTCTACGATAAAGTTCCGCAGAACAACATAATTTCTCGATTTGGAATCCCGAGGTGCATAATTACCGAACATGGGACCAACTTCAAAATGATAAAGTCAAAGAGTTTTGCAGCGACTACCACATACTGATGAAGTTTGCCATGGTTGCACATCCTCAATGCAACGGGAAGGCCGAGGTAGGGAACCGAGGTGTCATCCGCGGTCTCAGAGCCCATTTGGAAGGAAGGCAAGGCGGCTGGGTCGAGAAACTGCCGCGGGTGCTATGGGCATTACAAACATCAAAGAAAACACCCACAGGAGAAACCTCATTTAGCCTCTGCTACGGTACCTAGGCAGTGATCCCCGTAGAGATTGGACTGTCCAGTTACAGGGTTGAACATTTTGACGATAAAGCCAACACCTCGGCGCTCCGAAGCAACTTGGACATCTTATTGGAAAAACGGGATCGAGCGCAAATCGGAGCGGCCGCCTACCAGAAGCAAACCGCACGCTGTTGGGTTACGGCAGCGCCCCGGCCGTCAATCCGAGGCCAAATGCGGAATAAAAACTTTTCAAACTTGGCGCTACCACAACCAAATACCCGGATCGAACCATTAACCGTTAACTAGCAACTACTGTAAAGATTTCAGAGATTATACCGATCGATCCGTGTCCTTCAGTCTTCAATCTCCGTCCCATGCTTGTCGCGGCTGCCCCAACGAAGTTCGCTCTCCGATCTCGCTAAGTGGCACCACGTCGAGGAATCTTTATAGGGGCTCCCACTTCTAACCGAAGCAACTCGAACATGAAGTTTGCTAGCCGACATGTCCAAGGTGAAGTAGAGATAGGTGTGATTTCTTTGTCTCATGACACTCTAAGATTCTCAACACATGAGAGGGATAGAGTGGAGGTTGAAGAAGAAGTCATTGATGAAAGTTGTGAGCTCAAGAAAAAGCTAGTGAAGAAGAAGAGCTTTCTTATTATTGTGTGAGATAAAAATGTGAGAGCTCCCATGAAATCTTAAGACCAATCCTAACCTCTTATGGCTGCCCTCTCTCTCTCTCTACATATCAATCCCACACAATAATCAATCAAGAGAATAGACATGGCATAAGAAAACACACCATGAGTCATCAAAAATGCACATGCCACATTGAATTCTCTTGATCAAGACTTGCACTCACAATTTCCACTTAATAAACATTAATCCAAATGTTTAAAACAATAAATAGAATGACATCTTCTAAAGTAAACTCGTGACGGATCACAAGAATACCCCTAACCTGTATATACATACCTGCATCCGCATTCCGACTAAATACGAGTACAACGAGACGAAAATAATCCAACCAATCTAATACTAGGATCCGGCTTAAATCAAAGCCCACAAGTATGATCCGTTCGATCATGATCCGTGCACAAGTGCACGTATATGATCGAACCCTGCCATAAAACCATACGGCCTCAACAACGTTTCGCCCGAACTTCGGAAACTTTCTGTGGGGGACTCTAAAGACTCGTCAATACGCTGGCAGTAAGTTTAACCACAAGCACGTCAGTGGCACTAGATGTACGTAACGGCTGCCCATGTATTGAGCAAAAGGGAACCTGACGAGCGAACTCATTCTGGAACCCTACTGAGCCTATCTGTGACAATCTCCGTACAGTCCGGTCTGTTCGTCTATGAGTATCGCATATCGGGCCTAGGGGAATGGTAAACGTCAGACCCTTAATAGCGGTATATGTCGTGTCGGAGTGTAGCCCAGAACACCTTGAGAAACTACTGGAATACCTACCAGTAAATCTCACTTGCCTTGGCCAAGGACTTTGTGTAATGGCTCTCCAGACACAGTGCGATATCAACCCCCAATACCAGGAAAGACGAATCCTATCTAACCGCCATTGCCTCCAAGTGCTTCGGGACTGCACCCAACTACTACATGTTTGCACGACTCCTTTGAGCCGTGGTAGGATAGCAATCAAAGAACAGTGGGAACACTTAAGGAAAAGTAACAGTGTCAAGTCAATGGACTAAGCTGTACTCATGTCACCTGGGAACTGCTCCTGACGATAGGTATAGTACCAATCAGCAGTGCCCCTGCGAGTCTTTCCGGTGTACTCAAAACCCAATGAGCACCTGTATACTATCTTAGGCGAACCAACTGACACCAATGGCTTGTGAGACCCGCCACCTCCCCTCATCAGGGTCTCGATCCGTATACACTAGTCTACTCATGGAGTATCGATGCCCAGTCTCAAAACTCCCACGACTTGGGACACTTTAAGGATGTGCTTTTAGACTGCCTAACTCTCACGTATATGATCGCCATCATACTGCTGGTAGTCAAGCAAGAATCCTATGGGCTCTATCAACATGTAATAGTGATCTGTAATGTCACCTGAAGCATGTACATGATGATAGAGACAAACCAGATAGCATACTATCATCTCGAGTAAGACTGTTCTACCGGTATAGGTCCTTCCTCAATCATTGCAATCACGTGCCTGTGATCCAATAATTGACTTGAGGGCACTATAGCCAACAATCTCCCACTTGCACTTAAGGCTAATTATTGTGATGCCGCATACTCACAGCCCGTGTGATACCGAACACCCAACTCCTTTATTAATCAGTTTCACAAAGCTCGTTTGTGAAACTATTGCGTTCGAGAAATAACCTCAGTGAGTGGATCTGCTCTGATGTTTCTTTCTATTTCTCTCTTAATCTCAAGTTCACGGAGAAGGCCATCTCCTGAAATGAGCAATACATGTCTTAGAAATATGTCTGGATATCTGATGGGACCCAGTTCATAAATGAACTCCAAATCCAGCAAACTTCTTAGACAGTATTGTCAACTAAATTTAATCAGTATTCTGCGCCATGCCTCCTTCAGTATCCGCTTGGACCACCTGTCCAAACTACTGCACCTCGTCAGAGGGAAAACTATAAATCTGACAGTCACTCTGTTAACCTAGTCACCTTGAAAGCCTGGAATGATAACCGTCTCCCGAAGGAGGCTGACGTTATTAAATCCCTAGAACATCCACTTATATTTATAAAATTGCTTCCGAACGTTTCTCCAGTATTGGATTAATATCTCAACTTATTGCATCTAGTTCAAAAACAACATCTGGTGTGGTACTTGACATCTCATGATTGACTCAATTGCCAAAGCAAGTGATATGCCAATCATGCACATCCCTCTCCCCTTTAATCTGTAAGACACCTTCAGAGAGGGTGACTCCATCACCTGCAGGTACACTACCGTGCCAGGAGTCGTCCATTCTAAAATACCTTTAGAATACTGTCTAAGTACCCGGATTGGGAAACTACCCAAATCTAGATCTAAAACCATAGATCTAGTAACCAGAATGCCTGATATAATATCCATATTCTATATGGAGAAACCACTATGTGACAACCACAGTATAACCGATCGTGGTATATAAATTTCACTTCCTACAAAGTGTATGTCATCATAATACCATGACATACCACCCTACTACCTTCTTAACAGATCCATCTCCTATTCTGATGAAGTCAAAGCCCATGACTGTCACATAAAAAATAGATGATCTATCTCCGTTATATCTGCTTTAGTCTATAAATAGATATAAGCTACTTGTCCACTATGCTTCCGCTGCTCCCACTGACTACAACAACCCTCTGGAAGAATCATATACATGTGCACTTCTAAAGCTAGTTTAGAAAGACGCTATACTCATCCTCCTGCCGGGTCTCATAGTCTAGAACAACAGTAATGGCAAGTCTGGCTAAACAAGAACCTCCATGTCACCGTCCTTGAGGATACCGGAGTACCTCTCGGGTGCCTGAGGTTACCCAACATATCTGCGGAGTGGTTAATAGAATGTCAAACCTGATCGAATCTTTAGGTTCTATTAAATTTTCAGTAATTGTCTGTGGTTCTGGAATCACTTCCAGTTCTACCATACTCCCACTACTGTTTTCTGAAAAAGTCCATTTTACTAAAACTGTGGCGAGTCAAGAACAATATTTCTATTGATCTTCCAGATGGTAAAAAGTTAACCCTCGTCATAGCCTGGGATAACCCACAAACTGCCATTACAGAAACATGCCTTGAGTTATCCAGAGTCTGGTTTTAAGCATAAGCCGGACAACTCCATATACCTTAACATCGTTAAGATATGAGTCATTCTATATACAATATAGAAACAGAGGCACTGATTTAATTGGAACCAGATTCAAATCATGCAGCTGTCTCCAGTGCATGTCAACTAAATGGAGAGAGGCCGATCAACATTACTATGAGTTAGAACATCCCTGAAGTCCTGCCCTTTACTTTTACTCTTTATCTTTATCCTTGCCTGCCTTGAGGTTTGAGTTCTATTTAGGAGTGCATCCAGATATGAGTAACCTGAAAGAGAAACAAGTTTCTCAAAAACCATTACTATCAACTGAATACCAAACACAAGTATCTACATCTTCGATCACCTTGAAGAATCCTGATACTTGCATCACGTGGTTCTCTACTTTATTCTTGTACCTATAACTTCTCAAAACTTAGACCTTGTATTTCTACGAAACACTTGTCTAAAACTTGAGAAGTCACAAGTAAACAGAATATAGTACGAGGACCAACCCCTTTGTCCTAATGGAAATTGGACAACATACAATACTTTGTATAAGTCCCCTGAGTTGAATAACTCAAACCCTGTGCGTCGTAGGTTGAAAACTGTACTATGGTTATGAAGAATTACACCGCTGTTTAATGCTCCTTACCTAACCATCAACTGATATAGGTAAATGTCATGGACATAAGTTCAAAAAGTTATATCTCACTTTATGAAATAAACGTACATATATATCAGTTTGAAATTGGTGCATAACAACGGATATTCAAAACCAAATATTTGTCGTCCGGCAAAAACCTAGGAAATTTTCTCAAATATCACCAATTACAACGAATCCCGATATAATGAGGATGATCACCTAATTCCCAATAACTTACTCCCACTCATCATCTGTAAAACCATACAGATGTGAGAATTAAACCTGGTAAATACATACCCTGGAGTAAGGACCTAATTGGGAAATCAGTTTTCAATTAACAACGCACAGTGAAACTGAAACATGAAAATGTTTCGAAGGGGTATCCGGGTATTCCTAGTAATACCTCTTCCACTATTAAGATTCATGACTGTAACCGTATATTTCCTTGCCATCTCTCCAAATCCCTTTATTTGTCTTTACTCATTACCTTCTGTACACCACCCTTAGGCTAAATGGTTTTCTTCCTTCCCTACCGTTCGGCACCAGCCTATGATTTGGAAGAAGACTATACAATAAGCGTAATAGGTGTACTCTCCTAATCCTAGGAGTACTCGCAACCTGAGAGAAGGTAAAGATAAAAGACAACTGAATAAACCTTATTCTATTTCTCCTAAACCAGAATCCATCCCCGAACTGGAACAAGTTCCTTCGAGTTCGTATATAACTATACGATGGATTATCCAATAAACCGTGGATCTTCATAGTGATATGGGGTGTTATGGAGAAATACAAAGGTGAAGTAGGAGTGGCGATGGGATACGTGGTTTGGTCGTGAATGATAGCAGTCGCATTTTACTTTGCCCTCTTTCTAATCTCTTTATTTGTCTTTACTTATTACCTCATGTACACCACACTTAGGCTAATTGATTTTCTTCATTCCTTACCTTTCGGCACCTGTCTATGGTTTGGAAGAAGACTATCCAATAAGCGTAATAGGTGTACCCTCTCCTAATCCTAGGATCCCTCACAACCTGAGAGAAGGTAAAAGGAAAAGACAACCGAATAATCCTATTCAATCTCTCCAGAACCAGAATCCATCCTCGAATCTGGAACAAGTTCCTTCGAGTTCGTATGCAACTATACGATGGATTTATCTAATGGAAGTGGATGTTCGTAGTGATACGGGGTGTTCTGGAGAAATGCAAAGGGTAAACGAAGGAGTGGCAATGATGTATGCAACTCAGACAATCCAAAAGCCAGTGTTTTAAGAAAGTTCGGTTAACTTGGTTACTGAGTTATATTCCAGGGTCGAGCCATGGTCGCTGCCAAAGAGAGAGAGAGAAAAGAAACACTCTGCGTGCACTCTAACCTAGATCAGAATAGTTAATCACTTTATCTAATCAGGATGTCTCCCACTGTATCCTCAAATTCTCCTCCAAATCTTAAAGAAGAATTAGTCGTGATCATCTAAAATCACCCGAGGAGTAAACCAGCTCATCAGTGAGAATCGAGATCCAACTATCATCGCATGATAACGTGATGGAATCCATTCACATTATCACACTCTAGAAGGTATGCGCGTGCCTGGCAAGTTTCAGTTTCTTTAGAAACTCCCGATGTGATTTTTACCCCTAGGACCCAAGTGACCTTGACTGAGCCAACATATCAAAGGATCCTAACCAAATTCAACCTGTCATTATCTTGATTGCATTAGACCCACCCGCACGAGTCCTTGACTGAGCCAAAATGTCTGTACGACTGTCCTAACCAATCACATATCCATGAGACAGAAAAGCATTACAGAGCTACCGCTCACTACGCCTCGGCTAAGCACGACATACTTAGCACGAATACTAAGCAATACTAATCTGAAATGACGGAGGGATACAGCTGGTTTTTGGCGAAAAACCTTTAACGTAATGAACTTGATATCGTTGAAGGAACCGGATAGCCTTTTATAAATACATAGTGGCGAAAACCTTTACTAAAGAGGTTACTCCCGGTGAAGGGATCTCGGCTCTTTCCCCGTCGAATGGGGTGCAGGATATTCATAACTGAATACCGCCGTGCAAAGAAAAAAGTAATCGACTATAGTGAAGTTATTACCCTGACGCAAACTTCTGCCTAAGGGGTCACTCCCGATGAAGGGAACTCGGCCCTTGCCTCGTCGAATGAGGTGCTGGATATTCATAACCGAATACCTCTGTATAAAACAAAAGAAAACGCCCTTGCAATAACAGCTTTTTTTTAAAAAAAATTTCCAACAACATAGAATAGGTCTGTTTTCCTTGTATCGATCCGAATCAATGCAGTCCCATCAATTAATCACACCACAAAAGAATGAAAATATAATGTACGTATATGCTATCCGCATTCGCCACTGGGTCCCGTCATCACCCGTTAGGTTACTTCACTAACGACAGAGCGGGGACTGGACTAGCGCGGGTGTAAAACATATACAATATCTACTAGTATATATATCAATATATAATAATCGCTCCAGACGTGATAAATGCAACATCACAGATAAGTAATAAGCATCACAGAACAATACAGATAATCTGGGAGCCCCGGGTTTCCTTTGAGCCGCAACTGAAACCCGACGTTCCCCTGATCATGTAGATAGCATGTGCAATAAAAACCTAGACCCCTACGAGTGCGGCAAGTTACCCGCCAAAACCAGAAGCGAGGCATCCCCTTTCAGCAAAGTGAATGGGCCACTCAGCACTTCACGGAATCCGGTAACTTGAGCACCCCTCCTTGGATCAACCTGTACCCCCTACGAGTGCGGCAAATAGCCCTCCAATCCTAGAGTGAAGCCCCCTCAGTCTCAAAGCCATAAGATGCGGGCCCGTTGCCCTCTAGAACCTGGCTATCCGTGCACTCCACCGCGGGGTAATCCTAGTACAGAAAAGAAAAAAAAGTACAATGGTGACATCGAGCTCAATCCGGTCATGCCCCAAAAGAATAATATACAAACAGGCAGTGACGACAGTCCATATGTCGGACGCTCGCCCCACGATATTAAATGTACAAATAATACTAAACTGTACTAACATTGCATCCAAGCTATCCACCACAACAATCCGCAACATCACAGCACAACACATAACATCAATGTGAATGCCACGTTCGTAAACCCGTCTAAAAGGACTATAGCGATTAGACAAGTTGTATCGATCAAATGACATTCACGGTCACAGATAGTAATGCAAGTACTGAAAAATACACATTTAAAATTTCGATCGACTAAAATTTTCCAAATAGGCCCCCAAATGCAAATCCAGCACTCAAACAAATCTAGGACAAAACTATATATCACAAAAATCATATTTTCATGAAATAGAGCCCCAGAAAAATTTTGGGGTACTGTAGCCCAGAAAGCGCGACGGAAGGGCCGCAAAATGCGACATTTTACTCCGGTTCTACGGCAGAATTTTGGAGTTAGGTCCCCAAATTTTTTCTGTAGCTATAGTTTTTCCTGTACATAATTCTAAGATACCCAGAAAAAATTTTAGAATAACTTTGAAAATCGACAGCAAGCTCATGAGCATAGATTCGTGATTCGGAAAAATTGGTCAATCGAGATTTTAACCTTGTGCAAACTAGTTAGTAGGGTTAATGGGTTGGCTCTGATACCATGTTGGGATACGACAGCGCCCCGGCCGTCAATCCGAGGCCAAACGCGAAACAAAACCTTTTCAAACTTGGCGCTTCCATAACCCAAAAACCCGGATCGTGCCATTAGCCCTATACTAGTAATATAGAAAAGAGTTTGTGCGGGGGCAACCGCAAGGATCTTGGCGAAGAGATTGATGATTTTTAGAACAACTTTGAAAATCGACAGCAAGCTCATGAACATAGATTCATGATTCAGAAAAATTGGGCAATCGAGATTTTAACCTTGTGCAAACTAGTTAGTAGGGTTAATGGGTTGGCTCTGATACCATGTTGGGATACGGCAGCGCCCCGACCGTCAATCCGAGGCCAAACGCGGAACAAAAACTTTTCAAACTTGGCGCTACCACAACCAAATACCCGGATCGAACCATTAACCGTTAACTAGCAACTACTGTAAAGAGTTCAGAGATTATACCGATAGATCCGTGTCCTTCGGTCTTCAATCTCCGTCCCATGCTTGTCGCGGCTGCCCCAACGAAGTTCACTCTCCGATCTCGCTCGTCGAAGTGGCACCACGTCGAGGAATCTTTATACGGGCTCCCGCTTCTAACCGAAGCAACTCGAACATGAAGTTTGCTAGCCGACATGTCCAAGGATAAGTAGAGATAGGTGTGATTACTTTGTCTCATGACACTCTAGGATTCTCAGCACATGAGAGGGATAGAGTGGAGGTTGAAGAAGAAGCCATTGATGGAAGTTGTGAGCTCAAGAAAAAGCTAGTGAAGAAGAAGAGCTTTCTTATTATTGTGTGAGATAAAAATGTGAGAGCTCCCATGAAATCTCAAGACCAATCCCAACCTCTTGTGGCTGCCCTCTCTCTCTCTACATATCAATCCCACATAATAATCAATTAAGAGAATAGACATGGCATAAGAAAACACACCATGAGACATCAAAAATGCACATGCCACATTTAATGCTCTTGATCAAGACTTGCACTCATAATTTCCACTTAATAAACATTAATCCAAATGTTTAAAACAATAAATAGAATGGCATCTTCTAAAGTAAACTCGTGACGGATCACAAGAACACCCCTCACCTGTATATACATACCTACACCCGCATTCCGACTGAATACGAATACAACGAGACGAAAATAATCTAACCAATCTAATACTAGGATCCGGCTTAAACCAAAGCCCACTAGTATGATCCGTCCGATCATGATTCGTGCACAAGTGCACGTATATGATCAAACCCTGCCATAAAACTATATGACCTCTACAACGTTTCGCCCGAACTTAAGACTCGTCAATACGCTGGCAGTGAGTTTAACCACAAGCATGTCAGTGGCACTAGCTGTACGTAACGGCTGCCCATATATTGAAGGAAAGGGAAGCTAACGAGCGAACTCATCCTGGAACCCTACTGGGCCTATCTGTGACAATCTCCGTACAGTCCGGTCTGTTCGTCTATGAGTATCGCATATCGGGCCTAGGGGGATGATAAACTTCAGACCCTTAATAGCGGTATAAGTCGTGTCGGAGTGTAGCCCAGAACACCTTGAGAAACTACTAGAATACCTACCAGTAAATCTCACTTGCCTTGGCCAAGGACTTTGTGTAATGGCTCTCCAGACACAACGCGATATCAACCCCCAATACCGAGAGAGACGAATCCTATCTAACCGCCACTGCCTCCAAGTTCTTCGGGACTGCACCCAACTACTACCTGTTAGCACGACTCCTTTGAGCCGTGGTAGGGTAGCAATCAAAGAACAGTGGGAACACACTTGAGGCAAATTAGCAGTGTCAAGTCCACGGACTAAGCTGTACTCATGTCACCTGGGAACTTCTCCTAACGATAAGCATAGTACCAATCAGCAGTGCCCCTGCGAATCCTTCCGGTGTACTCATAACCCAATGAGCACCTGTATACTATCTTAGGTGAACCAACTGATACCAATGTCTTATGAGACCAGCCACCGCCCCTCATCAGGGTCTCAGTCCGTATACACTAGTCTACTCATGGAGTATCGATGCCCAGTCTCAAAACTCCCACGACTAGGGACACTTTAAGGATGTGCTTATAGACTGCCCAACTCTCACGTATATGATCGCCATCATACTGCTGGTAGTCAAGCAAGAATCCTATGGGCTCTATCAACATGTAATAGTGATCTGTAATGTCACCTGAAGCATGTACACGATGATAGAGACAAACCAGATAGCATACTATCATCTCGAGTAAGACTGTTCTACCGGTATATGTCATCTCTCAATCATTGCAATCACGTGCATGTGATCCAATAATTAACTTGAGGGCACTATAGCCAACACACGCTACAACAATGCCTGAGTTAAACATCGGGCCTTCAAGATGGGAGACCTGGTCTTGCGAAGAATCGGGTTCGTGGACCAAGGGAGACTGCACAAGTTCTTTCCGAAGTGGGACGAACCATTCCTCGTAACGGAAGTATTGCCCGGTGGAGCATACCGCCTGCAAGACGCTGGGGGCATAATTATCCTCGGCCCTATAATGCCGAAAATCTTAAATTGTATAAATAAACATGTATCATCTTTTAAAATAATGTAATTCTCTTTTTGCATTTAACTAATTCTTCCAGGTTAAGTCCTCTTGTGGAAAAGACTTTGTGTATCCCTGCAGGGATCTAGCCCTTTGATTCTTTTCTCGGTTCGAAGACTCCGAAGTTTTTTTGGGAAAACATAACTTTTGTATCAAGAAGAGGAAAAGATATGGTACACTACAATCAAAGAAAAGTTTATTTATTCAAGAGGTTTTATGGGCTTCTCAGCCTTACAACAATTACAACAAAGGAGGGCGGGGGTTACGGAAACATTGTCGGTGGTACACCGAAGAAAGCTCCTCCAGCCGATCCCGAGCAGCTTCGACCCGCTCCCTCCGACGGTACTCATGGACCCTAGAAGCCACGGATTCCCCGGACGAGGGAGGACCCTCTTCCGCTGAGCAGGAAGCGATAACTAACCTTTGCCGGAAACTCTCAAGAAGGAGGTCCACCGAACGATCCCGTTTACTCTTTGAGATCAGACCAAGCCCATGGACCGTGTACATTTTGTCGAACGCCTCATCCATCAGCCTTGGGGATAGGGTATCGTTCAGACCCGGCGAAGTCCTCCATATCGCATAAATCACCACCTGAAGGAGAGGAGATCTCCAGGGAAGTAAGCGTCTACTGTGACCCTCCAAGCGGCTTATCACTGCCTCATATATTTCCTCGGAACGATCAAGGTTGTAAAAGTATACGTCGTCAAAGGAAACGATCACCCTGATAGTATACACGCGTCCGGCTATCTTCAGGGAGTGCGAGACTAGAAAGAAATCGATGTACCTTCAATATTTATAGCCTAAACAAAACTCTTCCAACGACCGAGATTCACTCGCACAACGACGCAAATCACGGAATATCACACTGTTCCGATATGACACTGCCACGTGTCACCCATGACAGTCACCATTCCCGCCCTTTACGGGTCAAGGGAGGTTGAACGACGCCCAAGAAGATACTATAGAGTCAATAAATCCCTCGTCGCGAGGCGACCGAGTAGCTTCCTGCTCGGTTCATCTGCAGTAGGTAGTTTCCTGCCCAACTACGCTGTGGATCAAAAGCCTTCCTTACGAGGCCACCGAGTAGTTTCCTGCTCGGTCCTTCCGCAGTGGGTAGCTTCTTGCCAGACAACGTTGTGGATCCAAAAGCCCTCCTCACGAGGCCACCGAGTAGCTTCCTGCTTGGTCCATCTGCAGTGGGTAGCTTCCTGCCCATAAATGCCGTAGATCTAAAGCCCTCCTCACGAGGCCACCGAGTAGCTTCCTGTCCATCAATACTGTGGATCCAAAGCCCTCGATGTCGAGGCGACCGAGTAGCTTCCTGCTCGGTCCATCAGCAGTGGGTATCTTCCTGCCCATCAATGCTGTGGATCCAAAGCCCTCGACGTCGAGGAGACCGAATAGCTTCCTGCTCGGTCCATCCGCAGCGGGTAGATTCCTGTCCTGCAAAGAAGCGGATCTAAAAACCCTCCTCACGAGGCCACCGAGAAGATTCTTGCTCGGACCATCAATCGGTTCATACTCGATGCGCGATCGCCACCTCGACTCCGGAGAAAAGGAGGATACCGACCTTCCTACACTTGGCTATCGTTCGACTCTACTCGATGAATGGTCAGCAAGTGCGGAAAGGGTGGACACTAGCCTAGCACTTGCAAGATAAAGATACTTACGAGCTAAAAGTACTTGCAAGATAAAATGACCTATAAGCTAAAAATACTTGAAGAATGAAGATTCGAACAATGAAAAGTATATGAGCTAAAAGTACTTGCACAGTGAGTAGACATGTGGGCAAAGGAAAAAATACACTTTATTCACGATCAAAATTATGTACAAGGGTATTATGGGCTCCTCGACCTTACAAAATGCCCGCAGGCTTACAAACTTTTAAAGAAAAAAAAGAAGGAAAATCTTCAAGGGAGGAAAGCTCAGGCGACCCGCTCAGCCGGGATCTCGCCCTGATCGATGCCGCCATCTGGGACTAAAACTGCGACCTCGGGGTCGGTGCTTCCGCCAACAGTCTCGCCCCCAACGGCCGTCTCGGCAACTTCCCCCTGCGGCTGTCACTCCCCGCTTTCCAAAATACGGAATACGAGAGGTGATAAGGCCAGCTATGCTCCTACGGTCAAGGAAATATCCTGCCGTAGTCACACTTTGGCTTCTAGCATTACATGGTAATCAGTAATCGTAGAACGGGTAATGAGAAATGCAGTCAATAATTCTATCAAAACAGATAAAAGGTATACCAGATAGAGATTAAGGGAAAGATAGCACTGGCGTCGCTGATCGAGATGTCCGCACTATCCTCGATATAAGGCGGGTCCTGCTCCTTGGCTGGATCCACTTCGTCCTCTGAGCATGCACACTCAGGTCGTCAGGGCGACACATATAGCAATAGATATATATGATGGGTGTTTCCCCCAATCAGAGAGCAAAGCTCTATTTAAAATTTCAAAATTTGAAATTTGAAAGGAGGCAGCGCCTCATAAAAGCGCTCGCGCCAGGAGCGCCAGCGCTAGGAGTCAAAGACTCTGAGGCGGCGCTCACGTGCAAAGCACGAGAGCGCTGGCGCCAAGAGCGCGAGCGCTAAGAGTCAAAGACTCTGAGGAAGAGCTCACATGCAAAGCACGAGAGCGCCAGCGCTAAAGACTCTGAGGCAGCGCCTCACGTGCAAAGCACAAGAGCGCTAGCGCTAAGTGCGCTAGCGCCAAGAGTCAAAGACTCTGAGTCAGCGCCTCACGTGAAAAGCACGAGAGTGCTAGCGCTAGAACTAAACGTTCTCCACCCTTGGATCAAAGATCCAACGAAGATGATTAAAACTCATCAAATTACCAGAATAAAATTCTGTTGAGAAAATACTTCTCAAATCTTTCCAAACAGGAAAGATCGTGCTCTGTAAATCAGAGCACCGTTGGATCAAAGATCCAATGGTGATTAAAAATCACCAAGATACAGAATAAGTTCTGTATGGGAAAATATTTTCCCATTCTTGTTAAAAACGAGAAGATTGTCTTCTGTAAAACAGAAGCCCTAGGATCAAAGATCCAATGGTGGGAAACATCCCCAAATCAATCAGAGAAAGATTTCCTTAACCGATTCAACAAATCAGCCTCCCCTATATAAAGGACCCAAAACTTCAAGTCTTGCACAGAAGAACCCCCCCCCCTCCCCTAAACTTCAAGTTCTTAGAAAATAAAAGAGAGAAAAGCAAGCTCTAAGAAGAAGAACCCTCTTCAAGGTAAATAAAAAGAAGAGAGATCATAACATCTCCTCTACATTTAAGAGTTTAACTCTCACATCAGAAGAACTTGGTTCTTTTTCTAGATCATAGATTTACAAGACCAAGTCTTTCAAAAAAACAGAAGAGATCAAAGCATCTCTTCATAAAAAGAAGAACTTAGTTCTTAAATCCATGAGACAAAGTCTCCCATAAAGAAAAACAAAAGAGATCATAATATCTCTTCATAAATAAGAACTTAGATCTGTGAGACAAAGTCTCTTATAAACGAGAACTTAATTCTCAGAGCAGAGCTGCAAAAGAAGCGCCCTAGCGCTCCAAGTCTGGCTCTCAGCGCCCAGCGCTCCTAGCGCTATTTCAAAAGAAGCGCCTTAGCGCTCCAAGTCTGGCGCTCAACGCCAAGCGCGCCATGTGCTCCTCACGTGGGCGCTATTTTATAAGAAGCGCCTTAGCTCTCCAGGTCTGGCGCTCAGCGCTAAGCGCGCCATATGCTCCTCACGTGGGCGCTATTCTAAAAGAAGCGCTTTAGCGCTCAGTGCTAGGCGCTCCACGTGCTCCCCACGTGGGCGCTATTTCAGAAGAAGCGCCTTAGCGCTCCAAATCTGGCGCTCATTGCCAAGCACTCTGTACATAAAGCGCTCTGCGCTATAAGAGTGTTCAACACTCAATAAAAGAGAAAAAGAAAAAGGGTGTCAGAACCCAAATCAATGCTCAGTATTGTTGAACAAAAAGGGGCTGAGTCCAAACAAATGTTCAACATTTTATTCAAAATGAGTGGACTGAGTCCAAACAAGTGTTCAAACACTTTATTCAGAACTGAATGGACTGAGCCCAAGTTGGCCACAAGTCCCTAACTCGGACCAACCGAGCCCATATGCTCACAATTTCCCTAATTGGTCTTAGTCCCAAACATGACTACAAGTCTCCCAACCATAATTGATTTAATGGTACATCTCTTCATTCCTCTGATATGTGTCGTTGTAATTCTTCAACGTCTTCAGAGAGGTGACGGGTCCCGACAACCAGACATTCCATGGACTATGATGTCCTTAAACTTATGGACCGCAACGTCCCTAAACTAAACTCTATAGATTATGACGTCTTTAAATTATGGACTATGAGGTCCTTAAACTCATGGACTATGATGTCCTTAAACTTTATGGACTGTGAGGTCCTTAAACTCATAGACTATGATGTCTTTAAACTTTACAGGCTATGATGTCTCTAAACCCCATGGACTATGATGTCCTTAAACTTATGGACCGCAATGTCCCTAAACTAAAACGATAGAGTCCAAATACTCTTTCGTCAGATCTAAATGATCCCAAAACCTTATTAAATAGATCTTAGTCTAAAATTAGACTAACGTATTCTCAACAAACGTTTGAGTTGACCTTATTCTAAAACAAGACTAACGGTCCTTAAACCAACCCAAACCCAAATCTAAGAAAATACGGATTTGGACTAATCCACGCCCTACTGGCGACAACATAAATTAGTCTCCGTATACAATCCACGGGCAACCAAAAAATAAAACAAACACACACGATACGAAGTGACCTTCTGGAGCAGAAGAAAGTGGTTACCGCGATGCAGTAGCATAATTAACTGCAGGGGCTTGCGTCTGCAGGGAAGAGTGTCCCCACAATCAAAAACACCTCACAATGAGGGGTAATCTGACGAAGTCTGCTACAACGGCCGCATCCGTCTAAACCTCCGATAAACGGTGCCATAAATCAACTTGGCATCTTAGGAGAGGTGGACGGATAAAACCAAATAGCATCTGCCCCCAAATTCAGGCAAGATGACCTACACGGTTTCGTCTCTGTTTTCGACGGTGAACAATTAGTATGCACTATTATTAAACATGAGAAGGGTAACAAAATGCAGAGCATGAGTATAACAAACATCAACTGAATATGAATAGTGCAATGTAGGTATCATGTCAATAAACTAGGCAATGTGCATGTCATTACTTATCGGTCACTAAGTCAATGAAATCAAATGGTGGAAAGGATGCTCGTGTTTAATAAGGGTCCCGTGCATGCCCGAGACTACGGTCCGCTATGCCTGGGACATAACCATGTTAGCCGTGCTGCTAGGCCCACGACCTACTGTATATATATGTATATCACTAATAGTGAATGATCATCCTCTAAATCACTGTACCTTGCTAAATACGAGTTCTATTACACCTTGATTTCCCCATTCCCCAGGTTATAGTATGCATTCAGGTATTTAGATAGGTTGTGAACAAATACGTATCGCTGTCACTTTCAATCACTTTTCCACTTATCAATATCACTGTTGTATTTGAAACAACACAATCACTGACATTGATTTATATCGAAAATGCAAAATAGTCGCTAGGTTTCAATGTGAACGATCACTATGCAGCAGGTATAAATCAAGCATGAAAATATGCAGAAATGCACTGAACAGGTATTCACTATTTTATGACGACCAATGCCATACAACTTGAAAATTTTACGATAAATCACACGAATAGAATCGACCAAAATAATATGAAAGAAGTACGAAGCACACTTGATTATCTAAACAGTAAAATTTATTTCATGTCAATCGAAAATCAGGTTAGGGAATTATGAACATTTTAAGGTAGCGACCGATTGCTGGAATTCCAGTTTCAGAACTGGAAACCCAACTTCACGCACGTTTTGACAGTGATTGTGTTCAGATTCAGGTGTTGCCCCAGTTAAATGTAATATATTTCTATCAGTTAAGTTTCCAACGCATCAAACGGATTATCGATAACAGTTCTATATTAAAAGTTATGTCATGTCTAGTGTAGCTTTGCAAGAGGAGTCACTGCAGAAACTGCAGAACACCTAGGTATGCTAAAACACAATTTAAACATCAAAAGATGGTGAAACGGCAAGGGACCAGATTAATGTGTTATATAATTAAATTATCTACACGACCATATGGGGCTCCGTGTATTTTCAGTTTAAATCAGGGACGTACAGGTGTTCAAAGTCAGGTATTCCAACAAAGTGCTGCCCCGGACTGCAGTCCGGTGCCGCATTCGCAGCCAAAAATAGTTACAGTAATCTTATCGATACCGAAAAATTAACTATGGATGGTTTTATATTATCAAGTCGGCTTCGATACGAGCCCTAAAACATTAAGTTGCGAGTTGTATTCAGTTTAATATGGATTTTAGAACATGGCTTGTACGGTGAATTCCAGATTCAACGTCGACTTTTGGGGGGCGTCGTCTCTTGTGCGAAACAACGTTATTTTGCCTTCAAATTTTTTACACGATAATTATAAACAATAAAGGGATTTATCTATCATAAGTTCCGCTATTTTTATTTAGGTTTTGGTCTAGGATTCGCATCGAAAACTCTTGCATTATATACATGTCTCGATTGAAACATCGGTTTTACCCAATTAATTAAATTTTGATTTTATCACTATAAGTTCTACACGATACTAAAAAGGTAATATTAAATCCGAATGTGTTCCACTCAATATGATTAAATGACGACGGTCACACATTAGAATATAACGATAATTATAGTGTAAATATAATATCAATATGACTACAATTTGACAACTAATAATTTATAGCATGTAGAGCAAGTGAGTGGTTCACTTGCCTTCGGTCGCTTGATATAGAAGCGACACCACGTGTGGGATCCGTCTCGTCAGTCGAGTCGATGCGATGTTGGACACGTGTGCGATGCGGGCACGATGCGCGGTGACTCGGTACTGGATGCAGTGGCGATGCAGGCGTGACACGGTACTGGGCGTGGTGATGACACGGGCGCGACACAGTACTGGGCACGGTCTCGACTTGGTGCGTGGTGCAGGCGTGGCACTGTGCGAGCACTGGATCGGGTACGGTATGGCACGGGGCTAGCACGACGTGGCACATGGAGTGGGTACGGGACGCGACACTTCTGGGTACGCGGTGGCACGGAGGCGGGCACAGTGTAGCACGGACACGACACGGCTTGGGTTTGGCACAGCTAGCGGTGGCACGGCGGTGATGGGGCTGAGTTAAATGGCTCGGAAGCTCGGGCATGGAAGCGGTGCTGGCTTGATGACGATGGCAATGGCTACAGCGGCTGCTAGAGTGGAGGTGTTCGATGATCGTCGGAGGTGGTCCAGGGAATTCTGGCGCTGGCAGCCTTGGTGGTAAGGGCTCGTGGTGGTGGTCACGGCGATCCAGGGTAGTGGGGTGTGGTCTTCAGAGGAGAAAGAGGTGGTGGAGGCGAGGGTGTTTAGTTGGAGTGCGGAGCTCGGTGGTGGTGGGTAAGTGGAGAAGGTTGGTGGCTGTTGGGTTTAGGCGCCGGCTTGCTCGTTGGAGGTGGTGCTGGCGGCGACGTGGAGGTCGAAGGCGATGAGGACGGAGGCGATGGTCTCGTGGGTCCTTGAGTTGGTTGTCGTCGGGTTGGTGGAGGCGAGTCGAGGCGGGCGAAGGTGTGGAGCGGGGACGGTGACGAGAACAGGTGAGGCTTACTGGAGGAGATGATGGCTGAGGCGGTGCAAGGGGGGTTAAGCCCTGGGGTTTGGCTCAAGGGGATATTGGAGAATGAGGGCACGATGGCGACTAAGGAGCTTGGCTTGGCCGGAGGAGAAGGCGTCAACGTGGTCGGGTGTTTGGTGCTCGATTTTTAGTGGGTCTCATCGGGGTACTGGGGGTAGCCTCAACGGTAAAGGCAGCTGGTGGTCGACGGTGCTCGATGATGAAGTCATGGCGGCGATGGTCCAGGCGATGGGGCAGCGGCTGCGGGTGTCGACATGGGCGAGGTGGCTGTGGTGGCATTGGCGAGAGATGGTTCCTGGAGAAGGAAGGCAGCGCGGAGCTTGTTGGAGTCTTGAGGTAGGAAGTAGAGGGTGGAGGTAAAGTCAAGGAAGAGTGGGGGAGTTGTTGGTGATGGTGGCGAAGACGATGGGTGAGTTAGGAGAGAGGAGCGAGATGAGGTGAGTCGGTTGAGGGAGAGGGGGAAGCAGATGAGGGGATCTCGGGGTTAGTTGGATGTGGGCTCCATCGTGGGAGCGAGTCGAGCGGGGGAGGAGCGAGACGTGGGCGAGAGAGATGGGGGTGAGCGGTTCGTGGGGGTTCATTGGGCGAAGACAAGGTCACGGGGGTTCGTTGGTGGAGGACCGTTGCGAGGAGGGGCGAGTCGTGCGCGGGGGGGGGGAGGGGGGAGGAAGGAGGAGGTGGATTCGCACCGGAATAGAATGAGAGGGAGAAGAAGAAGAGAGTGGGGGTGTAACGGGTCGGGTTCGGGTTCGGGGTTGAGTGGGTTGGGCTCGGGTAGTGGGTTGGGAAAAAGGAGTTAGGAAATATTTAATTAAGTAAAAGTTAAGTAAATTAATATTAGAAAAATGTAGGAAATTATTTATAGGAATTGTATTTTGAAAAATATAGAAAATTATGTATGAAAATTTGGGGAAAAATATTTGGAAATTATTTATAAAAATACGGTCACAATATAATCGAAACTGGGTATTACATTATACCCACCTAAAAAGAAAATTTCGTCCTCGATATTCAAAGAACGAAAACAAGCTACACAGACGTATATGGAAAACACCGACAGATATCCTTACGTTCTCAGATAGACTTCCCTGGAGAAACCCAGTAGATTATTGACGAACACCACGGCAAACTCAACTATAGTTATGGATCCACCACGCTTCCGCTGCGTGGCTCTGATAAGAACTTCGAGGTATAGAACTAAATTTGATTAGTTTGAAGAGACGAAGATGTGATAGCGCATCCTGTTCGGAAAGAAACGTAAGCATGAATTAGATTGTTAAGAATGGTACAAGAACGAAAAGATGGAGAGCATACTTGAAAACCCAGGAACGATATAAGCTATAGGCTACAAGTGAGAAATATAGGAAAATTTTGAGTTTGGGTTATAGAATTAGGAATAATTTGAGAAATACAGGAGGAATAACTATAGGAAATATTGGAGAAAATAGGAAATAGGGAAAATATTTAGGAAATTTATCAAAATAACTTTTATTAAAACATGGACTAGGTCGTGCGGCAAATACTGGTAAATATATCACCCACTTACATAAAATGTCGTCCTTGAAATTAAAAGAACGAAAAAAACGAAATCACAAAACAACGAAGCAAACAACTACTCAAAAGACATGGAGGGCGTTAACGGATCTCCTCCTTTTAGCCCTTTTCTCCGAGGGCAACCGCTGACACGATGTTTGGAGGATCCATAAATCAACATCGTCCTTTAGCCTGGCAACGGTCTCTCTGTAGATGCTCCAGTCTTTTGCAATAACCGCATATCCGGGTTCTCCGCTGCTTCATCTGTACACCTACTATTTTACTAACAGGTATTCCCTTACGATCGGGGGCCCTCCTGCTGCTCGAACTAGCTGCCTCCTCAACCCTTCAGTTAAAAGATCGTTCGTCCTTTCTTGGGCTCCTCTCAATCCTTGCAGTGTGCCCAAAATCTCGGCGGTCTGACTCCGGAGAGTGGAGGTGGAAGAAGAGTTTTTGAAAGCCAGATTTTAGCTTCCGTTGTACGACGCTAATAGGAACTTAAAGGTATGCAACGCGATATGATAACGTTGAAGAAACGAAGACGTGAGAATGCAACGAGTCGGATAAGAAACGTAAGCAAGTGTAGGATCAATAGGAAAGTACAAGGATGAAAATGTGAAATAGATTTGAAAACTCGGGAACGATATAAGATATAAACGGAGATAGAGATTTGACGATCAAAACAAGATTATACGGTAAGGCAATATTCAATCGAGAAGGGAATCAAAGGTAGAACCCCAAGCCAGTCAAACAGAGTACAGTATTGTAACTATGCTGCAGTTCATAGTTACAACCACATAATTCTATCAAGTTACCCAAAACTCTACCGGATAAAATCAAAACATGTAGCAGGACACACTATATGAATCAGGGTTAAAGATAACAGGTTTACAATCTAGACCGAATGGGCGACTTAAACTGTCAAGCCCTATTCGGAAACTATAATCCCAATATAAACCTGGCGCTCTGATACCAACAAAACCATGTCACGCCCCGCTTCCCAAAATACGGAATACGAGAGGTGAAAAGGCCAGTCATGCTCCTACGGTCAAGGAAATATCCTGCCGAAGCCATACTTCGGCTTCTAGCATTACGTGGTAATCAGTAATCGTAGCACGGGTAATGAGAAATGCAGTCAATAATTCTGTCAAAACAGATAAAAGGTATACCAGATAGAGATCAAGGGAAAGATAGCGCTGGCGTCGCTGATCTAGATGTCCGCACTATCCTCGATATAAGGCAGGTCCTGCTCTTGGGCTGGATCCACTTCGTCCTCTGAACATGCACACTCAGGTCGTCAGGACGACACATATAGCAATAGATATATATGATGGGTATGCACTATTATTAAACATGAGAAGGGCAACAAAATGCAGAGCATGAGTATAATAAACATCAACTGAATATGAATAGTGCAATGTATGTATCATGTCAATAAACTAGGCAATATGCATGTCACTACTTATCGGTCAATAAGTCAATGAAATCAAATGGTTGAAAGGATGCTCATGTTTAACAAGGGTCTCGTGCATGCCCGAAACTACGGTCCGCTGTGCCCGGGACATAACCCTGTCAGCCGTGCCGTTAGGCCCACGACCTACTGTATATATATGTATATCACTAATAGCGAATGATCATCATCTAAATCACTGTACCTCGCTAAATACTAGTTCTATTCCACCTTGATTTTCCCATTCCCCAGGTTATAGTATGCATTCATGTATTTAGACAGGTTGTGAACAAATACGTATCGCTGTCACTTTCAATCACTTATCAATATCACTGTCGTATTTGTCACAACACAATCACTAATACTGATATATATCGACAATGCAAAACAGTCGCTAGGTTTCAATGTGAACGATCACTATGCAGCAGGTATAAATCAAGCACGAAAATATGCAGAAATGCACTGAACATGTATTCACTATTTTATGACGACCAATGCCATAAAACTTGCAAAATTTACGATAAGTCACACGCATAGAATCGAACAAAATAATATGAAAGACGTACGAAGCACACTTGATTATCTAAACAGTAAAATTTATTTCATGTCAATCGGAAATCAGGTTAGGGAATTATGAACATTTTAAGGTAGCGACCGATTGCTGGAATTCCAGTTTCAGAACTGGAAACCCAACTTCACGCGCGTTTTGACAGTGATTGTGTTCATATTCAAGTGTTTCCCCAGTTAAATGTAATATAGTTCTATCAGTTAAGTTTCCAACGCATCAAATGGATTATCGATAGCAGTTCTGTATTAAAAGTTATGTTCTGTCTAGTGTAGCTATGCAAGAGGAGTCACTGCAGTAACTGCATAACACCTAGGTATGCTAAAACACAATTTAAATAGCAAACGACGGTGAAACGACAAGTGAACAGATTAATGTGTTAGATAATTAAATTATCTATGCGACCATATGGGGCTCCGTGCATTTTCAGTTTAAATCAGGGACGTACAGGTGTTCAAAGTCAGGTATTCCAACGAAGTGCTGCCCCGGACTGCAGTCCGGTGCCGCATTCGCAGCCAAAAATAGTTACAGTAATCTTATCAATACCGAAAAATGAACCATGTATGGTTTTATATTATCAATTCTTCTTCGATACGAGCCCTAAAACATTAAGTTGCGAGTTGTATTCAGTTTAATATGGATTTTAGAACATGGCCTGTACGGTGAATTCCAGATTCAACGTCGCCTTTTGGGGGGGAGTCTCTTATGCGAAACAACGTTATTTTGCCTTCAAATTTTTTACATGATAATTATAAACAATAAAGGGATTTATCTATCATAAGTTCCGCTATTTTCATTTAGGTTTTGGTCTACGATTCGCATCGAACACTCTTGCATTATATACATGTCACGATTGAAACATCGGTTTTACCCAATTAATTAAAGTGTGATTTAATCATTACAAGTTCTACACGATACTAGAAAGGTAATATTAAACCCGAATGTGTTCCACTCAATATGATTAAATGACGACGGTCACACATTAGAATGTAACGATAATTATAGTGTAAATATAATATCAATATGACTACAATTTGACAACTAATAATTTATAGCATGTAGAGCAAGTGAGGGGTTCACTTGCCTTCGGTCGCTTGATATAGAAGCGACTCCACGTGCGGGATCCGTCTCGTCACTTGAGTCGATGCGATGCTGGACACGTGTGCGATGCGGGCGCGATGCGCGGTGACTCGGTACTGGATGTAGTGGCGACGCGGGCGTGACATGGTACTGGGCATGGTGATGATATGGGCGCGGCACGGTACTGGGCACGGTCTCGACTTGGTGCGTGGTGCGGGCGTGGCACGACGCGAGCACTGGATCAGGCACAGTGTGGCACGGGGCTGGCACGACGTGGCACGGGGAGTGGGTACGGGACGCGACACTTCTGGGTACGCGGTGGCACGGAGGCGGGCACGGTGTGGCACGGACATGACACGGCTTGGGTTCGGCACAGCTAGCGGTGGCACGACAGTGATGGGGCTGAGGTAAAAGGCTCAGGAGCTCGGGGATAGAGGCGGTGCTGGCGTGACGGCGATGGCAATGGCTACAGCGGATGCTAGAGTGGAGGTGCTCGATGATCGTCGGAGGTGGTCCACGGAATTCTGGCGCTGGCAGTCTTGGTTGCAGGGGCTCGTGGTGGTGGTCGTAGCGATCCAGGATAGTGGGGTGTGGTCTTCGGAGGAGAAAGAGGTGGTGGAGGTGAGGGTGTTTGGTTGGAGTGGGGAGCTCGGTGGTGGTGGATGAGTGGAGAAGGTTGGTGGCTGTTTGGTTTAGGCGCGGGCTTGCTCATCGGAGTTGTTGCTGGCAGCGACGTGGAGGTCGACGGTGACGAGGACGGAGGCGATGGGCTCGTGGGTCCTTGGGTTGGTTGTCGCCGGGTTGGAGGAGGCAAGTCGAGGCGGGCGAAGGTGGGGAGCGGGGACGGTGGCGAGAATGGGTGAGGCTTGCTGGAGGAGATGATGGCTGAGACGGTGCAAGGGGGTTGAGCCGTGGGGCTTGGCTCAAGGGGCTGCTGGCGAACGAGGGCACGAAGGCGACTAAAGAGCTTGGCTTGGCCGAAGGATAAGGCGTCAACGTGGTCAGGTGTTTGGTGCTCGGTTTCTAGTGGGTCTCATCGGGGTACTGGGGGTAGCCTCAACGGTAAAGGCAACTGGTGGTCGGCGGTGCTCGATGATGAAGTCATGGCGGCGATGGTCCAGGCGATGGGACGGCGGCTGCGGGTGTCGACGTGGGCGAGGTGGCTGTGGTGGTGTTGGCAGGAGATGGTCGTTGGAGAAGGAAGGCGGCGCGGAGCTTGTTGGAGTCTTGAAGGAGGAAGTAGAGGGTGGAGGCAAAGTCGAGGAAGAGTGGGGGAGTTGCTGGTGACGGTGGCGAAGACGATGGGTGAGTTCGGAGAGAAGAGCGAGATGAGGTGAGTCGGTTGAGGGATATGGGGAAGCAGATGAGGGGATCTCGGGGTTAGTTGGACGTGGGCTCCGTCGTAGGAGCGAGTCGAGCGGGGGAGGAGCGAGACGTGGGCGAGGGAGATGGGGGTGAGCGGGTCGTGGGGGTTCTTTGGGTGAATATGAGGTCGCGGGGGTTCGTTGGTGGAGGACCGTTGCGAGGAGAGGCGAGTCATGCGGGGGGGGATTTGCGTGGGAAAAGAATGCGAGGGAGAAGAAGAAGAGAATGGGGGTGTAACGGGTCAGGTTCGGGGTTGAATGGGTTGGGCTGGGGTAGCGGGTTGGGAAAAGGAGTTAGGAAATATTTAATTAAGTAAAAGTTTAGTAAATTAATATTAGAAAAATGTAGGAAATTTTTTACTGGAATTGTATTTGGAAAAATATAGAAAATTATGTATGAAAATTTGGAGAAGAATATTTGGAAATTATTTATAAAAATACGGTCACGATATAATCGGAACTGGGTATTACAGCGGCACTTCCTTGGCCAGGGGGTACTTAGCACGGAGCTCGCTGTCATCGAACCCCGGTATAGACTCCTAAAAGGCGTCGAGGGCGCTGTGCTACACGACGGCCGCAGATTCGACAAGATCGGCGTAAAATTGATCGGACACTTTGTATCTCTCTATAGCCTTCGCTGCTCGGCTCTCGGCGAGCTTCACTGCATCCATAACCACCCGGACATCCCTCTTGAGGACGTCCCTCGACTTCTTCATCAAGTTGTAGAGGTTGTTCATCTCCTCCAACTTGGCTTAGATAGTCCGATTGGACTCATCCAGGAGCCGATGAGACTCCTTCATCTTGGAGTTCGTCAACCCCTCGGCGACCAGTTGAGTGTCGAGAAAAATCGCCCTCTCCTCCGCCTGCCACAGTTGGAGGCGGAGTTCTTCCTCCTTTGAGGAGGATTCACGCCGCCTTTTTCATTGCCGGGGCTACCTCCTCGGATTAAAAAGCTCAAACCGAGAAAACAAGACTTGAGAAATTTTAAGAAAATTCAAGTATCGACCTGAACCGCCTCCTGCGCAATTGCGGCCACCTGGGCCTTCATGGGCCCCCGGGGAATCTTGCCCCCGGCTGCCTGTTTCATGTCCGAAAGCAAGCTATCGGCGACGGAGAGTCCCGAGGGCACCTCAATGCAGAAGTCACCCTCCTGCACCGGGATCCCGGCAAAAGGTGGCCGAGAGACCGTCCGCTTCAGCCTTTTGAGGGGGATTTTGGCGGCTCAGCCTCCTCCCCCTCTCTCGTCCAGGGCGTCGGGTCCCGCGCGTGCTTATGACCCCTTCCCCCCCGCGGCGTTCTTCTGGGGCTCGAGAAGCGGTGGAAGGCTTGGTGTAACAACCTTAATTTTCCTATACACTTTTCTACATAAAATTTTAAATTTTTTTTTTCAAAATCCTAAAGGGGTATTTTAGACTGAGCACAAGATATAAGTAATTATTTTGTTTTTAATTACAAGTTACAAGAATGTAATAACTCCATTTTTAGTGTACAAGAAATTACTTTAAATTTAATGTATACTTGGAGTATTTACTATTGCTGCTATCATTTTAAGTAATTAAATAACTCCATAATTACAAGAAGGAGCTTGTAGCTCATTGGTAATACCTTGCACTGCTGAACCAAGCCACCAGAGTTCAAATCCCATACCCCACATTATTTTTAATATTGATTTTTTTTAAAAACCTTTAGAATACCAAGAGTTTACACGTGCATATCTCACAAAAACCCCAATACACCCAAACATGTAACACTTGCAGGAGTTATATGAACCGTCGGGGGGGATCCAGGCCGCCGGACTCGGCCGGGAATCGGCCAACTCGGCCTTGACTCGGCCAACTCTGTGATCCGACCGAGTCACGGCCGAGTCACCCCGAGTCGGCCGATTCCGGCGACGTCCACAACATGAAAGTTATGTCTTTTCATATTACCTATGCACCGACAAAATGTCAGCTTCATACCACTTCCAGAGCTCTTAAAAAACCCCAATTACTCCACTTTTAATATATTTTTATTACATTTTATCATATTTTTATTTTTAACTTTTCATCTACCCTAACCTTAGCCTAACCCTATAAATACCAACCCTACACACTACCCTCTCACCCCCAAAATCTTGAGCCACTCTCTCAAAAGTTTTCTAAGAAGTGTGTGCTTTGAAAACAAGTTCGCGGCGAAGCTCCGACGAAATTTCGGCGGGAATTCCGGCGACGTTTTTAGAAACAACCGGCGACGAAGCAACGCCTCGGCAACTCCTTTAGTTCCCCTACACTCCTTAGTATAGATCGAAACCCGTAAGTCCCTTTCTATCCTTCTTTCTATTTCTCTAAAGTACGAAATTACGAAACCCGACGGGATCGGAACAAATCCGATTTCCGACTCGGTTTTCTACAAAATTTCACTTCTAACCAATACATTCATGCCTAAACATCTTTATCTTGATTATTAAACTTGTAAAAATCAATTTGAATAAGTTTTCACACATGAAATGATAACCTTTTAACTTACCGTATTTTTTTCACTTTAATACCATCATGTTTCAATTTCACATTTAACCCGTTAACATTGCTATACCTTAAAATAGATCACGAGGTAATGACCTACCTCCTCACACACACATATGCAACCATAATACGCTATCTTGAAAACTCCTAATACGATAAAACAAGATTTTACATTAAAATACCATTTCCTTAATAAAACCTTTTATAAAAGTTTAGGTTTGATACATTTGTTTTAACAATATCTTTAATAGGAAAAATACGCTAAGTTGTGGACATCGATCGTTTATCTAAACCTGACTTTATGGTGTCTAGGCAAGTGTGTCTAAGGCAAGTGGTTACTTAATTAGGGCCACTACTTGTAGTGGAGAGCCTCCCACTTACCTGGCACTTACCTGGCCGCAATTGGCGGGGAAGAGGCGATTTGAGGCTTCTAACGACTTGTCGTTTAGACCATTTAGAAATAGGCTAGTTGGCTTAGGAAACCCTAGAATCTAAAATACGGAAAATTACACTTTGCAAATAAATACCTTTTACTTTATAAAACTGTTTTCTAAAAGATTAGTATTTTACAATCTTTGCAAAGCGCCGCTACAACCCATCTTTGGGGAACCCGTTCGGGATCGTGCGGTTTATCGCGCACCCTCGGGCTAGTAGTGCGAGATTCAGACCTCCGCAAGGAGCATTCGGTCTCGAAAGGTTTAAAATACGACATCTTAAGAAAATGAGATTTTTGGAATATAAAATATTTATTCAAAATTATTTTTGTATAAACATATGTATATTTATCATTTAAATATCTATTTTACTATAATATAAATTTTCCACTTTTTCCTAAAAACCACAAGAATAAATTTTACACTAAAACACCATGAACTTCAAATAAATCAATATTACTGATAAATACCTATAACTAGGATATTTTCACTAGAAATAGCACAACATAAAATCCACCCTCATTACTACTCTAAAGATGAACAATAAA
The DNA here is from genome assembly GCA_030015575.1 of Agapanthus africanus. NCBI lineage: Eukaryota > Viridiplantae > Streptophyta > Magnoliopsida > Asparagales > Amaryllidaceae > Agapanthus > Agapanthus africanus. Next base: position 394,136,751 of record JASDDO010000010.1, on the reverse strand, counting down.
TACTTGAGGTGTATTTTGAAAAGTATATAAAAATATTTTTACATAAAACCCTCTCAAGTTTTATAAATTACCCTAAGGACCTTAGCAATTATAAGACTTCGATTCACATTTCTGATTGTCTGACTCGGGTTTGAGTCTGATTAATCTGACTTGAATATGATTCAAGTCAATCTATAATCTACAAGTTTCCACTTCAATATGAGCTCATGAATTCATGAATCCAATATCAATCTATACATCTTGACTGAACCGAACCATGGATATACCTATTCCTTTTACATGATTCTCAGTTATTCCATTTACATGACTCTATGGTTATAACCGCTTACTGATATCATGGTTTCGGTCAGTCAATTAATCTTGCAATCAATACAATTTACAAGATAACAATACAAACAAGACATCGCGGGGTTTAAAGGGTAGACTGGTACGGAATATGTTAAAGGTGGCACGAGGTGGTCACTTAAGACGTAATTACATCCATGCCGTTGTTTCGTGGTATTATCGACGGAGCCTTGTACTACAGGTTACCAAGGTCCCCGGTGTAAGTGGGACTCTCCTCGTATACACTGGCATCTTCTGTACCAGGGTACAAACAACAGCGTTAATAAAACATTACAATATTATAATACAATATTAAAAGATACTCTCTCTCTCTCTCTATCTTACTCTCTATCTATTCTCCTCTTACCTTTGGGACTTACTGAGCGACCTGTTCGCTGACGATATTCTATTTCTTTCTTCTTTGAATGTCGTCAGGTGGTTTGGACCCGGCGGAGATCGAGCCATCTCAAGAAAACTTGTAGCAGTTTGCCGAAGACCCTGCACTTTAGTTTCATTGTACACTTTTCCTTTCTGTATTTTTCATTTCCTATTATGCCACTGTTTAGGCATCTTTTTATTTCAGTTGTATTTCCTTTTCATATATTGTACAAAAGAATGTTAATAAATAAAAGTTGTTGTTCCTTTTATATCTTGTCTCTTGTGTATTTATTGCTTAGATACGCTTAGCGTATATACTTCTGAGTATATACGTAGCGGACCTCATCGCGTCCCCTTTGCCGTATACTGGGAAGCGGGGCGTGACACTTGGACGGTGGAGTTGGCCTCGGGCCAAGCTCGGACCGGGTCGGGACGAGCTTGCGCCTTCGGCCTTCCTTTCTTGCGTCTTGGCGGGCATGGCGGCTAGGAATTTCGATCGTTCCATGAGCTCTGCAAAAAAGAACACACAAATAAAAGGGGGTTAGCGACACTGAAAAGGCGAAAGAAGTTGACGAATTCTAAACGGGTCATCGAAGGCCCTAACTTATCCAGAAAACGCGCAGGACAGAGCCCATACCAGCTCAGTGCCTGCTGGGATAGCAGAACATCCGCCAGCTGGATCGGTTCCCACTGGGACACCACCCTCGCCTTAGGGGAAGTCGACTGCTTTGCCTTCGGGCAGTCGGCCCTGTGCCATTGTGTAGGCACAAGCCAATCCTCACCTTCAAGTTGTCCGATGAATACAAACTTCTCCTTCCATTCGTGAATGGATGAAGAGACGACTACTACCTCTGACCCGGCCGCCCCACCCTTATGCTTTTTATACGAAAAATACACCCAGCTCGGCTCTTCCTTGCTGGTGCCGGGGTGATTTTTATAACAAAGGAAAGATATAAGGAGGATCAAATTGAAGGGTGTCTGATCTAATTTCAACTGGACCAGAAACCCGAGGAGGATCCTCCACGAGTTCGGCACTAGCTGGCCTGGGGAAAGACGGAAGCAACGAAGCATCCCACAAACCTCGGTTGGGAAGGGCAGACGCATTCCTGCCCGGAACGCTTCCAAATACAGGGAAATCTTCTTGCCCCGCACCTGGTTCGTCCGCTCACCCTCTTTAACTAAACGGAGTGAGTAACTAGAGGGGATGTGGAATCGAGTCCAAATTTTGGAAAGCTCGTCCAGACTCTTCAAAACGGAGGGCGCATCATGGGTGTTCCCGATATGTACCTTGGGAGCCCTTGTCGCCGCCCGACGGTGAGTGATAAGAGCGGCCCTGACTCTAGGGGGCGAACCTGACACAGAAGACGAAGAAGAAGAACCCTCTTGGCTATCTGAAGCCGAAGAGGAGGAAGACCCACTTGACTCGGCCCCAGAAACTGAGGCCTCATCATCCGACTCTACCATTATTACCTTTACAGACTTCTCGGATGAATACTTCTAACATGATTCAAAGGAAGGGACCCGCCGAAGTAAAATCAACAGAGGATCTGATCTAAGAAGTAGAGCGCCGGGCAATCTTCAACAATGAAAGAGAATTAGAGCAAAGTTTCGGCCCTAGGATGGTCCCCTCCTATTTATACACACCAAAGGAGAACATCCTACAGCCAAGATTGATTCCCGCTAAAACGAAACGTCGCGCCCAGCGGCCGGCGGGGCTTCACGTGGCGATCGTCCATTGGGGACGTCTCTTCAACTGCAGGAGTCAATGATAGTCTGTCGCTTCCACCAACTAACGTCGGACACGTGGCCCGTACCCCAACTGACTAATCGACTGAAACGTCACCCCCTCTTTAAAGCGCAATCATTTCACTGTCCGCTGACGCCATCGGAGATACGCGTGAAAACTCAGGCGCACGACGAGACGATACGTGGGCCTAGAGATCGAAACAACGCAACCGCCAAACGCCATGTCATTTCCGGACGATCCACATTCTGATTTTCGGCGCCAAACTGAGCCAAAGAAAAACCGAGCAGGCCACTCTCGACCCGACCCATAAATAGGTCGGAACGAGAGTGGGGGGCTAATGATGATGCTCACAAGTGGTATTTCCTCAGATTACTATACGTGGCGGATGACGTATCCCAAAGGCTACGGAGGTGGAATAAATGAGTTGCATTAGGGGCGTTCCTCGGGACCTTGTCTCATAGTACGTATCTGACCTTTTAGGAAACCTCCCTGAGTACTTTCCACCTTCACCTAGCAAACGGCCAACAGCTCGTCTCCGAGCTTCCTTTGTCTCTTGCTTGTCTCCGAGCCATCTGTCATGCCGAGCTTCCTCGTTCTTCTTGCTCGTCTCCGAGCCATCTGACAGGCCGAGCTTTCTCGGCCTCACTTCTCGTCTCCGAGCAATCTGACAGGCCGAGCTTCCTCGGTTTCCCCGATCAACCGAGAGGGCGGAACCCAAGCGCTCCCGCAACGGCTTCGCGTATCCCGCCAGGGAGAGATATCCGCCTCCCCACGTTCCGCATTCCAAGCTAGCGCGTCCCCCTATTAATGGACGTATCCCGCCATTAATGCGATGATAACGCAGCGGCGTAACTGACGGCGATAATCTCGCGCCTGCTCGCTCCACGCGACCACTATATAAACCCCTCTCTCATACGACTCAGGTAACTCAAACTCATTCCAATAAGCCGTTACTCTGCACTCATTCTCCGGCACTAACTTGATCGTCGGAGGGCACCCATCCCAGGACTTCTTTTGCAGATAACTCGTCGTCGACGCTAACCCATTGAGATCCACACGGATGTTCAACAACTCCCAAATCAAATCTCAACCGTCAAAGACCGCAATCACAAGATTGACGGAGGACAACATCTGAAGTAGATCACAGCCTTCATCACAAAGAATTTGAGAACACGGGTCAACACCAGCTTAGAACAAACACAAGATATTTTCTTTAAGGTACTTAAGACCTTAACACCCACCACGTGTCCAGCTTAGCATTACGCTGCTCACGCGGACCACGTTACACACCTCAGGAAAAAGAGAGGGAGAAAAAAGGCGCGGGGAGCGGGGCCCGCACCATCATCCCGTGCCGCCTCCACAGGAAGCCACGTCACCGGGTCGCTGTCTTTCAGGTTAGGGAAGTGGGGCCCGCGGCGCACCTTGCTGGGATGCCGGCCACGTGTCCCTGCATGATTTGGAAGGTGACGTCAGCGAGAACGTGCCATCCACTGCAAATAGAAAAGGGAAGAGGAACAATTAGTGCGGGGGAGTGGGGAGGGGGTGATAAAAAATTTATTCCTTAAATGGCCATGGAATTGACGTGGAAATGGAAGAATTTGGAAGTTACTGCCGACTGAGATAAGATTGATTATAACCACCTGCTTACTTTCAAAATCTTTCTAGAAGTTACTTCATAACTATTATTTGCACTTCCGGTACTTTCGGTCATCCAAACGGGATCTAATTAGGACTACCTCAAAAGTACTAGTAATTGAGACAATTATTATTTTTCCAAAATCTAAAATATTATAGATGAAAAATCACTAATTTAATCTTGTAATAGACTTCATTAATTATAATTTAGGATTGGATTTTGAACTCTACAGTGGTAATAGAAGTATAGAGTAAAACCCACTTCATGATGTTCTAAGATGGCAAATAATCCAAGGAGAAAAAAGTGCAAGAAAAGACTTGTATTGTAAAAACCAACTTGATGGTATATTATCTTGTTAAAAGGGGCATGCAGGGACTGCAGGGCAGGCCCGGGCCTACAGTGGCCTAACCAAGGCCACTGCTTACGGCCCAAGGTGTTTTTTGCAATTATATTGATCACATTTCTGAAATGTTATGTAAAGGTACATGCTAGAACTTCATTAATTAATTTGATCCCCTGCACAATAGAAAATATTGAACTGCAGTAAGTATCAGTCCATCATATTATAGCAAGTTATATGATGGCTAGAGTAATGCAAGTGTGATTGATGGAGGTACTTTTCGGGTCTCCGTCAGATGTTGTCTTCCGTCGATCTTCTGGTGGATTTTAGAGGTGATCTCTTGTTGCGTGTGGATCTCAATGGGTTTGAGGAGATTGGTGGCTTTGAAGAGTTTACGCCGAGTACCTGCAAAGAAGTCCCGGGATGGTTTGGTACCACCGAGGACCCTCCGACGATCAAGTTAGTACTAGATCCCAGCAGAGTAACGGCTAAGTGGAATAAAAATGGCTTACTTGACCCCTCTTTGATGGGGGTTTATATAGCGGCGGCAGCGCGCAGGCAGCGGGTGCGAGAATCTCGCCGGCAATTACGCTCCTGACGTCACGCCCGTGTAAAGAGCGGATCGTCCATTAATGGGGATCGTGATGGCGTGGAACGTGGGAGGTTACCGGCGGAGAATCTGCGCATGGCGAGATTTGCGGAGCGGCGGTTACGTCTATGAGCGGTGGAGTTGGTCGGTCGGAGGGACCGAGGAAGATGGCCTAGGCGGGAGAGCTCGGGAACGAGCGGGAGGGCCGAGGCATCTTGGTCTTGAGGTAGCTCGGGGTGAGCTGAGCGGCCGAGGAGGCCAATTTGCAGGGGCCCCTGAGGAGAGCCAACTTATGCTTGTAGGTCGGGTACAGGGGTGGTCTGGTCGGCCCCTGTGTGCCCTTTCTTCTGAGTTCTAGGACACGTTATCTGCCACGTGTCCTGATCTTAGAGATCCCAAATATCGAGCATCATCATTAGCCCCCCACTATTGTCCTGACCAGCTAGCAGGTCGGGTCAGGAGTGGACTGCCGGGCCGCCCGGGATGAGCTCCCCTCTAAGATTTCGTCGGGAAGCGTCACCGGGGCGTCAGTCGTCCTTTCCGTCGGCGAACCAGGATGAGATTTCTGCATTTAAGGAAGGTGCGCCGGTTCGTGCATGCTGCCACTGAAGCGACGGTCCACGTGTCGAGCGTCGGTTGGCCGACGCGACGTACGCAGGCTTGCAGCGTCTGATGGGACGACACGTGGGACAATCGGAGCCGTTGGACCCGAGGAGACGTTTTGGCGGAAGGCGAAGGGCGTCGTTGGATGAGATATTTTGCGACGATAAGTAGGGATGGGGCCCGCTCCAGGGCCCCTACTCCTTCATATTTCCTCTCTTCTAAGTCTCGGCGGCTCGGCGTTCTTCCTCTTTTGAATACATGGTTCGTTCCCTCTCTTTGGGTTGGGAGGCTAGTGGCGCGGCCGAGCCCCTGGCAGGCTCATGCCCCGCGCCGGATGTTCCGCCGGCGATAGGGCCGTCTGCTTCGTTGACGGCTCCTGGTGTTTGTTCCGGCGGCGGCCAGAGACATCCACGGTTATCCGAGCCTCAGACGGGGGACATAGGGGAGGGCGAGGATGGTCCCCCTCTTAAGAGAAAAAGGGTAATTTCCCGCGCGTCGTCATCGAGGGTCCCTGAGGGTATTTCCGTGTGGGAGGGCGGCACCGTCTTCACGGTTCCATCTAGGCTTTCCGTTGCTGCAGGCCTGCTCGCCGGGATGGAGGAGTCGGCTAGAGGAAAGCTTCTGCATGGCTCCTTGAGGGCCTAACTGGAGGCCATGGCCCAAGGGGCGGTCCAGGTATGAACTCCCCTACGCGTAGTTTTTCTGGTTTTCCTTTCTTTGGCTCGAGCGCCTCCCGGTTTCTCATCCGCTTTTTTTCAGGTCCTTCAACACTGTGCCCTTGCCACTCGTATGGAGGCCGAGGGGGCGTTCCACGCACCGAGGCCAGTAGAAGCGTTTCCCTCGAAGGTCGAGGTTTTGCGGCGTGACCTGCTCCTGGAGAGGGAAAGGGCCGACGTCCTGGCGGCCCGTGCGGAGGCTGCGGAACTGGCCATTTCGGCTAATCGGGGTATCCATCGTCGCCTGAGTGCGTCCCTCCTGGTCGCCGATAGGAAGCTGGAAGATCTGGCCGAACGCTTCACTGCCATGGAGAAGGAGAGGGACGCCAGCAGAGGAGATGCTGAGGCGGCGCTTCTGGAGGCCCAGATTGCCGAGGTTCGGGCTAAGAAAGCTGTGGATGATCATAAGGTGTCAGAGCAGTTTTACGCCGAGCTCGGGGAGTATTCTGCCGTCGAGTGGAATAAAGCCCTGGACGCCGTGAAGGAGCAGCTTCCCGAGTTCGTCGATGGCGAGCTCCGTGCTCGGGTTCCGCTCCCGGTGGCGAGGCCTCCAGTGGAGGATGGCGAGGGGAGCGGGACGCGCCCCTGGTGGAGAAATCTCCGGTGGTAAAGTCCTCGGCAGGCCGTGATGCCAGCGATGAGGGGACCGAAGTAAGTCTCTGGGCAGTTTGTAAGGCTGGGGAGCTCAGAATACCCTTTGTAAAAACTTTGCATTTGGTAATAAAAGAAAATTCTCGTTTCATCGGTTTGCATTTTATCTTCTGGGTGTGAAGAATGTTTGTGAAATATCTCAGCTTGTACTGTTGGGTCAGCTATCTGTCTAGCGATCGTTCGTCGAGTTGGTCCCGATCACTTGCCAAGCGCAGCTGAGGAGGCATCTCCAAGGCCCCGAAGTCGAGGTGGGACCACTTACGCTTCGATGGGCTTTTTGCCTCTTTTTGGGGCGTCGAATCCTCTGCGCTGTCGCCTCTTGGCGAGGGCTTTGATCTCTAGCGTCGCGGGTAGGCAACTACCAGCCTGGGATGACCGAGCGGGGCAGCCGCTCGGATGCCTGCTGCGAGGGCTTCGATCCCTGGCGTCATGGGTAGGGAGCTACCAGCCGGAGACAACCGAGCAGGGTAGCCGCTCGGTTGCCTCTTACGAGGGCTTTGATCCTTAGTGTTGGAGGGGCTGTAAGAAGCCCACTAAGGATGACCGGGCAGTGAAGCTGCGCGATTGCCTCTTGGCGAGGGCTTGGATCTCTGGCGTCGTGGGCAGGCAACTACCAGCCTGGGATGAAGGAGCGGGGTAGCCGCTCGGGTGCCTCTTGCGAGGGCCTCGATCCCTGGCGTCATGGGTAGGGAGCTACCAGCCGGAGATAACCGAGCAGGGTAGCTGCTCGGTTACCTCTTGTGAGGGCTTTGATACTTTAGGACGAGGATCAGACAGGGTTACTGCCCAGTGCCTCTTGGCGAGGACTTTGATCCCAGTTGGTTGTGGTAGGAAGCTACCAGCCGGGGATAGCTGAGCAAGGACTCGACTGCCTCTGGGAGGACTTTGGTCCTTGGCGCGGGAGGGGCTGTAAGAAGTCTACCAATGACCCTTGGCCGGGCAGGGTTTCTTCCCGGTGCTTCTTGGTGAGGGCTTTTGTCCTGAAGGATAGCCGAGCGAGGGATCCTTGGGCTCGACTGCCTCTGGGAGGGCTTTGTGATCCCTGTCGGTCGTGGTAGGAAGCTACCAGCCGGGGATAGCCGAGCAGGGTAGCTGCTGAGCTGCCTTTAAGGAGGGCTTCGGATCGCAAAAACAAAACTTTATTCGCAATGTTTCGACGTTTCTTTATTCGAATGGAAAGGATTTCCGGAAAGCGTTTACATCGCCTTTGTGGAAGGACAGGTACACACTTGTTGGCCTTGGCCTCATTGATATAGCTTGAGCTTCTCGGCGTTGTAAGGCCGAGGGAGCTTGCGCCCGTCCGCATCTTGCAGGCGGTAGGCCCCGCTGGGGAGCACCTCAGAGACGAGGAAGGGACCGTCCCACCTCGAGGAGAACTTGTGTAGCCTGCCTTGATCAACGAACTCGTTTCGTCGTAGGACCAGATCCCCGGTCTGGAAGGAGCGGTGCTTGACCCGAGCGTTGTAGTATCGGGCCGTTTGCTGCTGATAAGCGGCAGCTCTGATCTGGGCCCGGTCTTTCTTCTCTAACATGATGTCCAGGTTGGTCCGCAGCGCCGAGGTATTCGCATCGTCGTCGAAGTGCTCGACCCGATGACTGGGTAGCCCGATCTCCGCTGGGACCATTGCCTCGGTCCCGTAGTAGAGACTGAAGGGGGTTTCCCCGGTGGGTATCTTCCTTGACGTGCGCAGGGCCCATAAGACCCGGGGCAATTCTTCGACCCAACTGCCTTGTCGTCCTTCCAGGCGGGTTCGGAGACCCCGTAGGACGTCTCGGTTAGCGACTTCGCCAAACTTCATGAGGATATGATATTCTTTGCAGAAGTCCTTCACTTTCTCGTTCTCGAAGTTCGTCCCGTGGTCGGTGATGATACATCTCGGGATGCCGAATCGGAGTATCAGATTGTTTTGCAGGAACTTGATGGTAGTGGTAGCGTCCGGTTTTCTGATGGGGATGGCTTCGATCCACTTGGTGAAGTAGTCTACTGCGACGAGGACGTATTTGTGCCCGCCTGTACCGGTTGGGAACTGGCCGATCATGTCCAATCCCCACTGGGAGAACGGCTATGAGGATGTTAGGAAGGTCGGCTCGGTAGCGGGGAGACGAGGGATGCTGCCGTGGAGCTGGCAACTCTTGCATCTTCTGACTAGCTTCTGGGCGTCCTCATGAATAGTGGGCCAGTAGTACCCCTGGAGCAACGCCTTTTGGATCAAGGTTCGGGCCCCTTGGTGCGCACCGCAAACCCCTTCATGGATTTCCCGGAAGACGTAGTCGGCTTCGTGGGGGTCAACGCATCGGAGCAGGGGTTGAGTGAAGAACATTTTGTAAAGATTTTCGTTGCTCCAGACGAAGTGGCGGGCTTTATCCTGGAGGCGGCGGGCGGCTCCTCGGTCATCCGGGAGCACACCGTCCTTCAGGAATTCAACGAGGGGCTTCCCATAATCTTGGTCTCCATCTTGCGCCGCATACACGTGGAGCGTAGCTGCTCCGTCTTCCACACTGGACTGAGGCAAGGTTTCGAAGAGGATGGGCCGCTTATTGTTGGCTGAGTATGATGAAGCCAGCTTGCTCAAGGCGTCGGCTTGGGCATTCAGCTGCCTGGGTATTTGTTCTTCTTGGACTTCTTCGAAGTTTCTCCGGAGTATCCTCACCTCGTCCAGGTATTTCACCATCAGAGGCTCCCGAGCTTCGAAGCGGCCAGTCACTTGTCCGACGACAAGGGCCGAGTCACTGTGGATTCGAATTATCTTCAGCCCAGCCCGGTGACCATGCGCATTCCGGCCAGGAGGGCCTTGTACTCTGCCGCGTTGTTCGAGGCCTTGAAACCGAGCTTCAGAGAGTACTCCATTTCTGCTTCGTTCGGGCCCCGGATAATGAGACCGGCACCACACCTTCTTCGGTTGAAGATCCTTCGACGTAGATGATCCACTTAGGAGCCGAGCCAGGCCTCCCCGCAACGGGACACTGGGTCACGGGCGGCGGCGTGGACTCCGGTTCCTTGATGGGGATGGTGCATTCAACGATGAAGTCGGCCAGGGCCTGTGCTTTGATGGCCTGCCTCGGGCGATATTTCACATCAAACTGGGATAACGCCCACCTCCACTTTTCTAAGCGGCCCAAGGATTCTGGTGACGCAAGAATGGCCCCCAACGGGCGCTCGGTAAGGATGATGATGGTGTGTGCTTGGAAGTAGTGCCGCAGCTTCCTCGAGGCCACCACGAGGGCTAAGACAATTTTCTCTATGGCTGGGTACCTCGTTTCCGCATCCTTAAATACATGGCTCACATAGTATACCGGCTTCTGCATCCCCTCGACCTCCCGGACGAGCACCGAGCCTGCTGCTTGATCGGATACTGCCAGATACAGCAACAGCTCGTCTCCTTTGACGGGTCGGGTGAGCAGTGGCGGCGTCGCGAGGTGCTTTTTCAATTGGTCGAAGGCGTCTTGGCACTCCTCCGACCATTCGAACCTCAGGATCTTCCTCAGGGCCTTGAAGAACGGGAGGCATTTCTCTCCTGACCTGGACATAAAGCAGCTCAGAGCGGCGACTCGTCCTGTGAGCCGCATGATCTCGACGTTGGTTTTGGGCGCAGCCATGTTGAGGATAGCGTCGATTTTCTCTGGGTTGGCTTCGATTCCTCAGTGAGTGACCATGAACCCGAAGAACTTTCCACCGGTGACTCCAAATGCGCACTTGGCGGGGTTCAGCTTCATCTTGAACTTGCGGAGCACTTCGAAGGCCTCGCCCAGATCCCTGGCATGGTCTGCCGTCGAGACTGATTTGACGAGCATATCGTCAACGTAGATCTCCATATTCCTGTCGATCTGTGGCTTGAACATGCGATTGACCAACCGCTGGTACGTGGCCCCGGCGTTCTTAAGGCCGAAGGGCATCACCTTATAACAATATACCCCCCGGTCTGTTGTGAATGCGGTGAGATCTTCATCTTCCGGATTCATACGGATCTGGTTGTAGCCGGAGAAAGCATTCATGAAGCTCAACAGCTCGTGGCCGGATGAGCTGTCGACGAGCTGATCTATCCGAAGGAGCAGATAGTTGTCCTTGGGGCAAGCCTTGTTGAGGTCGATGAAGTCGACGCACATGCGCCACTTCCCGCTTGACTTCTTGACCAGAACTACGTTTTCCAGTCATTCCGAGTACGGTACATTCCTGATGAAGTTGGCGGCGAGAAGTCGATCAATCTCATATTCGATAGCCTTCTGGTTGACTGGGGAGAAGCTTCGCTTTTTCTGTCTGACGGGTCGGGCCATAGGATCAACCCTGAGCTTGTGAGAAATGATTTTGGGGTCGATCCCGGGCATGTCAGCGGGTGCCCAGGCGAATACGTCGGAGTTATTTCTGAGGAAGCTGACCAGGTCGTCTCGCCGAGCCCCTGTCAGGAGTGATCCGACCTGGACGGTTTTTTCATTGTCTCCTTCGGTGAGTGGGACCTCGATCAGTGGTTCGACCGGCGTTCCCCGGACATCCTTCTGCTCGTCTCACGTGTCCAAAGAGCCCTTGATGTTATCTTTTCCTTCAGTGTCGTCAGTCGGTTGCTCGGACGAAGATGTTTCGGTAAGGCATACCTTCGCGATCCGCTGGTTTCCGTAGACTCGACCTGTTCCGCCCTGATCGAGAGGGAACTTCATCGCCAGGTGGCAGGTCTATATCTGGGCCTGGATTGAGTTGAGATTCGGGCGTTTGAGGAGGACGTTGTAGGAAGATGGGACCTTTGCTACGATGAAGTCCACAGGCAACGTACGGGTGCGGCCGGGCTCACCGATATTGAACTGCAGGGTGACCACCCTTTGCGCGGGAATGGAGTGGTTAGTGAACCCTGACAGGACGTGTGAGGTTGGCCTCAGGTCCGCTGGGGTAAGTCCCATGCGCAGGAAGCAGTCGTAGAAGAGGATGTCTGCCGATCTGCCTAAGTCGACAAATATTCGGTGGACCTCGTACCGGTTGATCCGGGCCATGATCACTAGAGGGTCGTTGTGGGGCATGGAGATGCCGTGGAGGTCTCCGTCGCCAAAGGTGATAGGCTCGTGGCCTCTGGCCCTTTTGCTCGGGCGGTCGCCAGAGTCTGTGAAATGGCCTCCAGCGGGGGAGCCGGCGAAATTCGGTGAGGGCTCGCCCGCGCCTCCGTTGAGAGGGAGGCGACAGCGGGAGTTTGGATCTCTAGGGGGATTGGTTGCCATGTGGGTGGAGATCGGAAGGCCAACTTTGTGTTTTGTGGAGTCAGAGGTTTCCCACAGACGGCGCCAACTGATGGAGGTCCTTTTTGGGTCTCCGTCAGATGTTGTCTTCCGTCGATCTCCCGGTGTATTTTAGAGGTGATCTCCTGTTGCGTGTGGATCTCAATGGGTTTGAGGAGATTGGTGGCTTTGAGGAGTTTACGCCAAGTACCTGCAAAGAAGTCCCGGGGTGGTTTGGTACCACCGAGGACCCTCTGACGATCAAGTTAGTACTAGATCCGAGCAGAGTAACGGATAAGTGGAGTAAAAATGGCTTACTTGACCCCTCTGTGATGGGGGTTTATATAGCGGCGGCAGTGCGCAAGCAGCGGGTGCGAGAATCTCGCTGGCAATTACGCTCCTGACGTCACGCCCGCGTAAAGAGCGGATCGCCCATTAATGGGGATCGTGATGGCTTGGAACGTGGGAGGTTGCCGACGGGGAATTTGCGCATGGCGAGATTTGCGGAGCGGCGGTTACGCCTATGAGCGGTGGAGTTGGTCGGTCGGAGGGACCGAGGAAGATGGCCTCGGCTGGAGAGCTCGGGAACGAGCGGGAGGGCCGAGGCATCTTGGTCTTTCGGTAGCTCGGGGTGAGCTGAGCGGCCGAGGAGGCCAATTTGCAGGGGGCCCTGAGAAGAGCCAGCTTATGCTTGTAGGTCGGGTTCAGGGGTGGTCTGGTCGGCCCCTGTGTGCCATTTCTTCTGAGTTCTAGGATATGTTATCTGCCACGTGTCCTGATCTTGGAGATCCCCAATATCGAGCATCATCAGTGATGATGCTCATAAGTGGGAACTTCCCAGATCATGACATGTGATAGTTGACGTGTCCCGGGGCTCACAGGAACAGGACGAGCGCCACATATTGGAGGCGTCCGCCGAGCTATCATCTCAAGGCATGACCCGACCTCCGATATATCCCTAAACACTCTTATGCTCGCCATGTAAATAATCATTGGCTCGCCTCCGAACCCTCTCCTACATGCTGAGCTTCCTCGGTCGTCCTTACCTTCCTCCGAGCTATCACAGAATTGAGCTTTCTCGGCCTCCCGCTGGTCTTCGAGCCTCCCGCCGAGCTAAGCCGCACCGACTCTACCGAGCAACCAAGAACCCAGAGCCCAAGCACCTCCGCCACGGCTTCGCGTATCTCTCCAGAAGCGAGATATCCGCCACCCAACATCCCGCGTTCCACGCAGTCGTATCCCCCCATTAATGAGCGTATCTCGTCATTAATGGGGGGATCCCATCAATTACGAAGGCGTAACGCCTGTGGCGTAACCGACGGCGAAGATCTCGTGCGTGCTCGCTCCAAGCGACCACTGTAAAAACCCCTCTCTCAGAAGACTCAGGTAAGGAAATTTTATTCCAATAAGCCGCTACTCTGCCTAAATTTCTCGACTAACTTAATCGTCGGAGGGTCCATGGTGGTACAACCACCTCGGGATTTCTTTTGCAGATAGCTCGGCTTCGCCTCAAAACAAGCCTACTGAGATCCACACGCTCAAGGAGGCAACCCTCAACACCAATATCAACCGTTCATCAACGCCCGCGATAGATCGACGGAGGACAATATCAGAAGGAGATCTCAGCCTCCATCAGTTGGCACTGTCTGTGGGAAGTTGGCAATCTTTCCACTCATCAAAAGTTGATCTTTCGCTCTCGACTACATGGCGAGTGAAGACCATGGCGATCCCAGCACAAGCCGCCGTCATCCCCACAACAGAGGTGCGGACGGATCCACTCCTCCCCCTAACGCCATCCACGCCCTCTCTGCACGGATCGACAAGCTCGCATCCATAGTGGAGGCCCTTGTCCGCGTCCAAACGGCAGGCCAAGCCCCCAGGTCGCCGTTCCCCCTCCCCGGGATCACGACCTCCGCAGAGGGAGAGATGACACTGCCCACACTGGCACCACTGAATGGCATCTTGCTATCTCCGGCGGCCACAGGTCCCCTGTGGAGACCGATTCAATGACCCGCTGGGTGCCTCACAGCTCCACGCTGAGGTCTCGTGAAAGAGCCCCCGCCCCGAGGCCCATCGCGCTCCCGTCCCTCCCGAGGAAGTGTTGGTCAGCTCGCCTGCTCCCAGGTATGGTCGGCACCCTCTCCCTCGACGGGGTCGCGCGGGCGGCTCTCGCCGCAATGACTCAAGAATGACCTCGCCAGGGGACCTGAGGAACCTAATAGAACGTAACCGGAGCCGCAGTCAGGCGCAGGCCGCCAATGGGAAGGGATATAACTCCGACTGCGCCGAATCCTCACGGTACCACAACTGTCTCGACGCCCTCGAAAAGAAAATCGACGGTATACATCGGGTGGGCCATCCATTAAACGAGGGGGACAGGTATGCCGCCGACTCACTTACGAAGCCCTTCACTGAAGAGCTGCTCGTTGTCCGCATCTCTTCCAGAAACAAGCCTCCCAAAGTGGCCCTCTTCGATGGGAAGTCTGACCCGAAAGACCATCTGGACGCATTCACGGCGGGAATGAGTTTCCAGGATAACTCAGACGTCATCCAATGCTGAGCATTTCCCGCCACTCTCATCCGGGCTGGACGAGACTGGTTCCGAGGACTCACGCCACGCTCCATCTCTACCTTTGATGAGCTGGCCGCCCAGTTCCTCGGACATTTCATCGGGAACAGACGACAGAAGCGGACCGTCGATTACCTATTCACTATAAAGATTAGGGACAAGGAATCCTTTAAAGGATACATCACTTGCTTCTACAATGCTCTTCTTGAAGTTCACGAGCACCGGGACGAGACTGTAATCACAGCTTTGAGGTCAGGTCTTAGGCACAAGGAGTGGCTCTGCTCCTTTACATTGGCGCAACCTACGACCATGGCCAAGGTAAAAGATTGGACCGAGCGGGAAATCCAACTCGAGTCCGAGGTAAACTCAATCCTACCCCGGGGCAACCAGGCCGACCAAAAGAAGAGGGGCAGGAAAGAGAAGAAGAAGGTCAACCGGCCAAAGCCATACTCCCCGAAGTTCCAGGAGTATACTCCACTCAACATCTCTCAGACCGAGCTGTTGGAGGAAGCGAAGGGCGAGCGATTCTTCAAGCTCCCTCCGGTCACCAATAGATCGGCTAAACGGACTCGGGGCCAGAACTGCGCCTTCCATAGGTCGCAGGGACACCCGACCGAGAACTGCAAGCAACTCTGCGACTATATCAAGGAGTTGATCCGCTCGGGCCACCTGGCGAAATACCTGCGGGACAAACGACAGGCGGATAGGGAGCATGACAACCATCCCTCTCCCGGCGAATTAATGATTGGCCAAATCATGGTCGTTTCCTCGAGGTGTGAACATAGATCCGACGAGGTTTGTCGCCTTCTACCCGTCGAAGGAACAAGCGACCATCCCCGGAAAAAAGACAAGACCGTCGAGCCTATCAACTTCACTAACGAAGACCTCCACGGAATATCCTTGCCTCACAACGACCCCCTCGTGATTACGGCACGGGTCCACCGCTACGAGGTCCAAAGGATATTGGTCGACTCAGGAAGCTCGGCAGACATCCTTTTCCATGACTGCATCCTGCGTATGGGGCTCAGCCCGTCAGACCTGCGGCCGACCACCCACATTCTGTCATGGTTTACCAACCACTCCATCCCGGCAGAGGGAGTGGTTACCCTCCTCCTCAACATTGGGGAGGCAGGCCGTATGAGAACCGTACCGGTAGAGTTCATCGTCGCTAGGATCTCCTCATCCAAAAATATTCTCCTGGGACGCCCGATGCTAAACTCCCTTCGGGCTCAAATATCGACCTACCATCTCGCGATCAAGTTCCTATTGGATCAAGGAGGAATAGGCCGGGCCTATGGGAACCAGCAAATCGCCTAGATTTGCTTCACGACGACATTCACCTCTGAGGAGCGCAGCGACGACCTTAGAAGCGTGAGTGATTTACAGGAGTTCTTGGATACTCATGACGAACAAAAAGAAATTCGTGGGCCCCCGGTGGAGGCACTAACAGAGGTCCCCCTCGTCGAGGGAAACAATGAACGAACTGTCCAGATCGGTTCCCTCTTAACGGGAGCCCGACGCGAAGACTTGATCCACTTTCTCCGAGGAAACTCGGATGTGTTCGCCTGGGCGGCTGCCGACATGCCCGGGACCAACCCCGAGGTAATCTCACACAAGCTCGGGGTCGACCCGACAGCCCGACCCGTCAGGCAAAAGAAACGAAGCTTCGCTCCGATCAAACAAAAGGCGATTGAGGACGAGGTTGATAGGCTACTTGCAGCCAACTTCATTCAGAATGTGGCCTACTCGGAATGGCTAGCGAATGTGGTTATGGTTAAAAAGGCAAGCTGGAAGTGGCGCATGTGCGTCGACTTCACAGATCTCAACAAGGCCTTCCCGAAAGACAACTATCCCCTCCCTCGAATAGATCAGCTTGTCGACAGTTCGGCAGGCCACGAATTGCTCAGCTTCATGGATGCTTTCTCCGGTTAGAACCAGATCCGTACGAACCCGGCATATGAAGAGCTTATCGCGTTCACAACGGACCAGGGGGTATACTGCTACAAAGTGATGCCCTTCGGCCTACAAAACGCCGGAGCTACATACCATCACCCGATTAACAAAATGTTCAAACTACAGATCGGGAAGAACATAGAGGTTTACGTCGACGACATGCTCGTAAAATTGATCTCGTCAGACGAGCACACCAATGATCTTGGCGAAACATTCGACATCCTCCGCAAGTACAAAAAGCTGAATCCCGCCAAGTGCGCGTTCGGGGTCACTAGCAGGAAATTCCTCGGGTTCATGGTTACCCACCGAGGAATTGAGGCTAACCCGGAGAAGATCAGCGCCATTCCTAACATGGCCACGCCAAGGAGCAACGTGGAGATCATGCGGATCATGGGGAGAGTGGCCGCTCTTAGTCGCTTCATGTCGAGATCCGGAGAAAAGTGTCTCCCATTCTTCAAAGACCTGATAAAGATCCCAAGGTTCAAATGGTCGGAAGAGTGTCAGAACGCTTTTGAGCAATTCAAAGTGCACCTGGAAACCCCCCCACTGCTCACCCGACCAATTGAAGGTGATGAGCTGTTATTGTACCTTGCGGTGTCCAATCATGTTGCTGGCTCGGTGCTCGTCTGAGAAGTCGAAGGAGTACAGAAGCCGGTCTACTACGTGAGCCATGTCTTTAAAGATGTGGAAGCGAGGTACCCGGACATAGAAAATATTGCCTTAGCGCTTATCGTCGCCTTAAGGAAGCTGCGTGTTCATATCAGATTTTTGCATTTTTATACCGCCCATTCTTGATCACATTGCATATAGGTAGGTACTCTTGATCCGTGTTTGCTAAATAATTGCAGGTTACAGGTTCTCAGCTCTAAGCAGTGAAATTCATGAAAAAACACAACAAATTTAGGACTTCCGCCAACCACAGATAAATACGGGTTTCCGTGCACTATCTGTATAAATGCCGCCTACCAGTTCAAGGGACAAAATGGAAAATCATTGGTCACTTCAATGCACAAAGTACAAGGGCGGCACAAGATCGAAGACTTCAACGCGGAGCTCAATAAACAAAAGACCATTGCTGAAAATCTGAAAGAAAACTGAAGAGATTCTGAGAAACCAAGTGTACAAAATATAAGAGAACAACAACATGGAGAAGCCCTGAAAAGATGATCCCCCAAATCCACCAAATGGCCGCGGAACCGCGGCCAAATAGGCACTTCTGCCGCGGTTCCGCGGCCGCGTCTGAACAGTGTCGGTGGCAGTTGAAGCAGCGTTGACTCGGCTCTCTTGGGGTAGTTTTGTAATCTCGTGTTTAGCTCAGAATGTAAACCTAGGGTTTCACTCTCCTGCCTATAAATAGCAGAGCTTAAAGCCAAATAATGGTGCCTTTCTTTATTTAGATTTTAGAATTAAATTATGTTCTTCTTTATCTTTCTCTATGAAAAATTGTAGTGAGTTTATGAGCGTTGATTAATAAAAAAATAAAAAAAAGAGAGTTCCTTTTTATCCTGCATGTTTATCTTTGCAATTTTTATTTGCTAATTTAGTTGTATTATTTTATCGTTGTTTTTCTTTTGTTTTCTCTTATTCTATTTTCTTTATCCTTAACAACGATGATGCTTGAGTAAGATCCTTGCCAAGGTGAGGTATCAAATAGCTAGTTGTAATTTCTTCTTAACCTCATTTCTTTCTACCTTCCTTTTTGTTTTTATCTTTTTAATAGGTGAGTAATCTCTCACTTGTTAGGGCATGAGAAGGAAAGTTTGAGAGAAGGAAATCTCTCTCACTCTTTTGTTTGCCCAACACCTTAATTCGGACTCCCTTTAATTGAACCACACTCCGCTCACTACGGCACCCTATCCTACATGATAGCGGTGATTCCATAGTTAGACCGGTTGTGGTTGAACTAACCGGAGGTTAGGGCTAAGAGCCAAGAACGGACGGACAAGGACAAAAAGGAAGAAACTAAGCATGGAAAGCCTAGCTTATACTTGTAAGTTCCTTCCTAGTCGTGCTAATCCCCGTTGTTGCCGATTACCGTAACACCGATATTAAGAAGGGCATTGAAAGAAGTGAGAAATTCCTAACTCGAACTAATCTAATCCTAACCCTAGCAAGTTCTTTATCATCCTTTATCTCATTAGTAGATCTTAAAACAAAACTCAAAATATTTGGATTTAACTAGTTAAAACATAAAGAAAAAGATTCCATCTCCTTGTGGATTGACCCGTACTCAACCGGCTAGCTACCAAGCGAAACCGTCTTGATTGCGGTAATTAAAAATTTAAACACGCAAAAAATTGTCTACCAATCAAATGGCGCCGTTGCCGGGGAGACGGTAGTTTATTTCTTTGTGTAATTTCGGGTTAATTAAAAAATTATAAAAATTGAAATTTTTTAATACAAAATAAAAAAATCGTCTTGTTATTTTTTATAAGTTTTTGTGCAATTGTGCAGGATAGCAAGAAGGTCTAGTTCAGTTCTGGAGCAAACTCAGTGAACAAATTAAGATTCAGGGGCTCTAAACAGGAAGAGGAAAACCAACTCAGCACAGGATAAAATTTTTAAAGCAGTCAACTTTCTGAACAGCCGCGGAACCGCGGCAAAATTGCCTGTTTGACCGCGGAACCACGGTCAACTGCTGACGTCAGCAACCAATTTTCTCTATTTCCAATTATCTCCTTCCCTCCTCTAAACTCCACTGAACCATATTTTTCTGCAGAATTCTTTGCGCAAATTCTCTTCCCCTCTCCAATAAACTGATTTTGTGCATGATTCTTTGCGCCGCAGCCAAAATAAAATTTTTGCAAGTGTTTTAGATTTTTGGTTGTTACTGCTTTGCATAAATAATACGGAATTTAAGGGGCTATAACACCAATTCAGATTGGGTAGGGATTTAATCACCCTTCCTAAGACCTTAAAAATCATTAAAAGCATACGCATCACCCTTGAGCTTAATTAAAAAATATCTAGACTCAGCCAACTAAGGACTGTCGTGCTCAATAAGACAGAGGAAGGTTGTGGGCATTCAATCGTTTATCTAAACTTGATTTTGTGGTGCCTAGGCTAGACAGGTAATTTTAAAAGGCCCGTCTCACGGTGATTCGTGAGCGGAACCTTCCTTTCTTCATTTGTGCTTACCTGGCCACAATTGGCAGTGAAGAGACGATTTGAGGGTTATCTCACAACTTTTTACTTTGGAACAGTTAGGAGCAGTCTAGTGGACTTAGAAGACCATAGCTCTAGGTATGATTGTGCATGTTTAAACTGTGATTGTTTGAAGTTGTGTCGTAAGTCCGTACATATTTTTGCAAAACTCTTTCTAAAAAAACAACAAAACAAAAACTTTTATAAAAACTTGCCCTTTGTCACTGGAATCCCATTTCACCCACCTTTCATCCGCATTTCTCTATTGACGTTATCTTACCTCACATTCTACGCTTTGACTATACTAAACTCGTTTAGCGTATGTCCGGTTGGACTCGGAACACTAGTGCCTGCCTATTCCGTGTGTCGTTAGTCGCTATCGACTACGCGATCGACTTCGAAATCGAAACTCCCTCCACACCTCTTTCACCTTTACCTTTGCCGGCCAACTCCGACGTTGACCGGAATTCTGTTCATACATCCTCACCTTCACCTTCACCATCATCATCACCAAATTCTTCTTCTGAGATGTCAGGATTTTCTCTTAACATCACTTTACCTCCCCCGGGATTGATTCCACCTCATCTGGGTGCGAATAACCCGCAACCACCTCCTGTTGAAGCGCCACAGCGAATCGCGCTCCAGGATCGTTTCTATCCCATCCGCTCCGCACTTCCTACCTGTCTTTCACTTCCGCCGGCAAATGGGGATAATTTCGAAATTAAGCCCCACTTCATCAACATGTTTCCTAAATTTCACGGGCTGGAATCCGAAGATACCTACATCTTCATCAACAAGTTCCAGAACGTCTGTGTAATGATGAAGACAACCCAACTGTCCGACGATGCTATACGGCTATGAGTCATTCCTTTCACTTTGTGTGACCTAGCTGAGAAGTGGCTGTATAGTACCGCATCGCATTCCATAAACAGTTGGGAAGAGTTTGTTAAAGCGTTCCTTAAAAAATTCTACCCAAATCACAAGACCGCGAGAATACGAAATGAAATTAACCAATTTTCCCAGCTTCCTGCCGAACCTTTTTGGAAGTGCTTTGACCGATACGAAGACCTTCTATTCAGTGCCCTCATCACTGTATTGAGAGATGTCAACTTTTCCAGACCTTATACGAATGACTGAACCCAGCAACTAAGCAATTGCTGGAGACCGTTTGTCAAGGCCATTTCCTATCCAAATCTGACGAGGAAGCTTGGCAATTTCTTGACGATCTCGCGGAACAAACGCTTCAGTGGGAAAGCACCAGACCGAACACTTCATCTACTTCTTCCAGTCCCTCTAGGGCAGGCATTCATCAACTTGATCTCTCAATTGCAATGAAGGCCAAAATGACAGCGATCACACGAAAACTGGAAGCAATTGAGAGCAAATTCTCATCGCCTTCTCCTGCCCCTACTCTTCCCCCTCGTACCATCTGCGCTTGTTGTTCAGACCCATCACATTTGACCGAAGAGTGTCCTTACAACCCACCTGCTCAAGGACAGGATCAGGTCAATGCTGCATTTCAGCAAAGACAAAGAAATGATCCATACTCTTCAACTTACAATCCTGGTTGGAGGAACCACCCCAATTTCACCTAGAATCAGAACCAGCAACAATTCCAAGGCCACAACAACTTCCAAAGGCCTCCTCCTCCTCAACAACAAGCTCATACTCAAACTCAACATCAATATCAGCAGCCCTTCCAACCCCAACCTTTTCAAAATCCACCAAACAATTTTTCACCCAATAATTCTTTTCCTCAAAACAATTTTGTTCCGTCAAATAACGATAAGGTTTCCACGCTAGAACGAATTCTGGAGGTGTTTGTAAAGCAATCGACTCAATCCAATGCCAACATCCAGTCTTCCATTCAGTCTTTGGTGCAACACACTGCTGCACACGGGCAAAGCATCAAAACCATAGAAGCCCGGATTGCACAACTGAATGCAGCTTTAAGCGAGCGAGAGAAAGGAAAGCTTCCATCTCAACCACTCCCAAATCATGGTCACCCACATAATGTACATATTGCTCTTGAACAACAGAACCATAATGTGAGTGTCGTAACTACGTTGAGATCTGGAAGGATGCTGCATAACAACGTGGGAACCGATAATGACACCCCGGCCACTTCTTCTTCTTCTTCTTCTTCTTCTTCTTCTTCGTCTTCTGAGCCTGTTCTTCATTATTCAAAAGGTTCTTCTTCTTCTGTGGCTCTGAACGGACCCACATCTCACTCCATGAAAACTCCAGCTCTGGGATTCGTTCCAACTCCACAATCTCCTCCACAAGCATTGGACTCAACCAATTTCAAAAACATTCCATTTCCAAACCGGTTAAGGTCCAATAAACAAAATCTACAAATGGAGAAGATTCTGGAGTTGTTTAAACAGGTTAACATTAACATTCCCCTCTTAGATACAATCAAACAAGTTCCTTCCTACGCAAAAATCTTGAAGGACTTGTGCACTAAGAAGAGAAAATCTCAGGTACCCAAGAAGGTTTTCTTAGCTAGTGCCGTGAGTGATGCTCTTACCCAAGCTTTACCTCAAAAACGGAAGGACCCTGGCTGTCCTACGATTTCAATAACCATTGGGGATAAGAACATCAACCGCGCACTTTTGGATCTTGGTGCCAGTGTTAACTTGCTTCCTTATTCGGTATATGAGCAACTAGGTATAGGAGAGCAGAAACCCACACACTGTACTCTCCAAATGGCCGACCGATCTATCACCCATCTTAGGGGCGAACTAGAGGATGTGTTAATTAAAGTCGGGGAATTAATATTCCCTGTTGACTTTATTGTTTTAAATACATAGCCTGTGGCAAACACACGTAACCAAATCCCGGTGATACTCGGTCGACCTTTCCTAGCAACTTCCAACACTGTAATTAATTGTCGTAACGGTTCTATGAACTTATCCTTCGGGAAGATGACAATTGAGCTTAATATCTACAATCTAGGAAGTCAACCATCTGAACCTTCTGCTCATTTGCTTGATGTCTGTTCTGTCCACGAGATAGCTTCCGACAGCAGCAAAATTGAAGAGCTTCACGATACTGATCTCAACTCCGCTATTACGTTGTTGTCCGGGTCAACAACGAACTCTAAATGTGAACCTTTTATGGAGTCCGAGTATCATCACATTCTTTCCGACGAGATTATTATTTGGGATATCGATGAAAGCTTCGAGGAAATCTTTGCTGATGAACTCGCATTCTTAGAAGACATGGGCGTTATGATGAATCAACCCCAACCCAAAGAAGTTGAACCGCCATATCTTCTTCTCAAGAATGAGAATGCGAGTAATCCATCATCTTTGTTTCGTCTCTACAAATCGAGGCGTAAACCTTTTCCATTACACCACTTATCTCTTTTTCACTTATTCTTGGCTCTATATAACATGTTCTTCCACCAACCGGTGCATTTCATCGATAAATTATTCGAATGGTTGGTGTTGACTTTTGGTCTTTGCAAGGCTTTACTTTGACCAATAATTTTAACCCCCCCAATAATTTTAAATGCTTAATACTATCTTACTCAAGCTTGGGGGAGGGATATATTTTGGCTCTTGAAAAGAAATTTTTTATTAAATTATGAGCCAAAAATAAGTTTGGGGGAAAATTTCACTTTCATTATTTCTTGTCCCCTTTGATAACTTTTCCTCCCAAGTCTATAGGTTTTGAGATTTAAAAGATGACAACAGTGAGGACACTGCTGCAAACAGGTTTGGGGGAGGTTTGTGCCTATTCATGCATTACTTTGCATTATACTATATATAAGCACAAAAATTTTATTGGATAATGAAAGTTTGAAAGTGAAAATTTACATATGAAAGAAAGGAATAGTTTGAGAAAAGTAAGAAAGTTAGATGTTTTTTTAAACGAAACTAGTAATAAGTAGTTATGAGCCGTTGTCCAAAGGGTTATTAAGATGAAGGAAATTGCTAATCTGAGGATAAAAATTAGTCTGAAAAAATAGTCTCTATTCTTGAAGCCAAACATTTGAACGTTGATACCCTACTATACGTACTTACACACATCTTGAAACTTGGGATAATAGAGGATACCTTGAAATGCTCTTGTCTAAAAGCCTTAGTATGAAAGAAAATAAAATAAAAGTATAAGTGGTGAAGAAAAAAAAATTTGAACACTGGTTTTGTAATTGCTTAAGGCAGCATAAAAAAATATAGCGAGGGTGCTTTATCACCTAGTGCCTTAGACCAACTGGTTTGGGAGTCACTGCTAAGCCTCAGGTGTTGCAAGATGAGGAATTACATCTAAATGCGCAAGCACATTTTGTAATCGATCGGTTAGTACCTCAAGAAGTATTAACGGTCGCATGAAGGATGTATGAGGAATTTCATCTAAAAATTCACCGGCTAAAAAGTACTTTGGAAGATGGACAAGAGTATGATAGATTGAATTGAATTCTCGAAGTATATGGATGTCTTTTACACACACGTAGGGGTATATGATCAATGTTTGGAAGAAAGATAGGGAGGAAGACTAAAGGCGATGTTTTATTGAGGAATGATGTGATTTCTAACATCTTTTCACGGCCATTAAGATAGGGCTCATAGCAACTGAAAAACTGGTGTAGTTGAAAACTCTTATTTTCAAGTTCTTTCTTTCATAACTCTTATCTTTGTATGTAACTTCCACTATCTTTCTTTTATTATAGGATTTTATGGGTGTAATCCGCTAAAAACCCTCAGGAGACAACACTCCTCCTATTAGGGACACCTAGAGGTTTAACGGCTTGTTGCACAAGCTCAGTGCAATCGCGTTCCCTGCGAAAGTGAGGTTAGGACTTTTTGTGAATAAAATTAGCTTTGCTCGAGACGAGCAAAAGATAAGTTTGGGGGTATTTGTTCATATCAGATTTTTGCATTTTTATACCGCCCATTCTTGATCACATTGCATATAGGTAGGTACTCTTGATCCGTGTTTGCTAAATAATTGCAGGTTACATATTACAGTGAAATTCATGAAAAAGCACAACAAATTTAGGACTTCCTCCAACCACAGATAAATACGGGTTTCCATGCACTATCTGTATAAATGCCGCCTACCAGTTCAAGGGACAAAATGGAAAATCATTGGTCACTTCAATGCATAAAGTACAAGGGCGGCATAAGATCTAAGACTTCAATGCGGAGCTCAATAAACAAAAGACCACTGCTGAAAATCTGGAAGAAAACTGAAGAGATTCTGAGAAACCAAGTGTACAAAACATAAGAGAACAACAACATGGAGAAGCCCTGAAAAGATGATCCCCCAAATCCACCAAATAGCCGCGGAACCGCGGCCAAATAGGCACTTCTGCCGCGGTTCCGCGGCCGCGTCTGAACAGTGTCGGTGGCAGTTGAAGCAGCGTTGACTCGGCTCTCTTGGGGTAGTTTTGTAATCTCGTGTTTAGCTCAGAATGTATACCTAGGGTTTCACTCTCCTGCCTATAAATAGCAGAGCTTAAAGCCAAATAATGGTGCCTTTCTTTATTTAGATTTTAGAATTAAATTCTGTTCTTCTTTATCTTTCTCTATGAAAAATTGTAGTGAGTTTATGAGCGTTGATTAATAATAAAAAAAAGAGAGAGTTCCTTTTTATCTTGCATGTTTATCTTTGCAATTTTTATTTGCTAATTTAGTTGTATTATTTTATCGTTGTTTTTCTTTTGTTTTCTCTTCTTCTATTTTCTTTATCGTTAACAACGATGATGCTTGAGTAAGATTCTTGCCAAGGTGAGGTCTCAAATAGCTAGCTGTAATTTTTTCTTAATCTCATTTCTTTCTACCTTCCGTTTTGTTTTTATCTTTTTAATGGGTGAGTAATCTCTCACTTATTAGGGCAGGAGAAGGAAAGTTTGAGAGAAAGAAATCTCTCTCATTCTTTTCTTTGCCCAACACCTTAATTCGGACTCCCTTTAATTGAACTACAATCCGCTCACTATGACACCATAGCCTACATGATAGCGGTGATTCCATAGTTAGACCGGTTGTGGTTGAATTAACCGGAGGATAGGGCTAAGAGCCAAGAACGGACGGACAAGGACCAAAAGGAAGAAACTAAGCATGGAAAGCCTAGCTTATACTTGTAAGTTCCTTCCTAGTCGTGCTAATTCCCGTTGTTGCCGACTACCGTAACACCGATATTAAGAAGGGCATTGAAAGAATTGAGATATTCCTAACTCGAACTAACCTAATCTTAACCCTAGACCTAGCAAGTTCTTTATCATCCTTTATCTCATTAGTATATCTTAAAAAAAAACTCAAAATATTTAGATTTAACTCGTTAAAACATAAAGAAAAATATTCCATCTCCCTGTGGATCGACCCGTACTCAACCGGCTAGCTACCAAGCGAAACCGTCTTGATTGCGGTAATTAAAAATTTAAACACGCAGAAAATTGTCTACCAATCACTACGTCACTACTTCCAGGCACACACCATCCTCGTCCTTACCGAGTGGCCCATAGGGGCTATTCTTGCCTCCCTCGAATCATCTGGTCGTCTGGAGAATTGCGGTGGGAATTATCCCAGTTCTACATCAAATACCATCTCAGGCAAGCCATCAAAGCGCAAGTCCTGGCAGACTTTGTTGTTGAGTGTACTATCCCCAACAAGGAAGTAGCGTCGGCGCCCGTCCCCGAGTCCCGGCCCTCGGTCGAGGAAGTGCCCGACTCCGTCCTCGACTCCGTCCCCGACTGGCTCCTCTACGTCGATGGATCCTCTACCGAGGAGGGGAGCGATGCTGGCCTTATCATTTGAGGCCCTAACGAGGAAGAAATGGAGTACTCTTTGAAACTCGGGTTCAAAGCGTCGAACAACGCCACGGAATACGAGGCATTGCTCGCCGGGTTGCGAATCGCTTCCGGAGTGGGGCTGAAGACGATCCGAATTCGCAGCGACTCCGCCCTAGTCGTCGGCCAAGTGACCGGGCGTTTCGAGGCCCGGGAGCCACTCGTGGTGAAGTACTTATCCGAGGTAAAGAGACTACGAAAAAACTTCGACGTGGTTCAAGTGGAGCAGATTCCTCGGCACCTAAATGCCCAGGCCGACGCCCTAAGCAAGCTAGCATCTTCCTATACGGCCAGCAATAAGAGGAATATCCTCTTCGAGGTCTTGCCACGGCCCAATGTGGAAGACAGAGAGTGATGATGCTCAGTACTGAGAACTCTCCAGATCATGACACGTGGCAGATGACGTGTCCCAAGGCTTACAGGAAAGGAGCAACAACGATATGTTGAAGGCATACCCCGGGCTTTCGACTCGAGGATGTTCTCGACCTTCGATGACCTCCCAGAACACTCCTGTGCTCGTCTTACAAATAACCACTGACTCACCTCCGAGCCCTCCTGCACGCTGAGCTTCCTCAGCCCTCCCAGCTCGCCTCCGAGCTATCACAGAACCAAGCTTGCTCGGCCTCCCGCTCGCCTCCGAGCCTCCCTCCGAGCTCAGCTTCCCCGGTTCTACCGATCGACCCAGATCACAGGAATCTCCGCCACGGCTCCGTGAATCTCTCCAGACGTGAGATATCCGCCGCCCACGATCCCGCATTCCATGCCATCAGGTTCCCCCATTAACGAGCGTATCTCGTCATTTAATGGGGGATCCCGCCATTCGCGAAGGCGTAACGCCAGGAGCGTAACGGCCGGTGTTAATCTTGATCCCGCCAGCCCATGGTTGCCACTATATAAACCCCCTCTCAGACGACTCAGGTAAGGCTATCTATCTCAATAGGCCGCTGCTCTGCCCAAATACCTCGACTAACTTGATCGTCGGAGGGTCCATGGTGGTACAACCACCCCGGGACTTCCTTGCAGGTAGATCGGCCTCATCCTAAGCCAAGTCCACTGAGATCCACACGCTTCAGGAGGCAACCCTCAAACCTAATCTCAGCCGTTCATCAACGCTCGTCGACAGATCAACGGAAGAAAACATCTGAAGGAGATCCAGACCTCCATCAGTTGGCGCCGTCTGTGGAAGGTAGGGATTCTACTCAACGAAAGTTGATCTTCCAATCTTGAATTCATGGCGACTGACCACCGCGACGATCATAGCGCTAGTCGCCGCCCTCATCACAATGGAAGCCCAGACGGATCATCTCCTCCCCCGAACCCCGTTCACGCCCTGTCAGCCCGAATCGAAAAGCTCGCGTCTATCATGGATGCCCTTGTCCGTGTCCAAATGGCTGGACTCCCCCACCGGCTCCGCTCCCCCACCTCGGGACCGGGACCTCCACATAGGTGGAGAAGACACTGCCCACGCTGGCACGACCGAGCAGCTCCTTGCTATTTCCGGGGGCCACAGATCCCCCGTGGCGACCAATTCAATGACTCGCTGGGCGCCTCACAGCTCCATGTCGAGGTCTCATGAAAGAGCACCTCGCCGTGAGGCTCATCGCGCTCTTGTCCCTCCCGAGGAGGTGTCGGTCAGCTCGCCTTCTTCCGGGCATGGCCGGTGCCCTCTCCCTTGACAGGGTCGCGTGGAAGGGACTCACCACGGTAGCTCGAGGACGACCTCGCCAGGGGACCTGAGGAACCTCATAGAACGGAACCGGAACCGCGGCCAGGCGCAGGCCGCCAGTAGGAGGGGCCGTCACTCCGAGTATGACAAATCCATGGGATACCACGACCGACTCGATGCCCTAGAAAATAAGATCGAGGGTATACATCGGGAGAGTCGCCCTTCAAGCGAGGGGGCTAGATATGCTGCCGACTCGCTTACGAAGCCCTTCACCGAAGAGCTGCTCGCCGTCCGCGTCTCCTCCAGGAATAAGCTTCCAAAGGTGTCCCTCTTCGATGAAAAGTCCGACCCGAAAGAACACTTGGACGCGTTCACGGCGGGGATGAGCTTCCAGGACAACTCTGACACCGCCCAAGCGTTCCCTGTCACTCTCATCCACGCTGGACGAGATTGGTTCCGAAGACTCACGCCACGCTCCATATCTACCTTCGATGAGATTGCCACCCAATTCCTCGGCCATTTCGTCGGGAACAGATGGCAGAAGCGGATCGTCGATCACCTCTTCACTATAAAGAGAGGGGACAAGGAATCTTTCAAAGGATACGTCAAACGCTTCTACAACGCTCTCCTTGAAGTCCCAGAGCACCAGGACGAGACGGTCATCATGGCCCTTAGGTCGGGTCTTAGGAACAAGGAGTGGCTCCGCTCCTTTTCATTAGCGCAACCTAAGACCATGGCCGAGGTAAAATCCTGGACCGACCGAGAGATCCAGCTCGAGTCCGAGGTGAACGCGAACCTACCCCGGACCGACCAGGCCGATCAAAAGAAGAGAGCCAGCCAAAGCCATACTCCCCGAAGTTCCAGGAGTATACTCCACTCAACATCTCCCAGACAGAGCTGTTGGAGGAGGCAAAGAGCGGGAGATTCTTTAAACTCCCCCGTCCAACAATAGGGCGGCCAAACGGACACGAGGCCCCTACTGCGCCTTCCACGGGTTACAGGGACACCCCACCGAGAACTGTAAACAATTCCGAGACTACATCGAGGAGTCAATTCGCTCGGGACACCTGGAAAAATACTTGCGGAAAAAGCGACAAGCCGACCGGGAGCAAGAGAGCCATCCCCCCCGGTGAGCTGACGATCGGCCAAATCATGGTCGTGTCAACAAGGAGTGTGCCTGGAGCCGGCGAGATTCGACGCCTCCTGCCGATCGAGGGGACTAGCAGCCAGCCCCGGAAGAAGAGCAAAGCAGCCGAGCCCATCACCTTCACCGACGAGGACCTCCACGGGATATCCTTGCCTCACAACGACCCCCTGGTGATTACAGAACGGGTCAACCGCTACGAAGTTCAAAAGATACTGGTCGCCTCGGGAATCTCGGCAGAAATCCTCTTCTACGGCTGCTTTCTACGTATGGGGCTTGCCCCGTCGGACCTGAGGCCGACCGCCCACATCCTGTCAAGGTTTACTAACCACTCCATCCCTGCAGAAGGAGTGGTCACCCTCCTACTTAACATCGGGGAGGCAGGCCGTACGCGTACCGTGCCTGTGGAGTTCATCGTCACCAGAATTCCATCGGCCTACAATATCCTCCTGGTACTCCCGACGCTAAACAACCTTCGGGCCCAGATATCGACCTACCACCTCGCAATCAAGTATCCTCTCAACCAAGGCGGAATAGGCCGGGCCTACGGAAACCAGCAAGCTATAAAGACTTTCTTCACAGCGACATCTATGCCCGATGAGCGATGCGATAACCTAGAAAGCACGGATGGTTTCAGGGGGTCCTTGGATACTCGAGACGAGAAAAAAGAAATCCGAGGAGCCCCGGTGGAGCCGCTAATGGAGGTCCCCCTCATCGAAGGGGAAAATGAGCGAACCGTCCAAATCGGGTCACTCTTAACGGGGACACGGCACGACGACCTGGTCCACTTCCTCAGAGGGAATGTTTCCCCCCAATAAGAGAGCAAGGCTCTGTTCAAAATTTGAACTGAGGCAGCGCCTCACGTGCAAAGCACGAGAGCGTCAGCGGCCAGAGTTAAAAACTCAAAGGCAGCGCCTCACGTGCGAAGCATGAGAGCGCCAGCGCCAAGTGTTAAAAACTCTGAGGTAGCGCCTCACGTGCAAAGCACGAGAGCGCCGGCGCTAGAACTAAAAGTTCTCCACCATTGGATCAAAGATCCAACGAAGATGATAAATCATCAAATTACAGAATTAAATTCTGTTGAGGAAATATTTCTCGAATCTTTCTAAACAAGAAAGATTACGCTCTGTAAAATAGAGCACCGTTGGATTAAAGATCCAATGGTGATTAAAAAATCACTAAATTACAGAATAAGCTCTGTGTGGAAAATATTTTCCCAATCTTGTTAAAAACAAGAAAAATATCTTCTGTAAAACAGAAGTCCTTGGATTAAAGATCCAACGGTGGATAAAATCTCCAAATCAATTAAGGATCTTTCGATGAGAGATTTCTTTAACTAAATCAGCAAACTTGGCTCCACTATATAAAGGCTCCAAGACTTCAAGTCTTGTACAGAGGAACCCTCCCCCCCATAAACTTCAAGTTCAGAAAGAAGAGCAAGGAAAAAAGAGCTTTAAGAGAGAAGAAAGAAGAACTTTCTTCAAGGTAAATAGAGATCATAGCATCTCATCTGCATACCCAAGGGTTTAACCCTTATAAAAGAACATAGTTCTTTCCCTGGATCTGAGATCCATGAGACAATTCTCCCACAAATGAGAATTTAATTCTCGTAGGGATGAATTTGTTTTTGGGGATTGAAAATTCAGGGGAGAACAAAGAATTGAACTCTTCAGAAAAATGCACAAAGAAAGAAACAGCGCCGAGCCCCCCACATGCCCCCCACGTGGGCGCTGCTTAATAAAGAGTGCTTAGCACTCAGTGGTTGGCGCCTAGCGCCGAGTGCCTCACGTGTCCCTCACGTGGGCGCTGCCCAATAAAGAGTGCCCAACACCGAGTGGTTGGCGCCCAGCGCCAAGCGCCCCACGTGCCCCTCACGTGGGCGCTAATAAAATAGAGAGCGCCCTGCATTCAGTGGTTGGCGCATAGCGCCGAGCGCCCCACGTGCCCCTCACGTGGGCGCTGTCTAACCTAAAGCGCTCTTCCCATAGAGCCCAACGCTATAAAGAGTGTGTAACACTCCATAAAAAACAAAGAAATAGGGTGAGAGTCAGATCCTCATATCAATGCTTAGCATCGTTGCACATAAAAGGGACCGAGTCCAAGTTGACCAAAAGTCCCTAATTCAGATCAACCGAGCCCATGTGCTCATAATTTCTCCAAATTGGTCTTAGTCTCAAACCCGACTACAGATCTCCCAACCGACATTGGTTCAATGTTATATCTTTCCACACCTCTGATACATGTCGTTGTAATTTTTCAACGTCTTCAGAGAGGTGGTGGGTCCCGACAACCAACAATTCTATGGACCATAATGTCCTTAAACTAGCCCTTGGACCATAATGTCCTTAAACTAGCCCATGGACCGTAACGTCCTTAAACTAGCCCATGGACCGTAACGTCCTTAAATTAAAATGATAAAATCCTAATGCTCTTTCGTTGGATCAAAAATGATCCTGAACCCCCGTTAAGTAGATCTTAGTCCAATATTGGATTAACGTATCCTTAACAAATATTTAAGTTGATCTTAATCTCAAACAATGTTAACGATCCTTAAATCAACCCAAACCCAAATCTAAAAAAATACAGATTTGGACTAATCCACGCCCTACGGGCGACCACATAAATTAGTCTCCGTATACAATCCACGGGCAACCAAAAATAAAATAAACACACACGACACGAAGTGACCTTCTAGAGCAGGAGAAAGTGGTTATCGCTACGCGGTAATGTAATTAACAGCATGGGCTTACGCCTGCAGGGAAGAGCGTCCCCACAATCAAAAACCCCTTGCAAACGAGGGGGAATCTGACGAAGTCTGCTACAACAGACACGGTGCCATAAATCAACTTGGCATCTTCGGAGAGGTGGACGGATAAACCCAAATAGCATCTGCCCCCAAAATTCAGGCCAGACATCCTGACGTCCCGGTCGCGTCTTTCGGCGGTAAACAGATTCTGGCACGCCCGGTGGGACCTTTTCCTCTTTCCACTCAACACTTCGTGTATCGTATTTCGCGAACAAATCGCGGTCTGCTATGGTTGCCTGTGGATTCGAGGTACTAAGATTTGGTGTCTTGCTCCCGTGCAGAGAAAAGAAGATCAATGGCTTCCAGCTGCACTAACTGCAACAACAACTCCCGCTTCGTCCCGTCTGGAGGAGTAACTTACGGGCCCCAAGCGGCCTCCATCTTCACAATGCCGGTGGAACAGGTGACACACGCCACCAATGGATTGTTCTTAGGGACCATGCTCCCGCCAATGAGCTTCAACGCTCCAGTGCCGTCACAGAAAGCTCTAAAGAAGTCGGTCTTCGATCGGCTTGCAACTACCACGACCCCTCTCAACGGGTCGTCCAAGTCTATGGCCTAAGTCTTCGACAGGCTGAGCCTAAGCTCAAATGGGCCCGCGAAGAGGCTCGCAATACTGGAGAAGGCTATCCCAACTCTTGCTATAGGTGAAGTCGTCCAAACT
The DNA here is from genome assembly GCA_030015575.1 of Agapanthus africanus. Taxonomy (NCBI): domain Eukaryota; kingdom Viridiplantae; phylum Streptophyta; class Magnoliopsida; order Asparagales; family Amaryllidaceae; genus Agapanthus; species Agapanthus africanus. The sequence goes on along the minus strand of JASDDO010000010.1, from coordinate 394,103,829 downwards.
ACTTCCCCTACTCGAAAGTCAGCCTTCGACGGGTTGACCATTCCTTCCCAGCGGATGTCAGTCTTTGACAGGCTAGCGCCAATAACAGCCTCTCCTCAAAGCAGGGGGCATGACGAAGATACTCTGACGATAAAGGTGATCTCGGCTACACGACATGCTCGACGTCGTCACTAGCGCCGAGTGAGAAAAGCTGGGAGCAACTCTCCCTCTGGAGTTACCCCACAAGCTCCAATGGTGGAAATTGATGTTGTTGTTCCAACTGGGAACAACTTTGAAATGCTCAGGAGGGTGCGCAAGAACTCTCCAACCGCTATATTGAAGAAGTCTCCTCCGCCTGCTGAAAGCGTTACACAGGTGAAGCCAGAACAGCCTCCTCAGCGGTTGTCCTCCAAGATCCACAGTGTCTGGCGGAAAGTACAAGACTCTGTAATCGATAAAGAATACTCTTGCCGACTGAAGAAAACAAAGGCTCGGCAAGTGGAGGACCATCCTGCCATCATGCCACGGAAAGTATCGTCTGCATGGGTGCTCGCTGCAACGGCTCCCTCAACTTCGGCCTCCCACAAAAAGAGAAGGCCAGAGAATCAACCACCACCGGCGACAAATTCTGAGCGTGATGGATCCAAATGCCCCAAGTCTGGAGGCATGGTAATGCACACCGTCTACATGACTTCCGGAAAAGAGGAATTCCGTACTTCCGGGGGTCTCGACCACTTACCCGGTCAGTAACAAAGGCTCAGGAGCAACAACAGAAACTCCAGGAGATGCTAACAAAGATGGCCTCACTTACTGATAGAAGGAAAGCCCGGATGCACCGTCGGATCAATTCCAAGAGCAGGAAACCGACGCCGAGTTCCTCCGAAGAATGCTCGAAAAGAAGATAAAGAAGCCGCTAAACAAGCGGCTAACATAAAACAAATGGCGCTCCTATTTCAAGATATGGCGAGGAGGATGATCCAACCGGACCCTCCAGTTGAAGATCCCCCGATAATCATCGAAGACGATAGAGGGGAGACATCAAATCCTCTTTCGGCTTTATCAGCAGCCAGGGAGGAGACGATCTTGAAAGCTGCGCTTGATGACTACATAGCTCAACAAATATGAGCTCATCAGGAAAGCGAAGCTGCCGGCCAAGTCGTCAGAACTGGGCGACCCTATCCAAGCTAGTACGATCAAATTAAGTACCTTCCAGGATATACGATTCCTAAATTTCACATGTATAAAGGGACAGGCAATCCACATCATCACGTCGCTCAGTTCAGGGCTCTATGCGGTAATACTGGGGGTGACGACAAACTGCTGCTTTTCCAATTCGTCGGCAGCTTACCGGAGACGGCATTTGAATGGTACTCGGAACTTCCGAATGACTCCATCAAAACATTCACAGAAATGGAGTTTCTATTCACCCAGCGTTTCACAAGCGCCAGCGAACGCACCCCGATCACGGTTTTGATCAATGCCAGGGTGAAGCCAGGAGAGACTTGGGTTCAGTATGAAATTCGGTGGCGGAACTTATGGTCGAGATGCGAACAACGCATAGAAGAAGCTCCTGCCATGGGCATGTTCATGGGGACCCTTGATCCGCAGGCAACTATATCCCAATTTATGATGTTCTTCAAGCCGACCACTTTCCAAGCCTTGATCGACAAGCTGGCCCAAATGGACCAGATGGGCCATAAACCGTCCCCCTAAAAAACAGAGCTTCGAAATGAAAAGGGTAAAGGGAAAGCTACCTTCGTCGCCAATGCTCAGTAGCAGGTAAGTGATCCGAAACCAGCTGCTCGCCAAAACGATAAACCGCGATCACTCGGAGAAAAGTTGAGACGTCCTTACTCATTGCCTCGGGATAAAACGAGAAGGCTGTTCGAACCGGCGGTGTGCAACAGGCTCATCACTCTGTCGGATCCGAGACGCCCACTGCAACCGGGAAATGTCAACAATCCCAATTACTGCCCTTACCACCGAATAGTGGGCCACCCAATCGAAAATTGCTTCATCTTCAAAAACTAGGTTGAGGACCAGTACCAACAAGGCAGGTTCACGTTGTCTAAAAACTGGAGGGTAAACCCGCCACAACAGCACGCTCCTAAAGTGGTGGACACGCCGGGGGCATCGTGCTCATTTATAACGGAAACTCCGTGGGAAGTTGTCCTTTCAGCTAAGACCAAAAGAATGTTGAAGGATCTTCAAGAATGTCTGGCAATCAGGTGGAAAAGCCCGCTAGAGCCCGAGATCATTGAGGGGATGCTGAAACCATGCCCAACACCGAGAATTGGTAACGATGGGAAAAACACCCAGGCCCAGCCGTCTAAGTCTTCAAAGAAGAAGAAGAAGACAAAAAAGCCCGCACAGTCTGACGACAAACGCACGGACCTGTAAAAGCATATTGACGCACTGGAAGAATATAATCAGAAGGCACGAACCCCAGTCACACTCCAAGAGTTTCTCAACCCTATCTTTGAGGACAAAGACAGTGACAATGACGAGGGAGATGACTCGTCAGAAAAACCCGAGGATTATGTGGCAAGTTGTCACATGATCTCTCATTCGTCGCTAAATGACAAAGAAGCTCACTCATCATCAGAAGATAACATAGAGGAGATGGGGGCAGGATCGGTACCAAAATCCTTGGAACCGTCAGACAAGATGATTGACATGCTGCTGAACGAAGCTCGTCAGAAGAGCAAAGCTGATTAAGAGCGTGAAATGGCCATATTCGAAAGGGTCAGGCGTCGGCATCAATTTAAAGAAGTCATGGTAGAGATAAGTCACAAAGCACTCCAACCAGATCGAAGCACGCCTGTGGTAGACAAAAGTAGGCTTAAGACGAGGAAACGGTTCGCTAAAGCCCTGTCGATGGGAATGAAGCTGCCACCTTTCGAAGAAAATACTCCCGAGGATACATACCTTGACGAAGCGGACGTTCATCCGAGCTACTGCTTGTACCATCGAAAAGTTACACATCCCACTGAAGAATGCAATGCCTTCAAGAAATGGTGGCAAGGATACGTTGCTCACCGACAACATTTCAAGCAGTTGAAACGCAAAACTCGTCGGGAGCAGAGAAATACGACAGATGAGCACAAAAGAACTGTCGGCAACTGTCACATGGTTGATACCAGGGGATCGCAAGTTCTTACCTTCGAAAGCGATTCTGACGAAGAAGTAGCCCTCGGCCCTCTCTTAAAAGAATCCACTTCAAGAAAAGAGAAAGAGATAAAGAACTGTGAGAATATTCAGCTGCGTAACCGTACGTTGTCCGACAAGAATCTCGGGACTACAAACAAAGGATCGAACAAAAAAGATAAGGAGAAGGAAAAAGTCCCTGAGGATCTCGCCCTCGATGATCGAGTCGTCGAAGAGCTGGCAGCCAAGGACCCGCCTATGAAAAACAAAGTGGATTACAATGTCCTGGCACACCTGAGGAAGATACCCTCATAGCTAAGCATTTTGGATGCCCTTCTGTTGTCTAAAGAGGCACGAGATTCTCTGATCAGGGCATTACAAGAGCCCAAGCAGTTTCAAACTTTCCTTGCCAAAGAAAAGATGAAGGACGAGCTGGAAGAAGTTCACAAAGCTGACATCACTTTCGGCGATGAAGGTTTCCTCCTCGGAACGTGCGAGCACAACCGTCCCCTGTATGTCACTGGGTACTGCCATGTCATTAAGATAGGGAAGATCTTAGTTGACAATGGGTCCTCTGTCAATCTCCTAAATGTGAGGGTGCTAAAATAAATCTGCATGAGCGTTCAGCTCCTCGCTCGAGATAAAATCACCATCTCCGGGTTCGACTCCCAGTCATCACGGACGCTCGGGTCTGTAATACTGACGTTACGCTTTGGGCTGCTCGTTATGCTTTGGGCTGCTCGTCACTGACATCAAATTTCATGTCATTGACGCCAAGACCTGCTACAACGCTTTACTCGGCAGCCTTGGTTACACGAGTACAACATCATCCCTTCTACACAACATCAGTGTATGAAGTATTTCAAAGATAGTCTTGAGTATACCGTGACGGGGGAACTAAACCTATACTCCGTAAATGAAGTCTGAAAGTACGAAGATGCAAAGTATTTCCTACCAGACTTTGAAGACACGGAAAGATGCCATAAACCGGAGAATAAGCAAAAAGCTATCACCACTATTCCGGTCTTCGAGAGCGATTCCGAGGAGGAAGAAGAGATTGTCTATTCAGGACCGCCCTAATGTAACAAGCCGGGGTCATCTACCCCTATTCTGGTCTTTGGCAGTGACTCTGAAGACGAAGTCAACGGAGTGTTCTCGGTCTGTCCATCAATGCAGGCCCTCACTGGAGATGATCAGAGTTTGCAAATCGCCATGGTTTTGCGGCAGCACTACAAAGAGTTTGATGTGCTTGAGACATATAGTGTGCAAGAGCTGCAGATATTCTACGTCTCTCCCAGGCGAAGAGGTGAAAAGGCGATCCTATTCTATCGATCCACGGAGACTAAAGTCGAAAGAGAAGTCTGGCATGGTGCCGATTTTGCACTCGACAGGCTCCAACCCATCCGTCTGCCCAGATACTATACGGAGGGATTGAGAAGGTTATTAAGACGCCAAGGTGTACTCTTCAAGCACACCGCTCGACAAGATCAGTTCTACAACAGGATTTGGAACATCCCCGGAACTTAGCGAAAATTGCCCAATGGAAAAATGGAAATGATTGGGCTTGGATATGTCCAGTCCAAGAAATAGGAGCGATCCATGGCTTCCATGTCATAAATGACCTCGATGAAGAAAGGGATGCTCTTTTAGAAGATGCTGACGTTGAACCAGAACGAGGTCCTGCCATAAAAATACCAAGTCCGTCATTTGAAGAACAGATAGACAAGATAATATGGGAAGCGGGTCAAAAGATCCGGGATGACCACATCCGCGAAATGGCCATTTACGAGAAAGCCAGGACGCAACGTCTCCTTCAGCGGGCCACGGAGGATGACGATGCCCTTCACCGTCATCCCGCCATGCATTCCCTAGGCAAGAAAAATGCCCGACGCGGAGGCAAAAATAAGTTAAAGAACGGAAAAAACGTTCGACAGCGGCGAAGCGGGTCCACGAAGCCATGCGTTCGAGAAAATTTCAGCCGAAATCCATCGCTGATGAAGAAGATGGATCAGGAATATTCCTTCCCTCAAGACAAGACAAAGAAGATATTCGACCTCGTTGTGAAACATCAAATGATTACGCTCCCGGAGTACAAGCATCCCAAACAAGCAAACGAGGTCTATCAACCGGATTATTGCTCCTATCACCGAGCAATAAGACATACTCTTGAAGACTGCATCACCTTCAAAAATTGGGTCAAAGACCAATACCGACTCGGCAGGTTCGCTCTATCCAACAGTTGGAGGGTAGCCCCACCATAAAGGCATGTGCCAAAAGAAACGTATATGGCGAGAGTAGAACCAGTGATAACGCCGTCGGAAGAAGGAAAGCCTGAGAATATGGATGACCTCTCCTGGTGCTTCGAAAATAAAGATGAAGATGAGGTGGTCTCAGAATTTCCACCGGCGCCAAAAGAATTGGAAGATAGGATACACACCACGGCGGACAACCTGAAAAAAATCGACTTGGGGACGGCAAACGACCCGCGACCAATGTTCGTCAGTGAACTGCTGTCTAAAGAGCAGGTGGCTATGCTAAAAGATGTGCTCATGCAGTATAAAGACTGATTCGCATGGAACTATTCCGAGATGCCGGGATTAGATCCAGAAATAGTTGTGCATAAATTGGCAATATCTCTGGACGTCAAGCCAGTCAAACAAGCACCAAGAAGAATGCGTCTCGAACTTGAAATAAGTATCAACGCCGAAGTCAAGAAGCTAATCGATTCCAGCTTCATCCAAGAAGTTTAATACCTTGACTCGATCGCCAACATCGTCCCAGTGATGAAGAAAAATGGGACGGTGCGCATCTACGTGGACTTTCGGGACCTCAACAAAGTATGTCCGAAAGATGACTTTCCCGTACCGGTTACCGAGCTGATGATAGATAACACGTCCACTCACGAAGTCTTCTCCTTCATGGACGGATCATCAGGGTACAATCAAATAAAGATGCATCCCGAAGACCAAAAGCATACCGCTTTCCGGACTCCTCTGGGTATATTTTGCTATAAAGTGATGCCCTTTGGTCTTAAGAATGCTGGCGTCACCTACCAGAGGGCCATGACAAAGATCTTCGATGACCTCATACATGAGATTGTCGAATGTTATATCGATGACCTCGTAGTGAAAAGCAAATCGTACGAGGAGAACCGGGAGCATTTGAAAATAGTGTTCCAGCGTCTTCGGAAATATAATTTGAAGATGAATCCTCTGAAATGCGCATTTGGAGTTTCCTCAGGAAAATTCTTAGGATTCATTGTACGACACCGGGGCATCGAAATAGACCCGTCGAAGATCAAGGCGATTATGGAAATGCCTTTGCCAAGAACTCTTAAGCAATTGCGGTCTCTCCAAGGAAAGCTCGCGTAGATCCGGCGGCTCATAGCTAACCTCTCCGGCAAATTCCGCCCCTACAGTCATCTAATGAAGAAAAGGACCCCGTTCGTTTGGGATCACAAATGCCAAAGCGCACTGGACGATATCAAGCAATATCTGCAGAACCCGCCGGTACTGGCCGCTCCGGTTTAAGGAAAGCCCCTTATCCTGTACACAACAGCCCTTGAAAGTTCTTTAAGCGCGTTATGGTCACAGGAGAATGACCAGGGGAAGGAGAGAGCTCTCTATTATTTGAGTCGAGTTCTCCTGGGGGCAGAAAATAACTACTCCCCCATCGAAAAGTATTGTCTGGCATTGATCTTTGTAGTAATGAAGCTCCGACATTACGCCTTGGCACATGAGGTCCATCTCATATCAAAGGTGGATCTTCTCAAGTATTTGATGTCGAGAGCCATGCTAACAGGAAGGCTTGCCAAATGGGACTTCCTCTTGATGGAGTTCTCTATAGGATATCGACCCCTCAAGGCAGTAAAAGGCCAGGCCATCGCCGACTTTCTCGCTGAGCATCCGATACCTGCCGACTCTCCCTTGAACTGCGAGTTGCCGGATGAACATGCGTTTGACGTAATTGACAGGGAGAAAGAAGGGAATGATACCCGATGGGAACTCTACTTCGATGGAGCGTCCTCCCTGAAGAAGCAAAAGCAAAACACCCCCATGATTAAAGCTGGGGTGCGCCTTATCTTCGTGACTCCACAAGGAGGGATTATGCGTTTTGACCTTTCCTTAACGGAGCCAAGAATAAAAAATGAAGCTGAATATGAAGGTTTGATAGCAAGTCTCGAGATTTCTATCAGCATGGGGATCGAAAACCTCCTCATATATGGAGACTCCCAGCTGGTCGTTAGCCAAGTAAATGGCGACTACCAGATGTGCAAGCCAGAATTAATCAGGTATGGTGAGAGAGTGCAGCAATTGCTGACGCAAATCCCTTCCTACACCCTGGAAAGCATACGGCGTGCGGAAAATAGCAAGGTGGATGCATTAGCCAAGCTCGCTAAAGAACTGGCCGACGAAAACCTTGATGACATAAAGATCATTGTGCAAAGTCGCCGGATTCTCGCACCAGCAGAAATATCTCTGAAGACGTCTAAAGGAGAGGAAGCAACCGAACAAGAGGCCTTCCAATTGGAGGATGAAGAAAGGGCGAAGGATTGGAGAGAAGTCTTCATAGACTATTTCAAATCCCATCGAACGCCCGAAGACGCGTCGTCAAGACATCAGCTCATGAAGCGAGCCCTGTTTTTCGCCTTCGTCAATAGTACTATTTACAAGAGATCATTCGATTGTATATGGCTGAGATGCCTGGGACCAAAAGAAGCAAAAAGGGTCATCCAAGAAACTCATTACGGACTTTGCGGTTCCCATCAAGCCGGGCCAAAGATGAAGCTAAAGTTCAAAAGAATAGGCTATGTTCCCCTCCGAACGGCGGCCGAGACATTAGGACGTCTTAGCCTGATATTCGGGGCAGATGCTATTTGGTTTTATCCGTCCACCTCTCCGAAGATGCCAAGTTGATTTATGGCACCATGTATCGGAGGTTTAGACGGATGCGGCCGATGTAGCAGACTTCGTCAGATTCCCCCTCGGTTAAGGGGTTTTTGATTGTGGGGACGCTCTTCCCTGCACGCGCAAGCCCCTGCAGTTAATTACGCTACCGCATCGCGGTAACAACTTTCTCCTTCTCCAGAATTTCACTTCGTGTCGTGGGTGTTTATTTTGTTTGTGGTTGCCCGTGGATTGTATACGGAGACTATTTATTTCGTCGCCCGTAGGACGTGGATTAGTCCAAATCCGTACTTTCTTAGATTTGGGTTTTGGGTTTTGGTTTAAGGATACATTAGCCATATTTGAGGCTAAGATCAACTTAAACGTTTGTTAAGGATACGTTAGTCTAATTTCCAGACTAAGATCTACTTAACGGGATCATCTAGATCCATTTCCAGTTTAGGGACATGGTGGTCCATTTAATATATGGCCGTCGGGACCCGTCACCTCTCTGACGACGTTGAAGTATTACAACGACATGTGTCAGAGGAGTTCGAAGATGTACCCTTGAACCAAAGTTGATTGGGGGTCTTATAGTCCAATTTGGGACTAAAGTCTGTTTGAATGTTTAAGGATACGTTAGCCATATTTGAGGCTAAGATCAACTTAAATAGGATCGTTTAGATCCGACAAAAGAGCATTTGGGGGCTCTATTGTTCCAGTTTATGGACGTAGTGGTCCATAGGTAGTTTAAGGACATTGCGGTCCATTGCCAGTTTAGGGACATAGTGGTCCATTTAATATATGGCCGTCGGGACCCGTCACCTCTCTGACGACGTTGAAGGATTACAACGACAGGAGTCAAAGGAGCTCGGAGATGTACCCTCGAACCAAAGTTGATTGGGGGTCTTATAGTCCAATTTGGGACTAAAGTCTGTTTGAATGTTTAAGGATACGTTAGCCATATTTGAGGCTAAGATCAACTTAAACGGGATCGTTTAGATCCGACAAAAGAGCATTTGGGGGCTCTATTGTTCCAGTTTAGGGACGTAGTGGTCCATAGGTAGTTTAAGGACATTGCGGTCCATTGCTAGTTTAGGGACATAGAGGTCCATTTAATATATGGCCGTCGGGACCCGTCACCTCTCTGACGACGTTGATGGATTACAACGACATGAGTCAAAGGAGCTCGGAGATGTACCCTCGAACCAAAGTTGATTGGGGGTCTTATAGTCCAATTTGGGACTAAAGTCTGTTTGAATGTTTAAGGACACGTTAGCCATATTTGAGGCTAAGATCAACTTAAACGGGATCGTTTAGATCCGACAAAAGAGCATTTGGGGGCTCTATTGTTCCAGTTTAGGGACGTAGTGGTCCATGTTCCAGTTTAGGGACATAGGGGTCTATTTGTTTAAGGACGCTTGAGTCCGGGAGTTTAAGGACGCTTGAGTCCGAGAGCTGGTTTAAGGACGCTTGAGTCCGGGAGTTTAAGGACGCTTGAGTCCGTGAGTTTAAGGACCCCACAACCCGTATTAATGTGTAGTTGTCGGGACCCATCGCCTCTCTGGCGTCGTTGAAGGATTACAACGATAGGTGTCAGAGGAGTTTGGAGATGTACCCTTGAACCAGATGTAAATTGATTTAGGAGAGCAGCTGTGCTCAGTTAATTTAATTTGAGGACTTACGGCCATGATTGGGCTAAGTCCAGTTAAAAAAAAGTTCAACGCTTTTATTTATCTTTGGCCTATCAGGCCTGTGTTAGGGCTTTGCCCCTTTAAATAATGCATTGCATTTTCTTTTTTATATTGTTTGGGCTTTTCCCATTTATAAATGAGGCAGAACACCAATTTTGTCTGGGCTCTGCATTTTATTTGGGCTCTGCCCTTTTTATAAAAGATGCAGAGCATCAATTTTACTTGGGCTCTGCCTTTTTATTGCATTGCAATTTATTTTGGCCTACTAGGCCTTTTTGATTTGGGCCTGGCCCTTTAGTACACAATGCATTGCATTTGTCAGGCGCTTTGCGCCAATCAATAAGCGCAAGCGCTTGCGGTGATGTCACGTGTCACGCAAGCGCGGTGCGCTGCGCTTGCGCTGCTGACACGTGGCGCGCTCTGGTGAGTTGCGCCAATTCCAGAGAGCAAGGCTCTATTTCAAAAGCGCATAGCGCAAGTGGCTCAGATGCTGACACGTGGCGCTCTCTGGTGGCTTGCGCCAACCCAAGAGCGCAACAGTGCAGTTTTGCAAGTGCAAGGCACTATTAACTTGAGAATCTTTAGATTCCAGAACCAATGGTTCACAAAAGAAGTGCAAAGCACTGTTTGATTTCTTGATCCAATTTAGATCAAAGAAAACAAGTGTTTCTTATTTTTCTTGATCTCAGAGAACCAATGGTTCATAAGTGCAAAGCACTATTATTATTTTTTTTGTTTTTTATTGAAGATCATTGATCTTGTTCTTAGATCAATGATCTATTAGAAGAAATTCTTCTATCTTAAAGTTTTTTTTTACCTTCTTCTTCTTGAATTTTCTTCAGAGATTTCTCTGTTTGAAATTTTTGATTTCTCACCAAATGTTGATGATCTTTTGAATTGGGGTCTAGGGGTCTTTATATAGTGCCCATAAATTTGTTAAGTTTGTTAAAGAGATCCTTCTCTGAGTGATTTGGGGAATTTTCCCCACCGTTGGATCTTTGATCCAAGGGCTTCTGTTTTACAGAAGACAATCTTTTTGTTTTAACAAGAACAGAAGAATCTAACTAGAATTTAATTCTGTTTGGCGCAAACCCCCCAGTGCATGACACGTTCAAGCAGCGCACAGCACAGCGCAACTGCGCTTGCGCAACTGCGCTATCAAGCGTCGTACAGCGCAACTGCGCTGACACGTGTCGCGCAGCGCAACTGCGCTTGCGCAACTGCGCTGACACGTGTCGCGCAGTGCAGCACTTGCGCCACTGCGCTGACACGTGTCGCGCAGCGCAGCGCTTGCGCAACTGAAGCGTTGCTTCCTTTAATTTTTGTTTTAAATAGAGCCTTGCTCTGATTGGGCGCGCTGCCTTGGGCGCTGCGCTCCCTGCGCTGGAGTGTCTGATTTTGACACGTGGCGCTCTGCACGCAGCGCAGGGGATCTGAAGCGTTGCTTCATTTATTTTAACTTTAATTTTCAAAGCAGAGCTTTGCTCTGATTGGGGGAAACAGAAGCGTTGCTTCGTCTTCCGCCTTGGAGTTTGAACAGAGCTTTGCTCTGATTGGGGTAAACAGGCTATTATTGGCCCACGATGATTCAGGACTGCCTCGAATACGCGAAGCAGTGTCACTCATGCCAAATTCATAGGGACTTCATCCACCAGCATCCAAATCCGCTACACCCAACAGTGGCTAGCTGGCCGTTTGAAATGTGGAGAACCGATATAATTGGGCCCATCGAACCAACGTCATCCGAAGGACATCGGTTCATATTGGTGACAACTGATTATTTCTCTAAGTGGGCAGAAGCAGTACCGCTAAGAGAAGTGAAGACAGAGAATATTCTCCATTTCTTCAAGACACACGTCATCTATCGGTTCGGCACTCCGTGACGGATTATCTCTGTAACGGGCCGGCCTACAGAAGTCACAAAATCAGCCGCTTCGCACAACAACATAATATAGACTGGAGATACTCTTCGGTCTATAATCCCAGAGCTAACGGTCTAGCTGATGCTTTCAACAAGACCTTGACGAAGATCATAAAGAAGACGGTGTCCAGAAACAAAAAGGACTGGCACGAAAAACTACATGAAGCTCTCTGGGCTTATCGGACCACGTTCAAAACGGCCATAAATATAACGCCATTCGCGTTGGTATTCGGCACAGAAGCGGTACTCCCCCTCTAGATAGAGCTACCCTATCTACGAGTGGCGGTTGATTACGAGCTGACAGACGAAGAGAATGCTCATCTTCGGCTTGAAGAGCTAGACACCCTCGACGAAACTCGTCTCATGGCGCAACAAAACTTGGAGGCCTACAAAGCAAAGATGACACGTTCATACGAAAGATTGACTGGGCCGAGAACATTCCACCAAGGCAAACTCGGGCTAGTTTTCAAAAGACCTATGATCCCCAATCATGCCAAACAGGGGAAATTCGAGCCAAATTATGAGGGCCCGTACATAATAGACAAAGTCTACCAAGGTGGGGCTTACTTGCTCATGGATATGCATGGCGAAAGACCCTTTCGGCCAATAAACGGCCGATTCTTGAAGAAGTACTATGACTGACGAGTCACGACTCAGGTTAATGATAGATGACGACGCCTATGTCCGCTCGCTATCTTCTTGAGTCAAGACTCTAAAAGTAGTATCCAACGATACCCCGTCCCAAACACGGAAAACAACGGAGCGAAACATCCCTAAAATAACAACGGAGTGAAACGTCCCTAAACTAACAACGAACCGAAACGTCCCTAAACCACTACGAACCGCGGCATCCTTAGGCTAACGCGGAAAAAAAAACGGTACGTCCATAAGCGAAATGGGCACGGATGAAAACCCGAAAGGACTCCGTGAGTAAAAACAGCAGGGCTACTGGCGAGTTTGTGAAAACCCGAAAGGGTGCAGACTCATAAAAAATTTCCTGTCCACTTGCAAGGTCCTCTCGACCTTGTAAGGAGAAAATACCCGTGTGAGATCCTTACGACTCACAAGGGAGCAAAACACTTAGGAATCCTCACGATCCCTAAGGAGAAATTACACTTACGAGATACTCACGACTTGTAAAGAGAATTTCCCCCATATGAGACCTTCACAACTCACAGGATTCAAAAGTCTTAAGATACAGGGACCTGAACCTGTTCTTAAGCCATCATATCCCCTAAACTGCCCTACAGGCGGTCAATATTAACCCTTGTATACAATCCACGGGCATAAATAAGCATTCCCTCACCCAGTTCCATCAATGGTGTGAAATTCCCCTATTTGGTGAACAACACTTGCAGGTCCTCTTGACTTGAAGGGAGAAAATGCTCTTGTGAGATCCTTACGACTCTCAAGAGAAAACGCACTTAGGAGTCCTCATGACCTATAAGGAGAAATTACACCTACGAGATCCTCACGACTCGTAGGGAGAAATACCTTTATGAGACCCTTACAGCTCACGAAGTCAAAAGCCTTAGTCGTCGGTACCTAACCCTGTCTACTAAGCCACCTTTATTCGATAGCGGCGAAGGAAAATGATGATTCGCTCCTGGCAACGTTTCAGTAGTAGCGATATTGATGCCTAAATTGGTAACAAATTCCAAGTCCTTTCATGGAAAGTGATGATTCGCTCCCAGTAATATTCCAGTCGCAGCGATGCTGATGCTAAGATTGATATCATATCTCAAGTCCATACTCGCAACAAAATCAGCGAGCCAAAAATACATATAAAAATAACCGAAATGATTGGGCAACTCGTAATACAAAGCAGCGAGTAAAAAGAAAAATAGCCGAAATGATTGGGCAATCGCGACTTTCGCGATATAAAATGAAAGAATGAAACTTTTGCCCTACATGCGAGTCCATACTGACCTCTGTATACAATCCATGGGCATAAATGAAATGGGAGCCACATTTCCCAACAGACTCTATCAAAGGGAGAGTCAGATCTCGACGGCAATATCTGCATCTCAGAAGATCAACACGGCATTCCTTCTCAACACCACAGAAAGCGAAGCAAGTCAACCCCGACACCGCAGAAAGCGAAACAAGTCAGCCAATGACCTCCCCGCCGGAACAATGCTCCGTCTCGGAAACAAGTCAACCAATGACCTCCCCGCCGGAACAATGCTCTGTCTCGGAAACAAGTCAACCAATGACCTCCCCACCGGAACAATGCTCCATCTCGAAAATAAGTCAACCAATGACCTCCCCACCGGAACAATGCTCCGTCTCGGAAACAAGTCAACCAATGACCTCCCTGCCGGAACAATGCTCCGTCTCGGAAACAATTCACCAATAATCTCTCGATTCGTCTCGACCCCCAGAGAAATCAGTGTCCCTGCGCAAACATCTCAATCCGTAAAAAGAAACTCTCTTGTGAGATCCTTACGACTCTCAAGAGAAAACACACTTAGGATTCCTCACGACCCCTAAGGAGAAATTACACCTACGGGATCTTATCGACTCGTAGGGAGAAAAGTCTTTATGAGACCCTCACTGCTCATAAAGTTGAAAAGTCTTAGGCGGCAAATCTGAACCTGTCTTCTAAGCCATCACTGCTCTGCAAAGGAGATCAAGATAGACTATCTACAAAATACATTTGCCAAAGTGACACACCCATATAAAATGAAGGATGCCTTTTATTTATGAATTCAAGTGAATACAAAATACATTTCATAAAGGAATCAAAATGAATACATGTTATTCATAAACCGCAAGTTTACAGAAAAAAAAGGGGTACAAAGACGGTTATTGAGGAGGAAGCGTCTTCAACAAATCAGCCAGCTGCTCGCGCGCTCCTCTCAATCCTTTCTCGTAATCGGCCGCCGCGGCCAACTTCGCTTCGACTTGGGCCCGTTGTCGCAAACAAGACGAAAGCTTTTCATCGGTTCCTAGCATGGCAGCTTCGCAGTCCTGCATGACCCGCTTGGTAGAGTCAAGCGTCCGTCTCAGCATCAACCCATCTGAAATGCATCGCTGGAGATTGTCGAAGACAGCGTTTAACTGCGCAGCATTCGCTTCAACCTGGGCGCGTAACCGGGAAGATTCGCTTGAAGCTACTTCATGTTCCTGCCTCAGGATCGCCTCTTGTTCAAAATGGCGGATGAAAGGAACACTACTCTCGACCCACGCAGCCCGTTGGGAGTTCGAAGCTAATACTTCAGGAGCGAGACGCTTGAGCTCAATCTCGTGCAGGCAAGACTCGATCTTTCTGCAGTAATCAACCCAAGAGCTGACGAGATCTTCATCATGGAAGTTCATGAGTTTCGCCAGCATTGGATTGACTTCAACAGCAAAATTCATAGCAGAACTGAGGGCCTCGGCATCGAGATCTTCGATGAATTCGCTCAACATTCGCCGTCTATTCGCAGCGCCCCTGGAAGATGTGCGTTTAGCAAAAGGCCCTGCCGGCATTGGGATGCGAGAATCAAAGGGGATGGAGCCAGTGCGATTGCTGCAAAACAAATTATGGTCAAATGTCGACTCGGGAGGTAAAGAAAATACACGAGCGATGGAGTCTACTATACCGGCTGTGGAAGGTGGCAAAATTGGGAGTACTGGAGGCGCGGCTATTCTCACGTCTCCTCCTCCGGTCCGTGACGCTGCAATCAATATAAAGAAGACTTAGCAACAATACGGATATTCATAAAAGAAAGAAGGAGACAATAGCTGAAGGATATACTAACCAGTACCAGGAGGCGGAATGACTTCCGACTGGAAGGAGAAATGCGGGTTCAGCACCTGATATAGATGGTCAAAAAGGACTCCTGCAAAGTTATGACAATAAACTGTCAATACAAGGAGGATGGTACCCATAGTGAAACCGATAAATCGCAAAGCTATACCTTCCAGCATTTCAGAGGACATAGGAGAAGGCGAGAGAACAACAGCCGTCAGGGCAGCGACTAGAGGTGCTTCAGATGGAACAATCTCAGCGTTCACTACACCTACAAACAAAATATCATCAGAGGGAGCTGAATGGGATTGAGAAATGAAAAGAGAACAGTGACCCAAGACCTACCTGATGGGTCATCAACCAAAACCGCGACGGAAGCATCACCAGGCGTAGCGGCTTCTTCTCTCTCTTTCAGAGGAGTAGTTTCTACGCCTATGGCTTCATCCCCTGATTCGATGAGGGTCATCGTGATGCTTGCGACGCCCGCCGATACCAGGGAGCCACACGGGGAAAGAGCGGCGGTTTGGACAGTCCCAGATTCCAGAGAGAGTGTAGCAACTTCAAGCACGGTAACCGCTATGGTTTCACTCGTCATTCCATTGCCAAGACTTGGTCCCTGCATAAAATGCATATGCCAAAATTCGAAGATCAAGTTCTAGTAAAAGACTCAGCGTTACGTTACCTTGGAGCAGCTTTTCGGTTTCTTCCCGAGCCGTGCGCGCAACCTGTCTACGGGCGGCAGACAACGCAGAGGGAACATCCGCCAAAGGAGTATCAGCAAGCGGAATGATGCTTGAGCCTGCACCCACGGCAAAACTGGCATCGCGTTCCCTCGCCACATGCTTCCTACGCTTCCTTTCGGTCTGAGCAGTGAGAAGCGATCTCCTCAAGACCTCTGATAAGGGGACGTCGTCGTCCGAACAAGCTCTACCTCTGGAGCCGTTACGGAATCCTTCATCGGCTGCTTTAGCAAAGCCTCCTGCGGGGACGTTGGGAGGGCTGGGGCCACAACTGCTGGCTCCGGAAGTTTTGCCGCATCGCTGCTCGGGATCGGCACTACACTTGGAATAACTCGAGTCAAGGTAGTCTCTGCAACAAGATGAAAGAAAGGGTCAGAGCACGAATAAAGAAAGGAATAAAGGCATAATGAACGGAATTTTACCAAGGCCCAAAGAAGCGCGGAGCCTCTCTTCCTCTTCGAATGTCTTGAGGGAAGTCGCGAGAGCCTCTTCGGCAGAAATACCTGTTGAAGAAGAAAGCGTCAGTAGAAGCATAATAAAAGAAGATAGCCGCGGAAGAATGTAACTGAATTATACCTGATTTCACGATAGTGATCAGTGCCGCTTCATCGCGAGCAAGTCGCTCGGAAGCCACAAGGGCAGCCTGAAGACCAGTATCATCCGCAGGCGCGATGAATAAACCCTTATTGGTCCTATACTCGCACAAACCCTCGCTGTAAGGGGCATGTGGCTCCTGGCCAAATGTGACATCAGCAGAAAACATCGACTTCTTCTTCTTTTGCGAGCGAGGACCGGAAGCCGATGATAAGAGCTTGCGCTTAACGAGAATTTTTAGGCGGCGGGTCCCCATTTCTACATAATGCCAGACTTTGGGAATGCTGCAGCTATCGTTTCTATAGGAACACGGGGTGGAGGCTTCTTAGGAAAGGCGCGCGGGACCGCAGCCACATCAGCTTCTCTTAAGGAAGGATGAACAGTGGTCCGTCGCATTAAGGGGACACCTGGATTACCAGCAGGGACCGCACCCATCGCATGATGGTACCACGCCACGTATGTGTTCGAGGCTTTCGGAACGTAGCCTGGCTCACTGATTAGAAATTTGGACCCATTATTTAGCCGCATGAAGTGGTGCAGCGCACTGCGGATACCCTCTTCCGTAGCAACCGGCTCGGCTAAAAAAGCCTCAAGCGGGACACCCTGATCGTAACCCGACTGTTGAGCAAAACGGTGCGGGTTATACCTCATGAACAATGCCGAGGCGCCCTGTCTGAACACTAGAAAGCCTGGCCTGATTGAATACAAATGCAGAATCTCCCGAGCCTTCAACGTAGGAGCCTCTTCTTTGAAGGTATCGCGTAGCGGCTGCACCGTTTTACTGGACTCCTTGCTGATAGTTAAAACCCTATCGAAGAAAGTCATGCTATCCCCGACCATACGCGTACGAAGGACCAGACGCTGAGCCTCTCGCTGTGACGGATCTAAAGCAGAAGCGTCAACTAGAAACATAACCCGGGGGAAATTATAACTGTCATAGAAACGGGGCCGTTTCTGGACTCCAAAAGCGCCAAGCACATGCAGCTCGATCCACGACGTGAAATAGTGCAGCGGGGGATGTACGGGTTGTACCCCCGGCTAAGTGGTGTCTGCTGCTAAGCTTAGGCCATGATACAGGTGAGCTAGCCCAGCGATCCCGACGGCCACTCGCGTCCCGGCAACCATTCGGTGAGCCGGGTAGAAGACAGATGGCCTCATATAGCGAGGGTGCATTGGGAGCACAAAATAGCTTAACCATAGGCCGATGAACCCTAATAAGAATGTCTCTTCGTCGACGTCTGAAGTTGCGAGCTCTGCAAAGGGGACGACCAGGGTGTCTGGGATGAAGAAATTCTTTTGATCCGCTTCCGCTGTCGGCTGGTTGTCCAAGCCAAAACCAAAAGGATCATCAAGCTTGGTGAATTTCGTGGCTTGTTTTGACAAGACATCCGGGCGAAGAAAGCGGGCAATGAAATCCGTGAAGCTAACTCCGTGCCCTCCGGACTCGAGAAACAGACTCTCGTAAATTTTCAACATCTTGATTAGACTCGGGAATCGATGTTGAATAACATTCTCCGGAGTGAGACCCATCACCACTGATTTGGTGGCGAAGATGTACTCGTCAGGGGGAAGTATTTCCTCATAATGTTCCCCTCTGACGGGTAGGCCCGAAATTTCTACAAACTCCTCCAAGGAGATCGAAACCTCCCGGTCCGATAAAAGAAAGGTGTGAGTCGGGATATTCCACTATTCCAAGAAAGCCTTGTCCACCATACGTGAGGCGCAGGATGCTGGAAAAGAGACGCGTAGATAGCGGGGTACAACCCGAGCTTTAGCGGCAGCGACTTTTTGGCCGACAAGATGTATCGAGCCCAATGCAAGTATCCGGCTGAAAGGCGAGGAGTCAAGCCTATCATGTATACCTGTCCCTAAGGGCGCGACTCTCCTTGACATATGCGCCGTCCTAGAATATCTAAAACCATCGACGGCTGTACAGGTATCGAGCCCATAGAGGGCTGGAGGCGACCCTCCGTTGTCCAGTTAACCTCCTCCACAGCGTAATTCACCTGGGGCGAGTCGACATAATGAATGGAAGAAAATGGCTCTGAAGGCGCCGCACAAGAGAAACTGCGCCGACCCCGAATAATTTGGTTGTACCACAACCCCCATAAATGAAGAGACTTCTGCTCCGGGTCGTGATCTTTAATCAGTGCAAAAACTTGCCGATCCACGGGCGCGTCGACGTATGCACTCTCTGGGCGAACAAATGGGAAAGAAGAGTCAAAAGACATAGTACCTGCGCGAAAAGAAATGAGGGTTAGATGTCAATACTACATTACAAATTCTGACATTTAGAATTTTAAATTTGTACCACACTGCAATGCAGGAAAAAGGGACCGAGGGGGATCCACAAAATCAAAGTGACGGCTCATCATTGATGAGACAGTCAATCATTAAGGAGGAAATCCTAAAAAGATTCTCATTTAATGAGAAATTCATTGGGCCAAGGAGTTAAACTCCCTCGAGAGCAGTGCTCTGCAAACAGAAATTACATCTGTTAACTTTAATTATGAGGGGAATAAAAATTCCCCAAAATTTCTAATAGCCATGCTCTGTGAAAACGATGGAGCTATCCATCAGAACCCTAAAAAGCAAAGCTTTTTGCAGAGTAAAAACTCCAAGATCTTTAAGATCTACAAAACGAACTCTAAGAGTTCATCATAGAGATGAACAGTGTACTAATTAATGGGTTAAGTAACCCTAAAAATCCATTTTAAGATCTATGATCTGAGAAGAGCAAAGCTCTGTTAATGGGTTTGATCCTTACCAAATTTGGGCAGAGTTCTAACCTTAAAAGGTATTTCCTTGGGCAGAGATCTAAACTCTGAAGGGAGAATTAAAGTCTCAGAAATAAGAAAGGAAGAAGATGAACAGAAGTCATCTCAATGGCCAAAGGCCCTACTTATAGGCACTGGAAGACGATCCAACTTCCAAGATGATCCAACGGTGGAAAGGTTGCCACCGCTGCACTCACGTGTGAGCCACGTGAGCGCAACGGTAGGGGGGGCATTTGTTTCCCCCCAATAAGAGAGCAAGGCTCTGTTCAAAATTTGAACTGAGGCAGCGCCTCACATGCGAAGCACGAGAGCGCCAGCGCCAGAAATTAAAAACTCTGAGGCAGCGCCTCACGTGCAAAGCACGAGAGTGCCGGAGCCAGAACTAAAAGTTCTCCACCATTGGATCAAAGATCCAACGAAGATGATAAATCATCAAATTATAGAATTAAATTCTGTTGAGGAAATATTCCTCGAATCTTTCTAAACAAGAAAGATTACGCTATGTAAAACAGAGCACCGTTAGATTAAAGATCAAATGGTAATTAAAAAATCACCAAATTACAGAATAAGCTCTGTATGGAAAATATTTTCCCAATTTTGTTAAAAACAAGAAAAATATCTTCTGTAAAACAGAAGTCCTTAGATTAAAAATCCAACGGTGGATAAAATCCCCAAATCAATTAAGGATCTCTCAATGAGAGATTTCTTTAACTAAGTCAGCAAACTTTCCTCCACTATATAAAGGCCCCAAGACTTCTAGTCTTGTACAGAGGAACCCCCCCATAAACTTCAAGTTCAGAAAGAAAAGCAAGCATAAAAGAGCTTTATGAGAGAAGAAAGAAGAAGAACTTTCTTCAAGGTAAATAGAGATCATAACATCTCATCTGCATACCCAAGGGTTTAACCCTTATAAAAGAACGTAGTTCTTTCCTTAGATCTGAGATCCATGAGGCAAGTCTCCTACAGATGAGAATTTAATTCTCGTAGGGATGAATTTATTCTTGGGGATTGAAGATTCAGGGTAGAACAAAGAATTGAACTCTTCAGAAATATACACAAAGAAAGAAACAGCGCCGAGCGCTTCACGTGCCCCCCCACGTGGGCGCTGCTTAATAAAGAGTGCTTAGATCTCAGTGGTTGGCCCCGAGCGCCTCACGTGTCACTCACGTGGACGCTGCTTAATAAAGAGTGCCTAGCACTCAGTGGTTGGCGCCCAGCGCCAAGCGCCCCACGTGCCCTTCACGTGGGTGCTAATAAAATAGAGAGCGCTCTGCATTCAGTGGTCGGCGCCTAGCGCCGAGCGCCCCATGTGCCCCTCACGTAGGCACTGTCTAACCTAAAGCGCTTTGTCCATAAAGCCCAACGTCACAAAGAGTGTGTAACACTCCATAAAAAACAAAGAAATAGGGTGAGAGACAGAGCCTATATCAATGCTTAGCATCGTTGCACATAAAAGGGACCGAGTCCAAGTTGACCAAAAGTCCCTAATTCAGATCAACCGAGCCCATGTGCTCACAATTTCTCCAAATTGGTCTTAGTCTCAAACCCGACTACAGATCTCCCAGCCGACATTGGTTCAAGGGTACATCTTTCCACACCTCTGATACATGTTGTTGTAATTCTTCAACGTCTTCAGAGAGGTGGTGGGTCCCGACAACCAACAATTCTATGGACCGTAATGTCCTTAAACTAGCCCTTGGACCGTAATGTCCTTAAACTAGCCTATGAACCGTAATGTCCTTAAACTAGACCATAGACCGTAACGTCCTTAAACTAAAACGATAAAATCCAAATGCTCTTTCGTTGGATCAAAAATGATCTCGAACCCCCGTTAAGTAGATCTTAGTCCAATATTGGATTAACGTATCCTTAACAAATATTTAAGTTGATCTTAATCTCAAACAAGGTTAACGATCCTTAAATCAACCCAAACCCAAATCTAAGGAAATACAGATTTGGACTAATCCACGCCTTACGGGCGACCACATAAATTAGTCTCCGTATACAATCCACAAGCAACCAAAAATAAAAGAAACACACATGACACGAAGTGACCTTCTGGAGCAGGAAAAAGTGGTTATCGCTACGCGGTAACGTAATTAATTGCATGGGCTTGCGCCTGCAAGGAAGAGCGTCCCCACAATCAAAAACCCCTCGCAAACGAGGGGGAATCTGACAAAGTCTGTTACAACGGCCGCATACGTCCAGATCTCCGATACACGGTTCCATAAATCAACTTGGCATTTTCGGAGAGGTGGACGGATAAACCCAAATAGCATCTGCCCCTAAAATTCAGGCCAGACGTCCTAACGTCCCGGTCGCGTCTTTCGGCGGTAAACACGGAACTCGGACGTGTTCGCCTGGGCGCCCGCCGACATGCCTGGGATCGACCCTAAGGTAATATCACATAAGCTCGGGGTCGACCCGACGGTCCGACCCGTCAGGCATAAGAAACGAAGCTTTGCTCCGATCAAGAAAAAAGCGATCGAGGACGATGTTGATAGGCTGCTTGCAGCCAACTTCATTCAGAACGTAGCATACCCGGAATGGTTGGCGAATATGGTCATGGTCAGAAAGGTAAGTGGGAAGTAGCGCATATGCGTCGACTTCACTGATCTCAACAAGACTTGCCCGAAAGACAACTATCTCCTCCCTCGGATAGATCAGCTCGTCGACAGTTCGACAGGCCACGAGCTACTCAGTTTTATGGATGCTTTCTCCGGCTACAACCAGATCCGTATGAACCCGGTAGATGAAGAGCTCACCGCATTCATAATGGACCAGGGGGTATATTGCTATAAATTGATGCCCTTCGGTCCCAAAAATGTCGGGGCTACGTACCAACGCTTGGTCAACAAGATGTTCAAACCGTAGATCGGGAGGAACATAGAGGTTTACGTCGACGACATGCTCGTTAAATCGACCTCGCCAGATGAGCACGCCAAAGATCTGAGCGAGAATTTCGACGTCCTCCGCAAGTACAAAATGAAACTGAATCCCGCCAAGTACGCGTTCGGGGTCACAAACAGAAAGTTCCTCGGATTCATGGTTTCCCATCGAGGAATCGAGGCTAACCCGAAGAAAATCAGCGCCATCCTCAATATGGCCGTGCCAAATACCAATGTCGAAATCATGCGGCTCATGGGGAGGGTAGTCGCCCTGAGTCGTTTCATGTCAAGATCCGGCGAAAAGTGCCTCCCATTCTTCAAATCCCTGAGGAAGATCCTAAGGTTCTAGTGGTCGGAGGAGTGTCAGATCGCTTTCGAGCAATTGAAAATGCACATGCCAACTCCCCCACTACTCACTTGGCCAGTCGAAGGAGACGAGCTATCACTATATCTAGCGGTGTCCGATCAAGCTGCAAGCTTGGTGCTCTTCCGAGAGGTCGAAGGAGTCCAGGGGTCGTTCTACTATGTAAGCTATATCTTTAAGGATGCGGAAACAAGGTACCCGGCCATAGATAAGATTTTCTTGGCGCTTATAGTGGCCTCAAGGAAACTACGGCACTACTTCCAGGCACACACCATCCTCGTTCTCATTGAGTGCCCTTTAGGGGCCATTCTCTCCTCCCCTGAGTCTTCTGGTTATTTAGAGAAGTGGAGGTAGGAGTTATCCCAATTCGATATCAAATACCGCCCGATACAGGCTATCAAGGCGCAAGCCCTGGCTGATTGTATCTTCGAATGCACTATCCCCAACAAGGAGGCGGTGGCCGTGCCGGCCCCCGGATCTCAACCCTCGATCGAAGAGAGGCCCGACTCCATCCCCGATTGGGTCCTTTACGTCGATGGGTCATTAACCGAGGAGGGCTGTGGTGCAGGAATCGTCATTCGAGGTCCAAACGAAGAAGAGATGGAGTATTCTTTGAAGCTCGGGTTCAAAGCCTCAAACAACGCAGCAGAGTACGAGGCTTTGCTGGCTGGACTACGAATCGCCTCCGGAGTAGGGCTGAAGATGATCCGAATCCGCAGTGACTCCGCCCTGGTCGTTGGCCAAGTGATCGGCCGTTTCGAGGCACGGGAACCTCTGATGGTGAAATACTTAGACGAGGTAAGAAGACTACGAAAGGACTTCGACAAAGTTCAAGTTGAGCAGATCCCCCAGCACCTAAACGCCCAGGCCGACGCCCTGAGCTAGCTAGATTCCTCCTACACAGCCAACGACAAGAGAAATATCCTCTTTGAGGTCTTGCCACAGCCCAGCGTGGAAGATGGAGCGACACCACTCTAAGTCTACACGGCCCGGGAAGAAGGCCGGGATTGGAGGAAGCCCCTCGTGGAATTCCTGAAGGAGGGTACGCTCCCAGACGATCGAAGGGAAGTCCGGCTCCTCCGAGCCAAAGCCAGCCATTTCGTTTGGAGCAAAAGGAACCTCTACAAGAAATCCTCACTAAACCCCTGCTTCGGTGCGTCGATCCCTACGAAGCCAACTATGTCCTCCGTGAGGTTCAGGAAGGGGTCGGCGGAGCACATCAAGGGGCCCGCACCTTAGCCCAGAAGACACTCCTCTAAGGGTACTATTGGCCGACCATCTATCAGGACGCTCAGAAGCTCGTCAGAAGGTGCAAGAGCTGCCAACTCCATGGCAGCATACCCCGCCTTCCGGCTACCGAGCTAACGGCCCTAACTTCCCCCTGGCCGTTTGCCCAGTGGGGAATGGACATGATAGGCCAATTCCCTACTGGTACGGGCGGGCATAAATACATCTTCGTCGCGATGGACTACTTTACTAAGTGGATCGATGTCGTCCCCATCAGAAAACCGAACGCCACCACGACCATCAAGTTACTGCAGAACAACATAATATTCCAGTTCGAGATCCCGAGGTGTATCATCACCGACCATGGGACGAATTTCGAAAACGAAAAAGTTAAAGGGTTCTACAGCGAATACCATATACTGATGAAGTTCGCCGCGGTCGCGCACCCCCAGTGCAACGGGCAGGCCGAGGTCGCTAACCGGGAAGTCATTCGAGGTCTTCGAGATCACCTGGAAGGACGACAGGGTAGTTGGGTCGACGAATTACCCCGAGTCTTATAGGCCTTGCGCACATCGAAGAAGGCCCCCACTGGAGAGACCCCCTTCAACCTCTGCTACGGCACCGAGGCGATGGTCCCAGCAGAGATCGGGTTGCCCAGTTACAAGGTCGAGCACTTCGACGACGAAGCAAACACCTCGGCCATCCGGACTAATTTGGACATCTTGTTGGAGAAGCGGGACCGGGCACAGATCAGAGCTGCCGCTTACCAACAACAGACTTCCCGCTACTATAATGCACGAGTCAAGCATCACGCCTTCAAAACCGGAGATTTGGTCCTAAGGCGGAATGAGTTCGTTGATCAGGGCAAGTTGCACAAGTTTTCTCCAAAGTGGGACGGCCTGTTCCTCGTCTCCGAAGTCTCTAAAGTGGGACGGGGCCTATCACCTACAAGATGCTACAGGTCGTAAATTTCCATGGCCTTACAATGCCGAGAAGCTCAAGTTGTACCTTTGAAAAGTGTATCTATGAATACATGTTTCTTCTTTGACAAAGTGATGTAAATTTTTCTAAGTTTTTTAATAATAAGAAGGAACTTCCCCTATGTGTTTCCCTCTTCCTCGGTTCAAAGCTCACGGATTTCGTTTCACAAAAATACTCAAATGCACCCAGAAGACAAAAAGGAAACAATAGAACATCGTAAAAAGGCGAGCTTTATTTATTTATCAAAAGGTATTATGGGCTCCTCAGCCTTACATAAAAATTGAAATTACAAAATAGGGGGAACGGGGTCAAGGAAGCACAACTGGTGATACTCCGTGGAGATCTCCGCCAGACGAGACCTTGCCTCTTCAGCCTTCTCCCGCTGATGATGCCCACGAACTCGGGACGCCACGGAAAAGCCGGGCCCTCCATCTGCCGAGCCCTGGCTTGCGATCTGTCTCTTTTGGAAGCACTTTAAAATAAGGGCCAAAGATCGGTCGTGCCTGCTCTTCGAGATGAGGCCGAGCACATAGATCGTACGCATCTTGTCGAGCGCCTCATCCAGTAGCTCCTCGGAGAGGGGGTTGTACAACCCCGAGGACCTCCTCCAGATTGTGTACATCAGCAATTGGAGGAGGGACGACCAACGAGGAAGAAGACGGCCGATGTGGTCCTCGATGCATTGGACCACACCCCGGTATTTATCCTCGGAAATGGACTGGTAGTACAGGTAGACGTCATCGGGAGTGATGATCTCTTCAATCGCGTAGATACGCCCTGCCATCTCGAAAAAGTAATGCTAAAACAAACACATCCCCAACTCTATTTATAGCCTCAGCAGAATCCCCAAGGGCCCAAATTTACGCGCGCGTGGGCGCGAATCCTGGGATTTTCACAAATTCTTTCGATACCGCGCCGCCACGTGGCGGGCATCCCGGGTTTCTTGGCCAACCGAAGTCGGAATGACACGGATCTTGGAACGCCCCGCCCAACTCACGCATTTCAGCCACGTGTCGCCTGCGACGGTCACTCTTCCAGATTTTCACACACCAAGGAAGGTCGGGGAAAGCCTAGCAAAACCAAGAAGCTTCCCTGCTCGGTCAATCCATAGCTGGTAGTTTACTACCCACCGACGCCAAGGATCGAAGCCCTTGTCAAGAGTCCACCGAGCATCTCCCTTGCTCGGTCCATACTTAGTGGGTAACTTCTTACCCATCTGTGCTAAGGATCAAAGCCCTCCTCAAGAGGCCACCGAACAGCTTCACTGCTCGGTCCATCCATGGCTGGTAGTTTACTACCCACCGACGCCAAGGATCGAAGCCCTCGTCAAGAGGCCACCGAGAAGCTCCCCTGCTCGGACCATCCATAGTGGGTAACTTCTTACCCATCTGTGCTAAGGATCAAAGCCCTCCTCAAGAGGCCACCGAACAGCTTCCTTGCTCGGTCAATCCATGGCTGGTAGTTTACTACCTACCGACGCCAAGGATCAAAGCCTTCGTCAAGAGGCCACCGAGAAACTCCCATGCTCGGTCCATCCTTAGTGGGTAACTTCTTACCCATCTGTGCTAAGGATCAAAGCCCTCCTCAAGAGGCCACCGAACAGCTTCCCTGCTCGGTCCATCCATGGCTGGTAGTTTACTACCCACCGACGCCAAGGATCGAAGCCTTCGTCAAGAGGCCATCGAGCAGCTCCCCTGCTCGGACCATCCTTAGTGGGTAACATCCTACCCATCTGTACTAAGGATCAGAATCCCTCAACCTCAGTAAATGGGCAAGTCTATGCCTTTCTACTCGGAGGTGCCAACCGACATACCTTCAACGAGCGATCGCCACCTCGACTTCGGGGCCATAAGGACGCCGACCTTACACCGGCCTTTGAACACATGAAAAATAATTGGACTCAACTCGATGCGCGATCTCCAACTAAGGATCAGAAGTCCTCAACCTCGGTAAATAGGCTCGTCGGACCTAGCGCATGGCTCGTCAGCTGAGGAAAATGAAAACATTACCACGAAATGAAAACATTATCACACAAATTTCTGCAAAAGGGATTTATTCACAACTCGGGAGTCTTTACAAAGGTATTGTCGGCTCCTCAGCCTTACAAAATCGCCCGAAGGCTTGCAAAATTCCAAAACAAAAACAAAAAGAAAAAAAAGGTTCAGGCCTCGGGGCCGGGGAGAACCTCAATGTGCTCCGCGCCAGCATCAGAAGCCGGGGTGGCGGCTTGAGAATCGGCGCCCACAGCAGGAGCTTCGACACTGGGAGCCAGAATGATCGCCTTATCCCCAACGCCCCCACCGGGGGCCTTCCCCCCGGCGGCACTTTCGACGGCATTCCCCTGCGTCTCATCCTCGAGAGGGTACTCAAGCCGGAGCTCACCATCGGGAAACTCCGGCATCGACGCCTTGACGGCGTCAAGGGATTGATGCCAAACGAGGGCCGAGGCGTCAGTAAGGTCAGTGTAGAATTGATCCGACGTCTTATAGCTCTCCACCGCCTTCGCAGCCCGGAGGTCAGCGCGCTTCATCCCTTCCTTCACCACCTCGTTTTCCCCTTTTAGGGTGTCCTGCATCTTCTTCAGAGTGGCGGCAAGCACCCTAGCATCCTCCAACTTGGCCTCAGCGACCTTGTTGGACTCCCTCAAAGCTCGGACGGACTCCCGGCAGTTGGCGTTCACCCCCTCCTCGGCAGCCACCCGGTCTTCGAGAGCGGCGGTCCTCTCCCTCGCCTAACGCAGCTCGGAGCTCAGGCTCTCCTCCTACGAGGTAGACTCGCCCACTATCTGCAACGCCGGGGCGATTTCCTCGTACTCCATGTTGGCGACGAGGGCGCGGTGTTGGAGGACCCGAGGAAAACGAAAGGAAGGTTTAAATAGGTATCCGATCCTGCAAACAAAAAGGCTTAATGAAAACCCGAAAGGGATGCGAAAACTAACCTGCACGGCCTCCTGAGCTATGGCCGCGATTTGGGCCTTGAGGGTCCCCCGGGGGATTCTGCCCCCAGCCGACCGTTCCATCTCCGAGAGCAAGCTATTGGCGACAGAAAGCCCCGAAGTCACCTCGAAGCGAAGATCCCCCTCCTCCACGAAGATCGGGGAAGACGGGGATCGGGACGCCGTCCTTTTGTGCCGCTTGAGGGGGGCTACGGGAGGGTCGGTCTCATCCGCCACCTCCAAAACCTGGGGCTCCTGCTCCTGAGCGTGTTTGTGGCTCTCCCCGTGGCTAGTTTTCGGAGCCCGGGTCGTAGTGGAACGCCTAGCTGAAGCGGCCGCAGACGGGACCAGGCTCGAAGCGGGGCGTGACGAGCCGGCGCCTCCGGCCTTCCTCCCCTTCTTCTCAGCCATCGCCGCCAGAAATTTGGAGCGGTCCATCGGTTCTGCAAAGGAGGAAAATACACAGAGGGAGTTAGCGATGCTAGAAAGAATAGAAGAAGAGTATGCGAGTCTAAACAGGTCTCCTAGGCTCCTAACTTACCCACGAACTGAGCGGGGCTGAGCCCGGCCCAACTGAGGGCCTGCTCGGAAAGAAATACATCGGCCCGTTGGATGGGCTCCCACGCCGACACTGCCCTCGTTTCAGGATTGTACAACCACCTCACCCGCGGGCAGTCGGCCCTGTGCCACTGAATGGGAACAGTCCAATCCTCACCCTCGGGTGGCCTGACAAATAAGAATTTCTCCTTCCATTCGTGGATGGAAGAAGGAATAGCTACGACCCCATACCCGGCCGCCCCTCCCCTGTGTTTTCTAAAGGAAACGTATACCCAACCCGGCTCGTCCTTACAGGTGCCGGGATGATTTTTGTAATAGAGGGAGGAAAGGATAAGGGTCAGGCTGAAAAGGATTTCTTGTAGCCTCAACCGGACTAGGAACCTGATGAGAATCCTCCATGAGTTCGGCACTAACTGGCCCGGAGCTAGTTGAAAACAACGCAGCACCACACTCATCACGGAGGAAAAGGGCAGACGCATTCTAGCCTAAAAAGCATCCAGGTACAGGGCAATCTCCTTGCCCCACACATGGTCTGCCCCTCTCTCCCTCCCCGTCCAAGCGAAGCGAATAGCCAGAGGGAATGTGGAAACGAGCCCGGATTGTGGTGAGCTCATCCACATTCCTCAGGAGAGAAGGCGTGTCACGAGCACTCTTGATACTCGTTTTGGGGACCGTCCCCGTCACGCGGCCCTGGGAAGCATGTCTAACCCTAACTCCCCGGGGAGAATCTGACTCGGATGAGGCAGAGGAAGAAGCAGCAGAAGACTCCCTAGACTCTACCTGAACTATCTCAACAGACTCCCCAGAAGAAGATATCTAACCTGAGCAAAGGAAGGAGTCCTCCGAGAAAAAAACGCAAGAAATCCGACCTAAAGGGAAGAGCGCCGAGCTAACTCACGCAGCGATGAGGAAATTATAGCGAAGTGTGGACCCTGGGGGGATCCCACCTCTATTTATAGCATTTGGCAAGTGTATCCAAAGGCACCGATCATTTCCTGCCAAAACAACGCTTCGCGTTCGACAGCCATCAATGTTCCACGTGTTTCAAGAGCATTGGACATGTCCCCTCAAGTGCAAAGGACACCGGTGGCCCGTCCCGTCAGCTAACCAGCGTCGGGCACATGGCCTGGCAACTCAATGAACGTACGATCGAATCGGTGCTTCCCCTTTAATGCACGATCTCCTCTCTGATCCGCCGACGTCATCAAAAAATACGACTAATTGCCCGGGAATCCGTGCTGACGATGTCTTCAACTAAGAACTTAGCCCGGGTGACCGATCAGACCACTCTCGACCCGACCCATAAATAGGTCGGGACGAGTGTGGGGGGCTAATGATGATGCTTAGTACTGAGAACTCCCCAGATCATGACACGTGGCAGATGACGTGTCCCAAGGCTTACGGGAAAGGAGCAAGAACGGTACGTTGAAGGAATACCCCGGGCCTTCGACCCGAGGATGTTCTCGACCTTCGATGACCTCCCAGAACACTCTTGTACTCGTCCTACAAATAACCACTGACTCACCTCCGAGCCTTCCTGCACGCTGGGCTTCTTCAGCCCTCCTAGCTCGCCTCCGCGCTGTCACAGACCCAAGCTTGCTCGGCCTCCCACTCGCCTCCGAGCCTCCCGCCGAGCTCAGCTTCCCCGGTTCTACCGATCGACCCAGAGCACAGATCAAAAGCGTCTCCGCCACGGCTCCACGAATCTCGCCAGACGCGAGATATCCGCCGCCCACGATCCCGCGTTCTATGCCATCACGTTCCCCCATTAATGAGCGTATCTCGTCATTTAATGGGGGACCCCGCCATTCACGCAGGCGTAACGCCAGGGGCATAACGGCCGACGTTAATCTTGCGCCCGCAAGCCCAAGGCTTCCACTATATAAACCCCCTCTCAGACGACTCAGGTGAGGCAATAATATCTCAATAGGCCGCTACTCAGCCCAAATACCTCGACTAACTTAAT
This sequence comes from Agapanthus africanus, assembly GCA_030015575.1. Lineage (NCBI taxonomy): Eukaryota > Viridiplantae > Streptophyta > Magnoliopsida > Asparagales > Amaryllidaceae > Agapanthus > Agapanthus africanus. Next base: position 394,073,436 of record JASDDO010000010.1, on the reverse strand, counting down.
CATCGGAAGGTCCACGATGGTACAACTACCCCGGGACTTCCTTGCAGGTAGATCGGCCTCATCCCAAGCCAAGCCCACTGAGATCCACACGCTTCAGGAGGCAACCCTCAAACCTAATCTCAGTCGTTCATCAACGCTCATCGACAGATCTACGGAAGACAACATCTAAAGGAGATCCAGACCTCCATCAGAGAGGCAACGCTTCGGGTATACACTACTCAGGAGGAAGGCTGGGATTGGAGAAGGCCCCTCGTGGAGTTCCTAAAGGAGGGCATGCTTGCAGAGGACCGAAGGGAAGCACGTCGCCTTCGAGCTAAAGCCCGCCATATTGTCTGGAGTAATGGAAACCTCTACAAGAAGTCGTACACGCAGCCTCTGCTCCGGTGCGTCGACCCCCACGAAGCTGACTACGTCCTGCGTGAGATACACGAAGGGGTCGGCGGAGCGCATAAAGGGGAATGTACCTTAGTCAAGAAAACGCTGCTCCAAGGGTGCTATTGGCCGACGATTCACCAAGACGCTCAAAAGCTCGTCAGAAGATGCAAAAGCTGTCAACTCCACGACAACATACCCCGTCTTCCGGCTACCGAGCTAACGACCCTCACCTCCTCCTGGACGTTTTCCCAATGGGGGATGGACATGGTGGGCTAACTCCCCACAGGTACGGATGGGCACAAATACTTTCTCGTCGCGGTAGACTATTTCACGAAGTGGATCGAGGCCGTCCCCATCAGAAAACCAGACGCCGTGACAAACATCAAATTCCTGCAGAACAACATAATATACCGATTCGGAATCCCGAGGAGTATTGTTACCGACCACGGGACGAATTTTGAAAACGATAAAGTCAAAGGATTCTGCAACGAATACCACATACTAATGAAGTTTGCCACGGTCGCGCATCCTCAATGCAACGGGAAGGCCGAGGTCGCTAACAGAGACGTCATTCGAGGTCTTAGAACTCGTTTAGAAGGAAGACATGGCAGCTGGGTCAAGGAACTATCCCGGGTTTTATGGGCCTTACGCATATCAAAGAAGACTCCCACTGGAGAGACCCCCTTCAGCCTCTGCTACGGCACTGAGGCGATGGTCCCAGCAGAGATTGGACTGCCCAGTTACAGAGTCGAGCACTTCGATGACGAAGTAAACACCTTGGCGCTCTGGACTAATTTGGACATCTTGCTAGAGAAGCGGGACCGGGCACAGATCAAAGTCGCCGCTTATCAACAGCAAACTGCCCGCTACTACAACACACGAGTCAAGCATCGCGCTTTCAAGACGGGAGATTTGGTCCTAAGGCAGAACGAATTCATAGACCAAAGCAAGCTATATAAGTTCTCCGTGAAGTGGGAAGGCCCATTCCTCGTCTCCGAAGTATTGCCTGGAGGAGCCTATCGCTTACAAGGCGCGGGAGGATGCGGGCTTCTGCGGCCTTACAACGCTGAGAAGCTCAAGTTGTACAAGTGAATGTATTTTCAAGTTTTGTATCATTGAATATGTTTCCTTCTTTGTCGAAGCGATGTAATTTTTCTTTATTATTAAGTCTCCTGAATTAAAGGAAACTCCGTCGACATGTTTCCCTCTTCCTCGGTTCTAAGACCCATGGGTTCGTTTTTTTGAAAATACGCAAACGTACAAAGGGAATAAAAAGGAGACAAAAACATGTCACAAAAGAGGAACTTTATTCATCAAAGGTATTATCGGCTCCCCAGCCTTACATAAAGGAAAATATATACAAAAATATTACAACAGAGGGGGTAGGGGTGAAGAAAACACTGCTGGTGGTATTCCGAGGAAATCTCCGCCAGCCAAGCCTTCGCTTCCTCAGCCCGCCCCCTCTGATGTTGCCCGCAGACCCGCGATGCCACGGAAGGGCCAGAGACCGCACCTTCCGGGCAGCCATCGCCGATCTGCTTTTGCTGAAAGCACTCCAGAACAAGTGCCACTAAGCGATCCCGCCTGCTCTTCAAGATCATGCCATGGTGGTGGAGCGAGTGCAGCTTGTCAACTGCCTCGTCCTTGAAGGGTTTCCTTAGCACCCTCACTAGGTTTTAACAAGCATCAAACATGCAACTTTAAAAATCTAGGATGCTAACCAAACCTAACCTTGAATTGAACTAGAGGATTAGGGTAAAACATAACAAGTATCACATACTAGTAAGTGTCTAACACTAAGAGGAAAAAAATACAACCTTTGTAGACTTATCCTTCTTGACTCCTTGGTTCTACTTGGAGTTTGAACGGGTTCGCTTGAAGCCTTCGAATTCCACGACGATCCACCATAGAGTTCCTTGGCTCAAGCTCCTTACTTCACTTGATCTAAATGGAAGTGATGCAAACAACCTACACTAGTGGGCTAGACTAATATAGATTAGTGAAGTGGGTAATATTCTCACTTAAAAAGCTTTCTTTTTCTTTTTCTTTCTCTTCACTCACTTAGAAAACGGTAGAGAGCTTGGAGGAATAAGGAGATGGAAATGGCTTAGCTTGAGCTCAAGAGAGATAAACTCAAGATAATAATGAGAGAAGAGAGATTCACACTCACTCTTAACCAAGCATGGAAAATATCTAGATATTTCTAATGGTTGAGTTAAATAGATAATTAGAAAATGAAACCATGGTTAGAGTAGATATTTTAAGAAGTGTGTAGAAGAAAAAAGAATCAGACATGATTTATTTCCCATTTTTTCTTTAACTCGATAATTAAAATATCATAATAGTTTCCATGTGAGTTTTGCATAGCCATCCCCAATGTATCATCAACCATGACACATGTATGCATGCATGTGTGCATACATATCAATATAAACATACATACATACATGCATACAAAACAAAGAAAGGGTTTAATAAATGAGCTAATGGTCATTTGATATTAAATCAACACTTTATTTAATAATCCGGTCATATTATATACGACCCGACCAATAGAAAATGCCAGATTAAAATACGGTATCATATACGCGCATTTAATCAAGCTCCTGCGCATATCCCTGCCTGAGCTAGGAAACCCCTTTGTGGGACTCTAAGACTCGTCAATATGCTAGCAGTAGGCAGTGATCATATCACATACCCACAAACCGTCAGCAGCACTAGATGTACGTAACGGCTCCCAAGTATTGAGCGAACAGAAGAACAACAAGCGAACCTGTCAAAACTCCCGTAGAGCCAACCAGCAACACTTACCGTACAGTCCGGTCTTTTCGTCAAATATGCTGCATATCGAGTCTAGGGATGGTATCGTCGACCCCAATAACTCAATAATTCATGCCGATGTATGGCCTACAACAGATCGAGAAACTACTGATAATACTTATCAGTAAATCTCATCATCCCTGGCCAGGGACTTCCTGTTATAGCCAATCGAGCACAGCGTAACATCAACCCCCAATACCGGGAGAGAGAAACCCCTCCTATCGCTAATTTCCTTTATGTATCTCAGGACTGTACCCAAAAGCCACCTATTTACACGACTCAGTAGAGCAGTGGCAGGGTGGAAATCAAAGTACAGTGGGAGAACGCACAAGACTCTATGACGATCTCGGGTCTACAGACTAAACTGTACCAGTGTCACCTGAGAACTGCTATCCGACAATAGATATAATACCATATAGGAATTCTCGGCGAGTCCGTTCAGTGTGCCCAGTCTCCACTGAGCACCCATATACAATCTTTCATGTCAAACACCAATGGATATGGGATCATCCATCGCCCATCATATGGGTCAAGAAACATATACGCTAGTCTACTATGGAATATCTATGCCCCGTCTCGATATACCTATGACTAGGAACATTGAAAGGATATGCCTATAAACTACACATATCTCACTAGTATGATCTGCATCATAATCACAGTAGTCAAGCAAATACCCTAAGGGCTTTATCAACATATATCAAATGAATAATATGCATGATCAAGTGAACATGTCAAGATAAAGAGTAACCAGATAGCATACTATCATGTCGAGCAAGAATGTCCTCTGAATGTATATATACATACCGATATATCCATTATCAAATAATGGCCTCTGGGGCATACATATATCCAACGGTCCTTAAGCTCCTCGGACAGGGCATTGTGCGGCCCCGACGACATCCTCCAAATTGCATACATGAGCAATTGAAGGAGGGATGATCGCCAGGGAAGTAGACGGTCGAATTGTTCCTCTATGCCCTGACCACTGCCCGGTACGTCTCCTCGGTGCTTGCCTGATCGTACAAGTAGACATCGTCACAAGAGATGATCTCTTGAATGGACTAAATGAAACCTGCCATTTTTTTATGGAAGCAAAGCTAAAAATTACCAACACGCCTTCGCTATTCATAGCCCCAACGGAATCCCAAAAGGCCGAAGTTTGTGTGCGCGGCAACGCGATTCACGGGATCTTTTCAAAGTTCCCAGTACAGAGCTGCCGCGTGGCGGCCATGCCCTCGAGTGGCTAGGTGGAAGTTGGAACGGCGCGCACTACGAAGAGTCATGCCTAGACCATGCGTTTTTGCCACATGTTGCCCACGACGGTCTCTCTCTCCCAGACTTTACGGGTCAAGGAAGGTTGACCGACGCAAAAGCCCTCATAGAGAGGCCACCGAGCAGCTTCCCTGCTCGGTCAATCCCTGGCTGGTAGTCTCCTACCCACCGACGCAAAGGATCAAAAGCCCTCATCAAGAGGCCACCGAGCAGCTTCCATGCTCGGTCAATCTCTAGCTGGTAGTCTTTTACCCACCAACGCCAAGGATCAAAAGCCCTCATCAAGAGTCCACCGAGCAGCTTCCCTACTCGGTCAATCCCTGTATGGTAGTTTCCTAGCCACCGACGCCAAGGATCAAAAGCCCTCATCAAGAGGCCACCGAGCAGGGAACCCTCATCAAGAGGCCACCGAGCAGCTTCCCTGCTCGGTCAATCCCTGGATGGTAGTCTCCTACCCACTGACGCCAAGGATCAAAAGCCCTTATCAAGAGGACACCGAGCAGCTTCCCTGCTCGGTCAATCCTTAGCGGGTAACTTCTTACCCATCTACGCTAAAGATCGAAGCACTCATAAAGAGGCCACCGAGCAGCTTTCCTTCTCAGTCAATCCCTGGCCGGTAGTTTCCTACCCATCTACGCTAAGGATTGAAGCCCTCATCAAGAGGCCACCGAGTAGCTTCCCTGCTCGGTCAATCCCTGGCGGGTAGCTCCTACCCAACTACGCTAAGAATCGAAAGCCCTCATCAGTCAGCGCCAACCAATCATAACTTGGCTATTATTCAACTCACGCTAAGAGACGTGGTCGTCGGCCCGACCCTGGGGAATGGACAGATACCGACATCCTACAAGGAGGGATCTTCTGACGTATTCTAAGTGAACGATCGCCACCTCGACCCCGGGGGTGGGAAATGCACCGACCTTCCAGCACTTGGTGGTTAATTGACTTATACTCGACGTGCGATCGTCATCTAAGAGGAACGCATTGTCGTGGCGAGAAAAATAAACTCAGTTTATTTCATGTTCTAAAAATTTTTACAAGGTATTTTGGGCTCCCCAGCCGTACAAAAATTGCCCGGAGGATCACTACAAAGAAAAAAAAGAAGAAAGGAGCTCAGGCAGCAGGCTCCGCCGAGACCTCGTCTTGTTCGACGCCTCCGTCGGGGGCCGGGGTTTCTGCTTCCGTAGCCGCCCCGTCTCCAGCGCTAGCCGCCTACGGCATTTCCACCGAGAGGGCGACCCGAGCACAGAGCTCACCGTCCACAAACTCCGGCAAAAACTCCTTGACGGCATCAAAGGCTGCATGCCAAATGATGGCGAAGGCTTCACCGAGGTCGGTGTAGAACTGGTCTGACGCTTTGTACGCGTCCACCGACTTGCGGGCCCGAAGCTCGGCGATCTTCGCCGCCTCATGCGCAAGCTCGGTCTCCCTCTTGCTGGCGTCTTTCGCCTTCTTCATTGAGTACCCAGCTCCTCATACTTGCCCTCCATGGCTCGGTGAGATTCGCCCAGCAGACGATAGGACTCCTGGCTCTTGGAGAGCATGAGCTCCCCGGCGGCCAACCGGGTCTCAAGGGCGGCCGTCTTCTCCTTCTCCCGCAACAGATGGAGGCACAGATCCTCCGCCTCCGAAGACGACTCCCCTACATTCTTCATGGCCGAGACGATCTCCTCGGCTTCCATGTTGACGATGAGGGTACCGTGTTGGAGGACCTGAAAAAAAGTAACTGATGGATTTAGAAATGTCCGGGCTAAAAAAAAGGGTGCGATCAAGACAACAACTAAACGAATACCGTCCTAAACAACCTCCTGAGCGATGGAGGCCACTTGGGCTTTCAGGATCCCTCATGGAATCTTTCCCCCGGCCGACTGCTCCATGTCCGTGAGCAAGCTGTCGGTGACGGAAAGCCCCGAGGGAACCACGAAGCAGACGACCTCCTCCTGCTCCGGAATCCCCTCGGGGATGTCAGTCGACGGCGTGCGGGAGACCGTCATTTTCCTCTTTAGGGGGACCTCGATCACCTCCTCCTCCTCCCTTGCTCGGGGTTCCGGGTCTCAGGCGTGCTTCCGACCGCCCCCGCGACGGTCATCGGGGGCCCGGGGCGCTATGGAGGACTTCTATGGTGGGGACGGTTTCAGGGGCAAGCTCGGGCCTGCTCGGGACAAGGTCATGCCCCGGGCCTTCTTCTGGGTCGTAGCGCCAATGACAACAAGGATCTTAGCGCGGTCCATTTTCCCTGCAAACAAAGAGTGCACGAGAAGGTTAGTGATATTAAAAGGGCAAAACGAAAATTACTCAAGTCTAAACAGGTCGTCCAATCTCCTAACTTACCCACAAAGTGTGCAGGGCTGAGCCCAACCCAGTTAAGGACCTGCTCGAAAAGGAGGACGTCGGCCCGCCGGATCGGCTCCCACATGGATACCGCACTCACCTCGGGCGAGGACAACTGCTTCGCCCTGGGGCAATCGGCCATGTGCCACTGTGTAGGCACATGCCAATCCTTGCCCTCGGGTGGCCCGACGAAGACAAATTTCTCCTTCCATTCGTGAATGGAGGAAGGAACAACTACTACACCCGACCCGTCCATCCCACCCTAACGCTTTTTAAAGGAAAAGTACACCCAGCTCGGCTCGCTCTTGCTGGTGCCGGGATGATTTTTATAGCAGAGAAAGGAAGTAAGAAGGGTCAAGCTGAAGGGGATCTCCTCAAGCTTCAACCGGACCAGAAACCCGAGGAGGATTCTCCACGAGTTCGGCGCAAGCTGGCCCGGCGAGAGTTGGAAACAACGAAGTATCTGGCATACCTCGGTTGGAAAGGGCAGACGCATCCCAGCCCAGAATGCGTTCAAGTACAGAGCAATCTCCTTTCCCTGCACCTGATCCGCCCTCTCGTCCGCCCTAGCTAAATGTAGCGAATAGCTAGGGGGAATGTGGAAGCGAGCCCGAATCTCAGTAAGCTCGTCCACGTATCTCAAGATGGAGGGCGCATCGCGGGCGTTCCCGATGCGCACATTGGGGGCCCTTGCCGTCGCCTTTCGACAAGCGGCGCAGGTGACCCTGACTCTACGGGGGAGGCCCGACGATGAGGAGGCAGCAAGGGAACCCTCTCGGGAAGAGGTGGAAGACTCCCTAGACTCTACCCTAACTATTTCAACAGACTCCTCAAAAGAAGAAATCTAACCTGATTCAAAAGAAGAAGGATTCTCCGAGAAAAGAGCACGTAGGATCCGATCTAAAGTATGGAGTGCCGAGCAAATCTCTCGCAGCAAAGGAAAATAGTGGCGAAAATATGAAACCCTAGAGGGATGCCACCCTTATTTATACTGCTTGGGGGACGCATCCGATGTCTCAGATCGTTTCCCGCCAAAACGAAGCTTCGTGTCTGCCAGCCGTCGATGCCTCACGTGTCGTACGGCCATTGGAGACGTCCCGTCGGGCGCAGGCGACAGCGACAGCCTGCCACGTCCGCCAATCCGCGTCGGACGCATGGCATGCGCCTCAATGGACTTGCAAGCGAATCGGCGCTCCTCTTTAAATGCACGATCCTCTCCCTTGATCCGCTGACGTCACCCAAGATACGCACAGAGATCCAAGCGCCCGGGATGCGACAGACGGGCTCGAATATCTGAACGACACAACCGCCCTACGCCGTGTTGCCCCAGAAATCCGCGCTGACAAATCCTTGACAACAGGCTGAGCCTGGGAAACCGATCGAGACCACTCTCGACCCGACCCATAAATAGGTCGGGACGAGAGTGGGGGGCTAATGATGATGCTTATAAGTGGGAACTCCCCAGATCATGACACGTGGTAGCTGACGTGTCCCGGGGCTCACGGGAACAGGGCGAGCACCACATATTGGAGGCATCCCCCCGAGCTATCATTCTGAGGCATGACCCGACCTCTGATGGATCCCTAAACACTCCTATGCTCGCCATGTAAATAATCATTGGCTTGCCTCTGAGCCCTCTTACACGCTGAGCTTCCTCGGCCGTCCTTGCTCGCCTCCGAGCTATCATAGAACCGAGCTATCACAGAACCGAACTTCCTCGGCCTCCCGCTCGTCTCCGAGCCTCCCACCGAGCTAAGCCGCCTCAGCTCTACCGAGCAACCAAGGACGTAGAGCCCAAGCGCCTCCGCCAAGACTCCGTGTATCTCTCCAGAAACGAGATATCCGCCACCCAACATCCCGCGTTCCACGCCGCCGTATCCCCCATTAACGAGCGTATCTCGTCATTAATGGGGGATCCCGTCAATCACGTAGGCGTAACGTCAGTGGCGTAACCGACGACGAATATATATCTCGCGCCTGCTCGCTCTAAGCGACCACTATAAAAACCCCTCTCTCAGACGACTCAGGTAAGGCAATTTTATTCCAATAAGCCGCTACTCTGCCTAAATTTCTCGGCTAACTTGATCGTCGGAGGGTCCACGATGGTACAACCACCCCGAGACTTCTTTTGCAGATAGCTCGGCTTCCCCTCAAAACAATCTCATTGAGATCCACACGCTCAAAGAGACAACCCTCAATACCAATATCAGCCGTTCACCAACGCTCGCAACAGATTGACGGAGGACAACATCTGAAGGAGATCCTGACCTCCATCAAAGTGAAAATAATTTTTAGCATTGTCAATTAAAGAATGATTGTTTCAAGAAAATTAATATAGTTTTCTTTAACTTTAATATTCATAATAATACATTTTAAAATTATATCATGAAGAAAGCAGGGTTAATAGCTTTGAGAAAATTATAAAACATATATAAATAATAAAAATTATGGGGTTACGATGAAGTGAGAGAAGTGAAGAGAGAGAAGGTATCTATCCCACTTTGGATTAAATTATAGAACATATATAAATAATAAAAATCCACTTAGTCTATACGGATTCCAACATCCTAATAGGAAAAGTATTCTTTTTTGGATGATGAGACAGCATATAGTCGTGGAAGTGGAAAGGGTTGAATTTTCTTTTTCTGATTTTCTTACTATCTCTTAAAAAACTCGGCATATATTCATATGTGAGACATAACTACAATAATAATTTCACTATCATATACAACTCAAAATAGTTAATACTCTCTCATATCTCATATCTTCTCTTTAAATTTCGATCACCTACAATAATTAAGGAATATTGTAGGTAACTTGAAAATCTTCATTCAAGATACTGCATCATTATAAATTATGGGCACAGATCTGAACAAAGTAGGCTTTGAATGTTTTTTTTTGGTCAAACTTAGTTCTCCACTGCGTAATATACTGATGGTTAAAATTTAGCTAGAAATATATTCTTGAAAATAAGGTTTGTATTATATCCTTAATTAATACAATTATATATAGCTACTGAGGAGAAAATGTGATTAACAGAAAATTAAGCACCCTAGGTCAATAGCTAATGGACAACGTACTCAAAGAACCAAACCCAATGATATATATATATATATATATATATATATATATATATATATATCGTACTCAAAGAACCAAACCCTATGATAGATATATATATATACACACACACACACACACTCTTTCACCAGTTAGAGAAGAGAGTGGATGTAGATCTTATGTGCTGCATGAAATCATATATAAAAACACAAGAGAAGTCAAATGATCTAGACAAAGTTGATGCATGTTTTCGGTCGGCATTCTGGCAAAACTGTCTTTTGAGTTGATATACTTTTTTTCTGCGCTGCATGTGAGATCATGTTATTAAAGGTAACCATACTTGGATTATAGTGTGCCTTGCACGTGATATTGAAAAGATGCATGGTTCATTTAACGTAAATTTGAGCTTTTTATTATTTATTTTTTCCCCCAATATTTTGTTCTTTTCCTTTATCCCTTTTTTTGAAGAAGGCAAGCGGGTTAAATTAAACCTGCTATTTTGTCTTCAACCTTTCTTGAACTTCTTATTTGCATGTCGCTATTCTACGTTTTACCAACTCTTTAATCTTACTGATGTTGTACAATATTGAGTTTCTTAATTCTGCCGCATATATGAAAATTCTCTAGAATTTTTTTGGTTCTCCTTGAATCATGCAACACTTTATTCAAAGGTTTATTTTGGAATCTCTTATCTGGTTGCACAAGTACACTAAAAATTCGGACAGCTATAGCTAGCTGGAAAACAATGTTAATTAGTGAGTGAATACATATATCACACATATATATTTCCTTTTCGGGTCTCCGTCAGATGTTGTCTTCCGTCGATCTTTCGGTGGATCTTGGAGGTGATATCCTGTTGCGTGTGGGTCTCAATGGGGTTTGAGGAGATTGATGGTTTTGAAGAGTTTGCGCCGAGTACCTGCAAGTAAGTCCCGGGGTGGTTTGGTACCACCGGGGACCCTCCGACGATCAAGTTAGCACAAGATCCGAGCAGAGTAACGGCTAAGTGGGGTGAAAAAAGCTTACTTGACCCCTCTGTGATGGGGGTTTATATAGTGGCGGCAGCACGCAGTAGCAGGCGCGATAATCTCGCCGGCAGTTACGCTCTCGACGTCACGCCCACGTAATAAGCGGATCGCCCGTTAATGGGGATCGTGATGGCGTGGAACGTGGGATGTTGCTGACGGAAAATCCGCGCGTGGCGAGATTTGCGGAGCGGCGGTTACGCCTGTGAGTGGCGGAGTTGGCCGGTCGGAGGGACCGAGGAAGATGGCCTCGGCGGGAGAGCTCGGGAACGAGAGAGAGGGCCGAAGCATCTTGGTCCTGTGGTAGCTCCGGGAGAGCTGAGAGGCTGAGGAGGCAAATTTGCAGGGGGCTTTGAGTAGAGCCAACTTGTGCTTGCAGGTCGGGCATAGGAACAGTTTGGTCGGCACGTGTCAGCACGTGGGCGCTCGGGCGCTGGCGCTTTGGGCGCGAGCGCTCTGAGCGCAAGAACGCTAGCGCACTGAGCACTAGCGCGCCACGTGTCAGCACGTGGGCGCTCGGGCGCTAGCGCCCTGAGCGCAAGTGCGCTAGCGCGTCACGTGTCAACACGTGGGCGCTCGAGCGCTAGCGCGCCACGTGTCAACACGTGGGCGCTCGAGCGCTAGAGCGCTAGCGCACTACATGTCAGCACGTGGGCGCTCGAGCAGCAAAAAGGACTTGGTCCCTGTAATGGGAGTTGTACTCCCAGAAAGGATCACTTATTATTCTGTGTGTGTGTGTGTGTGTGTGTGTGTCTCTCTCTCTATATATATATATATATATGAGGAGTTAAACTCCTAAGATGTTTTGAAGCTGATGAAGGGTTTCTCCCCTTGAACCCTAGTTCTTCCCCAAAGCGGGGTTTCTGGAGATGGGTCTCCTTCTTCTTCCTTTGTTGGCCGGATCTTAAAGATCAAGAGATGTGAGATCTAAAAATCTCTCCTTTCTGAGATCTGATAGCAGATCTGAGTTCACCTTTGTGGGTTTTGTGGTGAAAACCTATTTAGTTTTGGAAAAGAAAGAGTAAAACTCTTAATTTAATTCAAAAGAAATGAGAAAGTTTAGAACCTTGGAGAAGGAGCAGGAGGCACAAAGAACCCTATTTTTGGGGGGAATGAAAAAATATTACTTTATTCATCATCATGTTGCCTTATATAGGCTTACATGTTTACATATAGCCCCTTGGGCTTTACAAAATGGCGTTTTGCCCATCCCATGGCTCATATGCCATTTCTTTTTGCACATAAGCCACGGGCTTACAAAAATTTAGGTTTATGCCCATTTTGCATACATCCATGCACAAAAAATTACATCAAAATTATTCGTTACATGATTTTTATTTTGGTATGGCGAAAGGCCGGACGCTTCGTGTTCGGGCTCGACCCGGGCATTGGCCCACTTGCTTGGGCTTGGGCCCACCTGGCTTGGGGTTGACCTTGACTTTGACTTGGTCAACCGGGGTGCAAATTTTGACCCAAACAAAGTGTCCCCCATCAATAAATGCACACCACATATGTGAGTCGTGTGCATGATATTGATGGATCTTCTTTCGCGTGGAGGCGACTTGCTTTGGTTCCCACTTTTTGGGATGCACTGCCCTTTTTACGACGTGGACGGTCGGCGCTTGACGCGTCTCCAAGACGGAGTGCCCGTGGTATACGTTTCCCTAGCCCGGAGCGATCTGTTTCCTGCTTTGTAGGAAGCCTGCACTGCCCTTTTTGCGACATGGACGGTCGACGCTCTGATCCGGAGCGATTTGGTTCCCGATTTGTGAGAAGCCTGCACTGCCCTTTTTGCGACATGGACGGTCGACGCTCTGATCCGGAGTGATTTGGTAGACGTGCCCCAGGCACGGAGTGTCGCTAGTCGACGTTTCACCGAGGCAGAGTGTCGGCTGGCTGACGTGTCCCCGAGGCGGAGTGTCTGCTTGACGTTTCCCTGTTACAGAGTGTCTGCTTGACGTTTCCCTGTTACGGAGTGTCGTTGTTTGACGTTTCCCTGTTACGGAGTGTCTGTGTTGGACGTTTCCCCGATGCAGAGTGTCGCTGGTTGACGTGTCCCCGAGGCGGAGTGTCTACTTGACGTTTCCCCGTTACAGAGTGTCTTCTTGACGTTTCCCTGTTACGGAGTGTCTGCTTGACGTTTCCCCGTTACGGAGTGTCGTTGTTGGACGTTTCCATGATGCGGAGTATCTGTGTTGGACGTTTCCCCGATGCAGAATGTCGCTGGTTGACGTGTCCCCGAGACGGAGTGTCTGCTTGACGTTTTCCCGTTACGGAGTGTCTGCTGGCTGACGTGTCCCCGGCACGGAGTGTCTGCGTTAGACGTTTCCTCAGCACGGAGTGTCTGCGTCGGACGTTTCCCCGAGACGGAGTGTCGCTGTTGGACGTTTCCCCGGTACGGAGTGTCTATTGTCGATGTGCCCCCGGCACGGAGTGTCTGCTTGACGTTTCCCCGAGGCGGAGTATCGGCTGGTTGACGGGTCCCCGAGACGGAGTGTCTGTTGTTGATGTGCCCCCGGCACGGAGTGTCTGCTTGACGTTTCCCATAGACGGAGTATTGACTGATTGACGTGTCCCCGAGATGGAGTGTCTGTTGTTTGACGCAGAGGTCGACGTTGGAATTGGTTGGTTTGATCTGTTTTGGGTTGACATCAGCATCGCTACACTGGAATATGGTACCGGGAGTGAATCATCATCTGTCATGAGAGGATTTGGGGATTTGGTTTTGGTTTGGCATCTGCATTGCTGCACTGGAATAATGCCAGGAGCAACTCATCATTTGCCCCGGAAGGATTTGGGAATTGGTTCTTGTTTGGCATCTGCATTGCTGCACTGGAATAATGCCAGGAGCAACTCATCATTTGCCTCGGGAGGATTTAGGAATTGGTTTTTTTTTGTTTGGCATCTGTATCGCTTCACTGGAATATGGTACCAGGAGAGAATCATCATTTGCGCTTGCTTATTAGGAAGCGATGGCTTAGGAGACAGGTTTTAGGTCCATATCACCTAAGACTTTTCAATTTTGTGAGCCGTAAGGGTCTCGCAAAGTATTTTCTCCCTACGAGTCGTAAGGATCCCGTAGGTGTATTTTCTCCTTAGGAGTCGTGGGGACTCCTAAGTGTGTTGCTCCTTTGTGAGTTGTAAGGATCTCACGCGGGAATTTTCTCCTCACAAAGTCAAGAGCATTTCATCTCTTTTTCACGAGTTTGCACCCTTTTGGGTTTTCACAAACTCGTCGACAGTCCTGCTGTTTTTACTCATGGAGCCCTTTCGGGTTTTCATCCGTGCCCATTTTGCTTGTGGACATACCCCTTTTTCTATTTTATTATTTTTGGTGGGACTTTGAATGTGGTCTCACCGGTAGGACTTGGGAGAGATTGGGGTTGTTTTACGCCCGTGGATTGTATACGGTTTTGCAGGATGTATGATCCAGACCGTTGGGCCGGAAAAATTTCGGGACTTTGTTGGCGTCTGCATCGCTGCACTGGAATGTGGTACCAGGAGCGACTCATCATTCGCCATTTAGGAATTGGAATTTGGAATTTGGTTGGCGTCTGCATCGCTGCACTGGAATATGGTACCAGGAGCGACTCATCATTCGCCACTTGGGGATTGGGGAGCGATGGCTTAGGAGACAGGTTTAGATCCCTATCACCTAAGACTTTTCAATTTTATGGGCCGTGAGGGTCCCATAAAAGCATTTTCTCCCTACGAGTCGTAAGGATCCCGCGGGTGTATTTCTCCTTAGGAGTCGTGAGGACTCCCAAGTGTGTTTTTCCTTCGTGAGTCGTAAGGATCCCACGAAGGTTTGTTCTCCTCATGTATCGTGAGGACACAAGAGTGGGTCTTCCCAATGGACCATAATTTCAAGGGCGGAGACCAGCCGCGTAACTGGTGATTACGGTGGAGCATGAGTATGATGAGAATTATTTGAGCCTGTGGATTGTATACGGTGGTCAGCATGGGGACCAACCGTAGGGCCGGGAGAATTTTGAGAAATTGGATTTTGGTTGGCGTCTGTATCGCTGCACTGGAATATGGTACCAGGAGCGACTCATCATTCGCCTTTGTTTTTTTTCGTTTTTGTTTTACCGCGATTGCTCTATCATTTCAGCTTTTCGTATCGCGAAGGTCACGATTGCCCTATCATTTCGGCTTTATTTTTCATATTTATTTTACTCGCTGATTTTTATTGCGAGTTGCCCCATCATTTCGGCTTTTCTTTTTTTTCTTTTCTTTTTATTTACACATTTTTTTACTTACATTTTTTTTTACATTCCCAGTTTTAACGACTTAGAGGTCGATTATTCCCAGTTTAATGACGTGGTGGTCGATTGTTTTCAGAGAAAGGCAGATGTCTGAGAGAATCAGTTTCACGAAGAACTTCGGTCTCCATTTGTATGAAATTGGCGGTCGCAGCTGGACTGTTTGTTAACACACCAGGGGACAATGATATTTCTCCCGCATTGTATTGTTTCTCGATCCAATCCTTGAAGATGCAACAGTCTTCAATAGTGTGCCCCAGCACTCGGTGGTATGGGCAAAAGTTAGGATGATCAGTCATGTTCGCTTCACTTAGCCTTTTTGGTTCTGGTAGCCGCATGCCATTCTTCAGAGTATCTTTGAAAATTTTGTGGACCTTGTCCCTTCGGAAAGAGTAGATCTTATTTCTTCTTTCCTCCAAAGTTGGCTCTCGAGATTTGTTAGTTTTTGCTCCGCCCGCTCTCTGCTTATTTAGAGAATCGGTGCTGTCAGAACTCCCGCCCTTTCGGTTGTCATCCCTCTAAGGTTTCAGTCTGTTTGTGAACTGAAGATCCTGAGTGAACTCGGGTTTCAGTCTGTCAGAACTCTCTGCTTATTTAGAGAATCGGTGCTGTCAGAACTCCCGCCCTTTCGGTTGTCATCCCTCTCGAGATTTGGACCTTTTTGGTCAGCTCTTGGAATGTTTTAAGGCCTGCGGTGCACAGGAAAAGTTTCATCCAGTCCTTCAGATTTTCAATAAGAAGACTGACGGATTGGTCTTGCTCCAATGGTGGTTCACATTTGACAGAGAGATTGCGCCATCGGACTATAAAATCCATGTTGCTTTCGTTGTTCTTTGGCTCGGTCCTTACGAGGTCGGAAATGGTGATTTTACCACTGACACTCATGAACCTTTGCTTGAACATGGATTCTATTTGAGCGAACGTCGTGATCGAGTCATCTGGTATGCTTGCATACCAATCGAAAGAAACATCCGTCAAGCTATTAACAAACTGACGGAGAAGGAGCGCATCATTGCCCCCAGTATTTGCGTATGATGCTTTAAATTAGGCAATGTGCCGGTTCGCATTTCCCGTCCCATCGAACCTTTCAAATTTGGGGACGACATAGCCAGTGGGAAACTCCACAAGATCGTACCGAGCAGGATATGGTCTCCCGCTACTGCTGGCATCTTTTTGCTCTCCGGCTTCGGCTACCAACGTTTTGACTTTGTTGGCAACCAAATCCATGATTTGATCTTGAGTTAGCGGGTTGCTGTCATCGGCCACCAAGACATTTCCCGAGATAGGACGCGACTGGTCTTCATGCGGTCCGCCCACTTTTGGATTTGAGGGAACGGGTGTCGGCTGTTTCGGGACACCGTTTCCCGGTTCATGAGAGCCCTGTGCCTGATTGGGTGGCTGAGAGGCAAGTTGGGCCGTGAGCTGTAAGACGACGTTTGTCAAGTCGTCAATTTTTGAGTAGAGCTTGGCCATCTCCTTGTCTTTGCTTCTGAGCTGTTTTCGGAGCTCTTGGAGAAGTTGCTGCTCTGCGTTCTTGGGACGGAAGATTGGCTCATCTTCTCTTTCCGAGCCCGACTCCTCATGGACTGGAGGGTCTTTCTGTCGATCATCCTCATCAAGAGGGTTTTCATCACCCAGCAGTGGCGGCTGTTCTTGGGAAGCAGCAACCACATTCAAGCCAGATTGGATTTGAGATGTGGTGGCCCCGTCCTTGCTCTTGCTGCGCGTGCCCACCACGTAGACAGTGTGGACCACATATCCAGCCATTTCCTCATCTTTGGCGGGGTAACCTTGTTCCTCGAACCTCATGAGGTTCAGCCTAGCAGGAGCCCTAGCCCTTTTGTTGGCTCTGTACCTGATCCTTTTCTGTCTTAGCTTCTCGATTTTGAAGGCGTGGTGGGCATCCGTTATCCGGGAAGCCATTGTAAGTCGATTAGCGGGGAGCTTAGAGAAGACACCCGATCGAGCAGTTGTTAGGGGCACCGCCGGAGCTTGTTCGAGACGCGTTGTAGCTTTGTTGGTGTTGATGGCCTTGCCCCCAGCTGGGGCCAAGGAAAGTCGTTCAGACACCAACTTGCGTTTGGGTTGGGGCGCCCTCGAGATCACCACATTTGGCCTCTTGCCTTTCGAGACCGGTTTGTCTGTCACCGGGGCTTGAAGAGATGGGATGGTGTTAGCTGGCACGAACATAATAGAGCCAAATGGTAGCAGCAGCTCTTCCCATTGTAGTCCGAGACTGGCCGGAAGGACCGTCCTGGAGTCTATCTTCATCGTGTAGGAGACGGGAGCCGTGCTGAGAGCTGAGTTCATCTTTGGAGACATTGTTGAAAAGCGATTTCTTAAAAACATGCATGAAAGAGCATTATTTTAGTATAAATATAGATATGTACATTGATTGAGTTCGCATGAACGTTTATCTCGAAATATGGGAGGAGAGATTTGTCCCACCGTGCGTGCCAGAATCTGTAGGGTGTTTTTCGTCACCCTATTGAGATGGGAATACGCGCACGCTTGTCAGGCGTTCTACAGATTCCCCCTTCCTAGGGTAGGCGGGGGTTTAATGATTGTGGGGATCCGAATCTCCGGCAGCCGCGGACTAAGCTGCCGTTAATTACCCCTCGCATTTGGAGCGAGAGAACCTCCGATTGACGGGTTAAACTGGTCATGCGAGCACAAAGTGCAGTGTACGTGTGTTTTGTTTTGGAAGGGGGCTTGGATATATCGGGGGCCCCTCAGAGTTTTTACGGGGGTCCCGCTACCCGGATAGCGGGTTGGGGGTCAAGGGGGCTAGCAGCCCCCTTGTGGGGTGTGCAAGGCAACGCCCCGGCCCAATTTTTTTTTGAGGGGGATAGTGTTGTAGAGTATGTGTGTGTGTCACGTCCCACCTCCAATACAGAGAGTATTGCCCGCTCTGGCTGAAGCCGCACGGTTTTGTCCTTTGGGGCAAACCGGACCCGACCAGAGGCCACTTCCCAGGAGGTCACCCATCCCAAGACTTCCCTGGCCCGAGCACGCTTAACTACGGAGTTCTCAAGCTCCTGTAGTTCCGGTTCACTTAAAAGGCGCCTCCGTATTGAAAAGTAGTATCATTCCATTTATAGTACAGATTTGCCCCCTTTCGGAATGTATTCCGAAGAGTCCCCATTGTTCTAAAGTGGGTCCCATGGACTCAAGAGGTGGCCCCCACGGATTAAAGAGGTGGCCCCCGCCCACTTAACATGACACTTGGCGTGGCACTTTGTTCCGTGTGGCACTTTGCTCCGTGAGCAAGAACCGGGTCCCGACATTCTCCCCACCTTTGAACAATGGTCCATCCTCGAACCACAGACCTACTATTGAGGAACCGGCTCTGATACCATTCTGTCACGCCCCACCTCCAATACAGAGAGTATTGTCCGCTCTGGCTGAAGCCGCACGGTTTTGTCCTTTGGGGCAAACCGGACCCGACCAGGGGCCACTTCCCAGGAGGTCACCCATCCCAAGACTTCCCTGGCCCGAGCACGCTTAACTACGGAGTTCTCAAGCTTCTGTAGTTCCGGTTCACTTAAAAGGCGCCTCAGTATTGAAGAGTAGTATCATTCCATTTATAGTACAGATCTGCCCCCTTTCGGAATGTATTCCGAAGAGTCCCTATTATTCTACAGTGGGTCCCATGGACTCAAGAGGTGGCCCCCACGGATTCAAGAGGTGGCCCCCGCCCACTTAACACGACACTTGGCGTGGCATTTTTTTCCGTGTGGCACTTTGTTCCGTGTGGCACTTTGCTCCGTGAACAAGAACCGGGTCCCGACAGTGTGTATGTATATGTATACATATGTGTGTGTGTGTGTGTCTATATATATATATATATATAAGGGGAAAAGGCATCCAAAGGATGCGTGGGGCCAGCGCCAGCGTTTTGAGCGCAAGAGCGCTAGCGCACCACGTGTCAGCACGTGAGCGCTCGGGCACTAGCGCTTTGGGCGCTAGCACTCTGAGCGCAAGAGCGCTAGCACGTCACGTGTCAGCACGTGGGCGCTCGGGCACTAGTGCTTTGGACGCTAGCACTCTGAGAGCAAGAGCGCTAGCGCGCCACGTGTCAGCACGTGGGCGCTCGGGCGCTGGCGCTCGGGCGCTGGCGCTTTGGGCGCGAGCGCTCTGAGCGCAAGAACGCTAGCGCACTGAGCGCTAGCGAGCCACTTGTCAGCACGTGGGCGCTCGGGCGCTAGCGCTTTGGACGCTAGCGCCCTGAGCGCAAGTGTGCTAGTGCGCCACATGTCAACACGCGGGCGCACGCGCTCTGAGCGCTAGCGCACCACGTGTCAGCACGTGGGCGCTCGAGCAGCAAAAAGGACTTGGTCCCTGCAATGGGAGTTGTACTCCCAGAAAGGAGCACTTATTATTCTATATATATATATATATATATATATATATATATATATATATGTCACGCCCCGCTTCCCGGTATACGGCGAATGGGGACGCGACGGGGTCTGCTACGTATTTACTGTGAAGTAAATACGCTAAGCGTATCCAAGGAATATAAAGGTAAATCACAAGAGATAAGAGATATAAAAATAACATCAACTTTATTAATAACATTCTTTTGTACAATGCATGAAAAGTAAATACATCTAAAATGAAAGCGATGCCTAAACAATGGCATAACAGGAAATGAAAAAACTGAATAGAACAAGGTACTATATCTAGAGCTCGGGATCTTCGTGAAACTGATCCAAGTCTTCACCGGTGGGCTCGATCTCTGACGGGTCCAAAACACCTGACGACATTCAAAGAAGAAAGAAATAGAATGTCGTCAGCGAACAGGTCGCTCGGTAAGTCCCAAAGATTAGAAAAAAAACAGAATAAGAAGTATCTTCTAAAAATTGTATAATATTGTATAATATTGTTTTTACGCTGTTGTTTGTAGCTTGGTACAGAAGGATGCCAGTGTATACGAGAGGGGTCTCAGTATGCTAGAGACCAGGGAAAACGGAATGTACAAGGAACTGTTAAGCCACGGTACAGCAACAACGGAATATAGGTTAGGTGTCTTAATCTTATCGTCCCGTGCCACTTCTAACACCTTCCGCACCAATCTATCCCTTAAACTTAGTAGTGTTTTGATTGTATTGTTGTATTGTATTGTATAAGTTGGATGACTGACCAAAACCATGATATCAGTAACAGAGTGTAACTGCATAATCAGGTAAATGAAATAATGGGATAATGGATGTATATCCATGGTTTGATTCAGTCAAGTTGTATAGATTGATAACTGGATTCTTATGTTATATGTGTTCATATTGAGTTGTAATATTATAGATTTATATAGTACTTGAATCATATTCAAGTCGGATTATGATCAGACTCAAACCCGAGTCGGACAGAAGAATGTAAATCGAAGCCCTATATTTACTAGGGTCTTTATTGAAATTTATAAAACTTGAGGGGGTTTTATGTAAAAATACTTTTGTATAGTTTTCACGATACACCCCAAGTATTTATTATTCATCTTTATAGTTGTAATGAGGGTGGATTTTATATCGTGACATTTCTAGTGAAAATATCCTACTTTTTATAAATAAAGGTATTTATCTATAATATTGATTTATTTGAAGTTCATGGTATTTTAATATAAAATATATTCTTGTGATTTTTAGAAAAATGTGGAACATTTATATTATAATAAAATGGATATTTAAATGATAAATATATATATATTTATACAAAAATAATTTTAATAATTATTTTATATTTCAAAAATCGCGTTTTCTTAAGATGTCGTATTTTAAACCTTTCGAGACCGAATACTCCTTGCGGAGGTCTGAATCTCGCACTACTAAGCCGAGGGTGCACGATAAACCGTACTATCCCTAATGGGTTCCCCAAAGGTGGGTTGTAGTGGCGCTTTGCAAAGATTTTATAAATACTAATCCTTTAGAATACGGTTTTATAAAATAAAAGGTATTTATTTGCAAAAGTTGATTTTCCTTATTTTAGATTCTAGGGTTTTCTATTTCAACTATACTGTTTCTAAATGGTCTAAACGATAAGTCGTTAGAAGCCTCAAATCGCCTCTTCACCGCCAATTGTGGCCAGGTAAGTACAAATGAGAAAAGGAGGGATCCGCTCACGAATCGTGAGACGGACCTTTTAAAGTTACCTTTTCTCACTTGCCTATCCTAGACACCACAAAATCAGGTTTAGATAAACGATCGATGTCCACAACATATCGTATTTTCCTATTAAAAGATATTGTTTTAAAAATGTATCAAACCTAAACTTTTAGAAAATGTTTTATTAAGAAAAAATGGTATTTAAATGTAAAATCTTGTATTATCGTATTCGAAGTTTTGATGATATCATTTAGGATTGTATTTGCGTGTGTGTGGAGGTAGGTCGTTACCTCGTGATCTATTTTAAGGTATAGCAATGTTAAGGGGTTAAATGTGAAAACTAAATATTGTGGTATTTAAGTGAAAAAATACGATAAATGGAAACGTTATCATTTCATGTGATAAAACTTGTTCAAATTGTTTGTTAAGTGACTAATAGTCAACATAAAGATGTTTAAGCATGATGGAATTGGTGATAAGTGAGATTTTATAGAAAACCGAATCGGAAATCGGTTTTGAACCTATTCCGTCGGGTTTGTAAACTCGTATTTTTATAAAAGAAAAGAAAGATAGAAGAGGGGGAATTACGGGTTTGGATAACACTAGAGAGTGAGAGGGAAGTAGAGGGTTTGCCGGTGCGTCGAATCGTCGTTGAGAGCTCCTGGCACGATCGCCGGAATTTCGCCGTCGATTTCGTCAGCGCTTCGCCTTTCGCTCGTTTCCAACGTACCAAAGTTTTCTTGGGATTTTGGGAGAGTGGACTCAGAAATTTAGGATGAGAGGGTAGAGGGTAGGGGGTGTATTTATAGGGTTAGGTTAGGGTTAGGGTTTTTAATTAAAAAAAATAAAAATTAAATAAAAATCATTAAACTTTGGAGTAAAAGAGATTTATTGGGCTTTCTATAACCGGTCAAGGAATTTAGTGTGTGCAGGTGGGAAGACCAGTCAAAGATGCTCAACATCGATGTTGACGACTCGGCCGTCCGGCCGAGTCCGGCCGGCGGCGCCGGCCCGTGTCAGGCCGAGTCAGGTGGTCGGGGGCTGGGGATTCTCGTGGGGGGATTTATGGTATATTTAGTTTTTAATGTTTAGTTTAAGTTTTGTGAGTTATGGTGTTTTGACTGTTGGGCTTCTAAAGGATTTTAAAAAAATAAATACAAAAATAATGTGGGGTATGGGATTTGAACTCTGGTGGCTTGGTTCAACAGTGCAAGGTATTACCAATGAGCCACAAGCTCCTTCTTGTAATTATGGAGTGAACTAAATACTTAAAGAGATATCAGCAACGATAAATACTCCAAGTATACATTGAATTTAAATCAATTCTTTGTACATTAAAAATGGAATTGTTACAATATATGAGGAGTTAAACTCCTAAGATGTTTTGAAGCTGATGAAGGGCTTCTCCCCTTGAACCCTAGTTCTTTCCCAAAGCATGGAAGCCGCTCGGCTGCCTCTAAGGAGGACTTTGGTCCTTAGCGTTGGAGGGGCCGTAGGAGGCCTGCTAAGGATAACCGGACAGTGAAGCTGCGTGGTTGCCTCTTGATGAGGGCTTTGATCCCTGGCGTCGTGAGTAGGGAAGCTACCGTCCAGGGATAGCCGAGCAGGGAAGCCGCTAGGCTGCCTCTAAGGAGGACTTTGGTCCTTAGCGTTAGAGGGGCCGTAGGAGGCCTGCTAAGGATAATCGGGCAGTGAAGCTGCGTGGTTGCCTCTTGGCGAGAGCTTTGATCCCTGGCGTTGCGAGTAGGGAAGCTACCGGCCAGGGATAGCTGAGCAGGGAAGCCGCTCGGCTGCCTCTAAGGAGGACTTTGATCCTTAGCGTTGAAGGGGCTGTAGGGAGGCCTGCTAAGGATAGCCGGGCATGGTAGATGCTTGGCCGATTCTTCATAACGTCTCCTTTGTCCCCGCTCTTAATTGTGAAGAGGTAGTCGACCGTGCGCTTTTGCCGACGGTTCCCGATGAAGTGGCCGAGGAACTGAATAGCCAGCTCGTCAAAGGTAGAGATTGAGCGAGGCTCGAGTCCTCGGAACCAGTCCCGAACAGAGCGGGTGAGGGTGGCTGGGAAGGCTCTGCACTGGGCGGCGTCAGAATGGTCCAGGAAGCTCATCCCCGCGGTGAAAGCATCCAAATGGTCTTTCGGGTCGGTTTTCCCGTCGAATAGAGAGACCTTCGGGGGCTTGTTGCGCGGGGAGACGTGAACAGCGAGAAGTTCCTCGGCAAATGGCTTGGTGAGCGAGTCGGCGGTGTACTTAGCCCCGTCGCCCGAGAGGTGAACTTCTCGGCGTATGCCTTCGATCTTCTTCTCGAGGGCGTCGAGTCGGCCGTGGTACCCTGAGGATTCGGCGTCTTGTGATCCCTGGCCTCTGCTGTAGGAGATCTGCGTCTGGGCGCGGCCCCGGTTCCTCTTGATGAGGTTCCTCAGATCCCCTTGCGAGGTGGCCCTCGAGCCGACGTGGCGAGCCCCTTCTTTGCGACCCCGTCGAGGGAGGTGGTGTCGGTCATGCCTGGGGACAGGCGAGGTGACCTACATCTCCTCAGTGGGGTGAGGGTCGCGAGGAGGCTCGAGGCGAGGTGCTCTGGCGGCGGATCTTGGTGTGATGCTGTGGGGCGCCCAGCGGGCCCCAGAGAGTATCGGCCCGTGAGATCTGTGGCCATGGGACGTAGCCTACCGGTGGTCAGCCGTGCCGACGAGGGCAGAGTCTTCTGGAGGCGGAGGAGGGGCGATCTGGGGCCCTGGCCCGGCCGTTTGGACACGGACGAGCGCCTCTATGAGGGACTGTAGTCGGTCTATTCGGCCGGCGAGAGCGTTGATGACGGTCGCCGGAGGAGGTTCATCCGTGCCTCCGGTGATGGGGAGGCGGCGGCTGGTACCTGGATCTTCAGGGTGATCGCATTCCATGTAGATGAAGATCGGAAGGCCAACTTTGGTTTTTGTGGAGTTTAGTTTCCCACAGACGGTGCCAACTGATGAAGGTCCATTTCGGGTCTCCGTCAAATGTTGTCTTACGTCGATCTTCCGGTGGATTTTGGAGGTGATCTCCTGTTGCGTGTGGGTCTTAATGGGTTTTGAGGAGATTGGTGGTTTTGAGGAGTTTGCGCCGAGTACCTGCAAGGAAGTCTCGGGGTGGTTTGGTACTACCGAGGACCCTCCGACGATCAAGTTAGCACAAGATCCGAGCAGAGTAACGGCTAAGTGGGGTGAAAAAAGCTTACTTGACCCCTCTGTGATGGGGGTTTATATAGTGGCGGCAGCACGCAGTAGCAGGCGCTAGAATCTCGCCCGCAGTTACGCTCCCGACGTCACGCCGGCGTAATAAGCGGATCGCCCGTTAATGGGGATCGTGATGGCGTGGAACGTGGGATGTTGCTGGCGGAAAATACGCACGTGGAGAGATTTGCGGAGCGGCGGTTATACCTGTGAGTGGCGGAGTTGGCCGGTCGGAGTGACCGAGGAAGATGGCCTCGGCGGGAGAGCTCGGGAATGAGAGGGGGGGCGAGGCATCTTGGCCCTGTGGTAGCGCGGGGTGAGCTGAGAGGCCGAGGAGGCCAATTTGGAGGGGGCTATGAGAAGAGCCAGATTGTGCTTGCAGGTCGGGCATAGGAGCAGTTTGGTCGGCCCCTGTAGGTCCTTCTTGCATGCTCTGGGTCACGTCATCTGCCACGTGTCAAGATCTGGGAGATCGCCGATATCGAGCATCATCAATTTCCGTTTTAGAAGATAGAACTTTGAATCAGATCTAATGAAACATCAAGTTGGCTATCAAATTATATTTAGATTAACAATTTTCTTTCGGAACTTCAAAACTTATCAGTCTATGGATATCTTTTCAAAATTTAATTAGCAATGGACATTTTCTTCCAAAAGAAATTAAAAAAGGATTGTAAAGATAATTCTAATGTATGATATGGATTTTATTTATAAATTCGGATCATGCATCTTTGTAAGAAAAAAGAAATTGGATGATCTTAGATAATAATTGTATGTAAGCCATCATCCATGATGTCATATACCACGTCATTGGCGATATTTGTGGTGATGTGCTAGGGGAACCCCTTTACCAAATCGTACGGTCTCGACACTTGTGGCTTTTGCAATCCAATGCTAATATAAGTTAGGTCTACTCAAAACGTGGGGTAATAGAAAGCCTTGGTGAGAGTTCTGTTGGGGTTGGAGAAGCCGATGCACGGAACAATACGCGTGATAAATCAATCATGCAATAAACAACCACACAATTAATAATGAAAAGACAAATTAATAACGATACGGGAATAAGTAAATAAGAATCACATACCAAACAAGAGAGAGATTTGTTAACGAGATTCATCCACTATATGTGTAGTCCACTGCAGAGCGGAATCTGCAATGTCTACTATATATTATCTTGAATCACGTACGCCAAGAGCAAACTCTAGGAGATTTCTCTCAAATCTCTCTACATTTAAGCTGTCACCCTTTCATACAACGATCTCTCTTCTATTTGGCTCTCGCTACACAAGGTATTGAAGTTTTGCTTTTTTCCAAATTCTTCACGTTGCCCATGCAACCATATCATCTCCTTACTGGATTTTATGATCGCCACGTTTTCAGCCTCCGTAGTCGACAATATCACCATCTTTTGCAATTGAGAAACCCACTCACCGCTGTTCCCCAACCGTGAGTACGTACCACGTCGTGCTCTTCTCATTATCTCGATCTCCCGATTAGTCTGTATCAACGTAAACTTGCATGTTTAGAGAGTCGCCCTCGAAATATAAACATTGACTTGACGTACCTTTTAAATATCTCAACATCCACTTCACCGCATTCCAATATTCATTTCCTGGGTTTTGCATATACCTGCAAACAACTCTCACTGCATGTGCAATATCTGGTCTTATACTCACCACCGCATACATCAAACTCACCACCGCAAATGCATAAGACACATTTTCCATCTCATCGTTCTGCTATTGAGTTATTGGGCACAACTCCTTATTGAGTGTAACACCCTAGTGCATGTATACTATATTTTATGTGGGGTATTTCAAATTTTGCGATAAATTTTTTTATTATTATTGCTTTTGGGTTGCAGATAGTACAATTAACAGTTATAGTTATTATCCGACCCCACCCGCATGGTTGAAACCCAACATGGTTCAAAATTATATCAAATATTTGCTAGTAGAGAGTATCCATGCAAATCTAGATATTATACACATATAATATACTCCACATATATTTTAATAATACAAAATAAAAATCAAATAACATATTTTGATATCTAGCCTTGCATGTCATCACACCCCATATCATGTGGTTGTACCTATATATCTTGTTCATACCCTAATTGTTAAAACAGACTCGTAATCGATAGCTACGTATATTTACATAGATCCGTATTTGGGGGTATACATTTTTATTGACAGGATATCACATTATGGTTTAAATTTGTAAGTATATTCTCCATATTGAAAAACTAGATATTTGGACGGTTACGGGTAATATTCGGAGCAATATATATATATATATATATATATATATATATATATATATATATATATATATATATATATATATATAATATTACAATAGTGTTAAACAAATATAATATATAATATATTAAATAATTTAAATTAACAATCTCTCTCTTCTTCTCATGTCTCTCTCTGTCTCTTTCTCTCTGACCTTTTTCTCTCTCTCGAGATTATATATATATATATATATTATAATTATTTATATAAAACCTAAACCTCTCTCTCTCTTCTTTCTTCTCCTCTTCTAATCACCCGCGAACCCAAAACCCTCGGCGTTTGCCCTCGTCTTCGTCCCTCACAATCATCGTCTCCCTCGTCCTCACCTCTCGCCGTCTCATCATCACCACCTTCTTCTCCTCTGACCACCCGACAACCCCGAGCACACCCTGCAACTTTCCCGACGACAACCCATTTCCCCATCGCCTGCAACCTCATCGTCGCCGGGAAAACCCATCACCACCGTAACCACCGACATCTTCACCTCCTCGCCTCCCCAGCACCCAAGAACAGCCAACACCACCACCAACGACCCCTTCTGCAACTTCACTAATCATCAAACCCTCGCCAGACGACCTTGCCGTTGACGTCGTCGCCGTTACCCCGTTGCTTCCCCTTCCTCTGTCCTCGCTAACCCCATAACCACCAACAGCAATAAGTCTTTCCTTTTTCTTTTTCTTTTTCTTTTTCTTCTTCTTCATTTCTTTTCTTTCTTTTCTTTCTTAGCGGCCGTCTCGCCGGAGTTGTGCACGTCACCGACGATCCAGATGACCCAGCCATCGTCGTCGTCTCGCCTGGTCACCACGTCACGCAACTGCTCAGCCAGGTCCAGTTCTGCACGCGTAAGTTTGCATCGTGACTTTATTCCGACATCGGAACGTGGCATCCGTATCTCGACGAGAGATCCGATCAGGAAAGTTCTAAACTTGCAACATGCTAGTTTGTTTATATCAATAATTATAGATTTAACTATAGTACATATGTTTTACTATTCAGCAAAATTTACCGATTTACGTTTTTACTGTATTCGTTTGTATCCGTACTGATAATAGCTTATCCAGTTGCATGCCGGAACGTCACGACGTTATTATACTACTATATTAGTTCAATACGTTATCTAGATTGCATCATACATGGTAATAGACGTGTAATGGCTATTACAGATAGATACATATACATCTTGGCATTAATAGTATTTTGATATTGATTACTGTTTTACATTTGGCATCTATTGGGTTAATATATATTACATGGCATGTTCACGACCCACTACCAGACTTCTTGCTTAGATCTTATTGCTAATGCCAACAATCCTGACTTGTTATCCTGACGGACGTGACTTGTTGTCTATATAGAAAGAATCTGTACCTGATTGATCCTGTGTTGGCATTAGATCATCAATACCTGACATGAACCCAAAACCTTGGGGGTAAGGGGAAATTAATAATAAAACCTGACTTGTAACTCAACAGTTCGATACTTATACTGATCGGTCTTTACGGGCTCGGCCAGCCTCGGAATGATGCTACTGACATCATTCGTTTGTACATGTTACCTGTTTACTGCTTAGTGTACGTCTCGGATTCAGCCTGAGAGTCTTGACCGTAGTCCCGGGCACGCACGGGATGCTATTGAGTTACATCGACGATTCCATTAAATTTATTTCAAATAATTCTAGAATAGATAAGCTAGAGGCACAGACTTTAGGATACACATCACTGTTCTACACCTCACTTTTCTATACCTGTGTTTATTATTCATACACATGTTTAATAACATCATCATATCCTGATTATTACTATTGTTTTAATATTATGATACACTGACGTTTGGGTTTTGCATGGTCCAATTCCTCTACCTTTATTACAGGCAGATCAAGAGCACTTTAGCAATCAAGCCGAGCAATGAGGAGCTAGCTATTTAGTTTAAAAACTCTTAGTTTGTTTATTCCAGCAGTTTTATTTCTATTGATGTGAGCGCATATTGGGACGTGATTCAGATCCTATTGTTTATTTGATCTTGCTTTGTTTCCGCTATATGCATTTCTTGATTTTATTAACTGTGGCAGATGGACATGCGTTAGCTAGATTTTATTTTACTGTTCTTGATATCTGCTTGACAGTCGTAATGTGAATATGGAGGGATTATTCCTAATCATAGGTAGCATGGTTGGCTCTGTCATGTGTCGTGTTTACGTATTTTAGGAAGCGGGGCGTGACAGGATTTGTTTGGTATCAGAGCCCTAGGATTTAGGATTAGTCAGGTTTGGTTCTTTTGTAGTTGGGTATTGAACCCAATACACCAATCAGGAAACTCGGAATTAGGAACATGTCCAGCTACATTATTGTCTTGTCATTAAAATTCTTAAATCATATCTTTCTCTTAACTCTTTTATCTTGACGATATGGAAATGACTTTGCATCTCAACTTGGAATCCTCCTGACTCCTTACTGTTTCTCCCTTTTTATTCCTTCGATTCTGATGGCAGGATTTGGACGACTTGAATGGAGTTATGTGATTGTAATTATGTACCGTGGCATGGTTACAGTGCGGTACTCTATTTAGGTAACCTCGAATCCTATTTTGATTCATTTTCTTGACTTATGTTCATTGTACTACTTTGTTTTTCTCGGTTTCATTGCTTACGAATTTATGCCTTATCGCGAACTTGAATCCAACAACCGCGTTATATCTTTCCCCTTGTCCCGTAGTGATTAGTCCGTCCGTGTTTCGAAGAATAAGGAGAAACACAGGAGAACATATGATGATTGCAGTAGTTCGAGATTAACCCCAGCGGGAGCTGGTACAAACTGCTTCAAGGCCGATCAGATGTAAGATATTTGATTGAAGAAGTTCTGACGAACCCGCCTCAGTTTATCAGAATAGCGCAGCGGAAGTGTGGTTGGATGATAACCCACAAGTCTTAGAACAGACTTTCAAATTCATGATGAAGGTAACCGTTTACTGAAGGGTGAAGTTCGTAAACAAGTTGCAGATGAAACGCTGATAGCAGTTCAGGATTTCATGGATGTGTTCAAGGACATTTTGAGTTTACCGTCAAAATGAGATGTGGAGTTCATGATTGATCCTATTCCTGTAGCAGCGCCAATTCAAAGTATTTTATCCGATTGCGCCGGTGGAACTGGAAGAGATAAAGAAACAAGTTACCGAATTGCTAGAGAAGGATTGGATTTGCAATAGCGGTTCACTATGGGTAGCTCCAGTTCTTCTAGTCAAGAAAAAAGATGGCACGCGGAGGATGTGAATTGATTATCGAGAATTAAATCGGGTGACTATTAAGATCAAGTACCCAATCCCTCGCATCGGCGAATTATTCGATCAACTCAGTGGCGCGAGAGTATTCTCGAAATTGGATTTGCGATCCGGATATCATCAAGTTCGGGTGAAATCAGAAGATATTTACAAGACAGCGTTCCGAACTCGATATAGGCATTACGAGTACTTGGTGATGCCATTTGGAGTTACTAACACACCGGCAATATTTATAGACTTGATGAACCGGATCTTTTCACCATTTCTAGATCAGTTCGTGGTGGTATTCATTGATGATATTCTGGTCTATCCGAGGAGTAAAGAAGAGCATGAAGAACACTTGAGGATCACACTGCAGACATTGAGTTAAGAAAAGTTATTGGCTCGAAGAAGTGAAGTTCTTGGGTCATGTGGTATCAGGAGATAGAATTGCAGTTGACCCCGAAAAGATTGCAGCTATTAATGATTGGCCGATTCCAAAGAGTGGGGGGGAGATTAGAAGTTTTCTTGGGCTTGCTGGATATTATAGAAGCTTTGTGGAGAACTTCGCTCGAATAGCAGAACCATTGACCAAGCTAACACGAAAGGAGATATCGTTTGTATGGACTGAGAAGTGTGCGTCAGCTTTTGAAGCGCTGAAGCAGAGATTGACTACCGCTCATATTCTAACAGTGCCAGATGGTTCCGGAGGACTAGTTATTCACAGCGACGCATCTGGGAAAGGCTTGGGATGTTTTCTGATGTAGCATGGGAAGGTCACAGCCTATGCGTCGAGACAATTGAAGACTCATGTGAAGAACTACCCAACTCATGACTTAGAGCTAGCAGTGGTGATTTTCGCGTTAAAGATTTGGAGACACTACTTATTGGACGAAAGAGTTGAAGTATTTACAGATCACAAGAGTCTAAAGTACATGTTCACACAGAAGGAGCTCAACATGAGGCAGCGTAGATGGTTAGAGTTGATGGCTGACTATGATCTTGACCTAAAGTATCATCCGGAAAAAGTTAATGTAGTGCCAGACGCTTTAAGTCGGTTGCCAGCGATACGGATGTTGACTGCACAGAAGGAGTTTATAACTGATCTTCAGAGGTTCGAGTTGGAGATTTTACTACCAGATTCTTTTGGATAGTTGATGCAGTTGCAAGTACAGTCATCTTTGATCGATAAAATTAAGGTAACACAGTCGCACGATCCAAGATTGCAGAAGTTTCGAGGACAAATGGAAGTAGGACTTCGAACAGATCTGTTGATTCATGAAGATGGCTCGTTAAGATATGAAAGTCGTCTATGTGTGCCTAAAGAAAATGTTCGTGAAGAAGTCATGAAAGAGGCTCATAGTTCCGCATATTCAGTACATCCAGAAAGAACGAAGATGTATAGAGATTTGCGACAACATTTTTTGTGGGAAGGCCTGAAAGGAGAGATTGCTCGCTACGTATCGAGGTGCTTAGTGTGTCAGCAAGTTAAGACTAGCTGGTTTGCTGCAATCACTTCCGAATCCTCAATGGAAGTGGGAACATATAACCATGGATTTCGTGATTGCCTTACCACGGAGTCCAAAGGGAAATAACGTAGTTTGGGTGATTGTCGATCGATTGACCAAGGCAGCTCATTTCATACCATTTTGAGTTGGTCAGTCGACGGAAGCTTTGGCAGAGCGGTACATGCAGGAAATTGTGAGATTGCATGGAGTAACCGTGAGCATCGTTTCTGATCATGATACTCGATTTCTATCACACTTTTGGAGGATTCTACAGGAAATTTTGGTCTCGCTTAAAATTTAGCACAACCTATCATCCTCAGAAAGATGACCAGTTTAAAAGAACGATCCAAAGAAGATATCACCGACCAGAGGAATAATCCGATTTGGCAGTCGAGACAAGCTTAGTCCTCGATTTGTGGGGCCTTTCGATATCATCGAGCGTGTAGGAGAGATAGCTTATCGATTGGCTTTACCACCATCCTTGGCGGGTTTTCATGACGTGTTTCATGTATCTCAACTCCGCAAGTATGTTGGAGATGAGACGTATGTCCTAGATCACTCGGAATTGATAGTAAGGGAGGATTTAACATATGAAGAGCGACCAATGGCGATTGTGGATCGACGAGAAAATGTACTCAAGAATAAAGTTATCCCTCTAGTACCCATCTCATGGGGGAATCGTTCGCGCGGAGAATCTACTTGGGATCGTCAAGACGAGATCCGACAAAAGTTTCCACACCTCTTTTCTTAGATCCATATTTTCTTGTCTTTTCTTGTTCCGGGAATTTCGAGAACAAAATTCTTTGAAGTTGGGTATAATGTAACACCCTAGTGCATGCATACTATATTTTATGTGTGGTATTTCAAATCTTGCAAAAAATTTCTTTATTATTATTGTTTTTGGGTTGCAGATATTGCAATTAGCAGTTATGGTTATTATCCGATCCCACCCGCATGTTTGAAACCCAACATGGTTCAAAATTACATCAAATATTTGCTAGTACAGAGTATCCATGCAAATCTAGATATTATACATATATAATATATTCCGCATATCTTTTAAAAATACAAAATAAAAATCAAATAAAATATTTTGATATCTAACCTTGCATGTCATCACACCCCATATCATGTGGTTGCACCCATATATTTTGTTCATACCCTAATTGTTAAAACAGACTCGTAATCGATCGCTACGTATATTTATGTAGATCCGTAGTTTGGGGCATAAATTTTTATTGACAGGATATCATATTATAGTTTAAACTTTTGCGTATATTCTTCATATTGAAAAACTAGATTTTTGAAAGGTTACGGGTAATATTCGAAGCAATATGATATTATCTGTGAAAACCTATAATACACACACACACACTATAACTAATAATATAACAATAATGTTAAACAAATATAATATATAGTATATTAAATAATTAAAATTAACAATCTCTCTCTCCCCCACTCCCCCACGTCTCTCTCTCTCTAACCATTTCTCTCTCTAATATATATATATATATATATATATATATATATATATATATTATATATAATATAATTATTTATATAAAACCTAAACTCCTCTCTCTCTCTCTCTCTTCTTTCTTCTCCTCTTCTAATCACACGCGAACCCAAAACCCTCGCCGTTCGTTCTCGTCGCCGCCCCTCACCATCATCGTCTCCCTTATCCTCACCTCCTCGCCCTCTCATCACCACCACCTCCTTCTCCTCCCGACCGCCCGACAACCCCGAGCACACCCTGCAACTTCCCCGACGCCAACCGATTTCCCCATCGCCTGCAACCTCTCGTCGCCGGGAAAACCCATCATCACCGTCACCACCGACCTCCTCTTCACTTCCTCGCCTCCGCAGCACCCAAGAACACCCCCTCTGCAACTTCCCCGATCACCAAACCCTCGCCAGACGACCTCGCCATTGACGTCATCGCCGTTACCCCGTTGCTTACCCTTCCTCTGTCCTCGCCAACCCCATAACCACCAACACCAACAACTCCTTCATTTTCTTCTTCTTCTTCTTCATTTCTTTTCTTTCTTTCTTTTCTTTTCTTTATTGCCGGCCGTCTCACCGGAGTTGCGCAAGTCATCGACGATCCATACGATCCATCCACCGTCATCGTCTAGCCCGGTCACCACGCCACGTAACTGCTCAGCCAGATCCAGTTCTGCACGCGTAAGTTTGCATCGTGACTTTATTCCGACATCGGAATGTGGCATCCGTATCTCGACGTGAGATCCGATCAGGCAAGTTCTAAACTTGCAACATGCTAGTTTGTTTATATCAATAATTATAGGTTTAACTATAGTACATGTGTTTTACTATTCAGCAGAATTTAGCGATTTACGGTTTTACCGTATCCGTATGTATCCGTACTGATAATAGCTTATCTAGTTGCATGCCGGAACGTCACGACGTTATCATACTACTATATTAGTTCAATACATTATCTAGATTGCATCATACATGGTAATAGACGTGTAATGGCTATTACAGATAAATACATATACATCCTAGTATTAAAAATATTTCGATATTGATTACGGTTTTACATTTGGAATCTATTGGGTTAATATATATTACATGGTATGTTCACGACCCACTACCAAACTTGTTACTTGGATCTTATTGCTAATGCCGACAATCCTGACTTATTATCCTGACAGACGTGACTTGTTGTCTACATAGACAGAACATATATCTGATTGATCCTATATTGGCATTAGATCATCAATAACTGACTTGAACCCAAAACCTTAGGGGTAAGGGGAAATCAATAATGAAACCTGACTAGTAACTCAACAGTTCGATACTTATACTGATCAATCTTTACGGGCTCGGCCAGCCCCGGAATGATGCTGCTGACATCATTCGTCTGTACATGTTACCTGTTTACTGCTTAGCGGCACGTCTCAGATTCAGCCAGAGAGTCTTGACCGTGGTCCCGGGCACGCACGGGATACCATTGAGTTATATCGACGATTTCATTAAATTGATTTCAAAGACTTCTAGAATAGATAAGCTAAAGGCACAAACTTTAGAATACACATCACTGTTCTACACCTCACTGTTCTACACCTTTGTTTATTATTCATACACATGTTTAATAACAGCATCATATCCTGATTATTACTATTATTTTGATATTATGACGCACTGACGTCTGGTTTTGCATGGCCCAGTTCCTCTACCTTTATCGCAGGCAGATCAAGAGTAATTTAGCAATCAAGCTGAGCAATGAGGAGCTAGCTATTTAGTTTAGAGACTCTTAGTTTTTTTATTCCAGTAGTTTTATTTCTATTGATGTGAGCCCATATTGGGACGCGATTCGGATACTATTGTTTATTGGATCTTGATTCGTTTCCGCTATATGCATTTCTTGATTTTATTTACTGTAGCAGATGGACATATGTTAGCAAGATTTTATTTTACTGTTTTTTATATCTGCTTGACAGCCGTAATATGACTATGGAGGGATTATTCCTAGCCATAGATAGCATGGTTGGCTCTGAAACGTGCCGTGTTTATATATTTTGGAAAGCGGGACGTGACATTGAGTTTGAAGTGTTTCGCTAAAGGCATACCCCCAGCTTTGACTTGTCCATGTTGAACCGCTTTAAAATCTTCTCGATATAGCCTCTTTACGATAACCACACCTTCTGCTGCTTTCTATCTCTCATGCCCAAGATTTTCTTGGCCACTACCAAATTCTTCATAGAGAATTTCTCGGCTATCATCTACTTCAGATTTTGAATTATCTCGAAATTCGGACCGCTACCAACATGTCATTTACGTAAAGTGACAAAATAATGTAGTCTCCGTCCTTAAAAGTCTACACGTACACGCAGTGATCTGATTCACAGCGCACAAATCCCGTCTCCAATATAAACTGATTGAATTTGAGATACCACTGTCTTGGAACTTGCTTGAGGACATATAATTTTTTTGTAGTTTATATACCATATTCTCTTTGCCTTTCACGTCGTATCCCGGTGGCTGCATCATATAGATCTTCTCCTCAAAATCTCTATAAAGGAACACACTCTTAACATACAGCTGCTCTAAGTGCAAATTCTCCACTGCCACGATACTAAGAATTACCCGAATAGATGTCATCTTCACCACTGTGGAAAATATTTCTTGATAGTCAATACATTGATTTTGCGCGTATCCCTTGAGTACTAAGCGAGCCTTGTACCGCTTCACACCATCAGCCTCATTTTTAATCCTGTATACTCACCAATTTAGCAACGCCTTTTGACCCTTAGATAACTTCACTAGATCCCATGTACGATTCTTCTTCAAAGAATACATCTTCTCGTTCATAACTTTCTCCCACTGCTTGCTACCGTCACTTGTTTCTTCTTCAAGGGATTTGGGCTCCCCAAGTCTGTGTATATAACGAAGTCGGTCATAAGTCTTTCAGGTAGCCGGCTATATCGCATAGATCTTCTCAGAACCGGTACATCTGGTTGCTGAACATGGTCATCATTCTGTTCTTACACATGATACTACACAATAGCTTTCTCCAAATTCTGATCTCTATCTGTAGGTACTTGAATGTTCTCTTGAGTTTCGTTCAACTCGACGAACTCCGATACCGCACCATCTTTGGCTTACTTCTCTTCTTTGTACAAGCGCTTCTCATCAACGACAACGTTCTGGTTTCGTATTACTTTCTTACTTGTGTAATCCCACAGCCGATATCCGAACCCGTCTCCAACATACCCGATGAAAGAACACTTCCTAAATTTGGAGTCAAACTTACTCTTTTCCGTCTTATCTACCAAAAAATACGCAATACAACCAAATGCTTTTAGGTGCGTGTAATTAACCAGTTTATCTGACCAAATTTCTTCCGGAATGCCTCCATCAAGCACACTTGCAATGCTTCTGTTTACCAAGTACACAGTATCATCAACCGCCGCCGCCCATAGGAATTTTGGCACATCCGCATACAAAATCATGCTCCGCACTCGCTCTAGGATCGTCCTATTCATCCTTTTAGCGATGCTATTCTGCTGTGGCGTCTCCGGTACCGTCTTCCGCCAAAAATACCCTTCTCCGAGCAAAATGCCTCGAACTCCTGTGTACAGTATGACCCTCCATTATCGGACTTAAGACAATTTACCTTAGTCCCTGTTTGGTTCTCAACTTGCGCAATCTAGTGTTTGAAGATACCAAACATATCGGACTTCTTCTTCATCACATATTGTCACGTCCTGCTTCCCGGTGTACGGTAAGGAGACGCGACGGGTCACGCGACGTATTTACTCAGAAGTAAATACGCTAAGCGTAAATAAGCAATATAATGTAAATGTACACAAAAGAGACATGATATGTAAAAGAACAACTTTTTATTTATTAAACATTCTTTACAATACAACTGGAAAGTAAATAAAATGCGGAAAGCAATGCCTAAACAATGACATGAACAGAAAGTAAAGGTATATACAAGTGACTAAAACTCTGGGTCTTCTACGAACTGCTCCAAGTCTTCTAAGCTGGGCTTGATCTTCAGAAAGTCGGGTCCTCCTAATAACA
Organism: Agapanthus africanus; assembly: GCA_030015575.1. Lineage (NCBI taxonomy): Eukaryota > Viridiplantae > Streptophyta > Magnoliopsida > Asparagales > Amaryllidaceae > Agapanthus > Agapanthus africanus. Next base: position 394,036,363 of record JASDDO010000010.1, on the reverse strand, counting down.
TTCCAAAGAAAGAATAGAAATGGAATGTCGTCAGTGAGCAATTGCTCGGTAAGTCCCAAAGAGAGATAGAAATAGACTGAACAGGTAAAGAGAATATATCTGGTATAATGTATGATTATTATGTTAACGTAGTTGTTTGTAGTTTGGTACAGAATGCATCAGTGTATACGAGAGGAGTCCAACTTTACCCGTGGACTAAGGTATACGGAGCACAAGGAACTGTTAAGCCACGGAACAACATCACGGATATTCAGGTTAGGTGTATTATGGTTACAGTCTCGTGTCACTTCTAATACATTCCGTACCAATCTACCCCTTTAAAAACCCCGTAATGTTTATTGTATTTATTTGTAGCGATTTGTAGATGTATGATTTGCCGAAACCATGATATCAGTTGTTCATGTAAACGGATAAGGATATATAATGGATAGTCATGTAGACAAGTCAATGTATATGCATGGTTCGGTCAAATCGAGTCATTTTGATATAGATTGTATTATGGTATTCATGTTGTATTGGAATTATATTTGGATTGTATGTAGATTGGAATTGTAATCGGATTCAACTGAGACTCTGTCTGAGTCAGACACTTAACAGAATTGAAGTCCTGAATTAGTTTTGGAGTTATCGATAACTGCTGCATATGGACGGCAGAATTTGTGTCTTTTTCCATGACAATTACCGTATTGATAACCCCGTTTTTAGTTGTCTACCTTAAATAGGCAAGCACCCACTTTCTCCGGCTCCCTGAGGCTCAAGATAACTGGTCTCGCTTAAACCTATATTTACTACGGTCCTTATTGTAAATTAATATAACTTGAGAGGGTTTTATAAAAAAATAGTTTTGATATATTTTTAAAATAAACCTCAAGTATTTAGTTATCGTATTTAGGATTTTCATGGATTTAAAATTTTAAAGGTGGTGAGATATTCTAGAGGATATCAACCTAATTTTAATAGTATATGGTATTTTCATGTAATTTGACTTGTATGGATTCTTGATGGTATTTTCATGAACTTTTGTGATTCTTTCATTTTGATTTAGAAAACATGGAATTTATTAAATATATTTAAAATAGATATTTTGATAATATATATATATATATATATATATTAAAAATAGAATTTATTTATTAAATAGAAATCACGTTTTCTTAAAAATTGTATGTAAAAATTCCATCGAGATCGTATGTTCCGTGAGGAGGACTGCACCTCGCCCTACTAGTCCGATGGATGTGCGATAACCCGCACCAACTAAATCGGATTCCCAAAATGGGTTGTAAGGACATAATTGGATGGAATTGATTAAAACAATTTAAAGATACGGTTTTATTAGTTAAGGTATTTTATTGTAATATTGTATTTATCCTAAAATATTGCATAGAGGAAATCGTGCTATGTCATGATGAGTGTTGTGATGAGGTAGGTCATTACCTCGTGAGTTTTCTAAAGGTAATATGAACAAATATAAGAAATAATGTCGTAGCTAAACTTTGTGGTATTTAAACGAAAACGTGTAATACAAGTTGCATAGTATTTTATTTTGAATTGAAACTTGTTCTAAATGTTGTTTTATGGTTGTTAAACAAGATATAAAGAAATGGTTGATTTGTTGTTAAGAAAAGTTGGGTTTTTAAAGAAATTAGAATCGGAAGTCGGAATAACTCCGCTTCCGACGTGTTTTAATAAAAGATCGTTTTAGAATAGAAAGAGAGGAGAGGAGAGGGAACTTACGGGTTTGGACAAGAGAGAAAAGGTATAGGAACAAGTTGTGAACTTCATGGAGTCGCGGTGTCGCCGGATTTGTCCTGAATCGTCGCCGGAACTTGACCTTGGGCTAACTCCACTTGTATAACTTTTTGGACTTGGAATACTTTGAGAGTTTTGACAATGGATTTCAGAATAGAGAGGGATAGGGTGTAGGGTGGTATTTATAAAATAGAATTAGGGTTTAGGGTATTAAAATGAGAATTAAAATGTATTAAAATTTGTTTTTAAAGCTCATTTTAATTCTCTATTAATGTGCAAAAAAATCAAACAGAAGAGGTGTAGTGGGGGAGGCCAAAGGGTGTTAGGGAAAAATTTGAGAGCATTTGGGACAGGGAGGCCCGGTGGCGCCGGCCTTAGAGCGCATCTCGCCGGCCATTTCTAGGGGGATAAGGATTGGATTGGTGACACGTATTCTCTTCTGTTTATATAACATATTCCATATGTTTATTTAATCTGAATTTTCATTTTTACGTGTATTGCACGTGTAAACTTTTGGGCTTCCAAAAAGTTTAAAAGAAAAATCACTAAAAATAACATATGGCTGATGGGATTAGAACACTGGGGCTACATCACAGCAGTGCAAGGCTTTACCAATGAGCTACAAGTGTTTTCTTGATGTTCTAAAACAAATTAAATACTTATAGCATACACAGGGTTGCAAATACTCCATTTAGTACTTTAATTTTAAACAAATATTTGTACATTATAAACAGAGTCGTTACATTCTACCCTCCTTAAAAAATTTTGTCCTCGAAATTTACAAATATTTAAGGACTAATTTACAAATAAGAAAGGGTATCTTGCACGCATGTCGTCTTCTCTTTCCCACGTTGATTCTCCTGGTGAGTTTTTCCTCCACATCATTCGAACCAAGTTTACTTATTTATTCCTAAGTTACTTTACCTTTCTGTCCAGGATTTCAACGGGTCGTTACTCACAAGATAGATCTGTCTGTACCGTGAGCTCAGAGTGATCAAGAATGTGACTGGGGTCACTCACATACCTTCTGAGTTGGGATATGTGGAACACGTTAATCGCATACGAGAGAGGTTAAGCACATCGACTTCGGTGAACAACGGGCAACTCCTACTATTGAAATCAGTGCACTCCTTCCAATGAGGGTGGAAGTGCCAAGCGATAATCCACTTCTCCGAATCGTTCAAGTATGTCTAACGGTCCAATGTATCTCGGACTTAGCTTACCCCGCTTTCCAAAGAGAATCACTTCACGGTTGGGAGAGATCTTCAAAAAGACATGATCTCCCGGTTGCCACTCCAAGTGACGATACTTTGCATCGGCCCAGTGCTTCTGTCTGTCTTAGGCTATAGCATTCTTTCCCTGATAGTGCGAACTACATCCATTGTTGCTACTATCATCTCAGGTCCAAGAAATTCTCTATCTCCGATGTCGTCCCAACTTAATTGTGAACGACACTTCCTTCCATAAAGAGATGCAAATGGTGCCATTCTAATACTCGCTTGGTAGCTTTTGTTGTATGAAAACTCCACAAGGTGTAGGTGATCTTCCTACGATCCTTCGAAGTATAACATATACGCTCTTAGCATATCTTCAAGTATCTGAATCGTTCTCTCAGACTGTCCATCTGTTTGTGGATGGTAAGCTATGCTAAAGTTCAGACTCGTTCCCAAGCTAGCTTGCAGACTCTGCCAAAATTGCGATCGGAATCTGGTGTCACGATCGGAGACAATGCAAACCGGTACTCCATGTAATCTTATGATCTCCTGCATGAGTTCATGGGTATCAGAGATAGTACACATTGAAAAGTTAAATCTTACTTAGATTCAAACTTACCTCAATGTACTTCTTTGCTAGTGTCTCAGTAGATTGGCCAACTCAAAAGGGAATAAAATGAGCCGACTTTGTGAGTCGATCCACAATAACCCATACTGCATCGTTACCTTTCATGCTGCGAGGAAGTGCAGTCACAAAATCCATGGTAATGTGTTGCCACTTCCATTCTGGGATAGGTAACGATTGAAGTAAACCAGCCGTCCTGTGATATTCAGCTTTCACTTGCTGACACACCAGACATTTTGGTACGCTTCTGGCTACTTCACACTTTATTCCATGCCACCAGTAATGTTGACGTAGATCTTTGTACATTTTTGTACCACTAAGGTCTACTGAGTATGGGGAGCTGTGAGCTTTTTCTATCAACTCTTTCCGAATAGAACCTTGTGGTACACACAATCTACTGCTGTATCTCAAAGATCCATCTTCGTGAATGATGAAGTCTATTCGAAGTCCACTTTCTACTTGTTCTCTGATCTTTTGCAGTTTGGCATCACTTGCTTGAGCTGATTTGATCTGATTGACAATTGTAGTCTGAACTTGTAAGTTTATCAAACTTGAAGCGTTACCTGGCATGACCACTTCTATCTCCATCTGATGCAAATCTTGCTGTAGCTTCCACTGTGCGGTGAGATTCATTGACAGTGGTTGACGACTAAGTGCATCAGGTACTACATTCACCTTCCCTGGATGATATTGTAGATTGATGTCAAAGTCCACCATGAGTTCTAACTATCTTTTCTGCCGCATATTCAACTCTTTCTGAGTAAACACATACTTCATACTTTTGTGGTCTGTGTAGATATCTACCCGTTCTCTAAGAAGATAATGACTCCAAATCTTGAGTGCAAAGATAACGACTGCCAACTCCAGATCATGCGTCGGAAAGTTGCGCTCATGAACTTTCAGCTGTCTTGATGCATAAGCTACAACTTTACCGTGCTGATGTAGAACACATCCTAATCCCTTACCGGATGCATCGCAATGCACTACGAAAGCTCCAGGTTGATCCGGTATAACGAGAATAGGTGTTGATGTCAATATTGACTTGAGTTCTACGAAAACTTGTTCGCATGCTTCTGACCACACGAATTCTTCATCTTTGTGTGTGATCTTGGTCAGGGGTGTTGCAATCTTCCAAAATCCTTCAATAAATCTTCGGTAGTATCCCGCTAATCCCAAGAAACTTCGAATGTCCTTCACTGTCTTTGGTGTCGGCCATTCGATTACTGCTGATACTTTAGCTGGATCCACAGAGATTCCTTCGCCTGAAACGATATGTCCGAGAAATCCGACTTGTTCTAGAAAAAACTCGCACTTGCTGTACTTGGCATAAAGTTGATGTTTTCACAAAGTCTCCAGGACAATTCGTAAATATTCAGCGTGCTCTTTCCGATTCTTTGAATATACCATGATGTCATCGAAGAATATGACAACGAACCTGTCTAAGTACTCTTGGAAAACTTGATTCATCAGATTCATAAATATGGCTGGTGCATTGGTCACTCCAAATAGCATCACGAGAAACTCATAATGTCTATAACGAGTCCTGAATGCCATCTTCGGAATATCAGACTCTTTGACCTTCACCTGATGATAACCCGAACGAAGATCTAACTTTGAGAAAACGCAAGACCCACTTAGCCGATCGAACAGATCCTCGATTCGTAGTAGTGGATACTTGTTCTTTATCGTGACTTCGTTCAAAGCTCTATAATCAAAGCACATTCTGTATGAACCTTCCTTTTTCTTCACAAGCAAAACTGGAGATCCCCAACTTGAAGTGCTGGGACGAATCCATCCTTTCTTCAGAGGTTCGTCCAATTGAGTATGGACCTCCTTCAAACATTCAGGCCTTAATCGATACGGTGCTTTGATCACCGGTTGTGCACCAGGTACTAAATCAATTCCGAATTCAAGAGCTCGATCGGGAGGCAAACCTGATATGTCTTCAGGAAATACGCCGTCGAACTCTCGATCTACCTCTGGCTTAACTTCTCCTGCTTGTAGAGTTGCAATCACTGCCTTCTTCGGTTTTGCTTTGTATGTGCTAAGCTCCAGAGTACGGTCTCCACTTTTGAAATAAAAGACCGGATGGTCTGGAATCTCGAACACTACCCTCCTTTGATGACAGTCTATGGTAGAATAGAAAGTTCCTAGCCAATCCATACCCAAAACGACATCGAAATTCGGTATGTCCAGTATCTTGAATTCAGCATAGAATTTTGTGTTGCAGACGACCACTGGACACAGGCCGTATCCTATTGTTGCCTTTAGAACGCCGTTTCCTTAACTGACATTCCAGTTGGATACGAGTAGTTTGACTGGAATTGCATGAGTTCGGACGAACCGTTGCAACATAAAGTAATAAAATGCTCCACTATCGAAGAGTGCTAGTATGGGAAGTGAGGCTACTAAGATTGTACCTAAGTTGTGTGGGATAAGTTTTAGGTATAGGAAAAGATATATGAATATATATAAGAATTGAAAGAAAGCTTGAAAGAAAAGAGTTACCAGTGATGATTTGGCCAGTGGCTTCAGCTTCTTCCATAGTCATTATGAAAGCCTGTCGCCTTGGTACATTCCTCCTTGCTAGATGCGCATTCCTCTGTCCGTTCCTTTGTCCTTGAAGTAGGTTCCTTTGTGCTTGATGGAACTGACGAGGAGGAGATGCAGTAGGTCAACGAGGAGGTGGAGCTGGGAGAGCAAGACGTGGTGCATGTGCCTGGATAGCTGGCTGCTGCGGGTAAGTGATTGCTGGTCTGGGTGCAGAGTTCGGATTGAGTCGACAAGGACAAGACCTAATATCTTGTGTGGATGAGCCACAGACTAAGCAGAGGCGATTAGCATGCCTGCAATCCTTCTCCAGGTGTCCATCCCTCCTGCGGTAGGTGCAAAAGTCTGGACTTGGCCGGTTAAAAGGTAATCCCGGTCTCCTGGATACAAAAGGTGGCCTGGAAGAGGCTCCTCCTGCTATCTGAGTAATATGGCGCTTCATACCGGCAGATTGAGGTCTTCCCTTCTTCTTCACTACTGCATCGTATCGACGGGCAGCTTTCAGAGCCAAATCGTGGGTTGGGAAATCCCCTGTAGCTAGAGCAGCTTGGATCTCCAGGTCCAACCCCTGCTGAAATCGTCTGGCGCTGATCTCAGCAGTCGGTATGAGGTGTGATACGAACCTGTTACGGTCTTGTGTTAGATGTGTAGTATGTGTTATTAGAAAATCGAATATTTGAGACATGTCTTACCTGCTCAACATAGTGAACTCGGCATCATACCCATCCACAGATTTGCTCCACATAGAGCCTTATTGTAAGTGGATGAATTGTTGCTCCATGTCGAATCGAGCAGTCTCTGGAAAATACTTCGCGTCGAACATGTCGCGAAATTTTTTCCATTCGATCGGCTGGGTAAGACGGCTTTCTTCCGCCTTCCACCATACTCGGGCGTTATCAGTAAGTTGCATCTTCGCAACCCTTACCCAAGCAATGTCTGGCACTTGTGCTGCTACCAGATCGTCCTCAATTGATTGAGCCCATTCTTTAGCTTCTAAAAGGCTCTCTTTTCCAGAAAATTGCTTCGGATGCAATGCCCGAAATTGCTTCACTACAGGTGCTTCCGCTTCTGGACGGTTCATTAGTATGGCAGTCTGTTTCTACTGTCCCTCCAGGAAGCTCTTTATTGCCTCGAGCAGTACCGTATGCTCGTTGATCGGAGCTACAACGGTAGGCGTAAATGGAAGAGGTGATGGTGTGTTGTTGACGTTTGTACTCGTGTTGTTGGAAGAATCCATAACCTTGAAAGAAAAATAGGGTTAGGATAGATTCAAAAAATATGAAATGTAAAGAATGTTTAGTTGCTGAGTCTTATAATTCTTTTGTTATATTGCTTAGGACTTCATGCAGAACTGACCCTGCATGGTAGGGTTCCATGCAGAACTGACCTGTATGGGCCGTCAACAAAACCTGTCACGCCCTGCTTCCCGGTGTACGGTAAGGAGGCGCGACGGGTCACGCGACGTATTTACTCAGAAGTAAATACGCTAAGCATAAATAAGCATGATAATGTAAATGTACACAAAAGAGACATGAGATGTAAAAGAACAACAACTTTTTATTTATTAAACATTTTTTACAATACAACTGGAAAGTAAATATAATGCGAAAAGCAATGCCAAAACAATGGCATGAACATAAAGTAAAGGTATATACAAGTGACTAAAGCTCTGGGTCTTCAGCGAACTGCTCCAAGTCGTCTGAGCTGGGCTCGATCTTCATAGAGTCGGGTCTTCCTGAAAACATTCCAAATAAAGAATAGAAAAGGAATGTCGTCAGCGAACAATCGCTCGGTAAGTTCCAAAGAGAGATAGAAATAGACTGAACAGGTAAAGAGAATATATCTGGTATAATGTATGATTATTATGTTAACGCAGTTGTTTGTAGCTTGGTACAAAATGCATCAGTATATACGAGAGGAGTCCAACTTTTCCCGTGGACTAAGGTATACGGAGCACAAGGAACCGTTAAGCCATGAAACAACAGCACGGATATTTAGGTTAGGTGTATTATGGTTACAGTCTCATACCACTTCTAATACATTCCGTACCAATCCACCCCTTTAAAAACCCCATAATGTTTATTGTATTGATTTGTAGTGATTTGTAGATGTAAAACTTATCGAAACCATGATATCAGTTATTCATATAAACGGATAAGGATATATAACGGGTAGTCATATAGAAAAGTCAATGTATATCCATGGTTCGGTCAAATCGAGTCATGTTGATATAGATTGTATTCTGGTATTCATGTTGTATTGGAATTATATTTGGATTGTATGTAGATTGGAATTGTATTCGGATTCAACTGAGACTCTGTCTGAGTCAGACACTTAACAGAATTGAAGTCCTGAATTAGTTTTGGAGTTATCGGTAACTGCTGCACATAGACGGCAGGATTTGTGTCTTTTTCGAAGACAATTACCATATTGATAACCCCGTTTTTAGTTGTATACCTTAAATAGGCAAGAACCCACTTTATCCGGCTCCCTGAGTCTCAAGAGAACTGGTCCCGCTTAAACCTATATTTAATAGGGTCCTTATTGTAAATTAATATAACTTGAGGGGGTTTTATAAAAAAATAGTTTTGATATATTTTCAAAATAAATCTCAAGTATTTAATTATCGTATTTAGGATTTTCATGGATGTAAATTTTTAAAAGTGATGAGATATTCTAGTGCATATCAACCTAATTTTAATAGTGATAGTATTTTCATGTAATTTGACTTGTATGGATTCTTGATGTTATTTTCATGAACTTTTGTGATTCTTTTCTTTTGATTAAGAAAATATGGAATTTATTAAATATATTTAAAATAGATATTTTGATAATATATATATATATATTAAAAATCGAATTTATTTATTAAATAGAAATCATGTTTTCTTAAAAATTGTATTTAAAAATTCCATCGAGATCGTATGCTCCGTAAGGAGGATTGCATATCACCATACTAATCCGATAGATGTGCGATAACCCGCACCAACCAAATCGGATTCTCCTAAATGGGTTGTAAGGACATAATTGTATGGAATTGATTAAAACAATTTAAAGAATATGGTTTTATTAGTTTAAGGTATTTTATTGTAATATTGTATTTATCCAAAAATATTGCAAAGAGGCAATCCTTGTCATGCCCTGCTTCCCAAAAGAAGGTGAAGGGTGACGTGGCACGATCCGCAACCTAACTGTATTGAAGGTGGTCTATTCAATATTGTTACATTAAGCGTAAGAATATTTATAATATGTAGGGTGTGTACCAAAACGAAAATAATAAAAGCGAAAGGCATTTATTTCCATTAACCAGACTTTATTACATCCCAAAAGAAAGAGTAAAATAAACTAAGTAGTTTAATTATATCGAAGGAGAAACAAAAGCCATAAACATGTGGGCAACAACAAAAATTAAAACTAGCTAATCTTTCGTCGTCAAGTTTGTGTAATCTTCATTTATTGGCTCCACACCTTGATCCTCGTCATAAAACTCATTCTCATCTAACAGACATTCCAAAGATAGAGAGAGAAAAGGAAAGTCTGTCAGCGAGTTACACTCGGGTAGGATTTCCTAATAAGGAAGTAAAGGTATAGAAACGAGCAACTGTATATAAGTATGATGTATATGATGTACATGGGTATAATGGTATGAGGGGTATACAACTAAGACATATTGACAGAGATATTTGTGAATATGAGTATGTTGTGTGAGGTGTATGTTAGGTAAAAGTTCAAGTCAAGTCAATCGGGTATTTATTCTAAGAGTTAGATCAGGTTAAATAAGGTGTGTATTGATAGAATTGACTGATGGACGTACTCGTATCCTTGAGGTATCCTTTAACTAGCTGGAAGCAGTATGAGCTGGCGCTCGTGCCTGGGGTGGCAATCAATGCGGTAGCGTGAACATCCCCGAAAGGTGTCCCATGACTACGATGGAGCTTTGTCTAGCGTGAATATCGCTCAAGTGTACAAGTATTTCCACTCTTCAGTTCCATAATAAACAACAAGTCTAAACTGGTAAAATATCCACATCCAAGATACTGAATGATTCGTGTCTCCTAAAGAAAGGTAGATAAAGTAACGTGTGGGTATAGCACATGATATTACGTGAGTATAGTGGTGAACATCAATATGTATCTACTAAGTATTGCAATTGTTTTAGTTTGTCAAATAAGGGTCTGGATACTTACGATTATTCTGTTGTGGCCACGGAACAACAACTGGAGAAGTGAAATGTACGGTTTCACTTCCCGGGATCATGATCGAGTAGTAGGGGAATCCGAGTTCCACATATTCTTCCTTAATCAAACTACCCATCCCCGTTGTTCAGTATAAAGGTTTTGACGGATTAGAGTTAGTACGTATACATCTAGGCATAGAATTTCCACATTGTATGCCATCCACATTTGGATTATTCGCCCTTAAGTAGGGTTAGTATTCTCCCGAATATCGGGTTTGTAGTCGTCCACACATTGGACCATTCACCCCAAGAAAGGATTAGTATTCGCCCGAATATCGGGTTAGTAGTCGTCCACACATTGGACTGTTCACCCTGCCTGCAGAGATCCTCATATATAAGTATTCCATACCTAGATCCGCGCATTCTAACTCTAACCGTATCATGTGTCATGTATGTCATAAACTTGTATTCAAAAAGTTGATCTCATTTAATATGGCCTTCCGCAACCACTCATTTTATTTTGTTATCTCTTTAAGTTGGTAAGGTGCTTCATATCATTTTATAAAAGTACCTAAATTAAAAGATAATAGTGTTTAATTATAATTATTGGTTATAAGGAAAACCCTGATGTTTAGAATATTTATCATTTTGGAAACCCATGGTATTATAATGAGAAAAATATCCTTTTAATGAAAGATTATGTTTTTGTTGAAGATAGCCTTTTAGTAAAGGTCAAGGTGTTTAAATGAAAATATATCCTTTTAATATAGATTAATGTATTTTATTGTAAATAATAATTTTTATAAACTTATGGTGTTTTAAATTTGAGGTAATATTTTAGAATTATGTCCGTGTTGGCAACCGCTGCACATGGGCGGCAGGATTTGTGTCTTTTTCAGGGACGATTGCCTATCAACCACGAGATATTTACGTAGAATATTACCCTATTTAATTAGGGTATTTTATTATAGGTGATATTCTACAAGAGCAACTCCACGTTGATAACCGCTGCACATGGACGGCAGGATTTGTGTCCTTTTCAGGGACGATTGTCTAGTAATCACGGGGTGATTCATATAAAATATCCCCGTATTAGGGTATCTTATTAAACTTTAGTTAATAGGCTGAGGAAATTATACTAAGAATATTCCTTTCTAAGTGAAAGGGATTAAATTGAAAAACTATAGCATAATTATTTAGTTTAGCATTATCCCCTCTTAAAAAGGGTAGGGAATTTTAACAAAACTGAAGTAAATTAGTGAATAAGAGTGCAAGTAAAAATATACCGTTTCAGTGTGTCTAAGTATTGTTCCAAACATCTCACAACCTATGAGTATTTTAAATATATACAACATGTTAATAAGATGAGGGTATTTTGTGGAAGTAATCTATTTCAAGATCTTATTGGTAACATGGGTAAGTGGGTGTACAAAAAGGGTGGATTGATGCCCCATGAGTTATAACTTTAAGCATATCATATTCCATGTAGGATGAGGGTGCAATATTCATGCATATAAAGATAATTAATTAAACCATTTTAAGCATGAGGTCAAATTCTTATCATTAAGGGATACCAAAATAGGTATGCAGAAATATTTTAACATCATTTTAATATAAGACTGGAGATTAGAAGTTGAAACTAAGATCATTAAAAGAAGGAAGGTGACAGATGAGGGGAGAGAGGCGGATCCTACCTTTTGTTTGAGTTGGATACCGATGGTCGAAAATGTAGGCTCGTACTAAATCCTCAATAGCCGTGCCTTCAAACTCTAATTTCTCACAATAAAATCCCGAAAACTGTTAAAAATCCCTAAAAATCCGTGCCCAAATGATTGCCCATGATTAGCCGCCGCCGCCTCACCTCAGCCGTTGGATCATGATCCAACGTCCTTGGATTCGCCCCGCCTGCGCCATGTGGCCGCCAGGGGATCACACGGTTTCTCGTGGTCCCCCCACCACGTGGGCGCCGCCAGCAATCCTGGGCCGTTGGATCTTGCATTCAACGGTCCAGGTTTAGAGTCGTTTATATATATATATATATATATATATATATATATATATATATATATATATATATATATATATATATATATATTTTAAATCTAACTGTTTATTATTATTTTTTTTTAAAACCGCATTTGTTTCCAAAAATTGTTAAAAATACAGGAAAATTATGGAAAAATTTCAGAAAATATATTTTATTGTTATCTTTAGTATAAAAAAGATTTTTGGTTAAAACTAAATAATATTCCATATCTATGATATTTATAAGTTAGCATAATTATTTAAAAATCTATTTTATCCTTGAAAATATTTTAATTACGAAATAATTATTTTAATTGATAATAAAAATATGTAAATTATTTTAAGGCATTATAAAATTCTATTAAAACATTTTAAGCCTAGAAAATATAAATAGGTTTTAGAAATTTCCTTTAATTATATTTCAATACTTTGAAAATTACTAACATTACTTTTAAAAAAATAAAAATATTTTTCTATCAACGAAACACGTAAATAATTACTTGATACTATAAAATTAAATAAAAGATATTTTATTAGGTATTAGAAAACACGGTCGTTACAATCGTGCTATATCATGATGAGTGTTGTGATGAGGTAGGTCACTACTTCGTGAGTTTTCTAAAAGTAATATGAGCAAATATAAAAAAAATAATGTCGTAGGTAAACTTTGTGATATTTAAACGAAAAGGTGTAATAAAAGTTGCATAGTATTTTATTTTGAATTGAAACTTGTTCTAAATGTTGTTTTATGGTTGTTAAACAAGATATAAAGAAATGGTTGATTTGTTGTTAAGAAAAGTTGGGTTTTTAATGAAATTAGAATCGGAAGTCGAAATAACTCTGCTTCTGATGAGTTTTAATAAAAGATCATTTTAGAATAGAAAGAGAGGAGAAGAGAGAGAACTTACGGGTTTGGAGAAAAGAGAAGAGGTATATGAACAAGCTGTGACTTCATGGAGTCGCGGTGTCGCCGGATTTGTCCCGAATCGTCGCCTGAACTTGACCTTGGGCTAACTCCACTTCTATAACTTTTTGGACTTGGAAAACTTTGAGAGTTTTGACAATGGATTTCAGAATAGAGAGTGATAGGGCTTAGGGTGGTATTTATAGGATAGAATTAGGGTTTAGGGTATTAAAATGAGAATTAAAATGCATTAAAATTTGTTTTTAAAGCTAATTTTAATTCTCTGTTAATATTCCACATGTTTATTTAATCTGACTTTTCATTTTTACGTGTATTGCACGTGTAAATTTTTGGGCTTCCAAAAGGTTTAAAAGAAAAATCGTTAAAAATAATATGTGTGTGATGGGATTCGAACACATGGGCTACGTCACAGCAGTGCAAGGCTTTACCAATCAGCTACAAGTGTTTTCTTGCTGTTCTAAAAAAAATTAAATATTTATAGCATACACAGGGTTGCAAATACTCCATTCAGTACTTTAATTTTAAGCAAATATTTGTACATTATAAACAGAGTCGTTACACATACACCCAAGTCTTCCGGCTTTCATCGTCGATGAAAGTCACGAAATACCGATTCCCTGCATAAAACTCCATCGAGGTCGGACCCCATGCGTCCGTATGCACGATCTCCAGCTTCTTGGTCTTCTTTTCTACACCTCTAATTTGAAACATGAGCGCGCTTTGCTTCCCACAAATGCGGCTCTCACAAAACCCCAACTCACCTTCTTCAGCCTCGAAAGAAGCCCCCTACCCTGAATAATTTTCATATTCTTCTCACTGAGGTGCCCCAATCTTCTATGCAACAACGAAGTCTCCAAATTCATCTCCGAACATTCCACTAATGCATCCGAACCTCCGCTGCTCCCACTGAATGAGTACAAAGAACCACTCAATTTATCCGTAGAGATCACCAACGATCCTTTGGAAATCTTCCACTGCGAATTTTCATATACCGTCATATATCCTTCGTTGTCAAGCTGACTTGTGGAAATAATACTTTTCTTCAAATTTGGAAAACTTCTCGCGTTCTTTAGCTTGATTTGATCTTCTCCTGATGGTTGTAGGATGATCGTCCTTTTACCAATGATCTTACACGGCTGAGCGTTTTCCATCGTCACATGTCCAAGATCTTCTTGAACATACTTGCCGAAGTGATGCCGGCCTAAAGTGCAATGAAAGGATACCCTCAAATCTAGGAACCAGGTATCTGTATTTATGCTATCGTTTGCCGATAGATAAAACCCCTGTTCCCCTTGTTCATGTGTAGACATCACTTTCGCTTCCTTTTTATATGAGCCTTTGTTTGGAATTCTGCAGCCACTTTTTCTGTGACCTTTCTTCCCAAAATTCCAACACGCATCTTGGATTTTTTAAAAAGATTTTTCTTGGCTTTTAGAATTGCCCTTCTTGCCCTTTCCCCTTTCTATCGTTCTACCGCGATTCTTCACCGAAAGTGCAGAAGTTCCCGAACTCCCACTCACGGCCTTTCTCTGCATCTCATCATTTAATATGCAAGTTACCACATCATTAAATGTGAGAGTCTCTGAGATAGAGTTGCTAATCGCCATGACTAGGTTCTCCCAACTCTTTGGCAACGAACAGAGAAATAACAGGGCCTGAATCTTATCTTCAAACACGATTGAGACGGATTCTAACTGGCTCGTCACGCTGTTGAACTCGTTCAAGCATTTTGTCAACGAACCACTCTCATCCATCTTCATATTGAAAAGTTTCTTCATCAAGTATATATTGTTTGATAATGAAGGCTTCTCATACAACTTCGTTAACGTCGTCATTGCCGCTTTGGCTTCCTTCTCCTTTGAGATGGTAAAGGCCATCTGCGGAGTCAACGACAATCTGATTGTCGCTAGGGCTTTCCTATCCAAAAGGTTACACGTCTTATCGGTCATTTTCTCGGGCTTTTCTCCTAGCAACGGAAGATACATGTCCTTTTGGTATAGGTAGTACTCCATCTGCATGCGCCACCAACCATAATTGTGACCATTGAATTTTACGATCTTTATCTTATCCTCCACCATCTTTTCATCTAACGTCACAGCAAAACACAACTTCTCCTTTAATCTGAACCAACGCCTTCAAAACAACGATATAAGAATGTAGGGAAGATGACATAGGCGTCATTACCCACCGTCAACCTAGATCGTGGAATTGAAAAACTCTAGGTTTCTTAACCACGCTCTGATACCAGTTGTTGGTATCAGATAAACGCCACACCGGTTTTGATACCAGTTGTTGGGATGAAGAAGCCGATGCATGGAACAATACTCCTGATAAGCAACCAAATCACGCAATTAACAATGAAAAGATAAATTAATAATATGCGAGAATAAGTAATAAGAATCACAATGAAATAGAAAAGAGATTATTGTATGAGAGGGTGACGATATAGATCTAGAGAGATTTGAGAGAAATCTCCTAGAGTTTTCTCATGGTGTACTTGATTCAAGATTTTAGTAGACATTGCAGATTCCGCTCTTTTACAAAAGCTAATCACCGTTAAAGAAAAAGTGATCCAAAACATGCCCAAGATTCGACGTGATAAAGCGACATGAGATTCGACGGAACATTTACATCTGACAAGGCAGAGTTCGAGAGCAACTTCTTCTTCTTCTTGTAATCTAAACTTGAAGTTTGTACTTGTGAAGTTGATTAATAAAGGTAGATCTTTAGTTTAATTAGTTTAATTATTTAGTTACATTATGAATTTCATCTTTATCCGTACTTCTATCTCCATCATGCGCGAGTAATTCTCCGCTTGATAGGATTCGTAGGATTAGGGTAGAGCAATAGATGAGAAAATGTTTTAACTTCTTTTAACTATTATGAAGTTTATAAACTTTAGAAAAATAAATGTTAACATTCTTATCGGGCGCGCTACCAATTTATTGCCAGTCTCGACCACGATTTGATATTAGATTAACAATTTTTTTGTTAAGGGCTAGACATGAATAGAGATCATTGAAAGGACAAGAGTAAACAATGTGGAAACCCTAGTTTCCTCCAAGAACCCTAATCTTCATTCATCACTATCAATCTAGTTTTAAATCCATCAATAGATAAAAGGAGTAATTTTTATTAGTCATCCATGACTGCTAAATCCTAACGAACCCTACAAGCCCTCTTCTTATAAAATCTACATCCGTATTTAAACTAGATCTGTATTCTACATCCGTGTTTGACGTAGATCTAGAAACTATTATTCACTATTCTTTATTCTTCTATTCTTTCTATTTTTCAACACGTCTAAAGTAAGATTGAAAGATTCCACATATTCCTGAGGACGACCCGTATTCATCTTGGCTAGCTACACACGACACCGTTATTGATTGCTGTTACTACAAACACTACTTTACAGATCAATCAAATGGCGCTGTTACTAACACTAGTGGAAAGTTCCTCGGATTCATAGTTACCCACCGAGGAATCGAGGCTAACCCGGAGAAAATTAGCGCCATCCTCAACATGGCCGTGCCAAAGACCAACGTCGAAATCATGCAGCTCACGAGGAGGGTAGCCGCCCTGAGTCGTTTCATGTTAAGATCCGGGGGAAAGTGCCTCCCGTTCTTCAAAGCCCTGAGGAAGATCCCAAGGTTCGAATGGTCGGAGGAGTGTCAGATCGCTTTCAAACAATTGAAAATGCACCTGGCGACTCCCCCACTGCTCACCCGGCCAGTTGAAGGAGATGAGCTATCGCTATATCTGGCGGTATTCGATCAAGCTGCAGGCTCGGTGCTCGTCCGAGAGGTCGAAGGATTCCAGAGGCCGGTCTACTATGTAAGCCACGTCTTTAAGAACGCGGAAACACGATATCCGGCCATAGAGAAGATTTTCCTGGCACTTATAGTGGCCTCAAGGAAACTATGATACTACTTCCAGGCACACACCATCCTCGTTCTCACCGAGCGCCCTTTAGGTGCTATTCTCGCCTCCCCCGAGTCTTCTGGTCGTTTGGAGAAGTGGAGGTAGGAGTTGTCCCAATTCGACATCAAGTACCGCCCGAAGCAGGCAGGCTATCAAGGCACAGGTCCTGCCCGATTTTATCGTCGAATGCACTATCCCCAACAAAGAGGCGGTGTCCGTGCTGGCCCCCGGATCTCAACCTTCGATCAAAGAGGGGCCTGACTCCATTCCCGAATAGGTCTTTTACGTCGACGAGTCATCAACCGAGGAAGGCTGTGGTGACGACCTCGTCATTCGAGGCCTGAACAAGGCAGATATGGAGTATTCTTTGAAGCCGGGTTCAAGGCTTCAAACAATGCCGCGGAGTACGAGGCTTTGCTAGATGGACTGCGAATCGCCTCCGGAGTAGGGCTGAAGACGATCCGAATCCGCAGTGACTCCGCCCTGGTCGTTGGCCAAGTGACCGGCCGTTTTGAGTCTCGCGAACCCCTGATGGTGAAATACTTAGCCGATGTAAGAAGACTGTGAAAGGAATTCGATGAAGTTCAAGTGGAGCAGATCCTCCGGCACCTTAACGCCCAGGCTGACGCTTTGAGCAAGCTAGCTTCCTCCTTTATGGCCAACGACAAGAGAAAAATCCTCTTAGAGGTCTTGCCACGGCCCAGCGTGGAAGACAGAGCGACACTACTCCAAGTTTACATGGCCCGGGAAGAAGGCCAGGATTGGAGGAAGCCCCTCGTGGACTTCCTGAAGGAGGGTACACTCCCAGACGATCGAGGGGAAGCCCGCCTCCTCCGAGCCAAATCCCACCATTGCGTCTGGAGCAGAGGGAACTTCTACAAGAAATCCTTCACTCAACCCCTGCTTCGGTGCGTCGATCCCCACGAAGCCGACTATGTCCTCCGTGAGGACCATGAAAGGGTCGGCGGAGCACCTCAAGGGGCCCACACTTTAGTCCAGAAGACACTCCTCTAAGGATACTATTGGCAGACCATCTATCAGGACGCCCAGACGCTCGGCAGTATGTGCAAGAGCTGCCAAATCCACGGCAGCATACCCCGCCTTCTGGCGACCGATCTGACTACGCTGACCCCCTTGGCCGTTTGCCCAGTGGGGAATGGACATGATAGGCCAAATCCCTACCGGTACGGGCAGGCAAAAATACATCCTCGTCGTGGTGAACTACTTTACGAAGTGGATCGAGGTCGTCCCCATCAGAAAATCGGACGCCACCACGACTACCAATTTCCTGCAGAACAACATAATATTCCGGTTCGGGATCTCGAGGTGTATTATCACCGACCATAGGACGAATTTCGAAAATGAAAGAGTTAAAGGATTCTGCAGCGAATACCATATACTGATGAAGTTCGCCACAGTCGCGCACCCCCAATGCAACGGGCAGGCCGAGGTCACTAACTAGGACATCATCCGAAGCCTACGAGCTCTCCTGGAAGGACGACAGGGCAGTTGGGTCGATGAATTACACCGGGTCTTTTGGGCCTTGCGCACATCGAAGAAGAACCCCACTTGAGAGACCCCCTTCAGTCTCTGCTACGGCACCTGTAACACCCTAGTTCATTTATACCAGTTCTAGTTCATGTATTTCTTTATTTATGGTATTTTCCTGATTTACTGTGTTTTGGGTGAGAATAGTATATTTGACATTTGTATTTGCATCCGACCCGACCCGCATACTTGAAACCTGTCTTGATTCATGTTTATGGTTTATCCTGACTTGTTACGTAGACTCGTGCACTTTCATTTTAATTTATAAATCTTGCATACTGGCATTTTATCTGGTATTTGCATTTTAAAATATAACATTTTAAGTCACATAAAATATTTTTAAAAAATACATTGCATGGCCTGCATGATACCCCTAACCCCGTGGTAGCATCCGCGTATCTTGTTCTCGTCCCGTTCAGTAAAACAAACTTGTTTGGATGGCTACGCGCACTTACGTGCATCCGTTCTTGGGGGTATGCATTTTCGTTACCCGGATATCTAATTTTAGTTTTGGTCGACACAAATATTTTTCGTATTTTAAAACCGGATTTTTAGACTCGACCCGGACGTGTTTTGGACTAATTTTGTTATTAGCCAAAATCTCAATATATACAATATTATATTCCTTAACTAAACTATTAAACTGTTATACATGATTAATTTTATAACTAAATTATATATTCTTTTAACTAATCAAACCCTCAGATCACAGACTCTCTCTCTCTCTACAGTATATATATATTTTAAAATCCTAACTAATTAACAGTACCTCTCTCTCTCTCTTTCTTTTTCTCTCTCTCTCTCTCTCTTTCTCACTCCTATCGTATTTCCTGTTCACCAGGATTCTCATCACCTCCCTTCCCCACTATAATTACCTCCCTTCTCATTCTTTTCTTCTTCTTCAAAAAAAATTTCTGTGCCGCCCATTACGAAAACCCTAACCCTAACTCATCGCCTCCGTCGAGTTCTCCTCCTCTCCACCCTCGACCTCGCCTCCTCTTCTCCCTCGACCATCTCATCTCTCTCTCCTCTCCCCTGCAACCTCTTCCCGGTGAAAACCCCACGAACCCAGAAACCCCATCTCCCCATCACCTCCGATCTCACCATTTTCTCCCCGTCGCCCTCACACCATCTCTGCCACCTTCTCTCCTCTCACCGTCGAGTTCTCTTCCTCGACCTCCTCATCTTCTCTCTCTCCCGAGCCCATCTTCCCCGACGACCCACCTTCCCTGCACCCATCCTCGCCTCTGCCCTCGCCGTCGTCGGCAATCCCTCGTCGTCGCTATCCTCACCACCATCACCCTTCTTCTCCCCTGCACACTCCAACACCCTAGACCACCCTACACCGAGCTCCCACTGCACACCGCAACCCTCGCCTGCAACCTTCCCTTGCATTCTCACCGGAGCTCGAACCCCGTCGGCCTCACCCCTTACCACCACCTTCTCCCTCTGCCTCTTCTCTCCTTCTTCCCAACACCAAACCCCAGTTCCCTTTTCTTTCTCCTTGCTCTTCTTCTTCCTCTTTACATTTCTTTTCTTGATTTCCGTTTTCCGGTCACACGCCAGAGCCGTGCTCGACGCCGACGACCCGGGAGACCCAGTAAATGTTCCCAGCCAGCGTGGTCACTCTCTTGCATTACCTGGTCCTATTTCGTACGCGCAAGCGTGCATCAAGACTTTTACCGACATTGGACGTTGCCGTACGCATCCGTCGTGTGATCCATCGAGTCAAGTTTACCTTGCTACATGCTATGTTACTATATTTACATCCATTTGAATAAATATAATACATGTATTTAAAATTATGCATCCCATGTTATAGTTTTACAGTTTTACGACGTCCGTTTGCATCCGTACAATTTATTTCGTATCTAGTGCATGCAAATTTATCTTGTTACATGCTAGACTACAATATATTGCACTCAATTGAATAATAACATCACATAATGTTTAGTTATGCATCCCACATTACCATTTTACAGTTTTACTGTTTTCGGATATCCGTTTGCATCCATATCGTTATTTACATATCTAGTCGCATGCTAATTCATCTTGCTACATGCTAGGTGTTCATACCATAATATTGCATTATTATATTCCCCATTCTTATGCATTTTACAAATAAACATGTGCTTTTGACCCATGTCTGCTACATAGTACAGGTTACAGGTTCTCGGAACAAAAACGGTGAAAAAGATAAAAGACGATGCAAAAGTGAGACTACGACCAACAAATAGAAGGATCTTGATCAAGCCTACATGAAGATCAGTTCACAAGGTACAAGGCAGCGCAAGGTTCAAGACTTCTTGTCACGCCCCGCTTCCCAGAATACGCAAGATTGGGCACGTGACATAGCCAACCATGCTACCTGTGGGTAGGAAGTATCCATCCACAGTCACATTACGGTTGTAAGGATATCAAGAACAAGATAATAAACTAATCTAATACATGTCCAAATCCATAATAACAAGAATCAATAAACAATAAGTGCGAAAGCTAACGATCCAATACAATGAATAAACCGTACATCCCATAATGCGGGCTCACATCTGGAAATGAAATGAAATAAATAAACTAAACCCTAAGGAACTCACAGTTCAGCCTGCTGGCTGAAGTACTCCTGCTCGGTTGTCGACAGTGGTACGGAATCTGGGCCATGCAAAACCCAGACGTCAGCGCGTCATGACATCAAGTATATAATGTAAACATGGTGATAAGCAATGCAGGTATGAACATGAATAAAGCAGTACTAAGAAATAACAGAGCAGGGTAATGTGCAGTGGTGACTAAACTGTCCTATCAGGTTTCTACTCTATAGTCTTTGAAATCAATTGATGAATCGTCGATGTAACTCAATAGTATCCCGTGCGTGCCCGGGACCACAGTCAAAGCCCCCGGGGCTGAATCCGAGACGTGCCGCTAAGCAGTAAAAGGTAGTAGGATGGGCGAGTGATGTCAGCATCAACACTCCGGGGCTGGCCAAGCCCGTAAGACTGATCAGAACATGTATCGAACTGTTGAGTTACAAGTCGGTTTCACCTTTGATTTCCCCATACCCCCAAGCTATGTATGTCAGGTCAGGTATTCAGTAGTCAAGGACTAATGCCAACACAAAATCCGGTAAGAGTAGGTCTGTCTGGATAGACAGCAGGGATGGTCGGGTTTGTCGGCATTAGGCATGAAATCATGAAACAAGTAATGTCATGGTACAACAGGATGAGTCGGTATGTATGTATATGTCATGTGTAGCAGGGTCAGGCCAATATGTAGTGCAATCGGGTATGTGCTCACAACAGGTATACAATCAAATAATGAACAGCAGCAGGAAACAGTAAATAACCATATTATTCCATGTAAACATAATGATGTTTTGTATTCTCTTATTAACAGGTTCACGCACCTTTGGGGTGCAATAGCCACAAGGTGAAAGTAATGAAGCTACATGAATTTACATTAAGTATAATAATTGTCTCGTGAATGATTTAACAATTAAAGCAGATATGATCCAATTGTTTTATTTAGTTGAAACATGGATTGATAGTGGGTTGATTAATTACGAGAAACTATTATAACGATTCCATGTTAAAGATAACTGCAACTGTCAATTCTAACTTATAATATAATATCAATTACCATCATTAAGTTGGTGTATTATATAGTATGATATTCAACTGCATAGCAAGACTAGATCTCGTATGCTAGCATGTTAAAGCAAGTATTCAGATACTTGCCTCGACGGTTTCGCAAACCGGAAAACACGGATGCAGAGTCGGCAGAAAACACGATATGGTAGCACGGGCCACGGATCGAGTCCCAACAGAGAACAACGGGATCACACGGACCATGGTACCTCGCTGGAGCGTCGGGTTCACAAGACGGCACGGTCGGGTTCCGGCAAAAACAACGGCAACGAAGTTAGCAACAATGGTAAACTTAATACGATCAGCGGGGGGGTTAATGCACAAAAGGGAAGATGAGGAAGCTTACAGAGAGATACCAGGGTACCCCCGGCGAGCTGGACGGTGCTGGAATGCCGGCGAGGCAGCGACGGCGGCTGCGAAGGCCTGAACAGCCTCGGGGTTCGCTGGAGAGGGTGTTGCGACGAGTAGAGAAGGGTGGTGGTCGGCTCTGGTGGTCGAGGGGAGAAGGAGGTGGTCGGAGGTGGCGCGGGTGACGTCGACGAGGGTCGACGGCGCGTTCTCCGGCGAACTGCAGAAGGTAGGTGATGGGGCTATGGGCTCGGGTCTGTTGATGGTCCGGCGAGGGGAGAGGGAAGGCGACGACGAGGTTGTGACGAGGAGGAGGAGAGGGAGTCGCGTGCGTCGTCGGTGGCTGGAGGCGACGTCGACGGCGGGATCCGCGGCCGAGTGATGGCGTCGGGGGTTGGGTGCAGGCGCGGGAGATGAACGGAGGAAGGAGGAAGAGAGTGCGGCTGGGCTCGTGGTGGCGAGGGCGGCGACGGCGAGGTCGCGGGGAGGTCGGCGGCGCGAGTACGAGGGCTAGGGTTAGGGCTTGGAGGGGTTCTCGTGGGGAGAAGATGAGCAGGGGAGGCGGCTGCATGGAAAAGAAGGGGGATTTAAATATAGGAAGAGAGAGAGAGAGAGAAAGGGAAGGCGGGGCCCACGAGAAAATGGAGCCACCCGATTGGCTGGGGAGGTTTAGGAAATCAAAATTAAAAGATTAGTAGGGATTTTAACTGTTAACGAATATATTCGTATAAATATTAGTTTAAAGATATTAAATTAAATGGGCCTTTTTGGCGCGAAATGAAACATTTCCAAACCGCGCCCGGGTTGCGCCCAAATGTTCCAAATTCAAATTATAGGATTTTAAGCGGGTTCCAAATTTTGAAAAGAGGTGTTTAATGATTAAAATGCATGCCCCCAAGTCGGACACTTGCACGCGCACGTAGTCGTCCAAATTTGCCCGTTTAGCCAAACGGGACAGAATCTCGACACGCGGACGCTACCACGCGACTAGTGGCGACGAGTAGGCCAACATGGACGTTTTAAATTTCATTTTAGGAGTTAAAATTTGTTATGTGCCAAAATGACTTAACCGGTTAAAATTTAGCAATAAACACCAGAAAATCAGGATAATTGGAAAGAGCAATATATAACCCTCAACTAGTAATATAAATAGTATTATTGGGCTCGGGTGTTACATCATACCCAACTACAAAAGAATTTCGTCCTCGAAATTCCAAAATACAAGATAGCTAACTACTGGAAAAGGTGAGGGAATTTCTGCCGGATCTCGTCTTCTCGCTCCCAAGTGGATTCTCCATGCGATCGATTACCCTAAGAAACTAGCACAAGAGGAATAACCTTGTTCTTAAGAACCTTTTCTCTTCGATCCTTGATTTCAACTGGTCGCTCATCAAAAGTCAGGTCCTCCCGTACAGTCAACTCCGAATGATCCAAGACATGAGTCTCATCACGAACATACCTCCGTAGTTGAGACACATGAAACACATCGTGAACTCCTGCTAATGACTGTGGTAACGCCAACCGGTACGATACCTCTCCAACACGTTCCAATATCTCGAAGGGTCCAACGAATCGAGGACTAAGCTTTCCCCGACTTCCAAAGCGAATCACCCCTCTAGTCGGTGATATCTTCAGGAATACCAAATCACCCACGGCGAACTCTAGAGGTCTTCTTGACATGTCGGCCCAACTTTTCTGTCTGTTTTGAGCTGCCTTCATATGCTTCCTGATTGTATTCACCTTCTCGACTGTCTGTACCACCAAATCTGGTCCTAGTAACCTTCGTTCACCAACATCATCCCAACAAACCGGTGAACGGCACTTACGACCATACAGTGCTTCAAACGGAGCCATCTGAATAGTTGATTGGAAGCTATTGTTGTACGAAAACTCCACCAGGTGTAGATGATCCCCCCAAGAACCTTTGAAGTCCAACATGCAAGCTCTCAACATATCTTCAAGGGTCTGGATCGTTCTCTCCGATTGTCCATCAGTTTGAGGATGACAAGCTGTGCTAAATTTCAATCGAGTCCCCAAACTTTCTTGTAGACTCCTCCAGAAGTGGGACAAGAACCGAGTGTCCCGGTCGGACACGATGCTTATCGGCACTCCATGCAATCTGACAATCTCCTGTATGTATCGCTCTGCCCAAGTCTCCGTCGATTGACCAACCCGAAAAGGAATAAAGTGAGCTGCCTTGGTCAACCGATCGACAACCACCCATACTGCATTGTTGCCCTTTGGACTCTGCGGTAAAGCCGTCACGAAATCCATGGTTATATGTTCCCACTTCCACTGAGGAATCGGAAGTGGTTGCAACAAACCAGCAACCCTTTGGTGTTCAGCCTTGACTTGCTGACACACCAAGCACTTAGCTACGAAGCGAGCAATTTCCCGTTTCATACCTTCCCACCAGAAGTGTTGTCGAACATCTCGGTACATCTTTGTCCCTCCTGGATGTACAGAGTAAGCTGAACTGTGTGCCTCTTTGATAAGCTCTTCACGCACATCTCCTTTTGGCACACACACACGGCTACCATATCTCAACGAACCGTCTTCATGGATCAGTAAATCGGTTCGTAGTCCGGCTCCAACCTGCTCTCGAAACTTTTGCAGTCTAGGATCCTGCGATTGCGCCACTTTAATCTTCTCAACTAAGGACGACTGTACTTGCAACTGCATCAACTGTCCTGTAGCATGTGGTAGCACAACCTCCAAGTCAAATCTCCGAAAATCCGCAATGATCTCTCTCTGTGCAGTCAATATCTGAATTGCTGGTAACCGACTCAGCGCATCCGGCACGACGTTGACTTTGCCCGGATGGTACTTAAGATCAAGGTCATAGTCGGCCATCAGCTCCAACCATCTGCGTTGCCTCATGTTCAACTCCTTCTGAGTGAACACATGCTTTAAACTCTTGTGATCTGTAAAGACTTCAACTCTCTCGCCCAAAAGGTAGTGTCTCCAAATCTTCAGGGCGAAGATCACGGCTGCAAGCTCTAAGTCATGAGTCGGATAGTTCTTCTCATGAGTCTTCAGCTGTCTCGATGCGTAAGCGACGACTTTCCCATTCTGCATCAAAACACATCTCAATCCTTTTCCAGATGCGTCGCTGTGAATCACCAGTCCTCCTGAATCATCCAGTACGGTCAAGATCGGGGCGGTTATCAACTTCTGCTTCAACGTCTCGAAGGCCAATGCACATCCATCCGTCCAAACAAACGGTACCTCCTTACGCGTAAGCTTGGTTAACGGCTCAGCTAAACGAGCGAAGTTCTCCACAAATCTTCTGTAGTAACCGGCGAGTCCAAGAAAACTTCTTATCTCCGCAACATTCTTTGGAATAGGCCAATCTCGAACTGCGGTAATCTTCTCGGGATCAACGGCGATTCCATCGCCCGACACAACATGCCCCAGAAACTTCACTTCTTCCAGCCAGAATTCACACTTACTCATCTTCGCAAATAACTTCTCTTGTCTCAGCGTCTGCAGTGCGATCCTTAAGTGCTCAGCATGCTCCTCCGGACTCTTCGAGTACACCAGAATATCGTCAATGAATACCACAATAAACTGGTCCAAGAACGGTGAAAAGATCCTGTTCATCAAATCCATAAATATTGCTGGCGCATTAGTCACTCCGAAGGGCATCACTAGATACTCGAAATGCCCATATCGAGTTCGAAACGCCGTCTTGCAAATGTCTTCTGCTTTCACTCGGACCTGATGATATCCTGATCGCAAGTCCAGTTTCGAGAATACCCTCGCGCCACTAAGCTGCTCAAAAAGTTCTCCAATGCGAGGGATCGGGTACTTGTTCTTAATAGTCACCCGGTTCAATTCTCGGTAGTCAATGCACATCCTTCTCGTGCCATCCTTCTTCTTTACTAAAAGAACTGGAGCTCCCCAAGGTGAGTTGCTGCTTCGAATCCATCCCTTCTCGAGTAATTCACCAACTTGTTTCTTAACTTCTTCCAATTCCACCGGTGCCATCGGATAATAAGATTTTGATACTGGCGCTGCACCAGGAATAAGGTCAATCGCAAACTCCACATCTCGCTTCGGCGGTAAGCCCGAAGTATCTTCAAACACATCTATAAAGTCGCGGACAACTGCCGGCTCTTCATTACTATCCACAACCATAGCCGCAAGAACATTGTTCGTCGGCCTAGCCCTAAACTCGACTGGCCCGACAGAACTGCTTCCTCCAATGAAAGTAAACTTAGGATGTCCGGGAATCTGGAAAATTACCTTCCTTGCCCTACAGTCAATGTGTGCGTGGAAAGTGCCAAGAAAATCCATCCCCAAGACAACCTCATAACTGCCCGTATCTATCACCAAGAAATCTGCAAAAAGCTCCCGTCCGCAAACAACAACTGTACAATCTTTACATTCCTTACTAGCTATGATTTTCCCATTCCCAGTGTGTATGTCCCAGAAACTAGACAGGGTCGTGCAGGTGATCGAGTGTGTAGTTATAAATTTGGATGACATAAAACAGTGGGATGCTCCGGAATCAAATAATGCCAATGCGGGAAAACCACGAACGAGTACAGTACCTGAAACTACTTCTCCTGATGCCTTGGCTTCCTCAGCTGTCAACGTGAAAGCTCGAGCCTGCTTGGGTCCTTGTGTCAGCTGTTTCTGCCCTTGGAACGGTCTCTGCGGAGGCTTCTGTATATCATCTCTCGTGCGAAGCTTCGACGGACAAGCACCTACTGCGTGATCGGCTGCTCCACAAACCAGACAAAGTCCCAGTCTCCTTCGACACTCCTTCTGCACGTGCCCAGGTAGTCGGCAGTAATCACAAGTCACGTTCTTCCTTTGATCAACGATCACAGGCTTCTTCATTGGCGCTACACCTCGACGGTCCACTGGAATACCTCTGCGCCCATGATCTCGGTTAGGTACAAATGCGGGCTTCCTGGCCGCAACTGCTGTCTGGTGAAGGTTCCCTTTCGATCCTGATAAACTCTGTTGCTCTCTGGCTGCCGTAAGAACCTGTGAGAAAGTGGTCAAACCCAGGGAGACAATCTGCCTCTGGATTTCCACATCCAAACTGCGCAAGAACCTTCGCGCCCTGTCTGCCTCCTTGGCGACTAAGGGTCCAGCGAAACGGCTGAGTCTCGTCTATTCCGCTGCATGTACATCCACAGCTGCTCCATTTTGTCTCAGCCCAATAAATTTCTCCTCCATTTCCTCCCGTGCAGTCCGCGGGAAGAACTTTTCCAAGAAACTTTTGGAGAAATCCGCCCAACTGATTGGCTTGGACAAGCGGGTCTCCTCCACAAGCCACCACTCTCGGGCGTAATCCACCAGCTGAATGCGCACCACATCTACTCTCTTGTCTTCTGGGATCTGTGCCGCAATCAGTAAATTCTCCGTGTCCACTAGCCACTGCTCGGCTGGCAACGGCTCCTCCAAGCCAGTGAAAGTAGTAGGACCCAACCGTCTGAAATCTGCCACGGTCCCTACTCGGTCGACTGGCTTCGCTACAGCGGTGTTTACAGACTGCTGAATAGCCTGCAAACCCTCCTGAAACGAATCTGCTTGCTGCTGGATCAGCTCAGTTTGCCTCTTCTGATTTTCCAACATCCCACGTATCACTCCTAACATGGCGGCTTCATCCACACGCCTCTGATACGTCTTGAAATTCTTATCTGCCATGGTCCTGAAATCAAAACAAACAACATTAGCATGATGATAGATTCAATATATATAAATCAAGGCTAGAACTCCAAGATACTTAAATAGAGTGCTGCATTGTAGCTATGCCGCGGTATCATAGCCGCAATTACTTAACTCCACCCAAGTCGCCTAAGTCCTAGAGATACAAGAAATTAGGTTTTTGAGTTGACAATACAAAGTAAGTTTGCATGTCGACATGATCCGGAAGAATGATTCAAGGACGGTAAAATGGTCAAGGTGGCAGGACATGTTTCCTAATCACGGGTATTATGATTCGTGTATCGGGTGCAATACCCAACTACAAAGAATCAACCCAATTAACCTATGGCTCTGATACCAAAAGAACCATGTCACGCCCCGCTTCCCAGAGTACGCAAGATTGGGCACGTGACATAGCCAACCATGCTACCTGTGGGTAGGAAGTATCCATCCACAGTCACATTACGGTTGTAAGGATATCAAGAACAAGATAATAAACTAATCTAATACATGTCCAAATCCATAATAACAAGAATCAATAAACAATAAGTGCGGAAGCTAACGATCCAATACAATGAATAAACCGTACGTCCCATAATGCGGGCTCACATCTGGAAATGAAATGAAATAAATAAACTAAACCCTAAGGAACTCACAGTTCAGCCTGCTGGCTGAAGTACTCCTGCTCGGTCGTCGACAGTGGTACGGAATCTGGGCCATGCAAAACCCAGACGTCAGCGCGTCATGACATCAAGTATATAATGTAAACATGGTGATAAGCAATGCAGGTATGAACATGAATAAAGCAGTACTAAGAAATAACAGAGCAGGGTAATGTGCAGTGGTGACTAAACTGTCCTATCAGGTTTCTACTCTATAGTCTTTGAAATCAATTGATGAATCGTCGATGTAACTCAATAGTATCCCGTGCGTGCCCGGGACCACGGTCAAAGCCCTCGGGGCTGAATCCGAGACGTGCCGCTAAGCAGTAAAAGGTAGTAGGATGGGCGAGTGATGTCAGCATCAACACTCCGGGGCTGGCCAAGCCCGTAAGACTGATCAGAACATGTATCGAACTGTTGAGTTACAAGTCGGTTTCACCTTTGATTTCCCCATACCCCCAAGCTATGTATGTCAGGTCAGGTATTCAGTAGTCAAGGACTAATGCCAACACAAAATCCGGTAAGAGTAGGTCTGTCTGGATAGACAGCAGGGATGGTCGGGTTTGTCGGCATTAGGCATGAAATCATGAAACAAGTAATGTCATGGTACAACAGGATGAGTCGGTATGTATGTATATGTCATGTGTAGCGGGGTCAGGCCAATATGTAGTGCAATCGGGTATGTGCTCACAACAGGTATACAATCAAATAATGAACAGCAGCAGGAAACAGTAAATAACCATATTATTCCATGTAAACATAATGATGTTTTGTATTCTCTTATTAACAGGTTCACGCACCTTTGGGGTGCAATAGCCACAAGGTGAAAGTAATGAAGCTACATGAATTTACATTAAGTATAATAATTGTCTCGTGAATGATTTAACAATTAAAGCAGATATGATCCAATTGTTTTATTTAGTTGAAACATGGATTGATAGTGGGTTGATTAATTACGAGAAACTATTATAACGATTCCATGTTAAAGATAACTGCAACTGTCAATTCTAACTTATAATATAATATCAATTACCATCATTAAGTTGGTGTATTATATAGTATGATATTCAACTGCATAGCAAGACTAGATCTCGTATGCTAGCATGTTAAAGCAAGTATTCAGATACTTGCCTCGACGGTTTCGCAAACCGGAAAACACGGATGCAGAGTCGGCAGAAAACACGATATGGTAGCACGGGCCACGGATCGAGTCCCAACAGAGAACAACGGGATCACACGGACCAGGGTACCTCGCTGGAGCGTCGGGTTCACAAGACGGCATGGTCGGGTTCCGGCAAAAACAACGGCAACGAAGATAGCAACAATGGTAAACTTAATACGATCAGCGGGGGGGTTAATGCACAAAAGGGAAGATGAGGAAGCTTACAGAGAGATACCAGGGTACCCCCGGCGAGCTGGACGGCGCTGGAACGCCGGCGAGGCAGCGACGGCGGCTGCGAAGGCCTGAACAGCCTCGGGGTTCGCTGGAGAGGGTGTTGCGACGAGTAGAGAAGGGTGGTGGTCGGCTCTGGTGGTCGAGGGGAGAAGGAGGTGGTCGGAGGTGGCGCGGGTGACGTCGACGAGGGTCGACGGCGCGTTCTCCGGCGAACTGCAGAGGGTAGGTGATGGGGCTATGGGCTCGGGTCTGTTGATGGTCCGGCGAGGGGAGAGGGAAGGCGACGACGAGGTTGTGACGAGGAGGAGGAGAGGGAGTCGCGTGCGTCGTCGGTGGCTGGAGGCTACGTCGACGGCGGGATCCGCGGCCGAGTGATGGCGTCGGGGGTTGGGTGCAGGCGCGGGAGATGAACGGAGGAAGGAGGAAGAGAGTGCGGCTGGGCTCGTGGTGGCGAGGGCGGCGACGGCGAGGTCGTGGGGAGGTCGGCGGCACGAGTACGAGGGCTAGGGTTAGGGCTTGGAGGGGTTCTCGTGGGGAGAAGATGAGCAGGGGAGGCGGCTGCATGGAAAAGAAGGGGGATTTAAATATAGGAAGAGAGAGAGAGAGAGAAAGGGAAGGCGGGGCCCACGAGAAAATGGAGCCACCCGATTGGCTGGGGAGGTTTAGGAAATCAAAATTAAAAGATTAGTAGGGATTTTAACTGTTAACGAATATATTCGTATAAATATTAGTTTAAAGATATTAAATTAAATGGGCCTTTTTGGCGCGAAATGAAACATTTCCAAACCGCGTCCGGTTTGCGCCCAAATGTTCCAAATTCAAATTATAGGATTTTAAGCGGGTTCCAAATTTTGAAAAGAGGTGTTTAATGATTAAAATGCATGCCCCCAAGTCGGACACTTGCACGCGCGCGTAGTCGTCCAAATTTGCCCGTTTAGCCAAACGGGACAGAATCTCGACACGCGGACGCTACCACGCGACTAGTGGCGACGAGTAGGCCAACATGGACGTTTTAAATTTCATTTTAGGAGTTAAAATTTGTTATGTGCCAAAATGACTTAACCGGTTAAAATTTAGCAATAAACACCAGAAAATCAGGATAATTGGAAAGAGCAATATATAACCCTCAACTAGTAATATAAATAGTATTATTGGGCTCGGGTGTTACACTTCTTCTCGAAGCAACGGTAAAAGTACATTACAATTTTTCACTGGGAGATATGGAAGAAACCTAGAAGCCAATCTGAGAAAAGAACTAAAGAAGTAGGAAGACCAAAAAGCCCAGAACCAACAGAAGAAACTGAAGCAGCCAAGTCCATCATTGGGCCGTGGAACCGCGGCCAAACCTGGCTCGCGGCCGTGGTTCCGCGGCCGGGTAGTGCACGTAAAGGCTAAAAAATTTACCAAATGTCGAGGCGGCGCTGACTAGTCTTCCTAGGGGTATTTTTGTAAAAGCAGACATGCGGCGATTGTAAACCTAGGGTTTTCTATGTCCTATAAATAGAAGCCCAAATCCTTATTAGGTCATGCCTCCTTTCATTAATAAAATTCAGTATTCTTTTGGAGAGTATCAATGCCTCTTTTCATATCATCTATTCAGATCTGACAAGTCTTGTGTAAATGTTTGGAGAGAGCCATCTGTAAAGTAAGTAGTTTTATTTAATTGCCTTAGTATAGATCTTTAATTCCTTGCCCTAGTTAGATAGATAGAATGTTCTTCAATTCCCTAATGAGCGAGTAGTCTCCTCGCTTGTTAGGGTTAGATTTGGGGAAGGCTTTTGAGAGATGCAGATCTCTCATCCCTTTCTTGCCCATCACACTTTTTTATAGGACTCCATGCATACATGCACACACACCGCTCCCTACGGCACCCTATCCCATGAGGTAGCGGTGATACCATAGTATAAAGACCCGGTTGAGCGTGTTTTCCATGGAGGTTAGGCTAAGGATCGATAAAGGAAGGATAAGAACCTAGAGGAAGAAACATCTTCCCGAATGGTTCTAATCCCTTTTATTAATAATTACCATAACTCCTCATAGATCTTAATTTGGGTATAGAAAGCGGTGAGATTTATTTACATTTCCAAACCTACCCTAAACCTAACCCTAGCAAGATTTAGATCTAGATAGATTTAGTTTTTTAGATTTAACCAATCCGTTCACACCGTTCGGAATTAACTCGTTAGAGCAATTAGGAAATTCATAAAATCCCTGTGGACCGACCCGTACTCACCGACTAGCTACCAAGCGATGCCGTTCTTGATTGCGGTTACTAAATATTTTTGATTCATCTTTTAAAAGCGCATAAGCTAAACAAAATCTCTTCAATCAAATGGCGTCGTTGCCGGGGATGGCATGTCATTTTCTTTTTGCAATTTTGGGTTAATATAAAATTGAAAAATTATAAAAACTGAAAAATAACAAAAGTAATAATAATAATAATAATAATTTATCATCTTTTATTTTGGGAAGGGTATTTTTTTTGTGAATTTTGCAGGATCGACATACGATTTCGGATCTGGAAATCTTCAGAGATCAAAACAGCAAATATCAAATCTGAACAAACAAAGGAATATCACAACAGACAACAGAAGAAATTTAGAGGACCGAGTCAACAAGTCAACCGAGGCGATCTGGTGACATCAAAAAAAAACTGTCGAAGCGACCAACCCGCAGCGGATCAGCGGTCGCAAGTTGCAATTCGCGGCGGTTCCGCGGTGGAGGCGACGGATCGGGTCCAAAAAAAAAAATCTCTGTAAGTCTTCTGATCTCCTCCTCTGCAAATCTCTGATATCTCCTCTGAAAAATCTCCTGCAGAATTCTTTGCACTTAAAAATTCTTCTCTCTTCCAATAACAAATCTTGTGCAGGATTCTTTGCGCCGCGCTTAAATAAAAAAAATTGATTGCAAGTGGTTATTACTGTTTTGCATATTTTTAATCAGACTTTAAGGGGCTTGAGACCAATCCAGATTGGGTGGGGATTTCATCACCCTTCTCAGGACCCCAGAAATCACATAAGGCATTTGCATCGACCATTTTTGATTAAAAAAATACTAGACTCAGCCCTAAGGACATCGCGCTCAATAGGACAGAGGACTAGTCGTAGGCATCGGCCGTTGATCCTAACCTGACTTTGTGGTGTCTAGGCAAGTGTGTCTAAGGCGAGTGGTTACTTAATTAGGGCCACTACTTGTAGTGGAGAGCCTTCCACTCACCTGGCACTTACCTGACCGCAATTGGCGGTGAAGAGGCGGTTTGAGATCCTATTTCTAGCCCTTTGGAACAATTAGGAGTTGTCTAGCTGACCTAGGTGACCCTAGATCTAGGCCTGATTGTGCATTTGTGGTTGGTTGAAAGAGTGTTTAAGCCCTTTATCGAAAATCTTTTTTGCAAACAGTTCCAAATAAAGAGAAAAAAAGAGAGGAAATTTTTTTATAGAAACTTGCAAAATTTTGTCGCTAAGAACTCCTTGCACCACCCACCTTCTTTTTCTTCTCCTTTTTACATCATGGGTACCCCACCTCACAAATCTCTTGCCGAACTTTGGTACCCTGAACCAAACTTTGCCTCTTACGCGAATTGTTTTGGTCGATTTACGGACGACCCCTCCATGCCCAAAATTTCTTTGAAAGATCGAATAGAAGCGTCTAGGAGAAACAGTTGGACTCCACAATCCACTATGTATCAACCATGTCAACCTTCACCACCATCGTACGTTGCTACCACTTTTTCGAGTCCTATTGTAACTCATAAACCCATGTCTATTGCTGAGCATATTGAACAATCTCGTAGCCGATCTTTCACTCCTCTCCACACATCCAGTTCTAGGGATCAACAAGTCCATTCACCTTTTTATCCAAATGTTGATCCTACTCCTGTCCAACCATCCAATTCCTATCAGTCCTACCCGACTTTCCTACCTTCACTAGACATTGCTTCTACACAGCCATTTGGGAGTTTCACGTATCCAAACAATTTTGAATCTTTTACCGAAACCCCTTCACAACCCATGTCTAGTTTGGAACAGTCGTTGGAAGCTAATATTTTAGCAACAAACAAAATGATGAGGAATGTGGATGCGTCCATTGCCGCCCTTATGCAACCTAATAAACCGGTAGCTGGTTTCCAATTAGCTCTAAATTTTCCAAGGTATGAGGAGGCGGTTGAACAGAGTGACAATTTGAGAGGAGAGAGTAAGTTCTACACCTTTCCAAATCAAACCTACTCATACCCAATTGAATCCAACATCTCCAGTTTTCAAACATGTGTCCAAAATGATGAGTTGTGCGACTTTGTAGTGCTTGATTTGCCAGATTGTGAAGAGTCCCTTTCGAGTGAAACCATACCTAATCCTTTTGAACTTTACACCTCCACTCTAGAGCCTAAATTAATTGATATCCATGCTTTTGATGAGGTGTCTAAGAAAATTGATTTTCACTTGATTGAGGATATAGACGCCGGGAATATTTTGGATGATGAACCCGTAGATTTGACTGAAATTTTATCTCTAATTCATCATCCCGAGTCATTAAATGTTTCTCCCGAACCTCATATGCGTCTTGATTTTGATGATAATGGCATGGATAAGCTAAATATTGAGGAGAATTATGAGGATAGTATTGAGGAGAGTATTGAGGATAATATTGAGGATGAACCATTTTTGTTTGATGTGTCGGATTTTCCTATTCATCCTCCGAACCCTTTAACTGTTATACTTCCTAAATCACCCCTCCTTTCCATCGTTCCGACCACGCAAAAGATCACGCTTGAAGACTGTGAGTTTTAAAAATTTCTCTTTGAATTTGACACAGTTCTTACAGAAGATAATGATTACGAGTGTTTCACTTTTTCGGACGATGTTGAAAACTCCCCTCCCGAGTTTGAGTCCTTTGAATTTTCAGATGAGTTAGTTGAACCATCAGACTCGGTTGCTTACATTCATTTCGAACCATTGATGGAATCTTTCAAGTTCGAGACAGATTACTTAGGTGAGAATAAGACTATCCCTAATTCACTCCCTTTCGTCCCTCCTATCGCTTCGACCATGCAAGATTCCGTCGCGTTTCCAATTTCAATGGAGGGTTTACCAAGTTCGACGTACCCATGTTTTCTTGCTAATCTTGAGGGATTTGACCCCATTTCTCGATGGGTTGATAGATTAGCACAACCGCTTTTAACACATCGGTCATCACAAATTGTGCTAATTTATTCACTCGATTTACACCCTCAAGATCGTACTACACTTCTTTCTCTTTTCCGCTATTATCCTCTTCCACCGAGACCATATTCCACTCTTCTTCCCATTCGGTCTCGTGTGTTTTCAACTCCTTTCTCTACACTTCATTCTTCCACCAACCCTACCATTATCACGATAGAATTTTTGAATGGTTGGTGCTAACCTTTGGTCTGTGTAAGACCTTGTTTAGTTTGGGGAGGACCTTGTTGTATATATGTATATATATTTTATTTTTGTTTTTCTTTTAACAATAAAAAAAATTATAAATAAATAAACAGGGGAGTGCCGACATTTTGACCCTCTTGGTGTGGCATGATAGTGAGGACACTGTCAAGTTTAAGTTTTGGGGTATGCTCAGTAAGTCTTCTTCCTTCGCATTCATATGTACATTTTTTGCATTTTCATACTATTTTAAAACCCATAAAAAAATTGAAAAAATTGAAAAATTATAAAAATTAAAGTATTCAATTTTGGCCATAATTGACTTGAGTTTGACAAATAGGTTAACTAGCTCGGAACAACTAGATCTTAGACTTAGTAAATTAAAAACCCTAAAAATAATCTTTCTTAAAGTTTAACAGTAGAAAGTATATGTCTTTGTAGTTTATTTAGAAATAGGCAAATTTTGAGTTCACTTCTTGGGCTAAGTTAAAACAAGGGAAGAGTATTGATATTTTTATTAAAGTATAAATTTGAAAAATAATTCCTAGCTTAAGTCTAAATTCTGAAAATATATACCCTATAAATTGCATAAATACGAACCTTGAAACTTGGAATAGTAGAAGAGACCTTGAAATGCTCTTATCTAAAGTCCTTAGTACGATGAAAAATAAAAAAATACAAGTGTGAATAAAGAAAAAAATGAACACTGGTTTTTGTAATTACTTAAGGCTGAAAAAATAGAAAGATATTTAGCGAGTGTGCTTCATCACCTAGTGCCTTAGACCAACTGGTTTGGGAGTCACTGCTAAAGACTTAGGTGATACAAGACTAGGAATTACGCTTTAAAGTGCAAATGCATTTTGTAATCGGTCGTTGGTACCTCAAGAAGTATTAACGGTCGCATGAAGGATGTGTAAGCAAAATTCATTTAAAAATTCACCAATTAAGAAGTGCTTTGGACAATGGACAAGAGTATGATTGCTTGATTTGAATTTCCAAGTGTAGGGGTGATATCTACACACACGTAGGGGTATGTGATTGGGGTTTAGATAAGAGATGGGAATGAAGAATATGACTTATATCTTTAATAGAGATGATAAAAATTTCTAAGTTGAGATAGAACCCTTGAAGGAAAACTTAAAAGATGCCGAAAGCTAAATGGGTCTACAGAACATATATAATCTTAAGTTAAATGATAAGGAAGTGTGAAGAATATGGGTGGATAATTTACGAGTCGAAGATAATAGAATTCCTTGTTAGAAAACCTAATTGGAGAATAAAAGTCAATGGGCCGAATTGATAGGATTTTGTGGGTAGTATCCGCTGAAAACCCTCAGGAGACAACACTCCTCCTACTAGGGACACCAAGAGGTTTAACGGCTTGTTGCACGAGCTCAGTACAATCGCGATTCCCTGCGAAAGTGAGGTTAGGTTTTTGTTGAGAATAAAACTAGGTTTGCTTGAGGACGAGCAAAAGATAAGTTTGGGGGTATTTGTTCATACTATAATATTGCATTATTATATTCCCCATTCTTATGCATTTTACAAATAAACATGTGCTTTTGACTCATGTCTGCTACATAGTATAGGTTACAGGTTCTCGGAACAAAAACAGTGAAAAAGATAAAAGACGATGCAAAAGTGAGACTACGACCAACAAATAGAAGGATCTTGATCAAGCCTACATGAAGATCAGTTCACAAAGTACAAGGCAACGCAAGGTTCAAGACTTCGTCTCGAAGCAATGGTAAAAGTCCACTACAATTATTCATTGGGAGATCTGGAAGAAACCTAGAAGACAATCTGAGAAAAGAACTAAAGAAGTAGGAAGACCAAAAAGCCCAGAAGAAACAGAAGCAGCCAAGTCCATCATTGGGCCGCGGAACCGCGGCCAAACCTGGCTCGCGGTCGCGGTTCCTCGGACGGGTAGTGCACGTAAAGGCTAAAAATTAAACCAAATGTCGAGGCGGCGCTGACTAGTCTTCCTAGGGGTATTTTTGTAAAAGCAGACATGCGGCGATTGTAAACCTAGGGTTTTCTATATCCTATAAATAGAAGCCCAAATCCTTGTATTAGGTCATGCCTCCTTTCATTAATAAAATTCAGAATTATTTTGGAGAGCATCGATGCCTCTTTTCATATCATCTATTCAGATCTGACAAGTCTTGTGTAAATGTTTGGAGAGAGCCATCTGTAAAGTAAGTAGTTTTATTTAATTGCCTTAGTATAGATCTTTAATTCCTTGCCCTAGTTAGATTGATAGAATGTTCTTCAATTCCCTAATGAGCGAGTAGTCTCCTCGCTTGTTAGGGTTAGCTTTAGGGAAGGCTTTTGAGAGATGCAGATCTCTCATCCTTTTCTTGCCCATCATACTTTTGTATAGGACTCCATGCATACATGCACACACCGCTCCCTACGGTACCCTATCCCATGAGGTAGCGGTGATACCGTAGTATAAAGGCCCGGTTGAGCGTGTTTTCCATGGAGGTTAGGCTAAGGATCGATAAAGGAAGGATAAGAACCTAGAGGAAGAAACATCTTCCCGAATGGTTCTAATCCCTTTTATTAATAATTACCATAACTCCTCATAGATCTTAATTTGGGTATAGAAAGCGGTGAGATTTATTTACATTTCCAAACCTACCCTAAACCTAACCCTAGCAAGATTTAGATCTAGATAGATTTAGTTTTTTAGATTTAATCAATCCGTTCACACCGTTCGGAATTAACTTGTTAGAGCAATTAGGAAATTCACAAAATCCCTGTGGACCGACCCGTACTCACCGGCTAGCTACCAAGCGACGCCGTTCTTAATTGCGGTTACTAAATATTTTTGATTCATCTTTTAAAAGCGCATAAGCTAAACAAAATCTCTTCAATCACTAGGTATATCATTGCGCATCCATATGAGTAAAATATTACCCGTTTATCATATTATACATCCATATTAAATTTTACCGTTTTCGAATACCCATTTGCATCCATATCATTTAAAATATATATAACTGCATCTATAGATCACATTAATTCATATTATTATTGTAGTGATACCCCATGCTTAATAATGTGCATCCCATTTAGTCTTGGAACTGTAAATATAACCCTAATAGTTAATTATGCATCCATGTTTTATTATGCATCAATACCATTAATTATATATCAAATTGCATACCATGTCACATTATTACATATTGTTGTTATATCGACACCCCATGCTTGATATTGTACACCCTACATAATCATGATGTAACCCCTGATCGATATTTGTGCATCCATGCTTTTATTGTACATCCGTACTTTCACCCCGATTCAATACTTGCTAAAGTTTGATTATGAGCACCCGCTTGATACCTGTGCACTACTTGACATGACCTGATACACCACTACTTGACATGACTTGATACATGTACACTACCTGACATAACCTGATATATCATTACTTGACATGTTACCTGATCCTGTTTCTAATGCCGACAATCCTGACATGTTATCCCGATGGACATATCCTGTTGTCTGTATAGACAAACCTGTTCCTGCTTGATCCTGTGTTGGCATTAGTCTCAGATTTATCAATACCTGACTTGAACACATAACTTGGGGGTATAGAGAAATCAATGATGAAACATGACTTGTAACTCGACAGTTCGATGCTTATACTGATCAGTTTTAGGGGCTAGGCCAGTCCCGGAATGATGTTGCTGACATCATTCGTCTGTACATATTTTCTGTTTGTGCTTAACAGCACGTCTCGGATTCAGCCCCGAGAGTCTGGACCGGGGTCCCGGGTACGCACGAGATACTATTGAGTTATATCGACGATTCATTAAATTGATTTCAAAGACTTGGGAGTAATTAACCCAGTAGCTTATTTCAGATTACTCACTGCACATCACATATGCTTTTACCCTTCACTGTTTCTTATTCGTGTTACTGTTCTACTTTTATTACTGTTCATACTCGTGCCTTCATGTCTTGTTACCCCCTGCATACAGTAGGGATGTTTCCTAGACACAGGTAGCATGGTTAGCTCTGTCACGTGCCGATCTTAGCGCACTCTGGGAAGCGGGGCATGACAGGTTTTGTTTGGTATCAGAGCCATAGGATTTATGTTAATCGGGTTAGATTTTTTTGTAGTTGGGTATTGGATCCAATACACGAATCAGAAAACCTGTAATTAGGAACATGTCCTGCCACATTGTTCTCGTGATTCTTGAATCTTATCTTTCTCTTGATCCTTTGTCTTGACGATATGCAAACAACTTTGCATCTCTGCTTGAAATCTTTTGGTTCCCTATTGTTTCTCCCGTCCTATTCTTTTGATTCTGATACTAGGATTTGGGCGACTTGAACGGAGTTATGTGATTGTACCCATGAACTGCAGCATGGTTACAATGCGGTACTCTATTTAAGTTACTTGGAGTCCTGGTCTTGATTCATTTCCTTGTCCATGGTCATTTTTTTTTACCTTGGTTCTCTCAGTTTCATTGCTTACCAGTTTATGTTTTGCAGATTTCTTGGTAATTGATACCGGTTGCTATGATGTTGTCTTGGGAATGGATTTTCTCGGCACTTTCCACGCTCACATTGATTGTAGGGCAAAGAAAGTAATTTTCCAGATTCCCGGACATCCGGAGTTTGTTTTCGCTGGAGGAAGCAGTTCTGTCGGGCCAGTCGAATTTAGGGCTAGACCGACAAGCAGTGTTCTTTCATCAATGGAAGTTAATAAGGAGGAAGCACCAGTTGTAGTTCGAGTGTTTATGGATGTTTTCGAGGACATATCGGGTTTACCGCCAAAACGAGATGTGGAATTCACGATCGATCTTGTTCCTGGTGCAGCGCCAATCTCAAAGGCGCACTATCCAATGGCACCAGTGGAGTTGGAAGAAGTCAAGAAGCGGGTTACCGAATTGCTTGAGAAGGGTTGGATTCGCAGCAGCAATTCACCTTGCGGAGCTCCAGTTCTTCTAGTCAAGAAGAAAGATGGCACAAGGAGGATGTGCATCGATTATCAAGAATTAAACTGGGTGACTATTAAGAACAAGTACCCGATCCCTGGCATTGGCGAATTGTTCGAGCAGCTTAGTGGCGCGAGGGTATTCTCGAAGCTGGATTTGCGATCCGGATATCATCAGGTCCGAGTTAAATCAGAAGATATTGCAAGACTGCGTTCCGAACTCGGTATGGACATTACGAGTATTTAGTGATGCCATTCAGAGTCACGAATGTACCGACGATATTTATGGACTTGATGAACCGAATCTTTTCACCGTTCTTGGACCAGTTTATAGTGGTGTTCATCGATGATATTCTGGTCTACTCGAGGAGCATTGAAGAGCATGCGAAACACTTGAAGATCGCACTGCAGACATTGAGGCAAGAAAGATTGTATGCAAAGATGAGCAAGTGCGAGTTTTGGCTGGAAGAAGTGAAGTTTTTGGGGCATGTCCTATCCGGAGATAGAATCGCCGTTGATCCCGAGAAGATTGCAGCAGTTCGAGATTGGCCGATTCCGAAGAACTTAGCCGAGATCAGAAGCCTTTGACCAAGTTTACGCGCAAGAAAGTACCGTTTGTATGGACGGATAAGTGTGCGTCAGCTTTTGAGGTATTGAAGCAGAGATTGATAACCGCTCCTATTTTGACTGTACCAAACAGTTCCGAAGGATTGGTGTTTCACAGCGACGCATCTGGGAAAGATTTGGGATGTGTTTTGATGCAGCATGGGAAGGTTATAGCTTACGCATCGAGACAGTTGAAGACCCATGAGAAGAATTTCCCAACTCAGGATTTGGAGCTTGCAGCAGTGATTTTCGTTTTGAAGATTTGGAGACACTATTTACTGAGCAAAAGGGTCGAAGTATTCACCGATCACAAAAGCCTAAA
Source organism: Agapanthus africanus (assembly GCA_030015575.1). Lineage (NCBI taxonomy): Eukaryota > Viridiplantae > Streptophyta > Magnoliopsida > Asparagales > Amaryllidaceae > Agapanthus > Agapanthus africanus. The sequence continues at coordinate 393,994,637 of JASDDO010000010.1, read as the reverse complement.
GTATGTGTTCACAGAAAGAGCTTAACATGAGGCAGCGTAGATGGTTGGAGTTGATGGCTGACTACGATCTTGATCTTAAGTACCATCCGGGGAAAGTTAATGTTGTGCCGGATGCGCTCAGTCGGTTGCCAGCAATTCGGATGTTGACTGCACAGAAGGAACTTATCGAAGATTTTCGAAGATTCGAGTTGGAGATCGTGCTACCGCATTCCTCGGGACAGTTGATGCAGCTACAATTACAGTCGTCGTTGATCGATAATATTAAAGCAGCGCAGTCATAGGACCCAAGATTGCAGAAGTTTCAAGAACAGGTTGAAGCTGGACTTCGAACGGACTTGTTGATTCATGAAGATGGTTCGTTGCGTTATGGTAGTCGTTTGTGTGTGCCGAAAGGAGATATTCGCGAAGAAGTTATGAAGGAGGCACACAGTTCCGCATATTCCGTACATTTAGGAGGCACGAAGATGTACTGCGATCTAAGACAAAATTTCTGATGGGAAGGCATGAAAAAGGAGATTGCCCGTTTTGTAGCGAAGTGCTTGGTGTGTCAGAAAGTTAAGGCTGAACATCAAAGAGTTGCTGGTTTATTGCAACCACTTCCGATTCCTCAATGGAAGTGGGAACATATAACCATGGATTTCGTGACAGCTTTACCGCGGAGTCCAAAGGGCAACAATGCAGTTTGGGTGATTGTTGATTGATTGACCAAGGCAGCTCATTTCATACCATTTCGAGTTGGTCAGTCAACGGAAGCGTTGGCAGAACGGTACATGCAGGAGATTGTGGGATTTCATGGAGTACCTGTGAGCATCGTGTCCGATCGTGACACCCGATTCTTACCGCACTTCTGGAGGAGTTTACAGGAAAGTTTGGGGACGCGATTGAAGTTTAACACAGCTTATCATCCTCAGAAAGATGGCCAGTCGGAGAGAACAGTCCAAACTCTTGAAGACATATTGAGAGCTTGCATGTTAGACTTCAAGGGTTCATGGGAGGATCATCTACACTTTGTGGAGTTTTCTTACAACAACAGTTTTCAGGCGACTATTCAGATGGCTCCATTCGAAGCATTGTATGGTCGCATGTGTCGTTCATCTGTTTGTTGGGACGATTTTGGAGAGCGAAGATTGTTGGGACCGGATTTGATCGTGCAAACAGTTGAGAAGGTTAATACTATCCGGAATCATATGAAGGCAGCACAAGATCGGCAGAAGAGTTGGGCCGATATATCGAGAAGACCTCTAGAGTTCGCTGTTGGTGATCCGATATTCTTGAAGATATCACCAACTAGAGGAGTGATTCGTTTTGGGAGTCGAGACAAGCTTAGTCCTCGATTCGTGGGGCCTTTCGAGATTTTTGAGCGTGTTGGAAAAGTGGCTTATCGATTGGCGTTACCACAAACTTTGGCGAATGTTCATGACGTGTTTCATGTATCTCAACTCCGTAAGTATGTTCGAGATGAAACACACGTGCTGGATCATTCGGAGCTGACTGTAAGGGAGGATTTGACCTTTGAGGAACGACCGATATCGATTGTTGATCGAAGAGAAAAGGTCCTTAAGAACAAGGTTATCTCTCTCGTACTTGTTTCTTGGGGAAATCGCTCGCACGAAGAATCGACTTGGAAACGAGAAGACGAGATTCGTCAGAAGTTTCCACACCTATTCTTGTTGATTCTTGAGTGTTTATCTTTTCTTGTCTTGGGAATTTCGAGGACGAAATTCTTTTTGTAGTTGGGTATAATGTAACACCCTAGTTCATTTATACCAGTTCTAGTTCATGTATTTCTTTATTTATGGTATTTTCCCGATTTACTGTGTTTTGGGTGCGAATAGTATATTTGACATTTGTATTTGTATCCGACCCGACCTGCATACTTGAAACCTGTCTTGATTCATGTTTACGGTTTACCCTGACTTGTTACGTAGACTAGTGCACTTTCATTTTAATTTATACATCTTGCATACTGGCATTTTATCTGGCATTTGCATTTTACAATATAACATTTTAAGTCACATAAAATATTTTTAAAAAATACATTGCATGGCCTGCATGATACCCCTAACCCCGTGGTAGCATCCGCGCATCTTGTTCTCGTCCCGTTCAGTAAAACGAACTTGTTTGGATGGCTACGCGCACTTACGTGCATCCGTTCTTGGGAGTATGCATTTTCGTTATCCGGATATCTAATTTTAATTTTGGTCGACACGTATATTTTTCGTATTTTAAAACCGGAATTTTAGACCCGACCCGGACGTGTTTTGGACTATTTTTGTTATTAGCCAAAATCTCAATATATACAATATTATATTCCTTAACTAAACTATTAAACTGTTATACATGATTAATTTTATAACTAAATTATATATTCTTTTAACTAATCAAACCCTCAGATCACAGACTCTCTCTCTCTCTGCAGTATATATATATCTTAAAATCCTAACTAATTAACAGTACCTGTCTCTCTCTCTCTCTCTTCCTTTCTCTCTCTCTCGCTCTTTCTCACTTCTATCGCATTTCTTGTTCACCAGGATTCTCGTCACCTCCCTTCCCCACTATAATTACCTCCCTTCTCATTCTTTTATTCTTCTTCAATAAATTTTTCTGTGCCGCCCATTACGAAAACCCTAACCCTAACTCATCGCCTCCGTCGAGTTCTCCTCCTCTCCACCCCCGACCTCGTCTCCTCTTCTCCCTCGACCATCTCATCTCTCTCTCCTCTCCTCTCCTCTGCAACCTCTTCCCGGTGAAAACCCCACGAACCCAGAAACCCCATCTCCCCATCACCTCCGATCTCACCATTTTCTCCCCGTCGCCCTCACACCATCTTTGTCGCCTTCTCTCCTCTCACCGTCGAGTTCTCCTCCTCGACCTCCTCATCTTATCTCTCTCCGGAGCCCATCTTCCCCGACGACCCACCTTCCCTGCACCCATCCTCGCCTCTGCCCTCGCCGTCGCCGGCGATCCCTCATCGTCTCTATCCTCACCACCATCACCCTTCTTCTCCCCTGCACACTCCAACACCCCAGACCACCCTACACCGAGCTCCCACTGCACACCACAACCCTCGACTGCAACCTTCCCTTGCATCCTCACCGAAGCTCGAACCCCGTCGGCCTCACCCCTTACCACCACCTTCTCCCTCTCCCTCTACTCTCCTTCTCCCCAACACCAAACCCTAGTTCCTTTTTCTTTCTCTTTGCTCTTCTTCTTCTTTTCTTCTTCCTCTTTACATTTCTTTTCTTGATTTCCGTTTTCCGGTCACACGCCGGAACCGTGCTCGACGCCGATGACCCGAGAGACCCAGTGGACGTTCCCAGCCAGCGTGGTCACTCTCTTGCATTACCTGGTCCTGTTCTGTACGCGCAAGCGTGCATCGAGACTTTTACCGACATCGGACGTTGCCGTACGCATCCGTCGCATGATCCATCGATGCAAGTTTACCTTGTTACATTCTATGTTACTATATTTACATCCATTTGAATAAATATAATACATGTATTTAAAATTATGCATCCCATGTTATAGTTTTACAGTTTTACGACGTCCGTTTGCATCCGTAGAATTTATTTCGTATCTAGTGCATGCAAATTTATCTTGTTACATGCTAGACTACAATATATTGCACTCATTTGAATAATAACATCACATAATATTTAGTTATGCATCCCAAATTACCATTTTACAGTTTTACTGTTTTCGGATATCCGTATGCATCCATATCGTTATTTACATATCTAGTCGCATGCTAATTCATCTTGCTACATGTTACGTATATCATTGTGCATCCATATGAGTAAAATGTTACCCGTTTATCATATTATACATCCATATTAAAGTTTTACCGTTTTCGGATACCCGTTTGCATCCATATCATTTAAAATATATATAACTGCATCTATAGATCATATTAATTCATATTATTATTGTAGTGACACCCCATGCTTAATAATGTGCATCCCATTTAGTCTTGGAACTGTAAATATAACCCTAATAGTTAATTATGCATCCATGTTTTATTATGCATCCATACCATTAATTGTATATCAAATTGCATACCATGTCACATTATTGCATATTGTTGTTATATCGACACCCAATAATTGATATTGTACACCCTACATAATCATGATGTAACCCCTGATCGATATTTGTGCATCCATGCTTTTATTGTACATCCGTACTTTCACCCTGATTCAATACTTGCTAAAGTTTGATTATGAGCATACGCTTGATACCTGTGCACTACTTGACATGACCTGATACACCACTACTTGACGTGACTTGATACATGTACACTACCTGACATGACCTGATATATCATTACTTGACATGTTACCTGATCCTGTTTCTAATGCCGACAATCCTGACATGTTGTCTCGATGGACATATCCTGTTGTCTGTATAGACAAACCTGTTCCTGCTTGATCTTGTGTTAGCATTAGTCTCAGATTTATCAATACCTGACTTGAACATATAACTTGGGGGTATGGAGAAATCAATGATGAAACATGACTTGTAACTCGACAGTTCGATGCTTATACTGATCAGTTTTGGGGGCTAGGCCAGTCCCGGAATGATGTTGCCGACATCATTCGTATGTACATGTTTCCTGTTTGTGCTTAGCGGTACGTCTCGGATTCAGCCCCGAGAGTCTGGACCGGGGTCCCGGGTACGCACGGGATACTATTGAGTTACATCGACGATTCATTAAATTGATTTCAAAGACTTGAGAGTAATTAACCCAGTAGCTTAGTTCAGATTACTCACTGCACATCACATATGCTTTTACCCTTCACTGTTCCTTATTCGTGTTACTGTTCTACTTTTATTACTGTTCATACTCGTGCCTGCATGTCTTGTTACCCCTTGATTATATTATTGTTGATATTATAACGCACTGACGTTTGGGTTTTGCATGGCCCAGATCCTCTACCCTTGTCGCAGGCTGATCAGGAGTACTTCCGCCGTTAAGCCGAGCAGTGAGAATCCAGTTAGTATCTAGTTTAGTTATGTTTTACTTTCCTGATGTTATTGCTCATTGGATTTATTGCTTCCGCATATTATTTCTTGACTCGTTATTTCTGGCTCATGGACATGTACTAGATAGTTTCTTTTATTTTCCTGTTCTTGATATCTATAGACAGCCGTAATGTAACTGTAGAGGGATGTTTCCTAGCCACAGGTAGCATGGTTGGGTCTGTCACGTGCCGATCTTAGCGCACTCTGGGAAGCGGGGCATGACAGCACCGAGGCGCTGGTCCCAGCAGAGATCGGGTTGCCCAGTTACAGAGTCGAGCACTTCGACGACGAAGCGAACACCTCGGCCCTCTGGACTAATTTGGACATCTTATTGGAGAAGCAGGACCGGGCACAGATTAGAGCTGCCGCTTATCAATAGCAAACCGCCCGCTACTATAATGCATGAGTCAAGCATCGCGCCTTCAAAACCGGTGATTTCGTCCTAAGGCGGAACGAGTTCGTTAATCAAGGCAAATTGCACATGTTTTCTCCAAGGTGGGATGGCCCGTTCTTCGTCTCCGAATTCTTGCCCGGCGGAGCTTATCGCCTACAAGACGCTGCAGGTTGCAAATTTCCACGGCCTTACAACACCGAGAAGATCAAGTTGTACCTTTGAAAAGTGTATCTGTGAATACATGTTTCTTTTTTGACAAAGCGATGTAAATTTTCCTAAGTTTTTTTAATAATAAGAAGGAACTTCCCCTATGTGTTTCCCTCTTCCTCGGTTCAAAGCTCACGGATTTCATTTCGCGAAAACACATAAATGCACCCAGAAGACAAAAAGGAAACAATAGAACATCGCAAAAAGGAGAGCTTTATTTATCAAAAGGTATTGTGGGCTCCTCAGCCATACATAAAAATTGAAATTACAATAGAGGGGGAACGGGGTCAAGGAAACACTGCTGGTGATACTCCGTGGAGATCTCCGCCAGCCGAGCCCTTGTCTCTTCAACTCGCCCCTGATGACGCTGCCCACGAACTTGGGACACCACGGAAGCACCGAGTGCTCCACCTGCCGAGCCCTGGCTTACGATCCGTCTTTTTTGGAGGCATTCCAAAATGAGGGCCATAGATCGGTCATGCCTGGCCTTCGAGATGAGGCCGATGACGCAGATCATGCGCACTTTTTCAAGCGCCTCGTCCAGCAGCTCCTCGAAGAGGGGGTTGTACAGCCCCGGGGACCTCCTCCAAATTGCGTAAATCAGCAATTGGAGGAGGGAGACCGGCAAGGAAGTAGACGGTCGATGTGATCCTCGAGGCACTGGACCATGCCCCGGTACCTCTCATTGGAAACGTACTGGTCGTACAGGTAGACGTCATCGGGGTTAATGATCTCTTCGATCGCATAGATACGCCCGGCCATCTCGAAGAAGCAATGCTGAAACAAACCCATCTCCTTCTCTATTTATAGCCTCCACAGAATCCCCGAGAGCCCAAATTTGCGCGCGCATGGGCGCGAATCTCGGGATTCGCTCCATTCTTCCAATACTGTACTACCACATGGAGAGCATCCTGTATTTCTCGGCGAATCGAAGTCGGAACGACGCGGATCTTGGAACGCCTTGCCTCACCTATGCGTTTCTGCCACGTGCCTCCCGCAAAGGTCATCCTTTCTGATATTCACCTATGCAGCTTCCCTACTCGGTCCATCCTTAGCGGGTAACTTCCTATCCACCGACGCCAAGAATCGAAGCCCTCGTCAAGAGGCCACCGAGCAACCTCCCTGCTCGGTCCATCCTTAGTGGGTAACTTCTTATCCATCTGTGCTAAGGATCAAAACCCTCCCAAGAGGTCACCGAGCAGCTTCCCTGCTCGGTCTATCCTTAGTGGGTAAAACCCTAACCATCTGTACTAAGGATCAGCAGCTTTCAACCTCAGTAAACTCCGACCAATCTTAAGAGAGGTGGTCGCCAGTCCAACTCGAGGGAATGGGCAAGTCTATACCTTTCTACTCGGAGGCGTTTACCGACATACCTTCAACGAGCGATCGCCACCTCGACTTCGGGGCCCTAACGACGCCAACTAATATCGGCCTTTGTACACTTAACAAATAATTGGATTTAACTCGACGCGCGATCGCTAACTAAAGGACCGGTCGCCGACCTAGCGCTCATCAGGCGAGCAAAATAAAGACATTACCGCGAAATGAAAACATTGCCACACAAATTTCTGCAAAAGGGCTTTATTCACAACTCGGGAGTTTTTACTACGGTATTGTGGGCTTCTCAGCCTTACAAAATCGCCCGGAGGCTTAAAAAATTCCTAGACGAAAACAAAAAAATATAATAAAAAAGAAGGCAGGGAGATTCAAGCCTCGGGGCCAGGCAAGACCTCGACGTGCTCAGCGGCAGCGTCGGGAGCCGGGGTCGCGGCTTGAGGGTCGGCGTCCATAGCAGGAGCTTCAGCACTGGGAGCCGGGGTGACCGCCTTCTCCCCAACGCCCCTACCCGGGGCCTTCCCTCCGGCGACGCTTCCGGCGGCATCCCCCTGCATCTCAACCTCGAGGGGGTACTCGAGCTGGAGCTTACCGTCGGGAAAATCCGGCATCAGCGCCTTGACGGCGTCGAGGGCATCGTGCCAGACGAGGGCCGAGGCGTCGGCGAGGTCGGTGTAGAATTGATCCGACGTCTTGTAGCTCTCCACCGTCTTCGCAGCCCAGAGGTCGGCGCGCCTCATCCCTTTCTTCGTCGCCTCGTTTTCCCTCATTATGGTGTCCTGCGTCTTCTTCAGAGTGGCGGCGAGCACCCTGGCATCCTCCAACTTGGTCTCAACGACCTTGTTGGACTCCATCAAAGCTCGGATGGACTCCCGGCAGTTGGCGTTTACCCCCTCCTCTGCAGCCACCCGGTCTTTGAGGGCGGCGATCCTCTCCCTCTCCTGACGTAGCTCCCGGTTCAGGCTCTCCTCCCGCGAGGAAGACTCGCCCTCTATCTGCAGCACCGGGGCGATTTCCTCGTGCTCCATGTTGGTGATGAGGGCGCAGTGCTGGAGGACCTGAAGAAAACGAAAGGAGGGGTTAAAAAGGTGTCCGATCCTACAAACAAAAAGGCTTAATGAAAACCCGAACGTGAGGCGGACACTAACCTGCACGGCCTCCTGAGCTATGCCCGCGATTTGGGCCTTGAGGGTCCCCCAGGGGATTCTGCCTCCAGCCGACCGCTCCATCTCGGAGAGCAAGCTATTGGTGACAGAAAGCCCCGAGGGCACCTCGTAGCGAAGATCCCCCTCCTGCACGAAGATCGGGAAAGATGGGGCTCGGGACACCGTCCTCTTGCGCTGCTTGTGGGGGGCCACGGGAGGGTCGGCCTCATCAGCCTCGTCCACAACCCGGGGTTCCTGCTCCCGAGCGTGTTTGAGGCTCTTCCCGTGGCTAGTCTCCAGAGCCCGGGGCGTAGAGGAACGCCCAGCCGAAGCAGCCGCCGGCGCGGCCGGGCTGGAAGCGGGGCGTGACGAGCCGGCGCCTCCGGCCTTCCTTCCTTTCTGCGCAGCCAGAAATTTTTGTTTGTCCATCGGCTCTGCAAAGGAGAAAGATACACAAAAGGGAGTCAGCGATGCGAGAAAGTGTAGAAGAAGAATATGCGAGTCTAAACAGGTCGCCTAGGCTCCTGACTTACCCATGAACTGAGCGGGGCTGAGCCCGACCCAACTGAAGGCCTGCTCGGACAGCAATACATCAGCCCGTTGGACGGGCTCCCACGCCGACACTGCCCTCTTTTCAAAATTGGACAACCGCCTCACCCGCGGGCAGTAGGCCCTGTGCCACTGAACAGGCACAGGCCAATCCTCACCCTCGGGCGGCCCGACAAATAAGAATTTCTCCTTCCATTCATGGATGGAGGAAGGAACTGCTACGACCCCCGACCCGCCCGCCCCTCCCCTGTGTTTTCTAAAGGAAATGTATACCCAGCTCGGCTCTTCCTTACGGGTGCCGGGGTGATTTTTATAGCAGAGGGAAGAAAAGAGAAGGGTCGGGCTGAAGGGGATTTCTTATAGTCTCAACCGGACCAGGAACCCGAGGAGAATCCTCCACGAGTTCGGCACTAACTGGCCCGGGGCTAGTTGAAAACAGCGCAGCGCCGCACTCATCTCGGGGGAGAAGGGCAGACGAATTCCAGCCCAAAAGGCATCCAGGTACAAGGCAATCTCCTTGCTCCGCACCTGGTCTGCCATCTCTCTTTTCCCGTCCAAGCAAAGTCAGTAGCCAGGGGGAATGTGGAAACGAGCCCTGATTGTGGTGAGCTCGTCCACATTCCTTAGGAGAGAAGGCGCGTCACAAGCACTCTTGATACGCGCTTTAGGGACCGTCCCCGTCGCGCGACCCAGGGAAGAAGGTGTAACCCTAACTCCCCCGGGGGAATCCGACTCGGACGAGGCAGAGGAGGAACCAGAGGAAGAAGCGGCTGAAGACTCCCTAGTCTCTATCTCAACTATCTCAACAAACTCCCTAGAAGAAGACATCTAACCTGAGCAAAGGAAGGAGTCCTCCGAGGAAAAGGAGCGAGAAATCCGACCTAAAGGGAAGAGCGCCGAGCTAACACACGCAGCGATGAGGAAACTATAGTGAAGTGTGGACTCTGGAGGGATCCCACCTCTATTTATAGCATTTGGCAAGCGCATCTAACGTCGCTGATCGTTTCCCGCTACAATAACGCTTCGCGTTCGACGGACATCGGCGTTCCACGTGTCTCATGGGCGTTAGACACGTCCCCTCAAGCGCAAAGGACACCGGCGGCCCGTCACGTCAGCCAACCAGCGTCGGGCACGTGGCCTGGCGCCTCAACGAACGTACGATCGAATCGGCGCTTCCCCTTTAATGCACGATCTCTTCTCTGATCCACTGACGTCATCTAAAAATACGACTAACTGCCCGACAATCCGTGCCGACGATGTCTTCAGCTAAGAACTTAGTCCGGGTGACCGATCAGACCACTCTCGATCCGACCCATAAATAGGTCGGGACGAGAGTGGGGGGGTAATGATGACGCTCAGTACTGAAAACTCCCCAGATCATGACACATGGCAGATGACGTATCCCAACGTTTACGGGAAAAGAGCAAGAACGGTGCATTGAAGGCATACCCCAGACCTTCGACCCGAGAATTTTCTCAACTTTCGATGATCTCCCAAAACACTCCTGTGCTCGTCCTACAAATAACCATTGGCTCACCTCCGAGCCCTCCTGCACGCTGGGCCTCCTCAACCCTCCCAGCTCGCCTCCTAGCTATCACCGAACCAAGCTTGCTCGGCCTCCCGCTGGTCTCCGAGCCTCCCGCCGAGCTCAGCTTCCCCAGTCTCGCCGACCGACCCAGAGCACAAATCATAGGCGTCCCCGCCATGGCTCCGCAAATCTTGCTATGCGCGAGATATCCGCCGCCCCACGATTCCGCGTCCCACGCCATCACGTTCCCCCGTTAATGGGCGTATCTCGCCATTAATGGAGGATCCCGCCATTCGCACAAGCGCGGCTCCAAGGGCGTAACGGCCGGCGTGAATCTCGCACTCGCCAGGCCATGACTACCACGATATAAACCCCTTCTCAGACGACTCAGGTAAGGCAATTGTATCTGAATAGGCCGCTACTCTGCCCAAATAACTCGACTAACTTGATCGTCGGAGGGTCCATGGTGTTACAACCACTCCGGGACTTCCTTGCAGGTAGCTCGGCCTCACCCCAATTCAAGCCCTCTGAGATCCACACGCTTCAGGAGGCAACCCCCAAATCCAATCCCAGCCATTTATCAACGCTCGCGACAGATCAACGGAAGACAACATCTGAAGGAGATCGAGACCTCCATCACCATCTGTGTTGTGGAATGTCCCAAGTTGTACGCTTCTAAAAAATAGTTAGTGAGCTTAATTAAGCCGGAGATTAAAGTCATGTATATATCAAAGTGACCAATGATTTCAGGTTAATATTCTATTTTTCATGTATTTTAATCCTCCCAGCACTTTAGGATTAGACAAGAATTTTTAATTAAATGATTGCTACATCTGGAACACTGTTCCTATTGTTGCTACACTTGTAACTACATCCTTTCATATGTAATGACATTCGGTCTTCGTTGAAAAAACCGACAACGTCAAAAACAATCTTACCCAAAAGCTTAAACTGTTAGCTTATTGCATAACAATGTATATCATGACAAGATAGTACTCTAATACTCCTCATCATATGGGCCTTTGAATTTTGGACCATGTGGAAATAAAGGCCTCTAACAGAAATTCTCGTTAGTGTAGGTGGATAAACGGAAGTAAACAGATGTAATTTAAATTGAGAATTATAAGATTTGAACCTAAAATCTCTTGAATCCAGTGTGCTCTGATATCAATAGATATATATGTTAGTTATCGGGACTATGCTAATCTTATTTTATGAATCCTTTTAGGCTTTTTCTTCTGAACTATATATTAGAATTTTGAGAATGCGCCCTATAACTAGATAAGATTATGACATGTTCGTTTTCTTTAATTCTATATATATGTGAGCATACATGTAAGTAGGCATAGATATTAAGTCAATATATAATCAGTCACCAAATTTATCAAAGTTTTCATTCATCCATTGGATTACCTCATTTTTTATGGGAAAAAGCTCGGACATTCACCATGTGATGATATGCTTTGTTGTCAAACTACGGTTTCAACTTCCGCCTTATATATTCTTTTGATTTGTGTTTTGTAAGTAAAAGTGTACGTTTTATAATCTTTAGATGATTTCTTCGTGTCGTCAGCATGCTACATTACCTATCACTTCTACTTACTCCTCATAAATGCAAATGTATATATATATATATATATAGTCAACATCGATTAAAAGTTTTCCGTAAATATATATATATATATATATAGTCAACATCGATTAAAAGTTTTCCAACACATTTGAAACATGATCGGTGCATGTTTATGTATGATATACTTACCAAATCAAAGTAACTATAAATCTCAGTAAATTACATAATTTGTTTTAGTAATTTAATTACATAAAGTTTTATAGATCAATGTAAGCCATCATTCCTGAGGTCATGTCCCACATTCCATATATTTTGTGCTATATATAATCGGTGTTATAGGGCACCCTTCCCTTAAACTTATTTAAAAAAGTAAAAATTTGTGCATGCGCCCCAAATTCTTGGCATTTTCAACATAAAACTCAAGCAAAAGTGTCTAATCGCACTTACTTTAATTCTTAATGATCTCAGACACGTCCCAAGCGTGAACCAATAGAAATTATGGAGAAAGATCTTTGAATAGTGTCGGATCACTCCTTTTTTTTTTCCACTTTAACCATGAGTCAAGGAGACACCAATTCATAAAATGCGAAGCCAGGTGTCCTTCACCAATATTCTTTTCAAAATATAGGACCATGCTAATAAAGCAGCGAATATAATGACAGGCTGTTGGATTAATTACAGTCATGCATGCATCAATTTCAATTTGATCTTCTTCTTATCACATATATCGCCATCATCATCTCTCACCATCTATGTTGTGGAATTTCTTTTCTAACTAAAGAGAAAGCATGTCTGTCTAAAGTCATGACCACACCCTATATATCTTCCAATTAATTCAATAAAAATATAGACTCCTAAATTAATTTTGATTTGGAGAGAGGATGGATGCTTAAATTTAAGGTTAGGGTAGACCAATAATGTGTTGCGGATCCGGATTCTTTTCGGTACTATGTAAGAGGTATGTTCCTTCGTCGTCCATCCGATGGACGAGGGAGGCTTATGGTGGATCGCATCAGTGATGCTAATTAAGATGACAATCCTTTTAATGACTTTTACAACATCCTTCTATTAAACAAAGAACTGATATTGTTACGAATGATATATCAGTGACACCTCAAACCCAATGAATGCTAATTGTGTATAAGTGACTTATATATGCAGTATGCCGAACCCGAACCTAATAGGAGTCGATTCCAAAAGATTTAGAAAGATTTTGCAGAAGATTTGATTACAATTTAAATTAGGAAATCAATCTTATAGAAGATTTGTTGCAATTTAAATTGTTATTCATTTAGATCTAATTAGTTCAGGCTAGGTTAATTTTATTACCTTTTCTTTTTAGTTAAGATTTCTGTCATTTTAGTTAAGAATTCATCTTAGTTAATTTTATTACAATTTAAATCCGGATTCTTTCCTTTTTAGTTGATTTTGATTATTGAATTAAGGTCTTGTTAGCCCCTCCAAAAAAAAAGATGTGATTTTCCTGTTTGGAGGGAGATGATGATATATTGTCTTTGTTTATCTTGGATTTTGGATTGTAATTTCTCTTGTGAGTTAGAGATCATAATGAACATTGTGTCTTTGTAAACCAATCGTCATCATATGTGCATGTCACTTAAGAAATCAGAATCCACACACCATCCATCTTTACACATTTTTCGTCAAGAAAAAAAAAGATCTTTACACATATGATCTATCATGCATTATGGACTCGTACGTACTCCCATTTCGATCCTAGATGCATGCGTTGCGTGTGTGACCTAGAGTTAATTTGGGTATATGCCAGCTTTGCATGTGTATTTGGTATCTAATATTGGAATTATTCTGTTCATTGCATACACTTCACAAATACAGACAACAAATACTTTATGTCAATGTCATCACCTCTAATAAATCTTCATCTCATTGATCAAATTCCAAGATATCGACCAAAGGCATCCAAAGTGTAATATCCATTTTTAATATCTCACATTGGAGGTTGAAAGATTGTTATCGGGTAAGAAAAGAAACTTTAAACTAGCAATTAAACCTCCTTAATTATATCTTTGATATGCCTTAATGAAGTGGAGGCTACCTTTTTGGTGCTTCTGTTGGCTAGAGCACAGTAAATGTGTCCTCTTGGGGCCATCATAGTCCCCCAGCATGACTCTCTCTCTCTCTCTCTCTCTCTCTCTCTCGAACACATTATGTGTGTGCTAGTCCACAATTGAGTGGGGCTTCACTCAATGACAACTTTTGAGTTAGTGGATAAGCAAAAATAAGTGAGCCTGACCAAATTCTAGAAAAAAGAACGAAGGATCCTCGATTTAGTCCTTCCTTTGTGGAGGGACAACGTGTTTGGATGGAATACTAGGTATGAGATTCAACAAGGAAGAAGGAGATGGGGACAAGTGTTGGGCCGTAGCCCTAATTTTTAGCTTTCTGATTTGACAATTGTATGACTTGAGTTAATGGTGCGACAAACATGACTTGAGTTGATGGTGGTTAGGAACATGGATAAGGTTAGGGTTGGGGTTGGGATAGTTTGGGGTTGGTGTTAGGGAAATTTAATGAATTTTTGTAGGTGATTTAGTGATAAGCAACAATAGTTAAGAGTATTTCCGTTGAAAAGAAACAATAGTTAAGAGTATTTCCATTGAAAAACAACAATAGATAAGGGATTTTAGTGTAAATAAATAACATTGAGCAGATGGGGGTTTTTATTGAAAAAATTTAATTATAGTTTGTGAAAACAACAAACGTTAAGGGTGTTTTAGTAAAATTTATAGTGATTTAGTTAATTTACTAAGATAAATCGTTTAGTTAAAATTTTAAGTTGGTTTAGTGAAAAACAACAACAGTTAAGGGTATTTTAGTGAAATTCTTAGTAATTTAGTTAATTTAAGGTAGTTTAGTGAAAGACCAAGAATAGTTAAGGGTATTTTAGTATAATTTAGTAAAATGGAAGAAACATATTGCTTAGGGGTGTGCCTGTATGTGTGTGCTTGTGTGCATACACATACACACACACAAGCGCGCGCGCGCACTCACACACACATACACACACACCCTAACTCCAAACCTAAATCCAAAAAACTCGACTAAGAAAACCCTTAATTTTAAAAAACTGTACCCTAAATCAAAAACTTCGAAACTTTGAAATTGATACGTAAACGTGAAACCAATCCAAATTAAATGTTAAACTAAATGCATGAAATTCGATGATAATATGAAATTTTCATATTCTCATCGATAATCATATGCGAAAATCAAAACGCGACTTAGCTTCCGTCTATCGGTTAACATACGTGCGATATTCGTCGTGATCTAAAACTATACGAAAGTTGTTAAATATCGGACAGTATCGTTCGGTTTCTAACAACCGTCGCGTAGTCCATATGACGAGAATTAATATTCAATCATAGATAACCGATAGATTTGTCCCGTGTGGACAACTTAGGAATGTATAATGCAGACACCTGCATTCTCTTGTGTTTTTCATTCGTTTCGAGATATTTTGTCGGTACGTTTCCGCTGGTTCTCCGTGTACAATAATAGATTAATTGCTCGTTTCAATGTTGTTTGACAGTATTGAAATGATCATATTTTCTATTACAGTGTACTCGGAGAACAGCGGAGAGGTGCTGCCAAAATTTTCTCGAAACAGATGAAAACACAAGTGAATGAGTGTATACTTTATACATTCTTAATGGGATATGTGCCTTACCCTCGACAACCGCTACTCTTGACATCCAATTTAGAACATTTAATATTATCATCATCATCTTTCTTGGAAGAAGAATCCAACTCCCTACCTATAAGCATTTGCTCTTGGTCCTTGATAATCTTTATAGCTAAATCGTCAATTGAAATTTAAATTAACTAAGTCGTTAATTAAACCTAACACTAACACTTCTTAGCATCATTTCTATTACGTATCTTTTAAGAAATCTTAAGCCGATGCATTTTGTCTATACGAACCTTACTTCGTCCGGACTGTTCTAATATGGCATTCCCGTATCTCCATGACAAGAGTTGGATATACGTCGATACTCCCTCGAGAGTCAACCGCTTTTTCGTTGACGGTGTTCGCTTTTTCATCAATTTTGCTTATGCATGTCTTGGGTTACCGAAAGAGCACAAAATCTATTGTCTTTGCTCTAAGTGTATGAATAAACGATTGCTCAAGAAGTTGGAAGTTGAGTTACACATCGTGAGATACGGTTTCGTTAGAGATTACACTACGTGGGAACTTCACGAAGAAAAGGTGTTGTAAGGGGAGACGAAGCATGGGTGCAAAAGACGGAAAACGAATTCATCGAAACGGAAACCACATAATGGTAAGGGATAGTATAAGAAGAGGGGGAAGAGGAATGAGAGTTTGAAAAAGACGAAGCCGCCGAAGATGATGATATTGTATTCACGCCGATCGATAATATAGATGAGATTATAAATGCCGCTGGACTTCCTTATGATACGGAAAGTAAAGGACCATCGTTATTGGAGAAATATAAGGCTGACTCTAAAATCCCGCTATATCCAAATTGCAAAGCGTTTTCAAAATTGTCATTTTTTGTACGTTTCTTCCAGATCAAGTGCAAGAATAGATGGAGCGACCAGTCTTTCACCGATCTCCTAGAACTGCTGAAGGAAGAATTTCCTGACGGAAATAAAGTGCCACCGAGCTGGTACGAGACGCAAAAGATAATCACAAATATCGGCCTGAAGTATCATTAGATACATGCATGTGAGAATGATTGTGTTTTGTTCCGGAATGAACACGCCATACTCAGAAACTGCCCCGTGTGCGGGACCAGCCGATTCAAACCTAAGAAAGACCCTCAGTCGAGAGATGTGTCCGTGAAGATTCTTCGTTATTTTCCATTAATACCGAGCCTGCAACGGTTATTTATGTGTGAGGAGATGCCATCTGAAATGCAGTTGCATCATAAAGCGCATCGTGAATAGGGAAAAATAAGTCATCCTAGAGATTCGATATCGTGGAAGGTTTTAGATGAAAAATATCCTCCATTCAGCGCAAACCCTTATAATGTGAGGCTGGGAATTGTGAGCGATGGTTTCAGTCTATTTGGGATGGTTCGCGGCGGGCGTACTTACAGTAATTGGTTCATTGTAGTGACTATATACAACCTGCCGTTATGGAGGGTTACGACACAGTCTTATTTTACGTTGGTGCTTTTAATCGACGGTCCATCGTCTTCTGGGAAAAACAATGACGTGTACCTTCAACCTTTGATCGATGAGTTAAAATTGTTGTGGGAACCTGGCGTGAGAACTTATGACGCAGATGGTAAACAATTTTTTTAGATGCGGACAGCTTTGCTGTGGATATATATTAATAATTTTCAAGCCTACGGCATACTGTCGGGATGGACAACTCAAGGTAAGCTTGCTTGCCCTAGTTGTCATACGCATATAAGCGCCGTACGCTTGAAGTTTAGTGGAAAAGAGCCGTTTACGGGCCACCGACATTTCTTAGCTATAACACACATATTCAGAAAAGAATAAAGAATTGTTTAATGGTAAGACGGAGACTGGTAGGCCTCCTAAACCATTGTCCGATAACGACATATTGCAACAACGGAGAGGTTATCAGAATATCACATTCGGAAAGAAACAAAACAAAGATGCAATGCCATGCCTAACCGGTTGGAAGAAGTTAAGTGGTTTATTTCAACTTCCGTACTGGTTCGATCTACCGTTCTGCCACAATTTAGATGTTATGCATATCGAGAAGAGCGTCTTTAAACACGTCATCAATCTTCTGCTTTGTAAAGTTGGAAAAACGAAGGACAATCTCAGCACCCGCCGTGATTTGACGGACTTAGATGATTTGTCCATTAAAAAAGAATTGCATACTCGGCCTATGGCTGTAATCTAGACTATTACGAGATCCCACCAGTAATCTACAACCTGCAAAAACAGGAGAAGCGGCGGTTCCTGCGGGTGTTGAAAGAATTGAAAGTCCCTGATGGTTTCTCATCAAACATTTCCAAATAGGTACAAGTAGAAAATGGAAAAATCGCAGGACTCAAGAGCCACGATTACCATATATTGATGCAACATTTTTTTCCTTTATGTCTAAGAGTATTGGTAAAATCTGAACTTTGTCTCGTTCTTAATGACTTTTGCACGTATTTTCGACAATTGTGTTCCAAAAACGTGGACGTCAATGAGATAACAGAGACCGAAAAAGATATTACTATGATCCTTTGCAAGCTCGAAACTATTTTTCCACCTTCTTATTTCGACATTATTGTTCACCTGTCCGTCCATTTGGCAACCGAGATCAAGATTGGCGGTCCGGTGCATTACCATTGGATGTATCCTATCGAGATGTATGAAAATGTTTATTATTAATCATTTAAATTGCAAAACATTATCGTGAATTATTATTTTCAACAGATATCTATTAATTTTAAAAATTATATCCACAACAAACATTGTCCTAAAGGTTCGATTGCGGAAGGTTATTTCTTGGAAGAAGTGACGTTTTTCTGTACTCGTTTCCAGAACGACGATGTCAAGACGAAGCTCAAAAAACCGCCGTATATTCCTGACGGTCCAATTGGAGCAGGAAAGCTAAAAACATGTCTTACGATCTCATTAGCGATTTACATGTATTTATCTTGCTAAACAGCAAATGTTTTGCTAAATATGCAAAGTAAGTTTTTCTAATTTCATCTATTTAAAACGTTTGAAATAGAGTATAATCTAACTGATATAACTGTAAATTAACGAACAGAGGGCACAAAACTAAATTCAAAAGATCGAATCTTAGGACATGGTCGGATGACAGAATCGAAGAAGAACAGAGACGCACTTTTGTCGCTTGGTGTAGAGAAGAAGTTGACGCACAAACGAATCATGGTGAGCAGATTGATAGAGAGGTCCAGGACCTTTTAATCGGTCTATCAATTGCAACTACGTTTTACAACGGGTACATGATTTCCGGATACAAATTTGAGATCGAAAGGACGAAAGCATTAGAGTTACGCAAAATAGCAGCGTTGCAATCTTCGACGACAGAGGAAATCCCTATTACGGTGTTCTTGAGCAGATTATAGCGGTCTCATATATTCATAAGGTTGCCCCACTTTTATATTCCAATGCAGATGGTACGATACCAGGTCTGAACGGAATATGAAGGTCGATGAATACAAACTCATTTTGGTAAACACCAAACGGACAGCCAACGAATACGTTAACTTTCTCTTTCCATCGATGACAGCACAAATATATTATTCTCAGGACTTGAAAAAGGCTGACTGGAGTGTTGTTTGTCGTTGAAAACTAAGAGATTATTATAATGTTCTGACGTTGAGTGACACTGAAAATGAAAGTGACGAGGAAGAGGCGATAACACGTTTCAGTTCTTCTATTGAATGTACCAACGATCCAAACTATTCTGTGCCATCCATTAATACGTTAGTAAGATGTGATATATGCCAAGTGATTGTTACAGATCAAGATTTCGATAATCCACCGAACGAATGTTCAGCTAATACACCGAAAAAACGTGCTAGATAATGAAATTGAACTAAATGTTTTAAATTGTATAATGTTTATAAGTAAATTTTTAATATTTGAATAAATATGTAGGGTTTGATTAGAAGCTGTGGATCTGGCTCTAGACGTCATAAGAAACGGCGTCTAGATGAGATTGGCGCGATATCAATAGCCGCAGTAGCAGCGCTTACCCTTACCCGCACCACACATACTAGCTCCCCTCCTACCGGTGACCCTCCTATCATGGCCCCTCCTATCGGCGCCCCTACTACAGGACCCCCACCACCCTCAGCATCTGCAGCGCTATAGGACCCGCTGCCTACCCCTATTAGCGAGGTAGCAGATCCTCCAACCCCAGTCACTCCTCCTGCACATGGTATATAGCTATCTATTCATATTTTATTTTTTTTATTAAAATAATTCTATCGAATCATTTAATAGTTTATTGTTTGCAGTCAAGCATGGTACTGACGGGACGGGGTCTGGCGTCAATTCCAGCACCAAGGTGGGGACGTCAAGTATAATTATTATTGCTTAAATCTTTTAAATAACAGTTGTAATTTAAATTTGTCATGTTCTATATACATACTCTGAATATTATAATATTGTGACCGTGTATCTATCTTTTTTCAGGCCCCACCAGTGTTAGGACGAAGGGTTCTGCGGGGCCCTCTTCCTCCAGGCCAGCCCCAGATGCTACTCCATGGACGCTGGAGTGGACCGCGTCAGGTGTTCCCATTGGTGAGTACTCGACCAAGTAGGGGATTACATGGGAGCGGAGACCCGTACGTACTATAGATACCCGCTCCATATTAGGTGGAGCCCACGCCAAACGGACTATGTTCGACAGTTTTTTGCAGCGGCCACAGTATCACATAACTTCTTATACATTTAAATTTAATCGTCGTTATATATATATATATATATATATATATATATATATATATATATATATATAATTTCAGACCTAGGGACATTACAGATTGGCGTTATCGGCGAGGATGGTGTTCCTACGCCGTTCGATGCACATCGGGCCATAGACTGGGTCATATCCGAGTGCCAGGCTATCAAGAGGAGACACTGATATGAATTAAGGAAGTATCATTACATTCTCTAGGCCGCGGCTACTGAGGAAGAGCGGGAGGCGATAATGGAGGCCATTTTTCGGAATGTCCCGAGAGAGAATTGGCCACAGCTGGTCGCGTATTACGAGAGCGATGATGTTAAGGTATAAATTTAATTTTTAAGATTATAATAATATAAAATGAAATCATATTTTATGATATATAATATTATATTCTTTATATTTGCAAGGCGGCATTAGTTCGCAATAGGAAGAACTTTAACAATGGCGTCAGAAAACGCCTTTTCCCGATCCAAGAAAGCAATCGCAGGGTAGTGCTCAGCATAAGCTCATGAGTATTTCGACGTTTAAGAATATATGTTTTTTTGTCGCAAATTACTTATTTAAATAAATTCTAATTTTATCGTAGAAAAAGAAAGACCATGCCAACTAAACTGCTGCCAGGAGATGGTCCGCGTTACACAGGGGCATGGACGAGTACACGGTAAATTTCATACTATCAAGTCGATACTGTTTTTAAATTAACACGTTTATATATATATATATATATATATATATATATATATATATATTCTATATATATATAAGTCTACGGTAGCGCCCCGGTCGTCTGTCCGAGGCCAAAATGCGGAAACGAAAAACTTTTTCTTAACTTGAAAACGACGCTATCGCAGACTTTAATCCCGGATCGAACCATTAACCTTTAACTAGCAAACTAGAGAAGGGTTGGAAAGGCTATACCGATCGATCCGTGTCCTTCGGTCTTTGGCCACCATCCCAAGCTCCTCGCGGCATCTCCGATCTCGATCTCCTCGTCGGAAAGGGCACCACATCATCGAGTCTTTTTACGGGCTCCCGCTTCATCCGAAGCAACTCGGACACGAAGTTTTCTAGCCGACGTGTCCAAGACGATGTAGAGAATGTGTGTGATAACTTTGTCTCAAGCATCCATTGATTCTCATCACATGAGAGTGTATGGATGGAGGTTGAAGATGATGCCATTGATGGGATTTGTGAGCTAGAGAAAGAAGAAGAAGAGGCTCTATTTTCCTTATGTGTTGAGAATGATAATGTGAGAGTAAGAAGAATAATACAAGAGCTAACCTCAACCATATGGCTGCCCTCTCTCTCTCCTCTTATCATTTCAACACATAAATCAATCCTAATGTGACATTAGCACAAGTAAAGAGACCATGAGTCACTAAGCATGTCCATGTCACATTAAATGCACCTCATCATGAAATCCACTCACATTTTCCACCAAAATAAACATTATCCCAAATTTTTATGACAATAAAAAAAACCGCATCATCTAAAGTAAACTCGTGATAGATCACAAGGATACCCCCACCTGTATATGCATACCTGCATCCGCATTCCGACTGAATGCAAATACGATGACACTAAAGTAATCCAACAAATCTAATACTAGGATCCGGCTTAAACCAAAGCCCACTAGTATGATCCGTCCGATCATGATCCGTACACTACCGCACGTATATGATCGAACCCTGCCATAATACCATACGGCTTCTACAACGTTTCGCCCGAAACTTGAGAAACTGTCTGTGGGGGACTCTAAAGACTCGTCAATATTTTGGCTGTGGATTTAACCACTAGCACGTCAGTGGTACTAGTTGTACGTGATGGGATATCAGGTATTGACCAAAAGGGAGGTCGATGAGCGAACTCATCCTGACACCCTACTGAGCCTGTCAGTGACAATATCCGTACAGTCCGGTCCGTTCGTCTATGAGCATCGCATGTCGGGCCTAGGGGGTTGGTGAAAGTCAGACCCTTAAAAGCGGTACAAGTCGTGTCGGAGTGTAGCCCAGAACACCCTGAGATACTACTGGAATACCTACCAGTAAATCTCCTGTCTTGGCCAAGGACTTCGTGTAATGGCTCTCCTAGACACAGCACGATCTCACCCCCAATACCGGGAGAGACGAAACCCCTGACGATCCGCTCACTGCCTCTATGTGGCTCGGGACGGTACCCAACTAAAACCTGTTTGCACTACTAGTTTGAGCCGTGGTAGGGTAGTAATCAAAGCACAGTGGGAACTCACACGAGACAAATGACGATCTCAGGTCGAATAACTAACCTGTACACATGTCACCAGGGAACTGCTATTTGACGTCAGGTATAATACCAACTAGCATGTTTCCGGCGAGTCCTGTCCGGTGTACTCATAACCCAATGAGCACCTATACACGTCTTAGGTGAACCAACTGACACCAATAGCTTGTGAGACCAGCCACCGCCCGTCGTCGGGGTCTCGATCGTATACACTAGTGTACTAATGGAGTATCGATGCCCAGTCTCGAAACTCCCACGACTAGAGACACGTTTAAGGATATGCTTATAGACTACCCAACTCTCACGTATATGATCGCCATCATACTGCCGGTAGTCAAGCAAAAATCCTAAGGGCTCTATCAACGTGTAATAGTGATCTATAATGTCACCTGAAGCTGTACACAATGATAAAGTCAAACCATGGTAGCATACTATTCTTTATCAACGTGTAATAGTGAACTACAATGTCACCTAAAGTATGTACACGATGATAAAAACAAACCAGATAGTATACAATCCTCTTGAGTAAGACTATCCTACCGGTATAGGTCCTCCCTCAATCATTGCAATCACGTGCCTATGATCCAATAATTGACTCTGATGGCACTATATCCAACAATCTTCCACTTGCATTCAAGGCTAATTATTGCGATGTCGCATACTCACAGCCCGTGTGATACCGAACACCCAACTCCTCTACTAATCAGTTTCACAAAGCCCGTTTGCGAAACTATTGCGTTCGAGGAACAGCCTCAGTGAGTGGATCCGCCCTTATATTTCTTTCTATGTCTCTCTTTATCTCAAGTTCGCGGAGAAAACCATCTCCCGAAATAAGCAATACCTGTCTTAGAATATGTTTGGATATCTGATGGGACCTAGTTCATAAATGAACTCCAAATCCAAACTTCTTAGACTGTATCGTCAACTGAATTTAATCAGTATCCTGCGTCATGCCTCCCTCAGTATCCGTTTGGATCACCTGTCCAAACTACTGCCCCTCGTCAGAGGGAAAACTATAACTCTGACAGTCACTCTGTCATCCAGGTCATCTTGGAAGCCTGGAATGATAACTGTCTCCTAAAAGAGGCTGTTGTTATCATATCCCTAGAACATTTACTTATGTTCTAAAACTGCTTCCGAACGTTTCTCCAGGATAGGATTAATATCAGCTTATTGCATCTAGTGCAAAAACAACGTCTGGTGTGGTACTTGACATCTCATGATTGACTCAATTGCCTAAGCAAGTGATCTGCCAATCATGTACATCCCTTTCCTCTTTAGTCTTTAAGACACCTTTAGAGAGGGTGACTCCATCACCTGCAGGTACACCACCATGCCAGGAGTCGTCCATTCTAAAATACTTTTAGAATGCTATCTAAGTACCCAGATTGGGAAATTACCCAAATCTAGATTTAAAACCATAGATCTAGTAATCAGAATGTCTGATATTATATCCAAGTCCTATGTGGAAAAAGCACTGTGTGACAACAAAAGTATAACCGATCGTAGTATAGGATTTTCACTTCCTACTATGTGTATGTCATCCATGTACCAGGACATCACACCCTACTATCTTCTTAACAGATCCATCCCCTATTCTGATGAAGTCAAACCTATGACTGTCACATCAGAAACAGATGATCTATCTCCGCTATATTTGCTTTAGTCCATAAATAAACATAAGCTACTTGTCCACTATGCTTCCGCTGCTCCCACTGACTACGACAACCCTCTGGAATAGTCATATATACGTGCACTTCTAAAGCTAGTTTAGAACGACGCTATATTCATCCTCTTGCCGGGTCTCACAGTCTGGAACAACAGGAATGGCAAGTCTGAGTAAACTAAAACCTCCTTGTCACCGTCTTTGAGCATACCGAAGTACCTATCGAGTGCCTGAGGTTACCCACCATATCTGCGGAGTGGCTAATGGAGTGTCAAACCAGATTGAATTTTTAGCTTCTTATCAAATTTTCAGTAATCGTTTGCGGTTCTGGAATCACTTCCAGTTCTACCATACTCCCACTACTGTTTTCTGAAAAAAAATCCGTTTTACTAAAACTGTGGCGAGTCAAGAACAATATCACTATTGATCTTCCAGATGGTAGAAAGTCAACCCTCGTCATAGCCCGGGTCAACCCACAAACAGCCATTCCAGAAACGTGCCTTGAGTTATCCAGAGTCTGGTTTTAAGCATAAGCCGGACAACTCCCCGTACCTTAACATTGTTAAGATATGAACTATTCTATATCCAATATAGAAACAGAGGCACTAATTTAATTGGAACCAGATTCAAATCATGCAGCTCTCTCCAGTGCATGTCAACTAAATGGAGAGAGGACAATCAGCATTACTCAACTTAGGAATACATCCAGATATGAGTAACCTGAAAGAGAAGCAAGTTCTCATAATCATTACTATCAACTGAATACCATACACAAGTATCTACATTTTCGATCACCTTGCAATACCTGGTTCTCTACTTTATTCATATACCTATAACTTCTCAAAACTTAGACCTTGCATTTCTACGAAACACATGTCTAAGAACTAGAGAAGTCACAAGTAAACAGAATATAGTACGAGTACCGACCCCTCTATCCTCATGGACACTGGACAACATAAAATACTCTGTATAAGTCCCTGAGTCTAATAACTCATTCTCTGTGTGTCGTAGGTTGAAAACTGTATTTATGGCTAAGAAGAATTACACCGCTGTTTAATGCTCCTTACCTAACCATCCACTGATATAGGTAAATGTCATAGACATAATTTCAAAAAGTTATATCTCACTTTATAAAAATAAACGTACAGATATATCAATTTGAAATTGGTGCATAACAACGGATATTCAAAACTAAATATTTGCCGTCCGGCAAACAACCCAGGCGATTTCCTCAAATATCACCAATTACAACGAATCTCGATATAATGAGGATGATCACCCAATTTCCAATAACTTACTCCCCCTCATCATCTGTAAAACCATACAGATGTGAGAATTAAATCTGGTAAATACATACCCTGAAGCAAGGGTTAATTGGGAAATCAGTTTTCTTTTAACAACACACAGTGAAACTGAAACATGCAAATGTTTCGAAAGGGTATCTGGGTTATCCTAGTAATACCTCTTCCATTATCAGATTCACAACTGTAACCGTATATTTCTTTGCCATCTCTCCAAATCTCTTTATATGTCTTTAGTCATTACCTTCTGTACATCACCTTTAGGTTAAATGGATTTCTTCCTTCCCTACCATTCAGCACCAGCCTATGGTTTGGAAGAAGACTATCCAATAAGCGTAATAGGTGTACTATCCTAATCCTAGGAGCACTCGCAACCCGAGAGAAGGTAAAGATAAAAGACAACTGAATAAAACCTTATTCCTATTTCTCCTGAACCAGAATCCATCCCCGAACTGGAACAAATTCCTTCGAGTTCGTATATAACCATACGATGAAGTATCCAAATAACTGTGGATCTTCGTAGTGATACGGAGTGTCCTGGAGAAATACAAAGGTGAAATAGGAGTGGCGATGAAATACTTGGTTTGGTCATGAATAGCAGTCGCAGTTTACTTTGCCCTCTTACTAATCCCTTTATTTGTCTTTACTTAATACCTTCTGTACACCATCGTTAGGCTAATTGGTTTCTATATTCCCTACCGTTCGGCACCTGCCTATGGTTTGGAAGAAGACTATCCAATTAGCATAATAGGTGTACCGTCCTAATCCAAGGAGCACTCGTTTACTTTGCCCTCTTACTAAATCCGATTAGCGATTTTTAATCGCGATTAGCACTAAATTAGTATATAACTAATCATAAAAACTTAAAAATGGCATAATTCCATAAATTACCCTATTTTAAAAATGGCATAATTCCATAAAAAAATGGGGAAAAATTATGGAAAATTCTAAAATAGGGTAATTTATGGAATTATGCCATTTTTAAGTTTTTATGATTAGTTATATACTAATTTAGTGCTAATCGCGATTAAAAATCGCTAATCGGATTTTTGGCATTTTTGTGCAAAAATGTGCACATATCATTTTCCACACTTGTTACATGTTTTGGGTACATGGTTGCTTAGGGTTCACCATGGAGTGAGAAGGAAAAGAAAAAGAAAAGATAAAGGTCTCATGATGAGAGAGAGAGAGACCAAGTCAACCCCCACTTTTTGAACCATACTCCCATCATTTCCTCATACCCATTTCTCTCTCCTCTCTCCTTGAGCTGCTGCTGCTGCTGCTCCTCCCCCATCTCCCTCCCCTTCACTCCATAGATCCCTCTCAATTCCCTCACCAAAACCCCATTCCCATTTCACAAAAGATGTTCCCAAGCTCACTAGCTACACAATGAACCTAGAAAGAATGGATTTGGAGGACTTTGAGCAACTCAAGAATTTTCTTGAGTTTCCAAATGAGGTAATTTCTGCACCTATTAGAATAGTATTTCATTTCTTATTGCATCCATACTAGTTTCATGTCGATATGGTGTTGTTTGAGGGACTTGTGAAACATCAAGTTAGGGTTTAGGGTTGGATCTGAATCAAAGGTGAAATTGAGACTTGTTGTGGCCTTAGAACCCCTGGTGTGATGTTATTTTAGACCCAAACCTGGAACTAGAACCAGAATACGGATTTATAGAATCGATATCGGGAAAAGCTGGAAATCTGTCACTGTTTTTATTGATCTGCTATCACCCCGAGACCCCTAAAATAAAATTGAGTTGACAGTGAGATGTGCAGGCACCATGGAACCACCACACCAAACCCTAGCCCCCAACTCCAAATTCCGGCCGCAAATTTATTCCCTCTGGCCGCAAATTGCGGCCACACCTGCACCAAATTGGGTCGTTTTGGTTCTGTAGCTCCTACATGTGTAGACTAGACCCCTGGCATGTATAGATTTGTCTAATTTGACCTAGGGTGAAATCTGGAGCCTATTTCCTAAGTTGCTGTTTTGGATTCGTGCTTCCGTATTTCCGTATTGTGAATTCTGAGTTTGCGTATGGTGTTTTACATCGACTACTTGGCGTTTATACGACGATATCAAGGGTTGTTGATGGTTTTGGAAGCGTTGTCCATAGGTTCTAACCTATAGATCATAGCGTATCGTTTTGGGTTTCGTATGCCGTTTTAGTCTTGAATTGGTTTTGATACGCATTTGCGATACGTTAATGTGTAGGTACCCCATGAAGACTTCGGGACGACAAATAAAAGCGTGGTGACGTCGACGGATAAAGACGCAAGGTGAGTAGATTTATATCTACGGGGAGAAGTCGGGTGGATGGCGTATAGCACCCCACAGTCCGTAGTGATGTATACGAATACGTATACACACATATATTTATTATGTGTTGTTAGGATTATTGATAGTGATAATGGAATTATTGATGATAAGGATGTATTGGTTTAGTATAGTGCGAAACCCTAGAGTAGTGGTTGCACTCACACATACACGTACACATATACTTGCATACAATCTTTCATTTATCTGTGCGCATATGGAGGTGTGTATATCTACACATGGGTATAGGACAATGTGTTCATATACGGGATTGAGGATGATACGTGGGATTGAGATGAGTCGATGAGGTTTGTTTGAGGCCGTGAGATTTGGCGATAAGACAGAGTTCGTGTTTGAGATATGATATGATAGTAGTGATACCTGTTATGTGATGAGATGATGTGATATCGACTCAGATTTAAGTGGTTTCCATACCTCTGCCGATTGACTTGATAGTTGGGTCCGTAGTTCACATAGTAGGCGTTAGACTAGACCCGAATCATACCTATTTCAAAACTAACGAATCGGGGATATTTTAAAGATAGGCAAAAGGTATTCTACGGATATTTTCAAATTTAGCATCTGCTCTTAAAACACCGTAGCCCTTATTTTACCAAAAACCCCGATTCGTCTTATTTCAAAAGGCAAGGCTGCATGATATAGTTATTGAGATAGATTCTTTACTGTTGTGTTGATTATTCGGTTGCGCATATTCATATTATTTGTATCGCATTACTTGTGCTTATTGCTATATTACCATCATGCTGTTAGGACACCAGCACCATTATCGATGATGCGTATGTTCCACGTACACTATTTGCCGGCTCATACACATCATCATCGATAATTGCCATGCCACTACACTGTAGTACTGTTGCATTCTTGATATGATCCTTGCATGGCATATTGTACACTTATACCTGTACACATACATAGATGATTCTGACTCGATTAGAGATTTGAGGACCGCAAGATATTCTTTAAAACTGATTCATTTTAAAAAGAGCGGTTTCCCTCGACCTATGCACATTACTATTCCATGTTGCATGACTTACTGATATGTTTACCTTTCTTACATATCGCATACATCATGTTTGATTATACGCATTGAGATATGTTGTTTCCATGATATTTCTGGATTTGGGAACCATAGGTATTTCAAAAAGAGAATATGTAATTGTTTTAAAAACCCGGTTATCCTTGATATGATATTTCAGTGCGTCCGCCATGTGTTTTCTCGGTGCTGAGAGCGACATGTGAAAACCGATTCGAGGAGGTGGATGAGGCCGATTGCGGGTACATGGTGGACCCGGTATGGTACCCCGGGGCGAGAACGGTTTCGCTGTGTAGTAGACGGTGAGCCTGGCAGAGGGACTACTACCTACCGGTGATTGGTTGGACCTGGCGGCTATCCGGAGGATACCGACCAGAGTCGATAGATGGA
Source organism: Agapanthus africanus (assembly GCA_030015575.1). Lineage (NCBI taxonomy): Eukaryota > Viridiplantae > Streptophyta > Magnoliopsida > Asparagales > Amaryllidaceae > Agapanthus > Agapanthus africanus. Next base: position 393,965,476 of record JASDDO010000010.1, on the reverse strand, counting down.
TATGGGTGTACTGCTGGGGCCAAGGGCCAATTCCCCAGATGGAGCCCGTGGGCTGGCCCGGACTGACGGAGCCCGTTATATGAAGATTTACGTGCCGATGCTGGGCACAGTTTTCATGATATTTTCGAGTGTCGATGTTGGACACTCCGGTTCAATGATTTTGACGTGTCGCGAGAGACACAGGTGGTTTATATCCTCATATTTCTATGCATATGCTGATGATATTTACATGCATGATGGTTATTGTCATTGGGTGACGAGTGGACGTGATCCACGTACATGCAGATTTGATTACATTGATCATACCTCACATTTATGATATGCTATTACCTGAGGCATTGGCACGAGCACTTGGCACTACACTCATGTATAGAGATTACATTGCCAGTTTAGCATGCTTCAGAATTATTCATTTTGAGGTTTATATATATATCTGATTGTATTGACCTACGATGGGTCATACATTCGATCTTTGCTTGTAGATATTTTCTATTCACGAGTTGGCAACTCACCCCTATCATGCCACAGTTCTTGCAGGTTTTTTTCATACAGATTCCATAGCGGCATTTCTGGCACACTGCTTCCATATGGGTGACTTTCTTGGGTAGGTGGGTTCTTTTGTATCAGAACCGCCATTGTTCTTATATTATTCATCGTATCTAGAATTCCATCAACCAAAACTTGTATATTGTTTCAGACTTAGACACAGTGATGTATTATTTCGACCTTAGAGTTGCGCTTGTAGTATTATGGTTTTCTGGCTGTTTTGAGTTTCTTTTGGGTTTTGATCCTCGCCCTTTGGCGTTGTATATTATTATTGCTTGCGTGGTTGTGACCGTCGATTGACGAAGAGCTAGCTCCCGCTTGGAGATGCCTTTTATCATTTCATATATATTATTCTTCTTGTACCCCGTTTGGGGCCAGTTTTTACAAAGGAACCTCTGCCGAAATTTTCAGAAAAGACTACACATTTTTAAAATGCATTTCGGCTTAGTTAATTGAAAACTTTGATTTCAAACATGCTTTCTTTACTTATTAAAAACCAGTTCCTTTATTTACTCCTTAAATGGTTTTAGATTTCTGGGCTTTTGGCTTACTTGGATCAGATGGAGTCCTGTAGACTTCATAGGATTTAAGGGCCAGTCACGTGCTCTTTCGGGTCGTGACAAAGTTGGTATCAGAGCGCTAGGTTAACCTTGGTTCGAGTCTAAGTTTGACTATATGGAGCCTAGGGCGTTTATATATATACGGAACTTAGGCTTGACCTTACGGAACTTAGACTTAGTCGAGGGGCTATTATACCCGAACTTTCGTTTCATAGGATGACCCTTGGTTGATGGAGTAGGTAGGTTGAGTAGAGTGACGTACCGTACGTATGTTCCGCGACATACTTACGACACACCACTCCGCTTAAGAAGCCTTATGATGTACATTTCTTTGCACAGTATTATATTCCTTCCTATGATCTATCCTCATCGATACTGGTTATGATTTTGCTGCCGCGGTGGCACGGGCAGAGCGAGCTATGGTTCGAGTTGCGTCAGCATGAGCTCGTCGTGGACAAGGACTGACCAGGGCATGATTCCAGAGACATACGATTGTATATAGAGGCGTCGTCTTATTGTACTTTCGCGCCATGAGCGTTTGACAGATCGCTTTTACGAGATTTCTCGGGCGTACCGATCGGTACCGGAGGATTGAGCCACTGATAGAGGCCAGCCAGGATGTGATGACCATTGATATATCGCTTATCCAGGACGATTGAGGCGGTGTTTAGCGTATAGACGAATGAGCCAGTTGTTGCTGCGAATGATGAGATATCGCCCCAGATGTTGGAGCTACTGCAGCTTGAGCATATACTTAGAGATATGATGGTGAGTCGCTAGTCACCGAGGATGAATGACTAGGACATGTGGTTCGTTCGCTTACCCCGATGCGAGGTCATCAGGTAGATTGATTCCAGTTAGAGACGACTTCACGCAGATTCGTTGAGAGTCGATTGAGACGATCGAATGTCATGAACCCATTTTTCCAATTTAAAGTATTCGGAAAGACATGCAAGCGATTCTATGGACCCTCTAGAAGAATGAAACCCTAACTCGACATAATGACCGTGTGAAAGCCTTTGAACCTTAGGGTTTGCGGCAGTTCCGCGGCGCCATTAATGAGGCTTGGGTTTGCCTTTCTACGGCTGGACCACCGATGCTGTGGTATGTACTCGATACTATTAAACGTACCCAAGGTGTTGAGCTCTCGGGGGATTATGAGGTTCTGACGAGTCGATCGGACGGTTCGACATCATTCGGATATCGTGTGATGGGACACTGCTTGGGAGACTCCAGATACGAGCATAGCCGTTGGAGCGTAGTCCATGCAGCCATGAGTAGACGAGTCCGAACCAGTCGACATTGGAGCAGGTGGAGTAAAAAGTTCGCACGAGATTTTGACGAGATGACGTTCCACTCCACTGACATCAGAGATGCGATACGCACGCTGAGGACGTGTTTGGCTAGATATCTTCTACTGAGTGATGAAGATACCGAGTTCATGATTTCGAGTCCGTGTGAGGGACTTCGGATGGACCGTAGCCGAGAACATTGTAGTGCGCAGATAGAGACGCGACGTCGAAATGGACGATAATACAGACAAGCGGGATAAGAAGTTCGTGCGAGATGCAGACGAGCTGTTACTACTCCCCGTCAAGATTAAAGGTCGGATATGCATATAGAGGCACAAGGATGCGACCAGCTTCCGAGTAGATGTTGTACTAGGGATGCAGATGTCTAGAGAGCGAGAAAAGATTACGCCAGAGTACCAGCCTCCGTACAGTTTGGCTTAGGCGAGATCAGAAGAGATCTTGAGCAAGATTCCTTCCAGTACCCTGTTGCAATAAGATTTGCACCAGGAGCAGATGTGTGATGTGCATTCAGAGGACCAGAGGTCGGCGGTAGGGATGTACTGCCTTACGAGTGGTCGTGAGAATTGACCGAGAGATGACCAGAGAAGTGCCAGAACAGAATCGTTCCCGTTAGCACACCTGACAGGCCGATGAGATGATGGATTGCGAGATTGGTAATCCACAGGGAAGATAAGAAACAAGAGGCAGAGGACGCCAGCCGCGAGCAAGAGGCAAGTAGATATCTTGCGCCGCTAGCATTGGGTGTACCGGCACCTTCTCGACTTTGAAGGAGGATATACCGACGATGGTATTTGCGATTTATGATTTGTGATTTGACTATCACGTATCCGTCACTTTGGATTTCGGTATTTTGGGCGATCTATTTGCATGATTTAGTCTTGATGACTGAGTTCCATGATATTCGATTTTGTGCACCATGGTTCCACTTACTGGGTATTTATACCTTGCGCATAGTTATTATTCTTGAGGTATTGATTGTGATTTCATGCCTACTTTATGCCAGTGATTTGATCTACGCTTCCAGCATAGTTTTCATGCACTTTTAGTGTTTTGATTTGATTTGTGCATGCTGATGCACGCGGTTGTGAGATTTTCCATCGCGGTACACCTGATTTTGATTGAGCCGCATTATATCGTCGATTTTGACCCTGATATTGATGATTGATTCTTGCACTCCGTGCTTATGATTGGACTTACGCATGTTCGGCGTTTGCTATTTCGTGATTCCGTGCATGTTGAGTGCGCAGGGTTTAGATTTTCATTCGTGCACGATGGATGCACCGATTTGGATTTTCGCGCATGTTGGGCGCATGTTTTGAGATACGATTTTGGGTGCACACTAGATGCACTAAATCGAGATTCTTCGTGCATGTCAGATGCACCTGGTTTTGCTGTCAGGCACACCCGTTGCCTATGACAGATATTTCGTGCAGACCCGTTGCACCCAGATATTGTTTTGTGCACCTGTATGGCACATAAATGGATTTTGATTTCCGTGCGCACCAGACGCACAGAGTGGTGTTATGTGCATTTTTGGGATTTATTCCTTTTTGAGCAGTACATTTTTATGATATTTGATATTCGTTTTGTACTGAGCAGGACTAGTCAGAGGACAGTACCTGGATATATTTTTGCATGCATTGATAGTTATCGAAGGGATTTCCAAAAAGCGAGCTATAGTCTCAGTATATATATACCTACGTGTCCGATATGACACGAAACGTTTTAAAAACAAGGAAACCCTTCTAAATTGTTTTCAAAACGGCGACTTAAAAAGAGTTGGCATGCATTTACATCAGCTATTCACATGTATAGATTGGATGTCTACATGTATAGTTCTGATCTATATTATATTGGTTTTGTATTGGATTTGACATTTGTGTCTTTACCATGACTCCGATGATTGCGGGATGCTTGACGGAGTTTTGCTTTTGAGTTATCTGCTCATTACTCATGCGCATGCATTGCGCTATGATACGTTTTATGTGTTGCTGATTTCGGAGCCCCGACGACTTGGAATTTGTATCGAAATGTTTTAGTATTTGGGGGTTTAAATTTAAATTCGGAGACCGAATTTCTTTAAGGGGGGTAGATTGTAACGTTTCAAAATAATAAAATATTATTTTTGGGAATTTTTATAATTTAATATTATTTTAATGAATATTTTAATATTCCGGTATAATTAAATACAAAAAATGGGGAAAAATTATGGAAAATTCTAAAATATGGTATGTTATGGAATTATGCCATTTTTAAGTTTTTATGATTAGTTATATGCTAATTTAGTGCTAATCGTGATTAAAAATCGCTAATCGGATTTTTGGTATTTTTGTGCAAAAATGTGCACATATCATTTTTCACACTTGTTATATGTTTTGGGTACATGGTTGCTTAGGGTTCACCATGGAGTGAGAAGGAAAAGAAAAAGAAAAGATAAAGGTCTCATGATGAGAGAGAGAGAGACCAAGTCAACCCCCACTTTTTGAACCATACTCCCATCATTTCCTCACACCCATTTCTCTCTCCCCTCTCCTTGAGCTGCTGCTGCTCCTGCTCCTCCCTCATCTCTCTCCCCTTCACTCCATAGATCCCTCTCAATTCTCTCACCAAAACCCTATTCCCATTTCACAAAAGATGTTCCCGAGCTCACTAGCTACACATTGAACCTAGCAAGAATGGATTTGGAGGACTTTGAGCAACTCAAGAATTTTCTTGAGTTGCCAAAGGAGGTAATTTCTGCACCTATTAGAATAGTATTTCATTTCTTATTGCAACCATACTAGTTTCATGTCAATATGGTGTCGTTTGAGGGACTTGTGAAACTTCAAGTTAGGGTTTAGGGTTGAATCTGAATCAAAGGTGAAATTGAGACTTGTTGTAACCTTAGAACCCTTGGTGTGATGTTATTTTAGACCCAAATATGGAACTAGAACCAGAATACGGATTTATAGAATCGATATCGGGAAAAACTGGAAATCTGTCACTGTTTTTATTGATCTGCTATCACTCCGAGACCCCTAAAATAAAATTGAGTTGACAATGAGATGTGCAGGCACCATGGAACCACCACACCAAACCCTACCCCCCAACTCAAAATTTCGGCCGCAAATTTATTCCCTCTGGACGCAAATTGCGGCCAGACCTGCACCAAATTGGGCCGTTTTGGTTCTGTAGCTCCTACATGTGCAGACCAGACCCCTGGCATGTATAGATTTGTCTAATTTGACCTAGGGTGAAATCTGGAGCCTATTTCCTAAGTTGCTGTTTTAGATTCGTGCTTCCGTATTTCCGTATTGTGAATTCTGAGTTTGCGTATGGTGTTTTACCTCGACTACTTGGCATTTATACGACGATATCGAGGGTTGTTGATGGTTTTGGAAGCGTTGTCTATAGGTTCTAACCTATAAATCATAGCGTATCGTTTTGGGTTTCGTATGCCGTTTTAGTCTTGAATTGGTTTTGATACGCATTTGAATACGTTAATGTGTAGGTACCCCATGAAGACTTCAGGACGACAAGCAAAAGCGTGGTGACGTCGACGGATAAAGACGCAAGGTGAGTAGATTTATATCTACGGGGAGAAGTCGGGTGGATGGCGTATACCACCCCGCAGTCCGTAGTGATGTATACGAATACGTATACACACATATATTTATTATGTGTTGTTAGGATTATTGATGGTGATAATGGAATTATTGATGATAAGGATGTATTGGTTTAGTATAATGAGAAACCCTAGAGTAGTGGTTGCACTCACACATACACGTACACATATACTTGCATACATTCTTTCATTTATCTGTGCGCATATGGAGGTGTGTATATCTACACATGGGTATGGGACTATATGTTCATATACGGGATTGAGGATGATACGTGGGATTGAGATGAGTCGATGATGTTTGTTTGAGGCCGTGAGATTTGGCGATAAGACAGAGTTCGTGTTTGAGATGTGATATGATGGTAGTGATACCTGTTATGTGATGAGATGATATGATATCGACTCAGATTTAGGTGGTTTTCATACCCCTGCCGATTGACTTGATAGTTGGGTCGTAGTTCGCATAGTAGGCGTTAGACTAGACCCGAGTCATACCTATTTCAAAACTAACGAATCGGGGATATTTTAAAGATAGGCAAAAGGTATTCTACGGATATTTTCAAATGTAGCATCTGTTCTTAAAACACCGTAGCCCTTATTTTACCAAAAACCCCGATTCGTCTTATTTCAAAAGGCAAGGCTGCATGATATAGTTATTGAGGTAAATTCTTTACTGTTGTGTTGATTATTCGGTTGCGCATATTCATATTATTTGCATTGCATTACTTGTGCTTATTTCTATATTACCATCATACTGTTAGGACACCAGCACCATTATCGATGATGCGTATATTCTACGTACACTATTTGCCGGCTCACACACATCATCACCGATAATTGCCATGCCACTACACTGTAGTACTGTTGCATTCTTGATATGATCCTTGCATGGCATATTGTACACTTATACCTGTACACATACATAGATGATTCTGACTTGATTAGAGATTTGAGGACCGCAAGATATTCTTTAAAACTGATTCATTTTAAAAAGAGCGGTTTCCCTCGACCTATGCACATTACTATTCCATGTTGCATGACTTACTGATATGTTTACCTTTCTTACATATCGCATAAATCATGTTTGATTATATGCATTGAGATATGTTTTTTCCATGATATTTCTGGATTTGGGAACCGTGGGTATTTCAAAAAGAGAATATGTAATTGTTTTAAAAACCCCGTTACCCTTGATATGATATTTCAGTGCATCCACCATGTGTTTTCTCGGTGCTGAGAGCGACATGTGAAACCCGATTCGAGGAGGCGGATGAGGCCGATTGAGGGTACATGGTGGACCCGGTATGGTACCCGGGGGCGAGAACGGTTTCGCTGTGTAGTAGACGGTGAGCCTGGCAGAGAGACTACTACCTACCGGTGATTGGTTGGACCTGGCGGCTATCCGGAGGATACCGACCAGAGTCGATAGATGGATATAGGCGTACTGCTGGGGCCGAGGGCCGATTCCGCAGATGGAGCCCGTGGGCTGGTCCGGACTGATGGAGCCCGTTATATGAGGATTTACGTGCCGATGCTGGGCACAGTTTTCATGATGTTTTCGAGTGTCGATACTGGACACTCCGGTTCCATGATTTTGACGTGTCGCGAGGGACACATATGGTTTATATCCTTATATTTCCATGCATATGCTGATAATATTTACATGCATGATGGTTATTGTCATTGAGTGACGAGTGGACGGGATCCACGTACATGCAGATTTGATTACATTGATCATACCTCACATTGATCATACCTCACATTTATGATATGCTATTACCTGAGGCATTAGCACGAGCACTTGGCACTACACTCATGTATAGAGATTACATTGCCAGTTTAGCATGCTTCAGACTTATTCATTTTGAGGTTTATATATATATATCTGATTGTATTGACCTAGGATGGGTCATACATTCAATCTCTGCTTGTAGATATTTTCTATTCACGAGTTGGCAACTCACCCCCGTTGTGCCACAGTTCTTGCAGGTTTTTGCCGTACAGATTCCATAGCGGCATTTCTGGCACACTGCTTCCATATGGGTGACATGCTTGGGTAGGTGGGTTCTTTTGTATCAGAACCGCCATTGTTCCTGTATTATTCATCATATCTAGAATTCCATCAACCAAAACTTGTATATTGTTTCAGACTTATACACGGTGATGTATTATTTCGACCTTAGAGTCGCGCTTGTAGTATTATGGTTTTTTGGCTGTTTTGAGTTTCTTTTGGGTTTTGATCCTCGCCCTTTGGCGTTGTATATTATTATGGCTTGCGTGGTTGTGACCGTCGATTGACGAAGAGCTAGCTCCCGCTTGGGGATGCCTTTTATCATTTCATATATATAATTCTTGTTGTACCCCGTTTGGGGCCAGTTTTTACAAAGGAAACTCTGCCGAATTTTTCAGAAAAGACTACAGATTTTTAAAATGCATTTCGGCTTAGTTATTTGAAAACTTTGATTTCAAACATGCTTTCTTTACTTATTAAAAACCAGTTCCTTTATTTACTCCTTAAATGGTTTTAGATTTCTGGGCTTTTGGCTTACTTGGATCAGATGGAGTCCTATAGACTTCATAGGATTCAAGGGCCAGTCACGTGCTCTTTCGGGTCGTGACAGGAGTGTCCTGGAGAAATACAAAGGTGAAGTAGGAGTGGCGATGAGATATGCAACTCTGACAATCCAAAAGCCAGTGTTTTAAGAAAGTTCGGTTAACTTGGTCTCTGAGTTATAGTCTAGGGTCGGGTCATAGTCGCTGCCAAAGAGAGAGAGAAAAGAAACACACAGCGTGCACTCTAACCATGATCAGAATGGTTATCAATTTATCTAATCAGGAAACCTCCCACTGTATCGTCAAATTCTCCTCCAAATCTGAAAGAAAAATTAGTCGGGATCACCCGAGGAGTAAACCAACTCATCAGTGGGAATCGGGATCCAACTATAATCGCATGATAACGTGATGGAATCCACTCACGTTATCACACTCCAGAAGGTATGTGCATATCTGGCAAGTTTCAGTTTCTTTAGAAACTCCCGATGTGATTTTTACCCCATGCTCTTATGACCTTGACTTTGGCCAACAAATCATAAGTCACATGTCAAGTTCTATCCGTCATTATCCAGGTTAATTTGAACCCACCCGTACCTACCCTTGACTTTGGCCAATAAAGCAGTACGACTGTCCCAAACCAACGCATCTATCTATGCAACAGAAAGGCAACAAATAGCTACCATCACTATGCCTTGACTTTGGCCAACAAATATAGCATGAATACTGAGTGCTACCCGTCTGAAATGACGGAAGGCTACGAATGGTTTTTGGCGAAAAACCTTTAACGTGATGAACTTGATATCATTGAAGGAACCGGATAGCTTTTTATAAAAATATAGTGGCGAAAACCTTTGCTAAAGAGGTCACTCCCGGTGAAGGGATCTCGGCTCTTTCCCCGTAGAATGAGGTGCAGGATATTCCAACTGAATACTACGATGTAAAGCAAAAAGGCAATCGGCTATAATGAAGTTATTACCCTAACGCAAACTTCTGTCCAAGGGGTCACTCCCGGTGAAGGGATCTCGGCCCTTGCCTCGTCGACTGAGGTGCTGGATATTCATAACCGAATACCACTGTGCAAAACAAAAGAAAACGTCCTTGCAATAACAGCTTTTTGAAAAATGTTCCAACAACATCAAACATGTTTGTTTAGCTTGCATTGATCCGAATCAATACAATCCCATCAATTAATCACACCACAAAAGAACGAAAATATGATGTACGTATATGCCATCCGCATTCGCCACTGGGTCCCGTCATCACTCGTTAGGTTACTTAACTAATGACAGAGCGGGGACTGGACTAGCGCGGGTGTAAAACATATACAAAATCTACTAGTATATATATCAATATATAATAATCGCTCAAGGCGTGGAAAAATGCAACATCACAGAAATGTAATAAGTATCACAGAACAATACAGATAATCTGAGATCCCCGGGTTTCCTTTGAGCCGCAAGTGAAACCCGACGTTCCCCTGTTCGTGTGGATAACCTGTGCAATGAAATCCTCGACCCCTACGGGTGCGGCAAGTTACCCGCCAAAACCTGAAGCGAGGCAGCCCCCTACAGCAAAGGGAATGGACCACCCAGTACTTCACGGATCTGGTAACTTGAGCACCCCTCTTTGGGTCAACTTGTACCCCCTACGAGTGCGGCGAATAGCCCGCCAATTCTAGAGTGAAGCCCCCTCTGTCTCAAAGCCATGAGATGCGGGCCCGTTTCCCTTTAGAACCCGGCTATCCGTGCACCCCACCGCGGGGTAATCCTAGTACAGAAAGCAAAATATATACAACGGGTACATCGACGTCAGCCCGGTCGTGCCCCAAAAGAATAATATACAAACAGGCAGTGACGGCAGTCCACATGTCGGACGCTCACTCCGCAATATCAAATATACAAATATAACCAAACTGTACTACCATTACACCAGGCTATCCACCACGACAAATCCGCAACATCACAGCACAACACAGAACATCAATGTGAATGTCACGTTCGCAAATCCGTCTAAAAGGGCTATAGCAATTAGACAAGATTTACCGATCAAATAACATTCACGGTCGCAGATATAATGTAAGTACTGTAAACTAACATATTTAAATTTTTCGATCGACAAAATTTCCCGAAATAGACCCCAAGCACAAATCCAGCACTCAAAATAATCTGGGCCAAAACTAAAAATACTAGAAACCCCAATTCTAAGTCAGAGACCACTGTAGAAAATTTGGTGCACTAAAGCATCAGGAGTGCGATGGAACCGCGGCCAAAACGAGGGTAATGCCGCGGTTCCGCGGCGCTATGGTGGAGTTGCACTTCCAAATTTCTATAGCGGTCTTAGAAAAGCCTGCCTGATTTTCTGAAATACCCAAAATAATTTTTAGACCACATAAAATATTTGACAGAAACTGCATAAATTGGAATCGCGGTTTTGGAATTTTCGTTCGATCGATATTTTAAATACGTTAGAACAAGCTAGTAAAGGTTAATGGCGTGGCTCTGATACCATATAAGTCTACGGTAGCGCCCCGGCCGTCTTTCCGAGGCCAAAATGCGGAAACGAAAACTTTTTCTTAACTTGAAACCGGCGCTATCGCAGACTTTAATCCCGGATCGAACCATTAACCTATAACTAGCAAACTAGAGAATGGTTGGAAAGGCTATACCGATCGATCCGTGTCCTTCGGTCTTTGGCCACCATCCCAAGCTCCTCGCGGTATCTCCGATCTTGATCTCCTCGTCGGAAAGGGCACCACATCATCGAGTCTTTTTATGGGCTCCCGCTTCATCCGAAGCAACTCGGACACGAAGTTTGCTAGCCGACGTGTCCAAGGCGATGTAGAGAATGTGTGTGATAACTTTGTCTCAAGCATCCATTGATTCTCATCATATAAGAGTGTATGGATGGAGGTTGAAGATGATGCCATTGATGGAATTTGTGAGCTAGAGGAAGAAGAAGAAGAAGAGGCTCTCTTTTCCTTATGTGTTGAGAATGATAATGTGAGAGTAAGAAAAATAATACAAGAGCTAACCTCAACCATATGGTTGCCCTCTCTCTCTCCTTTTATCATTTCAACACATAAATCAATCCTAATGTGACATTAGCACAAGCAAAGAGACCATGAGTCACTAAGCATGTCTATGTCACATTAAATGCACCTCATCATGAAATCTACTCACATTTTCCACCAAAATAAACATTATCCCAAGTTTTTATGACAATAAAAAGAACCGCATCATCTAAAGTAAACTCGTGACAGATCACAAGGATACCCCCACCTGTATATGCATACCTGCATCCACATTCCGACTGAATGCAAATGCGATGAGACTAAAGTAATCCAACAAATCTAATGCTATGATCCGGCTTAAACCAAAGCCCACTAGTATGATCCGTCCGATCATGATCCGTGCACTACTGCATGTGATCGAACCCTGCCATAATACCATACGGCCTCTACAACGTTTCACCCGAAACTTGAGAAATTGTCTATTGGGGGCTCTAAAGACTCGTCAATACTTTGGCTGTGGATTTAACCACTAGCACGTCAGTGGTACTAGCTGTACGTAACGGGCTACCAGGTATTGACCAAAAGGGAGGTCGATGAGCGAACTCATCCTGACACCCTACTGAGCCTGTCAGTGACAATATCCGTACAGTCCGGTCCGTTCATCTATGAACATCGCATGTCGGGCCTAGAGGGTTGGTGAAAGTCAGACCCCCAAAATCGGTACAAGTCGTGTCGGAGTGTAGCCCAGAACATCCTGAGATACTACTGGAATACCTACCAGTAAATCTCCTGCCTTGGCCAAGGACTTCGTGTAATGGCTCTCTGTAACATTTCAGAAAAACATAATATTATTTTTGGGAATTTTTATAATTTAATATTATTTTATTGAATATTTTAATATTTCGGTATAATTAAATACCGATAAATGGAGAAAATTCTGAAGAAAAATTATGGAAATTCTAAAATGTGTTTACTGTAGGGTTGTTGGTAAAAATTTTACCAAAATTGGTTTCTGATGATTTATCTAGTTTTATGAACATTTTATCGGAATTTTATCTGGGCTGCACACATATGTGCATGGTAGCTAGGGTTGAGCCTAGGGTTGAATCATGCCTAAATGACCATGGTGGCTTAAACCTTTTAGTTAAGTTAAGTGGGTTAATTAAGGGTTTAGCTTTGTTAAAAAATTGGTTTAGGTTGGGTTTGACTTGTGGCTAGAGAGAGAGAGAGAGAGAGAGGTGGCTATAGGTTATGTCACCCCATTTCATTTCAAACTTTTACTAGTCTTTCAAACTCCCTCTCACTCTCACACATCACGCCACAACCTTCCTGCATCAGCAGCATCATCATGGCTGAAACTGCAGCTGAGGCAAGCATCAGCCCCATTATCAAACATCAGCCCCATTATCAAGCATCAACCCCCAACACCTTAGCCCAACACCTACACCCTCATATCAACACTTCAGCCCCCATAAGAACACTTCAGCTCCAATTGTTATCACGTCAGCTGATACACCACATCAGCCCCCATTTTCCTCACATCAGCAGCTACATCAGCCAGTTTTAGCTGCCACAATAGCATCAGCACTGCTGTGAAAAGCAGTCACAGCAGCAACAACTCCATTCAGAAAGCTTCACCACACCCCAACATCACATACTTCAACTTCACCACAACCAACACCCCCAGCACAGCAGCTGCTGCAACATACACAAGGAAATAGATAAGAGAAATTGCAATCAGCAACAATAAAGAAAATAGCAGGCAGCAGCAGCAGCCTGATGCGGCAAAATCAACAAGGAAGAACAGCCTAAGGAGCAGCTTAGCACGCAACACACACCTTCCTCCTTCCTTCATCCTCTCTTCTCCTACATCCTAGGACTTCCCTTGAGGTATAATCGCACAACCCAACTCCTAATTTGCCAAGTTCTGTTTATAGCTGAAGTTTAGAGTCCATATTGTGAATTAGTGCTAGTTTAGGCAAATTTGAGTGAGACTTGACTAAGTGTTGGTTTTGATGGTTGGTATAACCTTATTAGGTGTGTTTGAGACCAGTTCACCCCAGAATTTCCCCAGATTCTAGCAGAGACACCAGATTATTCGATTTAGTGTCGGTTAGCATTTTGTAGACTTTTTAAGCCTTTCTGGAATCTGCTTCAACCCGGGACCTCCTAAAATAAAATTGACTTGGCAGTGAGATGTGTAGGTAGATAGAAGCCAACACACAAAACCCTAGCCCCAACCACCTTACCCCGGCCGCAGATATATCCCTTCTGGCCGCAATTTGCGGCCAGAGCAGTAGGGAACCCCCTCGTTTTGCGTGCACAGCTCTTTTACCTGTAAACTTGGCCCTGGGAATGTCTAGTTTTGACTGGTTCCAACCAGGGTAGAATCTGGGTTGATTTTCTTGACTTGGCGCATGATTTACGACTTGTTTGCGTATGGATTTTGGTATTTGATGATTCGTTTCTGTCGGGTGGCGTTTGAACGCCAACGGCAGAGGGTTATGGATTGTATTTGCACACGAGGCCACAGGTTCTTACCTAAGGGCGTAGCATGCACCATTTTGGCTTCCGACATGGTTTTTATGTGTTTTAGCGTATGATATCCTTGTAGGTACCGCACGTGGCGTCGAAGCGTTGGAGATGCAAATGGCGACATCGGCATCGGCACACATAAGAAGGTGAGTAGATTTATATCTACGGGGAGAAGTCGAGTGGATGGCGTATAGCACCCCCGCAGTCCGATGTCTAGTATACCATATATACTGTACTTATATGATAGCTTTTGTGACTTGGTTGTTTAGGATTGTGGTAGGTGTACTATGCATTGATTAGGGTTAAAGGTAACTAGTGTAGTTCCTAGTCGCGAACCCTAGAATAATTTGCACCCACACGCACACACGTGCTTATTTGCTATGTTCATACTGTGATGATGAGGATATTGGAGGACTTTGGATGTGAGTCGATAATTTTGGGCATGGTGCCATGATATCGGTGATGTGATGTGATTCGTATTTGTGATACGATATATGATTTTTAGCGGGCCTTTGGGCGTGTCTTTCGCACACGCGTTCATACTTATGTAGATGGTATCGATTCGTACTAGACTGAGATCAGTACTCCGAATTATGTGATATGATGATAAGGATACCAGATAAGTGATGTGATGATTGTGATATTGACCCGTACCCAGTTATTGAGATGCCGTACGACGATTTACCGTACGAGCTTTATATTGATGATTGATCCGCACTCATGACTTGAGGGTGTCAGATGATTTACGGTATCGTATGCGATACTATTGAGGCGGGATCACCGACTACTATCTTTATATTTATATATATACCGACTCAGATTTAGGTGGTTTCCATACCCCTTCCATACTGACTTGATAGTTAGATCAGTGGTTAGTGTAGTAGATGTTAGACTAGACCCGAGTCATACCTATTTCAAAACTAACGAATCGGGAGTATTTTAAAGACATGCAAAAAGGGATTCTACGGATAATTTCAAAAAGAGTATCTTTTCTTAAAAACACCATAGCTCTTATTTTACAAAAACCCCGATTCGTCTTATTTCAAAAAGGCAAACTACATGACACTTACATATTGATGTAGACTCTTCAATGTAGCGTTGATTATTTGATTCCGCATATTCATATTATTTGCTTCGCATTACTTATGTTTATTGAGATATTACCATCATGCTGTTAGGACACCAGCACCATTATCGATGATGCGTATGTTCCACGTACACTGTTTGCCGGCTCACACACTTCATCATCGATAATTGCCATGCCACTATACTGTAGTACCGTTGCATTCATGATATGATTCTTACATGGCATATTGTACAATTATACCTGTACACATACATAGATGATTCCGGCTTGATTAGAGATTTGGGAACCGCAAGATATTCTTTAAAACTGATTCATTTAAAAGAGCGGTTTCCCTCAACATGCGCACATTACTATTCCATGTTGCATGACTTACTGATACGCTTACCTTTCTTTACATATCACATACATCATGTTTTGATTATACGCATTGAGATATATTGTTTCCATGATATTTCTGGATTTGGGGACCGTGGATATTTCAAAAGAAAATATGTAATTGTTTTAAAAATCCGGTCACCCTTGATATGATATTTCAGTGCGTCCACCATGAGTTTTCTCAGTTCCAAAGAGCTTGTGTGGGTATACCCGATTCGAGGAGCGGTAGGCACCGATTGCGGGTACATGGTGGACCCGGTGAGGTACCCCGGGGCAAGAAGACTCGTATATGCTAGACGGTGAGCCCGGCAGGGGAGTACTACCTACCGGTGATAGTATTTGGGACCCATCGGTTATCAGGGGGATACCGACTGGAGTCATGAGATGGATATGAGGGCCGACCAGAGTGTGCGGCGCCTGAGATACATGAGGATTTATGTGTCGATTCTAGGCACAGGTGTTCATGATGTTTTCGAGTGTCGATGCTAGGCACTCAGGTTCCATGATTTGATTATATCCTCATATTTCCATGCATATGCTTTACGATATTTACATGCATGATGCTTGTTGTCATTGGGTGACACGTGGACGGGATCCACCGATTTACAGATATTGATTATCTAGTTGGAGGACATCCACATACTACTAGATTCATGTTATAGCTGGCATTGATTCATATTGATTATATCGATCATACCTCATTTGTATATATAACAGTGGGTGAGGATGCTGTTATATACACCCTTACACCAATATTAGTGGAATGTGACTCTAATATATGTGTATTGATATCATTTTAGATACTTCATCATATTACTCTACGCAGACATACCTCATATTTATGACATGTTATTACCTGAGGCATTGGCACGAGTACTTGGCACTTCATACCTGTATAGATGTTACATTGCCACCTCAGCATGCTTCAGACTTATTCATTTGAGGTTTATATATGTTGATCGTATGACCTAGGATTGCGTCATACATGCGATTTTCTGTTCGTAGATGTTCTTCTATTCACGAGTTGGCAACTCACCCCCGTTGTGCCCCAGTTCTTGCAGGTGTTTGCCGTACAGGGATTCATTACGGCTTGCGGCACTGCTTCTTTCGGGTGACTTACTAGTAGGTGGGTTTATTTGTATCGTACCCATCATTATACATTGTATATTATATTCAGTTGTATCTAGAAGTTCCATCAACCAAACATGTACTTATTTAAGATAGAGACCAGTGTTGATTATTCTTTCGACCTTAGAGTCACACGTTATATTTCTCTGGGATTCTCGCTGTTGAGTTTCCTCTCTGTTGTGATACTCGCCTTTAGGCGTTGTATATTATTGCAGACTGGTTGTTTTACTTATAGTTTTTCCTGCACTCCACTACTTTTCTTGGTTTGGATTTCTGGGCTCGGCTTACTTAGAGTACGTACGCCTTGAGACGTTCGTAGCCTAAGTGCCGGTCATGTTCCGTACTTTCGGGTCGTGACACTCTCCTAGACAAAGCGCGATCTCACCCCTAATACCGGAAGAGACGAAACCCCTGCCGATCCGCTCACTGCCTCCATGTGGCTCGGGACTGTACCCAACTAAAACCTGTTTGCACGACTCCTTTGAGCCGTGGTAGGGTAGTAATCAAAGTACAGTGGGAACTCACACGAGACAAATGACGATCTCAGGTCGATGAACTAATCTGTACACATGTCACCAGGGAACTGCTATCTGACGTCAGGGATAATACCAATTAGCATGTTCCCGGCGAGTCTTGTCCGGTGTACTCATAACCCAATGAGCACATGTACACGTCTTAGATGAACCAACTGACACCAATGGCTTGTGAGACCAGCCACCGCCCCTTGTCGGGGTCTCGATCGTATACACTAGTCTACTAATAGAGTATCGATGCCCAATCTCGAAACTCCCACGACTAGGGACACATTTAAGGATATGCTTATAGACTACCCAACTCTCACGTATATGATCGCCATCATACTGCTGGTAGTCAAGTAAAAATCCTAAGGGCTCTATCAACGTGTAATAGTGATTTGTAATGTCACCTAAAGCTGTACACGATGATAAAGTCAAACCATGGTAGCATACTATTCTCTATCAACGTGTAATAGTGAACTACAATGTCACCTAAAGCATGTACACGATGATAAAGACAAACCAGATAGTATACAATCCTCTTGAGTAAGACTGTCCTACCGGTATAGGTCCTCCCTCAATCATTGCAATCACATGCCTGTGATCCAATAATTGACTCTAAGGGCACCATATCCAACAATATATATATATATATATATATATATATATATATATATATATATATATATATATATATATATATATATATATATATATATTCTTCACAGACCCAGTTCCAGGATAGGACGGACGCCTTATGACTTGGCCCCGACGACTCGATTACTGCCATTGTCTCTATTCTGAATTCAATATCCGGCAGACATCACGATGGTTATGAGCACGGGGTTGGTCCTGGGGTTCACCGACACTTTGCCAAGCGTTCGTCCGTCCACGAGTATGTTGTGGCCCAGACGCGGATAGATGTGGCCGTTGCGTCGTAGGAGGAGATTCGCCGGCTCCAAGATCGGGTGGAGCAACAGAATGTGCGGGTGGATACGCTTCAGGCGCAGATCAAGGGGCTGAGGTGGTCGAACGTGGAGGCCATCAGGCAGACCATACGAGACGAGTTTGGGAATATGTTCGGATCACGAGACGATGGAGCTGGATCGTCCTAACGACCATAGATTATTGATTTTTTTATACAAACATTTATTTTATTGGTTTATTGATTATACCGTTTGGTGTATATATTTTGTTTATAATTGCGTTTGATTCTAATCATATCACTTCTCGATTGTTAAAATTGTATGACATTTGATCATATAATTATTATCTATAGCGCGCGTGAGACGCACAGATTTCAGTTAAAAAATTGATAATACATTTGGTCACGGTTAAAACCGTGACCATAGGATAAGTAACGGTTACCTGCTAGTAGCAGGTAGCCTTCACTATGGTTTTCCCTATAGTCACGGCTTAAACCGTGACCATAGGGACTATATAGTCACGGTTACCTGGTATAGCCGATATCCTACATTATGCTTTAATCTTTTGGTCATGGTTTAAACCGCGACCATATATATCCTGTGATCACGGTTTAAACCGTGACCATATATGTGGACCCCAAACAGATTTCATTTAGTTGTTTGGATTGTTTTTGGTAACGCCACGTATATGGTCACGGTCTTAACCGTGACTAAAAATACATATGGTCACGGTTAAAGACATGACTAGGATTCTCGTGACGAGCTTTTAGACGACGGTTGTGTCATGATTTTAACCGTGACCAAACGTATCTATGGTCACGGTTAAAACCGTGAGCAAATCCATACTCTGTAGCAGTGGGAGCCCGGAAAACACGGCCCGAATCCCTAATCCAATTGGGCAATCTATGGAGGATCCAAATTAATGGTTTTCTAACCGAATCACAATTCTATGTCCAATCTAGAATTGTTTCGCAGAAAGGAGAGAATAAGATTTTTAAACAGAAGGAGAATTTCCTTGTCCCTTCAAAATTAAGTTTTTAAGTCAACACCGAAAGACAGAGATCAAGTGTTTGGCCAAAGAGCCCTCACTCGCACAATTACATGGATTAAAAGGAGAGACCTCGAATTCGTTCTAAGGAATTATAAAAATTCAAAATGTTTTAACAAGAGAATGAATTTCGCTATATGAACGTGCATGTATTTAGCTAGGTGACAAATCCCTTAGTCGGGAGAGATAGATATCAGCCGTCATGCCGATAAAAGGGGTTGTGGCTATTTCAATGGATTCAGATATTCTCCAATGAACTGAATGAACGGCCAAAAAGTTATTTTCCGTCCCAGCCGGAGGATATTGGAATAATTCTAACTGACTAAGTTGAGATGGATCACACAAGAATAAACACTAGAATAAGGAGTAAGACCATTACATTTCAATATTAGATACAACCCTTTTTTTTCTTCTGGAATCAAATTTCCATTAAGTTATTTATAGTTTGAGCTTAGTCATTAGTCTCTCCATAACAAAAATTTTATTGCGAAGAAATCCTTATCTGATGTCTAACCTTCCAAAATTAGACACCATGCCGATGCATAGACATGCTATTCTAGAAGGAAACGTTTTTTCTCTCTTTTATTTATATGCGGGATCTTTTGTATGACACTAATATATTTAGACGATGTGATTTTCTTGGTTTATCTCTAGAGTGTATTCGATTGCATTGTCAAATCGATCATGAGTGTACGGGCCATTATAGAGAGCCCTAGCTATGAACACCTAGATTAGCTAAATGAGTTGTTCACAACTCACTCATGCAAAGATGTGATTCTTTTCTCTCCCCACAAGTCTTTGACATTAGTAAACTTTAATTTCTCCTATAAGAAATCATGTTTAGGATCAAATTCCCCTACTGTTCCGTTCTACAAAAGAAAAAAGAGACGTTAAAGAACATGCCACCTTTGTGCATGCTCATGATATAAATGATAGTGCGGTTCTAAGGAGGTGACGTGCCTAAAATATATGCTCCCCTTATGAATCTATGGTCACCTTTACAACTATAAAACTTACACATCCTCTCTCGACAAAGTTGCTTGTGATTAGCAAAAGTTGAAAAGAAAGCTTGTCTAAAGATTGACACACAAGCCTTTTGATTGGAATGACCCCCTGGAATCTCAAAACAATATGCGGTCATAGAAACCATACATAATGGTATGAAAACTATTCAATGCATTTAAGAATACACTGAACCCGAAGCTCGATTTTTCAGTATATAAAAAGTCGTTCAATCTGAGTTTGAAACAATGACAGAAACTTAAGGACTAGCTTGTATGATAGCGGAAGCAGCGTTGATCTTATTCTTCGCTACCAAGGCTTGCTTAGGCAAGCAACAAACAACAAGATCTTTTTACGCGCAATGTGCATCGAATTGGCATATCATGTATGATTGGTTCCAACATGTTTATCCTTCTATACGGAAAGGCCAGTGGGAGATTTGATTCGTGCATGTACTGGATCCTCGACGAGTCTTGAAGGGTCCAAGTGGACCGTGGGGATATATCTAGCTTGATAACATTAATTACAAAGATAATAAAGCTATTATTCCCCTCCTTATCCTTAAATCTCTACGTCAAATTTTTGTGAACAAATATGATTAAATTTATTTTATATTTTTACTTAAATAGGCAAATATTTTTGTTTTTCATATTTAGAATTGCTTTAAAAAAGTTTTTAAAAATTATATCAAAAAATATAATTGCTAAATCACTAAAAAGTGATATAGAGCAAAGGAATATTGTTTCAAAAATATTATATGAATGGAAATATGATATCAAGTAATTAATTAAATGTAAATTTATATGGGTTGCAGTGGGTTCTTAATTCCTATTTTAAATAAGAGCTGAATTATTCAATATTTAATAAATTTAATTAAACAAAAAATATTAATTAAATAATATATGCATTTTTTCCCAATATGCTTACTTGTAGTTCAAAAAATGAAAGGAAAAAAGAGTTTTCCATTAATAAAGGTTCATAACAAATGAAATAAACATTTGGCAAAATATTATTTGGTAATATTTTGTTGGAACCCCGGAACAATTTTTTATTATAATGATTCCTATTTAAAGAAATAAAAAGTTGAATTATTAAATAGTTAATAAACTTAATTAAACAAAAATATTAATTAAATGGTTAATATTTTTTAAGGAATGGTTAATATCTCTACTATTATAATCACAAAACTTGAGGGTCGCCAAATTGATTTCAATTTGATAGTCTAACATAGCCTCAAATAGCGTCACGTCAGTAGTAAAAAAAATTAAATATAAAATTTTCTTTAACAAATATTTAATGAATATAATCATTAACTGAATAAGTTGTAACTATACAATCACTGGTCTTAAATAACTAATAGGATCATTGTGAATCATTTTCAAAACAAATGAAACACTCCAACCATATAAGTTTTTATCTTTTATAATTTTTTTGTATTCAAATTAAAAAAATTCCTTTGAACGCGTGCATCACTTACAAGATATAGAATCTCAAAACAATATTTGATTGTAATGACCCCTTAATCAAGGAGAGAAATAATATTTTTAATATCTTTCTTAATATGTTTTTAATTAATGAGTATCAAGCTAAATGCATCTATGCAGTCCAAATAAATGAACGGCTTACATTAAAACTTGGACCCTTTAAGGCCTGGAGATGATCCGAATCCGTCATGTTTGTTGTATAAATAAATTTTTTCTATCAAACATTTTCTTATGATTTATATATTTGTAAAAATTGAAGTAGCTTAGCATATTTATAATTCTACCATGCATGTTAGCTTCAAGGGAACATGAATTCTTGATGAATATAATTATAAACTCTTACTTCTTATCTTAATTACTTGAAATCAATGACATCAAAATTAATTATACAATATTATGAAACAAATTAGTAGATTAACCGACAACGAAAAAAGGTTTTAGAGAGACATCCAAGACTAACATTGTCATCTTTTAGTTCGAGTCACTTGTAGTTCTTTAAATGGTTTTGCGGAACCAATTATATCCATATGTTACTAATAGTTCGACAAAATATATAGGAAACAGTCCTCTCAATTAAGCATTTGGTCACATCTTCAACGATGCCATTGTACACTAAAGCTTGAGCAAGCAAGCATTGCAATTTTCAGGTGGGCAAAAAAGTGGAAGATCCACTAATGAAGCTAGCATAGGACCCAAGTTATAGAAGATTATAATTCATCATGACGATATCCGTCACTAATTAACTTGGTCTTTTGATGGTCAAAATCTTAGTTTAGTCTCCTAGATTTTCATATTTTTCCCCCTTTTATAACTTCTCCATCTTTTTCATGATGATAATTGGGTCAAAATACATCATCTTTGATTCCTCTCTTGTTTCTTGAGCCATTTATTTTGGGTTTCTATTGAAGGGAAATTAATGAATTTGATGAAAACTTTGTTTGTTTCTTTGGTTTCGATACAAATTCTATTAGGGTTAGTGATTAAAATTTATGTGATTAGGTAATGCTGCTGATGTTCTGTTAACTTGCTTAAGTTTTTGAGACAAAGCTAGTCTTTTGTATCGCATTTTAAAAACAAATCTAATTAATTAGCACCCTAAAAAAATATGAGACTTGATCAAACGATAGAAATTTCAGAGATCATTTGATCTATAAGCTTGGCATGGTTAATACTCTTCGTTAATGCAAAACTTCAATCTTTAGGGGGGGAAATCACCTAGCTCAGAAATTCAGACCATCCGATCGATGTCATGATGGTTTAGCTTGATTTGCGTAGAGAATTGGTGCTTGACATATCAAGACTCATATTGGATATTGGAAAAAGGATGGTCAATAACTTAAAGGCTTATTTACTAAAAATTCCCAATAGGTTTGAAACATTTTAACAAAATCCGTATTATCTTTAAAACTATCAAGAAGCTACAACGAGTTAACGGTTTAAGTTGCGCAGTAAAACATTATTTTCCCCTTTTCATAAAACAAATAATTAGTTATTAATATAGTAATAATATTTTGTATAATTAGTATCTATTAATTTAATAAATTATTATATTTTTTGTTGGGCGAGGGAGGAGGCTGGTTCTAAGAGGGAGGGAGTGGCTTGGAGAAGAGGTAGGGAGGTCGGAAGATGGGGCAGGAGAGGTTGAGAGATGGAGGGGAATTGGAGGGAGGGGCGGACTAGGGACGGTTGCGGCGGCGATGATTGTGGCAGTGGTGGAGATTTAGACGGTGGCAATGATGATAGGGGTGGGGCAACAGGGTCGGGGGCAGAGGAAAGGCTAGAGGGAGGGGCGGCTTAGGAAGGCATGGGGCCAAAGTAGAGGAGGAGTGATGGAGGTCCTCTTCGAGTCTCTGATGTTGTCTTCTGTTGATCTCCCGGTGGATTTTGGTGGTGGTCTTTTATTGCGTGTGGATCTCAATGGGTTTTGATAAGAATGGCGATTTGAGGAGTTTGGTACCGAGTACCTGCAAAGAAGTCCCGGGGTGGTTTGGTACCACCGAGGACCCTCCGACGATCAAGTTAGTACTAGATCCGAGCAGAGTAACGGCTTAGTAGAGTAAAGAATGGCTTACTTGACCTCTCTGTGATGGGGGTTTATATAACGTTGATGGCACGCAGCAGCAGGCGCGAGAATCTTGCCAGTAGTTACGCTTCCGACGTCACGCCCGCGTAGAGAGCAGATCGCCCATTAATGGGAATCGCGGGGGCGTGGAACGTGGGATGTTGCTGACGGAGAATCCGCGCATGGCGAGATTCGCGGAGCGACGGTTACGCCTGTGAGCGGTGGAGCTGGTCGGAGGGACCGAGGTCGACGGCCTCGGCCGGGGGGCTCAGGGACGAGCGAGAAGGCCGAGGAGTTTTGGTCTTGTGGCAGCTCGGGGCGAGCTGGGGGGCCAAGGAGGCCAATTTGCAGGGGGCCCCGAGGAGGGCCAGCTTGTGCTTGCAGGTCAGGTACAGGGTGGCATGGTCGGCCCCTGTAGGCCCTTTCTTCTGAGTCCTGGAACACGTCATCTGCCACGTGTCTTGATCTTGGAGATCGCCAATATTGAGCATCATCATCAGCCCCCCACTCTTGTCCCGACCAGCTAGCGGGTCGGGTCAGGAGTGGACTCCCAGGCCTCCCGAGGTGAGCCTCTTTCTAGGGCTTTGTTGGGCTGTCAGTTGTCTTTTCCGCTAGCGAATCAGGGCGAGGTCTCTGCATTTAAAGAAGGTGCGCCGGTTCGTACACTCTGCAACTGAAGCGACGGTCTACGCGTCAAGCGTCGATTGGCTGACGCGACGTATGCAGGCCTGCGGCGTTTGATGGGACGCGGTCCGGCGCGGAATCGACACGTGGAGCGATCGGGGCCGGTGGGCGCGAGGAGTCGTTTCGGCGGGAGATGACGGGTGCTGTCGGATGAGGTCGTTCGCAGCATAAAACAGGGGTGGGTCCGCCCTTGGGCCCTTACTCCTTCATATTTCCCTCTCTTAAGTCCTGGTTGCTCGGCGCTCGTCTCCTTTCTCCCGCCTTCGGACCCTGAAGCTTCCATTTTCCAAGGTTAGATGTATTCCTTTGTAGAGTCAGTAGATATTGTAGGAGTAGGTTCTAGGGCCCCTTTAGCTGTGTCTGAGTCCACTCGGGGAGGAGGGGTTGGATCTTCTCCCCGGGATCGCGAGGCGTGGGCCGCCTCCAGGGAGGAGGCGGCAGATGCGGCCCCTGGCTCCTCGTGCTGGGTGAGGCATGAGGACGAGCTCGCCAATGCTCGGGCTCGATTCCACATCCCCTCGAGCTACACGCTCCGACTGGCCAAGGAGGGAGAGAGGGCGGATCAAGTACGGGGCAAGGAAATCGCCCTTTATTTGGAAGCTTTTTGGGGCGGAATGCGCCTGCCCTTCTCTCCCGAGGTCGTTGTTGCGCTGAACTTTTTCGGTCTGGCCCCCGGCCAGTTAGTGCCGAACTCGTGGAGGATCCTCCTTGGGTTCTTGATCCGCCTGAAGTTACAGGCGGTTCCCTTCAGCCTTTCCCTTCTCGATTCTTCTCTCGTCTTCAAAAGTCACCCTGGTAGTCGAGCGGGCGACCCGAGATGGGTTTATCTCTCTTTCAGGAAGCAGTCGGGGGGCTCTGCCGGGACCGGAGTCGTGGCCTTGCTCTCTTCTATTCATGATTGGAAAAAGAAATTTTTCTTCGTTTCCCCTCCCGAGGGCGAGGACTGGCCCGTGCCTACTAAGTGGTTGAGGGAGAAATGTTTGCCGGGGAACCAGTCCGATGACCCCTCTGCGGTGAGAGTGGCGTCGTGGGAGCCCATCCCCCTACTTGACGTGCTTCTGTCTGAGAGGGTCCTGAGCTGGGCCGGGCTTAGCCCCGTCGACTTCGTCGGTAAGTTAGGCTTGCTTTTTGGCTTGTGCTTTGCTCGTGTCGCTGACTTGTTGGGTATTTGTTTTGTGCAGGATCCATAGACATCGACTCGCTACAAACCTCCATGCGCCAGCCGAGGAAGGCTACGAAGGCTGGGGGCGCCAGCTCTTCTCGCGCAAAGCCCGCCCTGGCTCCCACTGCTCCAGTGGTGGTGTCCCGCGAGCGCTCGTGGGCGGATCCTGCCCCGGGTCCTAGCAGAGTGTCGGGCCGGAAGTGGGCCCTGATTCTGGAGGACTCGGCCTCGGAGGAGGATATCGGCTCTCCCTCGGAGCCGCTCAAGAGGAGCTCCCGGGGACCTTCCCGGGGCCGGTCCTCGCCGACCGTGGTGGAGGAAGGGGGCCTCCGGTTCGCGGTGCCATCGGGGCTGTCCGTTGCGAACAGCCTTCTGCATGAAATAGAGACCTCGGCCGGGGGTAGAGTTCTCGGGGAGACCTTTAGGGATCAGCTGGCGTCCATCGCCCAGGAGTCCGTGCAGGTAAGTTTTTGGTTCATTGTGAGATTCAGTGCCTCCTTCATCTTCCTGATCTTTTCCGTGTCTCCCAGGTTCTCCAGCACGTACTCCCTCGCCCTGTGCATGGAAGCTGAGGTGGTAGCCCCGGTGCTGGAGGCTGTGGGTCGGCTCGCCTCGCTGCAAGAGAGCTCCAGGCGGGAGCTAGAGGCGATGACGGCGAGGGTCGCCGCCTTGGAAGGCGAGGTGAAGGCCGGGAAACGGGAGGTAGCCCAGCAACGCGAGGCCGCCGTGATTGCCGAGGTCAAGCTCGAGGACGCCTAGGTGCTCGCCGACAACCTAAAGAGGACGGTGAAGACCCTCCGAAAGGAGCTGGGGGCGACGGTCGAGGCGGCCAAGTCGGCTGAATCGAGGGCGGTGGAGGGCTATATGAAGTCGAGGGACTTCTATGACGACTTGGCCGTAGCTACGACCTGTATTTGGCATGGCGCCCTCGATGCCGTTAAGGCCCGGATGCCGGAGTTTGCCGACGGAGATCTCCGGGCCGAGTTCCCTCTCGTGGACGCCAATGAGCAGGGGGAAGAGGTTCCTGGCGAGGAAGCCGCCGAGGACCCCACGCGTCACGTGGTGGAGGTCGAGGACCTCGAGGTCATACCTGGCCCCGAGGTGTAGAGCCCCTGTCTTCCTCCCTTTATTTTGTTTTTTGAATTTTGTAAGGCTGGGGAGCCACAAAAGAATACCCTTTGTAAAGCTTTGTTTTCGTTAGTAATAAAAATTTTCTTTGGCTTCATCGAATCGCACTTTACCATCTGTTTGTGAAGAATGCTCTTAAGATATCTCTGTTTGCACCGTTGTGTTTTCATGTCAGGTTTGCCACTTGTCTAGCAATCGCCCGTCGGGTTGATTTCGATCACTTGTCGACGAGCCTGCCAAGCGCTGCCGAGGAGGTATCCCCATGGGCCCCGAAGTCGAGGGGAGATCGCTTAGACTTGGATAGATTCGATGTCCCTCACTGGGGTCTCTGATCCCCTGCGGGTGACAGGCAGAGCGCTGTTCACCGTACTTGAGCCGAGCGTGAGTGGGCGCCTGCTCGGTGGCTCCATGGGGGGTGTCATCTTTTGACCTCTGTTAACGCTAGCATCGACGAGCAGCCGGGGGTGACTGAGCAGGGTAGCTGCTCGGTTGCCTCTTGTGAGGGCCTTCGGATCCCTGGCGTTGCGGCAGGGAAGCTACCCGCCAGGGCGATCGAGCAGGGTAGCTGCTCGGTTGCCCCTTGCGAGGGCTTCGATCCTTAGCGTTGGAGGGGCTGTAAGAAGCCCACTAAAGATGACCGGGCAGTGAAGCTGCGCGGTTGCCTCCTGGCGAGGGCTTTGATCCCTGTCGGTTGTGGTAGGAAGCTACCAGTCGGGGATAGCCGAGCAAAGACTCGACTGCCTCTGGGAGGACTTTGGTCCTTAGCGCTGGAGGGGCTGTAAGAATCCCACTAAGGATGACCGGGCAGTGAGGTTGCGCGGTTGCCTCTTGGCGAGGGCTTTGGCCTCTGGCGTCGTGGGTAGGCAACTGCCAGCCTAGGATGAACGAGCGGGGTAACCGCTCTGGTGCCTCTTGTGAGGGCCTTTGATCCCTGGCGTCGTGGGTAGGGAGCTACCAGCCGGAGTTGACCGAACAGGGTAGCTGCTCGGTTGCCTCTTGCGAAGGCTTTGATCCTTCAGGACGGGGACCGGGCAGGGTTACTGCCCAGTGCCTCTTGGCGATGACTTTGATCCCTGTCAGTTATGGTAGGAAGCTACCAGCCGAGGATAGTCGAGCAAGGACTCGACTGCCTCTGGGAGGACTTTGGTCCTTAGCGCGGGAGGGGCTGTAGAATCCTACCAAGGACCCTTGGCCGGGCAGGGTTACTGCCCGGTGCCTCTTGGCGATGGCTTTTGTCCTGAAGGATAGCCGAGCGAGGGATCCTCGGGCTCGACTGCCTCTGGGAGGGTTTTTTGATCCCCGGCGTTGTGGCAGGGAAGCTGCCCGTCGGGGATAGCCGAGCGAGGGATCCTCGGGCTCGACTGCCTCTGGGAGGGCTTTCTGATCCCTGGCGTTGCAGTAGGGAAGCTACCCGCCAGGGGTGACCGAGCAGGGTAGCTGCTGGGTTGAATCTCAGTGAGGTGTAGCCCGACCGTCCAGCTGTAGACACGGGGAATAGGAACGGTCGCGACAACAGTGTGCGTAGCATGTGCATTGAATGCGGGGGGAGGAGAAGCGCTAGGGGCGCGTCGCTTCGATTCCACCGGAGAAGGCTCGATGGCCGCCGCGTGGCAGCGACCTTTTGGATGAAAGCGGGTGACTGTTGGGCTATATAAGGCTGAAGGAGTACTGGTCCTTCCATCCTTCATAAGCAGGTCATCGAAAATGCAAGACTTCCCGTTTACCATCCCCGACATCATCCACTTCGAAGTCGTGTACCTTTACGACCAGAACTGCACCGAGGACACGGTACAGCTGGTCTATGGGAGCATTGAGGACCATTTCGGCCGGCTGCTCCCCCAGCTCCTCGCTGCTGCAGCTGCAGCTGCTGATGTACTCCATCTGGAGGGCGTCGCCGGGGCTTTACAACCCCCTGTCCGAGCAGCTCTATGACGAGGCCATGGGCAAGCTGTGGTCTCTGAGGCGCTTCGTCCTGATCTCTGTGAACCGGCTGTCCCGCTCAGAGGCGCTCATCCGCGAATGCTACAAGCTGAGGCTTGGGATTGACGCGCGCGGGGGGAACCGGGGGCAGAGGTTGGACCTCGCGAGGCCTCGGCTGGCGGAGATCTTTACCGAGTACCATGAGCAGTGCTCGCCGCACCCCCTTCCCCCACTGTTGTAATTTCCTTTTCTTTTTGCGTGTATGGCTGAGGAGCCCATAATACCTTTTGAATAAACAGAGTTTTTCTTTCTTTTTCGCAATGTTCCACTGATCTTTATTAGATTAACAATAGATCCTAGGAAGAGTTTACATTGCTCTAAAAGAAAAGTACAGGCTAGTAGATGCCTTTATTGGCTCAGCCCAAGCTCACTGAAGGACTGTGGGCCCCCGTGCTTGGCCCAGGGTACGGGTCTCTCTGAGTTCCGGGCTGGCCGTCCGCTGAAACGAGCATGATCTGACCGATGGTCAGGTCGGCGGGTGGGAAATGCTGCTCTTGCTCGCGGTCGGCCTGTCGTTTGTCCCTCAAGTATGCGGCGAGGTGCCCAGATCGGATGAGCTCTTCGATGTATTCCCTGAGTTGCTTGCAATCCTCCATGGCATGGCCCAGTACCCGGTGGAAAACGCAGTAGGGGCCCCGGGTTCGCTTAGCGGCTTGACGCGGGATCGGAGGGAACTTGAAGAACCCCTCGTTCTGGGCCTCCTCTAGCAATACTGCGAGGGAGACGTTGAGGGGGGTATACTCCTGGAACTTCAGGTGGTAGGGCTGCTGACGCTCCAGCCTCTCCTCCCGAGCCCTCTTCTTCTGTTCGGATCGTTCTGCTCGGGGGAGGTTAGCGTTCACCTCGGATTCCAGCTGAACCTTGCGCTCGGTCCATGCCTTGACCTCGGCCATGGTCTTAGGTTGCGCTAATGCGAAGGAGCGTAACCACTCCTTGTGCCTCAGACCAGATCTAAGCGCTGTGATGACGGTCTCGTCCCGGTGCTCGAGCACCTCGAGAAGGGCGTTGTAGAAACGGGTAATGTAGTCCTTAAACGTTTCCTTGTCCCCACTCTTAACCATGAAGAGGTAGTCGACCGTGTGCTTCTGTCGATGGTTCCCAACGAAATGGCCGAGGAACTGAGTAGCCAGCTCGTCGAAGGTCGAGATCGAGCGGGGCTCGAGCCCCCGGAACCAGTCCCGACCTGCGCGGATAAGGGTGGCCGGGAAGGCCCTGCACTGGCCGGCGTCGGAGTGGTCCTGGAAGCTCATCCCCGCGGTGAAAGCTTCCATGTGGTCCTTCGGGTCGGTTTTCCCGTCGAACAGAGAGACCTTTGGGGGCTTGTTGCGCGAGGAGACGTGGACGGCGAGCAATTCTTCGGTGAACGGCTTTGTGAGCGAATCAGAGACGTACTTAGCCCCGTCGCTCGAGAGGTGAGTCTCCCGGTACATGCCCTCGATTTTCTTCTCGAGGGTGTCGAGCCGACCGTGGTATCCCGAGGAATTTGCACCTTGGGATCCCTGGCCTCCACCGCGGGTGACCTGCATCTGGAAGCGGCCCCGGGTCCTCTCGATGAGGTGCCTCAGGTCCCTGGACGAGGTGCCTCTCGAGCCGCCGAGGTGAACCCCTTCTGTACGGTGTCACGCCCCGCTTCCCAGAGTACGCTAAACCGGCCGTGCCGGCGACGTGTCCCGACGTTCCAGCGTGGTACCCCGACCCGTGTGGCTTCATTTTCCGTCGTTTGGGTTCATTCCGTGAACCGTGCGTGCGTCGCGAGATTTTCCCCGCCGACGTTTTACGTTCCGTTTTCCCGCTTTGCGACCCGTCGAGGCAAGTACCCCTTGCTACATGCTAAATAATATTTACATATACATTGATGACACCCTAAACCTGTAGTTTAATTTTAGCACGATAATTTCCCATTTTCATGTTCAATATTGTTATATATCATTTTATCTTCCACACTTGAAACCTACCGTTTGCAATTACTGTATTACACCTAATAATCACATCTACATGTTTTAATTACACTTTCACTAATGACGAGCCTATGGCACTTTCTCTATCGTTTTACTTCATTCGGACACTCGTGTACATTTAACCTGCATAAACTGTGATTTCATCCATGGAACCTATATATATGTTTATATCATTGCATCCATACAATTCTTAAACTGGTTAACACGATTTAACGGCCCTAACTGACATATTGTATTCTTATAATGTTGATAACACCTCGGACACACAATTGATAACTGTGCTGCTAATTAATCGATACATCTTTATTGTTTAATTCGTTGCTTAAATCTATGTTGATGACCATGCTTGATTATGTAACTGAGTATGAGCGCACCCATGATATCGTTTACATTTTGACCTGACTTGCTACATACATATTGATTGACCCGACATGGTACCGTATACTGCTCGACCTGACCTGATGTACCATGACCTGACCCGTTACCTGATCTTGTGTCTAATGCCAACAAACCTGACATGTAGTCCTCATGGACCGTTCCTGTTGTCTATCCAGACAAACCTGTTTACCTGATCCTGTGTTGGTATTAGTTCTTGATTACGGGATACCTGACTTGACATACACATATAACTTGGAGGTATGGGGAAATCAAAGGTGAAACCTGACTTGTAACTCAACAGTTCGCTACTTGTTCTGATCAGTTTTAGAGGCTAGGCCCATCTTGGAATGATGCTGCTGACATCATTCATCTGTATACATTCCTGTTTAGTGCCTAGCGGCATGTCTCGGTTTCAGCCCGAGAATCTGGGTCGTGGTCCCGGGTATGTACGGGATACTATTGAGTTACTTCGACGATTCATCAATTTGGTTTCAAAGACCTTAGAACAGAAAACCTGATAGAACAGTTTAGTTTACCCACTGCACTGCTCTGATTTATATTATTGTTACCCTTGCTTTATTCATGTTTATATTCGCGCAACAAGCCCCCAAGAAACAAGGTGATCCCTCTTGTGCTTGTTTCTTGGGATAATCGCTCGCATGGAGAGTCCACTTGGGAACGAGAAGATGAGATCCGGCAGAAGTTTCCTCATCTTTTCTTGTAGTTGTTTGTCGTTTATCTTTGTATTCTTGGAATTTCGAGGACGAAATTCTTTTTGTAGTTGGGTATAATGTAACAACCGAGCCCAGTGCTACTAGTTTCTGTTACCGTATGAATGGTATTTATTTCATTGATCCTACTTGACTGTTGTTAGTTATAAATTTACCCGACAATTCATTTCTGCATATAACAAGTTAAGGCATCTAAAATAAAATTAAAAATATTCGTCATGGCATGCTTGACACCCATAACCCTGTTGTAGCGTCCGTGCATCGTGTTCTCGTCCCGTTCAGTGAAACGGGCGAGTTTGGCCGCTGGTGGTCAGCCGCCCAGAGAGACCTTTGGGGGCTTGTTGCGCGAGGAGACGTGGACGGTGAGCAATTCTTCGGTGAATGGTTTTGTGAGCGAATCAAAGGCGTACTTAGCCCTGTCGCTCGAGAGGTGAGTCTCCCGGTGCATGCCCTCGATTTTCTTCTTGAGGGCGTCGAGCCGACCGTGGTATCCCAAGGAATCGGCACCTTGGGATCCCTGGCCTCCACCGCGGGTGACCTGCGTCTGGAAGCGGCCCCGGGTCCTCTCGATGAGGTGCCTCAGGTCCCTGGGCGAGGTGGCTCTCGAGCCGCCGAGGTGAACCCCTTCTGTACGGCCCCGCCGAGGGTGGTGGTGTCGCCCATGCCT
Organism: Agapanthus africanus; assembly: GCA_030015575.1. Lineage (NCBI taxonomy): Eukaryota > Viridiplantae > Streptophyta > Magnoliopsida > Asparagales > Amaryllidaceae > Agapanthus > Agapanthus africanus. The sequence continues at coordinate 393,933,043 of JASDDO010000010.1, read as the reverse complement.
GTGGATAGGCGAGGTGACTGACATCTCCTCAGGAGGATAAGGGTCACGAGGAGGCTCGAGGCGAGGCGTTCTGGCGGCGGACCTTGGTGTGGAGCCGTGGGGTGCCCAGCGGGCCTCAGGAGGTACTGGCTCGAGAGATCGGTGGCCAGGAGTCGTAGGCCGCTGGTGGTCAGCCGCCCAGATGGGGGCGGAGCCTTCTGGAGGCGGTGGAGCTGCGATCTGAGGCCCAGGCCCGGCCGCTTGGACGCGAACGAGCGCTTCCACGAGGGACTATAGCCGATCTATTCGGCTGGCGAGGGTGTTGATGATGGTCGTTGGAGGAGGCTCATCCACGCCTTCGGTGAGGGGAAGGCGGCGACTGGTGCCGGGATCTTCGGGATGGTTGCTCTCCATGCAGGCGGAGATCGGAAGGCCAACTTTGGGTTTTGTGGAGTTAGGTTTCCCACAGACGGCGCCAACTGATGGAGGTCCTCTTCGAGTCTCCGTCAGATGTTGTCTTCCGTTGATCTCCCGGTGGATTTTGGTGGTGGTTTTCTATTGCATGTGGATCTCAATGGGTTTTGATGAGAATGGCGATTTGAGGAGTTTGGTGCCGAGTACCCGCAAAGAAATCCCGGGGTGGTTTGGTACCACCGAGGACCCTCCGACGATCAAGTTAGTGCTAGATCCGAGCAGAGTAACGGCTTTGTAGAGTAAAGAATGGCTTACTTGACCCCTCTATGATGGGGGTTTATATAACGTTGATGGCACGCGACAGCAGGCGCGAGAATCTCGCCAGCAGTTATGCTCCCGACGTCACGCCCGCGTAGAGAGCGGATCGCCCATTAATGAGGATCGCGGCGGCGTGGAGCGTGGGATGTTGTTGGCGGAGAATCCGCGCATGGCGAGATTCGCGGAGCGGCGGTTACTCCTGTGAACGGTGGAGCTGGTCGAAGGGACCGAGGTCGACGGTCTAGGCCAGGGGGCTCGGGGACGAGCGAGAAGGCCGAGGAGTTTTGTTCTTGTGGCAGCTCGGGGCGAGCTGGGGGGACGAGGAGGCCAATTTGCAGGGGGCCCCGAGGAGGGCCAGCTTGTGCTTGCAGGTCGGGTACAGGGTGGCATGGTCGACCCCTGTGGGCCCTTTTTTCTGAGTCCTGGGACACGTCATCTGCCACGTGTCCTGATCTTGGAGATCGCCAATATTGAGCATCATCAGGGAGGGTTCTCGCAGGGGAGATAGTGGTGATAATGGTGGTGGCGTTGAAGGCAATAAGGAAGAAGAAGAAGATGGTGGTGGTAGTGTGGATGCTGATGAAGATGGTGGTGATGGTGATGGTGGCGGTGGCGGGTTGAAGAATAGGAGAAAGATGGTGATGGAGGTGTTGATGGTGGTGGTGGTAGTGGTAGAGGTAGCGAAGAAGATGGTGACGATGTTTTTATTGTTGACAATGATGGTGGTGATGAACGTGTTAGTGAGTTGAAGAGGAAGAAAAAGGAGGTGATGGTGGTATTGTTAATGGTGGCGACTGTGTTGTTGATGATAGCGGCGGCGCCGGTGAGCAACCGCCGTCGCCGTGGTGATGGCCGGATGGAGGAGGAAGTGAGGTTTATTTTATTTATGTATTTTTATTTTTTAAATTTTTTAAAATTAGGGTTAAAGTTGGAATATGGGTAATTTTGGGTTTTCAAAAAAATTTGATGACATGGCAACTTAAGTGATGTGGCAGTGACGTGTCGCAGACGATGCTGACGTGAAGCTATTAACTTTGGTTGTTTCTTTATAATTTTAAAGGTAATGGGAGTTTTGTTAAAATGACCCAAATCTGTTGGGAGTTTTCAGTAAACAAGCCCAACTTAAACTAGTAATTCCATTATCTCTGATTATCTTTGGTAAATCAATTTAAGCATCCAAAATTTTTATAAAAAAAGTTATGCCGAAATGGTGAAGAGTTGACGTAGGGAGATGGCCTAAAAAGATTTAGTGGAAAGATTTAAAAGAAGATTTGAAAGAATATTTGAAGCGAGTGGAAGGAAGTAAATTTAAACGAGAAATATTGTGGAAAGATTTGACTTGGTTTGGCTTAATTAGATTAAATTAAATTTAAGATTATAATTTGTTATATTAATTTGATTTTATTTTATTTTAGATTTATCATTAGGATTTTGAACTATGCCTTATTGGATATAGGTGTCCTGCAGACAATTATCATAATTGTACATGGACCTATATGAATAGAATATTACTCGACATGATAGCATACTATCTGCTTTACTTTATCATTCATGTGTATATGTTTTACTTGCCTTTATGTATCGCTAATACATATTGATAAAGCCCTTATGATCTTTGTTTGACTATCAGGATTATGATGTGGTGATACTAGTGGGGTATGGGTAGTCCATAAACACACCCTTAAATGTTCCCAATCGTGGGAATGTCGAAACAGGGTATCAGTATTTTAGAGTAGACTAGAATATACGTTTCTTAACCCCCGATCGGGACGTGGCTGGTCCCATAACTATTGGTGTTTGACACCAAAGATTGTATACAGATACCCATTGGAAAATGAGTACACCGAACGGACTCGTTAAGAACTCCTAAATGGTATTATACATATTTTTAGATAGCAGTTCTTTGGTGGCAACAGTACAGGGTAGTTTTTTTACCTGAGATCGCTATAGTGATTTGTGTGTGTTCCCACTATACTTTGATTACTACCCAATCACGGCTTTTAAGAGCCGTGCATACAGGTTTTAGTTGGGTATAGTCCCGAAGCACATGGAGGCAGTGAGCGGTCGGGAGGATTCGTCTCTCCCGGTATAGGGAGTCGATGTCGCGCTGTGAATGATATGATTATAACCAGAAATCCCTGGTCAAGATGGTTGAAATAAACTGATAAGTGTTATCGGTTGTATTTCGGATGGTTATGAGTTGGATGTTTGCATGATTTATTGGGTTATTGAGGGTCAGGCAGGTTCCACCCCCAGACCCAGTATGCGACACTCTCTGAAAAAGAGACCAGACTGTACGATGACTGTCATTGATAGGCTCTGATTGCATTCGGATGAGCTTGCTTGTCGACCTTTATTTTGATCAATACCTGGGTAGTCGTTACATGCAGGTAGTACCGCTGCGTACTTGTGGGTTAACCCATGAGGGGGTTGATCTGAAAGTGTTTCAGATTCAATCAGATATGATCCTATTTAATATACTGCTAGCGTATTGTCAGATCTTTAGAGTTCCACAACGAAAGTGCTTGCCCTAGGTGAAATGATGTTGCGGCGTATGCATGGGAATACATGCGGGAGTTTGATTATACACGTTATATGATACACGTATATTAATCGGACGTTCGATAATACTAGTCGATTTATTTATAAGCCGGATTATTAAGTCAGGTGTTGACTTAATATCCATATATATGATATGATAGCTAGTATTGTGCATATGACACACATACACACACTTTCATTAGTATATGATACTAAACTATTATTACGTATATGATACATAATATGTGTATGTATTTGATACATAATATGTGTATGTATTTGATACATATATACTCTCTCTCATTATATGTATATTTATATATATGTATATGATACTTATACATGTATATATGTATATGTATATGATACGTATGCATTCTCTCTCTTTTTAGTATGTGTATAATACATATTGTCATATGATGACAAAAGTAAGGCATGTGAAGAGGTGGGGGCCACCTCCCTCTACAAATGACAACAAAGAGGAGAGAGAAAAGAAAAGAGAGAGGCTTGAGATTTATTCTCATTCTCTTCATAATTCAAGAGAGCTTTTTCTTCTTCATCTTCTTCCTCTGGATTTTTGAGAGAGAAGAATGGAAAAGGAAAAGAGAGAGAAAAGTGAGGTTTTTCATCATCATCAACTATCTCTATTTATTAGAACTTTGCTAGAGCTAGTTGCTTCACATAGAAGTGTTCTAGAGTGAAGTGAGAGCTTGGATGGGTTTCTTTCAACGTGGATCATCTTCGTCGAGCAAGCTCGATCCTTACATCAATGAATCTTAGCTTGGGTCTTCTACTAGAGAACAAATACGCTATAAAAGTTGTATCCCCTCTAAACTCTTGTGTTTGTTCTCTTATTTTTGGCAAATGTTAGTATTTGGATGATTTTGAGTATCGTGTTTGGTGTTATGTTTAGAAAGATTTCGTGCTATATTTTCGCCGCGGTCCACAAGTGTTGTGACCCTAACACCGCGCACCTACTTGCCTATATAAGAGGTAGCATTGCAATTTTTTAAGATACATTGTTTTTGAATAAACTAAACTTTTTAGATATTTTTCTCTATTCCCTAGTGCTATTGCGCTAGGTTTATCTTCGTCGCCACAAAACGATCTCTACCTCCCGTCATGCTACATTAGTTGGTATCAGACTGAGGCTTAAACCTCTCTTATGGATAGCGACGAACTTCACAGAAGTTCCAATGAAGCTCTCACCCAGTGTATCAACAACATCAAAGGGTCCTTAGTCGAAATGAAGAAGATGCTTGCTGTCCTGAGCGTCGGCAAAAAAATCCGTAGAAGTGACGTGCCTCGTCCTACTTGAGGAAGTGACACCGACGGTTGCAAAGTATCATCACCCCCACAACGACCTTAGCACCGACGTGTGGTTAGCAACATTGGCGTGTGTGCACTAGTACAACAATATCAAATCAATAAAAAGAGAAAATGTGATCGTGGAGATTTTGAGTTTCAGAAATTAGTGAAAGTAGTCCTTTCTTTTATGGTTTAATTAATACTAATAAGTTTTTTGATTGGGAGTCAAAATTAGAAGAATTTTTCGAATTTAATGAGACCCCAAAGGCCAAGCAAGTCATGCTTGCATCCTATAAACTCAAGGGTGCAGCAAGATCCTGGTGGAAAATTTTGCAAATAAATCGAGATATACAGAGAAAAATTCCAATCAAGAATTGGCGGAGGATGCATCATGAATTGAGGAGGAAATTTTCACCGATTACATCATCGCCATTGTTGCCGCCGCGAGCATGGTCACCACTATCGCTACCATCATTATCAATACCACAACAACTGTCACAACCACCGTCATCATTGTTGATGTCACCATCACCCTCACCATCACCCTCGCAACTGTTGAGATATGTGGATAACATAGTCTCATATTGGAAAAAATATGAGAGGTATATGGATGTAAGATATAATATGAGACAAACCTACATAAGACTTGAGTCTTATTGGATGGAACCCGCTTATGTTGAAAACCCGTTTATGCCCTCATATAAATAAATATATATAATCGGTCCCACTCATTCTTGTATAAATAAAATTAACATGGTATCATAGTTAGGTTAATACACTACAAGAATTACACCCTTATTTTCTCAGGCATCACCCAACGAAATAAATTGACACCCGACGAAATAAGCTTATTTCGTCGACTGATGTCCGACGTAATAAATTATGACGAAATAAACTTACTTCGTCGGGTAACTAATTTATTTCGTCGGAAGTTATCCAACAGAATAAGTTCAAGCATTCTGGGCAAAATTTCCCTGTAACCAGGTTATTTCGTCGAATAATGCCTGATGAAGTAAGATGGTTACAGGGGAAAAAAGAGCAGGTTTTGCATGGTTTTCAAACATTCGATACAAATTCAATTCAATTACTGAAATACAAACAACTTCAACTCAATTCAATTAAATTACAAATTCAACGACTCATATACAAACAACCATAACTCAATTCAATTATAAATTCAACGTACAAAACGGAGTGATTCATCGATATGTGCACGTTTTGCCTTTTTCCACTCCATCTCGAGCCCACTTGACTCCGTCGTCATCCAGAAAGTCATGGAAATCAAGCAGGTACTGTTAGGAATATGTATGCCCTAGCGGACATTATTGTATGTTATAGTGGATGCCTTGATATATATATATATATATATATATATATATATATATATATATATGACTTTCTTGCTCAACATGATAGTATGATATCTGATTACTTTTTATAATAACATGTACGTGTATTCTAGTTTACTATTTCACTGATACATTTTGATAAAACCCTAAGGATGTATGCTTGACTACCAGGATTATGATGTAGATCATACTAGTGGGGATTGTGTAATCCACAAGAACATCCTTAATTATTCCTAGCCGAGCGAGTATCGAGACAGGGCATTGATATTTCAGAGTAGACTAGTGTATACGTTTCTTGACCCTGTAAGGGGCGATGGTTAATCCTACAACCATTGGTGTTTAACATCAAAGATTGTACACACGCACTCATTGGAGAATGAGTACACTGAACGGACTCGCCGAAAACTTCTAAATGGTACCATACCTATCGTCAGATAGTAGTTCTCTGGTGACACTTGTACAGGTTAGTCTGTAGACCCGAGATCGTCATAACGTCTTGTGCGGTTCCCACTGTGCTTTGATTTCCTCCCTACCATGGCTCTACTGATTCGAGCAAACATGTGGTTTTTAGGTACAGTCCCGAGTCACATTGAGGTAGTGAGCGATAGGAGGGGTTTCGTCTCTCCCGGTATTGGGAGTTGATGTTGTGCTATGCTCGATTGGCTATAACGGCAAGTCTCTGGCCAGGGCTGATGAGATTTACAGATAAGTGTTATCAGTAGTTTCTCGATTCATTAAAGCCCACACATCGGCATAACTTATTGAGTTATTGGGGTCTGACGATTCTACCCCCCAGACTCGATATGCGACATATCGGACGAAGAGACCGGACTATACGGTAAGTGCTGCTTATAGGCTCTACGGGGGTTTAGGACAAGTTTACTTATTGATCTTCTATTCGTTCAATACCTGGATAGCCGTTACGTCCAGCTAATACCGCTGACGGCTTATAGGTGTTTGATATGATCATTACCTACTGCTAGCGTATTGGCGAGTTTTTAGAGTCCCACATAGAGCTTTCCTAGCTCAAGAGAAACGAAGTAGGGCATGTATGGAGATATGTGCGGGAGCTTGATTAAATACCAGTTTATAATATTGTATTCTAATCTAGCGTTATTTGATATTAGACGGGTTATATATGATATAACCGGATTATTGAATCAAGTGTTAATTTAATAATTTGATATATATATATATATATAATATTTTGCTCATTTTAAATTCTTTTCTACTCTTTATATATTATTTATATTTGATATAAATAACATATAAATATTTTGTGTCATGATTGATGATACATTGAAGATGGGTGTATGAGAATCACATTTGAAATGAGATAAGAATCAAGATATTTTAGATCAATCTACTTAGAATAAATGAATGAGTCATTTGTTTAGAAGGATGTAGAACTCATAACACATTCTTGTTTTATTCATGTGGATAACCATGGATAAAATATCTTGGATATTTATCTCAATTCCAAGATATTATTATTATAACACTCTCAATCTTCATCTTCTTGATCTCCTCTCTTGATTTTCTATTTTGAGGGAAAAGAAAAAGAAAGAAAAGTTTTTTAGTAAGCAAAATCACTACTTCATCAACATAAACCATTTTAGCAATCTAGTTTAGATTGTTTATTTCACTAATACATTGATTATTGAAGTGTGAGCTTGAGTGTGAGAATCTTCAAAGTGGATCATTTTCGACGAAGAAGACATCGGGAAAGCCCGTTCCTTTCTTCAAGTGGAGCACTAGCAAGTGTTCTAGGGACTACTACTTGGAGGTTTTGAAGTGAAGGACTAGACTACAAAGGTTGTAACCTATCTTCACTTTGTTACATCTTTAGTTTGTTAACTTAGAAACCCTAATTGTTTAATTCGATTCTTGTTTGCAGACTAAACCCTCTAGTTTTTTTTAAAAATTGCTTACTTGCTCTTGTTAAAACCCTAGTAGAGATGTTAGCATCTACTTTCATGGTATTAGAGCCAAACTAAAGGCTTAGGAGTAGTTTAGACAAAATTAAAGTGTTCGATCGACGTTTTAAATCCGACGATTTGCTAGTTTCTGTCCATTTTTCAAAATTCAACTTTTTTCAGATTAAAAATTCTCAAAAAATCATGTATGCTTTTTTATGGTGGTACAAGAAAACAAAGCTTCTAAAGCTCAAATCTCGTTGCGGATCCGCCACTTAAGCTATTGCTTAGGCGCAGATCCGCCGTCGAGTTTAAGCTTTAGAAGTCCAATTTTCTTCTACTGTTTTGTTTTGACATATTGGATTTTCTGGATATTTTTGATAAAGCTCAAGTGGTTGAGATCTCTACTAATTGTTGTTAATTTGAATGTCGATCAAAATGTTAACATTGTCTAAATTATTTTAAATTTGTGATACAATTTTTAGAATCCACATTAATTAGTTTTGCCAAAACTAGTTATCGATTTATAAATCTCACGTTTTAGCCTTATTTGATGGATTACCATGGAATTTAGATTTAGATCAAAACTCCGTCGTAATCTTGTATTGTATGCGAAGATTTGTCGGGAGATACTAGTGAAGAGCCATGCCCCATAGCCCCGACAAAGTAACCATGGGAGGACCCCATGGACAAGAGCATTCACTCAGGTGCTCGTGGCTACGGTGTCCCGCCTAAGGCCACTTCATCGACGGCCTTGGGGGTGCGGCCATCGACTAACATGCCCGACGAGCCTTCGATCTTTTCATTGGGAATCTTTTTGAATTGCCCGGCTTTAACATTGAAAGTTATTTTCAATTCGAGGCTTAAATGTAAGGTTTATAGGATTAGGCACGAAATTCGAACTATGTGATAATCCGGGTTTATGATGTCTACAGATGCGGATTATAATTATTGTAGTTTTCATTTCTTTTCTATGACCGTAAGTGTAATATGTGGCAGTATCTCCGATCTTATTGCTTTACGTCAACGACAATAGGGGTACGCATATTTACTTACATTGATGACATGTGATATTATTGTGTTGCTATATCGATATGATTTATTGGATTGTCATGATTGAATAGCCGGGGTTTTTATATGAGATGAGAGTTTTTCAATTTTCATTCATGTAAATTATTGTATGTAATATTCTTTTATTGGGGCACATCCGGGAGTGAGGATGTAGTCACCTTCATGTATATTATTTACTTTTCCGCATTAGCATATACCCAAGATGGAGGGCACAGGTAACCGGGTTATAGAGTCCAGTGGGTGGCCATCTCGAGGAGTCGAGACTGGTCGCCTAACTTTAGAATTGGCAGGGTTGCATGCTGCTCTCGTAGGGGTCTAGAGGTGTGGGCTTGGCTATTCATCACGACCGTGAAATCCATATTTTTCGTTAATGGCTTAATCTAAAACACGGATCTCCTAGTATATCCTATATTTCATATATCTGCTTCTGCTGTGCTGTGTTGTGCTGTGATCATATAAACGCATGAGACAAATTCTACTTATTTATAAGTTATACTAGTAGACACTGTATATGTTTTGCATCTGCGCTAGTGCTGACCCCGCACCGCCGTAAGTTAAGTAACTTTACGGGGAAGACCCAGATCCCTATGGCGAATGTGGATGGCATTTATGTGTGTTTTATTTTCGTTTCTTCTGTGATGTTTAGGAAACATAAATGATGGGACTTATCAATAAGATTAATGAAAAGAAATGAAACCTAAAAAGATGTTGTAGAACCACCTTTTTCAAAAGGTAGCTCTAGTTCTTGCTTTGCATAGATGTATTCATTTATGAATATCCAGCACATCATTCGATGCGGAAAGAGCCTAGATTCCTTCACCGGGAATGAACTCCTTAGCAAAGACAAGTATATGCTACAACCCACTCGGTTTGTTTTGAAAAACTACTCGATTTTTAAAGCGGAGCTTAAACCACTACTTTTTCAAATCACTAGATTCTACAACGATATCAAGTTCATTACGTTAAATGTTTTATTCAAAACCAGTCGCAGCCCTCCGTCATTTCAGATAGGTACTGTTTAGTATTCGTGCTGCGTTTGTCAACCTTTGCCGAGGCATAGTGTTCGGTAGCTAATAAGTGCTTTTCTGTCGCATGTTGATGCGATTGGTTAGGACAGTTGTGCGACTTTGTTGACCTTTACTAAGGATCGTGCGGGTGGGTCTAAATCAGTCACGAAATGACGTGTTGAACTTGACTTGCGGTTTATGATTTGTTGATCTTTATCAAGATCATAAGCCGTATGGGGTAAAAACCATTATTGGGAATTTCAAGTGTTGAAATTTGCAATGAGATTGCATACATTCTATCTGATAGTTGGATCCCGATACCCACTGCGAGTAAACGTTACTCCTGGAAGAGTTTTTAACTTTACAATTAGCTAATCCAGTAGGTGTCTAGAAAGGTGTTAATGGGGTTATGCCCCTGCGGAAACGAGGTTATTTAATTAGTTCCGTGTGAAAGCACGAGAGACTCCCTCGGAGTACCGACACCGGCCTGGCTGACCGATTAGCGAACTTGTAGGGTGTAATTAATCCTGCTAATCTTACCTTTTAGGGTTTGAAGGAAAATTTGATAAAAATATTGGGAGCCATCTTGATTGGATAAGATAATAACCAATCTAATTTTGCAAAAGGGCATGCTAAGTGTTTTCTTCTCTCTCTTTCTGCAGGTAGAAACCATGTCATGCCTTAATCAAGATAATAATATGAATGTATTGACCGAGCCCGCTTATTATACTGGGCTGAAAAATATTGGTTCCGGTCTATCTTATGGCAATTGTCATGAATCAGAGCATAGGATAGGGGAATGCAAGGATTTCCATGCAACCCGAATGAAGAAGGAGCATTCTGATGCATCTTCTTCGGGTGCGTTAGTTATTAAGAACTGCTTCTTAGTTTTCTTTACATTCTAGGCATTGGATACCGGATCAGGACCCCACATTTGTAATATGTTATAAGGGTTGAAGAGAAGTAGAGAACTGAAAAAAGATGATATGTCTCTCAGACTAGAGAATGGAGCAATTGTTGCTGCCGAATCTGTCGGCAAATATCACCTAGTATTGCCCGCTGGTAATACATTAATTTTGAACGACTGTTATTTCGTACCGTCGATGATGTGCAATATAATATCCGTTTATTTATTAGATAAAGAAGGATTTAACTTTATGTTAGAGAAAAATGTTATGAACATTTTCCCAAATCAAGTGTTGATTGGGTTTGGTACGTTGCATAATGGTTTATACGTTCTAAATCAACATACAGTTCTTAACATCCAGAACACACGCAAGAGGAAAAGTTCAGAAATGAACGAAGCCTTCTTGTGGCATTGTAGACTTAGTTATATCAATGCTACCAGACTAGCTAAGTTGCATAAAAATGGATATTTGAATCCGTTCGAATTTACATCTTATGAAACTTGATAGTCTTGTCTCAAAGGAAAGATGACAAAAACTCTGTATATAGGACACGGAGCAAGAGTTGCTGAACTCTTGAGATTGATACATAGTGATGTATGCGGTCCTATGTCTACACATGCTAGGAATGGTTTCTCGTACTTCATTACATTCACAGATGATCTCTCAAAATTTGGATATGTGTTCCTATTGAAACACAAATCTGAAACTTTTGAGAAATTCAAGAAATATAAGAGTAAAGTAGAGAACCAAACGGGTAAAAGTATCAAATCCTACGATCTGATCAAGGAGACGAATACTTAAGCACAAAATTCCAAGATTATCTTAAAGAGAGTGGGATTCTCTCTCAACTTACTCCTCCGTATACACCATAGGACAACGGTGTATCGGAGCGGAGGAATCACACTCTATTAGATATGGTGCGCTCTATGATGAGTAATGTTGAGTTACCTATTTCCTTTTGGAGTTATGCACTTAAGACAGCTACATACCTATTGAATCAAGTTCCATCAAAATCTGTGCCTAAAACACCATATGAGATATGGAGTGGAAAGAGACCATACCATAAGCGAGTTAAGATATTGGGTTATCCGGCCTATGTTAAAAAACAGAATATAGACAAACTCGAAGCATGATCAGTTTTGTAAATCTGTGAGATATCCAAACTATTCAAATGGATATCTTTTCTACCATATTGGGAAACAAAAGGTGTTTGTTACTCAACATGCCACCTTTTTAGAAAATGAATTTCTTGTAAAAGAAATTAGTGGTAGTGCAGTAGAACTGGATGAAATTCCAGAAACACAAACTGCAACTGAAGATTTGGTAGAACAGGAATATTTAAAAGTCTCTGACGAACCTCAACCACTTCGCAGATGTAGTAGGATTCATCATCCACCTGAGAGATACTACAGGTTTCTTATAGACGGTTGTTCACCGACGAAAACGGGAGACGGAACCGCGTAGGTCTTCTTGCCTAAATTTGGAGGCAGATGCTATTTGAATTTATCTGTCCACCTCTCCGAAAATGCCAAGTTGATTTATGACACCGTATATCGGAGGTTTGGACAGATGCGACCGTTGTACCAGACTTTGTCAGATTCCCTCTCGTTTGTGAGGGGTTTTTGATTGTGGGGACGCTCTTCCCTGCAGGCGCAAGCCCCTGCAGTTAATTACGTTACTGCATCGCGATAACCACTTTCTCCTGATCCAGAAGTTCACCTCGTGTCGTGTGTGTTTGTTTTATTTTTGGTTACCCGTAGATTGTATACAGAGACTAATTTATGTTGTCGCCCATAGAGCGTGGATTAGTCCAAATCCATATATTCTTAGATTTGGGTTTGGTTTGATTTAAGGATCGTTAATCTCGTTTGGGATTAAGATCAACTTAAATGTTTTTTAAGAATACATTAGTCTAATTTTAGGCTAAGATCAACTTAACAAGGTTTTAGGATCCTTCAGATCCAACAAAAGAGCATTTGGACTCTATTGTTTTAGTTTAAGGATGTTTCGGTCGACAGATCACCATTTTTGGGGTGAGAGTTTAGTTTAAGGACGTTGCGGTCCACAGCTAGTTTAAGGACATTGCGGTCTATAGCTAGTTTAAGGACATTGCGGTACATTGGGTTGTACTCATGGGTTTAGGAGTGCACCAAAGAGCTATTGGTTGTCGGGACCCTCCACCTCTCTGAAAACGTTGAAGAATTACAATGACATGTATCAGAGATATGGAGAGATGTACCCTTGAACCGAATTCCAGATTGAAGGGAGAGATCATGGTGACATGAACATCATTTTAGATACCATCTATTAGGAGATCATTAGTTATCTTTGGAACTAAGATCGATTTGGGGAGACCTGAGCATAGGAGGGCTCGGTTGATTGGTGATCAAAAGGGTTTTGGCCTCAGGAGACTTAGCTAATTTGGGCTAAGGCTGGCCTCTCATAGTGTTAAACATTAATATCTGCTGGGTGCTCACGTGCTCCCATGTGAGGCTCTAAAGCAGTGTTAAACACTAATATTTGGAGCTCTCACGTGTGGCACGTGAGGCGCCTGAGAATTGGGCTCCACTTCTTTGGGTTAATTCTCTTGTTCTTTTATAAGTGCTAAGTACTATTGGGGATCACGTTCGATCACGTGATGCGCCCAAAAAATGGGAACCGTTCTTTGATTTATTCCCTTTTTCTTTTATAAGTGCTAAGCACTATTAGGGGGTCATATGAGATCACGTGACTCGATCTCAGTCGTTCCTTTTTATTCATCTGAGGTACTCACGTGGGAGCACGTGATCTGTCGTTATAGTATTGAACGCTAATCGTTTCTTTATATGCATGGAGATCTTGATCTGAGTTTTGAGAATTTCAGGTCCCTTTTTTTTATAAGAATTAAATTCTTTTATAGGGTTAAACCCTAGTTTTATCAGAGGAATTAAATTCCTATACCTTTTTGTAAGAATTAAATTGTTTAAATTTAGTTCTTTCTCCTAAACTTTGAATCTGCATGACAGAATCTTCCCGATGAGAATTAAATTCTCAAGTTGTGGGAAGATCTGCTTTTGCAGATCTCAACCAGAGGAAGAACTAAGTTCTTTTTAGAAGAGTTAAACTCTTGGAAAAGAGATAAAATAATCTCTATGTTTTTCTGTAAGTGCACGGCGGCGCCCCGGCCGTCATTCCGACGGCCAAATGCGGAAGCGGTGATAATCTTTAATTTTGCGAACTTAGAAAACCGGCACCACCGCGCACTAAACACCCGGATCGGACCATTAAACTAGTTCTAACTAACTACAAGACGGGTTAGAGATATACCGAGTGATCCGAGTCCTCCGGTCTTCTCGTCGTCGTCCCGATCTCCTGCGGAAACTCCGGTTGTCGCTTCCTCGCCGGAAGGGCACCACATCGCCTGCATCTTTTACGGGCTCCCACCTCAATACCGAGGCAACTCGGGCGCGAAGTTGGCTGGCCGACGCGTCCAAGATTTGCTGTAGAAAGTGTAGTATAGAGGCTATGTCTCATTTGGGGTTTAGTTGCCATTTCAAGATGATGGAGGAAACAAGCTAAGAAAAAATGGTGCTTGCATTTTTCCTAGCATGAAATGAGATCAAGAAAAATCCCACAAGCTCAAAATGAAACTCTCTTCTTCTCATCTCTCAAGTGAAGCCTAACCTCTCTCATTTAGAATGGTGGAGGAATGAATACATAATGCAAGAGGGAGGTGAGTGTAGGAAAAGAGAAAGGGTGACCATATCCAAAGATCATGATAACAATGTCATCTCCAAATCTAATCACCTTTAACACAAATCAAGTGATGTAAAGAGAATCAAATGATGGTTGAAAAGAAAAGATGCCATCATAATCAATACATTTGCAAGAAACCCCTCCACAATGTGTTATTTGCAAACTTGCAAATAATACCCTCCATCAAAAGGTCCGGCCGGGAAAGAACAAAGGAAAACCGGCCGGAACGGTATGCAAACTGGCAACTCCAGAAAACTGGTCCCGTAATAAATTACAGGAAAAACCCGATACTGTGCATACACACCCGCATCTGTATTCCGACCGGATACAAATGCAATGAGACAGAATCTACACTGTACTATACTAGGATCCGGCTTAAACCAAAGCCGGCTAGTAATATCCGTTCGATCCTGATCCGTGCAATACCGCACGTATCCGATCGAACCTTGCCATATATCTATATGGCCTCTAGTACTAACTGTCCGATCCTGATCCGTGCAATACCGCACGTATCTGATCGGACCCTGCCATATCTCCATACGGCCTCTACAGCGTTTCGCCCGAAAGTTTGAGTAACTGTAAGTGTGGTGGACTCTAAAGACTCGTCAATACTATGGCTGTGGATTTAACCACTAGCACGTCAGAGGTATAAGCCAATACGTGACGGGCCACCAGCTATTGACCAAAAGGGACGTCGATGAGCGAACTCATCCTGACGCCCTACTGAGCCTGTCAGTGACAATATCCGTACAGTCCGGTCCGTTCGTCTATGAGCATAGCATGGCGGGCCTAGGGGGTTGGTAAAAGTCAGACCCCCAAAAGCGGTACAAGTCGTGTCGGAGTGTAGCCCAGAACACCCTGAGATACTACTGGAATACCTACCAGTAAATCTCCTGCCTTGGCCAAGGACTTCATGTAATGGCTCTCCTAGACACAGCGCGACCTCACCCCCAATACCGGGAGAGACGAACCCCCGAAGATCCGCTCACTGCCTCCATGTGGCTCGGGACTGTACCCAATTAAAACCTGTTTGCACGACTCCTTTGAGCCGTGGTAGGGTAGTAATCAAAGTACAGTGGGAACTCACACAAGACAAATGACGATCCCCAGGTCGATGAACTAACCTGTACACATGTCACCAAGGAACTGCTATCTGATGTCAGGTATAAGACCAACTAGCATGTTCCCGGCGAGTCCTGTCCGGTGTACTCATAACCCAATGAGCACCTGTATACATCTTAGGTGAACCAACTGACACCAGTGGCTTGTGAGACCGGCCACTGCCCCTCGTCGGGGTCTCGACTGTATACACTAGTCTACTCTGGAGTATCGATGCCCTGTCTCGAAACTCCCACGACTAGGGACCTTTTAAGGATGTGCTTATAGACTGCCAGCTCTCACGTATATGATCGCCCTCATACTGCTGGCCGTCAAGCGCAAATCCTAGGGGCTCTATCAACGTGTAATAGCGACATGTCAGGTCACCTAAAGCAGTACACGATGATAAAGATAAACCAGATAGCATACTATCATCTCGAGTAAGACTGTCCTATCGGGATAGGTCCTCCCTCAATCATTGCAATCACGTGCCTGTGATCCAATAATTGACTCTGAGGGCACTATCTCCAACAATCTCCCACTTGCACTCAAAGCTAATTATTGCGATGTCGCATACTCACAGCCCGTGTGATACCGAACACCCAACTCCTCTACTTGTCAGTCTCACAAAACTCGTTTGCGAAACTATTGCGTTCGAGGAATAGCCTCAGTGAGTGGATCCGCTCTGATGTTTCTTTCTATGTCTCTCTATATCTCAAGTTCGCGGAGAAAGCTATCTCCCGAAATGAGCAATACCTGTCTTAGAATGTCTGGATGTCTGATGGGACCTATCTCATAAATGAACTCCAAATCCAAACTTCTTAGACTGTATCGACAACTGAACTTAATCAGTGTCCCGTGCCATACCTTCCCTTAGTATCCACCTGGACCACCTGTCCAAAATACTGCCCCTCGTCGGAGGGAAAACTATAACTCTGACAGCCACTCTGCCATCCAGGTCACCTTGGAAGCCTGGAATGATAACCGTCTCCCGAAGGAGGCTGCCGTTATCATATCCCTAGAACATCCACTTATGTTCTAAAACTGCTTCCGACTGTTTCTCCAGGATTGGATCAATATCAACTTATTGCATCTACTGCAAGAACAACATCTGGCGTGGTACTTAACATCTCATGATTGACTCAATTGCCTAAGCAAGTGATCTGTCAGTCATGCACATCCCTCTCTACTTTAGTCTATAAGACACCTTTAGAGAGGGTGACTCCATTACCTGCAGGTACACTACCGTGCCAGGAGTCGTCCATTCTAAATACTCTTAGAATGCTGTCAAAGTACCCTGATTGGGAAACCACCCAAATCTAGATCTAAAACCACAGATCTAGTAACCAGTATGTCTGATATAATGTTCAAGTCCCATGTGGAGAAACCACTGTGTGACGACCAAAGTATAACCGATCGTAGTATAGGAATATCACTTCCTACTCTATGTAAAACACCAGGACATCACACCCTACTACCTTCTTAACAGATCCATCCCCTATTCTGATGACGTCAAACCTATGACTGTTACATCAGAAATAGATGATCTATCTCCGCTATATCTGCTTTAGTCTATAAATAGACATAAGCTACCTGTCCACCAATGCTTCCGCTGCTCCCACTGACTACGACAACCCTCTGGCAGACTCATATAGACGTACACTTCTAAAGCAAGTTTAGAACGACGCTATACTCATCCTCCTGCCGGGTCTCACAGTCTGGAACAACAGCAATGGTAAGTCTGGGTAAACAAGAACTTCCCTGTCACCGTCCTTGAGGCTACCGAAGTACCTCTCAAGTGCCTGAGGTCACCCACCTTATCTGCGGAGTGGCCAATGGAATGTCAATCCATATTGAATCTTTAGGTTCCTTATCAAATCTTCAGTAATCGTTTGCGGTTCTGGAATCACTTCCAGTTCTACCATACTCCCACTACTGTTTTCTGAAAAAATCTATTTTTAATAAAACTGTGGCGAGTCTAGAACAATATTTCTATTGATCTTCCAGATGGTAGAAAGTCAACCCTCGTCATAGCCTGGGTCAACCCACAAACAGCCATTACAGAAACGTGCCTTGAGTTATCCAGAGTCTGGTTTAAATCATAAGCCAGACAACCGTACCTTAACATCGTTAAGATATGAACTGTTCTATATCCAATATAGAACCAGAGGCACTGATTTAATTGAACCAGATTCAAATCATGCAGCTGTCTCCAGTGCATGTCAACTAAATGGAAGGGGCCGATCAGCGTTACTCAACTTAGGAATGCTTCCACTTATGAGTAACCTGAAAGAGAAGCAAGGTCTCTTAATCATTATTATCAACTGAATACCATACACAAGTATCTACATCTTCGAGCACTTTGAAGAATCCCGATACTTGCAATACCTGGTTCTTTACGTTATTCAAATACCTATAACTTCTCAAAACTTCGACCTTGTATTTCTACGAAACACCTGTCTAAGAACTAGAGAAGTCATAAGTAAACAGAATACAGTACGGGGACCAACCCCTCTGTCCTAATGGACACTGGACAATATACAATACTCTGTATAAGTCCCCTGAGTCTAGTGACTCATTCACTGTGTGTCGTAGGTTGAAAACTGTACTTATGGTTAAGAAGAATTACACCGCTGTTCAATACTCCTTACCTAACCATCCACTGGTATAGGTAAATGTCATAGACATAATTTCAAAAAGGTATGTCTCACTCTATAAAAATAGACGTACTGATATATCAATTTGAAATTGGTGCATAACAGCGGATATTCAAAACCAAATGTTTGCCAACCGGCAAACAACCCAGGTGACTTTCTCAAATATCACCAATTACAACGAATCCCGATATAATGAGGATGATCACCTAATTCCCAATAACTTACTCCCACTCACCATCTGTAAAACCATACAGATGTGAGAATCCAACCTGGTAAATACATACCCTGGAGCAAGTGTCTAATTGGGAAATCAGTTTTCTTTTAACAGTACACAGTGAACCTGAAACATTGAAATGTTTCGATGGGGTATCCCGGTATTCCTAGTAATGCCACTTCCATTATCCAGATTCACGACTGTAACCTTATAATTCTTTGCCACCTCTCCAAATCCCTTTATATGTCTTTAGTCATTACCTTCTGCACACCCCTTTAGGCCAAATGGTTTTCTTCCTTCCCTACCGTTCGGCACCAGCCTATGGTTTGGAAGAAGACTATCCAATAAGCATAATGGGTGTACTGTCCTAGTCCTAGGAACACCCGCAACGTGAGAGAAGGTGAAGATAAAAGACACCTGAATGTACTTTATTCTTATTTCTCCTGAACCAGGATCCATCCCCGAACTGGAACAAGTTCCTTTCGAGTTCGTATATAACCATACGATAGATTATCCAATAAACTGGGATCTTCGTAGTGATACGGAGTGTCCTGGAGAAATACAAAGGCGATTTAGGATTGGCGAAGAAATACTTGGTTTGGTCGTGAATAGCAGTCGCAATTTACTTTTCCCTCTTACTAATCCCTTGCTTTGTCTGAACTTAATACCTTCTGTACACCGTTTAGGCTAATTAGCTTTCTTCATTCCCTACCGGTAGGCACCAGCCTATGGTTTGGAAGAAGACTATCCAATTTGCGTAATAGGTGTACTACTCCTAAACCAAGGAGTACTCGCAACCTGAGAGAAGGTGAAAAGAAAAGACAACTGAATAGTCCTATCCGTTTTCTTCAGAACCAGAAACCATCCTCGAAGTCCTTCGAGTTCGTATATAACCATACGATGGTTTTGTCCAATGGAAGTGGACGTTCGTAGTGATACGGGGTGTGCTGGAGAAAAGGGTAAAAGTAGGAATGGCAATGAGGTTTGCAATTCTGTCAATCCAAAAGCCAGTGTTAAGTAGGTTCGGTCAATTTGGTCACTGAGTCATAGTCTAGGGTCGGATCAATGGTCGCTGCCAAAGAGTGAGAGAAAAGAAACACTCAGCGTGCACTCTAACCTAGATCAGAATGGTTATCACTTTATCTAATCTGGAAACCTCCCACTGTACCTCAAATTCTCCTCCAAACCTGAAAGAAGAATTAGTCGGGAACACCCGAGGAGTATACTAACTCATCAGTGGGAATCGGGATCCAACTATCATCGCATGATAACGTGACGGAATCCGCTCACGGTATCACACTCCAGAAGGTATGCGCATATCTGGCAGGTTTCAGTTCTTTTGAAACTCCCGATGTGATTTCTGCCCCATGCTCTTATGACCTTGACGAAGGTCAACAAATCATAAGTCACATGTCAAGTTCCACCCGTCATTGTCCAGGTTAATTTGAACCCACCCGTACAAGCCCTTGACGAAGGTCAACAAGGCTATACGACTGTCCCAAACCAACGCATTTATCTATGCAGCAGAAAAGTAACAAGCAGCTACCATACACTATGCCTTGACGAAGGTCAACAAACATAGCATGAATACTACGTGCTACCCGTCTGAAACGACGGAGGGCTACGAATGGTTTCTGGCGAAAACCTTTAACGTAATGAACTTGATATCGTTGAAGGAACGGATAGCTTTTTAGAAAATATAGTGACGAAAACCTTTACTAAAGAGGTCACTCCCGGTGAAGGGATCTCGGCTCTTTCCCCATGGAATGATGTGCAGGATATTCCAAATGAATACCACGATGCAAAGCAAAAGTAATCGGCTATAGTGAAGTTAATGCCCTGACGCAAACTTCTGTCCAAGGGGTCACTCCCGGTGAAGGGATCTCGGCCCTTGCCTCGTCGACTGAGGAGCAGGATATTCCAAATGAATACCACGATGCAAAACAAAAGTGAACGTCCTTGCAATAACAGCTTTTTGAAAAATGTTCCAACAATATCAGAATAGGTTTGTTTTAACTTGCATTCATCCGAATCAACGCAGTCCCATCAATTGATCACACCAAAAAGAACGAAAATATACTGATGTACGTATATGCCATCCGCATTCGCCACTGGGTCCCGTCATTACCCGTTAGGTTAGCTAACTAACGACAGAGCGGGGACTGGACTAGCACGGATGCAAAACATATACAACATCTACTAATATATATATACCAATATATTATATTCGCTCAAGGCGTGATAAAAAACAACATCACAGAAATGTACAGCATCACAGAACAATACAGATATCTGGGATCCCCGGGTTTCACAGAGCCACTACTGAAACCCGACGTTCCCCTGGTCGTGTGGATAGCCTGTGCAATGAAATCCTAGACCCCTACGGGCGCGGCAAGTTACCCGCCAAAACCTGAAGCGAGGCAGCCCCCTTCAGCACCGTGAATGGACCACCCAGCACTTCACGGAATCCGGTAACCTGGGCACCCCTCCTGGGTCAACCTGTACCCCCTACGAGTGCGGCGAATAGCCCGCCAATCCTAGAGTGAAGCCCCCTCCGTCTCAATGCCATGAGATGCGGGCTTGTTGCCCTCTAGAACCCGGCTATCCGTGCACCCCTCCGCGGGGTAATCCTAGTACAGAAAGTAAAATATACATACACCGGGTACATCGACCGCAACCTGGCCGTGCCCCAAAATAATAATACAAACTGGCAGTGACGGCAGTCCACATGTCGGACGCTCGCCCCGCAATATCAAATATACATATAAAACAAAACTGTACTAACATTGCATCCAGGCTATCCCCCACGACCGATCCGCAACATCACAGCAATACATAAAACATCAACGTGAAAGTCACGTTCGCAAATCCGTCTAACCGGGCTATAGCAGTTAGACAGAATTTACCGATCGAGTGACATTCACGGTCGCAGATATAATGTAAATACTGTGATAATGATGTGTTTAAAATATCCGATCGATCAAAAATTAACAAGTGGGCCCCCAAGCAATACTGCAGCACTCACAGAAATTCTGGGCCCAAGTTTAATATTCCAAAACCCCTAAAATCAGCCCACAAGACCATTGGAAAATTTCGACCCATTGATCCCTCAAAACTGCGGCGGAACCGCGGCAATAAGGGGGGTTTTGCCGCGGTTCCGCGCTCTACCTGAGAGATCAATGTCTCGAATTTTCCCAGAACTCTTAGAACTTCTAGTACATCAATTTTCTACAACCTGAAAAATTTTTGGACTTCAAAAAATTTCAACAGAAAACTGATGTGAACAAAAACATGGATTTTGGAATTTTGGTCGATCGAAAATGTAAACACATTAAACAAAGCAAGACTAACTTAATGGCGAGGCTCTGATACCACTGTAAGTGCACAGCGGCGCCCCGGCCGTCATTCCGACGGCCAAATGCAGAAGCGGTGATAAACTTTAATTTTGCGAACTTAGCAAACCGGCACCACCGCGCACTAAACACCCGGATCGGACCATTAAACTAGTTCTAGATAACTACAAGACGGGTTAGAGATATACCGAGTGATCCGAGTCCTCCGGTCTTCTCGTCGTCGTCCCGATCTCCTGCGGAAACTCCGGTTGTCGCCTCCTCGCCGGAAGGGCACCACATCGCCTGCATCTTTTACGGGCTCCCACCTCAATACCGAGGCAACTCGGCCGCGAAGTTGGCTGGCCGACGCGTCCAAGATTTGCTGTAGAAAGTGTAGTGTAGAGACTATGTCTCATTTGGGGTTTAGTTGCTATTTGAAGATGATGGAGAAAACAAGCTAAGAAAAAATGGTGCTTGCATTTTTCCTAGCATGAAATGAGATCAAGAAAAATCCCACAAGCTCAAAATGAAACTCTCTTCTTCTCATCTCTCAAGTGAAGCCTAACCTCTCTCATTTAGAATGGTGGAGGAATGAATACATAATGCAAGAGGGAGGTGAGTGTAGGAAAAGAGAAAGGGTGACCATATCCAAAGATCATGATAACAATGTCATCTCCAAATCTAATCACCTTTAACACAAATCAAGTGATGTAAAGAGAATCAAATGATGGTTGAAAAGAAAAGATACCATCATAATCAATACATTTGCAAGAAACCCCTCCACAATGTGTTATTTGCAAACTTGCAAATAACACCCTCCATCAAAAGGTCCGGCCGGGAAAGAACAAAGGAAAACCGGCCGGAACGGAATGCAAACTGGAAACTCCAGAAAACTGGTCCCGTAATAAATTACAGGAAAAACCCGATACTGTGCATACACACCCGCATCTGTATTCCGACCGGATACAAATGCAATGAGACAGAATCTACACTGTACTATACTAGGATCCGGCTTAAACCAAAGCCGGCTAGTAATATCCCTTCGATCCTGATCCGTGCAATACTGCACGTATCCGATCGAACCTTGCCATATATCTATACGGCCTCTAGTACTAACTGTCCGATCATGATCCGTGCAATATCGCACGTATCTGATCGGACCCTGCCATATCTCCATACGGCCTCTACAGCGTTTCGCCCGAAAGTTTGAGTAACTGTAAGTGTGGTGGACTCTAAAGACTCGTCAATACTATGGCTGTGGATTTAACCACTAGCACGTCAGAGGTATAAGCCAATACGTGACGGGCCACCAGCTATTGACCAAAAGGGACGTCGATGAGCGAACTCATCCTGACGCCCTACTGAGCCTGTCAGAGACAATATCCGTACAGTCCGGTCTGTTCGTCTATGAGCATCGCATGGCGGGCCTAGGGGGTTGGTAAAAGTCAGACCCCTAAAAGCGGTACAAGTCGTTTCGGAGTGTAGCCCAGAACACCCTGAGATACTACTGGAATACCTACCAGTAAATCTCCTGCCTTGGCCAAGGACTTCGTGTAATGGCTCTCCTAGACACAGCGCGACCTCACCCTCAATACCGGGAGAGACGAACCCCCGAAGATCCGCTCACTGCCTCCATGTGGCTCGGGACTGTACCCAACTAAAACCTGTTTGCACGACTCCTTTGAGCCGTGGTAGGGTAGTAATCAAAGTACAGTGGGAACTCACACGAGACAAATGACGATCCCCAGGTCGATGAACTAACCTGTACACATGTCACCAAGGAACTGCTATCTGACGTCAGGTATAAGACCAACTAGCATGTTTCCGGCGAGTCCTGTCCGGTGTATTCATAACCCAATGAGCACCTGTATACATCTTAGGTGAACCAACTGACACCAGTGGCTTGTGAAACCGGCCACCGCCCCTCGTCGGGGTCTCGACTGTATACACTAGTCTACTCTGGAGTATCGATGCCCTGTCTCGAAACTCCCACGACTAGGGACCTTTTAAGGATGTGCTTATAGACTGCCAGCTCTCACGTATATGATCGCCCTCATACTGCTGGCCGTCAAGCACAAATCCTAGGGGCTCTATCAACGTGTAATAGCGACATGTCAGGTCACCTAAAGCAGTACACGATGATAAAGATAAACCAAATAGCATACTATCATCTCGAGTAAGACTGTCCTATCGGGATAGGTCCTCCCTCAATCATTGCAATCACGTGCCTGTGATCCAATAATTGACTCTGAGGGCACTATCTCCAACATTTTCTTCTTACCTAGGGTTTCTTTTTCTAAAAGAGAGATCTTCTTCTTCTTTTTTTTTGGAGAATTGAAGTCTCTTTTTCTCTTATTTTGTTTCTCAAATTTTATGGGGGGTCTCCTCTGTATCAGACTTGAATTCTTGGGTCCTTTATTTATTAGGGAAATATTTCCCCACACAGAATTTATTTTGCAGACCGGTGATTTTTTAATCACCATTGGATTTTTTAATCCAACAGTATTCTGTTTTACAGAGAGTAATCTTTCTTGTTTAGAAAGATTTAAGGAAATATTTTCCAAATAGGGTTTTGATCTCTTCATTTAGAATTTAATTCTATCAGTTCAGAACACATTTAAGACCACTCACGTGTAGCACGTGACCTCACGGAGTTAAACTCATTTGCTTATGTGCAACAACCCAAAAAGGGCATCATGTGCTGGCACGCGAGCTTCTCTGGCCTGTTATTTGTTTTAAAAAGGCGCCTATATACTTTGTATATAGATGCTCATGTGCTTGCACGTGAGGCTCAATTTCAGTCTTAATTGTTAAGTGTAATGCCTATAATCTTTGTTCATAGGCGCATCACGTGTGGGCACGTGATGCTCCATTAGGGGGAATTTTTCCATCGCTTTTCTCTCTTCCTTTTCTTTTTTTTATAAGGGAACAAATGCCCCCACAGTGTTATTCTTACGTGGCTTGCACGTGAGTGCAATGCTTTCATCCTTATAGCCGTTAGATCTGCCTAGGGGAATGGAGAGATGAACCACTCCCATCATGTTTTATAAATGCAAGGCTTTTCGCCTCCGGGAAGCCCCTGTTACTTCATCTTCTTCCTTGTTTATTTTCTCGAGAATTTAATTCTTTTCTTCAGAGCTTAGTTCTCTGCCTCTAAATCTTATAAAGTTAAACTCTGCAAAACTTCCCTTTGGGTAAGGCTCTTGAATTACCCCTTTTGGGTTTTCTGCCCTGGATTTTAAATCCACTATCAGAGCTTAGCTCTTTTCTTAAATCGGTTTCTTAAAGATCCCAAAACATACGTGATTTTTTTTGTAGGTTTTGAAGTCTTGAATGAATGGAGATTGTTAACCCTCCTTTTAGTGTTTTACCCTACCACCAATCTTTAAGAAGCTTAGAATTTAATTTCGCTTTCTTTACCTCCTTGCTAGGGGGTTTCTGGAATTTAATTTCACAGCTTAAAAGGAATTTAATTCCTCATCAAAGAGCTTAGCTCTGAAAGATCAGGAGGGCCCTTCGGGAATTTCATTCTCTGGTGTTCTTGAGAATATTTTTATAGGATTTTACCTTTATTTGCACAAATTTAAATTTGTTGGGTAGTTTAACAGAATTCGTTTTCTCTATGAGAATGTCAAGAGTTGTTTAAACTCCAGTGTCTTCTTAATGAGAATCTTTTTTGATTCTCATAATGATTGTCCTATTTCATCGTTGATGAGCCGCCATATTGATTTTGTGGGGTCCATTCGTTTTGTAATCAGTAGTCCCATGGAATAAACTTCCTGTCATTTCCTTCTGTCATTATATATATATATATATGTTTCATTAATGGTTTTTCTTTCCCTTATTTCAGGAACAATAGATTCTCTTCCCTACTTTCCCTTTACTCGATCAGATGCCGTTTTTCCGCAATCGCCATCGGATGAGGAAGCTATGGCGATGATCAGGGCCCATGATAGAGACCGTACTAGTCTACTGTTATGGGGAGTTTGGTATGGTCACATCATTCGGGGCCGCCGCAGCTTTACTTATGAGGTGTCAACAGAGTCTCTCCGTCCAATATTGCTGATGGAGTGCCCGCAGACCGCTTATGCGGTAGAGGCGTCTAATTGGACTCCTACAGGCCGGCTTGAGCCGTCAACAACCGGGATACCCAACCAGCCCTTTCCAGCTATAGATATCTTGGGGTGCCGCATCTGTCAAGGTGAAGCCTAACCCTGGGGACAAGTTTATAAGGTAGGGTTTACCCCTCGCCACCCAGTAGGCTATCTTCCCTGGGCTCGATATGTTCTTTCCGCCCACCGTGCACGGTTGCAGAAGGTTGGGCTATATTAAGCGGCGTACGCGTCTCTTTTTCATTACCAGGTCCCTTACGTCTGGTGGGTTAAAGCTTTTTTGAATCAATGGAATCTTCCCACCAACATCTTCTTGATAGGGGATCGCGAAGTCTCTGTTTAACTGGAAGAGTTTCGCGAGATCTCTGGACTGCCAATCACGGAAGAGCATTATGAAGAGTTTCTGCCTCCCAACGAGTACGTGTTCGCGACCATGCCGGCTATGATTGACGGCCTGACGACAGAAACTGCCGTCCGCCATAAGTACCCCATTCTAATCAAGGCTCTGGGTTTTTTTGAGAAGCTGTTCGCGAAGTCAAAGGGGCATGGCATCACCTTTGAGAGCTTCATCGCCTGCTTCATCCGTGAAGACACTTTATCTAAAAGGCTCCAAAGTTTGCGAACATTGATGACCCTTTTGGGTTTGGGCTGAATAAACTGCCGGCTAAAGAGGAAGACGTGCCGCAGTTTTATATTCCGATCTTATCGGTCGTGTCCTTCGATGCGATTGCGGCCCCTGGTATGGACAAAGATACCTTCTTTGTTGGCTTCATTAGCTTTTGGCTCAGTTGGTTCGCCATTCCGACGCATCAACGCTTCATGAGAGCTTCTGTCTTCTACCCCGCTCATCGTGTAGCTGAAGGGGCATGATTGGCCGTTGGTATTGCGGGACTGTCGCACCTATACCATGGATTAAGCGTTGCGGCCAATACTTCGACCCCAGGTGCAGATGTCGTGATTTCTCCCTCCACCACTTCACGTCGTGGATCGAGATGCATGTACTGGGAGCATTTGCAGCACATCGGCGGCTAGATTTCTATGACTTCTATACCTTCCCACGGGTTATGAGATCGGTGGATACTTTTGCTTCCGATCCGATTCAGCTGGGGGCCCTCCGCGTATTGCTCAATCCGTATTCAAACGAGGGCGGGATGGTGTTTAGTGACCGAGTCCTTTCTGTTCCTGCGGGGCCCGTTCAACAACTTTTTTATCTATCAAATGGGGGAGCGCCATCTTTAAATCCTAAAGAGATGATGCATCTATACTCGATTAGGCCGGGCTACTTGGTATTTCGTCAGAATAACATGGCTCTTTTTATGCGGTACAATCCGCACCGCTTTGCCCAGCAATTGGGTTATAACCAAGGTGTCCCTTTCGAGGAGTTCTTAGTTGAGCCCACTCCGTCTCTGGAAGTCACTCGTGACGTCATCCATCATTTTATGCAGCTGAACACCGGCTCCCATTTCATGATCCCTAAGTCCGACTACCTTCAAAGGTGTGTGGGGTCTTTACGGGTTGGTATCATCATCGAGTCGGTCCTGTCATTGCCGAGGAGAAGCGGGTACTCTTCAAATGTAGAGCTTCAGTTCCGACCCAAGCCACTGGCGTTCCGTTGCGGCCGCGAACAGTAGTCCGCCCTCCATTGAGGGATAGCGGTGTGGTACTTATCCCCAATGCCGCAGAAACAGAATCGACTCCTCGCACTGCTAGTATGCCAGTGCGCACTAGAGCCCAAGCAAAGGCTTCTACTGAAGCGCCAGCGGTAGTGTCATCAGTGGCGGCATCATCAATGGCAATGTCACCAGCGGTGGTATCGCTAAAAGGGGATATCGGAAGCGAGGTCGGCCAACGTCTTGCCAAAGAGCAGAGGGGACGGAAGCGTCCTTCTGCTAGCGCTAGCATGAGTTCTAAGAGGAGGAATAGATCAGTCAACGGCTTAGTCGACACCTTGTTTGAGTCCGAGCCATTCATTTAAGATGAACCGATAGCTACGAAGGAAATGGACGCCGATCTCATTTATCCTGGCTCATCCCCCGAGGAAGCCGCGCAATTGGCTGAGGCTTTGAGGCGCTCATAAGATGAGACCGAGAATGTGTGCATCCCGAAAAATACCTACCCACCGGTTATCTTCTATGACGTTGTTCCATCATTACGGCGGGTATATATGGGTCCTTTTCTAATGGAAGAAGAACGGGTCCTCAAACAGCCTATAACGTTCGCCTCCAAAGACGAGCTTGCATTAAAGACAGGCATTCATTCATCTGCACTTGAACTCCGGCGAGCGCACTTAGCAAGAAAGGAAAAACGTCTTGAGAAAGCCATACTTCAAGCTCCTTGGCGCATTAGTATGCGTCTTTCTTATGTCCTTCTTTTAGCGATCAGTCTGTATTATTTTTATGTTTTCTCATTTTTGCGAAAACTTTGCAGGGACTTCGGCGGCGAAAGAGGATTTGAGTTCAGATCGGGTCATAACTGTGGACTCTACAAACGTCTCTCGTGACGCACCGGCAGGTGTAGAGGAGATCATTACAGCCGCTATTCCTGCCGTGGAGCCTCCGGTGGTAGCTTCTGTTCCTTCGGTATCTATTCCTCCAGCAGAGGTGACCCTACCGGTTACGGACCCTATGGACATTTCTAGTGATGCACCAAAGGGTGTAGAAGAGATTTTCGAAGCCGTTAGTCCTATCTTGGAGCTCCCAGTGGTGACTTCCGTCCCTTTAGCATCTGTACTTTCCGCAGAGGTGAGCTTACCAGCCGTAGATTTAGTGGGTCTCTCTGGTGGCGTCCTGGAAATTGCAGAAAGGATCGCTGAGACTATTGTTGCCTCCTTAGAGCCTGAAGTGGCGGCTGTTGTTTCTGAATTGGAGGTCGCCATGCCGGCAAATGTCTCTAGTGCTGTACCTAAATGAGTGGAGGAGGTTGCCGAAGCTGCTATCCCTCCAGTTCAAGGCGGACGGAGCATCGAAGGTAATCCCTTACATTTCGCTTTAATGATCTCTCCGTTATTTGAACTCTTCTTCCTTCAGAATTGTGGGAACTTGTGGCTTCTATCGTGGACCTATCTCCCAGGAAGACCTTTCAGCGTCTACTTGATATGGATGCCCCACAGGCGATACCCCCGCAAAGCATAGTCCTTTCTTCCGGACAAGGTCGAAGTTCTTTGACCCCTTTGTTTTATTATTATTATTTTTATAACGATGCTTAATGTGCCCTCTGCAGTTCTGGAAGCGGATGACGAAGTTGAGATTCTCGACTGGCCTGGGGATCTTTCAAACCCCCCTTGCATGACTATGGGTAAGTAAGGTTTACTACTTGGCATTATTTCATCTATTCCGTGTTTGCAAGTCTTGCTGACTGTTCATAAATCTTGATAGCTTTGCCGGCCCTGACCCCGTTAGAGTCTCGAATCACTATGCCACCAGGCCCTATGCCCGACGTGCGTCTGAGAGGATGGCGAAACAAAACATTCACTCCTTGTCGGCTCTCATTGAAGATCTCCGCGCTGGTACTCCTGTCACGGTCGAAGAATTTTCCACCGAAGCCAACACTTCCTTGCTTTTTCTTGCCATCTATCATGATGAAAGATTGGTGCATGTTTGGGTTGAGTATTGTCGCCGAGTGGAGGCTTGTCTACACAGGCTTGAGTGCATATGCCTTCCCTCCAACATTTTAACTGTAAAAGCGAGCCTACGGGGATGGATCGAACGGTGCGTAGCCAATCTGCAGTCGTGCGAGAAGCGGCTCGACCGGAAGTTTTCGAAGAGAGAGTTAGCATCGAATACTTTGGAGGAACTTCAGGCTCAGCTTACGGCCAAGAACACTCGCATATACGAAATTTGGCGGGTGCTTCAGGAAGCTATTACAGAGGTGGTGGCTTTTGACAAAGCCGTTATCTTTACCTGCGAGACGGTTGAAGCCCATAAATTCGCCGAAAAGGAGCTTAAGAGTCAGTTTGCTTCATATCAGAATTAGTAGACTCAGGCGGGGGCCCGTCTTGCAGCAATGACGGAGCTTGAAGTCGAGGTTCAGCGGAAGACTGACGAACTCACTAACCTACTGCACCGTCCACCGGCTTAAGCATTTTTTTTGTCGTTGAATACTCTTCTTCTCTCTTTTTTTACTCACTCCTGAATGAGAGTATCTTGTATTCATTTTGATTCTTTTATGAAATGTATCTTGTATTCATTTGAATTCATGAATAAAAGAAATATTTTATTTCATATTGGCATGTAACTCTGGCGAATGTGGCCCGTAGATGGTCCATCTTGACCTCCTTGTAGAGTAGCGATGGCTTAGGAAACAAGTTTAGATCTGTCGCCTAAGACTTTTCAAATTTATGAGCCGTGAGGGTCTCATAAAGACTTTTCTCCCTACGATTTGAGAGGATCCCGTAGGTGTATTTTCTCCTTAGGAATCGTGAGGATTCCTAAGTGTGTTTTCTCTTGAGAGTCGTAAGGATCTCACAAGAGAATTTTCCCCCTTACAAGTCGAGAGGACCCGTAAGTGGTTTTTCCTCTCTTTGTCGATATTCGACTTTGGAGAGTGTGGTCATGGATAGTATACAATATTCCATCTTGGACCTACTTGCAGAGCCCCAGTGCTTAGGAAACAGGTTGATATCCCCGTTGCCTAAGGCTTTTCATCTTTATGAAGATTTCGTGAAGATGTTTTTCCCTGCGAGTCGAGATGGAATGAGAAGTTCTCACAGGAACATTGTTTTCCCTACGAGTCGAGATGAATCGAGAAGTTCTCGCAAGAATGTCCTAACATCACAGTTAACCTCTGTTGATAGAAGTTCGTTAGGGTCTGTGGTACTAGGGTTTTTTTCCGTCGTACCATCGCGTTGGCTGATGTATTCTCCGATATGCAATCTTGCTATTCGAGTAGCCCCGCGACTGTCGTGTCTCTGATCCCTTCGGGGGCTGGACAAGACATCTTCAAGTAATCTTTCAGGTCATATTACCGTCGAAAGAGCAAGCGTTAGGGATTTTCCATGCCGCTTTTTACTTGAGGTTAGGCTCAATTTGGGGAGCCCTGATGAGTCATAACCACTCCGCGTTGGTGTGGGATGATCTCCGATAGTCTTTCAGTTTTATTTGAATTGCCGTCAAGACCATCAAGCTAGGGATCTTCCTTTGCTTCATTTGTTGACATTATGTCTGCTATATTGCGACGAATGTCAATGTTGTCTCTAGGTTGTATGCGAACCGCCGAGGCTTGGAACTAGGGACTTTGCCATGGCTCCATTTTGTTGGCGTTGCGTCTGCATCCTGCTGGAGTGAGGAGGAACGCCGTTGTTGATCTCTATGCTGTCTGTGAACCGTCGAGATTTGGAACTAGGGACTTTGCCATGGCTCCATTGTTTCGACCCTGGGGTCGGTTGTTGACGTTGCGTCTGCATCTTGTTGGAGTGGAGAAAGAACGCCGTTGTTGATCTCTGGGCTGTCTGTGAACCGTCGAGATTTGGAACTAGGGACTTTGCCATGACTCTGAGGTAGTCTCTAGGTTGCTGGTGAACCGCCAAGATTTGGAACTAGGGACTTTGCCATGGCTCTATTGTTTTGACCCTGGGGTCGATTGTTGACGTTGCATCTGCATCCTGCTGGAGTGAGAAGGAATGCCGTTGTGGATCTCTAGGCTGTAGATGCTGCCGTCGAGACCTGCCTCTCCTTCTGATGTTGCTTGGTGGGAAAATATGGTTCCCTTTTCGTTTGTGCCCATGGATTGTATACAGGGGTCGATGTGGACTCACCTGCAGGGAAGAAGTTTCATTTTTTTGTTTCCGCGATACTCTATCATTTCAGCTTTTTATATCGCGAAAGTCACGATTGCCCAATCATTTCGACCATTTTTATCGCGGTACCCAATCGTTTCAGCTATTTTTTCTTTTTACTCACTGTTTTTTATTGCGAGTTGCCCAAACATTTCGGCTGTTTTTATATGCATATATTTTGCTCGCTGATTTTTGTTGCGAGTATGGAACTCGAGATCTGATACCAATCTTAGCATCAGCATCACTGCGATTGGAATATTGGCAGGAGCGAATCATCATTTTCCTTGAAAGGACTTCGAATTTGATACCGATTTAGGGATCAGCATCGCTACAAACAGGATATTGCCAGGAGAGAATAATCATTTGCCTTTGTCGATTTGAACAAAGGTGTCTTAGCAAACAGGGTTAGGATCCTAGTGACTAAGACTTTTTGACTTTACGAGCTATAAGGGTCTCATAAAGGTATTTCTCCCCACAAGTCGTGAGGATCTCGTAAGTGTATTCTCTCCTTAGGAATCGTGGGGATCCCCAAGTGTGTGTTTTCTTATAAGTCGTAAGGATCTCATAAGAATATTTTCTCCTTGCAAGTCGAGAGGACCTAAAAGTGTTGTTCACCATATGAGGACATTTATCGTCATTAGTGGAACTTGGTGAGGGAACGTCTATTTGTACCCGTGGATTGTATACAAAGGCCGATGTTGGACCGCCTGTAGGGCAACTTGGAGGATATGACGGCTTAAGAACAGGTTCAGGTCCCTGTAGCTTAAGGCTTTTGAATATTATAAGCCGTGAGTGTCTCATAAGGGTAATTCTCCTTACGAGTCGTGAGGATCCCGTAAGTGTAATTTCTCCTTAGGAATCATGAGGATTCCTAAGTGTGTTGCTGCTTTTGTGAGTCGTAAGGATCTCACGCAGGTATTTTCTCCTCACAAGGTCAAGAGGACCTTGCAAGTGCACATGAATTTTTTTACGAGTATGCGCCTTATTCAAGTTTTCACAAACTCGCCGGATGTCCTGCTGTTTTTACTCACGGTGCCCTTTCGGGTTTTCATCCGAGCCTATTTCGCTTGTGGACGCATAATTTTTTTTGGCACTTAGGGGAGACTTCGCCATCGGGCACTTGAATTCCACTATCGCCGTGTTTGAGGCGACACATTTAGTTTAAGGACCTTACGGTCCATTATTAGTTTAGGGACATCTCGGTCCATGGTAGTTTAAGGACGTTACGGTCTGTAGCTAGCTTAGGGGTGAAGTTTTTCCGGATACTACTTATAGAGTTTTGACTCAGGAAGACAGCGAGCGGACACGAACGTCGTCATCTATCATTAACCTGAGCCGTAACTTATCAAGCGTAGTACTTCTTAAGGAACCGGCCGTTTATTGGCCGGAATGGTCTTTCTCCATGCATATCCATGAGCATATAGGCCCCACCTTGGTAGACCTTGTCTATGATATACAGACACTCGTAGTTTGGCTCGAATTTCCCCCGTTTGGCACGATTGGGGATCATAGGTCTTTTTACGACTAACACGAGCTTGTCTTGGCGGAATGTTCTCGGCCTAGTCAGTCTTTCGTATGAGCGCGTCATCCTTACTTTGTAAGCTTCCAGGTTTTGCTGCGCCATGAGACGAGTTTCATCGAGGGCATCGAGCTCCTCAAGCTGAAGATGGGCATTTTCTTCATCCGTCAGCTCATATCGAACTGCTACTCGTAGAGAGGGTAACTCTATCTCCAAGGGAAGTACCGCTTCCGTGCCGAATACCAACGCGAATGGCGCTGTATTTTTGGCTGTTTTGAACGTAGTTCGATAAGACCAGAGAGCTTCATGTAGTCTCTCGTGCCAGTCCTTTCTATTTTTGGACACCGTTTTCTTTATGATCTTCGTTAAGGTCTTGTTGAAAGCCTCAGCTAGACCGTTAGCTCGGAGATTATAGACCGAGGAGTATCTCCAATCTATTTTATGCTGCTGTGCAAAGCGGTTGATCTTATGGCTTCTGTAGGCCGGTCCATTGTCTGAGATGTTTCGTTGTGGAGTGCCGAACCGGTAGATGACATGTGTCCTGAAGAAATGGAGGATGTTCTCCGTCTTCACTTCCTTTAGCGGTACTGCTTCTTGCTCACTTAGAGAAGTAATTGGTTATTTCCAGTATGAACCGATGTCCCCTGGACGATGCTGGTTCGATGGGCTCGATTATATCGGTTCCCCACATTTCGAACGGTCAACTAGCCAATGTTGGATGAAGTCCCCGTGAATCTGGCATGAGTGACACTGCTTCGCATATTTGAGGCAGTCCTGAATCATCGCGGGCCAATAATAACCCATTCTCTTGATCTTCGGCTTCATCTTTAGCCCGGCTTGATGGGAACGGCAGAGTCCATTGTGAGTTTCTTGGACAACCCTTTTTGCTTCTTCTGGTACCAGGCATCTCAGCCACAGACTGTCGAACGATCTCTTATATAGAGTATCATTGACGAAAGCGAAAGACAGGGCTCGCCTCATGAGCTGATGTCTTGACGACGCGTCTTCGGGTGTTCGATGGGATTTGAAGTAGTCTATGATGACTTCTCTCCAATCCTTATCCTTTTCTTCATCCTCTACTTGGAAAGCCGCTTGTTTGGTCGCTTCCTCTTCTTCAGACGTCTCCGGAGATATCTCTGCCGGTGCGAGAATCCGACGGCTTTGCACAATGATCCTTATGTAATCGAGGTTTTTGTTGGCCAGTTCCTTAGAGAGTTTGGCTAACGCATCCGCCTTGCTATTTTCTGCACGCGGTATGCTTTCCAGGATGTAGGAGGGGATTTGAGTCAGCAATTGCAACACTCTCTCGCCGTATTTTACCAACTCAGGTTTAAACGTTTGATAGTCGCCATTTACTTGGCTAACGACCAGCTGAGAGTCTCCATATATGAGGAGGTTTTCGATCCCCATGTTGACAGCGATCTCAAGACCTGCTATAAAAGCTTCATATTCCGCTTCGTTGTTTGTCCTCGGCACTGTTAAGGAAAGGGCGAAATGCATTATCCCTCCTCGTGAAGTCACAAAGATAAGGCCTACCCCAGATTTGATTATGGGGGTGCTCTGCTTTCGCTTCTTCATGGAAGATGCCCCATCAAAGTAAAGTTCCCATCGGGCATTATTTCCTTCCTTCTCCCTGTCGATTGTGTCGAACGCATGTTCATCCGGCAACTCGCAATTTAGGAGGGAGTCGGTAGGTATCGGATGCTCAACGAGGAAATCAGCGATGGCCTGGCCTTTCACTGTCCTGAGGGGTCGATAGATTATCGAGAATTCCATCAAGAGGAGGGCCCATTTGGCAAGCCTTCCTGTTAGTATGGCTCTTGACATCAAATATTTGAGAGGATCCACCATTGATATGAGATGGACCTCATGTGCCAAGGCATAATGCCGAAGCTTCGTTATCGCGAAGAACAGTGCTAGGCAATGCTTTTCAATGGGGGAGTAGTTGTTTTCTTCCCCTAGGAGAACTCGACTCAAATAGTAGAGAGCTCTCTCCTTTCCCTGATCATTCTCCTATTCCCGTAGCACGCCAAAAGGACCTTCGAGGGCTGTCGTGTACAGGATGATGGGCTTTCCCTTGACCGAAGCGGTCAGTACTGGAGGGTTCTGCAGATATTGCTTGATTTTGTCCAGCGCATTTTGGCATTTACGATCCCAGACGAACGAGGTCCTCTTCTTCATTAGATGGCTGCAGTGGCGACATTTTCCGGAGAGGTTGGCTATGAACCGTCGGATATATGCGAGCTTTCCTTGGAGAGACCGCAGTTTCTTGAGAGTCCTTGGCGAGGGCATTTCCATAATCGCCTTGATCTTTGATGGGTCTATTTTGATGCCTCGGTGTCGTACGATGAGTCCTAGGAATTTGCCTAAGGAGACTCCAAACGCACGTTTCAGAGGGTTCATCTTCAGATTATGTTTCCGAAGATGCTGGAACACTATTTTCAAATACTCCTAGTGCTCCTCGTACGATTTGATTTTTACCACGAGGTCGTCAATATAGCATTCAACAATCTCGTGTATGAGGTCATCGAAGATCTTCGTCATGGCCCTCTGGTAGGTAGCGCCAGCGTTCTTCAAGCCGAAGGGCATCACTTTATAGCAGAATATGCCCAGCGGGGTACGGAAGGCAGTATGCTTTTGGTCTTCAGAATGCATTTTATTTGATTGTAGCCTGAAGACCCATCCATGAAAGAGAAGACCTCATGAGTGGACGTGTTATCGATCATCAGTTCGGTAACCGGTACTGGGAAGTCATCTTTCGGGCAAGCTTTATTGAGATCTCGGAAGTCCACGCAAATGTGTACTGTCATATTTTTCTTTATCACTGGGACAATGTTGGCGATCCAGTCAGGATATTGAACTTCTTGGATGAAGCCAGAGTCGATTAGTTTCTTGACTTCGGTATTGATGCTCATCTCGAGTTCGAGCCGTATTCTTCTTGGTGCTTTCTTGACTGGCTTAACGTCCGGCGGTATCGCCAGTTTATGCATAGTTATTTCTGGATCTAGTCCCGGCATCTCGGAATAATTCCATGCGAAACAGTCTTTATACTGTATAAGCACGTCTTTTAGTGTAGCCACCTGCTCTTTAGACAACAGCTCACTGACGAACGTGGGCCTCAGATCGTTTGTCGTCCCCAAGTCGATTTTCTTCAGATTGTCTGATGTGGTGTGTATCCCATCTTCTATCTCTTTCGGCACCGGTGGAAATTCTGAGATCACCTCATCATCATCTTCATTTGCGAAGCACTGGGAGGGGTCGTCCACATTCTCATGCTCTCCCTCCTTTAAGAATGTTATCATGGGGGCAGGTACGAGCTCATTTCCAAGCTCGATGTTGATCTGGACTTTCCCTCGCAGTGTAGGTTGCTCTTGGCTCATGCTTTCATGGCGGGCTACCCTCCAACTGCCAGATAGAACGAACCTGCCTTGCTGATACTGGTTTTCGACCCAATCTTTGAAGGTGAAGCAATCTTCAAGAGGATGTCCTATTGCTCGGTAGTAGGCGCAATAAGCCGGATGATGGATCTCGTTTATTTGCTCAGGATGCCGAGACTCCGGGAGTGTCATCATTTGATGCTTCATGACAAGGTTGAATATTTTCCTTGTCTTGTCTTGAGGAAAAGAGTATTCCCGACCCATTTTTTTTCATAAAAGACGGATTCCAGCTGACTTTTTCTCGATCGCGTGGTTTCTTGGATCAGCTTTGCTGTCTTCGAACGCCATTCCCGTTCTTGATCTTGTTGTTGCTTCCGCGTCGTACTTTTTCTTTGCCATTCGTCGTCTTCTCTTTCCGTGGACTGCTGAATGAGACGTTGCGTCCTGGTTTTCTCGTAAATGGCCATTTCGCGGCTGTGGTCATCCCAAACCTTTTGACCCGCTTCCCTTATTTTCTTATCAATTTGTTCTTCGAATGACGGGCTTGGCATTTTTACGGCAGAATCCCACTTTGGTTCGATATCGGTGCTATATGGAAATACATTCCCTTCTCCACCGGAATCATTTATAACATGGCAGCCATGAAATCTCTCCCGTTTCTTGGACCGAAC
This sequence comes from Agapanthus africanus, assembly GCA_030015575.1. NCBI lineage: Eukaryota > Viridiplantae > Streptophyta > Magnoliopsida > Asparagales > Amaryllidaceae > Agapanthus > Agapanthus africanus. The sequence goes on along the minus strand of JASDDO010000010.1, from coordinate 393,895,744 downwards.
GTATCCAAGCCCCGTCGTCTCTATCCTCCCGTTGGGCATTTTTCGCTGAGTCCCGGGAATGTCCCAAATCTTGTTGTAAAACTGGACTTTTCGAGCTGTTTGTTTGAAGGGTACGCTTTGGCATCTTAACAGCCTTTTCAATCCCTCTGCGTAATTTCTGGGCAGACGGATTGGTTAGAGCCTATCGAGCACAAAATAAGCACCATGCCAGACTTCTTTTTCCACCTTAGTCTCCGTAGATTGGTAGAAGAGGATCGCATTTTCATCTTTTTGTCTTGGAGGAACGTAGAAGGTCTGTAGCTCTTTCATGCCGTATGTATCAAGCGCATCAAGTTCTCTGTAATGGTGCTGCGGAACCATGGTGATTTGCAAGCTCTGATCAGCTCCAATGAAGGTTTGTATTAATGGACGAACGGAGAATACTGTGTTGAATCCGTCTTCAGAGTCGCTGCTAAAGACCAAAATAAGAGTAGATGGTCCTGGCCTGCTACTTTGGGGTTGCCCCGATAAGACTATCTCTTCATCCTCCTCGGTATCGCTCCCAAAGATTGGGATGGTGGCGATGGCTTTTTGTTTATTCTCCAGTTTACGATATCTTTCCGTGTCTTCGAAGTCTGGTAAGAAGTACTTGGCGTATTCATATTTGCGGACTTCATTTACGGAGAATGGGTTTAGCTCCCCTGTAACTGTATACTCGATGCCGTCTTTGAAGTACTTCATACACTGATGTTGTGTAGAAGGGATGATGTTTTACTTGTGTAACCAAGGTTGGCCGATCAGAGCGTTATAGAAAGTCTTGGCATTGGTGACATGAAACTTGATGTCAGCGACGAGCATCCCGAAGCGTAATGTCAGTATTATAGACCAAAGCGTCCATGATGACTGTGAGTCGAACCCAGAGATAGTAATTTTGTCCCGAGCTAGGTGTTGAACGTTCATGCAAATTCCTTCAACACTCTTACATTAAGAAGGTTGACGGATGACCCGTTATCAACCAGGATCTTCCCTATCTTGTCGTGGCAGTACCCAGTGACATACAGAGGACGGTTGTGCTTGCACATTCCGAGGAGGAGATCTTCATCTCCGAATGTGATGTCAGCTGTGTGAACTTCTTCCAGCTCGTCCTTCATCTTTTCTTCTGCAAGGAAGGATTAAAACTGATCGGGCTATTACAGTGCCTTGATTAGAGAATCTCGTGCTTCTTTGGACAGGAGGAGAGCATCCAATATGCTCAGTTGCGAGGGTATCTTCCTTAGGTGTGCCAGGACATTATAATCCACTTTGTTCTTCTTAGGTGGGTCCTTGGCTGTGAGCTCTTCGATGACTCTATCATCAAGGGCAATTTCCTCAGAGACATTTTCCTTCCCGTTGTCTCTCTTACCCGAACCTTTGTTTAAGGGTCCGAGATTCTTTTCAGGAAACGTACGATTACGCAGTTGAATGTTCTCACAGTTCTTCACCACTTCTTCTTTTCCAGAGGTGGATTCCTTAAAGAGGAGGCCGAGGGCTATTTCTTCGTCAGAATCGCTTCCAAAGGTAAGAATTTGAGATTTCCCTTTTGTCGAAATGGCATCAACCGTATGACAGTTACCGGCTGTTCCTTTACGCTCATTTGTCATGTTTCTCTGTTCCCGACGGGCTTTGCGCTTCATTCGCTTGAAGTGTAGTCGGTGGGCAACGTATCCCTGCCACCACTTCTTGAAGGCTTTGCACTCTTCTGTAGGGTGTACGACCCTCCGATGGTATAAGCAATATTTTGGATGTACATCCTCTTTGTCAAGGCACGTACTCCCGGGAGTATTTTCTTCGAAAGGTGGCAGCTTCATTCCTTTTGATAGGGCTTTGGCGAACCATGTCCCCGTCTTAAACTTTCTTTTGTCTGCTGCGGGTGTGCTTCGATCCAGTTGGAGTACTTTTTGACTTTTCCTTGCCGCAGCTTCTTCATTCTGATGCCGACGCTTGGCCTTTTCGTATATGGCCGTTTCACGCTCTTGGTCAGCTTTGCTCTTTTGAAGGGCTTCGTTCAGCAGTTTATCGATCAGGTCGTTTGACGGTTTCAGGGATTTTGACGCTGGTCCTGCCTCCAGTTCCTCTGCGTTTCTTTCCGATGCCGAGGGAGCTTTGTTCCCTGATTAAAAATCAGGAATTACCTCAATGAGGTATCACGTGCTCACACGTGACTGATGGTCACGTGTTGACACGTGATAGTTAAAGCAGAAGCATGAATAAGCGGCTGAGAAAATGACCGAATTGGGGGTCACGTGCTCCCACGTGACCAAGGGTCACGTGCCAGCACGTGACAGGCTTTGAAAGCCTTATAGTTTAATAGAATTAAATTCTAACTTCTCTAAATCTTTCCAAACGAAAAATGATTACGTGGGAACCGTTGGATTAAAAATCCAAGGGTGATAAAAATCACCAATTTACGGAAAAATCTTAGACAAGGAAAGATTTCCCTAAATCTCACCAAAAATAACAAACAGAATATCTTTTGGATTTAAAATCAAACGGTGAATAAAATTCACTGAGTGATCTAAAGGATCATATTGATTATGAAAACAAACAAAATCTTCCAATGAGAGATTTACTAAACAAATTGATTCTTTTCCTCCTCCTATAAATAGGAGCCAAGAAGAGAAGAGATATGATCTGGATTTTCTGAAGAAAAAACAATAACAGAGAGAAAAGAGAGGAGAATTCAATTCTCAAGAAAGAAACCCTAGGTGAGAAAAGGGAAAAAGATCAAACTTCAAAAAGAGAATTTAATTCTCAAAATCTAAGCGTTTAACTCTTCTGAAAAAAAAGAACTTAGTTCTTTCTCTGGTTGAAGATCTGCAGAAGCAAATCTTCCCATAGGTTGAGAATTTAATTCTCATCGGGTTGAGATTTTGCCATGCAGATCCAAGAGTTAGGGAGAGAATTGAGTTCATAGAATTTAATTCTCCTAAAATTACAGGAATTTAATTCCTCCAAGATATGAAGCTAGGGTTTAACCCTATATGAGAATTTAATTCTCTCAAAACATACAGGAATTCAATTCCTTCATGATTAAACTAGGGTTTAACCCTATATGAGAACTTAATTCTCCCAATTTATAGGAATTTAATTTCTTAAAGATGGACAGAACTAGGGTTTAACCCCAATTAAGAATTTAATTCTCCCAAATTTACAGGAATTTAATTCCTCTTAAAATGAAATTAGGGTTTCACCCTATACAAGAATTTAATTCTTTTACATATATGGGAATTTAATTCCTCTAAAAGGAAATTAGGGTTTAACCCTACATAAGAATTTAATTCTTTCATAATAGGAATTTAATTCCTCCAAAATCATAATTAGGGTTTAACCCTACATAAGAATTTAATTCTTAAAGATAAAGAGAATTAAAAGATCTTCATACATGCAAAGAACTGAGGCCGCGTGTCTCCACGTGACCCCTGAAAAGATCCTCAAAAATGAGAAGGAAAAAGCTCTGAGGCAACACTTCACGTGTTCCCACGTGACCTCCAAAACACAGAAAGAAAAAGCAAAGGAAATCTAAGCTTTGGGCGCTCTCACGTGTTACCACGTGACCCCTTAGCAAATGCTTTAGTGATTAGCGGACAGATGTCCATCACGTGCCAACACGTGATGCTCAAAATAAAAGTAAAAAGTGTTTTAACACTTATTTGCAATGCAAAGTAAAGGGGATCTGGTCCCACCTTTGGGTGCCCTTACATGGCCCCACGTGACCCATTCCTATTCAGTGTTTAACACTAATTTAAAGGATTCATTTCCGGAGTTTAACACTGTTGTTCTCTAGGTTTTAACACTATTTTTAGCTAAATTGGCTAATTTTTCCAGAGGCAAAAGCCTCCCCTTCAACTGAATCTCAGGATTGAGTAAAACTCAGAGCTATAATGTTTAATGCTTAGTCAAAGACAAAAATGATATCGGAGCCCTTAAACTCTTGTTTAGCATTGCTAAGTGATGAAGGGTTGAACCCAGACAAATGTCTAATGGTCCAATAAAGGGCCAACACTTCAAACTTAATTGGACTTAGCCCAAGTTGGCCATAAGTCCTCAATTCAAACTTAACTGAGCCAATGTGCTCATAATACAATTAATTGATCTTAGTTCCAAATTGGACTACATGTCATTTAATCTACCTCCGTTCAAGGGTACATCTCTTCACTCCTTTGATATTTGTCGTTGTAATTTCTCAACGTCTTCAAAGAGATGACGGGTCCCGACAACCACACATTTCATAGACTATGATGTCTCTAAACTATGGACTGTGGGGTCCTTAAACTCATGGACTATGATGTCCTTAACCTCGACCGTGATGTCTTTAAACTAACATTGGACTGTGGGGTTTTTAAACCCATGGACTATGATGTCCTTAACCTCGACCGTAATGTCTTTAAACTAATATTGGACCGTGGGGTCCTTAAACTCACGGACTATGATGTCCTTAATCTCGACCGCGATTTCTTTAAAATAATAATGGACCGAGACATCCTTAAACTAACGATGGACCGCAATGTCCTTAAACTAATCGACCGCAATGTTCCTAAACTAAACAATAGAGTCCAAATGCTCTCTTGTCGGATCTAAACGATCCCGTTAAGTTGATCTTAGTCTAAAATAGGACTAACGTATCCTTAACTAACGTTTAAGTTGATCTTAGTCTCAAATGAGGCTAACGTATCCTTAAACCCAACCCCCAAACCCAAATCTAAGAAGATACGGATTTGGACTAGTCCACGCCCTATGGGCGACAACATAAATTAGTCTCCGTATACAATCCACGGGCAACCACAAACAAAACAAACACCCACGACACGAAGTGACCATCTGGAGAAGGAGAAAGTTGTTACCGCGATGCGGTAGCGTAATTAACTGCAGGGGCTTGCACCTGCAGGTAAGAGCGTTTCCACAATCAAAAACCCCTAGAACAAGGGGGAATCTAACGAAGTCTGCTACATCGGTCGCATCCGTTTAAACCTTCGATACATGGTGTCATAAATCAACTTGGCATCTTCGGAGAGGTGGACGGATAGCACAAATTAGCATCTGCCCCGAAATTCAGGCAAGACGAATATACGCGGTCACGTCTCCGTGTTACGACGGGGAACAGATTCTGGCACGCCCAGTAGGACATTTGTAAGTTGATGTGCAACACCCCACGAGTTGCGGGGAGGCGGAAATTTGAAAAACAATCATGTTTATAAAGCGAACATCAACTAACCGAAGATCGTTTCTAAACAATACTTAACAATAAGCATAGAGTTCTAAGCTACTTTGTTAAAAGATTATACCAAACGATTCTAGTCTTTCGTCTTTACGATCTCTATGGCCTCCTTGGATCTCCATGTCCTCCTCGGCTTCCTTTCCGTGATAGACGATCCACCCGAGAACCCTGATCCAAGCTATAACCTCTAAACTTGAGGTTACTTAGTTTCTTTAGTTGCTAATAAAGGAACTAAGATGATGTAGAGATTGGTTATGGAGTGTTTAGTCTTTCCTAATCCTTGTTCTCAACTCATGAGTGGTAGGATTAGGGTTTGGTGAAGGAGAGAGAGCTTGAGGAGAGAGAAGGTGGAGATGATAATGATAATAAAAATCCTTCTCACTTGAATATATGATACATAATGAATTATCAAATAATATCAATTAAATGATTATTCACCATGCTTCATTTAATCAAGGAGAATGATTCATCATGTGAGTCATTAGATCATTAATGATGCATTAATGATGCATTTAATGATATGATGAATCATATGAATGAGTCACAAAACAATTAATGAAAAAGCCACCTCAACCCCTCATGTCACATCCTTCTAGAAGCTTCTCGGAAAATTACGAGAACGCCCCTCGCATCCGTGAAAACACGGAAAAACTTTAGACTGTATAAATCTAATAACCTGATACTAGAATCTGGCTTAAACCAAAACCGGCTAGTAAAAACTGTCCGAATGTCGTACGTGCGTTTAAACACGTATGCATCCGAACCTTTGTCGTAAAACCATACGACCTCTATATCTTTTCGCCTGGGTTTGGGAAATCTCTGTGTGGGACTCTAAAGACTCGACTACTACGCTGGCAGTGGGTTTAACCACAGACCGCAAGCGGCACTAGCTGTACGTAACGGTCCCCAGGTAGTTGTCGATAAGAAAACCGATGAGGTAACCCATCCGAAATCCTACTGAGCCTGTCCGTGACAATATCCGCTCAGTTCGGTCTGTTCGTCTAAGAGTATCGTATGTATTGTCTAGAGAGGTGGTGGACGTCAGACCCCTAATAACCGTACAAGTCATGTCGGTATGGCTCTATCACCATCCGAGAATCTACTGATCAATCTATCAGTAATTCTCAATCAGCCCTGGCCAGGGACTTATGGTAATGACCAACCGATCACCGTGCGATCTCAACTCCCCATACCGGGAGAGACGAATCCCTAACAGTCACTCACTGCCTCCATGTGGCTCGGGACTGTGCCCAACTAAAACCTGTTTGCACTACTCTTTTGAATCGTGGTAGGGTAATAATCAAAGCACAGTGGGAACTCACACGAGACAAATGATGACCTTAAGTCAACGGACTATCTGCACACATGTCACCTGAGAACTGCTATCTGGCGTTAGGTATAATACCATCCAGTCAGTTCTCGGCGAGTCCTGTCCGGTGTACTCACACCCAGTGAGCATCTGTATACAATCTTAGGTGCACTCCACCAATGGCTGCGGGACCAGTCCATCGCCCCTCCTCAGGGTCTAGATATGTATACACTAGTCTACTCCGGAGTATCTATACCCAATCTCTATACTCCTGCGACCAGGGACATCTAAGGGTGTGCCTATTGACTATCCAGCTCCCACAAGTATGACTGCCATCACAACGCCGGTAGTCAGGCAAACACCCTATGGGCTTTATCAACATATATATATAAATACCAAGTAAAATATATCATACGTTAAGACAAAGACAAACCAAATAGCGTACTATCATATCAAGCAAGACTGTCATGTACATACATATCCCAAGCATCCTATACAATGTAGGCCTCTAGGGCATATATATCCAACAATCTCCCACTTGCACTAAGGTCTATAATTGGTGCAATGAGTACCCACTGTCTCTACCAGATCCAGTTGCTGGCGTACCGCATGCCCAACATCTCAAACAGCCTCTCGAACTATACTTGAGGGATGGCCTTGGTGAATGGATCTGCCGTGTTGTCTTTTGTGTCCACTCTCCGTATCTCGATCTCCCAACGATCCACGATCTCCCTGATCAGGTGAAACCGCCTTAAGATATGCCTGGATTTCTTATGGGACCTTGGTTCCTTCGCTAAAGCTACAGCGCCATTGTTATCGCAATACAAAGGTATTAGATTGGCAATGGACGGAACCACCTGAAGTTCAGAAATGAACTTCCTCATCCAGACAGCCTCTTTTGCGGCTTCACTAGCAGCTATATACTCAGCCTCCATAGTTGAGTCTGCGACGATATCCTGTTTGGAACTCCTCCAACATACCGCCCCTCCATTGAGGGTAAACACAAAAGACGAAATGGATTTAGAATCATCTTTGTCACTTTGGAAGCCGGAGTCGGTAAAAGCCTCTACCTGGAGGTCTTTATTACCGTAAATTAAGAACATCTCCTTAGTCCTTCTCAGGTACTTGAGAATGTTCTTCACTGCTATCCAATGTTTCTCACCTGGGTCAGACTGATACCTGCTTACCACACTAAGTGCGTAAGCTACATCCGGTCTGGTACATAACATCGCATAAATTATTGATCCTACCGCCGAAGCGTAGGGTATAATGCTCATGCGAGCCCTCTCTTCATCAGTCTTTGGCGACATCTCTTTGGAGAGGGTGATTCCGTGACAAGCGGGCACATTGCCGCGCTTGGAATCTTCCATATTAAATCTCTTTAGTATGGTGTCAATATACCTGGACTGTGAAAGTCCCAACATTCTATTAGATCTATCACGATGGATCTTAATGCCCAGAATGTATGATGCATCTCCCAATTCTTTCATAGAGAATTTCTGTGACAAGAAGAGCTTTACTGATTGTAGAATAGGGATATCATTCCCTATCAGTAGTATGTCGTCGACGTATAAAATGAGGAAGACTACTGATCTTTCTACAATCTTCCTATAAATACATGGTTCATCTACATTTTTGATAAAGTCAAATTCTTTGACTGTCTCATCAAAGCAGATGTTCCAACTCCGCGATGCTTGCTTTAATCCATAAATTGATTTAAGCAACTTGAAGACTCTTCCGCTGCTCCCACTGTCTAAGAAACCTTCTGGTTGATCCATGTAAACACTCTCTTCTAAATGTCCATTTAGAAAAGCTGTTTTTACGTCCATCTGCCAGATTTCATAGTCATGGAAGGCAGCAATCGCAAGCAGGATCCGAATGGATTTAAGCATAGCTACAGGTGAAAAGCTTTCATCATAGTCCAATCCTGGTTTTTGACGAAAACCTTTTGCTACGAGTCTAGCTTTGTAGGTTTCCACTTATCCAAATGCACCAATCTTCTTTTTGAAGATCCATTTGCATCCAACTGGTTTTACTCCAGGAGGAGCAACTTCTAAAGTCCATACTTTATTGGTGTACATGGATTCCATTTCGGATCTCATAGCATCCAGCCATTTCATCGAGTCACTACTCGTGATAGCCTGCTGAAAACTAGTAGGCTCATTATCATCAATGATGCAATCCTCTCGATCCCCATCTAGAAGAAAACCATAGTATCTTTCAGGAGGATGTGAAAGCCTACTAGATCTACGGAGTGGCGTTGGTTCGTCATGTTCTATTGAAATCTGAGGTTCTACTAAGTCCTCGGTAGCAGTTTGAGGTTCTGGAATTTCTTCCAACTCTACCGCGCTCCCACTAATTTCTTTTGCAAGAAATTCGCTTTCTAAGAAGACAATGTGACGAGCGACAAACACCTTTTGTTCTTCAGTGTTGTAGACCATATACCCCCTTGAATGCTTGGGGTATCCTACAAACTTGCATAAAACCGATCGTGCCTCGAGCTTGTCCGGTTTATGCTTTTTAACATATGCCGGACATCCCCATATCTTGATATACTTGAGATATGGTCTCTTCCCGCTCCACATTTCATATGGAGTGGTAGGTACAGACTTAGCTGGAACTCTATTCAATAGGTATGCGTCTGATTCTAGAGCAAATCCCCAAAAGGAAAGTGGTAACTCAGCACTACTCATCATTGAACGCACCATATCTAATAGCGTGCGATTCCTCCTTTCTGATACACCATTATGCTGAGGTGTATAAGGTGGAGTAAGCTGAGAGAGAATTCCATTCTCTTTTAAGCATTCAAGAAAACTGGTACTTAAGTATTCTCCACCTCGATCAGATCGAAGTGTCTTGATGCTTTTACCAGTTTGTTTTTCTACTTCATTTTTATACTCCTTAAACTTCTCAAAAGCCTCGGATTTATGCTTCATTAAGAACACATGTCCATACCTAGAGAAGTTATCAGTAAAAGTGATGAAGTAGGAGTGACCACTTTGTGCATGCGTAGACATCGGACCACATACATCACTGTGTACAAGTCCCAAGAGTTCAGTGGCTCTTTCTCCGTGTCCGGTGAACGGAGATTTGGTCATTTTTCCTTTGATACATGATTGACAAGTTGCATATGATGAATATTCAAACGGATCTAAATATCCATCTTTATGTAACTTAGTCAATCTTGTTTCATTTATATGACCAAGTCTACAATGCCATAGGAAGGCTTGATTTGAATCTGGAGCCTTTCTTTTACGCGTGTTTTGAATATAGAAAATTTGAGGTTGATTAAGTATGTATATGCCGTTTTCCAGTGTGCCATACCCAATCAGTTCTTGATTTAGGTGAATGTTCATAACATTTCTTTCAAGCGCAAAACTATATCCTTCATTCGATAATAAAGATACTGATATAATATTACACAACATACTGGGAATACAAAAACAGCTGTACAACACCAAAATGTGCCCACTAGTCAACCCTAGGTGATATTCCCCTATTGCAATTGCATCTACATGCATTCCATTGCCCATCCGGAGAGTCATATCACCTGTCCCCAGCACTCTACTATTTCTCAGATCCTGCAATGAATTACAGATGTGAGAACCAGAACCGGTATCAAGTACCCATGATGTAGAGTTAACTGAAAGACAATTTTCGATTACAAACACACCTGAAGTTGAAGCAACTACTTGCTTCATGTCCTTGGCTTTGAAGGCCTGACAATCCTTCTTCCAGTGCCCTTGCTTGTGACAATAGAAGCACTCGTTCTTTTCTGTCTTCACCCTTCCTGCCTTGTTCGTTCCCTGCACCTTCTTGACCCCACCTTTCGGTTTGGTGGCTTTCATCTTCTTCTTCCCTTTAGCTTTCGCTTTAGATTTAGAAGAAGATGATTGGCCAACATACAGAACGGGGGTCTTCTCCTTTTTCAAGGAGGTCTCTGCTACCCTCAACATATTGAGGAGCTTTGGAAGATCCGCTTCCATTTCGTGCATGTTGAAGTTCAGCACGAACTGAGAGAAGGTGTAGGGAAGGGACTGAAAAATCAAGTCGATATACAAATCGTTCTCTAGCACACATCCCAGGTTTACGAGTTCCTCAATGAGGCTGATCATTTTGAGGACGTGCTCTCCTACAGGCGATCCTGGAGCTAACCTCATCTGGAAGAGTTTCCTTGAGGTTTCGTACCTCGCGATACGTGAGTGCTCTCCATACAACTCTTTGACATGGAGAAAGATGGATATAATATCCATACTCTCGTGCTGTTTCTGGAGTTCATTGTTTATGGACGCCAGCACGATACACTTAGCCCACTCACAGTCTAGATCCCAGGTTTTGCGAACTTTCCTGTCCACAACTGAGGAATCTGGTCCTGGGATAAGGGGAGGAACAGCGGTGGTAACATATGCTACTTTGTCATAAGTCAGTGCAATATTGACGTTCCTTAGCCAATCTTTATAGTTCTGCCTGGTCAGTATATTTTTTTTCAAGTAATAGTTTTAATCCAGTCATGGTAGCTGCCAGAGAGAGAGAAAATAAAACACTCAGCATATGCTCTTGCAAGTTTAGATTGGTTTATTAATTTATCTAAACATGATGGTTCTCACTGTTTCCTCAAATCCTTCTTCAAAACCTAAAAGAAGAACTAGTCAGGATTTAATCACACGTTACAATACTTGCTTAACCTTTCAGCCAGGCTGGTGTTGGTACTTCGAGGGAGGTTTTCCAACGCTTTCGCAAAGTTTCTTAATTAAATAACCTCTTTTCCCTGGAGGCGTAGCCTCTCTAACACCTTTCTAGTCACCTACTTGGTTTATAGCATTGATTGTTAAGTGAGAATGTTTCCCGAGAGTAATCCTACTCATCAGTGGGATCGGGATCCAACTATCATTGCATGATGCCCTAGATGGAAGCCACTCTAGTCACCACACTCCAGAAGGTATGCTAAATCTCTAAGTTTCCTTTATGTTTGAAACTCCCGATGTGATTTTTACCCCAAGCTCTTATAGACCTTGACGTAGGCCAACAAGTCATAAGACGCAAGTCAAGTTCTACCCGTCGTTGTCCTGATCAATTTAAGTACATCGTACAAGCCCTTGACGTAGGCCAACAAGGTGTACGTCTGTCTTAAACTAATGCATCTATCTATGCAACAAATAGGCATACACACTGCTACCATACACTATGCCTTGACGTAGGCCAACAAGCATAGCATGAATACGATGTGCTGTCTATCTGAAACGACGAAGGGTTACGACTGGTTTTTGGCAAAAAACCGTTAACGTAATGAACTTGATATGATCGAAGGAACAAAGATAGCTTTTATTTAAAAGGAGTGGTTTAAGCTCCGCATTTAAAATTTGCTTTTTCAAGAAAACCGAGTGGTTTTTAGAAATTGTTCCAACAATTCAGTTTAGGTTTTATTTTCATTGCATTAATAATAATGCGCCCCATCATTAACCTATCATTACAGATAACAACGAAAATACAATGTCCTCTTATGCCATCCGCATTCGCCACGGGGTCCGGTCATCACCCGTTAGGTTACTTAACTAACGGCAGAGCGGGGGCTGGGCTAGCACGGGTGTAAAACATAAGTGACGTCTAAATAGCTATCATATATAGATATTGTACATTCGTCAGACGCAATAATAGGCATTCCAGATCATAGATAAACAATATTGGATTTGTAAGCAATCCGCGTTTCTTTTGAGCCTGCATCGAAATACGGATTACACAGTTGTGATGAATAACCATTTACCCCACCCCAGACCCCTACGGGTACGGCAAACTACCCGCCAAGTACCAGAAGTAAAGCGGTCTACCTCAACACTTCAAAATACCCGGTAGTTTGTGTACCCCACCTTGGGTCTATCCTAGGAGCAAAAACAGTAAAAAGAAATAATACAACGGTGGCTACAACCGCAACCTGGATGTGCCCCGCAAAATAATATTACAACTTATTACAATTACGCCGAATGAATTAATACAATAACCCATCTTGTAACCCGGCTAATCACCACAACAGTCCAATACAGTTTATATACACAAACAGTTATATATAACATCACAGATATGTGCAACCCCTGCCAACCGACATACTAGCAGTTAGGGGAGGTTTACGAACACATAAAACATTTCACAGATATAATCAAACAGGCAAACACCGTATAATTTCGATCGATTAAACACTTTTAATTTTGCTCCAATACTTCTCTTTAAATCTGAAACCTGAGCAAAAATTAAAAAATACCAAAAAATACCAAATATCACAGAAGATGCACAGAAGAAAACTGGGCTGAATCGGCCCCAACTCGGCCGCGGATCCGCGGCGGATCAGTGGGATCGGCCGCGGTTCTGCGGCTCTTTGGCCGATTCAGGAGCCTATTTTTCTTTTGTGTTCTAATATTTTCATGTGGGTCATTTTGAAGGTCCCTGAAAAATTTTCGGACCTCATTTTAAAATCGACAGAAACTGTAGGATATCGAGGTTTTTTCCGGTTTGTTTTCCGTTCGAAATTCATACAACTTTGCAAGTGTGTTAATTATTATTTAGTGAGGCTCTGATACCACTGTAAGTTGATGTGCAACACCCCACGAGTTGCGGGGAGGCGGAAATTTGAAAAACAATCATGTTTATAAAGCGAACATCAACTAACCGAAGATCGTTTCTAAACAATACTTAACAATAAGCATAGAGTTCTAAGCTACTATGTTAAAAGATTATACCAAACGATTCCAGTCCTTCGTCTTTACGATCTCTATGGCCTCCTTGGATCTCCACGTCCTCCTCGGCTTCCTTTCCGTGATAGACGATCCACCCGAGAACCCTAATCCAAGCTATAACCTCTAAACTTGAGGTTACTTAGTTTCTTTAATTGCTAATAAAGGAACTAAGATGATGTAGAGATTGGTTATGGAGTGTTTAGTCTTTCCTAATCCTTGTTCTCAACTCATGAGTGGTAGGATTAGGGTTTGGTGAAGGAGAGAGAGCTTGAGGAGAGAGAAGGTGGAGATGATAATGATAATAAAAATCCTTCTCACTTGAATATATGATACATAATGAATTATCAAATAATATCAATTAAATGATTATTTACCATGCTTCATTTAATCAAGGAGAGTGATTTATCATGTGGGTCATTAGATCATTAATGATGCATTAATGATGCATTTAATGATATGATGAATCATATGAATGAGTCACAAAACAATTAATGAAAAAGCCACCTCAACCCCTCATGTCACATCCTTCTAGAAGCTTCTCGGAAAATTACGAGAACGCCCCTCGCATCCGTGAAAACACGGAAAAACTTTAGACTGTATAAATCCAATAACCTGATACTAGAATTTGGCTTAAACCAAAGCCGGCTAGTAAAAACTGTCCGAATGTCGTACGTGCGTTTAAACACGTATGCGTCCGAACCTTTGTCGTAAAACCATACGACCTCTATATCTTTTCTCCTGGGTTTTGGAAATCTCTGTGTGGGACTCTAAAGACTCGACTACTATGCTGGCAGTGGGTTTAACCACAGACCGCAAGCGGCACTAGCTGTACATAACGGTCCCCAGGTAGTTGTCGATAAGAAAGCCGATGAGGTAACCCATCCGAAATCCTACTGAGCCTGTCCGTGACAATATCCACGCAGTCCGGTCTGTTCGTCTAAGAGTATCGTATGTATGGTCTAGGGAGGTGGTGGACGTCAGACCCCTAATAACCGTACAAGTCGTGTCGGTATGGCTCTATCACCATCCGAGAATCTACTGATCAATCTATCAGTAATTCTCAATCAGCCCTGGCCAGGGACTTATGGTAATGACCAACCGATCACCGTGCGATATCAACTCCCCATACCGGGAGAGACGAATCCCTACAGTCACTCACTGCCTCCACGTGGCTCGGGACTGTGCCCAACTAAAACCTGTTTGCATGACTCCTTTGAATTGTGGTAGAGTAATAATCAAAGCACAGTGGGAACTCACACGAGACAAATGATGACCTTAAGTCAACGGACTATCTGCACACATGTCACCTGAGAACTGCTATCTGACATTAGGTATAATACCGTCCAGTCAGTTCTCGGCGAGTCCTGTCCGGTGTACTCACACCCAGTGAGTATCTGTATACAATCTTAAGTGCACCCCACCAATGGCTGCGGGACCAGTCCATCGCCACTCCTCAGGATCTAGATATGTATACACTAGTCTACTCTGGAGTATCGATGCCCAATCTCGATACTCCTGCGACCAGGGACATCTAAGGGTGTGCCTATTGACTATCCAGCTCCCACAAGTATGACTGCCATCACAACGCCGGTAGTCAGGAAAACACCCTATGGGCTTTATCAACATATATATATATATACCAAGTAAAATATATCATACGTTAAGACAAAGACAAACCAAATAGCGTACTATCATATCAAGCAAGACTGTCATGTATATACATATCCCAAGCATCCTATACAATGTAGGCCTCTAGGGCATATATATCCAACAACATTTTCCTCTTTCCACTCCACACTTCGTGTGTCGTGTTCGCGAACGAATCGCGGTTTGCTAATGGTTGCCCTTGGGTTCAAGATACTAAGATTTGGCGTTTTGATTGGTGCAGAAAGCGAAGGATCAATGGCGTTCACTTGCGAAAAGTGTTCGAACTGCAATTGCAACCCACGCTCCGCCTCATCTAGAGGCATAGCCTACGGGCCCCAAGCGGCTTCCCTGTTCATGATGCCGGTGGAACAGGTCACTCAGGCCACTACTGGATTGTTTTTCGGGACCATGCTCCCGCCAACGAGCTTCAGCGCTCCTATACCAACTCCGGAAGCTTCCAAGAAGTCGGTCTTTGATCGGCTTACAACAACTGCGGCCCCTCTCAACGGGTCGTCTAGCTTCAGCGCCTCGGTCTTCACCAGATTGGGCCAAAGTTCCTATAGGCCCAAGATGAAACCTGCAATTCAAGAAAAGGTTATTCCGAAGAGAGTAACCAACCCTGCTCCCGAAGTCGTCAAGGCGGCTCCTCCTGCCAAAGGGTCGGTCCATACAAGACTGACTGTTCCGACTCCCATTCCAGCTCCCGTTCCTGCTCAAAAATATGTCTTTGACAGGTTGGATACCGCTACTCAGCGAACGTCAGTCTTCAAGAGGCTGGTACCTGCGGCGCCTCACCTGAACAGGGGGCAAGACAAAGCCATCCCCATCACCGAACCAACCCCAACGGCTCGACACGCTCGACTGGGAACAAACTCCACCAGCCCCAACGGTGGAAGTCAATGCTGTTGTTCCAACTGGGAACAGCTTTGAACTGCTGAACAAGGTGCGCAGGAACTCTCCTACCACCGTACTGAAAAGATCTCCTCCACCGGCGGAGACTGTCACAGAAATGAAACCGGAGCAGTCACCTCAACGGCTGTCCTCCAAAGTTTACAAAGTCTGGCGACGGGTTCAGGAGTCGGTGATTGATCAAG
Organism: Agapanthus africanus; assembly: GCA_030015575.1. Classification (NCBI taxonomy): domain Eukaryota; kingdom Viridiplantae; phylum Streptophyta; class Magnoliopsida; order Asparagales; family Amaryllidaceae; genus Agapanthus; species Agapanthus africanus. The sequence goes on along the minus strand of JASDDO010000010.1, from coordinate 393,879,736 downwards.
ACTATCCCCGTCGACAGAAGAAGCTGAAGGTCCAGCAGGAAGAGAACCGTCCTGGTAAGCCACGAAGGACGACAACTACTTGGATGCCCGCTGCAGTGGCCCCCTCAATGTCAACTGCTCAAAAGAAAAGGAGGTCAGAGAAAGCCCCTATGACTATGGCAGATCGCAAAGACGTTGAGCCCAAACGCCCCAAGTCTGGGGGCATAGCGGTACATACTGTTTACATGGCTTCCGGAAAAGTGGAAAGCCGCACTTCGACGGGTCATCGACCGCTCACCCGGTCAATAACAAGGGCTTAAGAACAACAACAGCAGAAGCTTCAGGAGATGCTTACTGCAATGGATGCTCTCACCGGACCAAAAGAGAGCCCGGAGGCGTCATCAGAACAACATCACGAACAAGAAACTGACGCAGAGTCCTCGAAAAGAAGGACAGAGAAGCTGCAGAACAAGCTGCCAACATAAAACCAATGGCGCTTCTCTTCCAGGACATGGTCGGGATGATGTTACAGCCGGATCCCCCAGCTGAAGACCCTCCGATCATTATTGAAGATGACAGAGGAGAGACGTCGAATCCACCTCTGACTCTTTCAGCAGCCAAGGAGGAAACTATTTCCAAGGCCGCCCTGGATGACTATATTGCTCAGCAAATACGAGTTCACCAGGCAAATGAAGCGGCCGGCCAAGTCGTCAAAACTGGACGACCGTATCCAGGCTGGTATGATCAGATAAAGTACCCGCCGGGATACACGATCCCCAAATTCCATGTGTACAAGGGGACAGGCAATCCCCATCAAGATGTCGCTCAGTTCATGGCTCTTTGTAACAACACCGGTGGCGATGATAAGCTTTTGCTCCGCCAATTCGTCGGCAGCCTATCGGAGACGGCATTTGAGTGGTACTCCGAACTTCCAAACGACTCTGTCAAGACTTTCGCAGAAATGGAGTTGTTGTTCACCCAGCGATTCGCGAGTGCTAGTGAACGCACCTAAATAACGGCATTAATCAATGCCAGGGTGAAGCCAGGTGAGACATGGGTTCAATACGCAATACGATGGCGGAATCTGTGGTCGAAATGCGAACATCGCATCGAAGAAGCGCCTGCGGTAGGCATGTTTGTGGGTACCCTCGACCCTCAAGCGACCATCTCGCAATTCATGATGTTCTTCAAGCCGACTACTTTCCAGGCCTTGATCGACAAATTGGCCCAAATGAATCAGATAGGTCATAGACCATCTCCTTCAAAGACGGATCCTCGGAATGAAAAGGGGAAAGGAAAAGCAACTTTCGTCGCCAATACTCAACAACGGCCAAGCAACTTAAAGCCGGTTGTTCGTAAAAACAATGTGCGTCCACGCCCATCCCTCGAGGAGAGACTGGGACGTCCTTACTCGTTTCCCTAGGATAAAACGAGGAAACTGTTCGAACTGGCAGTGCGCAACAGACTCGTCAATCTGCCGGATCCAAAACGACCTTGCAACCCGGCGAGGCTAATAGTCCCAATTATTGCCCTTACCATCAAACGGTAAGCCATCTAATTGAGAATTTCTTCGTCTTTAAAGGCTGGATTGAAGATAAATACCAATAGGGCAAATTTTCCCTGTTCGAGAATTGGAAGGTGAACCCACCACAGTCACACGCTCCCAAGAAGACAGACATGCCGGGGGCATCATGCTCTTTCATTGAAGAAGCTCCATGGGAGGTCGCTCTTTCAGCAAAAACTAAAAGAATGTTGAGGAATCTCCAAACATGTCCGGCAATCAGGTGGAAGAATCCGCTGGAACCCGAGATTATCGAGGGAATGCTGAAGCCGCGCCCAATTCCAAAAACTGGTGGTGATAGTCAAAGCGCTCATACCCAGCCTTCAAAGTCTTCCAAGAAGAAAACCAAGAAGACCGTGAAACCTGATGACAAACGCACGGACCTGCAAAAACATATTGACGCGCTGGAAGAATATAATCAGAAGGCGCGGACCCCAGTCACACTCCAAGAATTCCTCAGCCACGTCCTTGAGGACGGAGGTGATGACAATGGAGAAGACTCGTCAGATGAACCTGGGGATTATGTGGCAAGCTTCCATATGATCTCTCACTCGTTAATAAACGGTGAAGAAGCACCTGACGCAAAGAAATTGGGGGCAGATCCTGAGCCGGAACTTCTAGGACCATCAGACGAAATGATTGATGCATTCCTTAACGAAACCCGTCTTAAAAGCAAAGCTGATCGAGAGCGTGAGATGACCATATTTGAAAAGGCCAAACGCCGGCGACTGGACGAAAGGGTTAAAACACTCCACCCAGGTCAAAGCACTTCATCTACCGCAAATAAAAGAAGGTTCAAGATGAGTAAAAGGTTCGCCAAAGCCATATCGATGGGAATGAAGCTGCCCTCTTTTAGAGAAAATTCTCCTGGCAATATACGCCTTAATGATGAGGATGTGCATCCTAATTACTGTTTATATCATCAAAGGATTGAGCACCCCACCGAAGAGTGCAACGCCTTTAGAAATTGGTGGCAAGGGTATGTCGCTCATAGGCAGCACTTCAAGAGGATGGAGCGTGAAACTCGTCGACAGCAGAAAAATGCGACGGGCGAACGAGAAAGAGCTGCCGACTACTGTCACATGGTTGATAGCAGGGGATCACAAGTTCTCATCTTCGGGAGCAATTCTGAATAAGAAATTACTCTCAGCCCTCTCTCCAAGGAATCCACCTCAGGAAAAGAAGAAGAAATGAAGAGCTGCGAGAACATTCAGCTACGCAATCGCACGCTAGCTGAAAAGGATCTCGGACCCGCAAACAAGGGATCAAGCAAAAAGGATAAGGGGAAGGGAAAAGCGACCTTTGTCGCCAACGCTCAACAACAGCCGAGTAACCCGAGACCGTCTGTTCATCAAAGCAACAAGCCGCGATCCCTCGATGAGAAGTTGAAACGTCCTTACTCATTTCCCAGGGATAAAACAAGGAGACTGTTCGAACTGGCAATGCGCAACGGGCTCATCACTCTGCCAGATCCAAAACATCCATCGCAACCGGATGACGTTAACCATCCTAACTATTGTCCCTACCATAGAGTGGACCACCCACTCGAAGATTGCTATGTCTTCAAAGGCTGGATTGAAGACCAATACCAAAAGGGAAAATTCGAGTTGTCTAACAACTGGAAGGTGAACCCGCCACAACCACATGCTCAGAAAAGGATGGACACGCCGGGGGCATCATGCTCTTTTATAGGGGAAGCTCCATGAGAAATTTTTTTTCCGGCAAAAAACTAAAAGAGTGCTGAAAGATCTTCAAACTTGTCCGACCTATGAACCAAAGACCGAAACGTCGTTAAACTAACAATGGGCCACTATGTCCTGAAACTGGATATTGACCGAGACGTCGATAAACTACTACAGACCGCAACATCCCAAGGCTGATACAAAAAAAAAGAGATAATAAAAAAAAGGGAGAAAAAAGAAAACGGTATGTCCACAAGCAAAATGGGCACGGATGAAAACCCGAAAGGGCTCCGTGAGTAAAAACAACAGGGCTACTGGCGAGTTTTGTGAAAACCCGAAAGGGCGCAACCTCGTTAGAATAAAAAAAAGAAAGAGAAAAGAGAAAAAAGAAAACGGTATGCCCATAAGCAAAAGGGCACGGATGAAAACCCGAAAGGGCTCCGTGAGTAAAAACAGCAGGGCTACCAGTGAATTTTATGAAAACCTGAAAGGGCGCAATCTCGTTAAAAGACACTTGCAAGGTCCTCTCAACTTCGTAAGGAGAAACCACCTGCGTGAGATCCTTACGACTCACAAGGGAGCAACACACTTAGGGATCCCCACGATTCCTAAGGAGAAATTACACTTGCGAGATCCTCACGACTCGGAAGGAGAACCCTCTTATGGGACCATCACGGCTCATAAGATTTGAAAGTCTTAAGCTACAGGAATCTAAACCTGTTCTTAAGCAACCACCACAAACTCCGATATTGCCCTACAAGCGGCTCAATGCTGACCCTTGTATACAATCCACGGGGGAGAATAAAAATTTCCCTAACAGAGTCACATCCGTGACTAGGGATATGTCTACACGGTGAACAGCCCTTGTAAGTCCTCTCGACTTATAAGGAGAAAACAATCTTGTAAGATCCTTACGACTTATAAGAGACCATGCACTTAGGAATCCTCATGATTCTTAAGTAGAAAACGCACCTACGAGATCCTCACGACTCGCAGGGAGAAAAACCTTTATGAGACCCTTACGGCTCATGAAGTCGAAGGACTTAGTCGAAAGGATCCTAACCCTGTTCGCTAATCCACCTTTGTTCGACATCGACAGAAGCAAATGATGATTCGCTCCTGGCAATATCCCGGTTATAGCGGTGCTGATGCCGAAATTGGTGTCTAATTCCAAGCTTGCAGCAAGAAGCTAGCGAACCACACATGCATACGAAATAGCCGAAACGATGGGGCAACTTGCAACAAAATCAGCAAGTAAAAATATATGCATGCAAAATAGCCGAAATGATTGGGCAACTCGCAATAAAAAGCAGCAAGTAAAAATAAGATAAATAGCCGAAATGATTGGGCACCGCGAAAAATAGCCGAAATGATTGGGCAATCGCGACTTTCGCGATATAAAAGCTGAAATGATGGAGCATCGCGGAAAGAAATAAAAAGAAAATGAAAAAAGTAAAACTTTTTGCCCTACAGGTGATATCACATCAATGCCTGTATACAATTCAGGGGCGCAAACAAAGAAGGAATCACACCTTCTCTCCCCAGGCTTCATTAGAAAACGAAGCCAAATCTCGACGGTTCAGGGATAGCCTAGAGATCATTAACAGCGTTCCTCCCCATTCTAGCAGGATTCAGACACTGTAATCAACCCTGGAGCTACGGCAAAGCCCCCACTCCAAATCTCGATGGTTCCCATAGAACCTAGAGGCCACCTCGACATTCGTCTCGTTACAGCAGACACAACGTCAGCAAGGCGGAGTGATGGCGAAATCCAAACTCCATCCCAGCATTTGTCTCGTTACACTAGACGCAATGTCAACAATGACGTTCCTTCTCAGTCCAGCAGGATGCATATGCAATGTCAACGAAAGACCTCACGGTCAAAACAAGGCGGAGTGATGGCGAAATCCCAACTCCATCCCAGCATTCATCTCGTTACACTAGACGCAATGTCAACAACAACGTTCCTTCTCAGTGCAGCAGAATGCAGATGCAACGTCAACGAAAGACCTCACGGTCAAAACAAATAGGAATGACGGCGAAATCTCAACTCCATCTTAGCATTCGTCTCGCTACAGCAGACGAAATGTCACCACAGCGTCCTTCCTCCAGCAGGATTCAGACGCGACAATCAAACAAACGGAGCCACGACAAAATCCTTAGTTCCAAACCTCAATGGTTCACCAGCAACCTAGAGACAACCGCAACATTCGTCTCGATACAGCAGACGCGATGCCAGCGAACGAAGTGAAGGCCAAATTCCTAGCTTCAGGGTCTTGATGGCAACTCACATAAAACCTGAAAGACTATCGGAGATCATTCCACATCAGCATAGAGTGGTCACCACCTCGACGTTCGTCTTGATACAACAGATGCGATGTCACCCCAGCGTTCTTCCTTCAACGGGATGCGGACGTGCCAAAACAACGAAGCAAAGGCCAAATTCCTAGCTTCAGAGTCTTGACGGTAACTCATATAAAACCTGAAAGACCACCAGAGATCATCTCACACCAGTGCAGAGTGGTCACCACCTCAACGTTCGTCTCGATACAGCAGATGCGATGTCACCCCAGCGTTCTTCCTTCAACGGGATTCGGACGCGCCAAAACAACGAAGCAAAGGCCAAATTCCTAGCTTCAGGGTCTTGATGGTAACTCATATAAAACCTGAAAGACCACCAGAGATCATCTCACACCAGCACGGAGTGGTCACCACCTCAATGTTCATCTTGATACAGCAGACGAAATGTCACCACAGCGTTCTTCCTCCAGCAGGACTCAGACGCCACATCACCAAGAGGAGCCACGACAAAATCCCTAGTTCCAAACCTCAACGGTTCACCAGCAACCTAGAGACAACCGTGACATTCGTCTCAATACAGCAGACGCAATGCCAACAAACGAAGCGAAGGCCAAATTCCTAGCTTCAGGGTCTTGACGGCAACTCATATAAAACCTGAAAGACTATTGGAGATCATCCCACGCCAGCGCGGAGTGGTTATGACTCATCGGGGCTCTCCAAAATGAGCCTAACCTTAAGTAAAAAGCGCCATGGCAAAATTCCTAATGCTTGCTCTTCCGACGGTCAAACTGCCTAGGAGGATTGCTTGAAGACGTCTTGTCCAGCCCTCGAAGGGATCAGAGACACGACAGTCGCAAGGCTACTCGAACAAGCAAGATTGCCTATCGAGGAATACATCAGCCAACGCGACGGTACGATGGAAAAAACCCTAGTACCACAAACCCTAACGGACCTTTGTCGTAAAGAGAAGAGGTTAACTGTGACGTTAGGATATCCTTGCGAGAAATGCTCAATTCGTCTCGACTCGCAGGGAAAAGCCTTAGGCAATCGGGATAAGAACCGGTTTCCTAACCACTGGGGCCCTGCAAGTCAGTTCAAAATGGACTCCTGCATACTATTCACGGGTTACACTCTCCAAAGTCGAATCTCGACAAGGAGGGAAACAACCGCTTACGGGTCCTCTCGACTCGTAAGAGGGAAAATTCTCTTATAAGATCCTTATAACTTTCAAGAGAAAACACACTTAGGAATCTTCATGATTCTTAAGGAGAAATTACACCTACGGGATCCTCTCGACCGGTAGGGAGAAAATTCTTTATGAGACCCGCACGGCTTATAAAGTTGAAAAGTCTTAGGAGGCAGATCTTAACCCTGAATCCTAAGCCATCATTGTCCTGCAAAGAGATCGAGATAGATTATCCACAGAATACATTCAATAAAAAGGGACACACCATTGTGAATAAAAATATGTCTTTTATTCATGAATCAAAATGAATATAAAGTACAATTCGTGAAAAAACAAAAAAATATACTCTTATTCAGGAGTATGTACAAAGGAAGAATAAAGAAAAATATATACAAGTCTTCAAGTCGGCGGGCGATTTAGCAGATTGGTCAGTTCGTCCCTCTTTCGCTAGGCCTCGCCTTCGTGATTCAATATCGCCAAAAGACGGGCCTCCGCCTGAGCTTGCTGGGCCTGGTATGAGGCGAGCCGGCCTTCAAGCTCTTTCTCAGTAGCCTTATGAGCTTCAACCCTTTCACGAGTGAACACGGCGGCTTTGTTGATGGCCACCACCTTCTTGATGGCCTCTTGAAGCACCCGCCAAAGTTCATATGCTTTGTTGGCCTTGGCCGTAAGGTTGGCCTGAAGCTCTATCAGCGCTTTCGAAGCCAGCTCCCTCTCTGAAAACTTGCGGCCGAGCCTCTTCTCATAGGATATCATGTTCACTGCACACCGCTCAATTAGACCCCGCAGGCCCGCCTTCGCAGCCACAACCTCCGAAGAAAGTTGGGTACACTCAAGCACATGCAAGAAAGCCTCCACCTGCCGACAAAACTCAACCCAGACTTGCACCACTGCTTCACTATGATAGGTGGCAAGAAAGGGAAGAGAGCCGTTAGCTTCAGCAGCAAATGCTTCGGCCGTGATTAGGCTGCCAGCGCGAAGTTCCTCAATTAAAGATGACAGAGAGGCGAGGCTTAGCTTGGCCATCCGTTCCGAGGCTCGCAGAGCATAAGGCCCAGGTGGCATGGCGATGCGTGACTCCAGCGCGGTGAGAACTGGCAGGGCTGTTCAGTTTTATAAACAGTCAGGGAAACTTGTAAGCAAAGAACAGATGGAACATTGGGACTTTACTTACCCACAGTCATGCAAGAAGGAGCTGAAGGCTCCCCTGGCCCCTCAAGTATCTCAACCTCGACGTCGGCCTCCAGAACTGTAAAAGACATCAATGTCATTTTATGGAATAGTAACGATGCGGTGAAAAGGGGGTAAGCAACACTAACCTTGCCCGGAAGAGAGGACGATGCGCTGAGGAGATATCGCTTGCGGAACAGCCATCTCCAACAGGCACTGAAAAGACTGCCTGGCAGACAAGTCGGCAATAGAAGCCGCCAATCCGCGCAATTCTGAAAAGACAAAAGAGTTCAGATAATGGAAAGATTACTAATTTAAAATATAAAAGGTTACCTTTGAGCTCCTCCCATTCTGAGCTGGAGTGATAGCAGCTTCAACGGCCTCCGCCGCGACCTTGGGCACAATATCGGAGACGCGGGCCGGTGCAGCGGCTTCGGAATGAGGAGCAGCGGCTGTCGCTGCAGGCTCCAACGAAAGGATGTTAGCCTCGAATGCCTGCCCCCTAGCCCCCGGGTCGCCCTCAGGTAGATCCATTGGAGCGGCGCCTGCTAAAGGTGCTTCCCCCGAGGAAGCGAGTGCTTTGGGAGTAGGAGCCACCACAGGAGGCTCTATCGCAAGAGGGACAGTTTCGTCAACCCCCTCCATACTGAGCGGTGTTTCACTGGGGGTGTCAGCAGGCTCTACGGTCAGAGCACGGCTTAGAGCCTCCTCCATCGCCGAAGTCTCTGCACAGTTCACTCAAGGATAAGAATACATATATACGCATGCAGACAATATGAAGTATTACAAAGAAATACAGGAACATACCGATACGCAAGGAAGCTTTCAGTATGGCTTGTTCAAGTCGATGCTCCTTCTCAAGGAGGTGTGCTCGCCGAGGTCCGAGGGTGGACTCGTGACCACCGGTCCACAGCAAAAGTGCGTCCTCGGCGTAGGCCGAAACAGCCTGTTTAAGGGCCCTTTCGCCCCATTCTTCCAAAGGGTCGATGAATCATCACCGGATCCACGTAGGGTCTTCGTAAAAGATTACGGCAAGATAAGGCTTCTTCGGAATCCTTACGTTCTCCGATTCATCTTACGAACGTCTTATAGCCTCAGCCAATTGTGTGGATTCCTCGGCAGATGAGCTCGGAAAAAGTAAGCCAGCATCCGATTCTTGCAGAGCCAATAGTTCGTCCTGAAGAATGGGCTCAGACTTTACTAAAGAGTCGAGCAGATTGGTAGCCATTTTCCTCCTCCGCTTGGATCCAGAACCAACCGCCGAGGATGACCATTTCCTCCCTCGTGGAACCTTGGCACGACGCCGACCTACCCCACCTTCAACACCCTCGTTTCCAGCGCCCTCGCTTGGCGGTGCTATCGAAGACGACACGGCCATCGTCGACGCCACGGGCGATGATAATGCCACCGGAGCCCGATTAGCCCGAGACCGGGTACCCAATGGCATACCAACTGTAGGAGTGAGGTCCACCTCCGACGCCCCCAGAAGAAGCGCAACGCCGGTGTCCCTCAGAAGAAAGCGGACCGGTGCGCGTGGTCGCGGCGGAACTCCCGTGGCCTGAACCGGAGCAGGAGCGCTATATCCAAGAAGCACCCTCTTCTCCTCAGCAATAATCGGGCTGACCCGATGAAGGTACCAACCCGTGAAGGACCCCACACATCGAGGAATATGGTCAGCTTCAGGGATCATGAAGCGGGAACCAGTGTTCAGCCTCACGAAGTGATGAGCAGCATCATGAACAGCTTCGGGTGAAGGGACCGGCGCGACTGTAAAAGCCTCGAAGGGGACGCCCTGATCATATCCAAGTTGCCGGGCGAAGTGATGTGGATTATACCGCATAAAAAGAGCCGCACTGTTCTGACGGAATACCAGATAACCTGGTCTGATCGTGTACAGGTGTGTGGCCTCCCGGGGCTTCAGAGAAGGCACCTCATCTTTCGACTGGTCGCAGAGTTGTTGAATCGGACCTGAAAGAGAAGATGGGGCCCGATCAATGAATACCAGTCCGCCCATGCTGGCATAAGAAGCGGTCAACACGCGAATGGCCCCAAATTGAGTCTGGTCAGGGGCAGAAGCATCCACTAGCCGCATGAGTCGCGGAAATGTGTAAGCATCATAAAAATTAGGTCGCTGGTGCGCAGCGAATGCCCCCAACACATGCATTTCAATCCAAGACGTGAAGTAATGGAGAGAAAAGTTTACTACGTCCACACCGAGAGTCGAAGTATTAACCGCGGCGCCCAACCCATGATAAAGGTGCAATTGCGCTGGGATTCCTACGGCTAACCGTGTCCCCTTAGCGATACGATGAGCAGGGTAGATGACCGAGGCTCTCATAAAGCGGCGATGCATGGGGATGACGAACCAGCTGAGCCAGACACTGATAAAACCCACAAAGAATGTCTCCTCGTCCATGCCGGGAACTGCAATCGATTCGAAAGATACCGCCGACATGATAGGAAAGTAATATTGCGGCAAATCCTCTTCCTTAGTCGCCCGCCCGTTCAAACCAAACCCGAAGGGGTCATTGATGTTTGCAAACATCGGAGCCGTCTTCGATAGGACATCCTCGCGGAGGAAGCAAGCGATGAAGCTCTTAAAAGTGACGCCCTGCTCCTCAGATTCTGTGAACAGTTTGTCAAAGATGCCCAGGGCCTTGATCAAACTCGGGCGATTGTGGCGGACAACATTTTCGGTAGACAGGCCGTCAAGCATTGCGGGCTCAGTTTCAAAGACGTACTCGTCGGAAGGCAGCAACTCTTCATAAAGTGTCCCCCTGATCGGCAGCCTCGAGATCTCACGGAATTCTTCCAAGGAAATCGAAACTTCGCGATCCCCTAGGAGGAAAGTGTTGGTGGGGAGATTCCACTGGTTCAGGAAAGACTTAACCCACCAAACGTGAGGAGATTGGTAGTGGAAGATAGATGCATATATTGCCTGATAAAGTCCAACCCTCTGCAGTCGCGCGCGATGGGCGGACGGGATGTAGCGAGCCCAAAGAAGGTAGCCCGTGGGGTGTCAAGAGATGGGCCCTATTTTGTAGATCTGCCCCCATGGTTGGGCCTCGCCCTGGAAAATGCGGTGTCCCAGAATATCTATGGCCGGGATCGGATGGTTTGGGATGCCAGTCGTCGAAGGCTCAAGCCGTCCCATCGGGGTCCAATTCGGCATCTCCAGAGCGAAGACTGTCCTTGGAGGATCCATCGGCAAGAACGGATAGATAGGCTCCGTCGGTACTTCACAAAGGAAACTCCGGCGACCCCGGATGATGTGACCGTACCAGGTCCCCCACAGAAGTAAGTTGGTACGATTCGGGTCGTGCGCCCTGATCATCGCTATCACTTCCTCGTCAGATGGCGACTGGGGAAAAGCGGCTTCCGAGCGAGTGAAAGGGAAATACGAAACAGACGTCATTGTACCTGAAATAAAATAAGGGGAAAATTGTTAAAGCGAAGCCAACAGTATATATATATATGTTTATAAATGCATAAAAAGACAATGGAAGAAAGCGACAAAAGACTCATTTTATGGGACTACTGGTTACAAAACACATGGGTCCCACAAAATCAAGATGGCGGCTGGCTAATGATGAGGCAAAGCAATTACAATGAGACAAAAGGAAGATTCTCATTAAATAAACAATGGATTTCAAATGACCCTACACATTCCACTAGGAGAAATCTATTTTGGACTCTGTAACAAATCAAACAGAATCAAGGGAATTAAATTCCCAGAAAAGCACCACTGCAAGCCCCTTCTTCTTGGTTACAGAGAGACAACTCAGGGCAAGAAAAACCCAAGGAGTTCTCTGGGAAGAACCAAGTTCTTCATAGGAATTAAATTCCTTTTGAAAAAGGGGAATTAAATTCCCAGAGACTTTTTCAGAGCCAAAGCTCTTTGAAGATGGAATTAAATTACATGGAAAAGACAAACACCATCAACCCCCTGAAGATCAGAGAAACCCTAAAGGGCCTGTTGATTAAAGAATGGGTGGTTTTCTTTTTAAAGAAATTAAAGAAAAAATGGGTTCTCGATTAAAGGGAAAAACCCTTGGTGTGGATTTAAAATCCAAAGAGTTCATATGAATGGAAGTTCTTCGATCGTTCAAAGATCATTACCTGAAGAAAGGGTCTTTCTTGAACAGAGTTAAACTCTGAAAATATTCGAAGCAGAGAACTAAGCTCTGAGAAAAGAGAATTGAATTCTCAAAGGGAAAAGTTAGCAAGAAAGAAGATAAAAGAGTGGAGGCGCTTCTGAAGGGACCCCTGCATTTATATGATGTGATGGAAAACGTTTCATCTCCCCTATTCCCTAGACAGATCCACCGGCCACAAACGTGACAGCGTTGCACTCACGTGCAGACACGTGAGAGCAACGCTGTGGGGGCATTTGTTCCCTGATTAAAAATCAGGAATTATCTCAATGAGGTATCACGTGCTCACACGTGACTGATGGTCACGTGTTGACACGTGATAGTTAAAGCAGAAGCATGAATAAGCGGCTGAGAAAATGACCCAATTGGGGGTCATGTGCTCACACGTGACCAAGGGTCACGTGCCAGCACGTGACAGGCTTTGAAAGCCTTATAGTTTAATAGAATTAAATTCTAACTTCTCTAAATCTTTCCAAACGAAAAAGGATTACGGGGGAACCGTTGGATTAAAAATCCAAGGGTGATAAAAATCACCAATTTATGGAAAAATCTTAGACAAGGAAAGATTTCCCTAAATCTCACAAAAAATAACAAACAGAATATCTTTTGGATTTAAAATCCAATAGTGAATAAAATTCACTGAGTGATCTAAAGGATCATATTGATTATGAAAACAAACAAAATCTTTCAATGAGAGATTTACTAAACAAATTGATTCTTTTCCTCCTCCTATAAATAGGAGCCAAGAAGAGAAGAGATCTGATCTGGATTTTCTGAAGAAAAAACAATAACAGAGAGAAAAGAGAGGAGAATTCAATTCTCAAGAAAGAAACCCTAGCTGAGAAAAAGGAAAAATATCAAACTTCAAAAAGAGAATTTAATTCTCAAAAATCTAAGAGTTTAACTCTTCTGCAAAAAAAAAGAACTTAGTTCTTCCTTTAATTGAAGATCTGCAGAAGCAAATCTCCCCATTGGTTGAGAATTTAATTCTCATCGGGTTGAGATTTTGCCATGCAGATCCAAGACTTAGGGGGAGATTGAGTTCGGAGAATTGAATTCTCCTAAATTACAGGAATTTAATTCCTCCAAGATATGAAGCTAGGGTTTAACCCTATATGAGAATTTAATTCTCTCAAAACTAACAGGAATTCAATTCTTTCATGATTAAACTAGGGTTTAACCCTATATGAGAATTTAATTCTCCCAATTTATAGGAATTTAATTCCTTCAAGATGGACAAAACTAGGGTTTAACCCTAATTGAGAATTTAATTCTCCAAAATTTACAGGAATTTATTTCCTCTTAAAATGAAATTAGGGTTTCACCCTATACAAGAATTTAATTCTTTTACATATATGGGAATTTAATTCCTCTAAAAGGAAATTAGGATTTAACCCTACATAAGAATTTAATTCTTTCACAATAGGAATTTAATTCCTCCAAAATCATAATTAAGGTTTAACCCTACAAAAGAATTTAATTCTTAAAGATAAAGAGAATTAAAAGATCTTCATACATGCAAAGAACTAAGGTCACGTGTCCCTACGTGACCCCTGAAAAGATCCTCAAAAATGAGAAGGATAAAGCTCTGAGGCAACACCTCACGTGTTCCCACGCGACCTCCAAAACACAGAAAGAAAAAGCAAAGGAAATCTAAGCTTTGGGCGCTTTCACGTGTTACCACGTGACCCCTTAGCAAATGATTTAGTGATCAGCGCACAGATGTCCATCACGTGCCAACACGTGATGCTCAAAATAAAAGTAAAATGTGTTTAACACTTATTTGCAAAGCAAAGTAAAGGGGATCTGGTCCCACCTTTGGGTGCCCTCACGTGGCCCCACGTGACCCATTCCTATTCAGTGTTTAACACTAATTTAAAGGATTCATTTCCAGAGTTTAACACTGTTGTTCTCTAGTGTTTAACACTATTTTTAGCCAAATTGGCTAATTTTTCCAGAGGCAAAAGCCTCCCCTTCAACTGAATCTCAGGATTGAGTAAAACTCAGAGCTATAATGTTTAATGCTCAGTCAAAGACAAAAATGATATCATAGCCCTCAAACTCTTGTTTAGCATTGCTAAGTGATGAAGGGTTGAACCCAGACAAATGTCTAATGGTCCAATAAAAGGCCAACACTTCAAACTTAATTGGACTTAGCCCAAGTTGGCCATAAGTCCTCAATTCAAACTTAACTGAGCCAATGTGCTTATAATACAATTAATTGATCTTAGTTCCAAATTGGACTACAGGTCATTTAATCTACCTCGGTTCAAGGGTACATCTCTTCACTCCTTTGATATTTGTCGTTGTAATTCCTCAACGTCTTCAAAGAGGTGACGGGTCCCGACAACCACATATTTCATAGACTATGACGTCTCTAAACTATGGACTGTGGGGTCCTTAAACTCATGGACTATGATGTCCTTAACCTCGACCGTGATGTCTTTAAACTAACATTGGACTGTGGGGTCCTTAAACCCATGGACTATGATGTCCTTAACCTCGACCGTAATGTCTTTAAACTAATATTGGACCGTGGGGTCCTTAAACTCACGGACTATGATGTCCTTAATCTCGACCGCGATGTCTTTAAACTAATAATGGACCGAGATGTCCTTAAACTAACGATGGACCGCAATGTCCTTAAACTAATCGACCGCAATGTTCCTAAACTAAACAATAGAGTCCAAATGCTCTCTTGTCGGATCTAAACGATCCCGTTAAGTTGATCTTAGTCTAAAATAGGACTAACGTATCCTTAACTAACGTTTAAGTTGATCTTAGTTTCAAATGAGGCTAACGTATCCTTAAACCCAACCCCCAAACCCAAATCTAAGAAGATACGGATTTGGACTAGTCCACGTCCTATGGGCGACAACATAAATTAGTTACAAACACCCACGACACGAAGTGACCATCTAGAGAAGGAGAAAGTTGTTACCGCGATGCGGTAGCGTAATTAACTGCAGGGGCTTGCGCCTGCAGGGAAGAGCGTCCCCACAATCAAAACCCCCTCGAATGAGGGGGAATCTGACGAAGTCTGGTACATCGGCCGCATCCGTTTAAACCTTCGATACATAGTGCCATAAATCAACTTGGCATCTTCAGAGAGGTGGACGGATAGCACCAATTAGCATCTGCCCCGAAATTCAGGCAAGACGAACCTACGCGGTCGCGTCTCCGTGTTTCGGCGGGGAACAAGCTTCTTCATCTTTTAATGACAGGTGAGAGACCATGTGGCAACTCGCTACATAATTCTCGGGTTCTTCTGATGAGCCGTTTACTTCATCAATGCCACTGTCCCCGTTCTCAAGAATATGCTTGAGGAACTCTTCAAGTGTGACCGGGGTTCGGGCCTTTTGGTTGTAATCCTCCAGTGCGTCGATGTATTTTTCCAGGTCCGTGCACTTTTCGTTAGGCTGCGCGGGCTTCTTGGTCTTCTCCTTTCCCTTCGAAGACTTTGAAAACTTGACCTGGGTGTTTTGACCATTGTTACCGGCGTTCGGTGCCGAGCGCGGTTTAAGTATCCCCTCGATGATCTCAGGCTCCAGCAGGCTTTTTCACCTGATCGCTGGGCATGCTTGAAGATCCTTCAGCATTCTTTTAGTTTTAGCCGAAAGGACAATTTCCCATGGAGCTTCTTCTATAAATGAGAATGATGCCCCTGGCGTGTCCACCTTTTTAGGAGCGTGCTGCTGTAGCGGGTTTACCTTCCAGTTTTCGGACATCGCGAACTTGCCTTGTTGGTACTGGTCCTCAACCTAGTTTTTGAAGACGTAGCAATCTTCGATTGGGTGACCCATTACCCTATGGTAGGGTAGTAGTTGGGACTGTTGATGTCACCTGGCTGCAGTGGGCGTCTCAGATCCGGCAGAGTGATGAGCCTGTTGGGCACTGCCAGTTCGAACAGTCCCCTCGTTTTATCCCGGGGAAATGAGTAAGGACGTCTCAACTTCTCTTCGAGGGATCGGCTTGTGTTTCTTTGGAGAGCGACCGGTTTCGGGTCACTCGGTTGTTGTTGAGCGTTGGCAACGAAGGTCATTTTCCCTTTGCCCTTTTCATTACGGAGATCCGTTTTTGAAGAGGACGGCTGATTGATCTTCTATGTTATTGTATAGTAAAATGTTTTACACAACCAAAGAAATTTATACCGCAATCAATTAACAGTGTCGACGTAGCGCGTTAATGAATACGGATCGTCCACTGAGATGTGTGTACTTATTCAATTTTGCTTTAGATGAGTCGAATTGAAAATATAAAAGAAAATTCAAGATAATTGATTCAAGATTTGTGAGATTTGATTTTTAAGAAACATAAAGAAATAGATCAAAAATCAAGAAGATATCCAAATCAATTTAGTTATCAAGATTTGTAGAATAGCTTGTAGGAATCGATCGAATTAGTAGCTATGATGAATACTAATTATAACGAATCTTATCTATTGATGGATTGTAGCTAGATCGATGATGAATGAATGAAGATTAGGGATCTATTGAAAAAATTAGGGTTTCTCCTTCACTATCCCTTGTCTTTTCATTGATCCTCATTCAATTCTAGCCTCTAGCAAAGAGGATCATCAATCATTTGATCCCTAATTTGCAACGAAAAAATCAAGAAAATTGATTTCGATCCAAATTAGGTCATTGAAAATTCTTTTTCTTAGAGTTTACAATTCTCATAAGACTTAAGATTGCTAAAATGATTTCATCATCATTAGATCTACCGATTCTCTCGATTCCGTTACAAGCGGAGATTTCACTCACACATCATGAAAAGTAAAGAATCAAGAATCAAGAATTTTCATAATGCAAGAATGTAAAGAAAACGAGAATTAACAATTTATCACCTTCATTAAATCTTCTTCAAATTTACACAACTCCTCAATTCGAGGTACAAGATTAAGCTCTCGATCGCTCATTTGAAGAGGTGAATTTGTAGTTGATCTTTGCGAAGCTCGATCGCCGTGAGTCGTGGATCGAATGCGGATCTCTTGGTCGGATGATGATCGGCGTTGCGATGAAGGATCATTGATTGCTCGCTTGATTTACTTCTCAATGGATCTTGATCTTGACTTTGGAATTTAATTTGGATTTTTGTTTTGGATCAAGTTGTGTCACTCAACTTGTGCAATGATTTGGCTCAATATTACAACCTTTGTAATGAATCCCTAGATCTCATTTTATAGTTTTTCCTCTATCTTCCCTTAGAAACTAGGTTTATCTTCCACTAGAAGCTTGGTTGTTATGAAACTTGCATGAGAAGCTTGGTAGGCATCAAACTTGCACAAGAAGCTTGGCTGTTAGAAGGGAAGCTTCTGGAGAAATCTACACAATTCGAAGCGTCTTGGAGAAGCTAAGAAGTTATAAGGAGGCCTCGGGAAAAAATGTCAACCACCGATGAGTCAATACGGCCGCGGATCCGCGGCGGATCGGGCTGCATCGGCCGCGATTCCGCGGCCGTATGATGCGTTCGTTGGCTCATATATATGGTGTCTCTTGATGTTGTCAGGGTCCTTTTCTGATGTCTGGAATCTTATAATTATTTCTTGGTTGCTGCCAGATTTCAAGTCTTTGACTTGATGCGCTTTATCGGCAAATTGGCGATTCCAGTTCTTTGACCTGAAGAATTTTCTGCAAAAAATCTCGATAAAGTATGTTGAGATATACAAAATCATGCATGTAGTAATAAACACACAATTTCCCTCATAATGCCGGTTATAATGTATAACACATGTTATTTGATATTTTGCAGAAGAATTGCTAATATGTGCTATATTTATACCAAACACTTTTAGATGATTAGAAAGAGTAGGGAAATTGATGTGTTAAGAATGCAATATTTTCGACTGATCAAATTCCCCCAAACTTAATTTTGATCATCTCGAGCAAACATCTTTTATTCAAGAGAAGGAGAAATTATAAGAAAAAGAAAAACTAACTAGCACACTTTCGTAGGCAACACGATTGCACTGAGCACGTGCAACAAGCTTTTAAACCTCTAGGTGTCCCTAGTAGGAGGAGTGTTGTCTCCTGAGGGTTTTCAGCGGATTGCACCCACAAAATCCCATAATAAAAGGAAGACCGTGAAAGTTACATATAAAGATAAGAATTGTAAAAGAAAGACTTTGAAAATTAGAGTTTCCAACTACACTAGCTTTTCGGTTGTCATGAGCTCTATTTTAATAGTCATGAAAAGATGTTAGAAATCACATCATCACTCAATAAAACATTATCTTTATTTTTCATTCCTATCTTTTTTCCAAACATCGATCATATACCCCTACGTGTGTGTAAAGAACATCCCTACACTCGGAGAATTCAATTCAAGCTATCATACTCTTGTCCATCTGCCTCGGTACTTTTTAATCGATGAATATTTAGATGGATTTGCTCTCACATTTTTCATGCGACCGTTAATACTTCTTTAGGTACCAACCGACCGATTACTCATGTGCTTGCTTATTAGGCGTATTAGTATTTTCCTCGACTTGCAACACCTAAGGCTTAGCAGTGACTCCCAAACCAGTTAGTCTAAGGCACTAGGTGATGAAGCACCCTCGCTATATTTTTTTATTGCTGCCTTGGTGATTACAAAACCAATAGTCATTTTTCTACACCATTTTATCTTTTTATACTTCATTTATAATTTTCGTACTTTGGCTTTTAGACAAGAGCATTTCAAGGTATCCTCTACTATCCCGAGTTTCAAGACGTGTGTAAGTGCGAATAGTAGAGTATCAACATTCAAATGTTTGGCTTCCAGAATAGAAACTATTTTTCAGACTTATTTTTATTCTCAGATTAGTGACTTTTTTCATCCAACTAACCCTTGGGACAACGGCTCATAACTACTTATTACCAGTTTCGTTTAAGAAAATATCTAACTTTCTTGGTTTTCTTAAATTTTTCTAATATTTTGGATGTAATTTTTCACTATCTAATCTTTTATTATAAAATTAAATATTATTTTTTTTTATATGTTTTGTGCTTATGCAAAGTAATATGCAAAGTGATGCGTAAATAAGCACAAACCTCCCCTAAGCCTGTTTACAATAGTGTACTCACTGTTGCCATCTGTTAAATCTCAGAAACCTGTAGACTTGAGAGGAAATTTATTAACGGGGGCAATAATATATAAACATGAAAATCTCCCCCATACTTATTCTTTTCACTCACTTCCATTCTAAAAATGGTACAGTATTTTTCGAGACATGGAGGCGAGACAGAGGAATTTTAGTCAAGATAAAGTGGCTCCTGTAAAAACAGGAGCTCCTCCGTGGGGTCAATGGAAAAATACGGTTTTAATCTATGTCCATTTACTTTGAAAATTGTACCGTTTTCAACATTTTCAACCTCAACTGCCCCGTGCAGGTATACATACTGCATAACAAAAGGTCCTTTCCACCGAGATTTTAGCTTACCCGCATGAAGATGAAGACGTGAATCATAAAGAAGAACTTGTTGAGCATGTGTAAAAAATTTTCTCAAAATGTTTTTATCATGAAATACCTTAGTCCGGTTCTTTACAATTACAGCATTATCATAAGCTTCATCGCGGAGTTCGCTTAGCTCGTTTAATTGCAGCTTCCGAAAGTTGCAGGCTTGATTTAAATCAAAGTTCAGTTCTTTAATGGCCCACAATGCTTTATGTTCAATCTCGACTGGAAGGTGGCAAGCCTTAACAAACACTAGTCGATAAGGAGACATATCTAGATCGGTTTTAAAAGCAGTACGGAATACCCAAAGAGCATCCGTCAATTTGGTTGACCAATCTTTTCGATTTTTAGAAACTGTTTTCTCCAAAATTTGTTTGATTTGTCTATTTGAAATCTCAGCTTGCCCACTCGTTTGGGGATGATAGGGTGTGGAAAGTTGTGGTTGATTGCATATTTCTGCATCAAGGTCTCGAAAGACCGATTATAGAAATGCGTCCCGTTATCGCTAATGATAGCATGTGGGTGTCCAAATCGCGAAAAGATATTTTTTTTTAAAAACTTAATGACAACCTTTTTGTCATTAGTGCGACAAGGAATAGCTTCCACCCACTTCGAGACGTAATCACCCGCAAGAAATATGTACAAATTCCCAAAGGAGTTGGGAAAAGGACCCATAAAATCAATACCCCAAATGTCAAAAATTTCAACCACCAAGATCGGTTGAAGTGGAATCTCGTTTCTTTGAGAAATCCTACCCGTGTGTTGACATTGTGTACAGATTTTGCAATGATCAAATGCATGTTTGAATAATGTCGGCCAGTAAAAACCACATTGCAAAACCTTCTCCGCCGTTTTTCGAGGACCAAAGTGACCTCCATATGCCTGATTATGACAAAAAAATAGAACACTCTTGAATTCATCATTGGGGACACATTTGCGAATGATCTGGTCAGGACAATACTTAAACAGATAAGGTTCCTCCCAGTAAAAGTGTTTTACTTGGGATAGAAATCGATGTTTGTCCTGTTTCGACCATTCACAGGGAATAAGTCCCGTAGCAAGATAATTCACAATATCCCCGAACCAAGGTTCGTCGGATACGTTCAAGAGTTGTTCGTCCTGAAAAGAGTCATTAATTGGAAGGTTACAGGTGAAGAAGAGATGCGCGAAAGATGGTCGGCTACTACGTTTTCACATCCTTTCTTATCTCGAGTAACAAGATCAAATTCTTGTAATACAAGGATCCAACATATTAACCTACCTTTGGCATCCTTCTTCGCCAAAAGATGTTTTAAGGCGGAGTGGTCAGTGTACACAACTATTGGTGAGCCAATCAAGTAAGGCCTGAATTTTTCTAATGCAAATAAAACTGCCAAAAGTTCTTTTTCGGTAGTTGTATAATTAATTTGAGCATCATTCAGGGTCTTGCTTGCATAATAAATCACGTGTGGCATCTTTTCAATATGCTGTCCTAAACTGCACCAACGGCGAAATCTGATGCACCACACATTAGCTCAAACGGGTGGTTCCAATCAGGAGATGATAGAACGGGGGCTGTAGCGAGAGAGTTTTTAAGTGAATCAAATGCAGCCTCACAATCCGAGTCAAAGTGAAAAGTTGTCCTTGGCCAAGAGAAGAGTTAAAGGTCTAGCAATTTTGCTAAAATCCTTAATGAATCTCCTGTAAAAACCTGCATGGCCAAGAAAAGATCATATATCTTTGATGCATTTGGGATGAGGAAGGTTATAAATGACATCTATTTTAGCTTTGTCAACCTCAATGCCTTTTCGTGAAATTACATATCCAAGCACAATTCCCTCTTGGACCATGAAGTGGCATTTTTCCCAATTCAAGGTTAAGTTCTTCTCTTTACAACGAGTAAGAACTGAGTCAATATGTGTTAGGCAGTCATCAAAAGAATCTTCGAATATCGAGAAATCGTCCATGAAAATTTCCAGAAAATTCTCGACCATGTCCGAGAATATCCCCATCATACACCGCTGAAATGTAGCGGGAGCATTGCATAACCCAAAGGGCATGCGTCTATAAGCAAAAGTACCAAAACGACAAGTAAATGTGGTTTTATCTTGATCCTTTTCGGCAATAGGGACCTAGTTATAGCCAGAGTATCCGTCCATGAAGCAATAATATTCCTGTCCAGCTAAGCGTTCTAATATCTGGTCAGTAAAAGGTAGAGGAAAGTGGTCTTTCCTTGTTGCGGCATTGAGTTTTCTATAATCAATACATACACGCCACCCAGTTTGAGCGCGTGTCTGGATTAACTCATTAGCCTCATTTGTTATGACCGTGATGCCAGATTTCTTAGGGACTACATGAATTGGACTTACCCATTGGCTATCAGAGATTGGGTAAGTGATACGACTGTCAAGGCATTTGACGATTTCTTTCTTTACCGCCTCCTTCATTACGGGGTTCAACTGTCTTTGTGGTTCTTGGCTTGGCTTGGCTTCATCAATCAGATGTATATGATGTTCAACAATCAAGGGACTAATCCTTTTGATGTCAGCCATAGTCCAACCAAAATCCTGCCTATTAGATCTCAATACCGTCAAAAGAGCATTCTCTTGCTCTGAGGCTAGAGAAGCTGATATGATTACAGGTAAAGACTTATTCTCATCTAAATATGCATATTTAAGATGAGAAGGTAATAATTTGAGATCTAATGCTGGCGGAGAAGCTATAGAAGGTAGGGTAAGCGAATGACATTCGGATTCACGAAGAAGCTCATAGCCTGCAAAGGATGCCGACTCGGAAAGTGATGAGTCAAAAGTTTCCAACTCAGGAGTGGACTCATAAAAAATGTTCTCACTAAGATGTGCAAGATCAAGCAATGCCGTGCTAATGTCGTCGAGATCTTTAAAGCAAAGTTCATCAACCTCGCAACTTTCTGGAGCAATCTCTTGGACAGAACAGACATCAAGAATGTGAGCAGAGGGTTCAGACGGTTGACTTCCAATCTTAAAAATGTTCATCTCAATTGACATCTTCCCGAAGGATAAAGTCATAGAACCGTTTTGACAATTTATGACAATATTAGAAGTGGCAAGGAATGGTCGACCCAGAATCACCGGAATTTGGTTCTGTGGGTTTGCTACAGGTTGTGTATCAAGAACAATAAAGTCCACAGGGAATATAAATTCCCCGACTTTTATCAACACATCCTCAAGTTCACCCCTAGGTTTGGTGATTGATCGGTCTGCCATTTGGAGAGTGCAATAAGATGGTTTCAACTCTCCAATCCCTAACTGCTCGTAGACAGAATATGGAAGGAGGTTAACACTTGGGCCAAGGTCAAGTAAAGCACAGTTAATGTTTTTACCCCCAATAGAAATCGATATTGTAGGACATCCAGGGTCCTTACGTTTCTTTGGTAACTGTGGGGTAAAAGCAGTGCTAACATTATTTGTCATGAAGACCTTTTTGGGCACTTGAGTCTTCCTCTTCCTAGTGCACAAGTCCTTTAAAATTTTCGCATAAGACGGAACTTGTTGGATAGCATCCAGGAAAGGGATGTTGATGTTAACCTGTTTGAACATTTCAATAATCTTCTCCATATGTAGACTCTATTTGTTTCCCCTTAACCGATTCGGATAAGGAGCATTAGCAATAATAGCTGAGTCCAACATTGGAGAAGATGGTGTGTGTGGAATTGATCCCAGAATAGGAGTGGGGATCGTCTTTGGTGGACTAGAAGAGATATGCTGAAGGTTCGAGCCTTGAGAAAAACGAAGAATAGGCTCGCAAAAAGGTGGTGGGGTAGACGAAAAAGGATCAGAAGTGGAAGTAGAAGTAGAAGGAAAAGTGAAAGTGAAAGCCGGGGTGTTATTGATTAATTCGTCATGATTATCAATCTCTTCACCGACTTGATTATTCAGCACCCTTCCGGATTTCAACGTTGTAATGGCATTCACATTGTAGTGTTGTGAATGCCCAGGATTCGGGAGGGGTTGAGACGGAAGTTTCCCTTTCTCTCTAGCACTCATTTCGGAATTCAATCGTGCAATTTGTGCTTCCATCGATTTAATACTCTCGCCGTGTGAGGCGGAGTTCTTTTTTATGTCATCGACAGAAGTCATTATCTCAGCCGAAACTTGCATGCAATTTTTCAGAATCAAATTCATGGTTTGTGCGAGTGAAGAGGAATCATCAGTACCGGTCAATTGCAAAGAATTAGATGGTGCAGAAGTGTTGACCGTATTTTGAAAGTTTTGTGATTGATAGGGGTGTTGAGTCAGTTGTAGTGGTTGCTTTTGTTATGGAGGGACCCTTTGAAAGTTGTTTTGGTGTGGAACCGTGTTTTGAATTTGGTGTTGGTTCCAAGCAAAGTTAGGGTGATTATTCCAACCCTAATTATAAGTGGAAGAATACGTATCGTTTCTAGGTCTTTGCTGGAAAGTAGCATTAGTATGCTCTTGACCTTGAAATGGAGAATTCAATGGACATTCTTCCGTTAGATGTGATGGATCAGAGGAGCATCCACAGACAGTTTTGGGGAGTGTCATCTGATTTAGGGAGGCTAATAAAAATTTGTGTTCCATAGCTTCGAGTTTCTTTTGCATTGCTAACATTTCAGCTCTAACTCCTATGGAAACATCCAGTTGATGGATACCACCCCTAGACGATGGTTGACTTACACTCTCCCACCGTAAAGATTTTTCAGTGAAATCTTCTAAAAATCCCCAGGCTTCACCATCATCTTTAGACATGAAGTTGCCTTGACACATGGATTCAAGATTCTGTTTTGTTGTAAGATTAATGCCCTCATATATGATTTTGCACAGATCCAATCGGTGGATTCCGTGATGAGGACATTGGACTAACATATCCTTGAAGCGTTCAAAACACTTCGAAAATGGTTCATTGGGAAGCTGGGTAAATTGATTTATTTCGCTACGGACTCGGGCTGTCTTATGATTGGGATAGAATTTCTTAAGGAAAGCTACGATGAATTCATCCAAGTTTGTAATAGAATGTGCGGCTGTGTTATAAAGCCACTTCTCGGCTAAATCGCACAAAGTGAACAGGAGAAGACATAATCTCATAGCATCCACAGAAAGCTGTGAAGTACCCATCATAGCACGTACGTTTTCAAATTTGGTAATAAGGACGTATGCGTCCTCAGACTCGAGACCGTGAAACTTTGGTAAAAGATTGATGTATTGAGGTTTGATTTCAAAGTTGTCCCCATTGGCTGGTGGAATGGAAAGACAGGTAGAAAGAGAACCTCGAATAGGGTAGCATCTCTCTTGGAGAGAGATGTGAGGCCGATTCTGCGCACCTGTGGACGATGGCAGAGTGGTGTTAAAGAAGTTCGATGGAGAACTGTCCATCGAAATTGGTGTGGTAGTGGTTGAAGAAAAAGTAGATGTAGAATTACCGACTTCGGAGTCGATAGGGAAAATGCTGACAAGACGGGCACTAGAATCCCGTGTCCAGCCGAGCATACACTAAATGGTTTAGCACAAGTGGCAGCGTAAGTGATAATTAGAGAAAAGTTTGGATTGGTGTTTGTTTTGAAAAAATACGGATTTTTGAAAATCACACAAGCAATGCACAAGCAACCCTAGATCTAATGGTCACCTAGGTCAATTCTCTAGACCGCTCCTAGACTTCCAGAAGACAAGTCGCAAGATAGATCCTCTACTGCCTCTTTATCCCTTCTGTGGCCAGGTAAGTGGGAGGTTCTCCACTACGTAAGTAGTGGGCCTAATTAAGTAACCACTTGCCTTAGACACACTTGCCTTAGACACCACAAAAGAAACACGGATAAACAGTAGATTACCAACGACCTCCTTCTGTCCTAATTGAGTGCGACGGTCCTTAAAGTCTTGTCTAGATCTTTTTTAGTTAATGAGGGTGACGCGGATGCAAGTTTTGTGATTTCCAGGGCTTAGGAAGGGTAATGAACTCCCCACCTAATCTGAATTTGGTCTTTGCCCCTTAATTTCCGTATTAAAATATGCAAACCACCAAGATCAAACACGCAAAAAATTTGTTTTTCTTTAGTGGCGCTGCGAATTTGCAAAGAATCCTGCAGGAATTGGTTAATGGATGAGAGCAGTGAGGAGATAAGAAAGTATAGAAGTTACCATAGAGAAACAAAGCTCTGATTCCTCAAGATCACCGCGGATCCGCCGCGAAAACCTGAATAATACCGCAATTCCGCGGTGGACTGAATAGTTCTCTGCACAAAATTTTGTATAGATGCTCCTGTTACCTCACTGGACTTCCTAAGATGATCTGAATATTTTTCCTATTGCTCCAATGATTCCAGATTCCCTTGCAAAAATCACAACAAATCGTTAAGCACTTAATGCGATTTTGATCTAAGAAATTATGATGGAATAATAAAATTTTCAACTCAAATAACAAAAACGAACAAATTAGCACATGATTGAAAGAATTAAAGTTAACCGCAATGAAGACGGTGTCGCTTTGCAGCTAGCCGGTTGAGCACGGGTCGGTCCACAGGGAGATGGTGTTATCTTACCTTCTTGTCTTAGACGAGTCAATAAAGAATCTGTATGTTGTTTGATCTAACCTATGTGTTTATTTGCAAGTATAAAGTTGTTAAGAAGAAAATACGAGATTGTAAGCTAAAGAAATCCGTACTCAAAACCTTTGAGCCGAGTCTTGACCAATTGAAGCTCGAGCAATCGGCAACAACGTGGATTAGGGGATTTAAGCGCGGTATTCGTGGAATCCGGCTTATTTACCCTTGTCCTTCCGTTCTTGTCTCTTGCTTTCGCCTCCGGCCAAACCGAACGCAACCGGTCGTGGTTAGGAATCACCGTTACCTTGTCAGGGTAGGGTGCCTAACGGAGCGCTTGCGTATGGTTTGGGCGAAGTTCAAATGGAAAACAACGGGAAAAGGAATTGGCAAAGAAACGTTAACTTACAATATCATATGGATTCTTAACAACAATAATAATGACAACATTCACAAAATGAACAAAAGAGAACAAAAAGAAAAGAATAAATAAAAGAAAAGATTACAAGAAGGAAAGTGCATGAATTAAATTGCAAATAATTAAAGACAAGGTAATAAAAAGCAAGTAATAAAAAGCGATAACAAGAATACGAAACTAGGACTCAAGACAAGCATGTGATCAATAGCCAACCCTTAAACTTGCAAGCTCAATGAAGAGGTTGCAAGATCAAGGGAAGGGTAGAGAACGCATGTGAAATGAAGTGCTAGTCCCGTGAGAAAATACGACCCTTGAGATCAATAACTAACCCTTAACCATTCAAGCTCAATGAAGAGGTTGAATGAGCAAGAGAAAGCAAGAATCTCAAGGGGGAGCAAACTAACAAGAAAGATAAAAATCCCTCATCTTCATTAACATCCACTCAAAAGCTCTCACTACAATTTCATGGAGGAAGAATGAAGAAGAAGAAGAAAGAAGAAGAAAACTACACAAAAAAGAGGCTAAAGAAAAGCTCTCTTGAGTTGGCTCAGATCTGCTGTATTTATAGGCTGGAGAATGGAAATCTAGGGCATCCACCAGAACATAATTGAAGTACCCAAAATACCCCTGAAATTCGACAGTGAGAAGGCCCCACTTGGCCGCGGAACCGCGGCCAAGTCCCCACTTTGGCCGCGGTTCCGCGGCCCTTTAGAGGTGTTGGGCAGTGGGCTTTTCTTGGATGCCCTGGTTTCCTGTTTCCTCGTGTTTGCCAACTTTAAACTGCGCAAAAGTCTTTAGAATATCTCCAGATTTCCAAGTCCAAGATTGCATTATCTTTGTTTACTTTTGACTTTATCTCCCTCGAGCTCCGCGCATCCATTGATTCTTGTGCAGCCCCCTCGTGCTCTGTGCTTGTCCCAGACACGAATGACTACTGTCACATGTCTTGTATCGGGAACCGGTACTCGGCACTGGACGGATATAGATGACCGGAACCCGGCTTTTATCTGCTGTCGACAGATGTTCTGCATTTGGCGTAACTGTGGAGATTTTATCCTGATTTGCAATATTTGTACTGGAAACCTGTATTCTGTAAACATGTAACAAACACGGATTAAAAGCACCTACCTATAAACACACGAGCGTAAGAATGGGCGGTATAAAATGCAATATTCTGTGATGAACAAATACCCCCAAACTTAACTTTTGCTCGTCCCGAGCAAAACCAATTATTCATAAAAATAAAATGATAACCGCACTTTCGCAGGGAACGCGATTGCACTGAGCGCATGCAACAAGCCGTTAAACCTCTAGGTGTCCCTAGTAGGAGGAGTGTTGTCTCATGAGGGTTTTCAGCGGATACTACCCACAAAATCCGGTCAAGCTAGTTTTGTAAAATAACCAAGATTCAAACACCTACAGTTTTGTTTCAGAAAATAACAATTCTATTATCTTAAGTCTAGACTATCGAACCTTTATTTTTCATACCTCGCTTCTTATTTAACTACAGATTTTATATGTCTTTACGTGCAGTGCAAATAGTGTCGTTAAGTTCCCGAAAGGTCGAATAAAGTCATTATGTCACACAATAAAGCCCAGATAACAATTTTAAAAGGATCACATAAGTTTTATAAAGAGTTAAGCATTTTTCAAGTTTCGTTTTCCAGTAAGGTTTCAACTTCAGAATTTCTATCTTCCTTAACAGGAAACTAAGTCGTATTTTTCACTCCACCTTTTTCGTGTTTTCATTTCATACACACCTCTGTGATCGTGCAATAGTCTTTATCATAGAATAAAACCTTCATATCTCCGTTAAAATTTTTTTTTTATAAAAGCCTGTCTTTTATCAAGATTATTCTCACACAAAGAACCGTTAGGAATTTTAACTCGGGGAGAACACTTGCTTGACTTTGTTTTTATCTGGACTTTCTAGGCTTCTTAGCGAGCTTTGGGCCAATGCACCCAAACCAGTTGGTTTTAGGGCATTAGGTGTAGAAACACCCCGGCGGACTTAATTACTCAAGTTACCCAGGTCCAAAAACAAAAGACAGTTTGACGTGAAAATCAGATGATTCAATACGAACGGAGATATAACCGGTAGTTCAATTATTTTTTTGGATAAAAGACGTGTTTAGTGGGTTTGGTGTGTAATCATTCCAATCAAGTTTCCGATGGGTTATTTTTCAGACTTAGCTCCAATTACGGCATCAATAACATTCCTTCATATTCGCTTTACTTCATAAACTATTCTTGACATTACTTATTTCAGAACAAACCTATTTGATCCTCAGAAAATCATTTATCTGTTTAAAAGTTTAAACATGAAAGACTTGTCATCTAATTCCCAAAATTCACGACACGTGTAGTGTGATGTAAAGACGTATATCAGCTATAGTTAACTTCAAAGGAGAGTTATCTTTCAGGTTTTCAAAATCTAAACATAAGATTTAGTTATTCCTATTTTTTCAAACAAAAACCGTCGAATGTTGAATCAGAGTTTTTCCACAATCTAACTTGACAAAAAGTTTTTATATTTTTAGAAAATTTTCAGATTTTTATGGATTTATGGATTTAATATGCAGATGCAAAATATACATATGAATGCGAAGGAAGAAAGCTTACCGAGCACACCCCCAAACTTAAACTTGACAGTGCCCTCACTGTCAGGCTATACCAAGAGGGTTAAAATTGCCGGCGCTTCCTAGAAACAAATTATAGACAAAAAGGAAAACAAAAAATATATACAAAAAAAAGTGTCCCCCCCAAACTTAAGTAAAACAGCGTTGAAGTTCAGGATTAGGGGGGAAAGAACAGTATCAAGCTATACAAGGCCTTACACAGGCCAAAAGTGAGTACCAACCATTCAAAGATTTTGTCTCTATAATGTGCTGGTTGGGGAAAAAAGGCGTAGAGAAAAGAGATGGACAATACGCGAGACCGTATGCGAAGAGAAGCGGGATACGGTCTCGGTATATGAGAGGAAGAAGAATGGCGGAAGGGAAAAAGAAGTGGAATACGAACTTGAGGGTGCAAATGGAGTAAATAGATTAGCACAATTTGTGATGAGCGGTGTGTAAAAAGCGATTGTGCTAATATATTTACCCGTCGAGAGATTGGGTCAAATCCCTCAAGATTCGTAAGAAACCATGGGTACGCCGAACTCGGTAAACCAGACATAGTAAATGAAAGTGAGACGGGTTCTTGCAAGGTCGGAATGATGGAAAGGATGGAGGGAAATGGCTGAGGAAGGGTATCGGTTAAGGGTTCTGGAGGGTGTACACAGTCAGTGAAAGGAACAGGATGAATTGGAAAATCCGACTCATCATCTAGAACTGGTTCATCCTCAAGATTATCCTCAAAATTTTCCTCAAAATTTAGCACATCCATGCATTTCTCTTCAAAATCCAGACGCATATGGGGTTCGGGAAAAACATTTAAGGACTCGGGATGATGATTTGAAGAGAAAAACTCAGCCAAATCTATGGGTTCATCATCCAAAATATTCCCAGCGTCAATATCCTTAATCAAGTGAAAATCAATATTCTCAGACACCTCATCAAAAGCATGAATTTCAATCAATTCAGGTTCTAAGATGGAGGTGTAGAGGTCAAAAGGATTGGGTGTAGTTTCACTTGGCAAGGTCCCTTCACAATCTGGCAAATCAAACACTACAAAGTCGCACAACTCATTAAACATTCTATCTTCAACTGATAATTCATTTGGGACACTTGATAGACTTTCAACATAGGAGTTGTGGGATTCAATTTGAGACGGGTAGGTTTGATTTGGAAGGGTATACAACCCACTCTCTCCACTCAAATTCACAGCCTGTCCTACCGCCTCATCATACATTGGAAAATTTGGAGCTAGCTGGAAACTAGCTACCGGGTCACTAGGTTGTATGCGGGCGGCCATGGACGCATTCAAATCCATCATCTGTTGGCTTGACGCTACCCTAAAGTCTTTCAAGGATTGTTCTAGACTAGACATTGGTTGTGAAGGGGTTTCAGTAAAAGATTCAAAGTTGTTTGGATACTGAAAACTCCCAAATGGCGGTTCTGATGCAATGTCTAGGGAAGGTGCAAAAGTAGGGTAGGATTGGTAGGAATTGAATGGCTAGACAGGAGCAGGATCAACATTTGGATAGGAAGGTGAATGGAATTGTTGATCCCAAGAATTTGAAGTGGTGAAAGGAGTGAAAGATCGGCTACGGGATTGTTCAATTCGTTCAGCGATGGACAAAGGACGGCTTGCAGAAGGGGTATCAACATAAGCGGGTGCGGGAGGTTGAAAAGGTTGATACAAAGTGGAATGAGGAGTGCAAGTGTTTGTCCTAGACGCAGCTATGCGATCTTTCAGTGAAACTTTGGACATGGAGGGGTCGTTCGATGTTCGGCCAAAGCAAGAACCGTATGAAGTAATGTCTGGTTGTGGGTACCAAAGTTCGGCAAGAGTTTTGCGAGGTGGGGTACCTATGATATGAAGAGAGAAAGAGAGAAAGGCAGAGAAAAGGAAGGGAAAAAGAATGTGATTTTTTTTAGTTATATATTAACAAAAGAATGAAATATACACAAAAAGAATATGGACAAAAACAATCACGACGCAAAAATACCACACACCTAATCGTTCTAGGGTTCACCTAGGTCAACTAGACCTGCCCCAGAACTTAATTGTCGAAGTAAAACCGTGTCGAGAAACAGGCTCAAGATACACTGATCACGAGGCCAGGTAAGTGCAGAGATAAGGGGAGGTTGTCCAACGCTTTCGCGAAGTTCCTTAATTAAATAACCATTTCTCTTTCGGCGGTTGCGCCTTTAACACTTTCCTAGACACCCCGTAAACAATATACCGTTAAGCGAGGTTCTAAACACAATTAACTTCTCCTAGTGAGCGCGAAGTCCTTAAGGCTTAAAGTCTAGTTTCTTTTAAATTTGTGCGGGTAAACGTTATGCGCAGGTTCGTGATTTGTGGGCCACGGAAAAGGTGATGAAATCCTTTACCGTATCTTGTGGGGTTCGCTTGCCCTTAAGTCCGTATTAACTGATGCAATGCGCAATTCAAAAAAATTCTATAAAGAATCAAACAATCGTTTTTTAGTTTAAGCGCGGCGCTGCAACAAATACGGGTTAGTCAATTTTGGC
Source organism: Agapanthus africanus (assembly GCA_030015575.1). NCBI lineage: Eukaryota > Viridiplantae > Streptophyta > Magnoliopsida > Asparagales > Amaryllidaceae > Agapanthus > Agapanthus africanus. The sequence goes on along the minus strand of JASDDO010000010.1, from coordinate 393,848,198 downwards.
GTTTGCTAGCGAACTTGCAAAGAATCCTGCAAAGAATAGTATATTGGAAGCGTCGGATTTGAGAAGAAGGTGTTAGTAAAGTACGTACCGTTTAAGTTTTGGGTTAGGAAACCCCCGTTGAATCAAATCCGGTAAGCTTGAAAGGTTCGCTTGCGCGGGTCAAACTACCCGGATCTTTGGCACTGTACTTCGTAATCACCTTTGCCTTGAATGCACACTTTGCTCCCACAATCGCAGTTTGCAAAAACGCAAAAATCTGCACACTTGCCAACAAAAATTATCAAAAAAAAAAAAAATATTTTTTGTTTTTTAGATATACAAAAGAATATTAACCCGAATAACAAGAAAGAAAATACGCTACCGTCTCCCCGGCAATGGCGCCATTTGATTGCACGCTTTTCGGCGTGTCGGATGTTCAAAGAATTTAAGTGTAACCGCGATCAGGACGGTGTCGCTTTGCAGCTAGCCGGTTGAGCACGGGTCGGTCCACAGGGAGATGGTGTTATCTTACCTTCTTGTCTTAGACGAGTCAATAAAGAATCTGTATGTTGTTTGATCTAACCTATGTGTTTATTTGCAAGTATAAAGTTGTTAAGAAGAAAATACGAGATTGTAAGCTAAAGAAATCCGTACTCAAAACCTTTGAGCCGAGTCTTGACCGATTGAAGCTCGAGCAATCGGCAACAACGTGGATTAGGGGATTTAATCGCGGTATTCGTGGAATCCGGCTTATTTACCCTTGTCCTTCCGTTCTTGTCTCTTGCTTTCGCCTCCGGCCAAACCGAACGCAACCGGTCGTGGTTAGGAATCACCGTTACCTTGTCAGGGTAGGGTACCTAACGGAGCGCTTGCGTATGGTTTGGGCGAAGTTCAAATGGAAAATAACGGGAAAAGGAATTGGCAAAGAAACGTTAACTTACAATATCATATGGATTCTTAACTACAATAATAATTACAATATTCACAAAATGAACAAAAGAGAACAAAAAGAAAAGAACAAATAAAAGAAAAGATTACAAGAAGGAAAGTGCATGAATTAAATTGCAAATAATTAAAGACAAGGTAATAAAAAGCAAGTAATAAAAAGCGATAAAAAGAATACGAAACTAGGACTCAAGACAAGCATGTGATCAATAGCCAACCCTTAAACTTGCAAGCTCAATGAAGAGGTTGCAAGATCAAGGGAAGGGTAGAGAACGCATGTGAAATGAAGTGCTAGTCCCGTGAGAAAATACGACCCTTGAGATCAATAACTAACCCTTAACCATTCAAGCTCAATGAAGAGGTTGAATGAGCAAGAGAAAGCAAGAATCTCAAGGGGGAGCAAACTAACAAGAAAGATAAAAATCCCTCATCTTCATTAACATCCACTCAAAAGCTCTCACTACAATTTCATGGAGGAAGAATGAAGAAGAAGAAGAAAGAAGAAGAAAACTACACAAAAAAGAGGCGAAAGAAAAGCTCTCTTGATTTGGCTCAGATCTGCTGTATTTATAGGCTGGAGAATGGAAATCTAGGGCATCCACCAGAACATAATTGAAGTACCCAAAATACCCCTGAAATTCGACAGTGAGAAGGCCCCACTTGGCCGCGGAACCGCGGCCAAGTCCCCACTTTGGCCGCGGTTATGCGGCCCTTTAGAGGTGTTGGGCAGTGGGCTTTTCTTGGATGCCCTGGTTTCCTGTTTCCTCGTGTTTGCCAACTTTAAACTGCGCAAAAGTCTTCAGAATATCTCCAGATTTCCAAGTCCAAGATTGCATTATCTTTGTTTACTTTTGACTTTATCTCCCTCGAGCTCCGCGCACTCATTGATTCTTGTGCAGCCCCCTCGTGCTCTGTGCTTGTCCCAGACACGAATGACTACTGTCACATGTCTTGTATCGGGAACCGGTACTCGGCACTGGACGGATATGGATGACCGGAACCCGGCTTTTATCTGCTGTCGACAGATGTTCTGCATTTGGCGTAACTGTGGAGATTTTATCCTGATTTGCAATATTTGTACTGGAAACCTGTATTCTGTAAATATGTAACAAACACGGATTAAAAGCACCTACCTATAAACACACGAGCGTAAGAATGGGCAGTATAAAATGCAATATTCTGTGATGAACAGCACACGATCCCCGGCAACGACGCCATTTGATTGATCTTCTATGTTATTATGTAGTAAAATGTTTTATCACAACCAAAGAAATTTATACCGCAATCAATTAACGGTGTCGATGTAGCGCGTTAATGAATACAGATCGTTCACTGAGATGTGTGTACTTGTTCAATTTTGCTTTAGATGAGTCGAATTGAAAATATAAAAGAAAATTCAAGATAGTTGATTCAAGATTTGTGAGATTTGATTTTTAAGAAACATAAAGAAATAGATCAAGAATCAAGAAGATGTCCAAATCAATTTAGTTATCAAGATTTGTAGAATAGCTTGTAGGAATCGATCGAATTAGTAGCCATGATGAATACTAATTATGACGAATCTTATCTATTGATGGATTGTAGCTAGATCGATGATGAATGAATAAAGATTAGGGATCTATTGAAAAAACTAGGATTTCTCCTTCACTATCCCTTGTCTTTTCATTGATCCTCATTCAATTCAAGCCTCTAGCAAAGAGGATCATCAATCATTTGATCCCTAATTTGCAACGAAATAATCAAGAAAATTGATTTCGATCCAAATTAGGTCATTGAAAATTCTTTTTCCTAGAGTTTACAATTCTCATAAGACTTAAGATTGGTAAAATGATTTCATCATCATTAGATCTACCGATTCTTTCGATTCGGTTACAAGCGGAGATTTCACTCACACATCATGAAAATTAAAGAATCAAGAATCAAGAATTTTCATGATGCAAGAAAGTAAAGAAAACAAGAACTAACAATTTATCACCTTCATTAAATCTTCTTCAAATTTACACAACTCCTCAATTCGAGGTACAAGATTAAGCTCTCGATCGCTTCTTTGAAGAGGTGAATTTGTAGTTGATCTTTGCGAAGCTCGATCGTCGTGAGTCGTGGATCGAATGCGGATCTCTTGCTCAGATGATGATCAGCGTTGCGATGAAGGATCGTTGATTGCTCGCTTGATTTGCTTCTCAATAGATCTTGATCTTGACTTTGGAATTTGATTTGGATTTTTGTTTTGGATCAAGTTGTGTCACTCAACTTGTGCAATGATTTGGCTCAATATTCAACAACCTTTGTAATGAAGCCCTAGGTCTCCTTTTATAGTTTTTCCTCTATCTTCCTTTAGAAGCTAGGTTTATCTTCCACTAGAAGCTAGGTTGTTATGAAGCTTGCATGAGAATCTTGGTAGGTATCAAACTTGCACAAGAAACTTGGCTGTTAGAAAGGAACCTTTTGGAGAAATCTACATAATTCGAAGCGTCTTGGAGAAGCTAAGAAGTTATAAGGAGGCCTCGGAAAAAAATGTCAACCGCCGATGAGTCAACACGGCCGCGGATCTGCGGCGGATCGGGCTGGATCGGCCGCGGTTCCACGGCCGTATGATGCGTTCGTTGGCTCATATCTCTGGTGTCTCTTGATGTTGTCTTTAGGGTCCTTTTCTGATGTCTGGAATCTTATAATTATTTCTTGGTTGCTGCCAAATTTCAAGACTTTTACTTGATGCGCTTTATCGGCAAATTGGCGATTCCATTTCTTTGACCTGAAGAATTTTCTGCACACAATCTCAATAAAATATATTGAGATATACAAAATCATGCATGTAGTAATAAACAAACAATTTCCCTCATAATGCCGGTTATAATGTATAACACATGTTATTTGATATTTTGCAGAAGAATTGCTAATATGTGCTATATTCATACCAAACACATTTAGATGATTAAAAAAAGTAGGGAAATTGATGTGTTAAGAATGCAATATTTTCGACTGATCAACCACCTATGGCCCATCTGGTCCATTTGGGCCAGCTTGTCAATCAATGCCTGGAAGGTGGTCGTCTTGAAGAACATCATAAATTGGGATATAGTTTCCTGAGGATCAAGGGTCCCTATGAACATACCCACAATAGGAGCTTCTTCTTTGCGTTTTTCGCATTTTGACCATAGGTTCCGCCACCGGATTGCGTATTGAACCCTGGTTTCTCCCGGCTTCACCCTAGCATTGATTAATGCGGTGATAGGGGTGCGCTCGCTTGCGCTTGCGAAATGCTGCGTGTACCGTATCTCTATTCTTATAAATGTTTTGATGGAGTCATTCAGAAGCTCCGAATACCATTCAAATGCCGTCTCCGATAAGCTGCGGACGAACTGGCGAAGGAGTAATTTGTCGTCGCCTCTAGTATTAACACATAGAGCTCTGAACTGAGCGATGTGCTGATGGGGATTGCCTGTCCCCTTATACACGTGGAATTTTGGGATCGCATATCCTGGCGGGTACTTGATTTGATCGTAGCAGCCTGAATAAGGTCAGCCAGCTGACGACTTGGCCAGCCGCTTCACTTGCTTGATGAGCCCGTATTTGTTGAGCTATGTAGTCGTCAAGGGCAGTTTTGGAGATCATCTCCTCCCTGGCTGCTGATAAAGCTGGAAGAGGATTTGATGTCTCCCTTTTGTCGTCTTCAACGACTATTGGAGGGTCTTCGGCTGGAGGGTCCGGCTGGATCATCATCCCCACCATGTCTTAGAACAGAAGCGCCATTTGTTTTATATTAGCCGCTTGTTCCGCGGCCTCTTTCTCTTTCTTCTTTTTAAGCACCCTTCGTAGGAATTCGGTGTCGGTCTCCTGCTCCTGGAATTGTTCCGACGATGCTTCCGGGATTTCTTTCTGCCTGGTGAGTGCGGCTATCTTTGTCAACATCTCCTGGAGCTTTTGTTGTTGCACCTGAGCTTTTGTCACAGACTGTGTGAGTGGTCGATGACCCGTGGAAGTGTCACGACCCGAAATTTGGCACGTGACGGCCCTTAAACTACGCAACGTCTATAGGCGTAATGTAATTTAAGTAAGCCGAAAATCCAGCAATCTAAACCATCAAAAGTAGTAAGTGATAAGAACATTGTTAAAACTTTTGAAAATCTTAAGTACAAATTCTTTAAAGTCCAACTTTACTTTCTTAAAAATTTTGGCAGCACCTCCTTTGTAAAAACTAACCCAAAAAATGGGTACAACATAAATATAAGTAAAGCATCCCCAACCGGGAGCAAATCCACGCCCAAAGGCAGAAAACAACCACCACAACAGATATACGACGCCGTAGCGAAGAATTAAAAGACGATATAAGTAAAACTGCATAAAAGACCTCCAAGTCACAAAATAATATACAATATCGTCCTCACATCAAGTCTCTAAGTCATACATGAAAGTGGTAGATGGAGAGTACAGGATACAACGAATATACAATAAGCAACATCGGATAACCGCAAAATCTACCTATAGCAAAACTGCAAGCAGTCAGTCGAAGCTGTATCAGCCGCAAAAGATAATATGATAGGTAGAAGCCCTGTCTCGACTACTCTGAGGAACAACCTGCAAACCCTATGGCACAACGGGGGTGAGTTGCCAACTCGTGAATAGTAAATAACATATGCAGGTAATCGCAAGTGTGCATGTACAACGCGAATCTAATACATGCAAGCTGATAGCAATAAATGGCAATATGTATGTAACAGTCATGTAAGGTACTCTATCAGGTACTACTAATACATGAACAATAAATGGCAATATGTATGCAACAGTCATGTAAGGTACTCTATCAGGTACTACTAATACATGAACAATAAATGGCAATATGTATGCAACAATTATGTAAGGTACTCTATCATGTACTACTAATACATGAACAATAAATGGCAATATGTATGCAACAGTCATGTAAGGTACTCTATCAGGTACTACTAATACATGAAAAATAAAGGCGGAGTATAGGATAAAACATGTCATCCTCAGGTAATCCTGACCTCGTGGTAGGACCAAAATCCATCAAGACAATCTAAATCCCAAATTTCCTCAAATCAGCCCCCAAATTGGCCATCATATCCTGTAAGTCTCATATATCCTGAGTATCCAATATCAAGTAAATCTCATATATCCAGTATCCAATATCAAGTAAATCTCATATATCCTGAGTGAGTATATTGCAAGATCATTATGATGATGTATAGATATGTATACATATATATTAGCGTCCCATTCCACTAATATATATATATATATATATATATATATATATATATATATATATAACAGCGTCCCATTCCACTGTTATATATACTTAGGAGTAAAAATATCATAAAAACAAGTGTCTAGTATCGACACATAAATACTGATCTATCAGGCGCTGTCACCACGACTGGCCCTCCTGATAGGTATGTATCATACGCTATCCCGAAAACTCGAGTGCCTAGCTCTGACACTCGAAATTCGACGTATCCATACGTACATGACTCCGGTCGGTATCCCCACGACAACCTCCGAGTCATAGGTACTGTCACCGGTAGGTATGGTTCCTCTGTCAGGCTCATCGGTGTGGTCCATCGATCTTCTTGCCCCAGGGTACCTTTGGGCCCCACCATGTATCCACACACGGCCCACGACGCCTCCTCGCATGGGGTATATATATCAGAACCGATAAATCTCATGGTGACTGCTGAAAAATCATATCAAGAGAAACCGGGTTTTTCAAATAATGCATAATTTCATGAAACTACCATGGTCCTCAAATCCATAAAACATCATGAAAAATCCATATCTCAATGCGAAAATCCATGAATATAATATATGCAACATAAAACTGTAATGCGAGCATATATAAAAGAAAAGCCGCTATTTAACTGTAATAAGTTTATATATATATATATATATATATATATATATACCATGCGGTTCCTAATTTCTCCAAGTCCATATAACATCAAATAAAGGTGAACATGTAGCTATAGCCAGATATATGTGTAAACATGTAGGTATAGCAAGGTATATGTATCTACCTATCAGTAATGATGTAATACCCTCCAGGTATAAGTGTAAGTATGTATGCAAGATGTACATGCAGCTATGTCTCATTTGTGTATATACATATCACTAATGGTACAATACTATATAGGTATATAGGTAACTAGTATGTAAGCATGTCAAGGCATATGTGTAAGCATATAGGTATACAGGTATGCTATATGTCATATGCACAAAAGGAAATAAGGATCATGTCTCAAAGTCCCTAAACAATACAATATCACATATGTATAGGTGTTGTGCATGTCATAGCAATTATTGACGGTGTGTGTAGCATACAATTAGTGCTCGTGAAACATGAGCCGTCAATAATGGTGTTGTGTCTTATTAATACCAAGTCCATACATAAGGAAATGAGATAAGCAACAAATGTGTACATGCACAATCAATATCCGTATACTTCTAACTAATATTCATGTCATTTGATCAAGCCCAGACGTATAACGCCATGCGGGCGATCCCCCTGTAGATGTTAAATCTACTCACCAACAATCCTGGCTAAGTAAAACCAACAACTCGCTTTCCCTTCTTTGCAGCGCCCGAAGTCCCCGCCTGCATCTTGAAAGCATATAACAATATAACAAGTATATATTAGCAATTGAGCAATAACACGTACCAACAACTTTTGACCGACGTACCAACTCCAAACATACTCTCAAGTGTTCGTCCAGTAGCTAACGCGCGTAGCGACACCATCCTAGTTAGGAACGCAAAGCGACACAACTACCAAGCCTAGACCCTGATCGTACCGATCGCGCATTCACAACACAAGATATAGCGTGGAATCAATATAATTAACGTCGCAACGTTAAAAGAAACCCACGCCTAAATTATCCTAAAATCTAGTAAGCAACTTATATCATTTTAGCACAAAACTATAAGTTTTTACCAAAACTAGAATTTATAAATATCACAATATAGCAAGATTAAACCATACACACCAATACTATAATTTTAATCTCACTTAATTAGGATTTAGTAAAACTTTAGTTTGCTAATTAGCTTAATTTACAATTAGGAAAATATCATTTAACAAACTAGCAACTGGGTTTAATTTTCATTTGTCTAAAATTATCAATTAACCTTTTCACTAATCAAAACCCTAATTGATTATCCAAAAACCATTTCTTGAATTTCAAAACATGCATATTAAAGCTTTAAATTAACATCTAATTAAGCTAGTTAAAGTTTTAAAACAACTATTAAGGATTAGGGTTAGAAATATACCTCCACAAAAGATCCACAAATTGCAAACATAATTCTAAATTTTAGCCTCCAAAATCAAGACTTTTGTGAAGATCCAAGCATGCTTAGGGCTAACGATTAATGGGTAATAATTTTTTTTTGAGTTTGTTGGATAAATTAAAGATTTTTGATGAATTTTGTGAGCTAAAAAGAGTGGAAATGGAATGAGGAAGGAGAGAGGGAAGCAAAGGGGAGGGCCGGCCAAAGAAGAGAAATGGGAGGTGTTTTGTGAAGTGTGTGGAAATTTCTAGAAAAAAAAAATATAATAAATGCTCATTAATGCAAAATGCCACCTTTCTTTTCTTTTCTTTTCATTTAAAAAAATAAATTCCTTTATCACAAAATATCTAGATATTTGGCAAGAATGGATTAAGACTAATTCTAGTGATTAGTTTAGCATAGATTCTCATTAGAAGTAATTAACCCAAGCCAAAAATATAATTACCACTAATTAAGTGCACAATTAACAACTTAAAATAATATTTAATTAGGAAAAAATTCTATGTGAACCAAAACTTCCAATTGACCCCCAAATCCTGCGCACTAGCTTCATTCTAGCTAAACTAGGTGCCGTGCATTATATACTGCAAAAAGATCGCTTCTAGGTTTTACGAAAAACACCGACTATTTTACCCTAAAAACGGAAAATTCGCAAAACGATTTCTAAAACGTTACAGGAAGCACGGCTTTCCTCTTTCCCAGAAGTCATGTACACCATGTGTACTACCATGTCCCCAGACTTGGGGTGTTTAGGTCCACTGCCTTTGAAATTTACTGCAGGCATGGGGATCTTATCCGGCCTTCTCCTCTTGTAGGAAGTCGAAGTTGAGGGGGCCGTTTCAGCAGGCACCCATGCAGACGATACTTTCCATGGTACGATGGAGGGATGGTCCTCCTCTTGCCGAGCATTCATTTTCTTCAGCCGGCGAGAGTAGAATTTTTGAATTACGGAGTATTGGACTTTCCGCCAGACCCTATGGATTTTAGAGGACAGCCGCTGAGAAGGCTGTTCTGGTTTTGCCTGCGTTATGTTTTCAGCAGGCGGGGAAGACTTCTTCAACCCAGCGTTCGGGGAGTTCTTTCGCACCTTCCTGAGCGTTTCAAAACTTTTCCCAGTTGGAACAACAACCTCAACATCCACCATTGGGGCTGGTGGAGTAAGTCCAGAGGAGGAGTTGCCCCCAGCTTTCCTCACTCGGCGTCAATGGCGACGTTGAGCATGCCTTGCAGACAGGATTAGCTCTGTCGTTGGAGCGGCTTCTTCAAGCCCCCTGCTCTGATGAGAGGCTGATGTTGGTGTCATCTTGTCAAAGACTGACGTCCGTTTAGAGGGGATAGTCAATCTTTTGAAGGCTGACCTTTTGGTAGGGGAAGCGGTCTTGATGACTTCACCGGAAGCAGGAGTTGGAACGGCCAATCTCGCGAAGACCGATCCTTTAGTAGGAGAATCGCCTGTGACGACTTCACCTGCCGGAACAGGAATGGCTAACCACTTCGGGATAACCCCCTTAGGTATTGCGAGCCTCCTGCGGGCCTATTTGAGCTGTAACGTAGCCTATTGAAGACTGTGGTGATAAAATTGGATGACCCGTTGAGAGGGGCTGTAGTAGTTGCAAGTCGATCGAAGACCGACTTCTTTGGAGCTTCCTGTGATGGCACTGGGACGCTGAAACTTGTTGGTGGGAGCATGGTCCTGAAGAACAATCCAGCGGTGGCTTGAGTCACCTTCTCCACTGGCATTGCAAAGGTGGAGGCCGCTTGGGGCCTATAAGTCACTCCTCCGGCGGGGACGGAGTGGAAGTTGTTGTTGCAGTTGGTGCAGCTGGAAGCCCTCGATGTTACCTTTCTGCACAAGAGCAAGACACCAAATCTTAGTATCTTGAATCCAGGGGCAATCATAGTAAACCATGATTTGTTCGCGAACACGACACACGAAGTGTGGAGTGGAAAGAAGAAAAGGTCCCACCGGGTATGCCAGAATCTGTTCACCGTCGAAAACGGGAGACGGAACTGCGTACTTAATCTTGCCTGAATTTGGGGGAAGATGCTATTTAGATTTATCCGTCCACCTCTCCGAAGATGCCAAGTTGATTTATGACACCGTATATCGGAGGTTTGGATGGATGTGGTCATTGTACCAGACTTTGTCAGATTCCCCTTTGTTTGTGAGGGGTTTTTGATTGTGGGGACGCTCGTCTCTGCAGGCACAAGCCCCTGCAGTTAATTACGTTACCGCATCGTGATAACCACTTTCTCCTGCTCAAGAAGTTTACCTCGTGTCGAGTGGGTTTAGTTTATTTTTGTTATCCCGTGGATTGTATACGGAGACTAATTCATGTTGTCGCCCGTAGGGCGTGGATTAGTCCAAATCCGTATATTCTTAGATTTGGATTTAGTTTGATTTACGGATCGTTAATATTGTTTGGGATTAAGATCAACTTACATGTTTGTTAAGGATACGTTAGTCTAATTTTAGACTAAGATCTACTTAACAAGGTTTCATGATCCTTCAGATCCAACAAAAGAGCATTTGGGCTCTATTGTTTTAGTTTAAGAACGTTTCGGTCCACAGATCACCATTTTAGGGTGAGGGTTTAGTTTAAGGACGTTGCGGTCCACAGTTAGTTTAAGGACATTGCGGTCCATAGCTAGTTTAAGGACATTGCGGTCCATTGGAATGTGCTCATGGGTTTGAGAGTGCACCAAAGAGCTGTTGGTTGTCGGGACCCTCCACCTCTCTAAAGACGTTGAAGAATTATAACGACATGTATCAGAGATATGGAGAGATGTACCCTTGAACCGAATTCCAGATTGAAGGGAGAGATCATGGTGAAATGAACATCATTTTAGATACCATCTATTAGGAGATCATTAGTCATCTTTGGAACTATGATCGATTTGGGAAGACCTGAGCATAGGAGGGCTTGGTTGATTGGTGATCAAAAGGGTTTTGGCCTCGGGAGACTTGGCTAATTTGGGCTAAGGCTGGCCTCTCATAGTATTAAAATATCTACTCAGTGCTCACGTGCTCCCACGTGAGGCTCTAAAGCAGTGTTAAACACTAATATTTGGAGCGCTCACGTGTGGCATGTGAGGCTCTAGAGAATTGGGCACTACTTCTTTGGGTTTATTCTCTTATTCTTTTATAAGTGCTAAGCACAATTGGGGGTCACGTGGGATCACGTGAGGCGCCCCAAAAATGGGAACTGTTCTTTGATTTATTCCCTTTTTCTTTTATAAGTGCTAAGCACTATTAGGGGGTCATGTGAGATCTTGTGACTCGATCTCAGTCCTTCCTTTTTGTTCATCAGAGGTGCTCACGTGGGAGCACGTGATCCGTCGTTATAGCTTGAACGTTAATCGTTTCTTTTATATGCATGGAGATCTTGATATGAGTTTTGAGAATTTCAGGTCCCTTGTTTTTATAAGAATTAAATTCTTTTATAGGGTTAAACCCTAGTTTTATCAGAGGAATTAAATTCCTATACCTTTTTGTAAGAATTAAATTGTTTGAATTTAGTTCTTTCCCCTAAGTTTTGAATCTGCATGACAGAATCTCCCCGATGAGAATTAAATTCTCAACTTGTGGGAAGATCTGCTTTTACAGATCTCAACCAGAGGAAGAACTAAGTTCTTTTTAGAAGAGTTAAACTCTTAGAGAAGAGATAAAATAATCTCTATGTCATTCTTCTTACCTAGAGTTTCTTTTTCTAAAAGAGAGATCTTCTTCTTCTTCTTCTTTTTGGAGAATTGAATTTTCTTTTTCTTTTTCTTTTTTGTTTCTCAAATATTATGGGGGGTCTCCTCTGTATCAGACTTGAATTCTTGGGTCCTTTATATAGTAGAGGCTAGTCTGTTGATTTAGTTAAAGAAATCTCTCGTTGAGAGATCCTGATTGATTTGGGGATTTTATTCACTGTTGGATCTTTGATCCAAGGACTTCTGTTTTACAGAATATATCTTTCTTATTTTTAACAAGATTAGGGAAATATTTCCCCACACAGAATTTATTCTGCAGACAGGTGATTTTTTAATCACCAATGGATTTTTTAATCCAACGGTACTCTGTTTTACAGAGAGTAGTCTTTCTTATTTATAAATATTTAAGAAAATATTTTCCAAATAGGGTTTTGATTCCTTTATTTAGAATTTAATTCTATCAGCTCAGAAGGCGTTTAAGACCACTCACGTGTAGCACGTGACCCCACGGAGTTAAACTCATTTGCTTATGTACAACAGCCCAAAAAAGGCATCACGTGCTGGCACGTGAGCTTCTCTGGCCTGTTATTTGTTTTAAAAGGGCGCTTATATATTTTGTATATACATACTTATGTGCTTGCACGTGAGGATTAATTCCAGCCTTAATTATTAAGCGCAATGCTTATAATCTTTGTTCTTAGGTGCATCACGTGTGGGCACGTGATGCTCCTTCAGGGGGAATTTTTCCATCGCCTTTTCTCTCTTTCTTTTCTTTTTTTTATAAGGGAACAACGATGAGAGAGAGAATTGCATCATAGAAGATGACGACCCTATTAGTTTTGAGCAGGCCATCACAAGTAGAGACCCTGTGAAATGGCAGGATGTTATGTGATCTGAGATGGAATCTATGTGGACGTTGCTCTTGAAGGGGTGAAACCCATTGGATCTTCAAGAATAAGATTGGTGTAGATGGAAAGGTTGAGACCTTCAAAGCTAGACTTGTAGCAAAAGGTTTTCGTCAATGATCAGGTATCGACTATGATGAGACCTTTTCTCCAGTGACTATACCTAAATCCATCAGGATCCTATTTGCAATTGCTGCATACCATGACTATGAAATCTGGAAGATGAACGTCAAGACCGCTTTTCTAAATGGTGATTTAGAAGAGAGTGTGTATATGAAACAGCCAGAGGGCTTCGTAGACAGTGGGAGCAGCAGAAAGGTGTGTAAGCTACTTAAATCAATCCATGGATTAAAGCACGCGTCGCGAAGCTGGAACATTTGTTTGATGTAGCAGTCAAAGAGTTTGACTTCATAAAAAATATAGATGAACCCTGTATATATAAAAAGGTAGTAAAGAGTAAGGTTTTCTTTCTCGTATTGTACGTGGATGACATACTCTTGATAGGAAATGATGTTCCTATGCTGCACTCAGTCAAACTCTTCCTATCACAAAAGTTCACCATGAAAGATCTGGGTGATGCCTCCTATATTCTGGGGATAAAGATTTATAGGGATAAATCTAAAAGGATGTTGAGATTGTCCTAATTCAGGTACATAGACACCATACTGAAGAAGTTTAGTATGAAAGATTCCAAGCACGGTAACTTAACCTCTTGCTCTGGAATCACCCTCTCCAAAGAGATGTCTTGCAAGAACGATTTGGAGAGGGCTCACATGAACATGATATCATATACTTCTGCAGTCGGATCTATCATGTACACGATATTATGTACCAGACCGGATGTAGATTACGCACTAAGTGGGTAAGTAGGTATCAATTAGACCTATGGGAGAAGCACTGGATAGCTTTGAAGAATATTTTTAAGTATTTGCGAAGGACTAAAGAGATGTTCTTGGTGTATGGTAACAGAGACTCCAAGTAGTGTCCTTTGCTGATTCGAGCTTCTAGAGTGATAAGGATGACAGCAAGCCAGACTCGATTTTCATCTTCACCCTCAATAGAGGGGCGGTATGTTGGAAGAGTTCCAAACAAGATACCGTTGCAGGCTCGACGATGGAGGCTGAATACATCGCTACCAATGATACTGCCAAATAGGCTATCTGGATGAAGAAGTTCATCATTGAACTTGGGGTGGTTCCATCCATTGTAGATCCAATACCCTTGTATTGTGATAACGATGGAGCTGTGGTTTTGGCCAAGGAACTCTAGTCCTATTAGCAATCCAAACATATTCTAAGACGGTATCACCCGATCTGGGAGATAGTTGATCGCCGCGAGATTGAGGACAGGAGAGTTGAACGAAGGATGATACGGCGGATCCATTCACGAAGGCCCTTCCCCAGACTCAGTTCGAGAGAATTTTTAGGATGTTGGGTATGCGATACTACAACAACTGGCCTTAGTGCAAGTGGGAGATTGTTAGGAATATGTATACCCTAAAGGCCATTATTATATATTATAATGGATACTTAGACATATATAGAGGACTTTCTTACTCAACATGATAGTATGTTATCTGATTACTCTTTATCATAACATGTACGTTTATTCTAGTTTACTATTTCATTGATACATATTGATAAAACCCTACGGATGTATGCTTGACTACCAGGACTATGATGTAGATCATACTAGTGGGGCCTGTGCAGTCCACAAGCACATCCTTAATTATTCCTAGTGAGGGAGTATCGAGACAGGGCATCGATATTTCAGAGTAGACTAGCATGTACGTTTCTTGACACTGTAAGGGGCAATGGTTGATCCCACAATCATTGGTGTTTGACATCAAAGATTGTACACAGGTGCTCATTGGACAATGAGTACACTGAACGGACTCACCGAGAACTTCTAGATGATATCATACTTATCGTTAGATAGCAGTTCTCTGGTGAAACTTATACAGGTTAGTCTATAGACCCGAAATCGTCATAGCGTCTTGTGTGGTTCCCACTGTGCTTTGATTTCCTCCCTACCACGGCTCTACTGAGTCGAGCAAACATGTGGTTTTTAGGTACAGTCCCGAGTCACATGGAGGTAGTGAGCAATAGGAGGGGTTTCGTCTCTCTCGTTATTGGAAGTTGATATTGTGGTATGCTTGATTGGCTATAACGACAAGTCCCTGGCTATGTCTGATGAGATTTACTGATAAGTGTTATCAGTAGTTTCTCGATTCGTTATAGGCCACACATTGGCATGACTTATCGAGCTATTGACGATTCCACCCCCAGACTCGATATGCGACATATCAGACGAACAGACCAGACTGTACTATAAGTGTTTCTTATATGCCCTACGGGAGTTTAGGATATGTTTACTTGTTGATCTTCTATTCGTTCAATACCTGGGTAGTCGTTATGTCCAGCTAGTACTGAAGACGGCTTGTAGGTGTTTGATATGATCATTACCTAATGGAAGCGTATTAGTGAGTTTTTAGAGTCCCACATAGAGGTTTCCTAGCTTAAGCGAAACAAAATAGGGCATGTATAGAGATATGTGCGGGAGTTTGATTAAATACTAGTATATGATACTGTATTCTAATCTAGCGTTATTTGATATTAGCCGGGTTATATATGATATAACTAGATTATTGAATCAAGTGTTGATTTAATAATTTGATATATATATATATATATATATATATATATATATATATATATATATATATATATCTCAACTAATATTATGCTCATTTTAAATTCTTTTCTACTCTTTATATATTATTTATATTTGATATAACTAACATATAAATATTTTGTGTCATGGTTGATGATACAATGAAGATGGGTATATGAGAATCACATTTGAAATGAGATAAGAATCAAGATATTTTACATTAATCTATATAGAATAAAATGAATGAGTCATTTGTTTAGAAGGATGTAGAACTCATGACACATTCTTGTTTTATTCATGTGGATAATCATGGCTAAAACATCTAGGATATTTATCTCAATTCCAAGATATTATTCTTATAGCACTTTCAATCTTCATTTTCTTGATCTCCCCTCTTGATTTTCTATTTTGAGGAAAGAGAAAAAGAAAGATAAATTTTTTAGTGAGCAAAATCTCTACTTCATCAACTTAAACCATTCAAGCAATTTAGTTTAGGTTGTTTACTTCACTAATACATTGATTAGTGAAGTGTAAGCTTGAGTGTGAGAAGCTTTAAGGTGGATCATCTTCGATGAAGAAGGCATTGAGAAAGCCCGTTCCTTTCTTCAAGTGGAGCACTAGCAAGTGTTCTAGGGACTAATTTTTGGAGCTTTTGAAGTGAGGGGCTAGATTACAAAGGTTGTAGCCTCTGTTCACTTTATTATATCTTTAGTTTTTTAACTTAGAAACCCTAATTCTCTAGTTCGATTCTTGTTTGTAGACTAAGCACTCTAGTTTTTTTTATAAAATTGCTTACTTGCTCTTGTTAAAACTCTAGGAGAGGTGCTAGCATCTACTTTCAGGTACTATAGTATTATCAATAGACAAGTATTATTACACAATATTCACGATAATTATATGAAAATTGTATTGAAATCAAGGATTATCAAACATACATCCGATGAGAAAGACCCCTAGGTAGATAGAACGTATGCGTCTTTTCCATTTTCCAGAGATGTGTGTGATTAAAGCTTTCCGGGCGGAATAAGATATGTTGTTATGCCCCAGTGACTGATCTACGATAGGACCAGAGACTCAGTCGAGCACATCGCTCATTTCGAGACCGGCTGTGGAGACACAGTTCATGATGAAGCTCGTAAGTCGAGGAAGAAAGGTTTCTATACAGACAGGGCCAGTGGTGTGCTTTGAGAAGACGAAGCGAGCTACACGGATCCGATTTCCTTTTTCCAGTACGGGAGATAAAGTACCATTTCGACATGTTTTGATTTTTCCGAACAAGAGAGGTTTGATTCTTTTGAATCCATTGTATTAATTCCTTTTCTTACTCACAGTATGCTCTTAATGATCTCGGCTCATGATTCAATTGCCATGTATTTTGACCTCAAGTTCTAGATGGTCTCTATCCTCGCCTCAAGAGTGTCGTGGACTTCTTGTTCTGACATCCTCCTTCATGAACCCGAAGCCGATGAGGGTCCAGATGCATGAGGAGACAAGAAGTCGCGTGCCGAAGAACTCGTGGGGGTATGAGGAGACGATTCTTTTCCTTAGAATACCGGTGTGGATGGAGATGTAGATAGGGCCTCATGGAGCACAAGCGTGGGCTCCTGAACGAATATCCATGCGCGTACCTGAGGAGGATGCAAGTCCAGACCCTGATAGGCATGATATACCGATCACACGCTTTCGGCGTGTCGCATGTTCAAAATTCTAAAGTTATAACCGCGATCAAGGACGGTGTTGCTTCGCAGCTAGCCGGTTGAGCACGGGTCAATCCACAAGGAGATGGTAGTATGTCCGTTCATGTTTTAGACGAGTCAATAGAGAATGTATATGTGTTTGTTCAGTTCTATCCTAAGTGTTCGTATTTATGTTCAAGCTAAGCTTGTTAAGGTTAAGGTTGGTTAGTAGAGTTAGGATGAGTCTTGTGCTTATCTTTTGCCAATCTTAAAACGATGTTGGGATAATCGAAAGTAGCGTGGATTAGGAGGACATAGGAATGGGATTTGCGAGTTTAAGCAAACTTTCCAATGCTAAATCCATTCCTAGTTCCCCTTGTCCGTCCGCTAAATACGTTTATTTCCAACCCTCGGCCAAACACCCGCAACCATGTATCCAATTAAGTCACAACTACATGTCACGTTGTAGTGCGTTTAAAGGACTTCTCAACTTAGGTCGCGACTTCATGTCACGTATAGCGCGCCTAAGTGAGGGGGTTGCGTTTGTTTGGTCGGGTTTCGTTTCAAGATGTTTGGCGAAGAGAAGCACAAGGGATTTTTCCGTCCCTCATACGACCTTCCTTAGCCTTTACAAGTGTGGAATTATTCATACATTATAAAAGAAAGTAAAACAAAACAAGAAGGAAGAAAAGAAAGAAAAGAAAAATACGGTTTTACAAATGGTGAAAGCTAACTCTTGGGTCCTCACCTTAGTAAGGAACTCCGTCGAGTATCATCGCTTGAAAATAATACGGAAAAGAGAAGAGAAGGAAAATAAAACAAGCAAAGAAATAACAACTACTTAACAACAATTATAAAAGTTACACTAGAATTAAAAGACAATGCAAGAATTCAAAGATACAAGTTAAAAAGAATAACAAAGCCTCATCTTTATTTCATCATCCACTCAATGCTCTCACTACATTTTAATGGAGAATACATGAAGAATAAGAAGAAGAAGAACTAAAACTAAACTAAATCCTAACAAAAAGAAGCATAAGAATTGGACCCTTGGCTTGGCACAAAACTGGGCTATTTATAGGCTGAGTGCTGAAACCCTAGGGCAACATTCTGGTCCAAATGAAATGACCAAACTACCCCCAAAATCCGAGTTGACACTGAGTCAACTCGGCCGCGGATCCGCCGCTAATCGGCCATATTGGCCGCGGATCCGCAGTCATTTGGAGGAGTTAGGTTGTCGTTTTTTGTGGGTTTTCTTGTGTTGCTCTCCTCTGTTGTTCTACATGTTCCAAATTACAAATTGCATCCACAATTTCTTCAGATCTGCAACAGTCCAAAATGGCATCAAAAATAATTCTTTTGGTCTCATCTCCCTCGAGCTCCGCGCACCCATTGATTCTTGTGCTGCCCCCCTCGTGCTCTGTGCTTGTCCGAGACACGAATGACCACTATCATTTGACTTGTCTCTGGAATAGGTACGCGGCACTGGATGGATACGGATGACCGGAACCCGGCTTATATCTGTTGGCAACAGATGTTCTGTATTTTGGCGTAACAGTGGAGATTTTGTCTCATTTGCGTTATTTTGGTCTAGGAACCTGTAGCCTGTAAATATGTAGCAAACACGGATTAAAAGCGCCTACGTATAAACAAATGAGCATAAGAATGGGCAGTAATAAATGCAATATTCTGGTGTGAACAAATACCCCCAAACTTAACTTTTGCTCGTCCCGACCAAAACCAATTATTCACAAAAAGTTCTAACCTCACTTTCGCAGGGAACGCGATTGCACTGAGCTTGTGCAACAAGACGTTAAACCTCTAGGTGTCCCTAATAGGAGGAGTGCTGTCTCTTGAGGGTTTTCAGTGGATACTACCCACAAAAACCCGTCAAGCTAGTTTCACAAGTTAACTTTGATTCTACTCTTACAGTTTAGTATCTAGGTTAGAAATTCTATCATCCTAGGTTAGAAATTCTATCATCCTAAGTTAGAAATATTCAACCCTTATATTTCACACCTCCTATTTGTTCAACCCCAGATCCTATACAGTTTAGAAAGATATTGGTATCTCCTGGGTTTTCCTTCTAAAGTGCGGTCTCCAATCAGGGATTTTTATCAGTTTTACGGAAAACATAAGTCTTATTCTTTATTTCTATCTTTCATCCAAACATCAATTGTATACCCCTACGTGTGTGTAAATTATTCACCCCTGCTCTTAAGAATTCAATTCAAGCTATAGCACCCTTTCCCTAATGCCTAATACTACTTCTTTTCTTTAATAATGGACGGTTTTGCTCACACACCTTTCATGCGACTATTAATACTTCTTGAGGCACTAACGGCCGATTACTGAATGTGTGAGCTTAAAGCGTAAATAGAAGTTTCCAGGTCTTGACTTTATTTATTTTTCTTTTTCTTTTTCTTTTTCAAGACCGGATATATTTTTTAAATATGCTCTTTTGGTGTTTAGCTTTAAATACCGTTTTTTCTTTCATACTAGGTTTTCAGACAAGAGTATTTCTAGGTATCCTCTACTATCCTAAGTTTCAAGGTGTGTGTATGTGTAGTTTGTAGGGTATATACTTTCTAAATTTGAACTCAAGAATAGAAACTATTTTTCGGACTTATCCTTCAGTAAAGCTTCAATACTTTCCCTTCATCTTGACTTAACTCAAGAACTGAACTCAAGATTACCTATTTCTCAAAAAAAACTGTAAGGACGTATATTTACCAAAGTTAAACAGAATGAGGGTTAATTTTAGGGTTTTCAATTCCTAAGCCTAAAATTTAGTTATTTCTAACATATCAACTAAACTTTCAGAATAAAAATCTCAGTTACCCTATTAGCTAACTTGACGACAAAGTTTTTATATTTTTGGAAAAAATTTCGATTTTTTATAGGTTTTTTATATGTATGCAAATGCAAAATATACAAATGAATGCGAAGGAAGAAAGCTTACTGAGCACACCCCCAAACATAAACTTGACAGTGCCCTCACTGTCAGGCTACACCAAGGAGGTCAAAATTGTCGGCGCTTCCTAAATTTTTTTTATACAAAACAAAACATAACAAAAATATATACACAAAAAGGTCCCCCCAAACTTAAGTGAAACAGTGTTTCCACTGTTTAAGCGGTGAAGTTCAGGATTAGAGGGGAGAGAACAGTATTTATCTATACAAGGCCTTACACAGGCCAAAGGTAAGCACCAACCATTCAAAAATTTTATCGTTATAATGGTGTGGTTGGTGAAAGAATATGGAGAGGAAAGATATGGAGAATACGCGAGACCGTATGCGGAGAGAAGCGGTATACGGTCTCGGTATATGAGAAGAAGAATGGCGAAAGGGAGTAAGAAGTGGAATACGAACTTGAGGGTGAAAATGGAGTGAATAAATTAGCACAATTTGTAATGACCGATATGTAAAAAGAGATTGTGCTAATCTATTAACCCGTCGAGAGATGGGGTCAAATCCATCAAGATTCGTGAGAAACCATGGGTACGCCGAACTTGGTAAACCAGACATATGAAATGAAAGTGATACGGTTTCTTGCAAGGTCGGAACGATGGAGAGGATGGAAGGTAGAGATCGAGGAGGGGTATCAAGTAAAGATTCAGGAGGGTGTACACGGTCAATGAAAGGGACGGGATGAATTGGAAAATCCGACTCATCAATTAAAACTGGTTCATCCTAAAAAATTTCCTCAATTTTCTCCTCAAAAATTAGCTCATCCATGCATTTATCATCAAATTTCAGACGCATATGGGGTTCGGGAAAAACAATTATTGACTCGGGATGATGTCCACACGGAAGTGAAAGTAAATGATGAATTTGAAAGACAAACTCATCCAAAGTTGTGGGTTCATCATCCGAAATATTTCCGGCGTCGATATTCTCAATCAAGTGAAAATCAATATTCTCAGACACCTCATCAAAAGCATGGATATTAATCAATTCAGGTTCTAAGATGGAGGTGTAGAGGTCAAAAGGGTTATTGAAGGTTTCACTCGAATGAAACCCTTCACAATCAGGTAAATCAAACACTACAAAGTCGCACAACTCATTAAACGTTCTATCTTCAACTGGTGAATCATTTGGAACACTTGATAGACATTCAAAACCGGAGTTGTGGGATTCAATTTCCAATGGGTAGGTTTGATTTGGAAGGGTGTACAGCTCACTCTCTCCACTCAAATTCTCAACCTGTCCAACCGCCTCATCATACATTGGAAAATTGAGAGCTAGTTGGAAACTAGCTACTGGGTCACTAGGTTGTATGAGGGCGGCCATGGACGCATTCAAATCCATCATCTGTTGGTATGACGCTACCCTAAAGTCTTCCAACGACTGTTCCAGACTAGACATGGGTTGTGAAGGGGTTTTAGTAAAAGATACAAAGTTTGTTGGATACTGAAAACTCCCAAATGACGGTTTAGAAGCAATGTCTAGGGAAGGTGCAAAAGTCGGGTAGGACTGATAGGAATTGAATGGTTGGACCGGAGTAGGATCAACATATGGATAAGAAGGTGAATGGAATTGTTGATCCCAATAATTTGAAGTGGTGAAAGGAGTGAAAGATCGGTTACGGGATTGTTCAATACGTTTAGCAAGGGACATGAGTCTTGGAGTTACAATAGGACTCTCAAAAGGGGTATTAACGTAAGAAGGTGGGGTAGGTTGAAATGGTTGATACAAAGTGGATTGCGGAGTCCAATTGTTTGTCCTAGACGCATCTATCCGATCTTTCAAAAAAAATTTTGGCATGGACGGATCGTTCGAAGTTCGGTCAAAGCAAGAACCGTAGGAAGTTATGTCTGGTTGTGGGTACCAAAGTTCGGCAAGAGTTTTCTGAGGTGGGTACCCATGATATGAATAGAAGAAGAAAACGGAGAGGAAGCAAAAAAAATGTGATTTTTTTTATTTTTTTTTAGTTAAAAAAATGTTTGTTTTTGGAGTTTTAAAAATTGTTTGTTTGAAAGAATACGGAATTATGGGACTAAACTATACATAAGCACAATCACAATCATGATATGCACAAACAATCACCTTGAGCTAAGGTCTTCAAAGTCCAACTAGACCGCTCCTAGACTTCCAAGTGATAAGTTGCAGGATAACCCTCGAATCGCCTCTTCGCTGCCAATTGTGGCCAGGTAAGCACAAGTGAGGTAAGGCGGGTTCCGCTCACGAATCACCGTGAGACGGGCCTTTTAAAATTACCTCCTCACTTGTCTAGCCTAGGCACCACAAAGTCAAGTTTAGATAAACGACCGATTCCCCGCAACCTTCACTTGTCCTAAATGAGCGCGACAGTCCTTATAGGTTTGGTCTAGATATTTTTTATTAGCTCAAGATAATGCGTATGCAATTAGCGATTTGTGGGGTCTTAGGAAGGGTGATGAAATCCCCACCCAATCTGAATTAGTGTTATAGCCCCTTAATATCCGTATTATTATATGCAAAGCGGTAAACAAACAAAATCTAAAACAACAAAAAAATTATTTGGCGGCGGCGCAATCTGTGCAAAGAAACCTGCATGAAATATAGTTTAGTGGAATTCACAGAGAAGAATAAAGGGAAAAGAAGGGGTGGAAAAAAATTGGGGCCAAGAACCCACAATTGAACCGCGGAACCGTCTCACAATCCAAACTTTGACCGCGGTTACGCGGTCAAAATGTTGTATTGGCGCCTGAAACTTTGGTCCCTGCACTCCTCTTTCTCTGTACGACAGAATAAAAACCTTTATCTCTTGATTGGAATACTATACTTGCTCCAGATAACCTGCACACTTGCATACAAAAATTATCGAAAATAACAAAAAGGGTTTTTGTTATATTTATTTTTATTTATATATATATATATATATTTAAATATATATATACACAAAAAGAATATTAACAAGAATGACAAGAAAGAAAATACGTTACCGTCTCCCCGACAACGGCGCCATTTGATCGCACGCTTTCGGCGTGTCGCGTATTCAAAATTCTAAAGTTATAACCACGATCAAGGACGGTGTCGCTTCGCAGCTAGCCAGTTGAGCACGGGTCGATCCGCAGGGAGATGGTTGTATGTCCGTTCGTGTTTTAGACGAGTCAATAGAGAATGTATATGTGTTTGTTCAGTTCTATCCTAAGTGTTCGTATTTATGTTCAAGTAAGCTTGTTAAGGTTAAGGTTGGTTACTAGAGTTAGGATTAGTCTTGTGCTTATCTTTTACCATTCTTAAAACGATATTGGGATAATCAAAAGTAGCGGGGATTAGGAGGATATAGGAATGGGATTTGCGAGTTTAAGAAAGCTTTCCAACGCTAAATCCATTCCTAGTGCCCCTTGTCCGTCCGCTAAATACGCTTATTTCCAACCCTCAGCCAAACACCCACAACTATGTATCCAATTAAGTCACCTACATGTCACGTTGTAGTGCGCTTAAAGGACTTCTTGACTTAGGTCGCGGCTACATGTCACGTATAGCGCGTCTAAGTGAGGGGGCTGTGTTTATTTGGTCGGGGTTCGTTTCAAGATGTTTGGCGAAGAGAAGTACAAGGGATTTTTTCGTCCCTCATACCACCTTACTTAGCCTTAACAAGTGTGGAATTATTCACACATTATAAAAGAAAATAAAACAAAACAAGAAGGAAAAAAAGAAGGAAAAGAAAAATACGGTTTTATAAATGGTGCAAACTAACTCTTGGGTCCTTACCTTAGTAAGGAACTCCGTCGAATATCATCGCTTGAAAATAATATGGAAAAGACAAGAGAAGGAAAATAAAACAAGCAAAGAGATAACAACAACTACTTAACAACAATTATAAAAGTTTCACTAGAATTAAAAGACAATGCAAGAATTAAAAGATACAAGTTAAAAAGAATAACAAACCCTCATCTTCATTTCATCATCTACTCAATGCTCTCACTACATTTTAATGGAGAATACATGAAGAAGAAGAAGAAGAACTAAAGCTAAACTAAATCCTAACAAAAAGAAGCATAAGAATTGGACCCTTGGCTTGGCAAAAAACTGGGCTATTTATTGGCTGAGTGCTGAAACCCTAGGACAACATTCTGGCCCTAAATGAAATGACCAAACTGCCCCCAAAATCCGAGTTGACACTGAGTCAACTCGGACGCGGATCCGCCGCTAATCGACCATAATGGCCGTAGATCCGCGGTCATTTGGAGGAGTTAGGTTGTCGCTTTTTCTGGGTTTTCTTGTGTTGCTCTCCTCTGTTGTTCTACATGTTCCAAATTACAAATTGCATCCACAATTTCTTCAGATCTGCAACGGTCCAAAATGGCATCAAAAATAATTCTTTTGGTCTCATCTCCCTCAAGCTCCGCGCACCCATTGATTCTTGTGCTTCCCCTCTCGTGCTCTGTTCTTGTCCGAGACACGAATGACCACTGTCATTTGTCTTGTCTCTGGAACAAATATGCGGCACTGGACAGATACGGATGACCGGAACCTGGCTTTTATCTGTTGGCAACAGATGTTCTGTATTTTGGCGTAACAGTGGAGATTTTGTCTCATTTGCGTTATTTTGGACTAGGAAGTTGTAGCCTGTAAATATGTAGCAAACACGGATTAAAAGCACCAACCTATAAACAAACGAGCATAAGAATGGGCAGTAATAAATGCATTATTCTGGTGTGAACATATACCGTGGGCAAAATGTCCTGGCCACCGAAATGAACTCTCCCGTGGCGATCCGGGTTGTGTCGCTGAATGACATTCCCGTTAATCCCATGAAACTCATTGGGAGTAGGATCTCAGCCATGCTCCTCGACAAAATCCACCACCAGCTCATCAATCACTCTGCCTGTCTCTTGCTGCACGAAATTACAGTATGAACCAAGTTAAGTCAATTATTGAAAACAAAATGAAGTAATTTAAATAACTAAAAGAAACTCGTATAGGAGCATACTTACGTAATGCTCAGTCGCCTCCTGTGAGCTGGGGAAACTGGTGTGACACGCAAACCCCATACCATAAATGTCCACACGACTGGGCATTCCTCCTGTTTATCTCATTTGTCATTTAGACAAAATTCGATTTAGATCAAGTTTACAAAATAGAGAAATTCAGAATATTTGATTTGTTCTTACATGAACAACTCCATATTGGAAGGAGTTCATCCCTCCGCCTAAACAATGATCAGTGTTTTCACTTTGCACCACTGATCTTTGCTTGCTCCTCACCTGCTTTTTAGATATAATATAACATCTCATACTAATTGACAGATTAATGTCTAATACTTTTACAGTGTAAGCAATATACATACTCTAAATTCATCCAAACCGAAGTGTTGAATCATGGCGGCCCAGTACTAGTCTCTCCAGGTCACTGACTTTGCCACCCATTTTGCCTCATCGGTGGTAGCATCCTTCCATTTCCTGTGGACCTGGTGTTTATGATCACGCCAACTCTCCAACATATATATAAACAATCGACCTCGAACGACATGCAAAGATACAGAAGAGCTGTCAATCCACCAGACAACGGTAAAGCGCGCCTACAAATAAACACCAAAATGTTATTAACATTAAACATATATATGCAACAATTAATAAACGAATGTTTAATTAAATAACCTTACCAAAATCTCATCTAAGGACGTTTGCTTCTTATCCTCCAGAGCTTTTGCCGACCAATCCACCGGTACGTAACTGGTACGACATTCACGCAATACGGCATTCGTTTTTCCTTGTTGCACATCGAGTCCGAATTTTTTTAGTTGTTTTGTCCTGGGCACAACGAAATCCCCAGTCGCCGACATATGCACCTCGATCTTTGGATCGTCTGACCTACGACCCCATAAATCATGAGCCTGTGTGGGGCACATTTTCATAGGACCTGACTGGATGAACTGGATTCCACGTCCTCCTCAATCCATCCACGTCCACGTCGCAAACTCATATCCTGAAAAATACCTAATTCAACATACATATACAATAACAATTTCAAGAAACAGTTAAGAAAAATTACATAGATGTAGATGAAATTAAATTTATCACGGTCGAGTATTCAATACATAATTTAAATTCTGCATATCTAAAAACCGCATATATATAAAAGAGACGAAAAAGAAAATTGCGATAAAATGAAGTGTTTAATTGTTTACAGGATTATGAATAGTATAGACAGGTAAAACTTAGTAATCATCATCCTCTGTAGAACTACTCTCACTCATTGAATTTTGCTCGGAGTCATCGATGAATTGGTTTGGTTCACACGTTGTTCGTTTTCATCTACGGACAGTAGATCTTGATGATTCGTCCTCTACAACAATCTATGGATCGATACCTGATTGGACTGAGACGTTGGGACGTCTAGCCTGAATTTTTGGGGCAGATACTATTTGGACTTATCCAACCACCTCTCTGAAGATACCGAGTTGATTTATGGCACCGTATATCGGAGGTTTGGATATATTCGACCGTTGTAGCAGACCTTATCAGATTCTCCCTCATTTGTGAGGGGTTTTTGATTGTGGGGACGCTTTTCCCTGTAGGCACAAGCCCCTGCAGTTAATTACGTTATCACATTGCGATAACCACTTTTTCCTTCTCCAGCAGTTCACTTTGTGTCGTGTGTTATTTTATTTATTTTGGTTGTCCGTTGATTGTATACGGAGACTAGTTTATGTCGTCGCCCGTAGGGCACGGATTAGTCTAAATCTGTATATTTTAGATTTGGGGTTTTGAACTTAGGTTGTGTCACGACCCGAAGGTACGGAACGTGACTGGCACTTAAATTACGAAACGTCTAAAGGCGTAATGTAATCTAAGTATGCCAAAACCCAGAAATCTAAACCAAATTAGAAGTAGAGTGAAGGAAAACTTGTTAAAAGAAAACAATTTTTAACCAAAACAAATCGCATTACACAATTTATTAAAGCAACAAATTTTCCCGAAAATTTCGGCAGTCTCCTTTGTAAATACCGGCCCTGAAACGGGTACAAACAAGAGAATATACAAATAATTCATGAATAAGGTATCCCCAAGCGGGAGCTAGCTCTTCGCCAAAGGAGGATCACAACCACACACACACACACACACATGTGTATATCATCAATACCAAAATGAGCATGTAAAAGCACGAAAATAAGGAAACCATACATCGGCTCAAGTGAGCATCGACACCAAACCACAAATACAAGTCTCACAAATCTCACCGTCTAGTCCAATATACAAGGGTAGATGGAGTATACAAGATACAAAATAAAAGTACACAGTGGGAGCAAAAGCAATCCTCCAAAACCCACCTGTGAGCAAGCTGCGAGTTGAATGCAAACGAAGAAGTACGCCCGCCGCTACTGTGCTGACGGGTCAGACCTGCAAGATACCGTGGCACAACGGGGGTGAGTTGCCAACTCATGAGTAGTAAGTAACATATAATAAGGCTATCGTAAGTATGCACGCAAATGCGTCACACTGTACATATACCGATACTGATGCGATGCACTAGTATGTATGCAATATGATGCATAATCGACACGAAATATGAATATGTTTGGTATGAGAAAATCTGTGATCTCATCTTAGTAAAACTCCTGTGAAAGAACTGAAGTATCATCAATAAAATCCATAGAAATCCGTGTCAAGTATCGACACAAAAACGTACGTATCTTAATGTCTCAATATCTCAATGTCTCGACATCTCAATGTCACAATATCTTAATATCTCGGGCTCCGTCAGTCCGGATCGGCCCATATCATCAAATCTCATGACTACGGTCGGTATCCTCCGGATATCCGCCGCGCCAGACATCACCGGTAGGTAGTCTGCCCCTACCAGGCTCATCGTCTTCAACTTGAGCTTCTTGCCTCGGGGTACCATACCGGGCCCACCATGTACCCGAAACGGTTCATCCTACTCCTCGAATCGGGTCTCGAAAACCATCAGCAATCATGAAAACTCATGGTGGACGACACATACATCACGAGAAAACCACAACTTGTATTTTAAAATGATGATAATAAGCTTTTATAAAATTCTTGCGGTTTTTCCCAAAATCCAGAAATCCAGAAATCTCATCAATACGGAAATCCTCAAAAATAATCACAATACATGATTATATAGGAAAATGATAATGTCTATGATATCCATATCATGAAATGCGATTATAATTAGAAAACTATGTATGAATGATGATGAAATGCGGTATATATACGACTAGCAAATCCTAAGTGTTAATCTTGATGAGATGGAAAATACAACTACCAGTTTAAATATCATGCATGATACGAATATTTTCGATACTAGTCTAAACAGGTTGTATAGTGTTCGTGACATAGCAATTACCAATGGCGTGAGTGTTCGCATAAATAGTGCACGTGCGGCGGGAACCAATGGAAATGGTGCAAGTGTCCTATAAGATGATATCACACACACACACACACACACACACACACACACATATATATATATATTTATACGTATAACGACGCGATGCAATAAGATGGCTAACTAGGAACTTAGTATATAAAGTAAATATTTTAAAATAATACTAAACCGTCAGGCGCCTCGCGCCATCCAGACGATCCCCCCATAGATGTATACATCTACTCACCGGGACTCCTAGGCTAAGCTGATCTGATCTCCGTCTGTCATTGCGCGCCGCGTCCGACACTCTGCACCCGACCCTGGGATCGCACACAAACAATAAAAAGGATAAATATACGAATAGTCGCGGGACAAATGACACAATTCAGTTACGCGCACCAACTCGATGCGCACAAACTTGGTGCACAGTACGCGCCCGCGACAACGCCACAGACTACATCTAGGGTTGCAAAACGTGATAACTACCAAGTCTAAAACTCAAACGTACCAATTGCGCATTCATAACCCATTAAATATTATAGGAATTAGGTTGTTGGTCACTAATGTTTCAATTTAATTCAAATCGATTAATTTCCAAAATCCTAGTAAGCATCCATTTCCCATTTTAGTTCAAGTCTTGATGTTTTATCATCTCTAATGGTTACAATGCTCACTTAATATCATAATTTGGTCACTCAAATATTCACTAGAACTTTATCTCACCAAAATTTATTAATTCTAAAATAAACCTAGTTTGCAATATTATTTAATTTAGCAAATTTTAAAGCAACAATTTTCAAACTAGCAACTAGTTTAGATTTTTCATTTCTTAAGATGATAAACTACACATTACAACCATGAGCAAGTTATAAAAACCCTAACTTTATTTTAAACCCTCTCTTGAAATTTCGATTTAGCAATTAAAACCATAATTAAATATCAAAATTTATTAAATTAAAGTAATTAAACATCAAGTAACAATTGGTTTAAGATTATACCTCAAGATCATGAGATCAAACATGCAACTTGATCTTCAAAATGCTAACTTTGCTCCAAGATCCAAGCAATATTTGGCTAAGGAAGTTGAATGGAGAAATAGCTATGAATTTGTGGGAAATTAATTGGATTTTTGTTGGATTTTGAGAATTTTAAAGTGGAAAAATGGGATGAAGAAAGAGGCTGCTGCTGTTTGGGGAGGCTCGGCCACCATTTTGAGAGGAGAGAGAGAGAGAGAGAGATAGAGAGAGAGAGAGAGAAATGTGTGGATGTGTCTAGAAATGTCCATATAAGTTGCATCTTTTATTCTTTCATTAATTTATTAATTTTTCTTCATTTTTTTATTGAAATTTTGAAGTGGGAATGAGTGGAAATTGTAGGGAGGGCAGCAGGCCATTTTCGGCTGAGGAAAGAGGTGAGTTTGTGAGGGGTGTGTGGAAAATTACCTTTTCAAAAAGACCCCCCAACATTCATATATTAACTCTTTATCATAATTAATTTATTTTGTTTTATTTTCTAATCCATTCTAGATTTCTCTAGAACTTTAGAGACAAAACCAAAAGAAAGAATATCTTACAACTAAATTTTAGGTTGTCATGGTTCACATTTGTATAATTAACCCATTCTCATTTGTAATTTACACTAATTAAATGTATAATTAAAAGCTTATATTAATATTAGAAATAATTAATTAAAGAAAAATATTTAAGTAATCTAATAATTTATAAGTCACTAAATAATATCAATTACTAGCAATTGCATAGTTAAAATAGGCGTATTTAAATCTATAATGAAAAATAATTGTAGTTGAGTTTTACGGAAAATACGGTTTATTTTACCGATTATCAGAAAATTCACCTAAAGGATTTTATTTATTGGATTATTTATTAATTTATTTTTGAAACGTTACAATCTTCCCCCCTTAAAGTAATTCGGTCCCCGAATTTAAAATCTAACTACTCCTACCCTCGAAGTGATGGGAATGTTTCTTCCGCATCTCGACCTTGTCTTTCTACGTGACCTCTTCGCCGCTCGGAACACGCCAAAGAACAATTACGGACGATATGTCCTCGGACCTCAGTTTCTGTAAGGTTACTAGGCACATTAAGGAGGTTCCACAAGGCATCAACCATGCCAAACAAAAAATTTCCGGTGCCGAGAAACCCCAATATAGATCGTTAACTAGATGTTAAGACGAAAAGCAAGCAAGTAAACAACTTTATTGCTAAGTGAAAAGGACTACAACCTTTGTAGATCTGCTCCACCATTTCTTTAGCTCCGTGTTGACGTCCCTTCACTACGATCATCGGATCCTGGACTCTAGCGATGGTTTCGTCGGAGAAATGATCGGGCTAGGTCATTGACTTCGAGACCGAAGATGATCTACGTCGGGGAGACTCAAACTCAAGCTATTCCTTCACTTGGTCAAAAACTTTGTGAAGAGAACACCCTATACTACATGGCAAGTGGTAGAGGATGAATAAATAAGAAGTGGGTTCACTTTAGAATTTGATTTCTCACTCTTTTACTCATGGCACCATTGGAGCTCTCAAGCTTTTGTGAGCTTGATGAAGATGAAGAAGAAGAAATAATTATCTCAATTAAAAGAATAATATGAATACTTATCCTTTTAATCATGGCACCATGGTTGAGTTAAGCCCTCATGCTTAACTCATGTAGAGAATTAACCATAGCATAAGGTTAAGGATTGGGTTAGCTAATATCTTAAGCAAATGACAAAAGAGTTGACTTTGTCAATGTTCATCAAGCTTCATGAAGCTTGATAACTTTGACCAAAGTCACACTCTTTTGTTATATGCTAAGGAAAATAGTAAACCCTAATCTAACTTTGATATGGTTCAAGTCTCATACACACAACTTGTTTGTATCATCAAGCATGATACAAACATGTACACTTGCATATATCTCATATAAACAATGTGCACATTCAAGTGAGAAAATCAATCTTAAGTGAACCAATACTAGTTAATGTAAAGTAATATATCAAATATATAATTATACATTAAATCATTAAATCAACACTTGATTTAACGATCCGGTCATATCGTATATAACCGACTAATATCAAAAGTAACTACTTATTGAATCAACACTTGATCCGATAACCCGGCTATATCTCATACAACTGATCAATGTCACAAATCGCGAGAATAGAATACAGTATCACATACTGGTATTATTCTCGATCTCGCACATATCTCATATGCGCTCCTATTTCGTTTTGCTTGAGCCAGGAAACCCCTGTGTAGGACTCTAAAGACTCGTCAATACGCCGACAGCAGATGATGATCATATCAAACACCCACAAGCCGCAAGCGGTCTGCTAAACGTAACGGCCACCCGGGTATTGAGCGATCAGAAGATCAACGAGCAAGCCCGCTCACACTCCTGTGAATCCAACGAGTAACACTACCGTACAGTCCGGTCTGTTCGTCTGATATGTCGCATATCTTGTCTAGGGGTGGTAAACGTCAGACCCCAATAACTCGATAAGTCGTGTCGATATGAGGCTCATAACGGGTCGAGAAACTACTGGTAACACTTACCAGTAAATCCCTAAAACAGCCTTGGCCAAGGACTTCCTGTTATAGCCAATCGAGCACTGCGCAACATCAACTCCCTATACCGAGAGAGACGAAACCCCTCTTATCGCTCATTGCCTCCATGTGATTCGGGACTGTACCTAAAAGCCACCTTTTTGCACGCCCTCTTGGACGTGGTATGATGGAAATCAAAGCACAGTGGGAATTACACAAGACTCTATGACGATCTCTGGTCTACAGACTAAGCCGTACCAGTGTCACCAGAGAACTGCCATCTGACGTAAGGTATAATACCATCTGGGAGTTCTCGGCGTGTCCGTACAGTGTACCCAGTCTCCACTGAGCACCCGTATATCATCTCTGATGTCAAACACCAATGGATATGGGATCATCCATCGCCCATCTGTATGGGTCGAGAAGCTACACGCTAGTCTACTCTGGTATATCGATGTCCCGTCTCGATATACCCATGACTAGGGACTTTGAAGGATGTACTTATGGACTAAAACGTCCCCACTAGTATGATCTGCATCATAGTCCAGGTAGTCAAGTACACATCCTAAGGGCTTTACCAACATGTAACAGAGAGACAATCAGTGTACACGTTAAGGTAAATAGTAACCAGATAGCATACTATCATATCGAGCAAGAAAGTCATCCCTATATATGTCCAAGCATCCACTACAATATACATCCTATGTATAGTAATGGCCTCTAGGGCATACATATAACTAACAATCTCCCACTTGCACTAGGGCCATCTGATAGCAGTGGTTGTAGTATCTCATACTCAACCATCCCATAAAAGTCTCTCTCTGGGAAAAGGCCTTTCGTGAGTAGATCCGCCGTGTTGTCCTCTGAGTTTACTCTCCTAACCTCGATCCCCTAGAGATCAACCATCTCCACGATCAGGTGATACTGCCTAAGAATATGTCTGGATCACTGATGGGACGGGCGTTCCTTGGCCTAAGCCACAACTCCATTGTCACACAATGGGAGGAACGAAGTTCATCTCATGAACTAGTATACACCCAGACTTCCTCTTTGGTAGCATCTTTGGTAGAGATGTATCCAGCCTTTATCGTCTAGTATGCCACGGTATCTAGTTTGGAACTCTTCCATCATACCGTTCCTTTACTGAGGGTAAAGACAATGCCTGCGACTGACATTCAGTCGTCCTTATCACCCTGGAACCTTTCCAGTGATTCTCCCCAGGATCAATTGATACTATCTCACTACAACTAGTGAGTATCCTAACATCCAATTAGATCAATCTCATAGATCCAAAACCCAGGATTTAGTAGGTATCACTTTGATCTTATATGGAGAATCCTTGTGATAAGCGGAGATTGACCGAGCGTAGCATAGGAAACGCCTTCCCTATCAAGAGTATGTCATCCACGTACTCTACGGGGATCACCAGCATACTCCCTACTACCTTTTTGTATATACAAGGTTCATCTACCATTTTGATGATGTCAAACTCTTTGACTAATCTCATCAAAACAGATGTTCCAACTCCGCGATGCCTGCTTTAATCTATAAAGCAACTTGCACACGTTTCCGCTGCTCCCACTGTTCACGAAGCCCTCTGGCTGTGTACTTATAGACGCTTTCTTCCAAATCATCATTTAGAAAAGCAGTCAAGACACCCAACCGCCAGATATCGTAGTCATGGTATGTAGCCGTAGCAAGTAGGATCTGGATGGACTTAAGCATAGGTACTTAGAAAATGTTTCATCACAATCCATAGCTGGTCAATGATGCAAACCTTTAACAAGTCTAGCTTTGAAAGTCTCAACTTTTCCATGTACACCAAGTAATCTTCTCAAGATATACTTGCTCCTGATGAGGATTTAACCCTTCAGATAAAGCAACCAAAATCCATACTTTGTTGGTGTATAAGGATTCCATCTCAGATCGCTAAGCATCCAGCCATTCAGATAGAGTCTTACTCCTGATGGCCAGCCCGAAACTAGTTGGGTCATCATCTCATGATGCAATCCTCGCTCCCACTGTCATAGAGAAACCAAAGTATCTCTCAGGTGGGTGAGGAACCCAGTTAGATCGGCGGAGAGGCAGAGGTTCGTTGGTTTCTATTGAATCCTTTGGTTCTACCAAATCATCAGCTGCAGTTTATATAGCTGGAGCTCTTTCCAGTTCTACCTCATGTCCACTAATTTATTCACAAGAAATTCCCTTTCACAAAGGTGGCATGCTGAGAAACAAAACATTTTTGTTCCTCGGTTAGGTAGAAGATATTCCCTTGCGTATGCTTGGGATATCCAACAAACTTCCACAGATCTGATTTTGCCTCGAGCTTGTCCGGATTTTGCTTTTAGACATAGGCCGGACAACCCCAAATCTTAACTGACTTAAGAGATAGGCTCTTCCCTTTCCATATCTCATATGAAATGGTAGGCATCTGATTTGATCGGAACCCTATTCAATAGGTATGCAACTTCATAAGTGCATAACTTCCTAAAAGGAAATAGGATACTCAGTAGTACTCATCATAGAGCACACCATATCACATAGGGTGTTATTTCTCCGTCTCGATATACCATCGTGCTATGGTGTATACTGAGGAGTAATGCTGAGAGAGAATCTCATTCTCCTTTAGAATAATCCATGAATTCCGTGCTCAAGTATTCTCCTCCTTGATCACATCAAAGGACATAATACTTTTACCCATTTTTGGTTCTCTACTTCTATCTTATATTCTATGAATATCTCAAAAGGTTCGGACTTGTGTTTCAACAGGAACATATGTCTGAATCTTGAGAGATTATCAGAGAATGTAATGAAGTACAAAGAACCGATCTTGGCATGTGTAGACAGGGGACCTTCATACATCAGCATGTATCAATCCCAAAAGTTCACTAACTCTTTCTCTGTTTCCAATAAACAGAGCTATGGTCATCTTATCTTTGTGACATGACTGGCAAGTTTCACAAGATGTAAATTCAAACTAATTTAAATATGCATCTATATGTAACTTAAGCTAGTCGGGTCGCATTGATATGACCTAGTCTACAATACCACAAGAAGGATTCGTTCATTTCTGAACTCTTCCTTTTGTGCGTGTTCTATATACAAAGAACTGTAGTTTGATTTAGAACGTTAATGCTTTTAGATAACGTGCCTGAACCGATCAACTATTGACATAGGAAATGTTCAAAACATTATCCAACAATACAAAATTGTATCCTTCTTTAATAAATAAAGAGATTGATATGATTTTGTATATCAGGTTCGGTATCTAATAGCATTTGTTCAGAATCAATGTATTGGTAATACAGGGTGACAGTGACCAACAGACTTGGCTGCAACACTTGCACCGTTTTCTGCCTCATGAAACTTATCACCCGTTCTCAGTTCTTTACCTTTCTGTAGCCCATGTAATATATTACATATGTGGGATCCTGTTCCGGTATCATATACCCAGGACATAAAGGACATTGAGAAACCGTTCTCTGTAACGAACACACCCGAAGATGATGCATCGGTATGCACTTTCTTCATTTGGGCGGCACGGGAATTCTATTAATCCCCTAATTCCTGCTCTGTCGTATAACAATTATAAGTTGGAGTGGGACCAACGTTCCCCAGCTCAGTATAACAAGCGGGTTCGGTCAATATATCCGTTTTATTATCTTGATTAAGGCATGACATGGTCGCTACCTGGAGAGAGAGAGAAGAAAACACTCTGCTTGCGCTCTTGCAAGATCAGATTGGTTATTATTTTATCTAATCAGGATGGCTCCCACTATTTTTATCAAATCTTCCTTCAAACCCTAAAAGAAAAGACTAGCCGGGATTAATTACACGCTACAAGTTCGCCAATCTTTCAGCCAGGCCAGTGTCGGTACTTTGAGGGAGGTTCTCCGTGCTTTCGCACGGACCTAATTAATGTAAACCTCGTTTTCCCAGAGGCGTAACCCCGTTGACACCTTTCTAGACACCTACTTGATCGACTAATTGTAATGTGTAAAACTCTCCCAGGAGTAACAATTACTCGCAGTGGGTATCGGGATCCAACTATCTCATAGAAGGTATGCAATCTCATTGCAAATTTCAACACTTGAAATTCCCGATAATTTTGCCCCTAACCTCTTATGACCTTGACAAAGGCCAACAAACCATAAGATGCTAGTCAAGTTCAACCCGTCATTTCCTGATTGAATTAAACCCACCCGCACGACCCTTGACAAAGGCCAACAAGGTCGCACGACTACCCTAACCAAATCTGCATCATATGCATAAGCAGATAAGCACCAGTTAGCTACCGCACACTACGCCTTGACAAAGGCCAACAAACGCAGCACGCATACTAACTACTACTTATCTGAAATGACGGAGAGCTACGATAGGTTTTTCTGAAAACCTATTGCGTAATGAACTTGATATCGTTGTAGAATCAAATGATTTTAAAAATGGAGTGTTTTTTTAGGCTTTTCTAGTTTTGCTAAAGGGGTCACTCCCGGTGAAGGGATCGTCGGCTCTTTCCTCATCAAATAAGGTGCAGGATATATCATATACATCACTGTGCAAAGCAAGAACTTTAGGAGCAATCAAAAGACAAACCGAGGATTGTAGCATCTGGCAGTTATTGCTAAAGGAGTCACTCCCGGTGAAGGGATCTCGGTCCTTTCCTTATCAAATAAGGTGCAGGATGTTCTACAAGGAACACCGCGATGCAAAGCAAGAACTGTAGCTACCTGTTTTTGAAAATTTGATTCCACAATATCTTTAGGTTTTTTTTTCTTTCATTAATCATATTAATGACGTCCCATCATTTAAGTTACCTAAATATCACAGATAAATACGACGTACACTTATGCCATCCGCATTCGCCTCGATGTCCCCTCGTACACCGTTAGGTTAGGTAACTAACGACAGAGCGGGGCAGGGCTAGCGCGGGTGTAAAACATAAGTAACGCCTATATAATATATCATATATACTATATACAGTATTTATCATAGAACATCAAATGATCACATCACAGATATCGCAGCAGAAGAATCATATGAAATATTGGATATACTAGGACGTCCGTGTTTTCAATACGAGCCAGTATAAAACACGGATTCCACGGTCGCGATGAATAGCCAAACCCACACCCCTAGACCCCTACGAGAGCGGCAAGCAACCCTACCAATTCTAGAGTTAGGAGACCCGGACTCGACTCCTCGAGTTGGTCTCCTACTGGACTCCAGAACCCGGTTACTTGTGCTCTCCTCCTTGGGTCTATCCTAGTGCGGAAAAATAAATAATATACAATGGGTGACATCTTCCGCAATCTGGAAGTGCCCTAATAAAAGAATATTACATACAAGTAATTTTATATGAATGAAAATAAAAACCCTCATCTCACATAAAACCCCCGGCTATTCAAAACGCGACGATCCAATATAACATATCCAGCAACACATAACATCACATGTCATCAACGTAAGTAAATATGCGCATCCCAATTGTCGTTGACATATAGCAACGAAACCGGCGATATCACATATTACACTTACGGTCACAGAAAAGAAAGTGTAAAACTACAACAGTTGGAATCCGTAAATTCTTTAGACATCGCATGCCTAACCAAATGAATTCCTTAGACATCGCATGCCTAACAATTATAAACCCCGCATTTTAGTCTCATTATCGAAAACACTTTTCAATATCAAGTCGGGCAATTCAACAGGATTCCCGACATTTTGATCGAATGCTCATCGCAAACTTTAGTAGACGGCCGCACCCCCGATGCCGTCGACGAAGTGCACCAAGGCGGAACACCGCTACCGCGAGCACCCGAACGGATGCTTTCGGCGACGGGGTTCTCTTACAGTCACTTGGTCGGGGCTAAGGGTTGTAGCTGTCTATTAAGTTTATCCGGCGAGTATCCGCGTACGCTACGTGATTGCGACGGACTTTTGATCGCATCAAAATTCCGTGGCAACCGATCAATTGAGACTAAAGTGCTATGTTTATAGCATTCATATTAGTTATCTCATGACTTCTTGTCGATTTCAAATATTGTATCACATTCCAGATAAATAGAAAATGTTAAACTTTCCGATCGAACAATCAAACACCCAAGTTTTCCCGAAACAACTCAACACATGAAATAAGTTTAAAAACATCCACTTCATGCCACAGTACCAATGGTCCAGCCGTAGAAGGGTCAAGCCAACGCCTCACATGTGGCACGCCGTACTTCCCCAAAACCCTAAGGTTCAAAGGGTAGTTCAAGACGGTCACATAATCGAGTTAAGGTTTGTTGTCTTCTAGGGGGTCCATCGCGTTACTTGCACTACTTAGAACGTTTTCAAACTACGGAAAAATCCAACACTTGGAAATTTCTCGGCAGGGGAAAAAGTGGGTATTTATATCCGGTCGAACTTTTTAACATATTCTAAATTATCCAGAAAAACACATAGACGAAGTTAGACTTCCCGATCAAAACACCGAGTCCCCAATACAACCCAGAAAACTCAACTCTTGAGTATATATTAAAAATTCCCAGAAAATACAGCACCTCCAGAAACAAATTACTGTGCAAACCACGTGGCCTAACTCACCAATATGGCCGTGGAACCGCCGCACAAGCAGGGGTGGGGCCGCGGTTCCGCGGCGCTTTGGTCGAGTTAGGGTCACGTGCTGCACAGTAACTCATACAATTCCGTGCTGAATTTTTTGGATATTTTTAATTTGGAAAAATCCACTTTTTCTGAAAAAATCCAGAGAGTGGTTTTGAATTAGGGTTTCGGGTTTGATCGGGTTTCTAACATCGTCTACACATCGCCTAAGGCTCTAGCTATGCTCTGATACAACTGTAGGGTTACTAGGCACACTAAGGAGGTTTCACAAGGCATCAACCATGCCAAACAAAAATTTTCCGGTGCCGAGAAACCCTAATATAGATCGTTAACTAGATGTTAAGGCGAAAAGCAAGCAAGTAAAGAACTTTATTACTAAGTGAAAGGGACTACAACCTTTGTAGATCCGCTCCACCATTTCTTTAGCTACGTTTTGACGTCCCTCCGCTGCGATCATCGGATCCTGGACTCTAGCGATGGTTTCGTCGGAGAAATGATCGGGCTAGGTCATTGACTTCGAGGACGAAGATGATCTACATCGGGGAGACTCAAACTCAAGCTATTCCTTCACTTGGTCAAAAACTTTGTGAAGAGAACACCATATACTACATGGCAAGTGATAGAGGATGAAGAAATAGGAAGTGGGTTCACTTTAGAATTGGATTTCTCACTCTTTTACTCATGGCACCATTGGAGCTCTCAAGCTTTTGTGAGCTTGATGAAAATGAAGAAGAAGAAAGAATTATCTCAATTAAAAGAATAATATGAATACTTATCCTTTTAATCATGGCACCATGGTTGAGTTAAGCCCTCATGCTTAACTCATGTAGAGAATTAACCATAGCATAAGGTTAAGGGTTGGGTTAACTAATATCTTAAGCAAATGACAAAAGAGTTGACTTTGTCAATGTTCATCAAGCTTCATGAAGCTTGATAACTTTGACCAAAGTCATACTCTTTTGTTATATGCTAAGGAAAATAGTAAACCCTAATCTAACCTTGATATGGTTCAAGTCTCATACACACAACTTATTTGTATCATCAAGCTTGATACAAACATGTACACTTGCATATATCTCATATAAACAATGTGCACATTCAAGTGAGAAAATCAATCTTAAGTGAACCAATACTAGTTAATGTAAAGTAATATATCAAATATATAATTATACATTAAATCATTAAATCAACACTTGATTTAACGATCCGGTCATATCGTATATAACCGACTAATATCAATAGTAACTACTTATTGAATCAACACTTGATCCGATAACCCGGCTATATCTCATACAACCGATCAATGTCACAAATCGAGAATAGAATACAGTATCACATACTGGTATTATTCTCGATCTCGCACATATCTCATATGCGCTCCTATTTCGTTTTGCTTGAGCCAGGAAACCCCTGTGTAGGACTCTAAAGACTCGTCAATACGCCGGCAGCAGGTGATGATCATATCAAACACCTACAAGCCGCAAGCGGTCTGCTAAACGTAACGGCCACCCGGGTATTGAGCGATCAGAAGATCAACGAGCAAGCCCGCTCACACTCCTGTGAATCCAACGAGTAACACTACCGTACAGTCCGGTCTGTTCGTCTGATATGTCGCATATCTTGTCTAGGGGTGGTAAACGTCAGACCCCAATAACTCGATAAGTCATGTCGATATGAGGCTCATAACGGGTCGAGAAACTACTGGTAACACTTACCAGTAAATCCCTAAAACAGCCTTGGCCAAGGACTTCCTGTTATAGCCAATCGAGCACTGCGCAACATCAACTCCCTATACCGGGAGAGACGAAACCCCTCCTATCGTTCATTGCCTCCATGTGATTCGGGACTGTACCCAAAAGCCACCTTTTTGCACGCCCTCTTGGACGTGGTATGATGGAAATCAAAGCACAATGGAAATCACATAAGACTCTATGACGATCTCGGGTCTACAAACTAACCTGTACCAGTGTCACCAGAGAACTGCCATCTTACGTAAGGTATAATACCATCTAGGAGTTCTCGGCGAGTCCGTACAGTGTACCCAGTCTCCACTGAGCACCCGTATATCATCTCTGATGTCAAACACCAATGGATATGGGATCATCCATCGTCCATCTGTATGGGTCGAGAAGCTACACGCTAGTCTACTCTGGTATATCGATGCCCCGTCTCGATATACCCACGACTAGGGACTTTGAAGGATGTACTTATGGACTACCACGTCCCCACTAGTATGATCTGCATCATAGTCCAGGTAGTCAAGTACACATCCTAAGGGCTTTACCAGCATGTAACAGAGAGACAATCAGTGTACACGTTAAGGTAAAGAGTAACCAGATAGCATACTATCATATCTAGCAAGAAAGTCATCCCTATATATGTCCAAGCATCCACTACAATATACATCCTATGTATAGTAATGGCCTCTAGGGCATACATATAACTAACAGTTTCCTCATCTGCCGACCTGGAATGACTATCAGCTGCTCTTACGAAAGAAGGATTGCGCTCCAGCTGGATCATCTGATGCCATATCGAGTAAGAGGGGCCATGAAGCTACTTGCAGAGTATCGATACATGAAATACGGGTGTACATCTGGAAAGCTGGGTGGAAGAGCCAAACGATAAAGAACTGTGCCGATATGCTCGAAAATCTCTAAGGGACCCACATATCTGGAACTAAGCTTTCCTTCCCTCCTTAATCTCGAAACGCCCTTCATCAGAGAAACCTTTAAGAAAACATGATCGCCAACAGTAAGCTAAAGTCTATGCCGACGTCGGTCTATAGAAGATTTCTGCCCTCTCTGGGCCGCTCTCAATCTATCCTGAATCACTGAATCCTTTTGGTCATTTCTTACACCATCTGTGGCCCCAACATACTGCTCTCACTGAGCTCTGTCCAATAAACTGTTCAACTTACGGGTGATCGACGTTTTCTTTTATATAATCCCTTGTAGGGTGTCGTCTGAATCTTCTCCTGCAAGCTGTTATTATTAGAAAACTCTATCAATGGTAAACGGCGATCTCAACTGTCACGAATTCTAGAACACAAGCTCGGAGCATGTCCTCGAGAATCTGAATGGTCTTCTCTGATTGACCATCGGTCTGCGGATAGAAAACTGCACTGAATCTCAATTGTTGTCCAAAGTCTCGTGAAGTTTCTATAATAATCGGCTGGTGAACTGGGTGCCTCCGTTGGAAACAAAACACGTCGGAATGCCATGAAGTCGCACAATCTCATCAATATATATCTGAGCATACTGAACGAATCCGAAAAATGGTTTTAACTGGTTGAAAGTGAGCTACTTCGTTATTGGTCTACGATTACTCAAATAGTGTCATACTCTCAATTGATCCTAAGTAGACCCACGATAAAATCCATAGAAATTTTCTCCCATTTCCACTCCAGAATGGGCAAAGATTGTAATTCTCCTGCTGACCCCTGATTCTCGGCCTTGACTTGCTGACAAGTCCGCATCCTGAAACCAGGTCTGTGACATCTCTCTTCATCCCTTCACATGATATTCGGACGACGTTATACTTTTCGATCGATTCATCAAAGTCCCATAATTCCCCCAAGAGCTCAACTCTTGAGTACAGTTAAATGATATTCGGTACATGACACAGTACCTGCGGACCAACCGTAGAAGGGCAAACCCAAGCCTCACTAATGGCACCGCGGAACCGCCGCACACCCTAAGGTTCAAAAGCATTCACATGGTCATTATGTCGAGTTAGGGTTTCATTCTTTAGAGGGTCCATAGAATTACTTGCATGTTTTCCAAATACCTTAAACTTGGAAAAATGGTTTTTTTTATATTCGTTCGAACTTTTTAAGTTCACCTAGCCAACATGCGAATACCCGAAACAATGTTGAAACTACGAATATGAAACACTCCGACTTGGCTATATTGTAAGATCACCTCACATGCAAACTTAGCACAACCAAGAAACACCTGAAACACTAAAACCCAGATCCTGGAATACTGGAAAATAATTTTGAAGTCAGAACTCTCCAACAGGACCGACTGTCACGAAGAATCTGCTAATCTGCCGTCGACTGTCTCTGAACCGTGCTCAAACAACAAAAGCTGCCTCCGGGACTCCGACTCAAAACACCTTCCACAACCTCCACCTTGCCCGGACGATAAAGAATCTCGCAGTCATAATCGTTCACTAACTCCATTCAACTATACTATCTCAAAATTTAGGTCTCACTTCGGATGAGAATGTACCTTAAACTTTTGTAGTTCGTGAACATCTGGCACGACTCGTCTCAAATTCATAAGTGTAAAAATCACTGCGGCTATCTCTAAATCATGCATGAAATATTTCTACTCACGCTTCTTCAACTACCGAGAAGCATCGCCATAATCAACAACATCGCCTGATCCTGAAGGTAAGGTAATACTAGTGCCGTAGTCAAACGAATCTTTAACTGCTAAAAGCTCTGCTTGCATGCCTTATTCCAATGAAAAGAAACGCCCTTCCGAGTTACCCGGTCAATATTGCAGCTATATGCGAAAAATATCCTGTACGAAATATCAATAGTATCCGCCCAAAATCCAAAATGCTGCGAACCTCCGTCACTAATACAGGTCTGGGCTAGTGCTGAACGGCCTCGATCTTCTTCGGGTTCCATACTTATACCATCTCTTGCAACTACGCGACCCAAAAGCGAACACCATTCATCCAGAAAACACACTTGGATAATTTAGAAAATAGCCGGCGCTCCCTCAAAGTCTGCAACGAATTCCTCAATTACTGCTCAGGCTCCAAAAGTACACTAAGACGTCCTCCATGAACATGATGATAAACTGATCAAGATCGGCCTGGATCTTTGGTTTATCCAATTCATAAACACTGCTGGGGTATTGGTGAGTTCAAAGGACAGCACCAAAACTTATAACGCCCGTAACTTGTGAGAAAACAGTCTTCGGAATATCATCAGCCTGACCGCAAGTCAATCTTCGAGAAATGTCCCGCACAGTAACCTAATTCAACTGACGATAATCAATACATAGAAGCAAACGGCTGTCCCTTTGACGAACAGGACAGGAGCTCTCCAAGGTGACGCGCTCGGACGAACAAGCCCTTTATCCAAAAATCTCGCCACTGTCCCTTCAGTTCTTTACGCTTCGCCGGGAATCAAGTCAAGCAGCACTCAATATCGCGCTTTGGCGACAAACCAAGCGACTTGTCTGGAATACATCTAGAAACTTTCTCACAATCAGGACCTAGTCCAACGGGACATATGCGGCTCTAACTTAAAAAATATACGCTACGAATCCCTGACGTCCTTTCCTCAAGAACGAAGTAGCGCGAAGTGAAGAAATCAAATCGGGAAGGGTGGCGCTACAGTTTGCCCGCATAACAAGAATTTTCTCACTCAGACAACTAAATCTGACTGCCTTCATACGGCAGTCCTCGGACGCATAAACACGTGGCTAACCATTCCATGCTCAGAAGAACTTCGAAGTCAAACATATCGGGAAGGATCAAATTGACAAAAGAATCCTTCTCTCCGATGCGACGAATCACTAACGAACAACTTATCGAGCAACCAAAAATTTTAGCCTCTCACGACGGCGTCTATCTAACCACCTCTGAGCTGGCATACTGGTACAAATCCGCTTTGGTCCAGAAACGACCGAAGTCTCAGAATTGCGCTCCT
The DNA here is from genome assembly GCA_030015575.1 of Agapanthus africanus. NCBI lineage: Eukaryota > Viridiplantae > Streptophyta > Magnoliopsida > Asparagales > Amaryllidaceae > Agapanthus > Agapanthus africanus. The sequence goes on along the minus strand of JASDDO010000010.1, from coordinate 393,803,860 downwards.
CTATCAGTAAGGTTGTATCCATCGCAGCTGGATAAGCGTCAAAATGCTGGGTGCTTGTGGCAAGAATTAACTGCACGTTCAAACTCCATACAAACCTCTTTATCTGTCTCTCTTCAGTGTCAACCCGGTAAGGAGTATATCGAACCACCAAGAAATCTGAATGTCGTACTCGGACACTGCCATCTCTGAAGTCTTACGCAAAGGCTCAAAACTGCAAGCTCGGGCATTTCGAACCCTCTCCGGAAAGAAGCGAGCAAGAATTACAGCTGTGAACTCATCCCAAGTCATAGGTAGTAGATCTGCAGCTTAGTCTCTCTCAATGGATCCGCACCACGTCTGAGCAAAACCCCTAGACGAAAACTTGCAAACTCAACCCATCTCCTATCAGAACATGTCTGTGAACGACAATTTTAGTCATCATGTCTAGGATTGTCTACGTATCCTCCGCTGCATCCATGCCGGTAACAACAAACTAGAGGTCTCAGCCTCAAAACTCCTATAAGGACACGGAAACTCTCGATAACAACAAAAACAGCTACCTAAGCAACAGGTACAAACGCGGTTCCTAAAATAAGAGGGACAACATTGGCTCTCGGAGCTCGGCTAACCTTCAGTAACAATCCAACCATCTCTCACACGTCCTGAATACTCGACTCCAGCCTAACCATCTGTCCTAGAAAAGTGAATCACTCTGTCCCTGAGGGGTAGGCGTACCGCCCTGATCGATCATCATCTCAAACGAGCCCACTCTAACATCATCTCCGGCGGCAGCCCTCTGACCCTCGTAGTCTCCGGCGGCATAGCGGCTGGAGCAAGAACACGATCGATAGGAACATTGCAATCGAATCAAAGGGTTTCCGGAATCAAGAAAGGAAATACAAGCAAATATATATCCTAAGATCACTTAGGCGGAGTACCGTATCGTAAGTATGCCGTGGAACATACCCACGCTACGCCACTCTGCTTAAGCCACCTACTCCATCTACCGAAGGTCATCCTACACTTAAAAAGGTAAAACCCTACACTCTGATACCAACTTTGTCACGACCCGAAGGTACGGAATATGACTGGCACTTAAATTACGAAATGTATAAAGGCGTAATGTAATCTAAGTATGCCAAAACCAAGAAATCTAAACCAAATTAGATAGAGTGAAGGAAAACTTGTTAAAAGAAAACAATTTTTAACCAAAACAAATCGCATTACACATTTTATTAAAGCAACAAATTTTCCCGAAAATTTCGGCAGAGTCTCCTTTGTAAATACCGGCCCCGAAACGCGTACAAATAAGAGAATATACAAATAATTCATGAATAAGGCATCCCCAAGCGGGAGCTAGCTCTTCGCCAAAGGCGGATCACAACCATATACAATATATATATATATATATATCATCAATACCAAAATGAGCATGTAAAAGCACGAAAATAAGAAACCATACGTCAGCTCAAGTAAGCATCGACACCAAACCACAAATACAAGTCTCATAAATCTCACCGTCTAGTCCAATATATAAGTGTAGATGGAGTATACTAGATACAAAATAAAAGTACACGGTGGGAGCAAAAGCAATCCTCCAAAACCCACATGTGAGCAAACTGCAAGTCGAATACAAACGAAGAAGTACGCCCGCCGCTACTGTGCTGACGGGTCAGATCTGCAAGATACTGTAGCACAACGGGGGTGAGTTGCCAACTCGTGAGTAGTAAGTAATATCTAATAAGGCTATCTTAAGCATGCACGCAAATGCGTCACACCCTACATATACCGATGCATCAGTATGTATGCAATATGATGCATAATCGACACGAAATATGAATATGTTTGGTATGAGAAAATCTGTGATCTCATCTTAGTAAAACTCCTGTGAAAGAACTGAAGTATCACCAATAAAATCCATAGAAATCCGTGTCAAGTATCGACACAAAAACGTATATATCTCAATGTCACAATATCTCAATATCTCGGACTCTGTCGGTCCAGATCGGCCCATATCATCAAATCTCACGACTACGGTCGGTATCCTCCGGATATCCACCGCGCCAGACATCACCGGTAGGTAGTCTGCCCTTGCCAGGCTCATCATCTACGACTTGAGCTTCTTGCCCCGGGGTACCATACCGGGCCCACCATGTACCCGAAACGGTTCATCCTACTTCTCGAATCGGGTCTCGAAAACCATCAGCAATCATGAAAACTCATGGTGGACGACACATACATCACGAGAAAACCGCAACTTGCATTTTAAAATGATGATAATAAACTTTTATAAAATTCTTGCGGTTTTTCCCTAAATCCAGAAATCTCATCAATACGGAAATCCTCAAAAAGAATCACAATACATGATTATATAGGAAAATGATAATGTCTATGATATCCATATCATGAAATGCGATTATAACTAGAAAACTATGTATGAATGATGATGAAATGCGGTATATATACGACTAGCAAATCCTAAGTGTTAATCTTGATGAAATGGAAAATACAACTACCAGTTTAAATATCATGTATGATACGAATATTTTCGATACTAGTCTAAACAGGTTCTATAGTGTTCGTGACATAGCAATTACCAATGGCGTGAGTGTTCGCATAAATAGTGCACGTGCGGCAGGAACCAATGGTAATGGTGCAAGTGTCCTATAAGATGATATCATATATATATATACATACATACATACATACATACATACATACATATAACAACGCGATGCAATGAGATGGCTAACTAGGAACTTCGCATATAAAGTAAATATTTTAAAATAATACTAAACCGTCGGGCGCCTCGCGCCATCCAGACGATCCCCCCATAGATGTATACATCTACTCACTGGGACGCCTAGGCTAAGCTGATCTGATCTCCGTCTGTCTTTCCGCGCCGCGTCCGACACTCTGCACCCGACCCTAGGATCGCACACAAAAAATAAAAAGGATAAATATACGAATAGTCGCGGGACAAACGACACAATTCAGTTACGCGCACCAACTCGATGCGCACAAACTTGGTGCACAGAACGCGCCCGCGACAACGCCACAGACTACATCTAAGGTCGCAAAACGTGATAACTACCAAGTCTAAAAGTCAAACGTACCAATTGCGCATTCATAACCCATTAAATATTACAGGAATTAGGTTGTAGGTCACTAAAATTTCAATTTAATTCAAATCGGTTAATTTCCAAAAATCTAGTAAGCATCCATTTCCCATTTTAGTTCAAGTCTTGATGTTTGATCATCTCTAATGGTTACAATGCTCACTTAACATCATAATTAGGTCACACAAATATTCACTAGAACTTTATCTCACCAAAATATGTTGATTCTAAAAAAACCTAGTTTGCAACATTATTTAATTTAGCAAATTTTAAAGCAACAATTTTCAAACTAGCAACTAGTTTAGATTTTTCATTTCTTAAGATGATAAACTACACATTACAACCATGAGCAAGTTATAAAAACCCAAACTTTATTTTAAACCCTCTCTTGAAATTTCGATTTAGCAATTCGAACCATAATTAAATATCAAAATTTACTAAATTAAAGTAATTAAACATCAAGTAACAATTGGTTTAAGATTATACCTCAAAATCATGAGATCAAACATGCAACTTGATCTTCAAAATGCTAACTTTGCTCCAAGATCCTAGCAATATTTGGCCAAGGAAGTTGAATGGAGAAATAGCTATGAATTTTTGGGAAATTAATTGGATTTTTGATGGATTTTTATTGGAATTTGAGAATTTTAAAGTGGAAAAATGGGATGAAGAATGGGGCTGCTGCTGCTTGGGGAAGCTCGGCCACCATTTTGAGAGGAAAGAGAGAGAGAGAGAGAGAAATGTGTGGATGTGTCTAGAAATGTCCATATAAGTTGCATCTTTTATTCTTTCATTAATTTATTAATTTCTCTTCATTTTTTTTATTGAAATTTTGAAGTGGGAATGAGTGGAAATTGTTGGGAGGGAAGCAAGCCATTTTCGGCCATGGAAAGAGGCGAGTGTGTGAGGGGTGTGTGGAAAATTCCCTTTTCAAAAAGACCCCCCAACATTCATATATTAACTCTTTATCATAATTAATTTATTTTGTTTTATTTTCTAATCCATTCTAGATTTCTCTAGAACTTTAGAGACAAAACCAAAAGAAAGAATATGTTACAACTAAATTTTAGGTTGTCATGATTCACATTTGTATAATTAACCCATTCTCATCTGTAATTTACACTAATTAAATTTATAATTAAAAGCTTATATTAATATTAGAAATAATTAATTAAGGAAAAATATTTAAGTAAACTAATAATTTATAAGTCACTAAATAATATCAATTACTAGCAATTGCATAGTTAAAATAGGCGTATTTAAATCTATAATGAAAAATAATTGTAGTTGAGTTTTACGGAAAATACGGTTTATTTTACCGATTATCAGAAAATTCACCTAAAAGATTTTATTTATTGGATTATTTATTTTTTTTATTTTTGAAACGTTACAGGTTGTATGTTCTTTTAGTTCAAAAATATTTTGTTTTATTTAAGGACCGTTAATTTAGTTTGAGATTAAGATCAATTTAAATATGTGAGCATTTGGGCTTAATTTATTTTAACTAAGAATGCGTTAGTTTTATTTGAGATTAAGATCAACTTAGAAATTTTTTAAGGATCAACAACAGAGCATTTAGGCTCAGTTGCAATTGACTCCAGAGATACTTTTCGCCAATTTGGGCTTGGTCAGCTCAGTCTTTTTTTTCTTTTCTTCTTTTCTTTAATTCAAAAGTGTCACGTCCCGCTTCTCAGTAGATGGAAACGGTGCCGTGGCAAGCCCGTGGTATATTTATTCAGAGAAGGTCATTCCCTAAATAAATATACTAAGCGTATTGAAACAATAATACACAGTACAAGAATAAATTGAGACAGTAAATTTTTTCAATAAATATCCTTATTTACATTCAACTTCCAATATTTATAAATACAAGAGTTTATGCTGGAAAGTAAATACAATGAGGAAAATGCCTAAACAAGTGGCATACATACACTGTAGAAAATTGAAGCTGAGCTAGCCCTGAATAGCTATCTGGTCGTAGTCCTCCTCCGTGGCTTCAACTTCCTCCGTCTCGACAGTATCTGATGAACATTCCAAAAGAAGAAAAGTGGGTGGAATGCCCGTCAGCGAACTAGCGCTCGGTAAGTCCCAAAGATAGAGTAAAGAAAATGACATTTGTAGAATATATATGACGAGTAAGAGTATATGATCATGGGTAAATATATAATATAGGTCTCTATATGGTCACTTTGTAACGTTAAGTTCTAAGTGTGAATGTCAACGCAGCCATAGAAGTATTCACGAGCTCAGGAGTGGGGCCCCAGGAGCAAGGAAACATGAGCCCATTTCATATGTTAGCATCGGGGCTCTAGACTGTGGATGAGTCAACCCGATTGATATTCGAGTAAAATAAAAAAAAGGTTAATACGGGACTTCTGAAGCTCCGTTGGATTCACACAAGAAACTATCCCAAGCACCCTGTGTATAATATATATAACTGGTTAATATACTTAATTGATTTGATTGATTGATTGACATGTCTTGATCGAAACCCTAGATTGCAAAAGGTGTAGATTGTATTCGAGTGAGTCGAGTAATGTGCGAGTCATGACAATTTCAATCTGGATTCGAGTCAAGTTGTTTCGAGTAGATTGGATCCAAGTACATATTCAATTTTAGATTCAAGTTAGGTTAGAGTTCGAGTTTGTATTCGAGTTCCAGTTCAAGTTTAGATTTGAGTTCATGTCTTTTCATGTGAATTGATATAAATTGTTAAAATCTTATGTTCGGGAGAAATCGGCAGCTGCTGCACATGGACGGCAAGATTTGTGTTTTTTCCAAGACAATTGCCATTGATAACTCTGTTAAGTTATCTAATCTGAATAGGCAATCACTCACTTTCTCTGGCTCCCTGAGGCTCAAGAGAATTGATCCCGTATTAAACCTATATTAATCCAGAGTCCTTAAAATATTGTTTGCATATCTCGAGGGAGTTTTATGAAAAATACTTTAATACAGTTTGAAAATAGACCTCGAGGGTGATTTATAACATTTAGGCTTTTCATGAGCATGCATTTTAATTGTTGTGGTGTTTTGATGATAAAATCTAGCTTTTTTTTTGAAATTTTATGGTATTTTTATGAAAACTACTACTTTTGGAAATTTGGTGGTATATTACTAAAAATTCTAATCTTTCATTAAAAATATAGTTTCTTAATATGCTTTTATTGAAAATACGGATTTCATAATTTTATACAATTTTCCCCAAAATTAGTTTTTTTATAAGAAAAGTCACGTTTCTTAAAAACCGTATTTTTATTTCTTTCGAGACCGAATACTCCGTGAGGAGTTCTGCATCTCGCTCTACTATCCTAAGAATGTACGATAATCCGCACCATCCATTAGCGGGTCCCCTGATGAGAGTTGTAGAGGCGTAATTGCCAAGGAGTTTAACAAAACGATTTTTTAAAAAAAACGTTTTGAAATGGTGTGGTATTTTAATGAAAAAGCTTTTACTTTGGCTTGCCCATATGCTTAAAATACCGTGCTATGAAACCATAGTGTGCGTGTGGGGTTGGTCATTATCCCGTGAAGGTTCTAGGATTTGGGTATACTAGATATCTAAAAGTGGTTACACTAAAGTTCATGGTATTTTAATGAAAAAGTTCAGTATATAAGTAGTGAACATGAAATTTTGGTTACATCAAAAGACAATAGATGTGAGTTTTGTTTTAAAAAGATATTAGGGTGATTATGTGACATTTAGACCTATCAAGCATGATAAAATATTTAAAAACAATGGTTGTTACGTGTTAACTCCACTTTTGTCGATGTTTTCTTAGATGACGAATTCAGATGAAAGAAATGGAGAGAAAAGGGACTTACGGTTTTTAAAAGGTTAAGACGAGATTGAAGAAGCTTTCGGGGGTCGTGGTTTCGTCGGAGATGCTCCGGTTTTCGAGTTTGGCTTGCTACTCCACTTGGCCTTAGAAAGTTTTTGAGAGAATTATTGCTAGAATTTCAAAATGGTGAAGAGCTAAGGTATGGGGTGGTATTTATAGTGGGGAATTCGGATTTGGGAATTAAAATTTTGGATTAAAAATGTGTTAAATGGTGAATTAAAGGGTCTCTATTTGATTGCAGGAAAATCAAACAGTGTAGGGAGTTAAGGGGAGTCGAAAGGACAAGTGTGAAAAGCACGGAGGCAAATAGGGCATTTTGGACCGTCGGCGCCGGCCTTAGGAGCATTTTGGGCAGTCGGATCTTGAGGCATTGCCTCGAGATCCGTGCCACGTGTCGATTTGGGTGTGTACACCTCTTTGCACCTGTTTGATTTTTCTGAAACTTTTCATTTCTCCGTGTATTACATGTGCAACTCTTGGGCTTCCAAAAATTAAAAGGAAAAATCTTTAAAAAAAATATTGGGTCTGATGGGAATCGAACGCACAGGCTACGTCACAGCAGTGTAGAGGCTTTACCAATGAGCTACAAGTTGCTTCTTTCTTTTATTGAACAAAAATAACTTTTAACTTTTACACGGGCTGTAATACTCTTTTCCGTACAATAATAAGAAAATTCTGTACAGTGATTTCAGAGTCGTTACAAAAAGTGTTAAGCACTTATTTGTGATTTGTTTGCTCAGCCCTTTTCCTTTATGCAAAAGTGCTAAGCACTTATTTGTGGCTCTGGCGCTCACATGCGTATCATGTGAAGCACTTAGTCAGGGGCGCTGCCCAATCAGTGCTAAACACTTTAGTCATTTTGACTAAATATATAGTATTAAGAACTTTTGTATGGCGTTCATGCATGTATCACGTGAGGCGCCAAGATATGGGCGCTGCCCAATCAGTGCTAAGCACTTAGTCATATTGACTGAATATATAGTGCTAAGTACTTGGTATGGCACTCACGTGAGGCGCTGTGATATGGGCATTGCCTAATCAGTGCTAAGCACTTGTCATTTTGACTGACTTTATAGTGGTTCTGCGTTTTTATTCAGCGCTCACGTGTATTTCACGTAAGGCGCTGTCCTTCTATTTTGAGCGCCCACGTGGGAAGCACGTGAGACGCTGAGTCCTTTGTTTTGGGCGCCCACGTGGAAAGAACATGAGGCGCTGAGCTGTTTGTTTTCGGCGCTCATGTGGGGAGAACATAAGGCGCTGAGTTCCATTTAAGGGAATCTTTTGGGCACTCACGTGGGAAGCACGTGAGGCACCAAGTTCTTTTCTTTTTAGAGATTGAATCTCTGTTAATGGCATTTTGGCCATTAATGATCTCCAAGATCTTTGTTTTTTTGAAGATCTAGGATCTTCTTTTTTTATTAGAGAACTAAGTTTCTCTTTATATTAGGTTCTTTTATATAGGGTTAAACCATGTTTGCAGAGAAATTAAATTCCTAGAACCATAAGTTCTCTTCTTTATTTTTCTTTTAATCTAATTCTTTTCTCTAGATTTTGAGTTTGAAGAACAAGATCTCCCCGATGAGAATTAAATTCTCAACTTGTGGGGAGATTTGCTTTGTAAATCTCAGATCAGAGGAAGAACTAAGTTCTTTTTATGAAGAGTTGAATCCTTATTTTTTATGCTAGGCATAAGAGATACATTTTATCTCTACTTTTTCTTTACTTAGGGTTTGAAAGAACAAGTAGATATTCTTTGAAAGAGAATTGAATTCTCAGTTGTACCTTCTATCTTTTTGTTTGCAGAAACTTATGGGGGGGTTTCTCCTTTTTTTTCCTGTGTGAGAGTTGAAGTCTCAGGTCCTTTATATAGGCAAGACAAATTGTTGATCAGTTTTGAGAAAATCTCTCATTGAGAGATTCCAATTGATTTAATTGGTCTCAAAGATTATTTGAGGAATTTTATCCACCGTTAGATTTTTGATTCAGTGATTTCTATTTTACAGACTATATTTTCTTGTTTTTAACAAGATTAGAGAAATATTTTCCCATATATAGAATTTTATTCTATTAAATGGTGATTTTTAATCACCATTGGATTTTAATCCAAGGGTGCTCTGTTTAACAGAGCATATCTTTCTTACATAGAAAGATTAATAGAATTTAATTCTGTTATTGGATTTTTGATCCAACAGCTCTTTGTTAATCAAAGAATATCTTTCTCATTTAGAAAGATCAGAGATATTTTCCCCTAATAGAATGCTTCAAGGAGGTGGCCAGGTATTCTCAGTAAGGCCTCTCTCATGGCCTAGGCTCACGACAGTAGTTGTAATTTCCTTTTCCTTCAGCTGCAACCCCTTAAGATGTCTTTCCGTTTTACATTTTGTATACCGAACTTAGACTAGTTATTTTACTTCTTACCCTTCATTTCAGCTCCAGCCTTGAGATTGGAAGAAGACTATTGAACAAATGTAACTGGTATATTCTTCTTATTTAAGGAGATCTCAAACTTGAGATAAGGTGCAGAGAAGAGACAAATGAATTCTATCATATACAATTCACTTTCTCTAGAATCGACGGCCATCCTCGACTGAAACACTTTCTCTGAATTCGTATGTAACTAAATGATATGTCCTTCCATGCAATATGGATCTCTGTATCGAATACAGAGTGTTCTGGAGCAAGCAAAAGGGGAAGTGAGAGGTACAAGGACATACACGACTATGTCGTGAATTAAGGCAATCATGACATTCCAAAACCAATGATTGTAAAAAAGTTCAGTTAAATTAGTTTATGAGTTTTAGTTTAAGGTCAGCCATGGTCGCCGCCAGAGAGAGAGAGAGAAAAACACTCAGTGTGCACTCTATCAAAATTAGATTGGTTTATTAATTTATCTAATCAGGATGGCTCCCACTGTTTCGTTGAATCCTCCTTCAAACTCTAAAAGGAGAACTATCCGGGATCATGTACACCTACAAGTTCGCTAACCGGTCAACCAGGCCAGTGCAAATACTTCGAGGGAGGTCCCCCGTTCTTTCGCACGGACCCAATTTAATAACCCAATTTTCTAAGAGGCATAACCTCATAAACATCTTTCTAGACACCTAATGGGTTAAATAATTGTGACGCGAAAATCTCCCGAGAGTAACTATTACTCACAGTGGGAAACGGGGCCCAAACCATCATGGCGTGGCAACCTTAACAAGATCAACAAGACACCCCACTCTATAGAAGGTATGCAATCACATTGCAAGTTTCAACTCTTGAAACTCCTGATATTGTTTTTACCCCTAACGGCTTATGATCTTAACAAGGTCAATAAATCATAAGTCGCCGGTCAAGTTCAACCTGTCATTTTGTGATTAATGTAGACTCACCGCACGAACCTTAACAAGATCAACAAAGTCATATGACTGTCCTAGCTAATCGCATTGCATGCAGGCAGGAGGATATCACTTAGCTACCGTACACTGCGCCATAAAAAAATCATCAAACATAGCACGAATACCGAGTGCTCTACTTTCTGAAATGACAGAAGGGTACGGCTGGTCTTGAATAAAACCTTTAACGTAATGAACTTGATATCATTGAAAGAACTATGTAGTTTTGCAAGTTTACAGTAACATAAGCTTTTTCTCAAGAGAGAGCTCCTCGTGAATAGATCAAGGCTCTTTCTTCATCAAATGAGGTACTGGATATTCCTAACCGAATACCACTGTGCAAAGCAAAAGAATACGGCTATAGTTTTTTTTTTTTTGAAAATGTTAGTTTCTACAACGTATTTTGGGTTTGTTTTCGTTTGCATTAATCTAATCAGTGCAATCCCATCATTTAGATAATAACACATATTATCTAGTATCTTCTCACACCAGAAAAAACATGAAATGAAAAGAAAATAGAATGCATTTATATGCCATTTGCATTCACTACGGGGCATCGGGTTTTCACCGTAAGGTTACTTAACTTACGACAGGACGAACGCATGGTTAGCGTGGATGCAAAACATATAGTAGCATTTATTTATATATCATACACACACACACATCATCATCACAGGCAGATAATCAACATTACAGGCATGTGGTAAACATCATCACAGGTAGTTAATCACATTACATGCATGCGGTAAATATCACAGAAATGGAATAGTCTGTTTTCCTAAGAATCCCGCGTTTCGTTTGAGCCGCAAATGAAATAAGATATTCCTCGGTTGCATGAATAGCCCATACATCGTCAAACCAAGACCCCTACGACTGCGGCGAGCCACCCGCCAATCCTAGAAAATGAGGCAACCCAATCTCAATGCCGTGAGTGGGCCACCCAACACTTCCTAGAATCCGGCAACTCAAGCACTCCTTCACGGTCTATCCTATACCCCCTACAAGCGCAGCGAGCAACCTGCCAATTCTAGAACCCAACGGCCCGGTCTCAACTCCTTGAGATTTCCACCCGCTGCATTCCAGAACCCAACGGCCCGAGCGCTTCTCTGTGGGCTAAAACCTATATTATATACAAAGGCAACACCGACCTCAACCCTGTCGTGTACCGACAAATAATAATACATCCAACGGTAAAAATGACCACAATTCGACCGCTCGTCCCAAAAAAGAATATACATTTGGCATAAAACAATACATGAATATGAATACAGCATAAATGTTAAAAGCATTCACATGCGGGGCTATTCGATTCACGATAATCCGAACTAAACCAAACACATCAACATTGCAGACTCACTATGTGCCACCCAATCGAATTGATTGACGTTAACCAACACATTTCCGATATTCAATAATAAAATGATACAATAAATTTCAAAACTGACTTTTCCCTGACGTTTAAAACCTTCCATATTTTACAGTATAAAATCTGGGAAACTTTGTTATGAAAAATGGCTTAGTTTTCTAATGTACAAGTAAATGCCCAAACCCCAGGTCCAAACTCCTACCTTTGGCCACCTGAAGCATGCTAAAAACCGCCTGGGGCGGTTTGAACTTGGAAGTAGGGGCTCAGGTTTTGGCTAAATACAAATAACCATAAAATAAGCTCAAAACGACGGTTTAAAAAATTCTCAGAGACCAATTAAAAACCAACAGAAACTTGTATCAAGAAAACCGTACAGGAAAGTTCATTTTGAAACTATTGAATCATTAAAGCAATCTATAAGTAAATGATCGGCTCTGATATCACTGTAGGAATCGGCGCAAGGGTCACGACGATGACAGACCCGACGGAAGCGTACAATGAAAATTTTATAGGAAATTGCAACCGATCCCAACCTCAAGATCACCATTTACTACACTAATTGTAAACAATAGAAATTACAAGAGATTGGGGGTTACAACCTTTGTAGCGTGTCTGATCGCCTATTGGATGATCCAAGCTAGATTAGTGAGCTCCTAGATGAGTGTGGATGCTGACCGCCTTGCCGTAGATGATCCGCAGTAAAAGGAATCCATCCAAAACTTCATCTCCATCAACAAGTGGAGATACCTTCTCTTTTAACTTGCTAGGCTAAAGAGGAAGGTAATGTGGTCTATAAAAACTCTCATTTTTCTAATTTCCTTATCAATTTTTACTCTACCAATTTTTTAGAGAGGAGGAAAAAGAGGAAGAGGAAGAGGAAGAATATAGCTCTCTCCTTTTCTTTTCTCAAAAAGAATTAACTTAAGAGAATGAGATGGATCTCTCTTTACATACCCTCTTTCTCTTCATAAATGTCTACCATGGAATGAGTGGGGCCCCACCTTTCACATGGTTTTACTCGTCATCTAATGACCATATATATAAAAAACAGAGAGAGGAATATATATGTAACCATATACATATATATTATATATGATATATAATATATGTAGAGAGAGAGAGAGAGTATATGTACCATATACATATACATATCATGTATCATATACACAATAATCCATCAGTATCAAATACCGTAAAGAGAGACGTGAGAGTGTGTATCATATACAGTATACTAGAAACCATATCAAACATACGGTTATTAAGTCAACAACTTGACTTGATATTTCGGTTTAAAAATAAACCAGCTAGCATAACATCCGTCCGATTAAATCACGCATATTTAATATACGTATTTAATCGAACTTATGCATGTATCCAATACGCACGCCACATCATCATTTCACCCGGAAAGACACTTTTGTTGTGGGACTCTAATGACCTGTTAATACGCTAGTAGTATGTTAAATATGATCATATCTGATTGAATCTGAAATACTTTCAGACTCAATCCCCTCAGGAATTAACCCACAAGCTCGTCTGCGGTACTAGCTGCACGTAACGGCTATCCAGGTATGAGAAAAATAAAGGAAGGTCGACGAGAAAACTCATCCGGACCCGACAAAGTCTATAAGTGATGAATACCATACAGTTCGGTCTCTTCGTCAAAGAGTATCACATACCGGGTCTGGGGGTGGAATCTGTTAGACCCCCAATAAGCCGATAAGTCATGCTGACAGAGGACTCATAACCATAGATAAACAACTGATAACACTTACCAGTTTATCTCCTCTGCCATGACTATGGACTTTTGGTTATAATCATGTCATGCACGATATCGACTCTCTATACCGGGAGAGACGAATCCCCCCGACCGCTCACTGTCTCCAAGTGGTTCGAGAATGTAACCAACTAAAAGCTGTTTGCATGACTATTTAAAGTCATGGTAGGGCATTAATCAAAGTACAGTGGGAATACATACAGGACACTATGGCGATCTCATGTCAATGGACTATCCTGTACTATCGTCATCAGAGAACCGCTATATGACAATTGGTATAATACTATTTAGGAGTTCTCGGCGAGTCCACTCAATGTACTCTTTCTCCAATAAGCAGTTGTATACAATCTCGATGTCAAACACCAATAGATGTGGGACTAACCATCGTCCCGGTCGGGGTCAAGAAACATATACACTAGTCTACTGTGGAGTACTGATACCCTGTCTCGATACTCCTACGACTAGGAGTATTTAAGGATGTGCTTATAGACTACCAGGCCCTAATAGTATGATCCCTATCATAATCCTGATAGTCAAGCAAAGATCATTTAAGCTTCATCAACATGTATAAGAGATACGTAATAGCAAGTAAAACATATACACATGATGATAAAGACAAACCAGATAATATACTATCATATCAAGTAAGATTGTTGTAACATATAGGTCCTGTACAATTATAATAATTGCCTTCACGACACTCATATCCAAAAAGATGGTCATACACTATATCTTGACGGAGGTCGAAACCGTTATTGTACTTTTTGCATGGACACGAAATCAATTCTTCAGTGGATCGGTCCCTCAATATAAATTCCATAAATTCTTCGACGCCGGCCTTGTAATCATCACTAAATTTCGTCAGTTTCATCCAACTCCTATCCATTACTCTCCGATTTCTAATATCATGTATTACATAATTAACATATCATTTTGACAGTTAGTTTATGGCTTGAAATTACGGTTTAATGTTTCAGTTTGATCCATCAATACATCATATCGGCTGTCGGAAGTAAGGCTTCTATCCTATTAAGAATTTATAAAGTATACACCTATGCAGTTGTACTTTCATTCATTTTGAGAAAATTTCAGCAGCACATCCACGCTGTTCTCTGAGTACACTGCAATAGAATGGATAATAATAATTTCACTGCTAAATATCAATACTGAAATGATCATCCCATTCATATTTGTACACAAAGAACCAGCAAAAAAGTGCCGACGAAACTAATCTCAAAACAAATGAAAGCATAAATGCAGGGTGTGTTTACGTTATAAATTCTTAACTTGTCCATACTGGAAAAATCTATCGTTATAATATGATCAATTTTCTCATCACATAAACTATATGATGGTTGTCAGAAAAAAATGATTAAACTCTTAGTTTTGACAATCGTCACGTAGTTTTATGTCGTGTTGGAAATCATTGCGTATATGACTGATAGATGGGGTCTAAGGCGCATTTTGTTTTTTTAATGTGAGATCCTCGATGATAACATATAAATTTCATGTTATCATCGAGTTTCGTACACTTTGTATAAGATTTTCGTATTATTTTGATGTTCAAGGTTCAATTCATATGTTTTTTAAAGTTTTTTATTACAACGTATGGTTTTGGTTTTAAATTATTGTATTGGTTTCACATTAAACTTGGGATTCAAATTCACCTTTTTATTTATAAACCTATCAAATTATCTGATTCCAATATTGTCACCGTCTAAAACAAAATCATACAAAGAACCTAAAGAAATAGTTAAATCTATTCACATTCCCATCATAACTTGCAAGATTGAGAAATGACTACCATAAGTCATTTGTTAGAAATGAACAAATACCTAATTATGTTAAATATCATGCTCCTTACATAACTTTCAACCTCTTCTATTTCAGAAGAAAAAAGTCTCAATTTTCTTAAACCTTTCTCTCTCTTCTCTCTACATCCCAACTCCTTCACTTCCTTTTGCTTCCCCTTCTTCCTACTTCCCCAACCCTTTTTCTCATTTTAAAAACTAAAACTAACCAACAATACTCTTTCTATAAATCAATAACAATATAAAAATATCAACAATTCTCACCACAATCCACCCTTTCATCAACAATTCTCACCACAATCTTTTCACCACAACATTAACCAAGTAAATAGCCACATCCACCATTAACATGCTAACCACAATCAACAAATTCATTATCAACCCAAAAAAATAACCACACTCACTCTCACCACATAAGCAAACAAATAACCAATTCATCATCACCCAAAGAATTTAGTTAAAGAAAAATTTAATTAAAGAAATTGTAATTTTCCGTTTGAAAAAAAATTCAGTTGAGGCGACATTGCTTACTTGAGCTTCAGAAAAGGCAGTGGCGGTGTCGTTAGGGAGGAGGAGGTGATAGTTAGGGCTTGGTATTGGAGAGAGGAAGCTGTGGCGGCTTCGAGAGAGAGTGTGAGTGAGTGAGTGAATGAGAGAGAGAGAGAGATAGTGAAAGAAGGACATATATAGAGAGAGAGAGATGGCTTACGCTTAGAGGGGGACGGGGAGGCATGCGCTTGAAGGAAGAGGAGGTTGCGATGGCTTGAAGGAAGAGGAGGTTGCAATGGCGGCGATGGCTTGAAGGAGGAGGAGGAAGAGGAGGAGGTCAACGGTTTAGAGGGAGGAGGGGGAGGGGGACTATGCTTGGAGGAAGAGGAGGGGGTATGCTCCAAGGAGGAAGGGGTCGATCGTCACCGGCGATGGGAGGAGGAGGAGGAGGAGGTCGAAGCCCTGGGAGAGGAAGAGGGATTTTGGGAGATAAGGGTTTTTTTGTTTGGGAAAAAGGGATCTAATCTCTAAACGAGCCTTTATATTTAATTGGGTTATTCCGTCGGCTAATACCCGACGAAATAACCCAATTAAATTTTAAAACGATTTCTTTGGCAGTTTTGGTTTACTGGGTGTTTATTTCGTTGGATAATAACCGACGAAATAAACCCCCAGACGAAATAGATGTGTTTTTCTTGCAGTGATAACATTTGTGGATTTGTATTTAATGACACCTCTGAGAGAGAGTAATCTACATGATTTTGATAGACTAGCCTCTTAGTGTCATGTTTCACCTTTAAGAGAGATGTTGTCTACTTGCCGTCTACATGATAGACTTGCTGAAAGTATGTCATAGCACCACTACTAGGTTTTTAGACGCATCAAGTATGGAATTTTATCAAAACTAGTGGGCTAAGCTATACTAACCTAGAATTGAACTAGAGAATTAGGGTTTATAAAGAAAGCAAACAAGTTTTACACTGAGTAAAGAGGATTACAACCTTTGTAGACTAAGTCCTTCACTTCTAAACCTCCAAGTAGTAGTCCCTATGCTCTAAGTAGTGGTTCCTAGAACCCTTCTTGGCTCCACTTGAAAAAAGGAACGAGCTTGCTTATGGATCTTCGAAGCCGAAGATGATACACTTTGAAGTTTCTGTAACTCAAGCTAATGCTTCACTAATTAAGTATTAGTGAAGCTAACAATCTAAACTTATGGGCTAGATAAGTGTAAGTTGATGAAGTGGGAATTTTGCTCACTTTAAATGTTTATTTCTCTTTTTCTTTTTCTCACTTTAGAAAACCAAGAGAGGAAGAAGAAGAACTTGGGTGAGGAAAATGCCTCAAGTGATATGAGAGTTAACCATGGGCTAAAGATAATGGTCAGGGTTATAAAAATATCTATAGTGCAAACAAAACAAGTAGGATGAGTCATGGTTTCTACACACTTCCACAAGCATCTAAGCCATGCTCATTTCCACCTCATTTTGAATTAACTCTAAATAAATATTCACCCAAATTATCTTTAGTTTTGGTGTGAGTCTCATACACCCATCTCCAATGTATCATCCACCATGACACAATAGTAAATACATATATTAATATATATCACATATATATTAAATGTATTTCAGGAGAAGAGAATCTTTAAGTGAGCTCAATATTAGTTAATATATATTAATATATCAAATATAAAATATATATCAAATTATTAAATCAACACTTGATTCAATAATCCGGTTATATCATATATAACCGAATAATATCAATTATATGTATATAACATATAACATATCATTGAATCAACACTTGATTCAACAATCTGGTTATATCACATATAATTTAACCGATATCACATATCGCGAGATTAGAATACTGTATCACATACACGTATTTAATCAAGCTCCCGCACATATCACTATATGTGCCCTACTTCGTTTCGCTTGAGCTAGAAAACCTCTGTGTGGGACTCTAAAGACTCATCAAAACACCAGCAGTAGGTAATGATCATATCAGTCATCCACAAGCCATCAACGGTACTAGCTGGATGTAACGGCTACACAGATATTGAGCGAATAGAAGATCAACAAGCAAGCTTGTCCAAACTCCCGCAAAGCCTATAAGCAACACTTACCGTACAGTCTGGTCTATTCGTCTGATATGTCGCATATCAAGTTTAGGGATGGAATCGTCAGACTCCAGTAACTTGATAAGTCATGCCGATGTGTGGCCTATAACCATTCGAGAAACTACTGATAACACTTATCAGTAAATCTCATCAGCCCTAGCCATGGACTTGCTGTTATATCCAATCGAGCATAGCGCAACATCAATTCCCAATACCGGGAGAGACGAAACCCCTCCTATCGCTCACTGTCTCTATGTGACTCGGGACTGTACCCAAAATCCACCTGTTTGCATGACTCCTTTGAGCCGTGGTAGGGAGGAAATCAAAGCACAGTGGAGCTAGAAGCACCGGACAACATGTTTCGGGGTCTCCTTCCTGCAAGTATACTGAGAGACTCTATGACGATCTCGGGTCTACAGACTAACCTGTACCAGTATCACCAGAGAACTGCTATCTTATGATAGATATGGTACAATCTAGGAGTTCTCGGTGAGTCATGTTCGGTGTACCCATTCACTAATGAGCAACTGTGTACAATCTTTGATGTCAAACACCAATGGTTATGGGATTAAGAATCGCCCCTATACAGGGTCAAGAAACGTACACACTAGTCTACTCTGGAATATCGATGCCCTGTCTCGATATTCCCTCGACTAGGAACGATTAAAGGATGTGATTGTGGACTACACAAGCCCCATTAGTATGATCTGCATCATAGTCCTTGTAGTCAAGCTAATATCCTATGGGCTTTATCAACATATATCAGAAAGACAGTATAATAATATAAATGTACAGGTTAAGATAAAGTGCAACCAGATAGCATACTATCATGTCGAGCAAGAAAGTCCTCTATATATATGTCTAAGCATCCACTATAATATACAATAACGGCCTCTAGGTCATACATATTTCTAACAATCTCCCACTTCCACTAAGGCCAGTTGTTGTAGTATCGCATTCCTAACATCCCAAAAAATCTTTCAAATTGTGTCTGGGAGAAGCCCTTCATGAGTGGATCCGTCGTATTGTCCTTAGTGTCAACTCTCCTGATCTCGATCTCCCGGCGATCTACTATCTCCCGGATCAGGTGATACCACCTAAGAATATGTCTAGATTGCTGATGGGATCGGGGTTCCTTGGCCAAAGAAACAGATCTATTGTTATCACAATACAAATGTATTGGATGCTTAATAGATGGAACCACACCAAGTTCAGCTATGAACTTCTTCATCCAGATAGCTTCTTTGGCAGCATTGTTGGCAGCGATGTATTCAGCCTCCATCGTCGAGTCTGCCTCGGTATCTCGCTTGGAACTCTTCCAACACACTGCCCTTCCATTGAGGGTGAAGACAAAACCCGAGACCGACTTATTCCCGTCCTTATCACTCTAGAAGCTCGAATCGGTAAAGGACTCCACCTGGAGTTCTTCATTACCATATACCAAGAACATTTCTTTAGTCCTTCTCATGTACTTAATAATGTTGTTCACAGCTGTCAAGTGCTTCTCTCCGGGATCTGATTGATACCTACTTACCACACTAAGTGCATAAGCTACATCTGGTCTGGTACATAACATCGCATACATGATTGACCCAACTGCAGAAGTATAAGGTATCCCTTGCATGCGAGCCCTCTCCAAATCAGTCTTGAGAGACATTACTTTGGAGAGAGTGATTCCTGAGCAAGCGGGTAAATTACCACGCTCAGAATCTTCCATACTAAATCTCTTTAATATGGTGTCAATGTACCTGGATTGGGACAATCCCAACATCCGCTTAGATCTATCTCTATAGATCTTGATCCCCAGGATGTAAGAGGCATCACCTAGATCTTTCATGGAGAACTTTAGTGATAAGAAGAGCTTGACCGAGTGTAGCATAAGAACATCATTTTCTATCAAGAGTATGTCATTCACGTACAATACGAGGAAGACAACCTTACTCTCTACTACCTTCTTGTATATACAAGATTCATCTACGTTTTTGATGAAGTCAAACTCTTTGACTGCTACATCAAAACAGATCTTCCAACTCCACGATGCCTGCTTTAATCCGTAGATTGATTTAAGCAGCTTGCACACATTTCCGCTACTCCCACTGTCTACGAAGCCCTTTGGCTGTGTCATGTACACGCTCTCTTCTAAATCACCATTTAGAAAAGCAGTCTTGACGCCCATCTGCCAGATTTCGTATTCATGGTATGTAGCAATGGCAAGAAGGATCCTGATGGACTTAAGCATAGCCACTGCAGAAAAGGTTTCATCATAATCGACACATGTTCGTTGACGAAAACCTTTTGTAACAAGTCTAGTTTTGAAGGTCTCAACCTTTCCATCTACACCAAATTTCTTCTTAAAGATCCACTTGCTTCCGATGGGTTTTACCCTTTCAGGAGCAATTTCCAAAGTCCATACTTTATTGGTGTACATGGATTCCATCTCATATCGCATAGCATCCAGCCATTTCACAGAGTCTCCACTTGTGATGGACTGCTCGAAACTAGTTGGGTCATCATCTTCCATGATGCAATCCTCACTTCCACCGTCTATGAGAAAACCGTAGTATCTCTCAGGTGGATGAGGAACCCTACTAGATCTGCGGAGTGGCTGAGGTTCGTTGGGGACTATTGAATCCTCCGGTTCTATCAAATCATCAGCTATAGTTTATGTAGTTGGAACTTCTTCCAGTTCTACCTCATTGCCACTAATTTCTTTCACAAGAAATTCTTTTTCTAAAAAGGTGGCATGTTGAGCAACAAACACCTTTTGTTTCTCACTGTGGTAGAAGATATATCCATGAGAATTCTTTGGATATCCCACAAACATGCAAAGAACTGATTATACTTAAAGTTTGTCCGGATTCTGTTTTTTAACATAGGCCGGACAACCCCATATCTTAACTCGTTTAAAATATGGTCTCTTTCCACTCCATATCTCATATGGTGTTTTAGGCACTGATTTAGATGGAACTTGATTCAATAGGTATGCAGTTGTCTCAAGTGCATAATCCCAAAAGGAAATAGGTAACTCAGCATTACTCATCATAGAGCGTACCATATCTAATAGGGTGCGATTCCTCCGCTCCGAAACTCCATTGTGCTGTGGTGTATACGGAGGAGTAAGCTGAAAGAGAATCTCATTCTCTTTTAAATAGTCACGGAATTTCGTGCTCAAGTATTCTCCTCCCCGATTGGATCGAAGGGATTTAATACTTTTACCCGTCTGGTTCTCAACTTCGTACTTGTATTCCTTAAATTTATTAAAAGCTTCATATTTGTGTTTCAACAAGAACACATGTCCTAATCTTGAGAGATCATCAGTGAATGTGATAAAGTATGAGAAACCATTCCTGGCATGTGTAGACATAGGACTGCATACATCACTATGTATCAGTTCCAAGAGTTCAGTAGCTCTTTCTCCATGTCTAGTAAACGGAGTTTTGGTCATCTTGCTTTTGAGACATGACTGGCAAGTTTCATAAGATGTGAATTCGAACGGATTCAAATATCCATCTTTGTGCAACTTCGCTAATCCGGTTGCATTGATATGACCTAGTCTACAATGTCACAAGAAGCCTTCGTTCATTTCTGAACTTTTCTTTTTGTGTGTGTTCTGTATATTAAGAACTGTGGTTTGATTTAGAATGTATATACCGTTATACAACTAACCAAACCCAATCAACACTTGATTTAAGAAAATGTTCATAACATTATTCTCTAGTACAAAATTATATCCTTCTTTATCTAATAAAGAAATTGATATTATATTGCACATCATTTTTGCTACGAAATAACAGTCGTTCAGAATCAATGTATTACTATTTGGTAATACAAGATGATATTCGCCAACTGCTTTAGCTGTAACAATTGCACCATTCCTTACTACTAGAGTTTTATCACCCTTTCCCAGTTCTCTACTTCTTCTTAACCCATGTAACATATTACATACGTGGGATCCTGATCCGGTATCCAATACTCAGGACGTAGAGCATACTGAGAAACAGTTCTCGGTTACGAATATACCCAAAAAAGTTGCATCATCATACTCTTTCTTCGTTCGGGTTGCATAGGAATCCCGATATTCCCCTATTTTTCGCTTAGACTTATGACAATCATGAGATAGAGCGGAACTAACGTTCCCCAGCTCAGTATAATAAGCTGGTTCGGTCAATACATCCAAATTATTATCTTGATTAAGGCGTATCATGGTCGCTATCTAGAGAGAGAAGAAAACACTTTAGCGTGCGCTCTTGCAATATTAGATTGGTTATTATTTTATCTAATCAGGATGGCTCCTACCGTTTTTATCAAATCTTCCTTCGAACCCAAAAAGGTAAGACTAGCGGGATTAATTACACCCTATAAGTTCGCCAATCGGTCAGCCATGCTGGTATTGGTACTCCGAGAGAGTTTCCCCATGCTTTCGCATGAAACTAATTAAATAACCTCATTTCCGTAGGGGCGTAATCCCGTTAACACCTTTCTTAGACACCTACTGAATTAGCTAATTATAAAGTGCAAAACTCTCCCAGGAGTAACTCTTACTCGCAGTGTGTATCGGGATCCAACTATCTCATAGAAGGTATGCAATCTCATCACAAATTTCAACACTTGAAATTCCTAATATCTGTTTTTACCCCAAGCAGTTTATGACCTTGACAAGGTCAACAAACCATAAACCGCAAGTCAAGTTCAACCTGTTCATTTCGTGATTGAATTAAACCCACCCGCACGACCCTTGACAAGGTCAACAAGGCCGCACGATACCCTAATCCAATCGCATCATATACGGTAGATAAGTACTAATCAGCTACCGCACACTACGCCTTGACAAGGTCAACAAACGCAGCATGAATACTGAATATTACTTATCTGAAATGACGGAGGGCTACGACTGGTTTTGAATAAAACCTTTAGCGTAATGAACTTGATATTGTGGTAAAATCGAGTGATTTGAAAAGGAGTGGTTTAAGCTCCACTTTTGAAATCGAGTTGTTTTCAAAACAAATCGAGTGGGTTATAGCATTTGCCAGTTTTGCTAAAGAGGTCACTTCCGGTAAAGGAATCTAGGCTTTTTCCTCATCGAATGAGGTGCTGGATATTCATAAAAGAATACCACTATGCAAAACAAAACTAGAGCTACCTTTTTGAAAAATTTGATTCTACAACATCTTTAGGTTTCTTTTCTTTCATTAATCTCATTAATGACGTTCCATCATTTATATTTCCTAAACATCACAGAAGAAACGAAAATAGAACGTATGCTTATGCCATCCGCATTAGCCACGGGGCTCCGTCATGCACCGTTAGGTTACTTAACTAACAGTAGAGCGGGGGCATGACTAGCACGGATGCAAAACATAAGCAACGTTTATTATATATATCATATATATATAGCATTCTTCTCAGGCAGTTATATGATCACATCACCGAACTTAGGCAGCAGAAGTCAACATATGAAATATTGGATATATTAGGAGGTCCATGTTTTAAATTCAGCCATTAATGAAAAACACGGATTCCACGGTCTTGATGAATAGCCAAACCCACATCCCTAGACCCCTACGAGAGCGGTAAGTGACCCTGCCAATTCTAAAGTTAGGAGATCCAGTCTCGACTCCTCGAGATGGTCTTCTACTGGAATCTAGAAACCGGTTACTTGTACTCCCCGTCTTGGGTCTATCATAATGCGGAAAAGTAAATAATATACATCAATGGTGACATCATCCTCAACCCGGAAGTATCCCAATAAAATAATATTACATATATCTTTTAAATGAATGAAAATAGAAAAACTCTCATCTCACACAAAACCCCCCGGCTATTCGATCACGACGATCCAATATAACATATCACAGCAACACATAACATCACATGTCATCAACGTAAGTAAATATGCGTATCTCGAATGTCGTTGACATATCGCAACGAGATCGGGGATGCACTATATATTACACTTACGGTTGCAGAAAATAAATAAAAGCTACAATAATTAGAATCCGCATTTCCTTCGACATCATAAACCCGGAATATCTCATATCTCGGATTTCATGCCTAACACTTTAAATCTTGCATTTATGTCTCGAATTGAAAACACTTTTCAATATCAAGTCGAGTAATTCAACAAGATTCCCGATTAAATGATCGAATGCTCGTCGGGAACTTTGGTAGATTGCCGCACCCCCGATGCCGTCAACGAAGTGCACTTGGGCGGAACACCGCGGCCGTGAGCACCCGAGTGGATGCTTTTGGCTACAGTGTTCTCCTATAGTCACTTGGTCGACGCAATGGGGCGTGGCTATCTAGTGGTGTTTTCCGGCGACTATCCTTGTACAATACGAGATTGCGACGGAGTTTTGATCCAAATCAAAACTCCGTAGCAATCGATCAAAAGAGACTAAAACGCGAGATTTACAAAACACAAACTGATTTTCACAAAACTAATTAATGTGGATTCTAAATATTGTATCACATATCATACACACACACACACACGCGCGCGCGCGCGATGTTAATATATATATATATACACACACGATGTTAAACATTTCGATCGATATCTCAAACACCCACAAATCACAGAGACCTCGACACTTGAGTCTCATTAAAAATACCCAGAAAGTGCAAAATCACGCTACGGAGCAGCACAAGAAAATGGAGTCCCAAACTCACCAATATTGCCGCGGAACCGCGGCTCAACCTATGGTTCTGCCGCGGTTGCGCGACCAATTGGTCGAGTTGGGCTCTCATTTTTCTTGGGGCACCATAAAAAACCCTGCATAAACAAACAACAACTACAACTGAGCCTTTTATCCCAAGTATAAGGGGTAGGCTATATGAACCAACATGAGAATCACGCCGGGTCCAACACATGAATCCTCTGTCTCCACTCACTTCTATCGAACAATATACTTTCATTGAGTCCTTTGGCAACCATATCGTTTCGTATCACCTCCATCCATGTTTTCTTCGGTCTCCCTTTTTCTCTTTTACCATTACCCATATCGAGAGTATCTATTCGTCGAACCGGTGCTTCCATAGGTCTGCGTCGCACATGACCAAACCATCTAAGCCGGTTTTCCCGCATCTTCTCCTCCACGGGTGCTACACCAACTATTGCACGAATATCCTCATTTCGCACCTTGTCTTTTCTAGTGTTACCGCACATCCAACGAAGCATGCGCATCTCCGCTACGTGCATCTTCTGTGTATGATGCTTCTTAGGAGCCCAGCATTCTGTACCATATAATAAGGCAGGCCGAATAGCGCTCCGATAAAACTTCCCTTTCAATTTTAACGGAAAGTGACGATCACACAAAATCCCTGTTGCACTCCTCCATTTCAACCAACCAGCTTGGATCCTTTGATTAACATCACTATCGATCTCCCCATTCCTTTGGATGATGGAACCTAGATATCTAAACTGGTCGCTCGGTGATATCTCTTGACCTTCCAATGTTATACCAATATGGTTTTGATTTCTCTGGCTACTAAATTTGCAGTGCATATATGCTGTCTTGGACCTGCTCAATCTGAATCCCCGAGATTCCAATGTTTGTCTCCACAATTCCAATTTGGCATTAACCCCTGCTTTCGTCTCATTTACTAGAACAATATCATCAGCGAATAGCATACACCAAGGGACTTCATCTTGGATAGTTCTAGTAAGCTCATCCATCACGATGGTAAACAGGAAAGGACTTAATATAGATCCTTGATGTAAACCAATAGTAATCGGAAAATCACTTGTTAAGCCACCGCAAGTTCTGACATTTGCCACTACTCCGTCGTACATATCCTTGATTATGTCAATATACTTGACGGGGACCCCCTTTTTCATCATTGTCCCCCATAATACCTCTCTAGGTACCTTGTCGTACGCTTTTTCTAAATCAATAAATATCATATGCAAATCTCTTCTCCTCTCTCGAAAGCGCTCGACAAGTTGACGAAGCAAATGAATCGCCTCTGTCGTCGATCGTCCAGGCATGAACCCAAATTGGTTCTCTGTTATCTTAATATCCTTCCTTAGCCTGTGTTCAATCACCCTCTCCCAAAGTTTCATGGTGTGACACATTAGTTTTATTCCACGGTAGTTTGAGCAACTTTGAATATCACCCTTATTCTTGTAGATAGGTACAAGAATACTTTTCCTCCATTCATTTGGCATCTTTTTTGTCTGCCAAATCTTATTAAACAGATCTGTCAGCCATTTAACGCCTATTTCGCCTAGGCATCTCCAAATCTCGATAGGAATCCCGTCAGGACCAACCGCTTTTCTTAAACCCATTCTGTTCAAAGCTTCTTTAACCTCAGTAACTCTTATTTTACGCATGAAATCACGATTTATATCTTGAGATTGAATGACAAGTCCATCCAAATTCTTAGTAAAGCTCTCATTGAACAATTTGTCAAAATAATCTCTCCATCTTTCCTTGATATCCTCATCTCGAACTAAAACCTTTTGATTTTCATTTTTGACACACTTCACCGCACATAAGTCTCTAGTCTTCCTTTCCCGCATTCGAGCAATCCGGTATATATCATTTGCAGCCTCTTTAGTGTCTAATTTCTCGTACACCTCCTTGTAGACCTTAGATTTAGCTTCCCGAACAGCTTTCTTAACTTCCTTTTTAGCCATTTTGTACTTCTCAAATCTCTCCACATCTCTACTTTTCTTCAAATCTTTATAAGAATCCCTTTTAATTTTAATAGCAGCTTTTACATCTTCATTCCACCATGATATGTCCTTAGATGGTGGAGCACCACCTCTCGACTCACCAAGTAGATCTCTAGCTACTTTCTTGATACAACTAGCCATTTTGTTCCATGTTTTGTCTGGATCATCTTCCGACTGCCAATCCGCTTCTTGTACTACACGATCTATAAAAGCCTTTTGATTACCTTCTTTCAATCGCCACCATTTAATTTTAGGCTCTACCTTACGTCTAATCTTCCTAAGTTCTCTTCTAAATCGAAAATCTAGAACTAAAAGTCTATGTTGAGTAGTTACACTCTCACCTGGCACTACTTTACAGTCGATGCAACAAGCTCTATCTATTCTTCTCGTCAGAAAAAAGTCTATTTGACTAGCATTTGATCCGCTCCTAAAAGTGATAAGGTGGGACTCTCTTTTCCTAAACCAGGTGTTTGCTAAGATCAAGTCATAAGATAAAGCGAAATCTAGAATCGAGTCACCTACTTCATTCCTTTGTCCGAAACCAAAACCTCCATGGATAGTATCAAACCCACTACGACTAGTACCTACATGTCCATTAAGATCACCACCAATAAATAACTTCTCTCCACTAGGTATACTTTGCACCACCTCGTCTAAATCCTCCCAGAATAGACGCTTACTAGCGTCATCAAGACCTATCTGTGGTGCATAAGCACTAATAACATTAAAGATCTCTCCACCTAGAATAAGCTTAACCAGTAAAATTCTATCACCTTTTCTCCTAATCTCAACTACATCCTCAAGCAACCGTCTATCTATGATTATACCTACCCAATTACGATTTTTATCTCTACCCGTATACCAAAGCTTATAACCCCAAGGCTCTATGACTCTACTCTTTTCACCTACCCACTTAGTTTCTTGCAAACACATAATACCAACTCTCCTCCTAATCATCACCTCCACTAATTCTATTAGTCTACCCGTAAGGGAACCTATGTTCCAGGAAGCTAGACGGATCCTATGAAACCCTTGCTTATTTGTCACTACACCCGGGGTCCGATGTAGCGCGCCGTCTCTGGACGACGACCCTTGCTTATTTGTCACTACACCCGGGGTCCGATGTAGCGCGCCGTCTGTAGACGACGACCCTTGCTTATTTTTCACTACACCCGGGGTCCGATGTAGCGCGCCGTCTCTGGACGACGACCCTTGCTTATTTGTCACTACACCCGGGGTCCGATGTAGCGCGCCGCATCTGGACGACGACCAAGCCCTTGCATATTTAACACTACACCCGGGATCCGATGTAGCGCGTCGCTGAGTAGGGGATGCCCCAACGATATTCTTGTATTGGTTCATGTCATAGAATGTGACAAAGTTTTCCGTTGGCTGTCAAAAACCCTGCATGATTTTCTAAATATTTTTATTCTAGAAAAATTCAAATTTTGAAAATTTGGACAGAAACATCGTTTTTAGGGTTTCGAAAATACCGATCGAACACTTTAACGTCGTTTAGACCAAAACTAATGGTCTAGCTTGGCTCTGATGCCATGAAAGTATGTCTTAACACCACTGGTAGGTTTCTAGAGGCATCAAGTATGCAATTTTATAAAAACTAGTGGGCTAAGCTATATTAACCTAGAATCGAACTACAGAATTAGGGTTTATGAAGCAAGTAAACAAGTTTTACACTAAGTGAAAAGGATTACAACCTTTGTAGACCAAGTCCTTCACTTCTAAAGCTCCAAGTAATAATCTGTACGCTCCAAATAGTGGTTCCTAGAACTCTTCTTGGCTCCACTTGAAGAAAGGAACGAGCTTGCTCACGGATCTTTGAAGCCGAAGATGATCTACCTTGAAGTTTCTATAAATCAAGCTAACAACCTAAACTTATGGGCTAGATGAGTGTAGGTTGATGAAGTAGGACTTACTTTATAAGTTTATTTCTCCTTTTCTTTTTCTCACTTTAGAAAACCTAGAGAGGAAGAAGAAGAACTTGGGTGAGGAAATTGTCTCAAGTGAGAATGAGAGTTAACCTTAGGCTAAAGATAATGGTTAGGGTTATAAAAGTATCTAGAGTGCAAACAAAACAAGTGGGATGAGTCATGGCTTCTACATGCTTCCACAAGAATCTAAGCCGTGCTCATTTCCACCTCATTTTGAATTAACTCTAAATAGATATTCACCCAAATTATCTTTAGTTTTGGTGTGAGTCTCATACACCCATGTCCAATGTATCATCCACCATGACACAATAGCAAATACATATATTAATATATATCTCATATATATTAATTGTATTTCAAGAGAAGAAAATCTTTAAGTGAGCACAATATTAGTTAATATATATTAATATATCAAATACAAAAATATATATCAAATTATTAAATCAATACTTAATTCAATAATCCGGTTATATCATATATAACCGACTAATATAAATTATATGTATATCACATATAACATATCATTGAATCAACACTTGATTCAACAATCCGGTTATATCACATATAACCTAACCGATATCTCATATCGCGAGATTAGAATACGGTATCACATACACGTATTTAATCAAGCTCCTGCACATATCACCATATGTGCCCTACTTCATTTCGCTTGAGCTAGGAAACCTCTATGTGGGACTCTAAAGACTCGTCAATACGCCAGCAATAAGTAATGATCACATCAGTCACCCACAAACCGTCAGCGGTACTTGCTGGACGTAACGACTACTTAAGTATTGAGAGAATAGAAGATTAACAAGCAAGCTTGTCCAAACTTCCGCAAAGCCTATAAGCAACACTTATCGTACAGTCCGGTCTCTTCGTCTGATATGTCGCATATCAAGTCTAGGGGTAGAATCTTCATACCTCAGTAACTTGATAAGTCATGCCGATGTGTGGCCTATAACCATTTGAGAAATTACTCATAACACTTATCAGTAAATCTCATCAGCCCTGGCCAGGGACTTGCTGTTATAGCCAATCGAGTATAGCGCAACATCATCTCCCAATACCGGAAGAGACGAAACCCCTCCTATCACTAACTTCCTCCATGTGACTCGGGACTGTACCCAAAATCCACATGTTTGCACAACTCCTTTGAGCCGTGGCAGGGAGGAAATCAAAGCACAGTGGGAACCACACAAGACTCTATGACGATCTCGCGTCTACAGACTAACATGTACCAGTGTCACCAGAGAACTGCTATCTGACGATAGGTATGGTACCATCTAGGAGTTCTCGGCGAGTCCTGTTCGGTGTACCCATTCTTTAATGAGCATCTATGTACAATCTTTGATGTCAAACACCAATGGTTGTGGGATCAACCATCGCCTCCATACAGGGTCAAGAAACATACACATTAGTCTACTCTGGAATATCGATGCCCTGTCTCGATACTCCCTCGACTATGAACGATTAAAGGATGTGCTTGTGGACTTCACAAGCCCCACTAGTATGATATGTATCATAGTCTTGGTAGTCAAGCTAACATCCTAAGGGTTTTATCAACATATATCAGAGAGACAGTATAATAATACAAAGGTACATGTTAAGATAAAGTGCAACCAGATAACATACTATCATGTCGAGCAAGAAAGTCCTGTGTGTGTGTGTGTGTGTGTTTGTTTGTGTGTGTGTGTGTGTGTCCAAGCATCCACTATATAATATACAATAATGGCCTCTACGGCATACATATTACTAACACTTGCCTCTTATGTTGCACCTTTAAGAGAGCGCTGTCCACTTTCTTCTGAGAGACTATTATCTACATGTATTGTACGATCCATGTGACAACCACATTACACGTGAGGGGGAGTGTTGAGATATGTGGATAATATAGTCTCACATTAGAAAAACTATGAGAGTTGCATGGGTACAAAATATAAGATAGAACAAACCTCCATAAGGCTTGAGTCTTATTGGATGGAACTCACTTATGTTGAAAGCCCATTTATGCCCTCATATAAATAAATATATATAATCTTTCCCTCTCGTTCGTGTATAAATAAAATTAACAAATACTACCGCCATCATTAACCACGTTGTTATCGCCACCTTTGCTTGGACCAACACTTGAGCCGAACCTAAATTTTCAAGTTGAATCAAACAAATAAATTTACAAATCTGATGTTACCGAAACTAAAGGAGTTGTTCATGTAGAAGAAGTTAGCGGTGATGAGAAAAAAATTGATGGGCCAAATAATTGTATGTTTGAGTTGATCAACAAATTCATCGCAGAAGACCACCTCGACAACCCAAATAATGAGGGACGACTCAACAACCCCATCATTGAAGTCCAAGTCGACAATACCAGCAATGAAAACAATCTCGACATCACTATTCAAGCCGTGATTATTACCGTCCATTTCCACAATACAACGGGGATAGTTGGTGAAGCGATATTTTTTTATAATATATGGGATCGATAAAGATGATAATTTAAATGAAAAAAGTTCATTAATTTCGGAGGTTTCACTTTGATCGTTGATCTTATGAGGATCAAAAAGAATATTTTCAAATTAAGAGTTGCGGTTATTCATATTAATACCTGTCAATAGAATTGAGAGAAATGAAAGAATAAGAAAATTTCACAAAATCCCGCTCAAATCTTTCAAGCCGAATTAAAAGACAAGTTTTGCTTAAGTGGAGGGAAAAATACTCAAGGACAAGTTTTGTTTAAGTGGAGAAGAATGACATAGGGAGATATTTTTTTAGCAGAAGATGGGGAAGATACCGGTGAAGGTGAAGGCGGCGGTGTACGGGTTGTTGCCTCCAAGATCCATCACAAGGTCGCTGACAACTGGATCAGCACCGTCCTCCTCATCGGCCCCCTCGTTGGCACCTACGGGTATCCAATCCTTTTCTCTTCTTTATTCTCTTCACTTTGTTTGTTATTATCGTTGTTGTTGGATTAGGGTTTTGATGGATTTTTGAAGTTTGATAATGGATGCGATCAAGTAGAGTGACTCGGTTAGGGTACCAAGTTTGTTTCTTGGGTGAGTGTGAATTTTATTTTATATCGGAAAATGAGCTAGAGATACGAGCTTTAGCATGTGATTCGTCGATCAAAGCTAGCTATGAATTTGTTTGGTGCTTTTAGGAGTTCGGTTAATCATCGCTTAAATGTTCCGACTAGCAACCACGTCTTTGTATGACCACGTAATTACCTACTTGATATATGTGAGCGAAAAACCATTTAACCGAAGGGTATATATACTATGTGAATAAACCATTTGATATCTATAGCTTACTATGGGTCGAAGATATTCCTTTCTCTCACCCATTTACATGTTTCTCTTCTAATTTTTCTCATTTTCTTAAGGATTTCTTTACACTTACATGTGGATACATATTAAAAACCATAATGTGTATAATTTTGTGTAATCTGCTCATGGAATGTATAATTTGTTTATTTGTTAGCCAAACCACTAAAGAAATAATACGTGCTTTACAACATTATATGTGTTCCCTCTATTTTGATATGTTTTACCTCAAAATTATGCAGAAAGTGAAGTAATTTTTATGGCCCATTTTGGTAAATGCTATAATGCATTTGCTATTTTATGAAAAATTAACACGTTCATGTTATTCATTATTAAAGATTGAAGATAATCAACATGAAAATATTTATTGGCTTTAGAAATTATGAGTCTGTACATACAAATATATATAGAGGGCCATAGACCACATCTACAATAATAGCCGATATGGGACTAAAACTAATAACTAAAATCTAATAACTAATCATATATCTAATAACTAATTATATTCATAACACTCCCCGCAAGCTAGAGTGTAGATGTTAATCATGTCAAGTTTGAACAGATGACGAACGAAAACTGGTCAAGAAAGAAATTTGGTAAGGATATCTGCTAGTTGAGCCGAAGAGGAAACATGTTGAAGTGCAATCGCCTTATCTGTCACATTGTCACGAATGAAGTGGAAATTTATTTCGATATGCTTGGTCTGTTCATGAAAAACTGGATTCTCAGCAATGTGGATAGCGGCCTTGTTCTTACTGAACAGTGTAGTTGGAAGAGAAGAAGGAACCTAAGATCTGTCAGGAGGGAGATAAGCCATACCAACTCCGCAACTGTTTGCGCCATATATCAATACTCAGCCTCGGCAGAAAAACTAGCCACTACATTCTGCTTCTTGCTCCTTCAAGTAACCAAGTTTCCTCCCAAGAAAACACAATAGCCACTAGTAGAACGATAATCATCAATGGATCCAGCAAAGTCAGCATCCAAAAAGGCCGTGAGTGACAACGTAGATGATGGTTTATAAAGAAGACTCTGGCTTGGAGAACCTTTGATATATCTGAGAATATGCTCAACTGCCTTACGGTGAGAGGTCAATAGATTCTGCATATATTGATTCACTGTGCTAACGGCAAAGACAATGTCAAGACGAGTGATGGTGGGATAAATAAGCTTCCTGACTATACATCGATATTGTCCTGAGTCAGGCAGTAGAGAATCTGAGAGAGTTCAATCGAAATAACTTGACTGAAGAATCCATAGAAGTGTATGCATGTCTACATCCCAAAAATCCTGTTTCAGATAGAAGATCAAGTGGATCAAGTGCATACTTGCGCTGAGTGAGCTGTAATATACTAGAATTCCGTGATACTTCAATTCCAAGAAAATATCTAAGTGGCCTAAGGCCCTTGGTATGGAAGTGTAAAACCAAATGTTCTTTCACCTTGAAGATGCCAGCAGAATCATCTCCAGTAATAATAATATCACCAACATACACCATCATAACTATTCTACCCTGAAGATAATTATGTGTAGAAAGAGATGTGTCGGCGCAACTGTGTTTGAAGCCAATCTGTCGTAAAATCATACTAAACTTTTCAAATCAGGTACGCGGTGACTGCTTCAATCCATAAAACGATTTTTGTAGAAGACAAACCATACTCTCCCAGTTGCTCAAAGCCAGGAGGCTGGCATATAAATAGTCACCGAAAGATTACCATTAAGAAAGGCATTCTTCATATCAAGATGATGAAGATTCCATGCCTTAAAAACAACCAAGAATATAAGAACACGAACCGAGATTAATTTGGAAACTGTCGAAAAAGTCTCAACATAATCCAAACCATACTGCTAAGTAAAACCTTTGGCCACTAATCGAGAATTGAGACTGTCAATCGTATCACTTGGATTATGCTTGACAGCAAAGATCCATCGACAGCTGACAACATTCTTATCTAAAGGCGAAGGTATTAATTTTAAAGTCTGATTAGAGCGTAGTGCGGCAATATCCACTAATATAGTTGTATGCCAATCTGGATGCTGAAGAGGTTCTTGAACGGAGAAAAAGTGATGGCAGACAAGGAAGAAACAAATTGACGAGCAGATGGTGTCAGTTTGTGATAGGAAACAAAGTTAGAAATTGGATGTGTAATAATACAGGAACGCTTACCCTTGCGTAAGGCAATAGGAAGAGAGATATTCTGCTGAAGGCAGCATCAGTGGAGAATCAGGAACAGTGGATTGTATAGAAGTACCTGCAGAAGAATCGTTAGAAGAATCATTGGTGGGAGGGGTGAGACAACTTTTTTACGACGGTGATACACCTGTGGATAAGAGGTTACAGGATGAAAACTAAGGCATACAGGTTGAGCAGACGAATCAAGCTGTGAGGGTGGTAAGTGAGGAGTAGGAATAGTAGGAGTGGGGTCCTTAACAGGTGGTGGAAAATTAACTAGATCTTCTAAGAAGGTCATATAATTTTAGATGTGGCAGGGTCAAAACAATCATATCCTTTTGGGATCATGAGTACCTACAAACACCATACGGATAGCTCTAGAATCAAGCTTGTCAATATGATGACCTAGAGCATGGAGATAGCATAGGCAACCAAACACCTTAAGAGGATCAGGAAAAAACTTACCAAGACGCTATTTGGTTTTATCTGTCCACTTCTCCGAAGATGCCAAGTTAATTTATGGCACTGTGTATCGGAGGTTTGGACAGATGCGGCCGATGTAATAGACTTCATCAGATTCCGCCTCATTGGCGAGGGGTTTTTGATTGTGGGGACGCTCTTCCCTGTAGGCACAAGCCTCTGCAGTTAATTACGTTACCGCGCAGCGATAACCACTTTCTCTTGCTCCAGATGTTCACTTCGTTTCGTGTGTGTTTGTTTTATTTTTTGGTCGCCCATGGATTGTATACGGAGACTAATTTATGTTGTCGCCCGTAAGGCGAGGATTAGTCCAAATCCGTATTTTCTTATATTTGGGTTTGGTGGATTTAAGGCTCGTTAACCTCAAATTAAATGTTTGTTAAGGATACGTTAGTCTAATTTAAGACTAAGATATATTTAACAAGGTTTTAGGATCATTTAGATCCAATGAAAGAGCATTTGGGCCCTATCAATTTAGTTTAAGGACGTTATGGTCCATTGGGTTTAAGGACATCATCGTCCATGGAGTTTAGTTTAAGGAAGTTGCGGTCCATTGGGTTTAAGGACATCATAGTCCATAGAGTTTAAGGACATCATAGTCTATAGAGTTTAGTTTAAGGACGTTACGGTCCACAATTAGTTTCAGGACATTATGGTCCATAGTTAGTTTAAGAACATTGCGGTCCATAGAGTTAGTTTAAGGACATTACGGTCCATAAGTTTAAAGACATAATAGTCCATAGAGTTTAGCTTAGGGACGTTGCGGTCCATAGAGTTTAGTTTAGGGATGTTTCGGTCCATCATTAGTTTAAGGACGTTGCGGTCCATTGGGTTTCCATTGGGTTTAAGGACATTATAGTCTATAGAGATTAGTTTAAGAACATTACGGTCCATAATTAGTTTAAGGACATTACGATCCATGAAGTCTAATCTCATTGGTTTGGGGGTGTGCCAAGAGTTATTGGTTATTGGGACCCTCCACCTCTTTGAAGACGTTGAAGGATTACAACGACATGTGTCAATGGTGTGGAGAGATGTATCCTTGAACCATATTCCAAATTGAGGAGTTATCAGTTCTCAGCATAGAGGCTCAGTTTTCTTGGAGATTTAATCTCAAGAAGGACGTAACTAATTTCGGGTTGAAGTTGGTCCCTTATAGTGTTAAACACTAATGTATCTTCAGCGCTCATGTGTTCCCACGTGATACTTTAAGGCAGTGTTAAACACTGAAAGTTGATAGCGCTCACGTGTGGCACGTGGGGCTCTAAAGCAGTGTTAAACACTTCTTAAAGGTTGGTGCTATTCGCTTGGTTTTATTCCCTTTTCTTTTTATAAGCGTTAAACACTTTATCCTTGTGGCCATCACGTGTGAGCATGTAAGGCGCCTCAGAATTAGACATTTCCTCCTTGTGTTTATTCTCTTTTTCTTTTTTATAAGTGCTAAGCACTATCTGGAGGGCGGGGCACGTGTGAACACGTGATCTATTTCAATCTTTCTTTTATATTCATCAAAGGTGGTCACGTGTGAACACGTGATCCCTAATATGCATGGAGTTCTAGTTTTGAGAATTTTAGGTCTCTTGTTTTTATAAGAATTTAATTCTTTGGATTTAGTTTTTCTCGTAGGTTTTGGATCTGCATAACAGAATCTCCCCGATGAGAATTAAACTCTCAACTTGTGGGGAGATATACTTCTGCAGATCTTTCACCATGAGGAAGAACTAAGTTCTTATATGAAAAGTTAAACCCTTGTTTTATCAGAGGAATTAAATTCCTATATACTTTTTGGGAGAATTAAATTCTCTGAACTTAGATCTTCCCCTAGGTTTTGGATCTGCATGGCAGAATCTTCCCAATGAGAATTAAATTCTCAACTTATAGGGAGATCTGCTTCTGCAGATCTTTTGCCAGAAGAAAGAACTAAGTTCTTTGGAAGAGTTAAACTTTTGTGGAGACGAAGAAGAAGTAAGATATTCTCTGTATTTTGTTCCTTCTTACCTAGGGTTTCTTCTTTTCCTTTGAACTTGCAGTTTATGGGGGGAGGGGGGTTCTTCTTCTCTTTAAGACTTGAAGTCTTGGGTCCTTTATATAGTGAAGGTTGATCCGTTGATTCAGTTAAGGAAATCTCTCATTGAGAGATTTCTTAATTGATTTGGGGATTTTATCCACCGTTGGATATTTGATCCAAGGACTTCTGTTTTACAGATGACATTCTTCTTATTTTTAACAAGATTGGGAAAATACTTTCCCACATAGAACTTATTCTGTGTCTTGGTGATTTTCAATCACCATTGGATCTTTGATCCAACGGTGCTCTGATTTACAGAGCACAATCTTTCTTATTTAGAAAGATTAGGGAAAATATTTCCAAAATAGGGTTCTGATTCCTTTTATATAGAATTTAATTCTATCGGTTCAGAAGATATTAGGAATCCTCACGTGTAGCACGCGACCTAATAGCACTAGGCCGGTTTGCCTATATGCAGCAGTCCCAGAGAAGAGCATCTCGTGTTGGCACGCAATGCGCCTTCTGGTCTGCTATTTGTTTTTATAAAGGCGCTTATATACATCGTATATTGGTGCTCACGTGTAGCACGAGGCCTAACTTCAGTCCTATTTGTTAAGTGCAATGCTTGTAATTTTGGCTCCAAGGCGCATCACGTGTGGGCACGTGATGCTCTCTTTGGGGAATTTTCCTATTGCTTTTTCATTTATTATTTTTTTTCAAAAGGAACAGATGCCCCCTCAGCGTTGTTCTCACATGGCTTGCACGTGAGTGCAACGCTGTCACCTTATAACCGTTGGATTGCCTAGGGGATTGGGGAGATGAACAGCCCTTGTCATGTCTTATAAATGCAAGGGTTTGGTATTTAGGAAGACATTGTTCTTTCATCTTCTTCCTTCTTTGTTTTCTTTGAGAATTTAATTCACCTCTTCAGAGCTTAGTCCAGAGTTAAACTCTTTTGGAAAAAGAAACCCTTTTAGGTAAAGATCTTGAACATTTAGAGAAACCCTTTTCTTTAATGAAAACTTCTGGATTTTAAATCCATTATGAGAGCTTTGCTCTCCTCTAAAACTCATCTCTTAGAGATGCAAAGATATGATTTTTGAGTAATAACTCTCCATGCTTTGATCATTCCTCCTCTGACCTTTAGGGCATTTGATTTTTCAGTTCCCCTTTTATGGGGTTTTTGGAATTTAATTCCATTGCATAAAAGGAGTTTAATTCCTCAGCGAAGAGCTTCGTTCTGAAGATCAATGGGGTCCCTCGGGAATTTCATTTCCTGGTGTTCTCGAGAACATTTTCACAGGGTTTTTCCTTATTTGCTCAAATTCAAATTTGTTGAGTATTTTAACAGAACTTGCCCTCTCTATGAGGATGTCAAGGGTTATTTAAACCCCCGTGTCCATTCAAATGAGAATCTTTTTAGATCCTCATAATAAACTCTGTCTTAATCACTTTGATTATTAACTCTCATTGATTTTTCTTTTCCGATACTATGGCCGTTTATTTGTACGATCTTGATGAAATTATCTCCTATGAAGACATTCGCATCCAATGCCGTTGTCAAAACCAGGAGTTTACGGACCCTCAATACGTTGAGGTTATGCATCACCTCGATGGATACAACGGTCGACTACTTCTCCGTCGTTCTGCTTTGTTAAAGATCATCGTAGGAGCAATTTGGGAAGCCCTTCCTGGATTTTATGAAGCTATGCCACTGGAGGCGCTTGATAACGCCGAAGACAAGGTACACTCAGTGTATCTGATGGGCTTGATCTCGAAGAGGCGGCGAGATAGTCTTGTTGATATCTTGCATCAAGTTTTCCAACAGACAACGATAATCTCTGCCTATCAAAGGGTGGATGATATCAGCGAGAATCCTGACGCTTGTATTCGCGAGAAGATGCACACGAGAATGGTCAAAAAAGCCAGAAACACATTACTCAACCTTGCTTCTGAATTCCTTAATCCATGTCCAGGATCAAGTGTTTTACCATTGTAAACATTTTCTTTCATTTTCACACCATGTATAAGTTCTTGGAGTATGAATGACAAAACTTCATGTTTAGCCTCCTTTCTTTTTATGTTTACATGTGTTCTGTATGAGGCGTTGTTATAATGTTGTTGGTGTTCACGTGTTTTGCGCATGAGGCACCGCTGGGGATTTTAATCCTGCACTAGCGCCTGTGCTCACGTGTTATGCACGTACGGTGCTATTTTAGTTTTCAAAAGGGATCAAGGCTGGTGCTCACGTGCCATGCATGTAGGGCTCTGCTGATGAGGTTGTTTCGCCTCCCTACTCTGATTCCCATGAGTCACCTTTTTCTTTTCCCATGCCCCCTTTTTCCGGCCTTGGGAATGGCTCCACCATGCACGATGTTTTTTGTACATATCTTTGAATGTGTCTCTTTATAACCCAATGATATACCTTCCTTCTTCTCTTTAAAGAGAAACCCTCCAGAACTCAAACAAACCCAGAGCTATGGCCTGCAATCTCCTTCATGCTTGTCGGCAACCATGGGAGGTGCCCATTAAGGAAATGATTCCTCGCCTTGCTACGCGGCTAGTAGATCCCCTTCTCACCGACGCTCAATATGACGCGGTGATGTATGAGCTCCTGACTCGTAGGGTCTTTCCTCTTCCTATGGGCTCCATTTGGGTCCGAATGATCTTTCTATCCGTGCTCGCCGATATTCCTCCTCATCCGGCAGAGATGACCTCGACAATTCTTGTTACGGTGGAGGACAAAGTTGAGTGCTTCTATGAGGCACGCTTAATTACCCAGGCTCTAAAGGATCGCTCGGTTCATTTACTGAGTCAGATAAGAGATCGGCGGGCTATCATGTCTGCTTTTGCTGATGAGCATGGCACTAATCGGTGGGGATCAACCCCTCGCGAAGACCGTCGCTTCGACATGGTGGAGAGGGCAGAGAGGGAATTGGAGAACCTTGTGTTTTGTTTTGTTAACCCCTGTATCTCTGATCCCATATTTGGTGATCTTTTCCCTGTAGAGTAGTATATTTATATCGGTGTACTTCCCTTATTATTGAGTGTTGAATGTTTTCTGCTGAATGTTTTCCTTCCATCATATATTCATAAATGAATCCCATCTCGGTATATGAGCTTCATACTTTACCTTTGGGAATTCTCTTTTAGGTGCGAGCGCTAGTGTCGTACATAAATCAGCACATTTTAGACACCATTTCCATTTAAACACATACGCAGTCGTACTGTCGTGTCTCTTTAGCAAATACGTCTTGTAGATGGTAGATAACAGTCCATCTTATCCTCCTTGTGGGGTAGCAATGGCTTAGGAAACAGGTTCAGGTCTGCTATCTAAGACTTTTCAACTTTATGAGCCGTGAGGGTCTCACAAAGACTTTCTCCCTACGAGTTGAGAGGATCTCATAGGTGTAATTTCTCCTTAGGGGTTGTGAGGACTCCTAAGTGCGTTTTCTCTCGAGAATCGTAAGGATCCCATAAGAGAATTTTCTTCATTCGCAGAGACACTAATTTCCCCGCAGGTCGAGACGAATCGAGAGATTCTCGTAAAAACGCTAATTTCCTTACGGGCTGAAACGAATCGAGAGATTCTCGCCAAGGATGCTGATTTTCCTGAATCGAGAGGTTTCTGCCAAGGACACTGATTTCCCTAGAGGTCGAGACTAATCGAGAGATTCCTGCAAAGACACTGATTTCCTTGCTGGTCGACGCGGATCGAGAGGTTCTTGCTAAGAACGCTGATTTCCCTAAATTGAGAGGTTTTTGCCAAGGACACTGATTTCCCAGGAGGTCAAGACGGATCGATAGATTCCTGCAAAGACACTGATTTCCCTGCGGGTCGACGAAAATCAAGAGGTTCTCATCAAGGACGCTGATTTCCCTGAATCGAGAGGTTTGTGCCAAGGAAACTGATTTCCCTGGAGGCCAAGAC
Source organism: Agapanthus africanus (assembly GCA_030015575.1). Classification (NCBI taxonomy): domain Eukaryota; kingdom Viridiplantae; phylum Streptophyta; class Magnoliopsida; order Asparagales; family Amaryllidaceae; genus Agapanthus; species Agapanthus africanus. The sequence goes on along the minus strand of JASDDO010000010.1, from coordinate 393,763,437 downwards.
GAATCGGGAGATTCATGCAAAGACACTGATTTTCCTGCGGGTTGACGCGAATCGAGAGGTTCTCGCCAAGGATGCTGATTTCCCTGAATCGAGATGCTTTGCCAAGGACACTGATTTCCCTGGGATCAAAACGAATCGAGAGATTCTCGCCAAGGACGCTGATTTCCTTGAATCGAGAGGTTTGTGCCAAGGATGCTGATTTTCCTGGAGGTCGAGACAAGTCGAGAGATTCCTGTAAAGACACTGATTTCCCTAAGGGTCGACGTGAATCGAGAGGTTCTCGCCAAGGACGATGATTTCCTTGAATCGAGAGGTTTGAGAGTTGATTTGATTCCGAGTCGGAGCATTGATCCGGCGGGGAGGTCATTGGTTGACTTGTTTCCGAGATGGAGCATTGATCCGGTAGGGAGGTCATTGGTTGACTTGTTTCCGAGACGGAGCATTGATCCGGCGGGGAGGTCATTGGTTGATTTGTTTCCGAGAAGGAGCATTGATCCGGCAGGGAAGTCATTGGTTGACTCTAGGTTGTATGTGAACTGTAGAGTATTGAAACTGGGAACTTTGTCGTGGCTCCGATTGGTGATGTCACGTCTGTATCCTGCTGGAATGAGGAGGAACGCCGTTGTTGGTCTCCAGGCTGTAGATGTGTCCGTCGAGATTTGGAACTAGGGATTTTTCCATGGCTCTGCTTCGTTGCAACTCTGAGGTCGGTTGTTGACGTCACGTTTGCATCCAGTTAGAGTGAGAAGAAAAGCCGTTGTAGATCTTTAGGCTGTAGATGTGGTCGTCGAGATCTGACTTCCATTTGACGCAGCCCGGTGGGGAAATGTAGTTCCCTTTTCACTTATGCCCATTGATTGTATACAGTGGTCAGTATGGACTCACCTGCAGGGCAGGAGTTTCATTCTTTGGTTTTTTAATATTTCCATCCACGATGCTCTATCATTTCAGCTTTTTATATCGCGAAAGTCGTGATTGCCCAATCATTTCGGCTATTTTTCGCGGTGCCCAATCATTTTGGCTATTTAATTTTTTTACTCGCTGCTTTTTATTGCGAGTTGCCCAATCATTTCAGCTATATATTTTTTTATGTATTTTTGGCTCGCTGATTTTGTTGCAAGTATGGACTTAAGGTCTGATACCAATCTTAGTATTAGCATCGCTGCGACTGGAATATTTCCAGAAGCGAATCGTCATTTGCCTTCGCCACTATCGAACAAAGGTGGCTTAGTAGACAGGGTTAGGGACCTGACGACTAAGGCTTTTAACTTTGTGAGCCGTAAGAGTCTCATAAAGGCATTTCTCCCTACGAGTCATGAGGATTTCGTAGATGTGTTTTCTTCTTAGGAGTCATGAGGATTCCTAAATGTATGTTCTCTTATAAGTCGTAAGGATCTTACAAGAGTGTTTTCTCCTTATTAGTCGAGAGGACTTACAAGTGTCATTCACCACATGAGGACATTTAGCGCCATTGGTGGAACTTGGTGGGGGAGACGTTTATTTGTGCCCGTGGATTGTATACAAGGCTCAATATTGAACCGTTTTTAGGGCAGTTTTGGGGATATGATGGCTTAAGAACAGGTTCAGGTCCCTGTATCTTAAGACTTTTGAATCCTATGAGCCGTGAGGGTCTCATAGGGGGACATTCTCCTTACAAGTCATGAGGATCTCATAAGTGTAATTTCTCCTTAGGGATCGTGAGGATTCCTAAGTGTTTTGCTCCCTTGTGAGTCATAAGGATCTCACGTGGGTATTTTCTCCTTACAAGGTCAAGAGGACCCTGCAAGTGGACAAGAAATTTTTTTTATGAGTCTGCGCCCTTTCGGGTTTTCACAAACTCGCCGGTAGCCCTGCTGTTTTTACTCACGGAGCCCTTTTAGGTTTTCATCCGTGCCCATTTCGCTTATGGATGAGCCGTTTTTTTTGGCGCGTTAGCCTAAGGATGCTGCAGTTCATAGTAGTTTTAAGGACGTTTTAGTCTGTAACTAGTTTTAGGACATTGCGGTCCATTGTTAGTTTTAGAGACATTTCGGTCTGCAGCTAGTTTAAGGACATTACGGCCCCTCTTTAGTTTAGGGACGTTTCGGTCCATTATTAGTTTAGAGACATTTTTTGTCTGCATCTATTTTAAGGACATTACGGTCCCTCGTTAGTTTAGGGACGTTTCGGTCCGTTATTAGTTTAGGGGCATTTCGACCCATCATTAGTTTAAGAACGTTGCAGTCCACAGCTAGTTTAAGTACATTATGGTCCCTCGTTAGTTTAGGGACGTTTTGGTCCGTTATTAGTTTAGGAATATTTTGGTCCGCCATTAGTTTAAGGACGTTGCGGTCCACAACTAGTTTAAGGACATTACGGTCCCTCGTTAGTTTAGGTCCGTTTCGGTCCGTTATTAGTTTAGGGACATTTCGGTCCGTCATTAGTTTAAGGAAGTTGCGGTCCATTGTTCATTCTATATGCACGTGTATTTGTTACATGACGGGATACACAACGATGACGTGGAATACACATAGTTATGGTGTGATTTGACGGGCTTCATTCAGCGGCGTGTCAATCCCCTCATCTGACGGTTTCAAGGATTTTGGCACCGATCCTGCCCCCATCTCCTCTATATTATCTTCTGATGCCGGGTGAGCTTCTTCATTGTCTATTGGTGAATGAGAGATCATGTGACAACTTTCCACATAATCCTCGGGTTCATCTGACGAGTCGTTTCCGTCGTCATTATCATTATCTCCGCTCTCAAGGATATGGCTGAGAACCTCGTGGAGTGTGACCGGGGTTCGCGCCTTCTAGTTATATTCTTCCAGTGCGTCAATATGCCTTTGCAGATCCAAGCGTTTGTCGTCAGACTGTGCGGGCTTTTTGGTCTTCTTCTTTTTCTTTGAAGACTTTGACAGCTGGGCCTGGGTATTTTTCCCAATGCTACAAACTCTCGGTGTTGGGCACGGTTTCGGCATCCCCTCAATGATCTCTGGCTCCAGTGGGCTTTTCCACCTAATCGCCGGACATGCTTGAAGATCTTTCAGCATTCTTTTAGTTTTTGCCGAAAGAACAACTTCCCATGGAGCTTCCTCTATAAATGAGCATGATGCCCCCGGTGCGTCCATCTTTTTAGGAGCATGTTGTTGTGGCGGGTTTACCCTCCAGTTTTCAAACAGCGCGAATTTTCCTTGCGGGTACTGGTCCTCAATCCAGTTTTTAAAGACGTAACAATCTTCGATTGGGTGGCCCACTATTCGGTGGTAGGGAAAGTAGTTGGGATTGTTGACGTCACCCGGTTGTAGTGGGCGTCTCGGATCTGGTAGAGCGATGAGCCTGTTGCGCATTGCCAATTCGAACAATCTTCTCGTTTTATCCCGAGGGAATGAGTAAGGACGTCTCAGCTTTTCTCCGAGTGATCGCTGTTTATCGTTTTGGCGAGCAGCTAGTTTCGGCTCACTCGGCTATTGCTGAGCGTTGGCGATGAAGGTCACTTTCCTTTTTCCCTTTTACATTTCGAAGCTCCGTTTTCGAGGAGGGCGGTCTATGGCCCATCTGGTCCATTTGGGCCAGCTTGTCGATCAAGTCTTGGAAGGTGGTCGGCTTGAAGAACATCGTGAATTAGGATATAGTCGCCTGCGGATCCAGGGTCCCTACAAACATGTCCACAGCAGGAGCTTCTTCTATGCGTTGTTCGCATCTCGACCATAGGTTCCGCCACCGAATTGAATACTGAACCCAAGTCTCTCCTGGATTCACCCTGGAATTGTTCAATGCCATGATCGGGGTGCGTTCGCTGGCGCTTGCGAAACGCTGGATGAATAGCAACTCCATTTCCGTGAATGTTTTGATGGAGTCATTCGGAAGCTCCGAGTACTATTCAAATGCCGTCTCTGCTAAACTGCCGACAATTGGCGAAGCAGCAGTTTGTCGTCACCTCCAGTATTGCCGCATAGAGCCCTGAACTGAGCGACGTGCTGATGGGGATTTCCCGTCCCCTTATACACATGAAATTTAGGGGTCGTATATCCCGGCGGGTACTTAATTTGATCATACCAGCTTGGATTGTTGCGCCACGGCAGCGCCCCGGCCTCGTACTCTAGGCCAAAATGCGGAATCAAAAATTTTCCTTACTCGAAAACCGGCGCTACCGCGGACAATGAAAACCCGGATCGTTTACCATTAACCTAATGCTAGCAATCAAGAGATGGGAAGAGAAGTATACCGAGTGATCCGAGTCCTCCGGTCTTCTCTTCATCGTCCCGATCTCCCGCGGAAAGTCTTGTCTCCATATCGTCGCCTCCTCGCCGGAAAGGGCACCACATCGCCTGCGTCTTTTACGGGCTCCCGCCTCAATACCGAGGCAACTCGGGTATGAAGCCGGCAACTCGACATGCTCAAGATATGCTGTAGAATATGTAGTGTAGAGGCTATATCTTATTTGGGGTTTGTTGCCATGGTGATGGAGGAATCAAGAATAGAAAAATGGTGCTTGCATTTTTCTACCATGAAAATGAGATCAAGAATGAAACTCTCAAGATGAAGCTCTCTTTTTCTTCTTCTCTCTCCAAAAAGTGGCCGGCCATCTTCTATGAGGAATGGTGGAGGGAAACCAAATATATCACAAGAGGGAGGTGATGGTAGAAGATAGAAATGGTGACCATAAACAAAACATCATCATCACAAACTTACATCAACACTCATCTCATTTCAAATCAATCTTAATCACCTTTATGCAAGAAATGATTATAGAAAAGAAAGGAATAAAAAGATGCTCTCATCTTACAAATAAACCCTCCACAAAATGTTATTTGCAAACTTGCAAATAACACCCTCCATCGAAAAAGTCCGGCCGGGAAAGAACAAAGGAAAACCGGCCGGAACGGAATGCAAACTGGCAACTCCAGAAAACTGGTCCCGTAATAAATTACAGGAAAACCCCGATACTGAGCATACACACCCGCATCTGTATTCTGACCGGATACAAATGCAATGAGACAAAATCTACACTGTACTAAACTAGGACCGGCTTAAGCCAAAGCCGGCTAGTAAAAACCGTTCGATCCTGATCTGTGCAATACCGCACGTATCAGATCGAACCCTGCCATATCTCCATACGGCCTCTACAGCGTTTCGCCCGAAAGCTTGAGTAACTGTAAGTGTGGTGGACTCTAAAGACTCGTCAATACTATGGCTGTGGATTTAACCACCAGCACGTCAGAGGTATAAGCCAATACGTGACGGGCCACCAGCTATTGACCAAAAGGGACGTCGATGAGCAAACTCATCCTGACACCCTACTGAGTCTGTCAGTGACAATATCCGTACAGTCCGGTCCGTTCGTCTATGAGCATCGCATGTCGAGCCTAGGGGGTTGGTAAAAGTCAGACCCCCAAAAGCGGTACAAGTCGTGTCGGAGTGTAGCCCAGAACGCCCTGAGATACTACTGGAATACCTACCAGTAAATCTCCTGCCTCGGCCGAGGGCTTTGCGTAATGGATCTCCTAGACACAGCGTGACCTCACCCCCAATACCGGGAGAGACGAACCCCTGAAGATCCGCTCACTGCCTCCATGCGGCTCGGGACTGTACCCAACTAAAACCTGTTTGCACGACTCCTTTGAGCCGTGGTAGGGTAGTAATCAAAGTACAGTGGGAACTCACACGAGACAAATGACGATCCCCAGGTCGATGAACTAACCTGTACACATGTCACCAGGGAACTGCTATCTGACGTCAGGTATAAGACCAACTAGCATGTTCCCGGCGAGTCCTGTCCGGTGTACTCATAACCCAATGAGCACCTATATACATCTTAGGTGAACCAACTGACACCAGTGGCTTGTGAGACCGGCCACCGCCCCTCGTCGGGGTCTCGACTGTATACACTAGTCTACTCTGGAGAATCGATGCCCTGTCTCGAAACTCCCACGACTAGGGACCTTTTAAGGATGTGCTTATAGACTACCAGCTCCCACGTATATGATCGCCATCATACTGTTGGTAGTCAAGCAAGAATCCTAGGGGCTCTATCAATGTGTAATAGCGACATGTCAGGTCACCTAAAGCAGTACACGATGATAAAGATAAACCAGATAGCATACTATCATCTCGAGTAAGACTGTCCTACCGGGATAGGTCCTCCCTCAATCATTGCAATCACGTGCCTGTGATCCAATAATTGACTCTGAGGGCACTATCTCCAACAATCTCCCACTTGCACTCAAGGCTAATTATTGCGTTGCCGCATACTCACAGCCCGTGTGATACCGAACACCCAACTCCTCTACTAGTCAGTCTCACAAAACCCGTTTGCGAAACTATTGCGTTCGAGGAATAGCCTCAGTGAGTGGATACGCTGTGATGTTTCTTTCTATGTCTCTCTATATCTCAAGTTCGCGGAGAAAGCCATCTCCCGAAATGAGCAATACCCGTCTTAGAATGTCTGGATGTCTGATGGGACCTAGCTCATAAATGAACTCCAAATCCAAACTTTTTAGACTGTATCGTCAACTGAACTTAATCAGTATCCTGCACCATGCCACCCTCAGTATTGCCTTGGACCACTTGTCCAAAATACTGCCCCTCGTCAGAAGGAAAACTATAACTCCGACAACTTCCTTGTCGTCCAGGTCACCTTGGAAGCCTGGAATGATAACCGTCTCCTAAAGGAGGTTGTCGTTATCATATCCCTAGAACATTCACTTATGTTCTAAAACTGCTTCCGACTGTTTCTCCAGGATTGGATCAATGTCAACTTATTGCATCTAGTGCAAGAACAACATCTGGTGTGGTACTTGACATCTCATGATTGACTCAATTGCCTAAGCAAGTGATCTGCCAATCATGCGCATCCCTCTCTCCTTTAGTCTGTAAGACACCTTTAGAGAGGGTGACTCCATTTCCTGCAGGTTCACTACCATGCCAGGAGTCGTTCATTCTAAATACTCATAGAATGCTGTCAAGGTACCCAGATTAGGAAACCACCCAAATCTAGATCTAAAACCAAAGATCTAGTAGCCAGAATGTACGATATAATATCCAAGTCCTATGTGGAGAAACCACTGTGTGACGACCAAAGTATAACCGATCGTAGTATAGGAATATCACTTCCTACTACCTTCTCAACAGATCCACCCCCTATTCTGATGACGTCAAACCTATGACTGTCACATCAGAAATAGATGATCTATCTCCGCTACATCTGCTTTAGTCTATAAATAGACATAAGCCTGATGTCCACCAATGCTTCCGCTGCTCCCACTGACTACGACAACCCTCTGGCAGAGTCATATAGACGTGCACTTCCAAAGCTAGTTTAGAACGACGCTATACCCATCCTCCTGCCGGGTCTCGCAGCCTGGAACAACAGCAATGGCAAGTGTGGGTAAACAAGAACTTCCCTGTCACCGTCCTTGAGGCTACCGGAGTACCTCTCGGGTGCCTGAAGTTACCCATCATATCTACGGAGTGGCCAATGGAATGTCAAACCAGATTGAATCTTTAGGTTCCTTATCAAATCTTCAGTAATCGTTTATGGTTCTGGAATTACTTCCAGTTCTACCATACTCCCACTACTGTTTTCTGAAAAAATCCATTTTTAATAAAACTGTGGCGAGTCTAGAACAATATCACTATTGATCTTCCAGATGGTAGAAAGTTAACCCTCGTCATAGCCTGGGTCAACCCACAAACAGCCATTACAGAAACGTGCCTTGAGTTATCCAGAGTCTGGTTTTAATCATAAGCCGGACAACTCCCCGTACCTTAACATCGTTAAGATATGAACTGTTCTATATCCAATATAGAACCAGAGGCACTGATTTAATTGAACCAGATTCAAATCATGCAGCTGTCTCCAGTGCATGTCAACTAAATGGAAGGAGGCCGATCAGCGTTACTCAACTTAGGAATGTTTCCAATTATGAGTAACCTGAAAGAGAAGCAATTTCTCTTTATCATTACTATCAACTGAATACCATACACAAGTATCTACATCTTCGATCTCTTTGAAGAATCCCGATACTTGCAATACCTGGTTCTCTACTTTATCCAAATACCTATTACTTCTCAAAATTCGGACCCTGTGTTTCTACGAAACACTTGTCTAAAAACTAGAGAAGTCATAAGTAAACCGAATATAGTACGAGGACCAACCCCTCTGTCCTAATGGACACTGGACAACATACAATACTCTGTATAAGTCCGCTGAGTCTAACAACTCTTTCACTGTGCGTCGTAGGTTGAAAACTGTACTTATGGTTAAGAAGAATTACACCGCTGTTTAATGCTCCTTACCTAACCATCCACTGATATAGGTAAATGTCATCGACATAATATCAAAAGGTATATCTCACTCTATGAGAATAGACGTACAGATATATCAATTTGAAATTGGTGCACAACAGCGGATATTCAAAACCAATTATTTGCCGACCGGCAAACAGCCCAGATGATCTCCTCAAATATCACCGATTACAACGAATCCCGATATAATGAGGATGATCACCCTATTCCCAATAACTTACTCCCACTCATCATCTGTAAAACCATACAGATGTGAGAATCATACCTGGTAAATACATACCCTGGAGTAAGTATCTAATCGGGAAATCAGTTTTCCATTAACAGTACACAGTGAAACTGAAACATCGAAATGTCTCGTTGGGGTATCCTGGTATTCCTAGTAATGCCTCTTCCATTATCCAGATTCACAACTGTAACCGTATAATTCTTTGCCACCTCTCCAAATCCCTTTCTATGTCTTTAGTCATTACCTTCTGTACACCCCTTTAGGCCAAATGGTTTTCTTCCTTCCCTACCGTTCGGCACCAGCCTATGGTTTGGAAGAAGACTATCCAATAAGCATAATGGGTGTACTGTCCCAATCCTAGGAACACTCGCAATGCGAGAGAAGGTGAAGATAAAAGACACCTGAATGTATTTTATTCCTATTTCTCCTGAACCAGAATCCATCCCCGAACTGGAACAAGTTCCTTTCGAGTTCGTATATAACCATACGATGGAGTATCCAATAAACTGTGGATCATCGTAGTGATACGGAGTGTCCTGGAGAAATACAAAGGTGATTTAGGATTGGCGAAGAAATACTTGGTTTGGTCGTGAATATCAGTCGCAATTTACTTTGCCCTCCTACTGATCCCTTGCTTTGTCTTAACTTAATACCTTCTGCACACCATCGTTATGCTAATTGGTTTTCTTCATTCCCTACCGGTCGGCACCAGCCTAAGGTTTGGAAGAAGACTATCCAATTTGCGTAATAGGTGTACTATCTCCTAAACCAAGGAGTACTCGCAATGAGAGAAGGTGAAAAGAAAAGACAACTGAATAATCCTATTCGTTTTTCTCCAGAACCAGAAACCATCCTCGAAGTCCTTCGAGTTCGTATATAACCATACGATGGTTTTGTCCAATGGAAGTGGACGTTCGCAGTAATGCGGGGTGTCCTGGAGAAAAGGGTAAAAGTAGGAGTGGCAATGAGGTCTGCAACTCTGACAATCCAAAAGCCAGTGTTAAGAAGGTTCGGTCAACTTGGTCACTGAGTCATAGTCCAGGGTCGGGTCAATGGTCGCTGCCAAAGAGAGAGAGAAAAGAAACACTCAGCATGCACTCTAACCTAGATCAGAATGGTTATCACTTTATCTAATCTGGAAACCTCCCACTGTAACCTCAAATTCTCCTCCAAACCTGAAAGAAGAATTAGTCGGGATCACCCGAGGAGTAAACCAACTCATCAGTGGGAATCGGGATCCAACTATCATCGCATGATAACTTGACGGAATCCACTCAAGTCACCACACTCCAGAAGGTATGCGCATGCTTGGCAAGTTTCAGTTCTTTTGAAACTCCCGATGTGATTTTTACCCCTAGGACCCAAGTGACCTTGACACAGTCAACAAATCAAAGAGTCCTAGTCAAGTTCAACCCGTCATTATCCTGGATTGCATTAAACCCACACGTACGAGCCCTTGACACAATCAACAAGGTCGCACGACTGTCCTAACCAATCCCATTAATATGCTGCAAACAAACACTACTTAGCTACCGCACACTACGCCTTGACACAGTCAACAAACGCAGCACGAATACTAAGTAATACTTGTAAGAAATGACGGAGGGCTACGTCTAGTTTTTGGCGAAAAACTTTTAACGTAATGAACTTGATATCGTTGAAGGAACTGCATGGCCTTTTATAAAAATATAGTGACGAAAACCTTTGCTAAAGAGGTCACTCCCGGTGAAGGGATCTCGGCTCTTTCCCCGTAGAATGAGGTGCAGGATATTCCAACTGAATACCACGATGCAAAGCAAAAGTAATCGGCTATAGTGAAGTTAATTCCCTGACGCAACTTCTGTCCAAGGGGTCACTCCCGGTGAAGGGATCTCGGCCCTTGCCTCGTCGACTGAGGAGCAGGATATTCCAAAAGAATACCACGATGCAAAACAAAAGTGAACGTCCTTGCAATAACAGCTTTTTGAAAAATGTTCCAACAACATCAGAATAGGTTTGTTTATCTTGCATTGATCCGAATCAACGCAGTCCCATCAATTGATCACACCACAAAGAACGAAAATATACTGATGTACGTATATGCCATCCGCATTCGCCACTGGGTCCCGTCATCTCCCGTTAGGTTAGCTAACTAACGACAGAGCGGGGAATGGACTAGCGCGGATGTAAAACATATACAACATCTACTAATATATATACCAATATATTATTTTCGCTCAAGGCGTGATAAAATGCAACATCACAGAAATGTACAGCATCACAGAACAATACAGATATCTGGGATCCCCGGGTTTCACAGAGCCGCTGCTGAAACCCGACGTTCCCCTAGTCGTGTGGATAGCCTGTGCAATGAAATCCTAGACCCCTACGGGAGCGGCAAGTCACCCGCCAAAACCTGAAGCGAGGCAGCCCCCTTCAATACCGTGAATGGACCACCCAGCACTTCACGGAATCCGGTAACTTGGGCACCCCTCCTGGGTCAACCTGTATCCCCTACGAGTGCGGCGAATAGCCCGCCAATCCTAGAGTGAAGCCCCCTCCGTCTCAATGCCATGAGATGCGGGCCCGTTGCCCTCTAGAACCCGGCTATCTGTGCACCCCCTCCGCGGGGTAATCCTAGTATAGAAAGTAAAATATACATATACCGGGTACATCGACCGCAACCAGGTCGTGCCCCAAAAGAATAATACAAACAGGCAGTGACGGCAGTCCACATGTCGGACGCTCGCCCCGCAAAATCAAATGTACATAATACAACAAAACTGTACTAGCATTGCATCCAGGCTATCCCCACGACCGATCCGCAACATCACAGTATAAACATAGAACATCAACGTGAAAATCACATTCGCAAATCCGTTTAACCGGGCTATAGCAGTTAGACCGGATTTACCGATCAAGTGACATTCACGGTCGCAGATATAATGTAAATACTGTGAAATAATGTGTTTAAAAATATCCGATCGATCAAACAATTAACAAGTGGGCCCCAAGTAAAACTGTAGCACTCACAGAAATAATTGGCCCAATTTTAATATTCCAAAACCCCCAAAATAAGCCCAGAAGCCCACTGGAAAAAATGATGCAGTGACGTCACCAATGTGCGGCGGAACCGCGGCCCAATGGGGGGTTTGGCCGCGGATCCGCGCTACATTGGTCGACTGACTGTGTCGAATTTTCCCAGTGGTCTTAGAATTTCCTGCACATTATTTTTCTGCAACCTGAAAAATTTTTAGACACCAAAAAATTCCAACAGAAACTGATGTGAATAAAAATGAGGTTTTTGGAATTTTGGTCGATCGGATAAGCAAAACGCATTAGAACAAGCTAGAAAAGGTTAATGGCGTGGCTCTGATACCATGTTGCGCCATGGCAGCGCCCCGGCCTCGTACTCTAGGCCAAAATGCGGAATCAAAAATTTTCCTTACTCGGAAACCGGCGCTACCGCGGACAATGAAAACCCGGATCGTTTACCATTAACCTAATGCTAGCAATCAAGAGATGGGAAGAGAAGTATACCGAGTGATCCGAGTCCTCCGGTCTTCTCTTCATCGTCCCGATCTCCCGCGGAAAGTCTTGTCTCCATATCGTCGCCTCCTCGCCGGAAAGGGCACCACATCGCCTGCGTCTTTTACGGGCTCCCGCCTCAATACCGAGGCAACTCGGGCATGAAGCCGGCAACTCGACATGCTCAAGATATGCTGTAGAATATGTAGTATAGAGGCTATATCTCATTTGGGGTTTGTTGCCATGGTGATGGAGGAATCAAGAATAGAAAAATGGTGCTTGCATTTTTCTACCATGAAAATGAGATCAAGAATGAAACTCTCAAGATGAAGCTCTCTTTTTCTTCTTCTCTCTCCAAAAAGCGGCCGGCCATCTTCTATGAGGAATGGTGGAGGGAAACCAAATATATCACAAGAGGGAGGTGATGGTAGGAGATAGAAATGGTGACCATAAACAAAACATCATCATCACAAACTTACATCAACACTCATCTCATTTCAAATCAATCTTAATCACCTTTATGCAAGAAATGATTATAGAAAAGAAAGGAATAAAAAGATGCTCTCATCTTACAAATAAACCCTCCATAAAATGTTATTTGCAAACTTGCAAATAACACCCTCCATCGAAAAAGTCCGGCCGGGAAAGAACAAAGGAAAACCGGCCGGAACGGAATGCAAACTGGCAACTCCAGAAACCTGGTCCCGTAATAAATTACAGGAAAACCCCGATACTGAGCATACACACCCGCATCTGTATTCTGACCGGGTACAAATGCAATGAGACAAAATCTACACTGTACTAAACTAGGACCGGCTTAAGCCAAAGCCGGCTAGTAAAAACCGTTCGATCCTGATCCGTGCAATACCGCACGTATCAGATCGAACCCTGCCATATCTCCATACGGCCTCTACAGCGTTTCGCCCGAAAGCTTGAGTAACTGTAAGTGTGGTGGACTCTAAAGACTCGTCAATACTATGGCTGTGGATTTAACCACCAGCACGTCAGAGGTATAAGCCAATACGTGACGGGCCACCAGCTATTGACCAAAAGGGACGTCGATGAGCAAACTCATCCTGACACCCTACTGAGTCTGTCAGTGACAATATCCGTACAGTCCGGTCCGTTCGTCTATGAGCATCGCATGTCGGGCCTAGGGGGTTGGTAAAAGTCAGACCCCCAAAAGCGGTACAAGTCGTGTCGGAGTGTAGCCCAGAACGCCCTGAGATACTACTGGAATACCTACCAGTAAATCTCCTGCCTCGGCCGAGGGCTTTGCGTAATGGCTCTCCTAGACACAGCGCGACCTCACCCCCAATACCGGGAGAGACAAGCCCCTGAAGATCCGCTCACTGCCTCCATGCGGCTCGGGACTGTACCCAACTAAAACCTGTTTGCACGACTCCTTTGAGCCGTGGTAGGGTAGTAATCAAAGTACAGTGGGAACTCACACGAGACAAATGACGATCCCCAGGTCGATGAACTAACCTGTACACATGTCACCAGGGAACTGCTATCTGACGTCAGGTATAAGACCAACTAGCATGTTCCCGGCGAGTCCTGTCCGGTGTACTCATAACCCAATGAGCACCTGTATACATCTTAGGTGGACCAACTGACACCAGTGGCTTGTGAGACCGGCCACCGCCCCTCGTCGGGGTCTCGACTGTATACACTAGTCTACTCTGGAGAATCGATGCCCTGTCTCGAAACTCCCACGACTAGGGACCTTTTAAGGATGTGCTTATAGACTACCAGCTCCCACGTATATGATCGCCATCATACTGTTGGTAGTCAAGCAAGAATCCTAGGGGCTCTATCAACGTGTAATAGCGACATGTCAGGTCACCTAAAGCAGTACACGATGATAAAGATAAACCAGATAGCATACTATCATCTCGAGTAAGACTGTCCTACCGGGATAGGTCCTCCCTCAATCATTGCAATCACGTGCCTGTGATCCAATAATTGACTCTGAGGGAACTATCTCCAACATGGATAGGGTCACCTGATTCTGACGACTTGGCCAGTAGCTTCATTTGCTTGATGAGCTCGTATTTGTTGAGCTATGTAGTCATCAAGCGCAACTTTCAATATCGTCTCCTCCCTGGCTGCTGATAAAGCCAGAGGAGGGTTTGATGTCTCCCCTCCATCGTCTTCAATGATTATTGGGGGATCTTCGGCTGGAGGGTCTGGCTGGATCATCATCCCCACTATATCTTGGAACATGAGCACCATTTGTTTTATGTTAGCCGCTTGTTCCGCGGCTTCTTTAACTTTCTTTTCGAGCATTCTTCGGAGGAAATCGGCGTCGGTTTCCTACTCCTGGCGTTGATCCGACGTTACTTCCGGACTTTCCTTCCGCCCAGTGAGTGCGGCCATCTTCGTCAGCTTCTCCTGGAGTTTCTGTTGTTGCTCTTGAGCCTTAGTTACTGATCGTGTAAGTGGTCGATGCCCCCAGAAGCACGGCTTTCCTCTTTTCCTGAAGCCGTGTAGACGGTGTGCACTACCATGCCCCCAGACTTAAGGAGTTTGGGTTCAGTACCCTTGAGATTTGTCGTAGACACGGGGATCTTCTCCGGCCTTCTCCTTTTATGGGCGGTCGAAGTTGAGGAGGCTGTTGTAATAGGCACCCATGCAGACGATACCTTTCGTATCATGGCGGTGGGGTGATCCTCTTCTTGCTGGACCTTCGTTTTCTTCTGTTGACGGGAGTAGTCTTTGTCGATCACAGAGTCTTGAACTCTTCTCCAGACCCTGTGGATTTTGGAGGACAGCCACTGAGGGGGCTGTTCCGGGTTTGCCTTTGTAATGTTCTCCACAGGTGGAGAAGACTTTTTCAACACGGCAGTTGGAGAGTTCTTACGCACCCTCCTGAGAGGCTCAAAGCTATTCCCAGTTGGAACAGTGTTCATATCATAAGTTTGCATTATTATATTCCCCATTCTTAATCTTATTGCAAATAAATAGGTGCTTTTGATCCACGTCTGTTAAATAGTTGCAGGTTACAGGTTCTCGGAACAATACAGCGAAAATGGCGAAAAGACGCTACAAAAGTGAGACTACGACCAACAAATAGAAGAATCTTTATGATGCCGCCTACAGTTAAGGAACAAATGAAGATCAATGAACAGTTCGATTTCATAAAGCACAAAGGCAACATAAGATTCAAGACTTCAATACGAAGCGAAAGGTAAAAGTCCACAAGATTCTGCACTGTGGAAATCTGGAAGAAACTAGAAGACATTCTGAAGAACCAAGTAAAGAAAATAGAAGGAAAAAGCAACAGAAAGCAACCCTGGAAAATTGAGAAAAAGAGCCCCCAAGATAGCCGCGGATCCGTGGCCAAACAAGGCATATGGCCGCGGATCCGCGGCCGTGCTGAACACGTGTCGGTGCATTTTGTCGGTGGGTGTCGGTGCGTTGACCAGGCTTCTCAGGGTATTTTTGTAATTCTATATATGGATCAGATGTAAACCCTAGGGTTTCTATTATCTATAAATAGGAATCCTACAGCTCTTTTTGGAGCATGCCTCTTTTTATTTTCCTAGTTTAAAATTTCATTCCTTGTAATTGTCAAAGAGTGCATCAATAAAAAGTAAGTTTTTCTTATCTTGCCGTAGTTATTTTCTGCAATTTTATTTCTGCAATTTTATTTCTCTGCCGTAGTTATTTTTCAAGTTAATTAGGCTATTAAATGAAAACCAAAAAATGAATTCTTTTATTAATTCCCTAATGAGTGAGTAGTTCCTCACTTGTTAGGGTTAGGTTTGGGAAAAGTTTGAGAGATGAAAATCTCTCACCCTTTTCTTGCCCGTTCAATATTTTAAAGTAGGAATCTATGCAAACCAAACACACACCGCTCACTACGGCACCCTATCCCACAAGGTAGCGGTGATTCCATAGTTAAAGACCGGTTATGATTGTTTTCCATAGAGATTAGGAATAAGAGTTAAGAAAGGACGGACAAGGACCAAAGAGAAGAAACCTAGTTTCTTCCCGATCGTGCTAATCCCCTTTGTTAACTATTACCTTAACACCTAAAAGTTCTTAATTAGGGTAAAGAAAGCGGTGAGAATAATTGACTTTCCAAACTAACCTAATCCTAACCCTAGCAAGGTTTTAATTCTTATCAAACTCAACTTCAGTTTTTATTAAAAATCAAACCTACCACAAATAGGAATTGACTCGTTAGAACAACTAGAAAATACACGCTTTCCCTGTGGACCGACCCGTATTCAACCGGCTAGCTACCAAGCGACACCGTTCTTGATTGCGGTTAATTCTTTGATTTCAAAAAGCGCATAAGCAAAAACATCCAACAATCAAATGGCGCCGTTGCCGGGGAGGGCGTAGTTATTTTCTTTTTGTAATTTCGGGTTAGTTAAAAATTAATAAATCATAAAAACTGAAAAATATAAAAATATAAAAAATTATCATCTTGTTATTTTTTGAAGGGTTTTCGTGTGAATTGTGCAGGATCGAAAAGACGGACTGATTCAGATCTGGAGCAAGCTCAGTTAACAAATCCAGAAACAAAAGATCTGAACAGACAAAGGATAATCAGAACAGAACATAATTTTTGGGATCTAAACCGACCATACAACCGCCGAACCGCCGCTGTTTCTTGACTTTGACTGCGCTTCCACGGCCTTTTGCTAACGTTAGCAAGTGGAATCTTCTCTGTAAGCATTCTTGTCTTCTCTGTAACCCCCTGATCTCCTCTGAAAAATTTTCCTGCAGGGTTCTTTGCGCAAAACTTCTCTCCCTTCTCCAATAACTTGATCTTGTGCAGGATTCTTTGCGCCGCAATAAAGGAAAAATTTTCCTGCAGGAATCTTCTCTGTAAGCATTCGACTGACGACGCTTTCGATTCCGAAGTCGAAATTCCATCCACTTCTTTACCTTCATCTTCAAATTCATCGTCTTCTAAGGAGATGTCGGGATTCAATCCTAACAACCCCTTACCTGCGGGACTGATTCCACCCCCACTGGGTGCGAATAACCCACCACACCTTCCTATCGAAGCGCCCCAACGAATCGCGCTCCAGGATCTTTTCTATCCCATCCGCACTGCACTTCCCACTTGTCTTTCACTTCCACCGGCTAATGGGGATAACTTTGAAATTAAACCCCACTTCATCAATATGTTGACCAAATTTCATGGGCTAGAATCCGAAGATGCCTACATCTTCATTAACAAATTCCATAATGTTTGCGCAATGATGAAGACCATACAACTTTCTGATGATACTATAAGGCTACGTGTCATTCCATTCACTTTATGTGACTTAGCTGAAAAATGGTTATATAGCACAGCATCACACTCTATAAAAAATTGGGAAGAGTTTGTTAAGGCTTTTCTAAAAAAGTTTTACCCACACCACAAGACCGCGAGAATTCGTAACAAAATTTTTCAATTTTCCCAGCTTCCTTCAAAACCTTTTTGGAAGTGTTTTGAAAGATTTAAGGACCTACTTGTTCAGTGGCCTCACCACGGTATCGAAAATTGGCAACTTTGCCAAACTTTATACGAAGAACTGAACCCAGCAACTAAACAGTTGTTGGAAACCATTTGTCAAGGTCACTTTCTTATAAAATCTAGCAAGGAAGCTTGGCAATTTCTCGACGATCTTGCTGAACAAACACTTCAGTGGGAAGCACTAAGACCACTTCATCTACTTCATCAGGTCAGTCTAGGGCAGGCATACATCAACTTGATATGTCGATTGCAATGAAGGCCGAAATGGCTGCACTCACGAAAAAACTAGAAGCAATTGAGGGCAAATTCTCATCGCCTTCTCATGCCCCAGCTTTACCCCCAGGCACAGTTTGCGCTTGTTGTTCGGATCCGTCCCATCTAACCGAAGAGTGTCCTTAGAACCCGCCAGTTCAAGGACAAGATCAAGTCAATCCTGCCTTTCAGCAAAGACAAAGAAATGATCCATACTCTTCAACTTATAATCCTGGTTGGAGGAGCCACCCAAATTTTGCTTGGAACCAAAATCAACAACAATTCCAAGGCAATAAAAATTTTCAGAGGCCTCCTCCACAACAACAAGCCCCTTAACAAACTCAATATCTGCAACCTTTCCAACCCCAACCTTGCCCAAACCAAATGAACAATTTTGTACCAAACAACTCTTATCCTCAAAACAATTTTGTTCAGCCGAATAACGATAAGGTTTCCTCGCTAGAACGATGTCTGGATGCGTTTTTAAAACAATCTACACAATCCTCAGCAAGCATCCAGTCTTCCATTGAGTCTTTGTGTAACAACCGAGTTCATTTATACCAATTCCAGTTCCCGTATTTATATATCTATAGTATTTTATTGATTTATCGTGTTTGGGTGCGGATGGTATTTTACATTTTACATTGCATTCGACCCGACCCGCTTGCTTGAAACTTATTTGATTCATATTTATGAATCACCCTGACTTGTTGTGTAGACTTGTGCATTTTCAACTTTATCGCATACTGGCATTTTATCTGGCATGGCATCTTTTATCAAATAACATTTTAAATCACGTCAAATATTTTAAAAATACATTTCATGGCCTGCATGATACCCCTAACCCCGTGGTAGCATCCACGCTTCTTGTTCTCGTCCCGTTCAGTGAAACGGACGTGTTTGGATGGCTACGCGCACGTACGTGTGTTCATACCAGTATATTGCATTTTATACCACCCATTCTTACGCTCGTTTGTTTATAAGAAGGTGCTTTTAATCCGTGTTTGCTACATATTTACAGGCCACAGTTTTCTAGTCCAAAATAACGCAATTAATACAAAATCTCCACTGTTGCGCCAAAATCCAGAACATCTGTTGACAACAGATAAAAGCCGGGTTCCGGTCATCCGTATCCGTCCAGTGCCGCGTACCGGTTCCAGAGACAAGACATATGACAGTGGTCATTCGTGTCTCGGACAAGCACGGAGCACGAGAGGGGCAGCACAAGAATCAATGGGTGCGCAGAGCTCGAGGGAGAAAGGTCAAATCAATCAAAAGTGTGGCTATGTTTGGACTGTGCAGATCTGAAGCAATTGTGGAAGCAATTTGCAATTTGGTATATGTAGAACAATATAGGACAGAAGAACAGACAAACCCACCAAATACGACATGTCAAATCACCTAAATGGCCGCGGTTCCGCGGCATAAGCACGCTTAGGCCGCGGAACCGCGGCCGTATAGGCTCGTCAGTGTACAAAATTTCAGGGGCTGTTTGGTAATTGCATGTAGTGCCAGAATGTTGCCCTAGGTTCTCTGTTTCCTGCCTATAAATAGCTCAGAATATGCCAAGCAAAAGTGTCCATTCTTGTATTTTCTTTTTGCTAGGTTTTAGATTACATGTTCTTCTTCTTCTCATCTCTTCTCCATTAAACTTGTAGTGAGCTTGTGAGTGAAGAGTGATGAATAAAGAAGATCATTTTATTATCATGCTTGTCTTGCTTTTTCTATAATTGTTGTAATTTTAATTCGTTAACTAGTTGTTTTTATTTCTTGTTGTTTCTTTCTTCTCTCTTTTTCTTTATCCTTAATACGACAATGATGCTTACGCTCGATCCTCGCCAAGGTGAGGTCGCAAATAGCTAGTCGTATTCTTCTAATCTCTTTCTTTCTATCTCCCTCTTTTGTTTTGTTTTATTTTTCCGTATCATGATGTGTGAGTAGTTCATACTTGTTAGGGTAGGATAAGGGAAGTTTGAGAGAAGGAAATCTCTCTCACTCTTTTTCTTGCCCAACAGCTAAAATCGACTCCCGTTAATTGAACCACAATCCGCTCCTTACGGCACCCTATCCTACATGATAGCGGTGATTCCGTAGTGAGACCGGTTGTGGTTGAATTAACCGGAGGTTATGGCTAAGAGCCAAGAACGGACGGACAAGCACCAAAAGGAAGGACTTATGCGTTGGAAAGCCTAGCTTATACTCGCAAGTTCCTTCCTAGTCGTGCTAATCCCCGTTGTTGCCGATTACCGTAACACCGATATTAAGAGGGGCAACGAAAGATGTGGAGACTCCTAACTCAAACTAACCTAATCCTAACCCTAACAAGCTCTCTTTAAAACATCAACTTAACACTTAGATAATCACAAACAAATCTGAACTCTCGGACTTAACTCGTTAAAACACATAGAAAAAGACTCCCATCTCCCTGCGGACGACCCGTACTCAACCGGCTAGCTACAAGCGACTCCGTCCTGATCGCGGTTATAACTTTAGAACTTTGAAAATCCGACACGCCAAAACCGCGCGATCAAATGGCGCCGTTGCCGGGGAGACGGTAACGTATTTTCTTTCTTGTTATTCGGGTTAATATTCTTTTTGTATATATTTATAAATAAAAAAATAAAATCTTTTTGTTATTTTTGATAATTTTTGTGAGCAAGTGTGCAGGCTAATCTGGAGCAAGTACTGTAATTCAAAAAGAAAACAGAGATTTTTATTTTGGAGAAGAGAAGAAGTGGAGTTCGTTGACCAAAGACAAATCCCCAAGTCAACATTTTGACCGCGGAACCGTGGTCAAAAGGTGACTTGAGCGGCGGTTCCGCGGTCCCATTAAGGCCTCTGTGCCCAATTTTTTTCTCTACCCCTTTTTCTTTTCTTTTATCTTCTCTGTGAATTCCACCATACTGTATTTTCTGCAGATTTTTGCGAATTTGCGAACTGCTATTGTGGGGAGTAAAGTGTACGTTCAAAACTAAGGTGATTGCAAAGTACAGTGCCAAAAATCCGGGTAGTTTGACCCGCGCAAGCGAACTTTTCAAGCTTACCGGATTTGATTCAACGGAGGTTTTCTAAACCCAAAAACTTAACGGTACGTACTTTACTAACACCTTCTTCTCAAATCTGACGCATCCAATATACTATTCTTTGCAGGATTCTTTGCAAGTTCGCTAGCAAACGCTAAAAATTGACTAACCCGTATTTGTTGCAGTACCGTGCTTAAACTAAAAAACGATTGTTTGATTCTTTATAGAATTTTTATTGAATTGCGCATTGCATACATTAATACGGACTTAAGGGCAAGCGAACCCCAAAACATACGGTAAAGGATCTCATCACATTTTCCGTGGCCCACAAATCACGAACTTGAGCATAACGTTTACCCGCACAAAATTTAAAAGAAACTAGACTTTAAGCCTTAAGAACTTCGCGCTCACTAGGAGAAGTTAACTGTGTTTAGAACCTCGCTTAACGGTACATTGTTTACGGGGTGTCTAGGAAAGTGTTAACGGCGAAACCGCCAAAAGAGAAAGGGTTATTTAATTAAGGACCTTCGCGAAAGCGTCGGAAAACCTCCCCTTATCTCTGCACTTACCTGGCCTCGTGATCAGTGTATCTTAAGCCCGTTTCTCGACACAGTTTTACTTCGAAAATCAAGTTCTGGAGCAGGTCTAGTTGACCTAGGTGAACCCTAGAACGATTAGGTGTGTGGTATTTTTTTTGTCGTGATTGTTTTTGTCCAGATTCTTTTGTGTGTATATTTCATTCTTTTGTTAATAACTAAAAAAAAATCACATTCTTTTTTCCCCTCCTTTTCTCTGCCTTTCTTTCTTTCTCTCTTCATATCATGGATACCCCACCTCGCAAAACTCTTGCCGAACTTTGGTACCCACAACTAGACATTACTTCTTACGGTTCTTGCTTTGGCCGAACGTCGAACGATCCCTCCATGCCCAAAATCTCTTTGAAAGATCGGATAGACGTGTCTAGGACAAACACTTGCCCTCCGCAATCCACTTTGTATCAACCTTTCCAACCTCCCCTACCCACTTATGTTGATACCCCTTTTGCAAGTCATCCTTTGTCCGTCGCTGAACATATTGTACAATCCTGTAGCCGATCTTTCACTCCTTTCACCACTACAGATTCTTGGGATCAACAATTCCATTCACCGTCTTATCCAAATGTAGATCCTGCTCCTGTCCAGCCATTCAATTCCTACCAGTCCTACCCGACTTTTGCACCTTCCCTAGACATTGCTTCTAAACCGCCATTTGGGAGTTTTCAGTATCCAAACAACTTTGAATCATTTACTGAAACCCCTTCACAACCCATGTCTAGTCTGGAACAGTCTTTGGAAGACTTTAGGGTAGCGTCGTACCAACAGATGATGGATTTGAATGCGTCCATGGCCGCCCTCATACAACCTAGTGACCCAGTAGCTAGTTTTCAACTAGCTCCAAATTTTCCAATGTATGAAGAGGCGGTAGGACAGGTTGAGAATTTGAGTGGAGAGAGTGAGATGTACCCCCTTCCGAATCAAGCCTACCCGTTTCAACTTGAATCCCACAACTCCGGTTTTGGATGTCTATCTACTGTTCCAAACGATTCATTGATTAAAGATAGAACAGATAATGAGTTGTGTGACTTTGTAGTGTTTGATTTGCCCGATTGTGAAGGGTCCTTTTCGAGTGAAACCACACCCAATCCTTTTGACCTCTACACCTCCGCTCTAGAACTTGAATTGATTAATATCCATGCTTTTGTTGAGATGTCTGAGAATATTGATTTTCACTTGATTGAGGATATTGACGCCGGGAATATTTTGGATGATGAACCTGTAGATTTGGCAGAGTTTTTCTCTCCAATTCATCATCCAGAGTCATTAACTGTTTTTCCCGAACCCCTGATGCGTCTAGATTTTGATGAAATTTGCATGGATAAGCTGAATTTTGAGGAAACTTTTGAGGATATTTTTGAGGATGAACCAGTTTTAATTGATGAGTCGGATTTTCCAATTCATCATGTTCCTTTCATTGACTGTGTACACCCTCCTGAACCTTTAACCGATAATCTTCCTCAATCACCTACCTACATCCTTTCCATCGTTCCGACCTTGCAAGAAACCGTCTCACTTTCATTTCATATGTCTGGTTTACCGAGTTCGGCGTACCCATGGTTTCTCACGAATCTTGAGGGATTTGACCCAATTTCTCTCCATATTGATAGATTAGTACAATCCATCTTTTCACATCGATCATTATAGATTGTACTAATTTATTCAATACATTTCTACCCTCAAGTTCGTATTCCACTTCTTTCTCCCTTCCGTCATCTTCTTCTCATATACCGAGATCGTATCCCGCTTCTATCTCCATACGGTCTCGCGTATTCTCCATTTCTTACCTCTCCGCGTTCTTTCACCAACCAGCACATTATAGAGATAAAATCTTTGAATGGTTGGTGCTCTCTTTTGGCCTGTGTAAGGCCTTGTATAGTTTGAAACTGTTCTCTTTCCCCCTAATCCTGAACTTCAACGCTTAACAGTGGAAACACTGTTTTACTTAAGTTTGGGGGGACCCTTTTTTTGTATATATTTTTTGTTTTCCTTTTTGTTTTGTATATAATTTGTTTTTAGGGAGAGCGCCGACAATTTTGACCCTCTTGGTGTAGCCTGAAAGTGAGGGCACTGTCAAGTTTAAGTTTGGGGGTGTGCTCAGTAAGCTTTCTTCCTTCACATTCATTTGTATATTCTGCATTTGCATACCTTATTAAAAACCCACAAAAATCGAAAATTTTCCAAAAATATAAAAACTTTGTCGTCAAGTTAGCTAATAGGGTAACTTAGATTTTTATTCTGAAAGTTTAGTTGATATGTTAGAAATAACTAAATTCTAGGCTTAGGAATTGAAAATCCTAAAAATAACCCTCATTCTGTCTAACTTTGGTAAGTATACGTCCTTACAGTTTTTTTTAGAAATAGGTAATCTTGAGTTCAGTTCTTGAGTTAAGACAAGATGAAGGGAAAGTATTGAAGCTTTACTAAAAGATAAGTCTGAAAAATAGTTTCTTTTCTTGAGTTCAAATTTAGAAAGTATATACCCTACAAACTGCACTTACACGCACCTTGAAACTTGGGATAGTAGAGAATACCTAGAAATACTCTTGCCTGAAAGCCTAGTATGAAAGAAAAAACGGTATTTAAAGCTAAACACCAAAAGAGCATATTGAAAAATATAACCGGTCTTGAAAAAGAAAAAGAAAAAGAAAAAGAAAAAATAGAATAAAGTCAAGACCTGGAAACTGCTATTTACGCTTTAAAGTTCACACATTCAGTAATCGGTTGTTAGTGCCTCAAGAAGTATTAATAGTCGCATGAAAGGTGTGTGAGCAAATCCGTCCATCCTTAATGAAAAGAAGTAGTATTAGGTATTAGGGCAAGGGTATTATAGCTTGAATTGAATTCTTTAGTGTAGGGGTGCAAATATACACACACGTAGGGGTATACAATCGATATTTGGATAAAAGATAGAAATGAAGAATAAAACTTTTTGTTTTCTGTAAAGTTAATAAAAATCCATGATTTGAGACCACACTTAAAGAAGGAAAACTCAGGAGATACCAACATCTTTCTAAACTTTTTTGGAACGTATATGATCTAAGGTTAAATAGATAGGAGGTGTGAAGCATTAGGGTTGGATATTTCTAACTTAGGATGATAGAGTTTCTAACGTAAATACTAAACTGTAGGAGTCGAATCGATGTTAACTTATGACACTAGCTTGACGGGATTTTGTGGGTGTAATCCGCTGAAAACCCTCAGGAGATAACACTCCTCCTACTAGGGACACCTAGAGGTTTAATGGCTTGTTGCACACGCTCAGTGCAATCGCGTTCCCTGCGAAAGTGCGGTTAGGATTCTTTTTTGTGAATAATTGGTTTTGCTCGGGACGAGCAAAAGTTAAGTTTGGGGGTATTTGTTCATACCAGTATATTGCATTTTATACCGCCCATTCTTACGCTCGTTTGTTTATAAGAAGGTGCTTTTAATCCGTGTTTGCTACATATTTACAGGCCACAGTTTTCTAGTCCAAAATAACGCAATTAATACAAAATCTCCACTGTTGCGCCAAAATCCAGAACATCTGTTGACAACAGATAAAAACCGGGTTCCGGTCATCCGTATCCGTCCAGTGCCGCGTACCAGTTCCAGAGACAAGACATATGACAGTGGTCATTCGTGTCTCGGACAAGCACGGAGCACGAGAGGGGCAGCACAAGAATCAATGGGTGCACGGAGCTCGAGGGAGAAAGGTCAAATCAATCAAAAGTGTGGCTATGTTTGGACTGTGCAGATCTGAAGCAATTGTGGAAGCAATTTGCAATTTGGTATATGTAGAACAATATAGGACAGAAGAACAGACAAACCCACCAAATACGACATGTCAAAACACCTAAATGGCCGCGGTTCCGCGGCATAAGCACACTTAGGCCGCGGAACCGCGGCCGTATAGGCTCGTCAGTGTACAAAATTTCAGGGGCTGTTTGGTAATTGCATGTAGTGCCAGAATGTTGCCCTAGGTTCTCTGTTTCCTGCCTATAAATAGCTCAGAACTTGCCAAGCAAAAGTGTCCATTCTTGTATTTTCTTTTTGCTAGGTTTTAGATTACATGTTCTTCTTCTTCTCATCTCTTCTCCATTAAACTTGTAGTGAGCTTGTGAGTGAAGAGTGATGAATAAAGAAGATCATTTTATTATCATGCTTGTCTTGCTTTATCTATAATTGTTGTAATTTTAATTCGTTAACTAGTTGTTGTTATTTCTTGTTGTTTCTTTCTTCTCTCTTTTTCTTTATCCTTAATACGACAATGATGCTTACGCTCGATCCTCGCCAAAGTGAGGTCGCAAATAGCTAGTCGTATTCTTCTAATCTCTTTCTTTCTATCTCCTTCTTTTGTTTTGTTTTATTTTTCCGTATCATGATGTGTGAGTAGTTCATACTTGTTAGGGTAGGATAAGGGAAGTTTGAGAGAAGGAAATCTCTCTCACTCTTTCCTTGCCCAACAGCTTAAATCGACTCCCGTTAATTGAACCACAATCCGCTCCTTACGGCACCCTATCCTACATGATAGCGGTGATTCTGTAGTGAGACCGGTTGTGGTTGAATTAACCGGAGGTTATGGCTAAGAGCCAAGAACGGACGGACAAGCACCAAAAGGAAGGACTTATGCGTTGGAAAGCCTAGCTTATACTCGCAAGTTCCTTCCTAGTCGTGCTAATCCCCGTTGTTGCCGATTACCGTAACACCGATATTAAGAGGGGCAACGAAGATGTGGAGACTCCTAACTCAAACTAACCTAATCCTAATCCTAACAAGCTCTCTTTAAAACATCAACTTAACACTTAGATAATCACAAACAAATCTGAACTCTCGGACTTAACTCGTTAAAACACATAGAAAAAGACTCCCATCTCCCTGCGGACGACCCGTACTCAACCGGCTAGCTACAAGCGAAACCGTCTTGATTGCGGTATTTAACTAAAACTTGAACACGCAGAACCTCTGTCAATCAACGTGCATCCGTTCTTGGGGGTATGCATTTTTGTTACCTGAGGATTCGTTTTGAATTTTGAAAGTCTCATATATTTTTCATATTTTAAATCTGAAATTTTAGACCCGACCCGGGCGTGTTTTGGAGTAAATTTGTGTTTGCCAAAAACGTACTAATATTATATTAATATTTTATTCTAATAGTTTTAAATTTAATTAACCGAACAAATCTTTTTAAATTTAAAATCAAAACAATTTTTTACCAGCCTTAACTCTCTCTGCGCTGGGCCTCACTCCCTTTCTCTTTCTTCTTCTCTTTCTCTCTCTTCCCTCGCTGCTGCCTCTCTCTCTCTCCCCACTAAATCCAAGTTTATATCTTCTCCATGTTCATTCTCTCTCTCCTCTCGATCTCTCTCATTCTCTCTCTCTCTCTCTCTCTCCCCCCTCCCTCTCTCTCCTCTCGCATTCTCTCTCTCTCTCTCAACCCTCTCTCTCTGTCTCTCTCTTCTCTCTCTCTCTCTCTGTGTTTATATTATATGCATATACTTAAGTGTTTTTTACCCTATTTAAATTTACCCACGTCCTTCTCTCTCTCTTCCCCTTCTTTATTTTCTCGCCTCACCTCCTTCACCACCGCCTCTATCGCAAACCCTAACGAAACCCACAACGCACCTTGCCTCCACCGTCGCCGCTCCACCTCGACCACCTCTCCTCTGTCTCTCCTCGCCTCTTCCCTACTGCCCTCATCTCCCTCTCTCTCCTCTCATCTCCCCGTTCTCGTTTCCCACCTTCATCACGAGAACCCACTTCCCTGCCCTCGCGTCACGCTCGCCATCGCCGACCTCACCTCGTCGGCCTCCACTCGTCTTCTCCACCTCGTCTGCATCCCTCATCCATCTCCTCTCTTCTCCTCCACCTCCACCTTCGCTTGCGTTCCCTGCACCCATCCTCGCTTCTGCCCTCGCCAGTACCGCCTCCACCCTCGTCGTCGTCGACATCCCCTCACCACCGCCGACGACCTCTCTCTCCTCCTCCCTTCCTCCTTTCTCTTCTTTCCAGACTTCAGGAACCCATCACCCAATTTCCCTGCACACGATAACTCACTGCAACCCTTGCCGCCATCTCCTCTGTCGCAACACTTCTCCGCCGACCACCCTCGTCGGCTTCCCTTCATCATCATCACCTCCATCCTATCCTCCTCAATCTGAAAACCAGACACCACCATCACCCCGACCCAAGAACACCCGATCTCTTACACACCCATCGCCAAGCCAATGCATTCGTCGTTGCACCTTCACCGGAGCTCCGACTTGTCGTCGCCTCCACTCCATCGCCTTCTCTGAACCCTAGAGCCAACCCCTGAAGCAACCCAGTCTTCTTCTTCTTCATTCTTCTTCTTCTACTCCTTCTTCTCTTTCTTCTTGTTTTCCGACCATCGCCGGAAAAACCGCCTGCACCTTGCCGTCGACGGCTCATTGTCGACGACACCCCCACGCCTTCTTCTCTGCCCCAGAGAACCCGGAGAACCCCAACCTTCTTCTTTTTCTTCTTCTTCTTCTTCTCTCCTTCTCTTTTCTTTTCTTGATTCACGTTTTCCGGTGATCGACGGAGCCTTGCCCGTCGTTGTTGATCCGGGTGATACTGAGGACGTTCCCTGACAGCGCGGTCGTGTTCTTGCCGTACCTCGTTCTGTTCTGTGTTCGCGTGGTCACATCGCGACGTTTTCTCGATATCCGACGTGTTGCACGTACCGCTTTGAGATCCGATCAGGCAAGTTAATCTTGCTACATGCTATATAATTCATTTTATACCTATTTAAATATAAACCATGCATGTAGTTTAAATCTAGTTCCCCATGTTTCATTTTATAATGTTTCGATGTTCCGTTTGCATCTGTTACATCATTTTAGATATAGATCATGAAAATTTATTTTGCTGCATATTTATATCACATAGTGCTTGGTTGCATAGCCCATAGTACCCTCTCATTTGTTTATAACCTTTCGGAAACCCGTTTTCATCCATCTCTTTTATAATATAGTTAATTGCATTCATAGATCATATTAAGACATAATAATGTGATATTAATATTCCATGTTTAATAAAGTGCATCCTAATTAATACTGGAAGTATAATCTTAACCCTAATCGATAACTGTGCATCCATGTGTTTGAATTTATACCTATTTGCATACCACATCACATTATTCCATTTTAGTGTTACATTGGTACCCCATACTTGTTTTGTGTACCCATGCTTATTATGGTTTGATTATGAGCACCCACATGACATTTGTGCATCCCCTGACATGACTTGATACACCTACTACTTGATACGACTTGATACCGTGCACTTCTTGACATGATTGGATTTATTTACACTACTTGACCTGACCTGATATACCATATCTTGACCTGTTACCTGATCTTGTTACTAATGCCAACAGCCTTGACCTGTTGTCCCTACAGACATTTCCTGTTGTCTATCCAGACAAACCTATACCTGCTTGATCATGTGTTGGCATTAGCTCCGGATTATTTAATACCTGACTTGAACATATATAACTTGGGGGTATGGGGAAATCAATGATGAAACCTGACTTGTAACTCGACAGTTCGATACCTTTACTGATCAGTTTTAGAGGCTAGGTCAGCCTTGGGATGATGCTGCTGACATCATTCATCTATACATATTTCCTATTTTTAGTGCCTAGCGGCATGTCTCGGCTTCAGCCCAAGAATCTTCACCGTGGTCCCGGGCACGCACGGGATACTATTGAGTTACATCGATGATTCATCAAATTGATTTCAAAGACTTGAGAGTAGTTAACCCAATAGATCAGTTTAGATTACTCACTACACATTACCCTCACTGTCCTCATTTATAGTATTGTTATACCTGTTTTACTATTCATACACATACCTGTATGTCCTGCTACCCCTGTTTATGGTATTGCTTGATATTATGACGCACTGACGTCTGGGTTTTGCTTGGCCCAGATCCTCTACCTTTGTTGCAGACTGATCAGGAGTACTGCCGCTGTTAGACCGAGCGGTGAGGACCCTATTGGTATCCAGATTTACTATTCCATGTGTTTTATTTATTGGATCTTTTGCTTCCGCATATTATATTATTTCTTGACTCATTTATTCTGGCTTATGGACATGTACTAGATAGTTTAGTTTACTTTCTTGTTCTTGATATCTCTACAGCCGTAATGTGACTGTGGAAGGATTTTTCCTATCCACAGGTAGCATGGTTAGCTATGTCACGTGCCTATCTTAGAGTACTCTGGGAAGCGGGGCGTGACATGGTTTGTTTGGTATCAGAGCCATAGGATTTAGGTTAATCGGGTTTGATTCTTTTGTAGTTGGGTATTGGACCCAATACACGAATCAGAAAATCCGTAATTAGGAGCATGTCCTGCCACCTTGTTATCGTGATTTTTGAATCATATCTTTCTCTTGGTCCTTGTCTTGACGATATGCAAACGACTTTGCATCTCGGCTTGAAACCTTTTTGGTTCACTATTGTTTCTCCCTGTTCCTTGATTCTGATACTAGGATTTGGGCGACTTGAGTGGAGTTATGTGATTGTAACTATGAACTGCAACATGGTTACAGTGCGGTACTCTATTTAAGTAACTTGGAGTCCTAATCTTGATTCACTTCCTTGTTTCGTGGTCATTATATTGCCTTGCTTCTCTTGCTTTCCAGTTCATGTTTATCGCAAGCTTGAATTCGGTTTACCGTGCTTGTCTTCTTCAGTGTTTGGCTTCAGGTGAAATCGTTTCAGGTATCCTACTTGATCATGCCTTTCCCGCATTAGAATTATTCAGTTCTGGTGCATCCCTTTGTCTGTTGTTGTCTTGGGAATGGATTTTTCTCGTCACTTTCCACGCTCGCATTGATTGTAGGGCAAAGAAAGTGATTTTCCAGATTCCCGGACATCCGGAATTTGTTTTTTTTTTCTGGAGGAAGCAGTTCTGTTGGGCTAGTCAAGTTTAAGGCTAGGCCGACAAATAATGTTCTTTCGTCGATGGAAGTTGATAAGGAAGAAGCACCGGCTGTTGTTCGAGAGTTCATGGACGTGTTCGAGGACTGATTGGTAAAGTTTTTGCGTGCTAAGTTTATTACCGCAATCAAGACGGTTTCGCTTGTAGCTAGCCGGTTGAGTACGGGTCGTCCGCAGGGAGATGGGAATCTTTTTCTATGTGCTTTAACGAGTTAAGTCCAATTTTCCAGGTTTGTTTTTAGATTACTTAAGTGCTAAAATGATATATATAGAGAGCTTGTTAGGGTTAGGATTATGTTAGTTTGAGTTAGGAGTCGCTCACTTCTTTCGTTGCCACTCTTAATATCGGTGTTACGGTAATCGGCAACAACGGGGATTAGCACGACTAGGAAGGAACTTGCGAGTATAAGCTAGGCTTTCCAACGCATAAGTTCTTCCTTTTGGTGTTTGTCCGTCCGTTCTTAGCTCTTAGCCTTAACCTCCGGTTAATTCAACCACAACCGGTCTCACTACGGAATCACCGTTGTCATGTAGGATAGGGTGCCGTAGGGAGCGGATTGTGGTTCAATTAACGGGAGTTCGATTTAAGATGTTGGGCAAGGAAAGAGTGAGAGAGATTTTCTTCTCTCAAACTTTCCTTATCCTACCCTAACAAGTATGGAAACTGCTCACCCATTACAAGAAAAATGAAAATAAAACAAAGGAGGAAGATAGAAAGAAAGAGGTTAGAAGATTACAACTAGCTATTAGCGACCTCCCCTCGGCAAGGATCAAGCGTAAGCATCATGGTTGTTTAAGGATAAAGGAAAAGAGAACAAGAAAGAAACAAACACAAATAACAACAACTAAATTAGCAAATGAAAATTACAAGCAATAATAATTAACAAAATAAAAAGACAAGCATGGTAAGAACAAGAACTCCTTTATTCATTCTTCACTCACAAAAGCTCACTACAAGTTTTTTAATGGAGAAGAGATGAGAGGAGGAAGAACAACAACATATAACCTAAAATCTAAATACAAGATTATCGACCCTTGGCTTTGGCAAGTTCTGGACTATTTATAGGCAGGAAACAGAAATTCTAGGGCAACATTATGAACCATCATAAAAAGACCAAAATGCCCCTAAAATATTACATTCTGAAGAGGCCGCTAAGCATGCTTAGGCCGCGGTTCCGCGGCCCTATGGGGGACTTAGGTCTTCAAGTTTTGTGGCTTCTCCTGGTTTGCAGTGCCCTTCAGTCTGGTATATGTTTTTTCTCATAATTTCTTCACGATTTTTCCAGAATTTATATTGAACAAAAGGTGATGTGATGTGGATCTTTTGTCTTGATTTTTGTCATGCCCCGCTTCCCAGTGTACGGCGAAGGGGACGCGACAAGGCCCGCTACATATGTACTCAAAAGTACATACGCTAAGCGTATCTAAGCAATATAAAAGTAAATCACAAGAGACAAGAGATATAGAAATAACAACAACTTTATTAATAACATTCTTTTGTACAATGCATGAAAAGTAAATACAACTGAAATGGAAAGCGATGCCTAAACAGTGGCATAACAGGAAATGAAAATACTGAAAAGAACAAGGTACAATATCTAGAGCTCGGGGTCTTCGTGAAACTGCTCCAAGTCTTCACCGGTGGGCTCGATCTCTGCTGGGTCCAAAGCACCTGGCGACATTCAAAGAAGAAAGAAATAGAATGTCGTCAGCGAACAGGTCGCTCGGTAAGTCCCAAAGATAAGGGAGAAATAGACAGAAAGTAAGAAAGAGAGAGAGAGGGAGAGAGAGAAAGAGAGAGAGAGAGCTTTTAATGTTGTATTATAATATTGTAATATTGTATTAACGTTGTTGTTTGTAGCCTGGTACAGAAGATGCCAGTGTATACGAGGGGAGTCCCACTTACACCGGGGACCTTGGTAACCTGTAGTACAAGGCTCCGTCGATAATACCACGGAACAACGGCATGGATGTAATTACGTCTTAAGTGACCACCTCGTGCCACCTTTAACATATTCCGTACCAGTCTACCCCTTAAACCCCGCGATGTCTTGTTTGTATTGTTATCTTGTAAATTGTATTGGTTGTATGATTGATTGACTGACTGACCGAAACCATAATATCAGGAACGGTTATAACCGTAGGGTCATGTAAATGGAATACTGGGAATCATGTAAAAGGAATATATCCATGGTTCGGTTCAGCCAAATTGTATAAACTGGTAATTGTATTCATGGATTCATGTGTTCATATTGAATTTGAAAACTTGTAGATTATGGATTGACTTGAATCATATTCAAGTCAGATTAATCAGACTCAAACCCGAGTCAGACCATCAGAAATGTGAAACGAAGTCTTATAATTGTTAGGGTCCTTACGGTAATTTATAAAACTTGAGGGGGTTTTATATAAAAATGCTTTTATATACTTTTCAAAATACACCTCAAGTATTTATTATTCGTCTTTAGAGTTGTGGATTTTATGTTATGACATTTCTAATGAAAATATCCTAGTTTCATAAATAATGGTATTTATCTGTAATATTGATTATTTGAAGTCCATAGTATTTTAGTGTAACCTTTATTCTTGTAATTTTTAGGAAAAGGGGAAACTTTATCTTATAACAAAATAGGCGTTTAAATGATAATTATATATATGTTAATACAAGAATAATTTTAAATAAATATTTTATTCTCCAAAATCTCATTTTTCTTAAATGTCGTATTTTAAACCTTTCGAGACCGAATGCTCCTTGCGGAGGTCTGAATCTCGCACTACTAAGCTCGAGGGTGCACGATAAACCGTACTATCCTAAACGAGTTCCCCAAAGTCGGGTTGTAGTGGCGCTTTGCAAAGATTTAATTGTTAGTGTTTATGCCCTAGAAGGCCATTACTGTATCATACTAGCTTGTATATTACTTAATGGAAGCTTGGGATATTCACATGTATATAACAGTCTTGCTAAACATGGTAGTATGCTACTTGGTTTTTCTATCTTAATGTGTGAGTGTACGTATTGATAGAGCTCTTAGGATCTTGCTTGTCTACCAGCGTTGTGATGGCAGTCACACTAGTGGGGGCTGGGTAGTCTACAAGCACATCCTTATTCAGGTCCCTGGTCGTTGGATTATCGAGACAGAGCATCGATACTCCGGAGTAGACTGGTGTGTACGCTTCTCATCCCAGTTGGGGAGATGGTCTGTCCCACAGCCGTCAGTACGTCGTACTGGAGATAGTATACAGGTGCTCGTTGGGTTACGGGTACACCGGACAGGACTCACAGGGAACTGTTGGTTGGTTTGATACCAGTCATCAGTGAACAGTTCCCAGGTGACATGAGTACAGCGTAGTCCGCAGACTTGACACTGCTACTTCGCCTCGAGTGTGTCCCACTGTTCTTAGATTGCTACCTTACCACGGCTCAAAGGAGTCGTGCAAACAGGTAGCAGTTGGGTGCAGTCCCGAGCACTTGGAGGCAGTAGCGGTTCGACAGGATTCGTCCCTCCCGGTATTGGGAGTAGATATCGTGCTGTGTCAGAGAGCCATTACGCAAAGTCCCTGGCCAGGGCAAGCGAGATTTGCTGGTAGGTTCCAGTAGTTTCTCAGGGTGTAATGGGCTTCCCTCCGACACGACTTATACCGCTATTAGGGGACTGACGCTTGCCGCCCCCCTAGGCCCGATATGCGATAGTCTTGGACGAACGGACCGGACTGTATGGAGATTGTCACATCAGACTCAGTAGGAGTTCGGATGGGTTTTCTCATCGGCCTTCTTATCGACAACTACCTGGGGACCGTTACGTACAGCTAGTGCCGCTTGCGGTCTGTGGTTAAACCCACTGCCAGCGTAGTAGTCGAGTCTCTAGAGTCCCACACAGAGAGTTTCCTACTCCAGGCGAAACGATATAGAGGTTGCATGGTTTTGCGACAAAGGGTTCGGACGCATACGTGCGTTTACGCGCGTACGACTTTCGGACAGTTTTTACCAGTCGGCTTTGGTTTAAGCCAGTTACTGGTATCCGGTTATTGGATTTTTACAGTCTAAAGTTTTTCCGTATTTTTACGGATCGGAGGGCGTTCTCGTAATTGTTCGAGAAGCTTCTAGAAGATGGTGACTAAGGAGGGTTATGTGTCATATTCATTAAATGAGGTTATGAGTCATGGTGGTGATTCATTCATTTCATTAATGCACATTTATTGCTTAATGACTCATGCTAATGAATCACCACTAGATATTTTATGAAGCATGATTTATCATCACTCTTTATTCTTTTCTCATTATTAGAAAATGCTTCATAATATATTATGATACACTCTCTCTCATCTCATTATCTTATCTCACATTCTCTCTCCTCAAGCTCTCATCTTCAAACCCTAATCCTTACACCTCATGAGTTGAGATCAAAGGATTAGTTAGACTAAACAATCCATAACCATCACTCTATCTCATCCTAACTTCTTTGATTAGCAATCCAAGAAGGTTAGTTGCCTCAAGTTTAGAGGTTTAGCTTGGAGTTTTGCTCTCGGGTGGATCGTCTACTACCTAGAGAAGGCCGAGGAGAACAAGGAGATCGTAAAGACGAAGGACCGGTTTCATTAGGTATAATCCCTAATCACAAGTGATAAGAAAATCATTGTGTACGGTTGTTTATAGTTTAGCTTCGATTCAAGCGGTTAGTCGATGTTCGTTCTTTAAACTTGATCGTTTTTGAAAATTCCGCCTCCCCACAAGTACTGGGGTGTACTACATCGACTTACAGTGGTATCAGAGCCTCGCTAAACAATAAATAACTTGATTGCAAATTTGTACGAATTTCGAACGGAAAAACGAAGCCGGAAAACCCTAATAAAAATCAGTTTCTGTCGAATCCAAAATGATGTCCAAAAATTTTTCAGGGTTGCTCAGAAAGCTAGATAGGAGTCCAAGAGAACACCCAAGAAATTCGAGCCCATGACTCGGCTAAAGCGCCGCGGAAGGGCGGCGGATCCCACCGATCCGCCGCGCTTCCGCGGCCGAGTTGTCGAGTCATGGACTCATCTTTCTTGTGTGGGTCCCCTGTGATATTTGGGGTTTTCTGGAATATTTAATAATTGCTCAGGTTACTGTTTAACAGAGCAGATTTTGGAGCAATATTGATGTTGTTTAATCGATCGAAATTGTACAGTATTTGCGTATTGGATTATATCTGTGATTGTTTAATGTGTTCGTAAACCTCCCCTAACTGCTAGTATGTCGGTTGGCAGGGGGGTTGCACATTTCTGAAATGGTTATATCTGTTTGTGCATATAAACTGTATTGGACTGTTGTGGTGTATAGCCGGGGTTAGCAATGGGTTATTGCTTAATTCATTTGTTGTAAATGTAATTTGTTGTAATATTATTTTTTGCGGGGCACTTCCAGGTTGCGGTCGTAGCCACCGTTGTATTATTTCATTTTACTGTTTTTGCTCCTAGGACTGACCCAAGGTGGGGTACACAGACTGCCGGGTGGGTACTTTGCCGTACCCGTAGGGGTCGAGGGTGGGGTAACGGCTATTCATCACAACTGTGTAATCTGTCTTTTCTTGCAGGCTCAAAAGAAATACAGATTGCTTGCAAATCCAATATTGTTTATCTGTGTTCTGGAATGAATATCATTGCGTCAGACGAATGTAAAATATCTATATTTATGATAGCTATTTAGACGCCACTTATGTTTTACACCCGCGCTAGCCCAGCCCCCGCTCTGTCGTTAGTTAAGTAACCTAACGGGTGATGACGGGACCCCGTGGCGAATGCGGATGGCATAAGAGGACGTTGTATTTTCGTTGTTTTCTGCAATGATAGGTTAATGATGGGACGCATTATCTATAATGCAAAGTAAAACAAACCAAAGTTTAAATCGTTGGAACAATTTAAAAGAAACCACTCGGTTATTTTTAAAACAGATATTTTTAAATGCGGAGATTTAACCACTCCTTTTAAAAAGCTATCAGGTTCCTTCGGTTATATCAAGTTCACTACGTTCACGGTTTCGCCAAAACCAGTCGTAGCCCTCCGTCATTTCTTATGGATGGTCAGTAGTATTCAAGCTATGCTTGTTGGCATACGTCAAGGCATAGTGTTTGGTAGCTGCTGGGGTATTCATTTGTTGCATAGATAGATGTGTTGGTTTGGGACAGTCGCATTACCTTGTTGGCATACGTCAAGGGTATATACGGGTGGGTTCAAATTAACAAGATAATGATGGGCAGAACTTGACATGTGACTTATGATTTGTTGGCATACGTCAAGGTCATAAGAGCATGGGGCAAAAACTTATATCGGGAATTTCTAAAGAAACTGAAATTTGCAAAGAGATGCATACCATTTGGAGTTTGATGAATGTTGGTAGGATTCCTTCAACATTATCATACGATGATATTTGGATCCCGATCCTACTGTGAGTATATGCTACTTATCAGGATATTCGTCACTTAACGATCAATGCTATAAACCTAGTAGGTGTCCAGAAAAGTGTCAGCGGGGTTACGCCCCCAGAGAAAAGAGGTTATTTAATTAAGGAACTTCGCGAAAGCGTTGGAAAACCTCCCTCGAAGTATCGACACCAGCCTGGCTGAACGGTTAAGCAAGTATTGTACGGTGAGAATAGTCTTGGCTAATTCTTCTTTTATGGTTTAAGGAAGGATTCGAGAAACAGTGGGAGCCATCCAGTTTAGATAAACTAAAAACCACTCTAAACTTGCAAGAGCATCATGCTAAAGAGTTTTCTTCTCTCTCTCCTAATTGCAGCGACCCTGAAAATGACTGGACTTAAGTTACTTTTAGAGAAAAATATACTGACGGGACCAAACTATAAAGATTGGCTGCGGAATGTCAAAATGGCTTTGACCTATGACAAACTGGGGTACGTCCTCACCGCTACGGCACCTGCTGTCCCTGGTCCCAAATCCAGCAATGCGGATAAGGAAATCCGCAAAACCTGGGATTTAGATTGCGCGAGAGCCAAGTGCATCGTGCTTGCCTCGATGAACAATAAACATCAGAGGAGGCACGAGGATATGTCCCTAGATGGCATATTTCTCCATACAAAGGAACTTTATGGAGAGCAATCTCGTATAGCAAGATACGAGACCTCTAAGAAATTGTTTCGAGCGAGGTTGGCTGTCGGGTCATCAGTAGGTGAACATGTCCTACAGATGATTGGCTACATAGAAGAGCTCGCAGACCTTGGGACGACTTTGGATAATGAGCTCTATACAGACCTTGTTCTCCAGTCCCTTCCTCCCACCTACGCCCAGTTTATCCTCAACTTCAATCTTCAAGGAAAAGAAGTTGAACTTGCGGAACTCCTGAACATGTTAAGGAGTGCGGAGGGCACCTTGCAGAAGGCAAGGGAAACACCCGCTATGTTTATTGGCGGTTCATCTTCTTCCGGGTCCAAGGCTAGGGCCAATGGAAGGAAGAAGAAGGCCGCACCCAGACCTAGAGGAGGTGTTAGTAAGGTGGGAGGGAAGGGAAAGAAAAAGAAAGCAGTACCGATAGTTGGTCAGGATGAGTGCTTCCATTGTCACAGGAAAGGGCACTGGAAGAAGGATTGCAAGGCGTGGAACGCCAAGAACCAGGAACCGAAGCAAGCTGTGGCTTCGACTTCAGGTGTGTTTGTAATTGAGAATTGTCTGTCGATCAACTCTACTTCCTGGGTATTGGATACCGGATCAGGATCTCATATTTGCAATTCATTGCAGGCACTGAGAAACCGTAGAGTGCTGAAGGAAGGTGATATGATCCTCAGGGTTGCTAACGGAGCTAGCGTGGGAGCTGCGTCCGTCGGGGATTATCACCTAGGATTGACGAGTGGACACATTTTGGTTTTACATAACTGTTATTTTGTACCCAGCTTAACGTGTAATATCATATCAGTTTCCTTGTTATCAAATAAAGGTTATGATTTCACGTTTGTAAGAGATGTTGTCAACATCCACCTTAATCATGGTTTGATTGGGTCCGGTACTCTAAATAACGGCATATATGTTTTAAACCAACTCCAAATTTTCAATGTCCAGAACACACTAAAAAGAAAGTCTCCAGATTTGAATAAAGCTTTCTTATGGCATTGTAGACTGGGTCACATCAATGAGAGAAGGTTGACTAAGTTGTATAGAGAAGGATATTTGGACTCGTTCGAATATCAATTTTATGACACTTGTCAATCTTGTCTCAAAGGAAAGATGACAAAGACTCCATTTACTGGACAAGGAGTAAGAGCGAGCGAGCTCTTAGGACTCATACACAGCGATGTATGCGGTCCAATGTCTACACATGCGAGAGGTGGTTATTCCTACTTCATTACTTTTACAGATGATTTCTCTAGGTTTGGACATGTCTTCTTAATGAAGCATAAATCCGAAGCCTTTGAGAAATTCCTGGAATACAAGAGTGAAGCGGAAAACCAAACAGGCAAAAGTATTAAGACACGGAGATCTGATCGAGGTGGAGAATACTTAAGTGCCGAGTTCCTAGGTTACCTAAAAGAGAAAGGAATTCTCTCTCAGCTTACTCCTCCATACACTCCACAGCACAACGGTGTATCGGAGAGACGGAATCGAACCCTATTGGATATGGTACGATCCATGATGAGTAATGCTGAGTTACCGCGATCTTTCTGGGGGTATGCGCTAGAATCAGCGATACATCTTTTGAACAGAGTTCCAACCAAAACTGTGCCTACCACACCATATCAGATGTGGAGTGGGAAGAAACCCTATCTTCAGTACCTGAAGACGTGGGGATGTCCAGCTTTTGTAAAAAAGCAGTGTCCGGACAAGCTCGAGGCACGCTCAGTAGAGTGTAAGTTTGTGGGATATCCAAAGAACTCTACAGGATATTGCTTCTATTACGCAGAGGAACAAAAGGTTTTTGTTTCTCGTCATGCCCGCTTCTTAGAAACTGAATTTTTGGAAAATCAGAAGAGTGGGAGCGAAATAGAACTGGAAGAAATTCCAGAACCACAAACTGCTACTGAAAGTTTGGTAGAACCGGAAGTTCAAGAAGAACAGAACATTCCCGCACCCCTCCGCAGGAGTAGTAGGCCGTCTCATCCGCCTGAGAGATACTACGGTTTTCTCATAGACGGGGATAGAGAGGATTGCATCATAGATGATGATGAACCTACTGACTTCCAGCAGGCCATCCAGAGCGGCGACTCGGTACGATGGCTAGATGCAATGCGGACCGAGATGGAGTCCATGTACACCAACAAAGTATGGACTTTGGACTTTGCTCCAGATGGGGTAAAACCCATAGGATGCAAATGGATCTTCAAGAAAAAGATTGGTGTAGATGGACAGGTGGAAACCTATAAGGCTAGACTTGTTGCAAAGGGTTTTCGTCAAAGACCTGGTTTGGACTATGACGAAACCTTTTCTCCAGTGGCTATGCTCAAATCCATTCGGATCCTTCTTGCTATTGCTGCCTTCCATGATTATGAAATCTGGCAGATGGACGTAAAGACGGCTTTTCTGAATGGAAATTTAGAAGAGAGCGTCTATATGGATCAGCCAGAGGGTTTCAATCAGAGTGGGAGCAGCGGGAAAGTATGCAAGCTGCTTAAGTCTATTTATGGACTAAAGCAGGCATCGCGGAGTTGGAACATCTGTTTTGATGAGACAGTCAAAGAATATGACTTTATCAAAAATCCAGATGAACCGTGCATATATAGTAAAGTTGTGGCCAGAAGTGTCGTATTCCTCGTCTTGTACGTGGATGACATTCTATTGATAGGAAATGACATTCCTATGCTACAATCTGTCAAAGGATTCTTGTCACACAGGTTCTCCATGAAAGACCTGGGTGATGCCTCTTACATTCTGGGGATCCGGATCTATCGTGATAGATCCAAGAGGATGTTGGGACTTTCGCAGTCCAGATATATCGACACTATACTGAAAAGATTCAGTATGGAAGATTCTAAGCGCGGTAATCTACCGGCTTGTCACGGAATCACCCTCTCCAAAGAGATGTCTCCCAAGACTGATTTGGAAAGGGAACGCATGTCAATTATACCCTACGCTTCTGCGGTAGGCTCTATAATGTATGCGATGTTGTGTACCAGACCAGATGTAGCTTACGCACTGAGCGTGGTAAGCCGGTATCAGTCAGACCCAGGGGAGAAACACTGGATAGCAGTAAAGAACATTCTCAAGTACCTGAGGAGGACTAAGGAGATGTTCTTGGTTTACGGCGGAAAAGACCTCAGGTTGGAGGCCTTTGCTGATTCCGGCTTCCAGAGTGATAAGGACGATTCCAAGTCCATGTCGGGTTATGTCTTTACCCTCAATGGAGGGGCGGTGTGCTGGAGGAGCTCCAAGCAGGACACCGTTGCTGACTCGACGATGGAAGCGGAGTATATAGCTGCTTGCGATGCCGCAAAAGAAGCAGTCTGGATGAAGAAGTTCCTAACAGAACTTCAGGTTATTCCTACCATAGTTGATCCAATACCTCTGTATTGCGACAACAACGGAGCTATAGCTTTAGCGAAGGAACCAAGGTCCCATCAGAAGTCCAGACACATCTTGAGGCGGTATCACCTGATCAGGGAGATCATTGATCGTCAGGAGATCGAGGTTCGGAGAGTTGCTTCAGAAGAGAACATTGCTGATCCATTCACGAAGGCCCTTCCTCAGATTCAGTTCGAGAGGCTACTCGGGATCATTGGTCTACGATATGCCAGTACATGGCCCTAGTGCAAGTGGGAGATTGTTAGTGTTTATGCCCTAGAAGGCCATTACTGTATCATACTAGCTTGTATATTACTTAATGGAAGCT
This sequence comes from Agapanthus africanus, assembly GCA_030015575.1. NCBI lineage: Eukaryota > Viridiplantae > Streptophyta > Magnoliopsida > Asparagales > Amaryllidaceae > Agapanthus > Agapanthus africanus. The sequence goes on along the minus strand of JASDDO010000010.1, from coordinate 393,722,313 downwards.
TGGGATATTCACATGTATATAACAGTCTTGCTAAACATGGTAGTATGCTACTTGGTTTTTCTATCTTAATGTGTGAGTGTACGTATTGATAGAGCTCTTAGGATCTTGCTTGTCTACTAGCGTTGTGATGGCAGTCACACTAGTGGGGGCTGGGTAGTCTACAAGCACATCCTTATTCAGGTCCCTGGTCGTTGGATTATCGAGACAGAGCATCGATACTCCGGAGTAGACTGGTGTGTACGCTTCTCATCCCAGTTGGGGAGATGGTCTGTCCCACAGCCGTCAGTACGTCGTACTGGAGATAGTATACAGGTGCTCGTTGGGTTACGGGTACACCGGACAGGACTCACAGGGAACTGTTGGTTGGTTTGATACCAGTCGTCAGTGAACAGTTCCCAGGTGACATGAGTACAGCGTAGTCCGCAGACTTGACACTGCTACTTCGCCTCGAGTGTGTCCCACTGTTCTTAGATTGCTACCCTACCACGGCTCAAAGGAGTCGTGCAAACAGGTAGCAGTTGGGTGCAGTCCCGAGCACTTGGAGGCAGTAGCGGTTAGACAGGATTCGTCCCTCCCGGTATTGGGAGTAGATATCGTGCTGTGTCAGAGAGCCATTACGCAAAGTCCCTGGCCAGGGCAAGCGAGATTTGCTGGTAGGTTCCAGTAGTTTCTCTGGGTGTAATGGGCTTCCCTCCGACACGACTTATACCGCTATTAGGGGACTGACGCTTGCCGCCCCCCTAGGACCGATATGCGATAGTCTTGGACGAACGGACCGGACTGTATGGAGATTGTCACATCAGACTCAGTAGGAGTTCGGATGGGTTTTCTCATCGGCCTTCTTATCGACAACTACCTGGGGACCGTTACGTACAGCTAGTGCCGCTTGCGGTCTGTGGTTAAACCCACTGCCAGCGTAGTAGTCGAGTCTCTAGAGTCCCACACAGAGAGTTTCCTACTCTAGGCGAAACGATATAGAGGTTGCATGGTTTTGCGACAAAGGGTTCGGACGCATACGTGCGTTTACGCGCGTACGACTTTCGGACAGTTTTTACCAGTCGGCTTTGGTTTAAGCCAGTTACTGGTATCCGGTTATTGGATTTTTACAGTCTAAAGTTTTTCCGTATTTTTACGGATCGGAGGGCGTTCTCGTAATTGTTCGAGAAGCTTCTAGAAGATGGTGACTAAGGAGGGTTATGTGTCATATTCATTAAATGAGGTTATGAGTCATGGTGGTGATTCATTCATTTTATTAATGCACATTTATTGCTTAATGACTCATGCTAATGAATCACCACTAGATATTTTATGAAGCATGATTTATCATCACTCTTTATTCTTTTCTCATTATTAGAAAATGCTTCATAATATATTATGATACACTCTCTCTCATCTCATTATCTTATCTCACATTCTCTCTCCTCAAGCTCTCATCTTCAAACCCTAATCCTTACACCTCATGAGTTGAGATCAAAGGATTAGTTAGACTAAACAATCCATAACCATCACTCTATCTTATCCTAACTTCTTTGATTAGCAATCCAAGAAGGTTAGTTGCCTCAAGTTTAGAGGTTTAGCTTGGAGTTTTGCTCTCGGGTGGATCGTCTACTACCTAGAGAAGGCCGAGGAGAACAAGGAGATCGTAAAGACGAAGGACCGGTTTCATTAGGTATAATCCCTAATCACAAGTGATAAGAAAATCATTGTGTACGGTTGTTTATAGTTTAGCTTCGATTCAAGCGGTTAGTCGATGTTCGTTCTTTAAACTTGATCGTTTTTGAAAATTCCGCCTCCCCACAAGTACTGGGTGTACTACATCGACTTACATTAATAAATACTAATCATTTAGAAAACGGTTTTATAAAGATGAGGTATTTATTTGTAAAAGGTGTAAATTTTTCCGTATTTTAGTTTCTAGGGTTTCCTAAGCCAACTAGTCTATTTCTAAAGAGTCTAAACGATAAGTCATTAGAAGCCTCAAATCGCCTCTTCACCGCCAATTGCGGCCAGGTAAGTGCCTGGTAAGTGGGAGGCTCTCCACTACAAGTGGTGGCCCTAATTAAGTAACCACTTGCCTTAGACACACTTGCCTAGACACCACAAAGTCAGTTTAGATAAACGATCGATGTCCATGACATACCGTATTTTCCTATTAAAAGATTTTGTTTTAAAAATTGTAAACAACTTAGAACTTTTAGAAAAGGTATATAAAGAAAATAGTATTTTAATGAAAAGTCTTGTATTATCGTATTCTAAGTTTTGATGATATCAATTAGGGTTGTATTTGCGTGTGTGTGGAGGTTGGTCATTACCTCGTGATCTACGTTAAGGTATAGCAATTGTTAAGGGTTAAATGTGAAATTGAAACTTCATGGTATTAAAGTGAAAATACGGTAAATTGGAAAGGTTATCATTTCATGTGTGAAAATTTATTCAAATTGATTTTTACAAGTTTAGTGGTTAAGATGAAGGTGTTTAGGAATGATTGAATTGATTAGAAGAAGAAAAAAATAAACATTATGGTATTAATGTGAAAAAGAATACGATATTGCAAAAGTTATCATTTCATGTGAGAAACTTTGTCCAATTTAGTTGTTATGTGATTAATAGTCATCATGAATAAGTTTAGGTATTAGGGAATTGGTGACAAGTGAAATTTTGTAGAAAAACCGAATCGGAAATCGGTTTGTTCCGATTTCCGTCGGGTTTTAAAAAGTCGTATTTTTCTTAAAAGAAAAGAAAGATAGAAAGAGGGGGACTTACGGGTTTTGGAAACGTTAGAGAGTGAGAGGGAGGTAGAGGGTTTGCCGGGCGTCGAATCGTCATGAAGAGTCCTAGCACGATCGCCGGAATTCGCCGTCGATTTCGGCAGCGCTTCGCCTTTCGGTCGTTTTCTAATGTACCGAGTTCTCTTGAAATTTCTAGAGAGTGGACTTAGGAATGTAGGGTGAGAGGGTAGAGGATAGGGGGGTTTATATAGGGTTAGGCTAGGGTTAGGGTTTTAATTAAAAAAATATTAAAAAACATTAAAAAATCATTAAATTTGGGAGTAAAAAGGATTTATGGGGTTCTATGTAACCGATCTGACCAATTAAAGTATGCAGGGGAAAGACCAAGTCAAGATGCAGATTTCATACGTTGACGACTCGGCCGTCCGGCCGAGTCCGGCCGGCGGCGCCGGCCCGAGTGTGCCGGTCTGCCGGCCGACTCGGCCGAGTCGAAGTGTCGGGGGCCGGGGAATCTCGAGGGGGGATTTATGGCATATCTAACTTTTTGGGTTCAGTATAAATTTTGAGAGTTATGACGGTTTAACTGTTGACTTTCCAAAAATTTAAAACAAAATAATTATAAAAATAATGTGGGGCAGGGGATTTGAACTCTGGTGGCTTGGTTCAGCAATGCAAGGTATTACCAATGAGCTACAAGCTCCTTCTTGTAATTATTGTGGTTTTTAATTATTTAAACTGATAGCAGCAAGAATAAATACTCCTTGTATACATTAAATTTAAAGTAAATTCTTGTACACTATAAATGGAGTTATTACATTCTTGTAGCTTGTAATTAAAAACAAAATAATTACCTATATCTTGTGCCCATGCTAAAATACCCCTTTGTGGATTTTTAAAAAAAAATTTGAAAAAATTTGTATAGGAAATTTAGGGTTGTTACAATTTTCTCGAGCTCCGCGTAGATTTCTTGGATCTTGTGTTGACATTGAGCTTTGTGCATGAAAATGACATCGATTTGCCATTTTATCTCTTAAACTGGTGTGTGGCAACATACGGATAGAGAGCGGAGACCCGTGTTTTATCTGTGGTTGGTAGTAATCCGGATTTTGTCGTGCTTTTCCATGAATTTCACCGTTTAGAGCCGAGAACATGTATCCTGCAATTGACTAGCAAACACGGCTCAAGAGTACCTACCGATAAGCAATGTGATAAAAATTGGGCGGTATAAAAATGCAAAAATCTGATATGAACAAATACCCCCAAACTTATCATTTGCTTGTCCCGAGCAATAGCCAATTTATTCACAAAAAATTTCCTAACCTCACTTTCGCGGGGAACGCGATTGCACTGAGCACGTGCAACAAGCCGTTAAACCTCTAGGTGTCCCTAGTAGGAGGAGTGTTGTCTCCTGAGAGTTTTCAGCGGATACTACCCACAAAATCCGGTCAAGCTAGTTTTTGCAAAATTACTATGATTCAAACCCCTAAAGTTTTGTTTCAGAAAATAACAATTCTATGATCCTAAGTCTAGACTATCGAACCCTTATTTTTCACACCTCGCTTCTTATTTAACTTAAGATTTTATATGTCTTTACGTGCAGTGTAAATAGTGTCGTTAAGTTCCAGAAGGATCGATCAAAGTCATCATGTCACACAATAAAGCCCAGATAACAATTTTAAAAGGATCACATAAGTTTTATAAGGAGTTAAGTATTTTTCAAGTTTCGTTTTCCAGTAAGGTTTCAACTTCAGAATTTCTATCTTCCTTAACAGGAAACTAGGTCTTATTTTTCACTCCACCTTTTTCTTGTTTTCATTTCATACACACCTCTGTGAACGTGTAATAGTCTTTATCATAGAATAAAACCTTCATATCTCCGCTAGAAATATTTTTTATAAAAACCTGTCTTTTGTCAAGATTATTCTCACACAAAGAACCGTTAGGAATTTTAACTCGGAGAGAACACTTGCTTGACTTTGTTTTAATCTGGACTTTCTAGGCTTTTTAGCGAGCTTTGGGCCAATGTACCCAAACCAGTTGGTTTAGGGCATTAGGTATAGAAACACCCCAGCGGACTTAATTACTCGAGTTACCTAGGCCCAAAAACAAAAGACAATTTAGCGTGAAAATCATGATGATTCAATGCGAACGGAGATATAACCGGCAGTTCAGTTATTTTTTTTGGATAAAAGACGTGTTTAGTGGGTTCGGTGTGTAATCATTCCAATCAAGTTTCAGATGGGTTATTTTTCAGACTTAGTTCCAATTAAGGCATCAATAACATTCCTTCATATTCACTTCACTTTATATACTATTCTTGATATTACTTATTTCAGAACAAACCTATTTGATCCTCAGAAAATCATTTATCCATTTAAAAGTTCTTAGACATAAAAGACTTGTCATCTAATTTCCAAAAACTCACGACACGGGTAGTGTGATGTAAAGACGTATATCAGCTATAGTTAACTTCAAAGGAGAGTTATCTTTCAGGTTTTCAAAATCTAAAAATAAGATTTAGTTATTCTTATCTTTTTAAACAAAACCGTCGAAATGTTGAATCAGAGTTCTCCCACTAGCTAACTTGACAGAAAAGTTTTTATATTTTTAGAAAATTTTCTGATTTTTATGAATTTTATGGATTTTAATATGCAGATGCAAAATATACATATGAATGCGAAGGTTAGAAATGCGTACCGAGCGTACCCCCAAACTTAAACTGGACAGTGTCCTCACTGTCATTGCATGAAGAGATCATTTGAAGGGTCAAAATTGTCGGTTAGATATACACAATTTTTTTTTATGTTTTTAAATAGTAAAAACGGAAAAGAATATCCACAAATAAATACAAAATGGTATATACATACCCCCAAACTTATTTGGAACAGTATCCACTGTTCTTGGCTGGATAACCGAAGTTTGGTGGTAGGCAGAGGAAGATTATGAAGGGAAAACCGGCTCCTGTAAGACCAGGAGCTTCTCTGTTGGTTCGGCGCTAAGGTACGGTTTTAGTCGATGCCCGTTCACTTTGAAAAATGAACCGTCCTTTGGATTCTCTAAATCCACAGCGCCCTGCGGATACACATTCCGCACAAAATACGGCCCTTTCCAGCGAGATCTGAGCTTTCCTGGATGGAAGTGTAGCCGGGTGTCGTAAAGAAGTACTTGCTGACCAGGTACGAAGGTTTTGCGCAAAAGGTGTTTATCGTGAAACACCTTCGTTCGGTTCTTAACGACAACCGCGTTATCGTAAGCCTCATCCCTAAGCTCGCTCAATTCGTTCAACTGCAGCTTCCGATGGCTGCCCGCATTTTCGAAAGACAGATTCAGCTCCTTTATCGCCCAAAATGCGTGATGCTCTATTTCGACAGGTAGGTGGCAAGCCTTTCCGTACACAAGCCGATAGGGAGACATGCCATGATCGGTCTTATAAGCCGTTCGAAATGCCCAAAGGGCATCAATGAGTTTCAACGACCAATCCTTACGGTTCTTGGAAACCGTTTTCTCCAGTATCTGCTTGATTTGCCGATTTGAAACTTCGGCCTGCCCACAGGTTTGGAGGTGGTAGGGCGTAGATAGCTTATGATTAATGGAATATTTCCGCATCAAGGCCTCGAAAGTCTTATTGCAAAAATGAGTTCCATTGTCGCTAATGATCGCTCGTGGGTGCCCAAACCGGGAGAAAATGTTTTCTTTAAGAAACCTAACGACAACCTTGTTGTCATTAGTCCGGCTGGGCACAGCCTCGACCCACTTAGAGACGTAATCAACAGCGAGAAGGATGTACATGTTCCCGAAAGAGCTGGAAAACGGCCCCATGAAATCTATCCCACAAACGTCGAAAATCTCCACAACCAAGATTGGTTGGAGCGGCATCTCGTTCCTCCGGGATATCCGGCCCAAGCGTTGGCACCGGGAGCAAGTCTTGCAATAGTCATGAACGTCTTTGAAGAGTTGTGGCCAGTAGAAACCACATTGCAAGATCTTCTCAGCTGTCTTCCTGGGGCCAAAATGCCCGCCACATGCTTGATCGTGGCAAAATGACAGCACACTCTTGAATTCATCGTCGGGGACACACCGACGAATAATCTGGTCGGGATAGTACTTGAACAGATAGGGTTCGTCCCAGTAAAAGTGTTTTACTTGGGATAAGAATCGAAGTCTGTCCTGACTTGACCATTCAGTCGGTAATAACCCTGTGGCTAAATAATTCATAATATCTGCGAACCAGGGTTTGCGAGATACTGTCAAGAGTTGTTCATCTGGAAAAACGTCGTTGATCGGAAGTTGAGGCGACGGCGAAGAAGGAAGTCGTAAGAGATGGTCGGTGACTACGTTTTCACATCCTCTTTTGTCCTTAATGACAAGGTCAAACTCTTGAAGCAAGAGAATCCAACGTATTAGCCGAGATTTTGCTTTTTTCTTCGCAAAAAGATGGCGCAGAACAGAATGGTCCGTGTAGACAATGACTGGAGAGCCGATGAGGTAGGGCCTGAACTTTTCTAAAGCAAATACAACAGCTAAGAATTCCTTCTCAGTTGTTGTATAATTAAGTTGGGCGTCGTTCAGGGTTCGGCTAGCATAATAGATTACGTGCGGCATCTTGTTGATGTGTTGTCCAAGGACAGCACCAATGGCAAAGTCGGATGCATCGCACATAATCTCAAAAGGGTGCGTCCAGTCAGGTGAAGAAAGAACGGGAGCAGAAGTGAGTGAGCTTTTTAATGACTCGAATGCAGTCACACAGCTCGAGTTGAAGTCGAATGGCGTGTCCTTGGCCAGTAGAAGAGTCAAGGGCCTAACAATCTTGCTAAAGTCCTTGATGAACCGTCTATAGAAACCGGCATGGCCCAGGAAGGCTCGGATGTCTCGGACGCATCTGGGAAGAGGGAGATTAGAAATGACCTCAATCTTCGCTTTGTCAACCTCTATGCCATTTTGAGAAATGATATGTCCTAAGACAATACCTTCGCGCACCATGAAGTGGCACTTCTCCCAATTCAAAGTGAGGTTCTTGTCCTTACATCGGGTAAGGACAGCGTCAAGATGCAGCAAACACTCGTTAAAGGAATCGCCGAAGATGGAGAAATCGTCCATGAAGATCTCCAGGAATTTCTCCACCATGTCTGAGAAGATTCCCATCATACACTGCTGGAAGGTAGCGGGCGCATTGCATAACCCAAAGGGCATGCGACGATATGCGAACGTGCCGAAAGGACAAGTGAATGTGGTCTTGTCCTGGTCTTTTCGGCGATGGGAATTTGATTATAGCCGGAGTAGCCATCAAGAAAGCAGTAGTACTCGTGTCCGGCCAATCGTTCAAGCATTTGGTCAATGAAAGATAGCGGAAAGTGTTCTTTCCGCGTTGCGGCGTTGAGTTTTCTGTAATCGATGCAGATTCGCCACCCAGTTTGGGTGCGAGTAGGGATTAACTCATTCGCCTCGTTAGTAATGACCGTTATGCCTGACTTCTTGGGGACAACGTGAATAGGGCTAACCCACTGGCTATCAGAGATAGGATAAATGATACCACTATCCAGACACTTCACGATTTCCTTTTTCACGGCCTCCTTCATGACTGGGTTGAGTCGCCTTTGAGGATCTCTGGCTGGTTTGGCATCATCCATCAGATGAATGTGATGTTCAACGATAAGGGGACTAATCCCCTTGATGTCCGCCATGGACCAGCCAAAAGCTTGCCTATTGCTGTGCAAGACCGCAAGAAGGGCTTTCTCTTGCTCTGGAGCTAGAGAAGCCGAGATGATAACAGGGAGGGTCTCGTTCTCACCCAACTAAGCGTACTTAAGGTGAGACGGCAAAGGCTTGAGTTCGAGCATTGGAGGTGAAACGATTGAAGGCAAGATTGGTGAAAAGGTCTCGAACTCAAAGGATTCCAGCAAAGGTTCAAAACGAGTGTAAGCGACCGAGTTGGATGGTTCAGGTGACTCATCCGTAAAATCGAAGGATTCAAACTCGGGTGGTGAGCGGCTAAGATCGTTCGAGAACGTGAAACACTCGTAGTCATTGTCGGACGCAGAAACAGCAGCAGGTTCGAAGAGGAACGCACTAGTGGCGTTAAAGTTATCGTGATCGAACAAAAACTCCTCGAATTCACACTCTTCAGGGTGATCTCCTGGATTGAGCAAACGTCTAGTTGAGCATTAGGTTCAGAGGGCTGATTCCCCAACCTAAAAATATTGAGTTCAATTGTCATGTTTCCAAAAGATAGGTTCATCGAACCATTGCGGCAATTGATCACAGCATTCGAGGTTGCAAGGAATGGGCGACCGAGTATCACCGGAATTTGATTCCGGGGGTTAGCTACAGGCTGTGTGTCTAATACAATGAAGTCAACGGGGAATATGAAATCCCCAACCTTGATTAACACATCCTCTAGCTCACCCCTAGGATGAGTGATTGATCGGTCGGCCATTTAGAGAGTACAGTGTGTGGGTTTCAGCTCTCCTACACCTAATTGCTCATATACTGAGTATGGAAGCAGGTTAACACTGGCACCAAGATCTAATAGTGCGCGGTTGATGTTCTTATCCCCAATGGTAATAGAAATCGTAGGACAGCCAGGGTCCTTCCGTTTTTGTGGTAAAGATTGGGTAAGAGCATCACTCACAGCACTAGCCAAGAAAACTTTTTTGGGTACCTCAGACTTCCTCTTTTTCGTGCACAAGTCCTTTAAGATTTTCGCGTAGGATGGAACTTGTTGGACAGCATCTAAAAGGGGAATGTTAATGTTAACCTGCTTAAACAACTCCAGAATCTTCTCCATTTGTGGATTTTGTTTATTGGACCTCAACCGGCTTGGAAATGGAACGTTTTTAAAATTGGTTGAGTCCAATGCTTGTGGAGGAGATTGTGGAGCTAGAACGGATTCCAGAGCTGGTGTTTTCGTGGAGTGAGAAGTGGGTCCGTTCAGAGCAGCAGAAGAAGAAGAGCCTTTTGACTAATGGAGAATAGGCTCAGAAGACGAATAAGAAGAAGAAGAAGAAGAAGCGGCCGGGGTGTCATTATCCTCGATTTTTGTGCCGATGTTGTTGTGCAGCATCCTTCCCGATCTCAATGTAGTCACGGCACTCACATTATGATTCTGTTGTTCATGAGCAACATGTACATTATGTGGGTGACCGGGATTTGGGAGTGGTTGAAATGGAAGCTTCCCTTTTTCTCGCTCGCTTAATGCCGCATTCAGCTGTGCAATCTGGGCTTCGGTGGTCTTGATGCTTTACCCGTGTGCAGCAGTGTGTTGCACCAAAGACTGAATAGACGACTGGATGTTGACGGTGGATTGTGTCGATTGTTTAATGAACGCCTCCAGACTTCGTTCTAGCGAGGAAACCTTATCGTTGTTTGACGGAACAAAGTTGTTTTGTGGAAAAGAATTGTTGGGTACAAAGTTGTTCGTATGGTTTTGAAAAGGTTGGGGTTGGAAGGGCTGCTGAAACTGTTGTTGAGTTTGTTGTTGCGCTTGTTGTTGCGGAGGAGGGGGCCTCTGGAAATTGTTGCCTTGGAATTGTTGCTGATTCTGATTCCAGGCGAAATTGGGGTGGTTCCTCCAACCGGGATTGTAGGTGGAAGAGTATGGATCATTCCTCGGTCTTTACTAAAATGCAGCATTAACCTAATCCTGTCCTTGAGATGGTGGATTGTAAGGACACTCTTCGGTTAAGTGAGAAGGATCGGAACAACAAGCACAAATGGTACGAAGGGGAAGAACACAGGCAGGAGCAGGAGATGAAAGTTTGCTCTCTATCGCTTCAAGTTTTTTCGTTATTACAGCCATTTCAGCTTTCATCGCAATAGAGACGTCGAGTTGGTGAATTCCTACCCTAGACTGACCAGTAGAAGTGGAAGAAGAAGAAGAAGAAGAAGAAGTTGGTCGGGTGCTCTCCCATTGAAGCGTTTGTTCCGCAAGGTCGTCGAAGAATTTCCACGCTTCCTCGTCAGATTTCGATAGGAAGTGGCCCTGACAAATGGTTTCCAACAACTGCTTGGTTGCTGGGTTCAAGCCCTCGTATAAGATTTGGCAAAGTTGCCATTTCTCGATACCATGGTGAGGACACTGAACAAGAAGGTCTTTATACCGGTCAAAGCACTTCCAGAAGGGTTCAGAAGGAAGCTGAGAGAATTGGTTGATTTCGTTACGGATCCTTGCGGTTTTATGATTCGGATAGAATTTCTTGAGAAACGCTTTCACAAACTCGTCCCAACTGGTTATGGAGTGGGAAGCGGTGCTATACAACCATTTTTCAGCAAGATCGCATAAAGTGAACGGAATGACCCGTAGCCGTATAGCATCGTCCGACAGCTGGGTGGTTTTCATCATGGCACAAACATTTTGGAACTTGTTGATGAAGATATAGGCATCTTCAGATTCAAGCCCATGAAATCTCGGAAGCATGTTAATGAAGTGGGGCTTAATTTCAAAATTATCCCCATTGGCCGGTGGAAGAGAAAGACAGGTGGGAAGTGCAGAACGGGTGGGATAGAAACGATCCTGGAGCGCGATTCGCTGCGGCGCTACAACAGGCGGTGGTGGTGGGTTAGTTGCCTCCGTAGGAGGTGGAGTCAATCCTGGGGTAGTCAAAGAGATGTTTGGATTAAATCCTGACATCGCGGAAGAAGAGGTTGGTGAAGGTGAAGGTGAAGGTGAAGATGTATGAACAGAATTCCGGTCAACGTCGGAGTTGGCCGGCAACGGTAAGGGTGAAAGAGGCGTGGACGGAGTTTCGACGTCTGAGTCGATCGCGTAGTCGGTAGCAACTAACGTAACGCGAACTAGGCGGGCGCTAGTGTCCCGAGTCCAAGCGGACATACACTAAACGAGTTCAGTATAGTCAAAGCGGAGAAGGTGATGGTAAGAAAACGTCAATGGAGAAATACGATGGGTGGTGGGTAAAAAAATGGATTCTGGCGACAAAAGGCAAGTTTTTATAAAAGTTTTTGGTTTTGTGTTGTTTTTTTTTAGAAATAGCTTTACAGAAATATGTACGGGCTTACGGCTTCAAGAAATCACAAACAAGATATGCACAATCACACCTAGATCTAGGGTCACCTAGGTCAGCTAGACAGCTCCTAACTGTTCCAAAGGGCTAGAAATAGGACCTCAAACCGTCTCTTCTCCAACAATTGCGGCCAGGTAAGTGCCAGATAAGTGGGAGGATCCCCACTACGTAAGTAGTGGTCCTAATTACGTAACCACTTTCCTTGGTCACACTTGCCTAGACACCGCAAAAGTCAGGATAGGATAAACGGCCGATGCCTGTAACTAGTCCTCTGTCCTATTGAGCGCGAAGTCCTTAGGGCTGAGTCTAGTATTTTTTAATTTAAGCAATGGTCAATGCATATGCTTTTTGTGATTTCTGGGGTCCTGGGAAGGGTGATGAAATCCCCACCCAATCTGAATTGGTTTCAAGCCCCTTAAAGTCCGTATTAAAATATGCAAAGCAGTAACAATCAACTGCAAACAATTTTTTATTTTAGCGCGGCGCAAAGCATCCTGCACAAAAACAATTTATTGGAAGGGGGAAGAGAGTTTGCGCAAAGAATGCTGCAGAAAACACAATTCAGTGGAGTTCAGAGGAGTTGGGGAGATGACAGAAAGACTTACAGAAATTTTGAGACCCTGAAGTCAACAACAAGCCGCGGTTCCGTGGCCTAAGCGCGCTTATGCCGCGGTTCCGCGGCTTAAAGGTGTCCTTGAACCTTCTAATTTTTGGTCTGTACTGGTTTGGGTGTCCTCGTCTTGTTTGGATTTCTTGAATCTTGATTTGCTCACTGTATCTGCTCCAGATTTCAACAGTAGACCGTTGGCTCCGTCTTGATCCGTCGCGGTGTAGCCGCGAAATATGGGTCTAACTTCCCACGTCTTTGGCACTGAACTCGACCGTCTTTTTATCCTGCACACTTGCACAAAAACTAATCAAAAATAACAAGATGGTTTTTTACAATGTATATATATATATATATATTTTTTTGTTTTGTCGGTTATATTTATATTCACAAATTAACCCGAAATTACACAAAGAAATAAACTACCGTCTCCCCGGCAACGACGCCATTTGATTGGTAGAGTTTTTGCGTGCTAAGTTTATTACCACAATCAAGACGGTTTCGCTTGTAGCTAGCCGGTTGAGTACGGGTCGTCCGTAGAGAGATGGGAATCTTTTTCTATGTGCTTTAACGAGTTAAGTCCAATTTTCCAGGTTTGTTTTTAGATTACTTAAGTGCTAAAATGATATATATAGAGAGCTTGTTAGGGTTAGGATTAGGTTAGTTTGAGTTAGGAGTCGTTCACTTCTTTCGTTGCCACTCTTAATATCAGTGTTACGGTAATCGGCAACAACGGGGATTAACACGACTAGGAAGGAACTTGCGAGTATAAGCTAGGCTTTCCAACGCATAAGTTCTTCCTTTTGGTGCTTGTCCGTCCGTTCTTGGCTCTTAGCCTTAACCTCCGGTTAATTCAACCACATCCAGTCTCACTACGGAATCACCGCTATCATGTAGGATAGGGTGCCGTAGGGAGCGGATTGTGGTTCAATTAACGGGAGTTCGATTTAAGATGTTGGGCAAGGAAAGAGTGAGAGAGATTTCCTTCTCTCAAACTTTCCTTATCCTACCCTAACAAGTATGGAAACTACTCACCCATTACAAGAAAAATGAAAATAAAACAAAGGAGGAAGATAGAAAGAAAGAGGTTAGAAGATTACAACTAGCTATTTGCGACCTCACCTCGGCAAGGATCAAGCGTAAGCATCATGGTTGTTTAAGGATAAAGGAAAAGAGAACAAGAAAGAAACAAACACAAATAAAAACAACTAAATTAGCAAATGAAAATTACAAGCAATAATAGTTAACAAAATAAAAGGACAAGCATGGTAAGAACAAGAACTCCTTTATTCATTCTTCACTCACAAAAGCTCACTACAAGTTTTTTAATGGAGAAGAGATGAGAGGAGGAAGAACAACAACATATAACCTAAAATCTAAATACAAGATTATCGACCCTTGGCTTTGGTAAGTTCTGGACTATTTATAGGCAGGAAACAGAAATTCTAGGGCAACATTATGAACCATCATAAAAAGACCAAAATGCCCCTAAAATATTACATTCTGAAGAGGCCGCTAAGCATGCTTAGGCCGCGGTTCCGCGGCCCTATGGGGGACTTAGGTCTTCAAGTTTTGTGGCTTCTCCTGGTTTGCAGTGCCCTTCAGTCTGGTATATGTTTTTTCTCATAATTTCTTCATGATTTTTCCAAAATTTCTGTTGAACAAAAGGTGATGTGATGTGGATCTTTTGTCAAGATTTTCTCGAGCTCCGTGTAGATTTCTTGGATCTTGTGTTGACATTGAGCTTTGTGCATGAAAATGACATCGATTTGCCATTTTGTCTCTTAAACTGGTGTGTGGCAACATACGGATAGAGAGCGGAGACCCGTGTTTTATCTGTGGTTGGTAGTAATCCGGATTTTGTCGTGCTTTTCCATGAATTTCACCGTTTAAAGCCGAGAACATGTATCCTGCAATTGACTAGCAAACACGGCTCAAGAGAACCTACCGATAAGCAATGTGATAAAAATTGGGCGGTATAAAAATGCAAAAACCTGGTATGAACAAGGACATCTCAGGGTTTATCACCAAAACGAGATGTGGAGTTCGCGATCGATTTTTTATTCCTGGTGCAGCACCAATTTCTAAGGCATGTTATCCAAGGGCACCAGTGGAGTTGGAAGAAGTCAGGAAGCAGGTTGTTGAATTACTTGAGAAGGGTTGGATTTGCAGAACTAACTCACCTTGGGGAGCTCCAGTTCTTCTAGTCAAGAAGAAAGATGGCACAAGGAGGATGTTCATCGATTATCGAGAATTAAACCGGGGGACTATTAAGAACAAGTACCCGATCCCTCGTATTGGAGAATTATTTGAGAAGCTTAGTGGTGCGAGGGTATTCTCGAAGCTGGATTTGCGATCCGGATATCATCAGGTCCGAGTTAAATCAGAAGATATTTTCAAGACTGCGTTCAGAACTCGGTATGGACATTACGAATACTTAGTGATGCCCTTCGGAGTAATAAATGCACCGGCGATATTTATGGACTTGATGAACCGAATCTTTTCACCATTCTTGGACCAGTTTATAGTAGTGTTCGTTGATGATATTCTGTTCTACTCAAAGGAGTATAGAAGTGCATGCAGAACACTTGAAGATCGCACTGCAGACATTGAGGCAAGAAAGATTGTATGCAAGGATGAGCAAGTGTGAGTTTTGGCTTGAAGAAAGGAAGTTTTGGGGCATGTCATGTCCGGAGATGGAATCGCCGTTGATCCCGAAAAGATTACAGCGGTTCGAGATTGGCCGATTCCGAAGAACGTTACAGAGATCAGAAGCTTTCTTGGACTTGCCGGATATTACAGAAGGTTCGTGGAGAATTTTGCTCGCTTAGCTGAGCCTTTGACCAAGCTTACGCGGAAGGAAGTACCGTTCGAATGGACAGATAGATGTGCATCAGCTTTTGAGGCGTTGAAGCAAAGGTTGATAACCGCACCTGTTTTAACCGTACCAGACGGTTCCGGAGAATTGGAGATTCACAGCGACACATCTGGGAAAGGATTGGGATGTGTTTGATGCAGCATGGGAAGGTTATAGCTTACGCATCGAGACAGTTGAAGACCCATGAGAAGAATTACCCAACTCATGACTTGGAGCTAGCAGCTGTGATTTTTCGCTTTAAAGGATTGGAGACACTACTTATTGGGCGAAAGGGGCGAAGTATTCTCCAATCACAAAAGCCTAAAGTATGTGTTCACACAGAAGGAGCTTAATATGAGGCAGCGTAGATGGTTGAAGCTGATGGCTGAGTACAATCTTGATCTTAAGAACCATCCCGGAAAAGTTAGTGTAGTGCCGGATGCGCTTAGTCGGTTGCCAGCGATGCAGATGATGACTGCACAAAAGTGTTAGTAATATGTATGCCCTAGAGGCCATTACTGTACATACGATGTATATTGTAATGGATGCTTGGACATATATAGGGAGGACTTTCTTGCTCGACATGATAGTATGCTATCTGGTTGTACTTTATCTTAACATGTACTCTGATTGTCTCTATATTACATGTTGATAAAGCCCTTAGGATATGTACTCGACTACTAGGACTATGATGAGATCATACTAGTGGGGCCACGGTAGTCGACGAGTATATCCTATAACTGTTCCTAGTCGAGGGTGTATCGAGACAGGGCATCGATGCACCAGAGTAGACTAGCGTATGCGCATCTTGACCCATATGATGGGCGATGGATGATCCCATATCCATCGGTGTTTGACATCAAGGATGGTGTGCGGGTGCTCAGTGGAGACTGGGTACACTGGACGGACTCGCCGAGAACTCCCAGATGGTATTATACCATACGTCAGATGGCAGTTCTCCGGTGACACTGGTACAGAGTAGTCTGTTGACCCGAGATCGTCATAGAGTCTTGTGTGGTTCCCACTGTGCTTTGATTTCCATCATACCACGTCCAAGAGGGCGTGCAAAAAGGTGGCTTTTGGGTACAGTCCCGAATCACATGGAGGCAATGAGCGATAGGAGGGGATTCGTCTCTCCCGGTATAGGGAGTTAATGTTGTGCTGTGTTCGATTGGCTATAACCGGAAATCCCTGGCCAGGGTTGCTGAGATTTACTGGTAAGTGTTATCAGTAGTTTCTCGAACTGTTATAGACCTCATATCGACACGACTTATCAAGCTACTGGGGTCTGACGTTTACCACCCCTAGGCGAGATATGCAACATATCAGACGACGAGACCGGACTGTACGGGAGTGTTACTGTTTGGATTCACAGGAGAAGTTACAGGCTTGCTTGTTGATCTTCTGAGCGCTCAATACCTGGGTAGCTGTTACGTTTAGCTGACCGCTTGCAGCTTGTGGGTGTTTGATATGATCATCACCTACTGCCGGCGTATTGACGATTCTTTAGAGTCCTACACAGAGGTTTCTTGACTCAGGCAAAACGGAGTAGGAGCACATATGTGATATGTGCGGGACCGAGGATAATGCGATATGTGATACCGTATTCTATTCTCGCGATATTTGATATCAGCCGGGTCATCGGATCAAGTGTTGATTCGATGAATCGGTACGGATAAATATTAGTCGGTTATATGCGATATAGCCGGATTATCGGATCAAGTGTTGATTCGATAATTTAATGTATAATAATATATTTGATATATTAAATTACATTAACTAATATTTGCTCACTAAAAGATTCTTTTTCTCACTCGGGTAATACTTTGATATATATGCGATATATGTTAAATGTATTATTTTATTTTGTTACAATAAATATTGTATATGTGATATATAATATTGTAACATATTATAATTATTAATGCAACATGATTAGAGGAGTTTAAACATGATTAGGTTTTGGATTAGGGTTAAACCTTCTAGTTGATTCTAGAAGCTTTACTTTGTCATGATAAAGATATTTGTGTTGATCTTTATCCATGACTCACCCTTTGACCTAACCCAAACCCTAACCCTAGTAAACTCTCTACAATGGTTAAGTGAACCATGGTTGCATAAATAATTATGATAACTTTTATTATTCATCACAATGACATTGTTCATCTTCTTCATTCATTCTTTTCATGGAAAAGCTTGCTTGTTTTTCCAAAGGTGATGAATTATTGTGAGAAAAAGATAAATAAATAGAGCAAAATTCCTACTTCATCATCCTCATCTTCCCTTGCCATTTAGATGAGGGTGTTCACATCATTTCATGAGTGTTAGCTTGTGTTAAAGAAACTTCGAGGTAGATCATCTTAGTATCGAAGATCGGAAGCAAAGGTTGCGTCTTTCTCTTCGTGGAACCTCTCGAGAGTCCGGATCCCGATGATCGCAGCGAAGGGACCACAACACGGAGCATATGAAGTGAAGGACCGGATCTACAAAGGTTGTAATCCCTCTCACTTAGTGTTAAAGTGTTTAGCATACTTGTTTTCGCCTAATCTCTAGTTTAAAGTTCCGTATTCGGGTTGTTCGGCACGGCTAAATTTTTATTCGGGCATGGTTGATGCCTCGTAGACCCTTGTGCGCGTGCCTAGCAACCCTACAGTGGTATCAGAGCCAAGCTAGAGTTTTAGGCGAAGTCTAGACGAAATTTAAAGTCCGATCGAACCCGGAAAACCCGAAACCCAAAACTCAAAATTGCTCTCTGGAAATTTTCTAAAAACTGGGATTTTTCCACATTAAAAATATCCAAAAATTACAGCAGGTAATTATAAGAATTACTGTGAAGCACGTGAGCACAAGTCGATAAAAGTAGCGCGGATCCGCGGCCCCACCCCAGCATTTGCGGCGCTTCCGCGGCTACACAGTCGATTCTTGTCACGTGCTTCCAACAGTAACTCCTATTTTTTATTGTTGTATTTTCTGGGAATTTTTAATATTTATTCTACAGTTGAGTTTTCTGAGGTTATTTTGGGGATTCGATGTTTCGATCGGAGTATTAGATTTTGTCTATGTGGCTTTCCGGATAATTTTTAGAAACTGTTAAAAAGTTCGAACGGATATCAATAACTCACTTTTTCCCCTGTCGGAAAATTTTTCAAAAGTTGGATTTTTCCTCGTGTTTAAGAATGTTCTAAGTCGTGCAAGTAACTCGATGGACCCTCTAGAAGACAACAAACCTTAACTCGATTATGTGACCGTCTTGAACTGCTCTTTGAACCTTAGGGTTTGGGGCAGTACGGCGTGCCACATGTGAGGCGTTGGCTTGACCCTTCTACGGCTGGACCATTGGTACTGTGGCATGTAATGAATGTTTTTAAACTGATTTCAAGTGTTGAGATATATTGGGGAAATCTTGGGTGCTTGATGATTCGATCGGAAAGTTTAACTTTTTCTATTTATCTGGAATGTGATACAATAATTGGAATCCACAAGTAGTTATGAGATAACTAATTTGAATATTATAAACATAGCAGTTTAGTCTCAGATGATCGGTTGCCACGGAATTTTGATGCGATCAAAAGTCCGTCGCAATCACGTAGCGTACGCGGATACTCGCCGGGTAATTAAGTTTGCGACGAGCATTCGATCAGGACGTCGGGAATCTTGTTGAATTGCCCGACTTGATATTGAAAAGAGTTTTCGATAATGAGACTAAAATGCGGGGTTTATAATTGTTAGGCATGCGATGTCTAAGGAATTCATTTGGTTAGGCATGCGATGTCTAAGGAGGTTGCGGATTCCAACTGTTGTAGTTTTACACTTTCTTTTCTGTGACCGTAAGCGTAGTATGTGGTGTATCGCCGGCTTCGTTGCTATACATCAACGACAATCGGGATACGCATACTTGTTTACGTTGATGATATGAGATATTATGTGTTGCTGTGATATGTTGTATTGGATCGTCGCGTTTTGAATAGCCGAGGGTTTTATGTGAGATGAGAGTTTTTTCTTTTTCATTCATGTAAAATTCATTTGTATGTAATATTCTTTTATTGGGGCACTTCCAGGTAGCGGAAGATGTCACCGTTGTATATTATTTACTTTTCCGTATTAGGTAGACCCAAGGCGGGGAGCACAAGTAACCGGGTTCTAGGGTCCAGTGGGAGACCATCTCGAGGAGTCGAGACCGGGTCTCCTAACCCTAGAATTGGCAGTGTTACTTGCCGCTCTCGTAGGGGTCTAGGGATGTGGGTTTGGCTATTCATCGCGACCGTAGAATCCGTGTTTTATACAGGCTCGTATTGAAAACACGGACGTCCTAGTATATCCAATATTTCATATATGTTCTTCTGCTGCAATGTTCTGTGATGAGATCATATTACTGCCTGTGACGAATGTTTATATTATATATATGAGATATATGTTATATTGCAGATTTCGTTTCAAAAGGAGATGCTTGTGAAGCATATTAAAATGGGACTTCATTAATGAGATTAATGAATTAAAAGAAACCTAAGATGTTGTAGAAACTTGTTTATAAAAACTGGTAGCTCTAGTTCTTGCTTTGCATAGCGGTGTTCCTTGTAGAACATCCAGCACCTTATTCGATAAGGAAAGGACCGAGATCCCTTCACCGGGAGTGACTCCTTTAGCAATAACTGGCAGATGCTACAAACTCGGTTTGTCTTTTGATTGCTTCTATAGTTCTTGCTTTGCAAAGCGGTATTTGTGAAATATCCTGCACCTTATTCGATGTGGAAAGGGCCGACGATCCCTTCACCGGGAGTGACCCTTTTAGCAAAACTAGAAAGGCCTCAAAAACACTCCATTTAAAATCACTCGATTCTACAACGATATTAAGTTCATTACGCAATAGGTTTTCTTAAAAACCTGTCGTAACCCTCCGTCATTTTAGGAAGTAGAGTACTTAGTATTCGTGCTGTGTTTGTTGAACATAGTTAAGGCACAGTGTACGGTAGCTAAGTGATGTCTTCCTATATAGCATATGATGTGATTAGTTAGGACAGTCATATGACTTTGTTGACCTTAGTTAAGGGTCATGTGGGTGGGTCTAATTAATCAAGAAATGACGGGTAGAACTTGACTAGTGCTTATGATTTGTTGACCATAGTTAAGGTCATAAGTTACTAGGGGCAAAATATTATTGGGAATTTCAAGTGTTGAAATTTGCAATGAGATTGCATACCTTCTATGAGATAGTTGGATCCCGATACCCGCTGCGAGTAAGAGTTACTCCTGGGAGAGTTTTACACATTACAATTAGTCGATCAAGTAGGTGTCTAGAAAGGTGTCAACGGGGTTACGCCTCTGGGAAAATGAGGTTTACATTAATTAGGTTCGTGCGAAAGCACGGGGGACCTCCCTCAAAGTACCGACACTGGCCTGGCTGAAAGATTGGCGAACTTGTAGCGTGTAATTAATCCCGGCTAGTCTTTCCTTTTAGGGTTTGAAGGAAGATTTGATTAAAACAGTGGGAGACATCCTGATTAGATATATTAGATAACCAATCTAATCTTGCAAGAGCATACGCTGAGTGTTTTCTTCTCTCTCTCTCCAGATAGAGAAAATATCACGCCTTAATCAAGATAATAAAACGGATATATTGACCGAACCCGCTTGTTATACTGAGCTGGGGAACGTTGGTCCCGCTCCAACTTATAATTGTTATAAGATAGAGCAGGAAATTGGGGAATACCAGATTTCCCGAGCCGCCCAAACGAAGAAAGTGCATGCTGATGCATCATCTTCGGGTGTGTTCATTACACAGAACTGTTTCTCAGTATCCTTTACGTCCTGGGTATGTGATACCGGATCAGGATCCCGCATATGTAATCTGTTACATGGGCTACAGAAAGGTAGAGAACTGAGAACGGGTGAAAAGTTTCATGAGACAGAAAACGGTGCAAGTGTTGCAGCCAAGTCTGTTGGTCACTATCACCCTGTATTACCTGAATACATTGATTCTGAACAAATGTTATTAGATACCGAACCTGATATACAAAATCATATCAGTCTCTTTATTAGTAAAGAGAGGATATAATTTTGTATTGTTGGATAATGTTTTGAACATTTCCTATATCAAGAGTTGATCGGTTCAGGCACGTTATCTAAAAACATTGACGTTCTAAATCAAACCACAGTTCTTAACGTACAGAACACACACAAGAGGAAGAGTTCAGAAATGAACGAATCCTTCTTGAGGCATTGTAGACTAGGTCAAATCAATGCGACCCGACTGGCTGAAGTTACATTTAGATGCATATTTAAATTAGTTTGAATTTACATCTTGTGAAACTTGCCTGTCATGTCACAAAGATAAGATGACCACAGCTCTGTTTATTGAAAACAGAGAAAGAGTTAGTGAACTTTTGGGATTGATACATGCTGATGTATGAAAGTCCCCTGTCTACATATGCCAAGATCGGTTCTTTATACTTCATTAGATTCTCTGATAATCTCTCAAGATTCAGACAAATGTTCCTGCTGAAACACAAGTCCGAAGCTTTTGAGATATTCACAGAATATAAATTAGAAGTAGAGAACCAAAATACGGGTAAAAGTATTATGTCCTTTGATGAGATCAAGGAGGAGAATACTTGAGCACGGAATTCCTGGACTATTCTAAAGGAGAATGAGATTCTCTCTCAGCATTACTCCTCCGTATACACCATAGCACGATGGTATATCGGGGCGGAGCATAAGCACCCTATTTGATATGGTGTGCTCTATGATGAGTACTACTGAGTTTCCTATTTCCTTTTGGGAGTTATGCACTTGTGAAGTTGCATACCTATTGAATAGGGTTCAAATCAAATCAGTTGCCTACCACTTCATATGTGATACGGAAAGGGAAGAGCCCATATCTTAAGCTTGTTAAGATTTGGGGTTGTCCGGCCTATGTCTAAAAGCAAAATCCGGACAAGCTCGAGGCAAGGTCTGTTATGTAGAACTGGAATGGTTCCAGCTATACAAACTGCAGCTGATGATTTGGTAGAACCAAAGGATTCAATAGTTACCAACGAACCTCAGCCTCTCCGCCGATCTAGTAGGGTTCCTCACCCACCTGAGAGATACTTCGGTTCCTCTATGACAGTGGGAGCAAGGATTGCATCATAAGATGATGACCCAACTAGTTTCGTGCTGGCCATCAGGAGTGGGACTCTGTAAGAATGGCTGGATGCTTTTCGATCTGAGATGGAATCCTTATACACCAACAAAGTATGGACTTTGGTTGCTTTATCTGAAGGGTTAAATCCCCATCAGGAGCAAGTATATCTTGAGAAGATTACTTGGTGTACATAGAAAAGTTGAGACTTTCAAAGCTAGACTTGTTAAAGATTTGCATCATAGACCAGGTATGGATTATGTTGAAACCTTTTCTAAAGGATCTATGCTTAAGTCCATCCAGATCCTACTTTCCACGGCTACATACCATGACTACGATATCTGGTGGTTGGGTGTCATGACTTCTTTTCTAAATTATGTTTTAGAAGAGAGTGTCTATAAGTACACAGCCAGAGGGCTTCGTAGACAGTGGGAGCAGCGGAAACGTGTGCAAGATGTTTTATATGATAAAACAGGCATCGCGGAGTTGGAACATCTGTTTTGATATGGTAGTCAAAGAGTTTGACTTCATCAAAATGGTAGATGAACCTTGTATATACAAAAAGAGTAGAGAGTATGGTGGTGATCCTCGTAGAGTACGTGAATGACATACTCTTGATAGGGAAGGAGTTTCCTATGCTACGATCGGTCAATCTCCGCTTATCACAAGGATTCTCCATATAGGATCGAAGTGATACCTACTAAATCCTAGGTTTTGGATCTATGAGATAGATCTAATTGGATGTTAGGATACTCACTAGTTGTAGTGAGATGGTATCAATCGATCCTGGGGAGAATCACTGGAAAGGTTCCAGCCTGATAAGGACGACTGAATGTCAGTCGCAGGCATTGTCTATACCCTCAGTGGAGGGACGGTATGTTGGAAAAGTTCCAAGCTAGATACCGTGACATACTAGACGATTAAAGGCAAGATACATCGTTACCAAGGATACTACCAAAGAGGAAGTCTGGATATATATAAGTTCATAAGATGAACTTCGTTCCTACCATTGTGTGACAATGGAGTTGTGGCTTTGGCCAAGGAACTTCCGTCCTATCAGAAATCCAGATATAATTCTTAGGCAGTATCACCTGATCATGGAGATGGTTGATCTCCAGGAAGATCGAGGTTAGGAGAGTAGACACAGAGGACAACATCGCGGATCCACTCACAAAGGCCTTTTTCCCAGTAGAGACTTTTATGGGATGGTTGAGTATGAGATACTTCAACCGCAGCTAATTGTTGGGTATGCGATACCATAACAGATGGCCCTAGTGCAAGTGGGAGATTGTTAGTTATATGTATGTCCTAGAGGCCATTACTGTACATACGATGTATACTGTAATGGATGCTTGGACATATATAGGGAGGACTTTCTTGCTCGACATGATAGTATGCTATCTGGTTGTACTTTATCTTAACATGTACTCTGATTGTCTCTATATTACATGTTGATAAAGCCCTTAGGATATGTACTCGACTACTGGGACTATGATGAGATCATACTAGTGGGGCCACGGTAGTCGACGAGTATATCCTATAACTGTTCCTAGTCGAGGGTGTATCGAGACAGGGCATCGATGCACCAGAGTAGACTAGCGTATGCGCATCTTGACCCATATGATGGGCGATGGATGATCCCATATCCATCGGTGTTTGACATCAAGGATGGTGTGCGGGTGCTCAGTGGAGACTGGGTACACTGGACGGACTCGCCGAGAACTCCCAGATGGTATTATACCATACGTCAGATGGCAGTTCTCCGGTGACACTGGTACAGAGTAGTCTGTTGACCCGAGATCGTCATAGAGTCTTGTGTGGTTCCCACTGTGCTTTGATTTCCATCATACCACGTCCAAGAGGGCGTGCAAAAAGGTGGCTTTTGGGTACAGTCCCGAATCACATGGAGGCAATGAGCGATAGGAGGGGATTCGTCTCTCCCGGTATAGGGAGTTAATGTTGTGCTGTGTTCGATTGGCTATAACCGGAAATCCCTGGCCAGGGTTGCTGAGATTTACTGGTAAGTGTTATCAGTAGTTTCTCGAACTGTTATAGACCTCATATCGACACGACTTATCAAGCTACTGGGGTCTGACGTTTACCACCCCTAGGCGAGATATGCAACATATCAGACGACGAGACCGGACTGTACGGGAGTGTTACTGTTTGGATTCACAGGAGAAGTTACAGGCTTGCTTGTTGATCTTCTGAGCGCTCAATACCTGGGTAGCTGTTACGTTTAGCTGACCGCTTACAGCTTATGGGTGTTTGATATGATCATCACCTACTGCCGGCGTATTGACGATTCTTTAGAGTCCTACACAGAGGTTTCTTGACTCTGGCAAAACGGAGTAGGAGCACAGATGTGATATGTGCGGGACCGAGGATAATGCGATATGTGATACCGTATTCTATTCTCGCGATATTTGATATCAGCCGGGTCATCGGATCAAGTGTTGATTCGATGAATCGGTACGGATAAATATTAGTCGGTTATATGCGATATAGCCGGATTGTCGGATCAAGTGTTGATTCGATAATTTAATGTATAATAATATATTTGATATATTAAATTACATTAACTAATATTTGCTCACTAAAAGATTCTTTTTCTCACTCGGGTAATACTTTGATATATATGCGATATATGTTAAATGTATTATTTTATTTTGTTACAATAAATATTGTATATGTGATATATAATATTGTAACATATTATAATTATTAATGCAACATGATTAGAGGAGTTTAAACATGATTAGGTTTTGGATTAGGGTTAAACCTTCTAGTTGATTCTAGAAGTTTTACTTTGTCATGATAAAGATATTTGTGTTGATCTTTATCCATGACTCACCCAAACCCTAACCCTAGTAAACTCTCTACAATGGTTAAGTGAACCATGGTTGCATAAATAATTATGATAACTTTTATTATTCATCACAATGACATTGTTCATCTTCTTCATTCATTCTTTTCATGGAAAAGCTTGCTTGTTTTTCCAAAGGTGATGAATTATTGTGAGAAAAAGATAAATAAATAGAGCAAAATTCCTACTTCATCATCCTCATCTTCCCTTGCCATTTAGATGAGGGTGTTCACATCATTTCATGAGTGTTAGCTTGTGTTAAAGAAACTTCGAGGTAGATCATCTTAGTATCGAAGATCGGAAGCAAAGGTTGCGTCTTTCTCTTCGTGGAACCTCTCGAGAGTCCGGATCCCGATGATCGCAGCGAAGGGACCACAACACGGAGCATATGAAGTGAAGGACCGGATCTACAAAGGTTGTAATCCCTCTCACTTAGTGTTAAAGTGTTTAGCATGCTTGTTTTCGCCTAATCTCTAATTTAAAGTTCCGTATTCGGGTTGTTCGGCACGGCTAAATTTTTATTCGGGCATGGTTGATGCCTCGTAGACCCTTGTGCGCGTGCCTAGCAACCCTACAAAAAGGAACTTATTGAAGACTTTCGGAGATTCGATTTGGAGTTCATGCTACCACATTCTTCGGGATAGTTGATGCAGCTGCAAGTACAGTCGTCATTGATCGAGAATATTAAAGCAGCACAATTGCAGGACCCAAGATTTTAGAAGTTTCGAGAACAAGTTGAAGCAGGACTTCGAACAGACTTATTGATCCATGAAGATGGTTCGTTGCGTTACGGTAGCCGTTTATGTATGCCAAAGGGAGATATTCGCGAAGAACTTATAAAGGAAGCAGACAGTTCCGCATATTCCGTACATCCAGGAGGCACGAAGATGTACCGAGATATACGACAGCATTCTGGTGGGAAGGCATGAAACGGGAGATTGCTCGCTTTGTGGAAAAGTGCTTGGTATGTCAGCAAGTTAAGGCTGAATATCAAAGGGTTGCTGGTTTATTGCAACCACTTCCGATTTCTCAGTGGAAGTTGGAACATATAACCATGGATTTCATGACGGCTTTACCGCGGAGTCCAAAGGGTAACAACGCAGTTTGGGTGATTGTTGATAGTTTGACCGAGGCAGCGCATTTCATATCTTTTCGGGTTGGTCAATCAACAGAAACTTTGGCAGAACGGTAACTGCAGGAGATTGTAAGATTGCATGGAGTACCGGTGAGCATCGTGTCCGACCGTGACACTCGTTTCTTATCACACTTTTGGAGGAGCTTACAGGAAAGTTTGGGGACTCGATTGAAATTTAGCACAACTTATCATCCTCAGATAGATGGCCAGTCGGAGAGAACGATCCAAACTCTTGAAGACATGTTGAGAGCTTGCATGTTAGACTTCAAGGGTTCATGAGAGGATCATCTACATTTAGTGAAGTTTTCTTACAATAACAGTTTCTAGGTGACTATTCAGATGGCTCCATTCGAAGCTTTATGTGGTCGTAAGTGTCATTCACCTGTTTGTTGGGACGATGTTGGAGAACGAAGATTGTTGGGACCGGATTTGATCGTGCAAACAGTTGAGAAGGTTAACACTATCCGGAAACATATGAAAGCAGCACAAGACCGACAAAAGAGTTGGGCAGATACGTCGAGAAGACCTCTAGAGTTCGCCGTTGGTGATTTGGTATTCTTGAAGATATCACCGACTAGAGGGGTGATTCGTTTCGGAAGTCGAGGAAAGCTTAGTCCTCGATTCGTTGGACCCTTTGAGATTTTGGAGCGTGTTGGAGAAGTGGCGTATCGTTTGGCGTTACCGCAATCCTTAGAGAATGTTCATGACGTGTTTCATGTATCTCAACTCCGTAAATATGTTTGAGATGAAACACACGTGCTGGATCATTCGGAGCTGACTGTCCGAGAAAATTTGACTTTTGAGGAGCGACCGATGTCGATTGTGGATCGAAGAGAAAAGGTTCTTAAGAATAAGGTTATCCCTCTTGTACTTGTTTCTTGGGGAAACCGCTCACCTGGAGAATCAACTTGGGAAAGAGAAGATGAAATCCGACAGAAGTTTCCACATCTACTCTTGTAGTTTCTTGATTGTTTATCCTTTCTTGTTCTTGGAATTTCGAGGACGAAATTCTTTTTGTAGTTGGGTATAATGTAACAACCGAGTTCATTTATACCAATTCCAGTTCCCGTATTTATATATCTATAGTATTTTATTGATTTATCGTGTTTGGGTGCGGATGGTATTTTACATTTTACATTGCATTCGACCCGACCCGCTTGCTTGAAACTTGTTTGGTTCATATTTATTAATCACCCTGACTTGTTGTGTAGACTTGTGCATTTTCAACTTTATCGCATACTGAAATTTTATCTGGCATTACATCTTTTACCATATAACATTTTAAATCACGTGAAATATTTTAAAAATACATTTCATAGCCTGCATGATACCCCTAACCCCGTGGTAGCATCCGCGCATCTTGTTCTCATCCCGTTCAGTGAAACAGACGTGTTTGGATGGCTACGCGCACGTACGTGCATCCGTTCTTAGGGGTATGCATTTTTGTTACCTGGGCATTCGTTTTGAATTTTGAAAGTCGCATATATTTTTCATATTTTAAATCTGAAATTTTAGACCCGACCCGGGCGTGTTTTGGAGTAAATTTGTGTTTGCCAAATTCTCAGAACGTACTAATATTATATTAATATTTTATTCTAACAGTTTTAAATTTAATTAACCGAACAAATCTTTTTAAATTTAAAATCAAAAAAATTTTTTACCAGCCTTAACTCTCTCTCTGCGCTGGGCCCCACTCCCCCTCTCTTTCTTCTTCTCTTTCTCTCTCTTCCCTCGCTGCTGCCTCTCTCTCTCTCCCCACTAAATCCAAGTTTATATCTCTTCCATGTTCATTCTCTCTCTCTCTCCTCTCGATCTCTCTCATTCTCTCTATCTCTCTACTCCCTCTCTCTCCTTTCGCATTCTCTCTCTCTCTCAGCCCTCTCTCTCTGTCTCTCTTCTCTCTCTCTCTCTCTCTCTCTCTCTCTCTCTGTTTATATTATATGCATATACTTAACTGTTTTTACCCTATTTTAAATTTACCCACGTCCTTCTCTCTCTCTTCCCCTTCTTTTTTCTCGCCTCACCTCCTTCACCACCGCCTCTATCGCAAACCCTAAAGAAGCCCACAACGCACCCTGCCTCCACCGTCGTCGCTCCACCTCGACCACCTCTCCTCCATCTCTCATCTCCTCTCCCCTACTGCCCTCATCTCCCTCTCTCTCCTCTCATCTCCCGGTTCTCGTTTCCCACCTTCATCGCGAGAACCCACTTCCCTGCCCTCGCGTCGCGCTCGTCATCGCCGACCTCACCTCGTCGGCCTCCACTCGTCTTCTCCACCTCATCTACATCCCTCATCCCTCTCCTCTCTTCTCCTCCACCTCTACCTTCGCTTGCGTTCCCTGCACCTATCCTCGCCTCTGCCCTCGCCAGTACTGCCTCCACCCTCGTCGTCGTCGACATCCCCTCACCACCACCAACGACCTCTCTCTCTCCTCCTCCCTTCCTCCTCTCTCTTCTTTCTAGACTTCAGGAACCCATCACCCGATTTCCCTGCACACGATAACTTACTGCAACCCTTGTCGCCATCTCCTCTGTCGCAACACTTCGCCGCCGACCACCCTCGTCGACTTCCCTTCATCATCATCACCTCCATCCTATCCTCCTCAATCTGAGAACCAGACACCACCATCACCCCGACCCAAGAACACCCGAGCTCTTACACACCCATCGCCAATCCCCTGCATTCGTCGTTGCACCTTCACCGGAGCTCCGACTTGTCATCGCCTCCACTCCATCGCCTTCTCTGAACCCTCGAGCCAATCCCTAAAGCAACCCATCTTCTTCTTCTTCATTCTTCTTCTTCTACTCCTTCTTCTTGTTTTCCGACCATCACCGGAAAACCCGCCTGCACCTTGCTGTCGACGGCTCATTGTCGACGACACCCCCTCGCCTTCTTCTCTACCCTAGAGAACCCCAACCTTCTTCTCTTTCTTCTTCTTCTTCTTCTTCTCTCCTTCTCTTTTCTTTTCTTGATTCACGTTTTCCGGTGATCGACGGAGCCTTGCCCGTCGCTGTTGATCCGGGTAATACTGAGGACGTTCCCTGACAGCGCGGTCGTGTTCTTGCCGTACCTCGTTCTGTTCTGTGCTCGCGTGGTCACATCGCGTTGTTTTCCCGATATCCGACGTGTTGCACGTACCGCTTTGAGATCCGATCAGGCAAGTTAATCTTGCTACATACTATATAATTCATTTTATACCTATTTAAATATATACCATGCCTGTAGTTTAAATCTAGTTCCCCATATTTCATTTTATAATGTTTCGATATTCTGTTTTCATCTGTTACATCATTTTAGATATAGATCATGAAAATTTATCTTGCTGCATATTTATATCATATAGTGCTTGATTGCAAAGCCCATAGTACCTTCTCATTTGTTTATAACCTTTCGGAAACCCGTTTGTATCCATCTCTTTTAGAATATAGTTAATTGCATTCATAGATCATATTAAGACATAATAATGTGATATTAATATTCCATGTTTAATAAAGTGCATCCTAATTAATACTGGAAGTATAATCTTAACCCTAATCGATAACTGTGCATCCATGTGTTTGAATTTATACCTATTTGCATACCACATCACATTATTCCATTTTAGTGTTACATTGGTACCCCATACTTGTTTTGTGTACCCATGCTTATTATGGTTTGATTATGAGCACCTACATGACATTTGTGCATCCCCTGACATGACTTGATACACCTACTACTTGATACGACTTGATACCATGCACTTCTTAACATGATTGGATTTATTTACACTACTTGACCTGACCTGATGTACCATATCTTGACCTGTTACCTGATCTTGTTACTAATGCCAACAGCCTTGACCTGTTGTCCCTATGGACATTTCCTGTTGTCTATCCAGACAAACCTATACCTGCTTGATCATGTGTTAGCATTAGCTCCGGATTATTTAATACCTGACGAACATATATAACTTGGGGGTATGGGGAAATCAATGATGAAACCTGACTTGTAACTCGACAGTTCGATACCTTTACTGATCAGTTTTAGAGGCTAGGCCAGCCTTGGGATGATGCTGCTGACATCATTCATCTATACATATTTCCTATTTTTAGTGCTTAGCGGCATGTCTCGGCTTCAGCCCGAGAATCTTCACCGTGGTCCCGGGCACGCACGGGTTACTATTGAGTTACATCGATAATTCATCAAATTGATTTCAAAGACTTGAGAGTAGTTAACCCAATAGACCAGTTTAGATTACTCACTACACATTACCCTCACTGTCCTCATTTATAGTACTGTTATACATGTTTTACTGTTCATACACATACCTGTATGTCCTGCTACCCCTGTTTATGGTATTGCTTGATATTATGACGCACTGACGTCTGGGTTTTGCATGGCCCAGATCCTCTACCTTTGTTGCAGACTGATCAGGAGTACTGCCGCTGTTAGACCGAGCGATGAAAACCCTGTTGGTATCCAGATTTACTATTCCAGGTGTTTTATTTATTGGATCTTTTGCTTCCGCATATTATATTATTTCTTGACTCATTTATTCTGGCTTATGGACATGTACTAGATAGTTTAGTTTACTTTCCTATTCTTGATATCTCTACAGCCATAATGTGACTGTGGAAGGATTTTTCCTATCCACAGGTAGCATGGTTGGCTATGTCACGTGCCTATCTTAGCGTACTCTGGGAAGCGGGGCGTGACACTTTGGTCCAACACAGTGCTTCACATGATCAGAGCATCAAAACAATTGAGGCCCAAATTGCAAAACTGAATGCTGAGTTAAGCGAGCGAGAAAAGGGAAAGCTTCTGTCTCAACCATTGCCAAATCCCGGTCACACACACAACGCACATATTGCTTATGAACAACAAAATTATAATGCAAATGTTGTGACTACGTTGAGATCTGGAAGAGTGTTGCACAATAATGTGGGTGTTAGTGATGACACCCCGGCCGCCGCTTCTTCATCTTCTTCTTCTTCATCCTCTTCGTCATCTTCTTCTTCGTCAGAGCCTATTCTTCATTCTTCACAAGGATTTACTTCTTCTAGTTCGAACGGACCCACATCTCACTCCACGATAACACCAATACTGGGATCCATTCCAACTCCGCAATCTACTCCACAAATATTGGACTCAACAAATTTTCAAAATATTCCATTTCCAAACAGGTTGAGATCCAATAAACAAACTCCACAAATGGAGAAGATTGTGGAGTTATTCAAAAAGGTTAGCATTAACATACCTCTCTTGGATGCAATCCAACAAGTCCCTTCTTACGCTAAAATCTTGAAGGACTTATGCACCAAGAAGAGGAAGTCTCAGGTACCCAAGAAAGTACTCGTAGCTAGTGCCGTGAGCAATGCTCTTACCCAACCTTTGCCCTAAAACGAAAGGACCCTGGCTGTCCTACAATTTCAATAACAATTGGGGATAAGAACATAAATCGCGCACTTTTATATCTTGGTTCAGTGTTAACCTGCTTCCCTATTCCGTTTATGAGCAATTAGGTGTTGGAGAGTTGAAACCCACTCATTGTACTCTCCAAATGGCCGATCGATCCATCACCCATCATAGGGGTAAGTTAGAGGATGTGTAGATTAAAGTAGGGGACTTCATATTCCCGGTTGATTTCATTGTTATGGACACACAGCCTGTGGCTAACCCACGGAACCAAATTCCGGTGATCCTCGGTCGACCATTTTTAGCCACTTCCAATGCTGTAATCAACTGTTGTAACGGCTCTATGACTCTATCCTTCGGGAAGATGTCAAATGAGTTCAACATTTACAAAATAGGAAGTCTGCCCTCCGAACCTTCTGCTCATGCATGTTCTGTCGAATTAATGGATGTCAACAGCAGCGAATTTGACCAGCTTCAGGATACCGATCTAAATTCTATTCATACGTTGTTTGACCCAACTATGCATTATACACATACGGACTCTTCAATTAAGTTGTCCGGGTCAACATTTAACGTTGATTATGAATCCTTCATGGAGTTTAGAGATCACCCCACTCTTTCGGATGACATTATTCTTCGGGGTATCGATGAAAGCTTTGAGGAAATTTTCGCTGATGAACTCGCATTTTTAGCAAACACGGGTGTTGAGATGAATCAACTCCAAAAAGAAATTGAACCTCCACCCCTTCTTCTTGACAATCACAAAAATGCGAGTAATCCATCGTCAAAATCACTTTGTCGTCTCTTCAAATTGAGATGCAATCCATTTATATTACACCACTTATCTCTTCCCCACTTCTTCGTGATTCTAGACAACATACTCTTCCACCAACCGCTGTGTTTCACTGATAAATTCTTCGAATGGTTGGTATTGACTTTTGGCCTTTGCAAAGCTTGGCATTGACTTGTAACATTATTTAATTCAAGTTTGGGGGAGATTATGTTGGCTCTAGAAAGAAAACGATTTTTAGCCAACCGTATGATTGGGGGTAGGTTTACCACTTGCAAATATAAAAATAAAGATAATTTTTTTGGGGTATTTTTGTAAATTTCCAGATTTAATAAAATAAAAATAAAAAGTTTATTTGAAAATAAATTCCTCTCTTTAAGAGGGGCTTTTTACAAATATCCAACACACTTCCCCTTATAAATAAACCCCGACCCTCTCTGTTCTCATAACCCTAATCTCTCATCTTCTAAAATCCCTAGCCGCCGCCGCTCCAAAGTTCTGCAGCGAGATCTCCCCTTCCTGCCGCGCTTCCGCCGCCAGAACGTTGTTCCCGCCGCTGATCCGCCGCGCTCCTGTGCCTTCTCCCTCTGATTTTCTCAGAGGCGGTTCGATCTCTAAACTTCTCTCTATTTAATTTTTTAGATCTGTAGATTATCTGTTATGGCACCAAATATGCAGTTAGAACGTGATTTCTCACAGATCTTTTCACACACGATATATGGAAGTTACTTTGCTGATGAAATCGCACGTAGGGGCTGGAATTTTTTGATCTATAATCACCCAAACGCGTACGCCCTTCCAGATCTAGTCACTCGTTTTTACGAGTGCATGGAAGATGGCTGTCTCGCACAATATGGCTTTATGAAATTACTGTGGGGTGATAGGGAGATAATTATTGATAGAGACTTCATCCACGAAGTCACTTTAATCCCTAGGTTACCTGTTCATGATCAACCCCTTCAGTTTGAAGATTACATGCCCTTAATGGGTAATAATTGCTCGAGTGAACCGAGGAAAGGAATCCAAGCGAGAACCCTTTTCGCTAATGTTTTAACTGTGTGCCGGTGGGCACAAAACAATATTTTTGGGAGTTCCCATAACACCACATTTTTCACCCCCTCACTGCATATCATGCACACACTAATGACTAGGAACCCTAGATTCGACATGTGCACGGTTCTGCTTAACTCAATTGGTGCGGGCAAAAGGGCCGCGAACTACCCATGCCCCATGCTAGTGACACAACTGTGTCACTATTTCCTCCCTGTGGAGGAATTTGAATTTTACATGAATGGAAGTATACCCATCAGGCCTCTCATTGAGGGCGTATCTACGTCCTATACACGCTTGACAGATGTTTGGTCACGAACAGAACCGGCGGAACACGTGCCCGCCAAAACACCTAGCTCTAGCTCGACCACGAGCGAGGGAGAGCTCACCCCCTTAAAACATGCACATTTAATGAGAAGAGCCATTAAGGGGAATGACGAATTGAGGGGGATGATGAGGGAGCATGATCGGCGTTTGATCGAAGTAGAGCAGGGGGTCCGGACCCTGCTAGCTAGGGAGGAGCATTCCCGTTCACGCTCAAGGGGGCGGCGTGGGACCGAGAAGTGAGGGCACTGCTTTTGGTAAGTTTGGGGGAGGAGGTGGTTGTAAATATTTATCATTGCATTGCATATTTTTAAAATTTTTGTATATATTTTTTCTTTTTCTTTTGTATGTTTAATTCTGTATTGCATCTTTATTAAAAATTGAAAAAATGAAAATAAAAAAAAATTATTAAAGAAAAAAATTCAAATAAAAAATTGAAAAATTTTAAAAATTATAAAAATTGAAAAATTCAATTTTGGCAATAATTGACTTAAGTTTGATAAGACGGTGAACTAGCTAGGAAAAACTAGATCCCAAAACTTAGTAAATTAAAAACCCTAAAAATAACATTTTCTTAAAATTTAACGGTAGAAAATATATGTCCTTATAGTTTACTTAGAAGTAGGAAAATTTCGAGTTCACTTCTTGGGCT
Organism: Agapanthus africanus; assembly: GCA_030015575.1. NCBI lineage: Eukaryota > Viridiplantae > Streptophyta > Magnoliopsida > Asparagales > Amaryllidaceae > Agapanthus > Agapanthus africanus. The sequence goes on along the minus strand of JASDDO010000010.1, from coordinate 393,687,774 downwards.
AAGTCAAAACAAGGGAGGAGTATTGAAATTTTTATTAAAGTGTAAATCTGAAAAATAATTCCGAACCTTAAGTCCAAATTCTGAAAATATATACCTTACAACTTGCACAAACACGCACCTTGAAACTTGGAATAGTAGAGGATACCTTGAAATGTTCATGTCTAAAATCCTTAGTATGAAGGAAAATAAAATTATAAGTGTGAATAAAGAGATATAAAAAATGAACACTGGTTTTGTAATTATTTAAGGCTGCGTAAAATAAAAAATCTATAGCGAGGGTGCTTTATCACCTAGTGCCTTAGACCAACTGGTTTGGGAGTCACTGCTAAAGCTTTAGGTATTACAAGACGAGGAATTACGCATGTTCCCCTCCGAATGGCGGCCAAGACATGGACGTCTTGCCTGAGATTCGGGGCAGATGCTAATAGGTGATATCCGTCCACCTCTCCGAAGATGCCAAGTTTATTTATGGCACCATGTATAGAAGGTTTAAACGGATGCGGCCAATATAGCAGACTTCGTCAGATTCCCCCTCGTTTGAGGGGGTTTTGATTGTGGGGACGCTCTTCCCTGCAGGCGCAAGCCCCTGCAGTTAATTACGCTACCGCATCGCAGTAACAACTTTCTCCTTCTCCAGCTGGTCACTTCGTGTCGTGGGTGTTTGTTTTGTTTGTGGTTGCCCGTGGATTGTATACGGAGACTAATTTATATCGTCACCCGTAGGACGTGAATTAGTCCAAATCCATATTTTCTTAGATTTGGTTTTGGGGTTTTGGTTTGAGGATACGTTAGCCATATTTGAGGTTAAGATCAACTCAAACGTTCGTTAAGGATACGTTAGTCCAGTTTGAGACTAAGATCAACTTAACGGGATCCTTTAGATCCGACAAAAGAGCATTTGGGCTCTATTGTTCCAGTTTAGGGACATGGTAGTCCAACATTCCAATTTTGGGGACGGATGTTGGTTTAAGGACGCATAAGTCCATGAGTTTAAGGACCCCACAGTCCGTATTAATGTGTGGTTGTCGGGACCCGTCACCTCTCTGACGACGTTGAAGGATTACAACGACAAATATCAGAGGAGTTCAGAGATGTACCCTTGAACCAAAGTTGGTTGAGAGATCTATAGTCCAATTTGGGACTAAAGTCTGTTTGAAGGTTTGATTTAAGGACACGTTAGCCATATTTGAGGCTAAGATCAACTTAAACGGGATCATTTAGATCCGACAAAAGAGCATTTGGGGCTCTATTATTTCAGTTTAGGGACATAGTGGTCCATTGTCAGTTTAGGGACATGGTGGTCCATGTTCCAGTTTAGGGACATGGTGGTCCAACATTCCCATTTTGGGGACGGATGTTGGTTTAAGGACGCATAAGTCCATGAGTTTAAAGACCCCATAGTCCGTATTAATGTGTGGTTGTCGGGACCCGTCACCTCTCTGAAGACGTTGAAGGATTACAACGACAAATATCAGAGGAGTTCAGAGATGTACTCTTGAACCAATGAGTTGGTTGAAAGAGCAGATGTGCTCAGTTCAAGATGATTTGAGGACTTATGGCCAGTTTGGGCTAAGTCCAATTATGTTTGAAATATTAGCCCTTTGTTGGCTCATTGAAGGAGAGGCTTTGCCTCTAGAAACATAGCCAATTGGGATAAAGCTAGTGTTAAACACTAAAGACCAACAGTGTTGTACACTGGAATTAAGATTAGCAAGTTAGTGTTTAACACTAAAAGATAATCAGTGTTAAACACTAGCAACGGGGCTTTCAAATTAGTGTTAAACACTAAAGCAAATCAGTGTTAAACATTGGTAGCATAGATTTCAAATTAGTGTTAAACACTAAAGCAAATCAGTGTTAAACACCGGGAACAGAGTTTTCACATTAGTGTTAATCACTAAGAAAATCAGTGTTAAACACTGCAAATAGAGTTTTCCAAATTAGTGTTAAACAATAAGAAAATCAGTGTTAAACATTGCAGATAGAGTTTTCCAATTAGTGTTAAACACTAAGGAGGGAGGGATCACGTGCGGACACGTGAGAGCGCCCTGATTTCCCTTATTTTATTCTGCAGGTAAGTGTTTAACACTTTTAATTTCCTGGCCATCACGTATGGGCACGTGATAGGCATCCATCCATTCGATATTAAAGGGATTCGTTAGGGGTCACGTGGGGACACGTGATGGCGCCCTAAATGTGGAGCCAGATCTCCTTTTGGTTTATCCTCAAACTGCGAATAAGTGTTAAACACTTTTATTTTTATTTTAGAGCATCACGTGTTGGTACGTGATGGGGATCTGTGCGCCAATTGTTAAAGCATTTGCTGAGGGGTCACGTGATAACACGTGAGAGCGCCCAAAGCTTTCATTTCCTTTGCTTTTTCTTTCTGCGTTTTGGGAGTCACGTGGGAGCACGTGAGGTGATGCTTCAAAGTTCTTTGCAGGGGATCTTTTCAAGGGTCACGTGGGGGCATGGGACCCTAGTTCTTTTCATGAACAGAGATCTTTTAAGAATTGAATTCTCTGTAGGGTTAAACCCTAATTATGACTTTGGAGGAATTAAATTCCTATGAAAGAATTAAATTCTTATTTTGGATAAAACCCTGATTTCTTTGTAAAGGAATTAAATTCCCAGATATGTAAAAGAATTAAATTCTTGATTAGGGTTAAACCCTAGTTTTGTTTTAGGAGAATTAAATTCTCAAAACTCAATTCCCCTTCTAAGTTTAGGATCTGCATGGCAGGATCTCGACCCGATGAGAATTAAATTCTCAATTTATGGGGAGATGTGCTATGTGCAGATCTTCAACCAGAAGAAGAACTAAGTTCTTTTTTGTATAAGAGTTAAACTCTTGGATTTTGAGAATTAAATTCTCTGTTTGAAGTTTCGATTCCCTTTCTTTTCTCACCTAGGGTTTTCTTTGTTGAGAATTAAATTCTCCTTTCTTTTCTTCCCTCTTGAGAATTAAATTCTCCTCTCTCTGTTTTTCTCTCCCAAAAAAGGTCCCCTCTCTTCTTTTCTTGGCTCCTATTTATAGGAGAAGGAAGAGAATCAATTTGTTTAGCAAATCTCTCATTGAAAGATTTGATTTGATTTCATAATTAATATGATCCTTTAGATCATTCAGTGAATTTTATTCACCGTTGGATTTTAAATCTAAAGATATTTTGTTTGTTATTTTCGGTGAGATTTTAGGGAAATCTTTCCTTGTATCAAATCTTTCCATAAATTGGTGATCTTTAATCACCATTGTATTTTTAATCCAACGATCCCCATAATCCTTTTCCATTTGGAAAGATTTAGAGAAATTTAGAATTTTAATTATATTTCGAAAGGTTTTAGAGAAATTTAGAATTTTAATTCTATTAAACTGTAAGGCTTTCAAAGCCTGTCACGTGCTGGCACGTGACCCTTGGTCACGTGGGAGCACGTGACCCCCAAATTGGTTTCTTTAACAGCCGCTTGTTTATGTTGTTGTTTTAATCATCACGTGTCAACACGTGACCATTTGTCACGTGTGAGCACGTGATACCTCGTTGAGGTACTTCCTGATTTTTAATCAGGGAACAGATTTTAGAATTTAATTCTATTCATTATTTTAGAGGCCTTAAAAGCCCATCACATGTCTGCACGTGACCCATGGTCACGTGTGAGCACGTGATGCCCCATTAGGGTCTTTTCTGAGTTTTTATTATATCTTTTAACTCCTCCAGCGGGTTCTTAAAGGTCCATCACGTGTGGACACGTGATACCTCATAACTTTTGATCCCGGATGAATTATGAGGCCCATAATATATCAAATCGAAGGGTTTTTCGAGATGCTTCTAATACCATTAGAATTTAATAGTTCCTCCTTCGGGAACTTATCAAAATACAGGCCGGAAGATATTGGTTCGTATTTCCTTAAGCTTATCGCTGCCATTTGATACCTTGGACTCTTCTACGCAGAAATTTTTGGCGGGATCAAATGCCCCCCACTACTTTGCCCACGTAAGTATATACGTGGGTGAAGTAGTGCAAAGTAATGCATAGCGTATGACCAGTTTTGGGTTGGTATATTACTTTCAGAATTTTGATCTAAGAAGATAACGAGCGGATACAAGCGTCGTCATTTATCATTGACTCAAATCTCGACTCTTAAGAGATATAGTTCCAAACCCTTAACTCCATGAGCCGCATCCTTCTATCTCTTTATATCTTACTCTAGCGTGAAGTAGTTTATATGCTCATGAGTAGCTTTTCCATTTCAGTGGCATGTAGCTTTAGCGAGTGTGGCTCATAGATGGTACATCCTGAACTCTTTGCAGGGCGGTGATGGCTTAGGAGACAGGGTTAGGATCTGCCACCTAAGACTTTTCAACTTTATGAGCCGTGAGGGTCTCATAAAGACTTTTCTCCCTACGAGTCGAGAGGATCCCGCAGGTGTATTTTCTCCTTAGGGGTCGTGAGGACTCCTAAGTGTGTTTTCTCTTGAAAGTCGTAAGGATCTCACAAGAGAATTTTCCCGCTTATAAGTCGAGAGGACTCGTAAGTGGTTGTTTCCCTCCTTGTCGAGATTCGAATTTGGAGAGTGTGACCCGTGGATAGTATGCAAGAGACCGTTTTGGGCCGACTTGCAGAGTCCCAGTGCTTAGGAAACAGGTTTTTTAATCCCTACTGCCTAAGGCTTTATCTCACGAGTCGAGACGAATCGAGAAGTTCTCACAAAGACATCAATTTCCTCACGAGTCGAAACGGATCGAGCAGATCTCGCAAGAATATCCTAACGTCACAGTTAACCTCTGCTCTTTACGACAGAAGTCCGTTAGGGTCTGTGGTACTTAGGGTTTTGGCCATCGTGCCGTCGCATCAGCTGATATATTCCTCGATAGGCAATCGTGCTGTTCGAGTAGCCCTGCGACTGCCATGTCTCTGATCCCTTCGGGGGCTGGACAAGACGTCTTCAAGCAATCCTCCTAGGCAGTTTGACCGTCGGAAGAGCAAGCGTTAGGAATTTTGCCATGCCGCTTTTTACTTGAGGTTAGGCTCATTTTGGAGAGCCCCGATTAGTCATAACCACTCCGCGCTGGTGTGGGATGATCTCCGATAGTCTTTCAGGCTTTATATGACTTGCCGTTAAGACCCTGAACTAGGAATTTGGCATTTGCTTCGTTTGCTGGCATTGCGTCCTCTGTATCGAGACGAATGTCGTGATTGTCTCTAGGTTGCTGGTGAACCGTCGAGCTTTGGAACTAGGGATTTTGCCGTGGCTCCTTTTGGTGTGTTGCGTCTGCTGTATCGAGACGAACGTCGAGGTGGTGACCACTCCGCACTGGTTCGAGATGATCTCCGATCGTCTTTCAGGCTTTATATGACTTGCCTTTAAGACCCTGAAGGTAGGAATTTGGCCTTTGCTTCGTTTGCTGGCATCGCGTCTGCTGTATCGAGACGAATGTCGCGGTTGTCTCTAGGTTGCTGGTGAACCGTCGAGGTTTGGAACCAGGGATTTTGCCGTGACTCCTTTTGGTGATGTTGCGTCTACTGTGTCGAGACGAACGTCGAGGTGGTGACCACTCCGCACTGGTGCGAGATAATCTCCGATTGTCTTTCAGGCTTTATATGACTTGCCGTTAAGACCCTGAAGCTAGGAATTTGGCCTTTGCTTCGTTTGCTGGCATTGCATCTGCTGTATCGAGACGAATGTCGTGGTTGTCTCTAGGTTGCTAGTGAACCGTCGAGGTTTGGAACCAGGGATTTTGCCGTGACTCCTTTTGGTGATGTTGCGTCTGCTGTGTCGAGACGAACGTCGAGGTGGTGACTACTCCGCACTGGTGCGAGATAATCTCCGATTGTCTTTCAGGCTTTATATGACTTGTCGTTAAGACGCATGAAGCTAGGAATTTGGCCTTCGCTTCGTTTGCTTTGGCGCGTCCGAATCCTGCTGGGGGAAGAACGCTGGGACTACATTTCATCTGCTGTATTGAGACGATCGTCGAGGTGGTGACCACTCCGCGCTGTTGTGAGGTGATCTCCGATTGTCTTTCAGGCTTTATATGAGTTGCCGTCAAGACCCTGAAGCTAGGAATTTGGCCTTTGCTTCATTTGCTTTAGCGTTGCGTCTGCTGTGTCGAGACGAACGTCGAGATGGTGACCACTCCGCGCTGGTGCGAGATGATCTCCGATTGTCTTTCAGACTTTATATAAGTTGCCGTCAAGACCCTGAAGCTAGGAGTTTGGACTTTTGCTTCATTTGCTTTCGTTGCGTCTGCTGTATCGAGACGAATGTCATGGTGGAGCTGGGATTTTTCCGTCACTCCGCTTTGTTTCGACCATGGGGTCTTTCGCTGACGTTGCATCTGCATCGTGCTGTATTGCGAGGGAATGTCGTTGTTGACATCGTGTCCGCTGTAACGAGACGAATGCTGAGGTGGAGCCGGGATTTTGCCGTCACTCCGCTTTGTTTCGACCATGAGGTGTTTTGATGAAGTTGCTTCTGCATCCTGTTGGACTTGCGAAGGAACGTCATTGTTGACATCTCGTCTGCTGTATCGAGACGAATGCTGAGGTGGAGTTGGGATTTTGCCGTCGCTTCGCTTTGTTTCGACCGTGAGGTCTTTTGTTGACGTTGCATCTGCATCCTGCTGGACTGTGAAGAAACGCCATTGTTGACATCTCGTCTGCTGTATCGAGACGAATGCTGAGGCGGAGTTGGGATTTTGCCGTCGCTCCGCTTTGTTTCGACCATGAGGTCTTTTGTTGACGTTGCATCTGCATCCTGCTGGACTACGAAGGAACGCCATTGTTGACATCTCGTCTGCTGTATCGAGACGAATGCTGAGGTGGAGTTGGGATTTTGCCGTCTCTCCGCTTTGTTTCGACCGTGAGGTCTTTTGTTGACGTTGCATCTGCATCCTGCTGGACTGCGAAGGAACCCCATTGTTGACATCTCGTCTGCTGTATCGAGACGAATGCTGAGGTGAATTTTGCCATGGCTCCGTTTGATGGTGTAACATATGTGTCATGCTGGAATGAGGAAGCCCACCATTGTTGGTCTCCAGGCTGTAGATGTGGCCATTGAGATTTGGAACTAGGGACTTTGCCATGGCTCCGTTTCGTTGCGACTCTGAGGTCGGTTGTTGACGTCATGTCTGCATCTGGTTGGAGTGAGAAGAAACGTCGTTGGTGATCTCTAAGTTGTCGATATTAACGTCGAGACCCTGAAGCTAGGGATCTTTCTTTGCTTCATTTGTTGACATTGTGTATGCAATATTGCGAGAAATGTCGAGGTTTTCTCTAGGTTGTCTATGAACCGTCGAGATTTAGCTTCGCTTTCTGATGGAGCCTGTTGAGAAGGTATGGTTCCCTCTTTGTTTGTGCCCCTGGATTGTATACAGGGATCGATGTGATCTCACCTGTAGGGCATAAAGTTTCATTCTTTCATTTTTTTTATTCTTTCCGCGATGCTCTATCATTTCAGCTTTTTATATCGCAAAAATCGCGATTGCCCAATCATTTCGGCTATTTTTCGCGGTGCCCAATCATTTCGGATATTTTTCTTTTTACTCGCTACTTTTTATTGCAAGTTGCCCAATAATTTCGGCTATTTTGAATGCATACATTTTTACTTACTGATTTTGTTTGCAAGTTGCCCCATCATTTCGGCTATTTCGTATGCATTTTTTTTTGGCTCGCTGATTTTTTTTCGTGAGTAGGGGATCTGGGATCTGATACCAATCTTGGCATCAGCATCGCTGCGACTGGAATATTGCCAGGAGCTAATCATCATTTGTCGTGAAAGGACTTGGAATTTAATACCGGTTTAGGCATCAGCATCGCTGCAACTGGGATATTGCCAGGAGCGAATCATCATTTACCTTGAAAGGGCTTGGAATTTGATACCGGTTTAGGCATCAGCATCGTTTCAACTGGGATATTGCCAGGAGCGAATCATCATTTGCCTCTGTCGATGTTGAACAAAGGTGGCTTAGTAAATAGGGTTAAGGGTCCTGTCGGCTAAAGCTTTTGACTTCATGAGCCGTAAGGCTCTCACAAAGGTATTTCTCCCTACAAGTCGTGAGGATCTTGTAGGTGTGTTTTCTCCTTGGGAATCGTGAGGATTCCTAAGTGCATGTTCTCTTGTAAGTCGTAAGGATCTTACAAAAGGGTTTTCTCCTTATAAGTCGAGAGGACTTACAAGTGTTGTTTGTTGTACAAGCATATCCCTAGTCACGGATGGGACTTTGTTAGGGAAATATTTATTCGTGCCCGTGGATTGTATACAAGGGTCAATATGAGCCGCTTGTAGGGCAATATCGAAGGTTGTGGGGGTTGCTTAAGAACAGGTTAAGGTTTCTGTAACTTAAGACTTTCAAATCTTATGAGCCGTGAGGGTCCCATAAGAGAGTTCTCCTTACGAGTCGTGAGGATCTCGCAAATGTATTTTTTCCTTAGGAATCATGAGGATCCCTAAGTGTGTTGCTCCCTTGTGAGTCGTAAGGATCTCACGCGGGTGGTTTCTCCTTATAAGGTCGAGAGGACCCTGTAAGTGTCTTTTAACGAGGTTGCGCCCTTTCGGGTTTTCACAAACACTCGCCGGTAGCCCTGCTGTTTTTACTCACGGAGCCCTTTTGGGTTTTCATCCGTGCCTATTTTGCTTGTGGACATACCGTTTTTTTTTTATTTTTTATTATTTCTTTTTTTTTCTAACGAGGTTGCGCCCTTTCGGGTTTTCACAAGACTCGCCGGTAGCCCTGCTGTTTTTACTCACGGAGCCCTTTTGGGCTTTCATCCGTGCCCATTTTGCTTATGGACATACCATTTTTTTTACCACGCCAGCCTGAGGATGCCGCGGGTTGATAGTAGTTTAACAACGTTTCGGTCATTTGCAAGTTTTAGGACATTGCGGTCCGTCGTTAGTTTAGGGACGTTTCGGTCCGCAGCCAGTTTTAGGACATAGTGGTCCATCGTTAGTTTAACGACGTTTCGGTCTATCGTTGCCATATTTGAGGCGAGTTTCTAGTTTATGGACTTTTCGATCCATGGGGCTTCCTCTGTGAAAGAGCACGATGCCCCCGGCATGTCCATCTTTTTCGGAGCATATGGTTGTGGTGGGTTCACCTTCCATTTTTCGGGCAGCTCGAACTTGCCCTGTTGGTATTGGTCTTCAACCCAGTTTTTGAAGATGTAGCAATTTTCGAGTGGGTGACCCATTACTCTGTGGTAGGGACAATAGTTAGGATTGTTAACGTCACCTGGCTGCAACGGACGTTTTGGATCTGGCATAGTAATGAGCCCGCTGCGCACTGCTAGCTCGAACAACCTCTTTGTTTTATCTTTGGGAAACGAGTAAGGACGTTTTAACTTCTCATTAAGGTATCACGGCTTGTTTTTTTGACGACCAAACTGTTTCGGGTCATTCGGCTGTTGTTGAGCATTGGCGACGGAGGTCGCTTTTCCATTCCCCTTATCCCTTTTGTTCGATCCTTTGTTTGCGGGTTCGAGATTCTTTTCGGGTAGCGTGCGATTGTGCAGCTGAACGTTCTCGTAGCTCTTCTTTTCTTCCTCTTTTTCTGAGGTGGATTCTTTGAAGGGAGGGCTGAGAGTCATTTCTTCTTCAGAATTGCTCCCGAATGTGAGAGCTTGCGATCTTCTGCCGTCAACCATGTAACCGTTGCCGGCAGTTTTCATATGCTCATTTGTCGTGTTCTGTTTCCGACGAGCTTCGCGCTTCAATCGTTGAACGTGCTGCCGGTGAGCAACGTATCCCTGCCACCAGTTTTTAAAGGCATTGCATTCTTCAGTAGGGTGTGCAATCTTATGATGATATAAGCAGAAGTTAAGATGCATGTCTGCTTCATCAAGATATATATCGATGGGAGAATTTCCTCTGAAAGAGGGGAGCTTCATTCCCATCGATATGGCTTTGGCGAATCATTTTCTCATCTTGAACCTGCTTTTATTTGTGGCGGATGTACTTTGATCCGGTGGGAGTGTTTCGACCCTTTCATCTAGTCGCCGGCGTTTGGCTTTCTCGAATATGGTCATCTCTCACTCTCGATCAGCTTTGCTTTTAAGACGGGGTTCGTTCAGGAAGGCATCGATCATCTCGTCTGATGGCCACAGAAGTTCTGGCTCAGGGTCTGCCTCCAGCTTCTCTGTGTAAAGTGCTTCTTCGTCATTTATTGATGAGTGAGAGATCACATGGCAGCTTGCCACATAATCTTCAGATTCATCCGACGAGTCTTCTCCATTGTCATCATCTCCGTCCTCAAGGATGTGGCTGAGAAATTCTTGGAGTGTGGCTGGGGTCCGCGCTTTTTGATTGTATTCTTCCAATGCGTCAATCTGCTTTTGCGTGTCCGTGGACTTGTCACTAGGCTTCACGGGCTTTTTGGTCTTCTTCTTCGACGACTTTGACGGCTGAGTGTGAGCGCTTTGGCTATCATCACCAATCTTTGGAATTGGGCGCGGTTTCAGCATCCCCTCGATGATTTGAGGTTCGAGCGGGTTCTTCCATCTGACCGCCGGGCGCGTATGAAGATCACTCAGCATCCTTTTGGTTTTGGATGAAAGCATGACCTCCCATGGGGCTTCTTCAACAAAAGAACAAGTTGCCCCCGGTGTGTCTGTCTTCGTAGGAGTGTGCGGTTGTGGTGGGTTTACTTTCCACTTCTCAGACAGCGCAAGCTTGCCTTGCAGGTACTGATCCTCGATCGGGTGGCTTACCGTTTGGTGGTAAGGGCAATAATTGGGATTGTTGACATCGCCTGGCTGCAACGGACGTTTTGGATCCGGCATATTGATGAGTCTGTTGCGCACTGCCAGTTCGAACAGTTTCCTCGTTTTATCCTGGGGAAACGAGTAAGGACGTCCCAGTCTCTCCTCGAGGGATGGGCGTGGATGCACATTGTTTTGGCGAACAACCGGCTTTAAGTTGCTCGGTTGTTGTTGAGCGTTGGCGATGAAGGTTGCTTTCCCTTTGCCCTTTTCATTCCAAGTCTCCGTCTTTAAAGAGGAAGGCCTATGGCCTATCTGGTCCATTTGGGCCAGCTTGTCAATCAAGGCCAGGAAGCTGGTCGGTTTGAAGAACATCATGAACTGTGATATGGTTGCTTGCGGATCAAGGGTACCCACAAACATGCCTACTGCAGGAGCCTCTTCTATGCGTTGTTCGCATTTCGACCATAGGTTCCGCCATCGTGTTGCGTATTGGACCCACGTTTTGCCTGGCCTTATCCTGGCATTAATCAGTGCTGTTATCGGGGTGCGTCCGCTAGCACTCGCGAATCATTGTGTAAACAGCAGCTCCATCTCCGAAAATGTCTTGATAGAGTCATTTAGGAGTTCAGAGTACCACTCAAATGCCGTTTCCGACAGGCTGCCAACAAACTGGCGGAGCAGCAATTTATCATCACCTCCAATGTTGCCGCACATGGCTCTAAATTGAGCGACATGCTGATGCGGATTTCCCGTCCCCTTATATACGTGGAACTTAGGGATCGTATATCCCGGCGGGTAACTAATTTGGTCATACCAGCCCGGGTAGGGTCGTCCGGTTCTAGCAATTTGCCCAGCCGCTTCATTTTCCTGGTGAGCTCGTATTTGTTGAGCTATATGGTCATCCAGTGCGGCCTTGGAAATGGTTTCTTTCTTGGCTGCTGAAAGAGCCGGAGGAGGATTCGATGTCTCTCCTTTGTCATCTTCAATAATGATCGGAGGGTCTTCAGCTGGAGAATCCGGCTGTAACATCATCCCTACCATATCTTGGAAGAGGAGCGCCATTTGTTTTATGTTAGCCGCCTGCTCTGCAGCTTCTTTGTCCTTCTTTTCGAGGACTCTGCGTAAGAAATCAGCATCAGTCTCTTGTTCGTGACGTTGTTCTGATGACGCCTCTGAGCTTTCTTTTGGCCCAGTAAGTGCAGCCATTACAATCATCATTTCCTGAAGCTTTTGTTGTTGCTCCTGGGCTTTCGTCACGGATCGGGTGAGCGGTCGGTGGCCCGTAGAAGCACGGCTTTCCTCCTTTCTGGAAGCCATATAAATAGTGTGCACCACCATGCCCCCAGACTTGGGGCGTTCAGTGTCTTTGCGATTTGCCAAAGGCACAAGGATCTTCCCCGACCTCCTTTTTTGAGTGGTCGGAGTTGAGGGAGCTGTTGTAGTGGGCACCCAGGTGGCTGTTGATTTTTCTGGCTTGACAGAGTAGTCTTTCTCCTACCGAACCTTCATCTTTTCTGTTGGCGGAGATAGTCTTGATCGACCACTGACTCTCGGACTTGTCGCCAGATTTTGTAAACTTTAGAAGACAGCCGTTGAGGGGACTGCTTCGGCTTTATTTCCGTGACAGTCTCCACCGGTGGCAGAGATCTTTTCAGTACGGCAGTGGGCGAATTCCTGCGTATTCTGTTCAGCAGCTCAAAACTGTTCCCGGTTGGGACAGCAACATTAACTTCCACCGTTGGAGCTGGTAGCGTTAGCCCAGAGGGGTAGTTGCCCCCGGCCTTCCTTACTCGGCGCCAGTGGCGACGTCGAGCGTGTCGAGCTGATGGAGTTGGTTCGGTGATGGGGATGGCTTTGTCTTGCCCCCTGTCCAGGTGAGGGGCTGCTGCTGGCGTCAGCCTGTTGAATACTGATGTCCTTTGAGAAGCAGTATTCAATCGGTTGAAAACATTCTTCTGAGCAGGGACAGGAACCGTAGCGGGAGCCGGAACAGTCAATCTTGTAAAGACCGACCCTTTGGTAGGAGAAGCCACCTTGACGACTTCAGGAGCAGGGATGACTATCCTCTTCGTAATAACCTTCTCTGGGATTGCAAGCTTCATTGTGGGCCCACAGGAATTTTGGCCCAGTCTGGCGAAGACCGTGGAGCTGGAGTTGGACGACCAGTTGAGAGGGGCCGCAGTAGCTGTAAGCCGATCGAAGACCGACTTCTTAGGAGCTTCCCGTGTTGGCACAGGAGCGGTGAAGCTCATTGGAGGGAGCATGGTCCCGAAAAACAATCCTATGGTGGCTTGAGTGACCTGTTCCATCGGCATTGTGAACAGGGAAGCCGCCTGGGGCCCATAAGATATACCCCCAGTTGAGGCAGGACGTGGGTTGCAGTTGCATATGGAACACTTTGAGCAGGTGAACGCCATTGATCCTTTGCTTTTTGCACCAAGCAAAACGCCAAATCTTAGTACCTCGCAACCCAAGGGCAACCATTAGCAAACCGTGTTTGGTTCGCGAACACGACACACGAAGTGTGGAGTGGAAAGAGGAAAAGGTCCCACCGGGCGTGCCAGAATCTGTTCCCCTCCGAATGGCGGCCAAGACATGGACGTCTTGCCTGAAATTCGGGGCAGATGCTAATAGGTGCTATCCGTCCACCTCTCTGAAGATGCCAAGTTGATTTATGGCACCGTGTATCGAAAGTTTAAACGGATGCGGCCGATGTAGCAGACTTCGTCTGATTCCCCCTCGTTTGAGGGGTTTTTGATTGTGGGGACGCTCTTCCCTGCAGGCGCAAGCCCCTGCAGTTAATTACGCTACCGCATCGCGGTAACAACTTTCTTCTTCTCCAGCTGGTCACTTCGTCTCGTGGGTGTTTGTTTTGTTTGTGGTTGCCCGAGGATTGTATACGGAGACTAATTTATGTCGTCACCCGTAGGACGTGGATTAGTCCAAATCCATATTTTCTTAGATTTGGTTTTGGGGTTTTGGTTTGAGGATACGTTAGCCATATTTGAGGTTAAGATCAACTCAAACGTTCGTTAAGGACACGTTAGTCCAGTTTGAGACTAAGATCAACTTAACGGGATCCTTTAGATCCGACAAAAGAGCGTTTGGGCTCTATTGTTCCAGTTTAGGGACATGGTGGTCCAACATTCCCATTTTGGGGACGGATGTTGGTTTAAGGACGCATAAGTCCATGAGTTTAAGGACCCCACGGTCCGTATTAATGTGTGGTTGTCGAGACCCGTCACCTCTCTGACGACCTTGAAGGATTACAATGACAAATATCAGAGGAGTTCAGAGATGTACCCTTGAACGAAAGTTGGTTGAGAGATCTATAGTCCAATTTGGGACTAAAGTCTGTTTGAAGGTTTGATTTAAGGACACGTTAGCCATATTTGAGGCTAAGATCAACTTAAACGGGATCGTTTAGATCCGACAAAAGAGCATTTGGGGCTCTATTATTCCAGTTTAGGGACATAGTGGTCCATTGCCAGTTTAGGGACATGGTGGTCCATGTTCCAGTTTAGGGACATGGTGGTCCAACATTCCCATTTTAGGGACGAATGTTGGTTTAAGGACGCATAAGTCCATGAGATTAAGGACCCCATAGTCCGTATTAATGTGTGGTTGTCGGGACCCGTCACCTCTCTGAAGACGTTGAAGGATTACAACGACAAATATCAGAGGAGTTCAGAGATGTACCCTTGAACCAATGAGTTGGTTGAAAGAGCAGATGTGCTCAGTTCAAGATGATTTGAGGACTTATGGCCAGTTTGGGCTAAGTCCAATTATGTTTGAAATATTGGCCCTTTGTTGGCTCATTGAAGGAGAGGCTTTGCCTCTAAAAACATAGCCAATTGGGCTAAAGCTAGTGTTAAACACTAAAGACCAACAGTGTTGTACACTGGAATTAAGATTAGCAAGTTAGTGTTTAACACTAAAAGATAATCAGTGTTAAACACTAGCAACGGGGCTTTCAAATTAGTGTTAAACACTAAAGCAAATCAGTGTTAAACATTGGTAGCATAGATTTCAAATTAGTGTTAAACACTAAAGCAAATCAGTGTTAAACACCGGGAACAGAGTTTTCACATTAGTGTTAATCACTAAGAAAATCAGTGTTAAACACTGCAAATAGAGTTTTCCAAATTAGTGTTAAACAATAAGAAAATCAGTGTTAAACATTGCAGATAGAGTTTTCCAATTAGTGTTAAACACTAAGGAGGGAGGGATCACGTGCGGACACGTGAGAGCGCCCTGATTTCCCTTATTTTATTCTGCAGGTAAGTGTTTAACACTTTTAATTTCCTGGCCATCACGTATGGGCACGTGATAGGCATCCATCCATTCGATATTAAAGGGATTCGTTAGGGGTCACGTGGGGACACGTGATGGCGCCCTAAATGTGGAGCCAGATCTCCTTTTGGTTTATCCTCAAACTGCGAATAAGTGTTAAACACTTTTATTTTTATTTTAGAGCATCACGTGTTGGTACGTGATGGGGATCTGTGCGCCAATTGTTAAAGCATTTGCTGAGGGGTCACGTGATAACACGTGAGAGCGCCCAAAGCTTTCATTTCCTTTGCTTTTTCTTTCTGCGTTTTGGGAGTCACGTGGGAGCACGTGAGGTGATGCTTCAAAGTTCTTTGCAGGGGATCTTTTCAAGGGTCACGTGGGGGCATGGGACCCTAGTTCTTTTCATGAACAGAGATCTTTTAAGAATTGAATTCTCTGTAGGGTTAAACCCTAATTATGACTTTGGAGGAATTAAATTCCTATGAAAGAATTAAATTCTTATTTTGGATAAAACCCTGATTTCTTTGTAAAGGAATTAAATTCCCAGATATGTAAAAGAATTAAATTCTTGATTAGGGTTAAACCCTAGTTTTGTTTTAGGAGAATTAAATTCTCAAAACTCAATTCCCCTTCTAAGTTTAGGATCTGCATGGCAGGATCTCGACCCGATGAGAATTAAATTCTCAATTTATGGGGAGATGTGCTATGTGCAGATCTTCAACCAGAAGAAGAACTAAGTTCTTTTTTGTATAAGAGTTAAACTCTTGGATTTTGAGAATTAAATTCTCTGTTTGAAGTTTCGATTCCCTTTCTTTTCTCACCTAGGGTTTTCTTTGTTGAGAATTAAATTCTCCTTTCTTTTCTTCCCTCTTGAGAATTAAATTCTCCTCTCTCTGTTTTTCTCTCCCAAAAAAGGTCCCCTCTCTTCTTTTCTTGGCTCCTATTTATAGGAGAAGGAAGAGAATCAATTTGT
Source organism: Agapanthus africanus (assembly GCA_030015575.1). Lineage (NCBI taxonomy): Eukaryota > Viridiplantae > Streptophyta > Magnoliopsida > Asparagales > Amaryllidaceae > Agapanthus > Agapanthus africanus. Next base: position 393,671,810 of record JASDDO010000010.1, on the reverse strand, counting down.
TTAGCAAATCTCTCATTGAAAGATTTGATTTGATTTCATAATTAATATGATCCTTTAGATCATTCAGTGAATTTTATTCACCGTTGGATTTTAAATCTAAAGATATTTTGTTTGTTATTTTCGGTGAGATTTTAGGGAAATCTTTCCTTGTATCAAATCTTTCCATAAATTGGTGATCTTTAATCACCATTGTATTTTTAATCCAACGATCCCCATAATCCTTTTCCATTTGGAAAGATTTAGAGAAATTTAGAATTTTAATTATATTTCGAAAGGTTTTAGAGAAATTTAGAATTTTAATTCTATTAAACTGTAAGGCTTTCAAAGCCTGTCACGTGCTGGCACGTGACCCTTGGTCACGTGGGAGCACGTGACCCCCAAATTGGTTTCTTTAACAGCCGCTTGTTTATGTTGTTGTTTTAATCATCACGTGTCAACACGTGACCATTTGTCACGTGTGAGCACATGATACCTCGTTGAGGTACTTCCTGATTTTTAATCAGGGAACAGATTTTAGAATTTAATTCTATTCATTATTTTAGAGGCCTTAAAAGCCCATCACATGTCTGCACGTGACCCATGGTCACGTGTGAGCACGTGATGCCCCATTAGGGTCTTTTCTGAGTTTTTATTATATCTTTTAACTCCTCCAGCGGGTTCTTAAAGGTCCATCACGTGTGGACACGTGATGCCTCATAACTTTTGATCCCGGATGAATTATGAGGCCCATAATATATCAAATCGAAGAGTTTTTCGAGATGCTTTCAATTCCATCAGAATTTAATAGTTCCTCCTTCGGGAACTTATCAAAATACAGGCCGGAAGATATTGGTTCGCATTTCCTTAAGCGTATCGCTGTCATTTGATACCTTGGACTCTTCTGCGCAGAAATTTTTGGCGAGAACAACGCCTTAATGTGCAAACACATTTTGTAATCGGTCGTTAGTACCTCAAGAAGTATTAACGGTCGCATGAAGGATGTGTGAGCAATTTCATCTAAAAATTCACCAACTAAAAGTACTTTGGATAATGGACAAGAGTATAATAGTTTGAATTGAATTTCCAAGTGTAGGGGTGATACACACACACGTAGGGGTATATGATTGGGGTTTGGATGAGAGATATGAATGAAAAATAGGACTTATATCTTTAGTAGAGATGATAAAAATTCCTAAGTTGAGATGGAACCTTAGAAGGAAAATTCAAAAGATGCTGAAAGCTAAATAAATTTACAGAACATATACAATCTAAAGTTAAATGATAAGGAAGCATGAAAAATATGGATTGATAATTTCTGAGTTGAAGATAATATAATTTCTTGCTAGAATACCGAATTGAAGAATGAAAGTCAATAGGCCAAATTGATCGGATTTTGTGAGTAGTATCCGCTGAAAACCCTCCGGAGACAACACTCCTCCTACTAGGGACACCTAGAGGTTAAACGGCTTGTTGCACGAGCTCAGTGCAATCGTGTTTCCCTGCGAAAGTGAGGTTAGGTCTTTTTTCGAGAATAAATTGGTTTTGCTCGGGACGAGCAAAAGATAAGTTTGGGGGTATTTGTTCATATCATAATTTTTCATTATTATATTCTCTATTCTTAATCATATTGCAAATAAATAGGTGCTTTTGATCCATGTCTGTTAAATAGTTGCAGGTTACAGGTTCTCGGAACAATACAGTGAAAATGACGAAAAGATGCTACAAAAGTGAGACTACGACCAACAAATAGAAGAATCTTTATTATGCCACCTACAGTTAAGGAAAAAATGAAGATCAATGAACAGTTCGATTTCACAAAGCACGAAGGCAACATAAGATTCAAGACTTCAATACGAAGCGAAAGGTAAAAGTCCACAACATTCTGCACTGTGGAAATCTGGAAGAAACTAGAAGACAGTCTGAAAAACCAAGTAAAGAAAATAGAAGGAAAAAGCAACAGAAAGCAACCCTGGAAAATTGAGAAAAAAGGCCCCCCAAGATGGCAGCGGATCCGCGGCTGTGCTGAGCACGTGTCGGTGCATTTTGTCGGTGGGTGTCGGTGCGTTGACCAGGCCTCTCAGGGTATTTTTGTAATTCTATATATGGATCAGATGTAAACCCTAGGGTTTCTATTATATATAAATAGAAATCCTACAGCTCTTTTTGGAGCATGCCTCTTTTTATTTTCCTAGTTTAAAATTTCATTCCTTGTAATTGTCAAAGAGCGCATCAATAAAAAGTAAGTTTTTCTTATCTTGCCGTAGTTATTTTCTGCAATTTTATTTCTCTGCCGTAGTTATTTTTCAAGTTAATTAGGCTATTAAATGAAAACCATAAAGATGAATTCTTTTATTAATTCCCTGATGAGTGAGTAGTTCCTCACTTGTTAGGGTTAGGTTTGGGAAAGGTTTGAGAGATGAAAATCTCTCACCCCTTTCTTGCCCGTTCAATATTTTAAAGTAGGAATCTATGCAAACCAAACACACACCGCTTACTACGGCACCCTATCCCACAAGGTCGCGGTGATTCCATAGTTAAAGACCAGTTGTGATTGTTTTCTATAGAGATTAGGGATAAGATTTAAGAAAGGAAGGACAAGGACCAAAGGGAAGAAACCTAGTTTCTTCCCGATCGTGCTAATCCCCTTTGTTAACTATTACCTTAACACCTAAAAGTTCTTAATTAGGGCAAAGAAAGCGGTGAGAATAATTGACTTTCCAAACTAACCTAATCCTAACCCTAGCAAGGTTTTAATCCTTATCAAACTCAACTTCAGTTTTTATTAAAAATCAAACCTACCATAAATAGGAATTGACTCGTTAGAACAACTAGAAAATACACACTTTCCCCGTGGACCGACCCGTATTCAACCGGCTAGCTACCAAGCGACACCGTTCTTGATTGCGGTTAATTCTTTGATTTCAAAAAGCGCATAAGAAAAAACATCCAACAATCAAACAGCAGCATCAATTTCCACCATTGGAGCTGGTGGGGTAAGTCCAGAAGGGGAATTTCCCCCAGCTTTCCTCACTCGGCGCCAGTGACGACATCGAGCATGTCGTGTAGACGGGATCACCTTTATCATCGGAGTAGCTTCGTCATGCCCCCTGCTTTGAGGAGTGGATGTTATTGGCGCCAGCCTGTCAAAGACTGACATCTGCTGGGAAGGAATGGTCAACCTATCGAAGGTCGACTTTCGAATAGGGGAAGTAGTTCGGACGACTTCGTATGCAGCAGTGGTTGGGATAGCCTTCTCCGGTATTGCGAGCCTCTTCGCGGGCCCATTTGAGCTTAGGCTCGGCCTGTCGAAAGCTGAGGTGGTAGTTGCAAGCCGATCGAAGACCGACTTCTTTGGAGCTTCCTGTGACGGCATTGGAGCGTTGAAGCTCATTGGCGGGAGCATGGTCCCGAAGAACAACCCAGTGATGGCCCGTGTCACCTGTTCCACCGGCATTGCGAAGATGGAGGCCACTTGGGGCCCATAAGTTACTCCTCCGGACGGGGTGGAGCGGGAGTTTTTATTGCAGTAGGTGCAGCTGGAAGCCATTGATCTTCTTTTCTCTGCAGGGGAGCAAGATAAAAAATCTTATTACCTCGAATCCACAGGCAATCATAGCAGACCGCGATTTTTTCGCGAACACGACACACGAAGTGTGGAAGAGAAAGAGGAAAAGGTCCCACCGGACGTGCCAGAATCTGTTTACCGCCAAAAGATACACCGGGACATTGGGACGTCTAGGCTGAATTTTGTGGACAGATGCTATTTGGTTTTATCTGTCCACTTCTCCGAAGATGCCAAGTTGATTTATGGCACCGTGTATCGGTGGTTTGGGTAGATGCGGCCGATATAGAAGACTTTGTCAGATTCCCCCTCATTGGCGAGGGTTTTATTATTGTAGGAACGCTCTTCCATACAGGCGCAACCCTTGCAGTTAATAACGTTATCGCGCAGCGATAACCACTTTCTCCTGCTCCAGATGTTCACTTCGTGTCGTGTGTGTTTGTTTTATTTTTTGGTTGCCCATGGATTGTATATGGAGACTAATTTATGTTGTCGCCCGTAGGGTGGGGATTATTCTAAATCTGTATTTTCTTAGATTTGGGTTTGGTGGATTTAAGGCTCGTTAACCTCGTTTGAGATTAAGATCAACTTAAATGTTTGTTAAGGATATGTTAGTCTAATTTTAGACTAAGATCTACTTAACAAGGTTTTAGGATCATTTAGATCCAATGAAAGAGCATTTGTGCCCTATCAATTTAGTTTAAGGACGTTACGGTCCATTGGGTTTAAGGACATCATAGTCCATGGAGTTTAGTTTAAAGATGTTGCGGTCTATTGGGTTTAAGAACATCGTAGTCCATAGAGTTTAAAGACATCATAGTCTAAAGAGTTTAGTTTAGGGACGTTATGGTCCACAATTAGTTTAAGGACATTACGTTCTATAGTTAGTTTAAGTACATTACGGTCCATAGAGTTAGTTTAAGGACATTACGGTCCATAAGTTTAAGGACATCATAGTCCATAGAGTTTAGTTTAGGGACGTTGCGGTCCATAGAGTTTAGTTTAGAGACGTTGTGGTCCATCATTAGTTTAAGGACATTGCGGTCCATTGGATTTCCATTAAGTTTAAGGACATCACAGTCCATAGAGATTAGTTTAAGGACATTATGGTCCATAGTTAGTTTAAGGACATTACGGTCCATGAAGTCTAGTCTCATTGGTTTAGGGGTGTGTCAAGAATTATTGGTTATTGGGACCCTCCACCTCTCTGAAGACGTTGAAGGATTACAACGACATGTATCAGAGGTGTGGAGAGATGTACCCTTGAACCAGATTCCAGATTGAGGAGTTATCAGTTCTGAGCATAGAGGCTCAGTTTGGTTGGAGATTTAATCTTAGGAAGGACGTAACCAATTTGGGGTTGAAGTTGGTCCCTTATAGCATTAAACACTAATGTATCTTCAGTGCTCACGTGTTCCCACGTGATATTTTAAGGCGGTGTTAAACACTGAAAGTTGAGGGTGCTCACGTGTGGCACGTAGGGCTCTAAAGCAGTGTTGAACACTTCTTAAAGGTTGGTGTTGTTTTCTTGGTTTTATCCCTTTTCTTTTTATAAGTGTTAAACACTTTATCCTTGTGGCCATCACGTGTGAGCATGTGATGCGCCTCAGAATTAGACATTGCCTCCTTGGGTTTATTCCTTTTTCTGTTTTATAAGTGCTAAGCACTATTTGGGGGGCGGGTCACGTGTGAACACGTGATCTATTTCAATCTTTCTTTTATGTTCATCAAAGGTGATCACGTGTGAACACGTGATCCTTAATATGCATGGAGTTCTAGTTTTGAGAATTTCAGGTCCCTTGTTTTTATAAGAATTTAATTCTTTGTACTTAGTTTTTCTCTTAGGTTTTGGATCTGCATGGCAGAATCTCCCCGATGATAATTAAATTCTCAACTTATAGGGAGATCTGCTTCTGCAGATCTTTCACCATAAGGAAGAACTAAGTTCTTATATGAAGGGTTAAACCCTTATTTTATCAGAGGAATTAAATTCCTATATACTTTTTGGGAGAATTAAATTCTCTGAACTTAGATCTTTCCCTAGGTTTTGGATCTGCATGGTAGAATCTCCCTGATGAGAATTAAATTTTCAACTTGTGGGGAGATCTGCTTCTGCAGATCTTTTGCCAGAAGAAAGAACTAAGTTCTTTGGAAGAGTTAAACTCTTGTGGAAACGAAGAAGAAGTAAGATGTTCTCTGTGTTTTGTTCTTTCTTACCTAGGGTTTCTTCTTTTCTTTTGAACTTGCAGTTTATGGGGGTTTCTTCTTCTCTTTAAGACTTGAAGTCTTAGGTCCTTTATATAGTGAAGGCTGATCCTTTGATTCAGTTAAGGAAATCTCTCATTGAGAAATTTCTTAATTGATTTGGAGATTTTATCCACCGTTGGATCTTTGATCCAAGGGCTTCTATTTTACAGAAGACATTTTTCTTGTTTTTAACAAGATTAGGAAAATATTTTCCCACATAGAACTTATTCTGTATCTTGGTGATTTTTAATCACCATTGGATCTTTATTCTAACGGTGCTCTTATTTACATAGCACAATCTTTCTTGTTTAGAAAGATTGGGGGAAATATTTCCAAACTAGGGTTCTGATTCCTTTTATATAGAATTTAATTCTATCGGGTCAGAAAATATTAGGAATCCTCACGTGTAGCACGTGACCCAATGGCACTAGGCCGGTTTGCCTATATGCAACAGTCCCAGAGAAGAGCATCACGTGTTAGTACGTGATGCGCCTTCTGGTCTGCTATTTGTTTTATAAAGGCGCATATATATTTCGTATATAGGTGCTCACGTGTGGCACGTGATGCCTAACTTCAGTCCCATTTGTTAAGTGCAACGCTTGTAATTTTGGCTCCAAGGCACATCACGTGTGGACACGTGATGCTCTCTTTGGGGAATTTTCCCATTACTTTTTCATTTATTATTTTTTTTCAAAGGGAACAAGTACCTACAAACACCATACAGATAGCTCTAGAATCAAGCTTGTCAATATGATGACCTAGAACATGGAGATAGCATAGGCAACCAAACACCTTAGGAGGAACAGGAAAAAACTTACCATGTGGAAACAAAATAAAGAAAGGAGACTGGTTGTGTAACGCCTTGAAAAGTCGTTTTGGTGTTTTCCTGAAAATCGGTGAAAATTCGGTATTTTTCCGAAAACCTTCATTTTTGTTATTTTGCAGTTTAGGACTAATTATACCTAATTTGGATGGGTAATTGCTAGTTTTTAGTAGCAAATGAGTTAATTATGAAATTCTGGTCGTTTAAAAATTTTCCCTAATTTTTCAATTTTTTAATATTATTTTAAGCCGGTAAGAAAATACATTAAATTAGCGATAAATACAAATTTAAATGGGCTAAAATTAAGCTTTAAAATCATGTTAATTAAAATCTAGTTGTAACATAAATTTTTAGTATTTTATTTTGATTTTTAACTAATTTTTATTATAGAAAACGAAATTTATTGAATTTAAGCTAAAACTTGCAATTTTGGACTTGTAGGGGGTCTTTTTGCATAAAATTTTTTTTGTAAAACCCCATTCACTCTTCCCTCACCCCTAGGCCGGCCCCACCTCAGCAGCAAGCCCACAAAAAAATTTCCCCATCTCATTTGAACAAAATGATATGATAAGGGTTTTAATATATTAAATTGGGTATGGGTTTTGTTGGTTGACTTGGTCTTTTGACTTGGAAACTTTCTCTACACCTTTTCTCAACTCCCCCACACCTCTCCCCACTCCTCAACAGCTCAGAAATTCTGCAGCAACAGCCCATGAAAATTCCCCAATTCTCATTCCCTTTTTGCTTCATTTTTATCACAAAAATCCATCAAAATCCAAAATTTCTTTCACAAATTCAAAGCAAACCCTTTTTCCACCTCCTCTCAAACCTAAATTTGTTCAAATCTTGAAGAAAAGAGGTGTCTTGAGTGGTTAGAGCAACCAAGGGTTTAGGCTTGGGAGGTATAGTTTCTAATCTATGGTTAATTGTTAATTGTATTATGCTAAAATTGAACTTTGAAATGTTAAATTAGTGTTAATCCTAATCTAGTTTTTTTTTTCTAGTTAATGGTTTGAGTTTAACTAGGGTTTTAGAAACCATTATTTAGTTGATTAAATCTATTTTGTTATCTAGTTGTTTTGCTAACCTAATCTAAGAGGTTAACTTGCTAATTGGGCTATAAATTAGTGTTAATTTAAGGTTTTTCATGTATAGTTTGGATTAAGATTGCTAGTTATAAAATTCTAGAAAGGGTTTGTTTATGGAAAATATGATTTGAAGCATTGTAATGTGTTATAATTAAAATAATTGTGGTTAACTAGTTATACGGTTGGATGTTTATGCTAGGTTGTAGTCTTTTGTCGCAAATCGGCGATTTTTGCACCGATTTTTTTTGAAGGTAATGCTTACTAGTTTTATATAAAATTATGTGATGAGCTATTTGCGATATCTTGATGATATTTTTGAGATATCCTATGACATTTAGGATGCGTGAGTGCGGATTTTGAGTAATCGGGTTTTAGTTTTGCCGGGCGACCAAATCGGCGTTTTTTTTGCAGTTTTTGCGATTTTTGCGTGTGTTCCGCGCACCTTGTGCACGTTGTACCTAGCTAGTGAACGTTGGTATTTTTGTTAGGGAATTGCGTCGTTCTTGATTTATAACCTTATGTTTGTATTGATGTAAATTGCAGGTTCGGTCGCGGAGATGTCAGACGCGGCACGAAAGGGGAAAGCGGTGATTGGACGTGACTAGCTAGGGATTCCGGTGAGTAGATGTAACATCTACGGGGGACTATCGTTGGATGGCGCAAGCCGCCCGATAGTTTTAGTAACTTAAAAGATTCTTAGTGATGTTAGTAATTAGGGGTGTAATACTTATATGATTATTTGCTGCATCCATGCCTTATATTGACATACATATGCGAACCCATTTTATAGGACACCTGCATCATTACCAGGGTTTTTATATGTAGCACGAGCACTATTCATGCTTACACACACGCCCTGGTAATTGCCATGCCACCACACTAGATAACCTATAATTTGAAACCTTTTATTAATTGATGCTTAAACCTGTGCTATTGCCTTTAATTCCTTAAAATGAAATCGTAGGATTGCTATTCATGTGCATGTACCTCATCATATTATTGTTCATGCCTAGTCTATTAATCATACATCGTGGCTTAATTATTGATACCATATGCATTCACCACCATTGATATATGCACTTATGAGGATTTCTTGAGATTTTATGATATTTCTGGATTTCGGGGGAAAGCCGCAAAATTTCTAAACTTATTATGTTTTTAAAATATGTAATTGCGGTTTTCTAGTGATGTAAAGTGTCGTCCACCATGAGTTTGCTGTGGTTTTCGAGATCCGTGTCGAGGAGTGGAGGAACCGTCACGGGTACATGGTGGGCCCGGTATGGTACCCCGGGGCAAGATGAATGTGGTGTTGACGTTGAGCCTGGCAGGGGACAGATTACCTACCGGTGACTGTTTGGCACGGCGGATATCCAGAGGATACCGACCGTGGCCGCGAGATGATGAGATATTGATATTGAGATAGGTCAGCCGGATGGCTGAGGCCAGAGATACTATGACATGGATATATGAGATTTGTGATAGTTTTGAGGTGTCGTTGCTGGACACAGGTTCTTGTTGATTCTATTGGTGTTGTGCTGGTTGTTCAAAAGAGATTCCTAAAGGAAAAACATGATTCTTACACTTACACATTTAGATCATGAGTTGATTTGCATTGCATTCATACCTGCTAGTATACTCATATTGCATACATACCTGCTATTATGTCCTGCCATACCTGTATTAGAGATGCTAGAATACTTGTGTGCATGCATACGATAGCCTGTGTAGATGTTATTTATTACTCACGAGTTGGCAACTCACCCCCGTTGTGCCATAGCCTTTTTGCAGGTCCGCTCCGTCGGTACAGTAGCGGCGGGCGCTCTTGTTTCTTTTGCCTGGACTCGAGGTTTTGCTCTTAGGTGGGTTATATCATTATTTTTGTACCACCTTGTATATTCTTTGTATCTAGAGTACTCCATCTACTGTATCTACCAGTATTGTTGTATATTGACCTAAAGATGAGACTGTGAGATTTGTGGACTTTTATGCTGTATTTTAGGGTCGAGCTCACTTGAGTCGACATGCTGTTTTTCTCATGCTCCTTTATGATTATTTTGCATGTTGTTGTTTTATATTGCGTGGGATTTGTGACCGCCTTGTGGCGATGAGCTAGCTCCCGCTTGGGGATGCCATATTTGTTGGATTTATATATATATTCTTGTTGTACCCATTTTGGGGGCATGTATTTACAAAGGAGACTCTGCCGAAATTTTCGGAAAAATTGATATTGTTTTTAAAAAGGTTTTATATGACTTATTTAATAAACTCACTTTCAATTGATTGGTTTTTCTTCACTCTTTGCTTATTTGGTTTTGGTTTTCTGGGCTTTGGCTTACTTATTTTACGGACGACTTGAGACGTTTCGTAAACTTAAGTGCCAGTCACGTTCCGTACCCTGCGGGTCGTGACAAAGTTGGTATCAGAGCGATAGGTTTTACCTTTTTGAGTGTAGGATGACCCTTGGTAGATGAAGTAAGTGACTTAAGTAGGGTAACGTAGTGTGTGTATGTCCGCGACATACTTGCGATACGGTACTCCGCCTAAGTGACTTTAGGATATACTTGCTTGAAAGTTCCTTCTTCAATTCCGTGTATCCTATGATCCTATTGCACTGTTCTTATTATCCATTTTCCTGTAACAGCCACTATGCCGCCGAAGGCTACGAGGGCACAGAGGGCTGCCGCCAGAGACGAGATTCGAGCTGGCTCGTCCGAGACTAGGACTGAGAAAGGTGGTATGCCTACGCCGTAGGGACAGACCGATCCACCTTCCCCAGGCCGTATGGATAGGCTCGAGACTGGTATGGAGGAGTTGCGACAGATGATGGGGGGCATGCAGGAGCTACGTCAGATGGTAGGATCCCTAGTTGCAGCCAGTCGTACACCGAGGCCGGATGACGTACCTACTACATCACAGACGACCATGATACCTGCTCCTACTACTACCACCGTGGCCATTCCGGTTTCGCTACAGGATTTCATGAGGCTGAGACCTCCAGTATTCACCGGCACCGAGGCAGCGGAGGACCCACAGACGTTCCTTGACAGTTTAGCCAGGATCTGCCGTTCGCTGAGATGTTCGGATGATCGATGGGTAGAGCTTGCGAGTTTTCGACTAGAGGGTCTCGAGCAGACATGGTGGGAGTCAGTCTTGAGAGGTCGAGCTGCAGGTTTACCGCCTATGACGTGGGCCGAGTTTACAGCGGTCTTTCTAGCTCGTTTCCTCCCAGAGAGCGTTCGTGACGCTAGAGCTCGTAGTTTCGAGGCCTTAGTCAAGACACCTGGGATGACGGTGTCTGAGTATGACATCCAGTTTACACAGTTATCCCGATATGCTCAGTATTTGGTGGATACCGAAGAGAAGATGGTGAAGAGGTTCATACAGGGACTTGATGCCCAGCTATATCTTGCCATTGGCGCCCAGCACTACGACACGTATTCAGCTGCTATAGATACGGCCTTACGGATGGAGGCACGCATATCACAGACTTCGGCCATTTCTGGGCCGAAGAGGATTCGCACCGATGTACCGTCTCAGAGGCAGCGCGCCAGATTTTTCCCGAGAGATAGGCCTGGCAGAGGATTTGGACGGGGACAGTTATATGGTTCTTATCCCCAGGGACAGCAGCCGTCGCCAGGGTGTTTTGGGTGCGGGAGTCCGCACCATCTTGTCAGAGACTGTCCGGCGCGACGACAGGGAGCAGCGACAGTTCCGCATGTGACCCTACCACCATCACCACCCCCTCCTCAGAGAGCCCTACTTCCTACCACAGGCGATGCTCCATGCCAGTTAGGTGCACCCAGAGGCCGTGGACGCGGCGGTCCTGTTCAGAGAGGACGAGGAGGCAGAGGCCGAGGTCGAGGTCAGCCCGCTATCGGTGGAGGACAGGCCCGAGTATTTGCTTTGACACCGCAGGATGCGCAGGCATCCAATGCCGTTTTGACAGGTACCTTTCCAGTTTGTTCTTTCGACGCACGGGTATTATTCGACCCAGGTTCCACACATTCGTACATCTCTACACACTTTGCACCGATGTTGGGCCGTGAGTCATCGTCGTTAGATCATCCGCTTGTTGTTAGTACTCCGGTAGGCGAGTCGTTTGTCGCTCGTTTTGTATTTCGATTGTGTTCCGTTCGTATCGAGGAGAGGGAGTCATTGGTTGATTTGATTCTCCTCGATATGTTGGACTTTGATGTGCTTCTGGGCATGGATTGGCTAGCCACTTGTTATGCTTCGGTGGACTGCCGTGAGAAGGCAATCATATTTAGCTTTCCGGGAGAGCCAGTCCTTGTTATTCAGGGAGACCGCAGTGTCACCCTTCCCAGCTTGATTTCGTCTCTTCGCGCTGGTCAGCTCTTGCGGAAGGGATGTCAGGGATTCTTAGTGTATATTTGTGATACTCGAGCTGCAGAGCTTCCATTGGACCGGGTCCCGGTTGTTTGTGAGTTCTCTGATGTTTTCCCTGATAAGCTACCTGGGCTACCACCTGAGCGCGATAATGAGTTCTGCATTGATTTGATTCCCGGCTCGGGGCCTATTTCTATACCGCCTTATCGGATGGCCCCGGCAGAGCTTCGAGAGCTGAAGGATCAGTTGCAGGATTTGTTAGATAAGGGGCTTATTCGACCTAGTGTTTCTCCGTGGGGTGCTCCGGTCCTGTTTGTCAAGAAGAAGGATGGAAGTTTGCGCTTATGTATCGACTACCGCCAGCTGAACAAGGTTACCGTGCGGAACAGATATCCGTTGCCACGCATTGATGATTTGTTCGACCAGTTTCAGGGTGCGGGTTATTTTTCGAGGATCGACTTGCGATCAGGATACCATCAGCTGCGAGTTCGACAGGAGGATATACCGAGGACAGCTTTCCGCACGCGCTACGGCCATTATGAGTTTTTGGTGATGTCGTTCGGACTCACCAACACCCCAGCAGCATTTATGGATTTGATGAACCGTACTTTCAGGCAGTATCTTGACTTGTTCATCATCGTGTTTATCGACGATATCTTGGTGTACTCCCGGAGCAGAGAGGAGCACGAGCAGCACTTGCGGATTACGTTACAGACTCTGAGGGAGCACCAGCTGTTCGCAAAGTTCTCCAAGTGTGCATTCTGGCTGGACAGCGTCGGATTCTTGGGTCACGTGGTTACGAGAGACGGCATGTGTGTGGACCCGAAGAAGATTGAGGCCGTTCAGCAGTGGCCCCGACCTACATCGGTTACTGAGATCCGTAGTTTTCTAGGCCTGGCGGGCTACTACAGGCGTTTTGTTCAGGACTTCTCCCGTATAGCTGCACCTTTGACCGGTTTGACCCGGAAGGGAGTTCCTTTCGTTTGGACAGAGGAGTGCGAGCGCAGTTTTCAGCAGCTGCGGACGTGTTTGACTACGGCGCCGGTATTATCTTTGCCTTCGGGATCAGGCGGATTTGTGGTCTACTGTGATGCTTCGTGAGTGGGATTAGGATGCGTATTGATGCAGCATGGCCGGGTGATCGCTTATGCTTCTCGGCAGTTGAAGTGGCACGAACAGAACTACCCCACTCACGATTTGGAGATGGCTGCAGTGGTCTTTGCACTGAAGATTTGGCGACATTACCTATACGGCGAGTCGTGTCGGATATTCACCGATCACAAGAGCTTAAAGTACATATTTCAGCAGCGAGACCTGAACCTCAGACAGCGTCATTGGATGGAGTTGGTGAAAGACTACGACTGCGAAATCTTATATCACCCAGGCAAGACGAATGTAGTGGCAGATGCGTTGAGTAGGAGGCCCGGGGGTAGTCTATCCTTTTTGCGCGCAGTGCAGAGGCAGTCGTCAGCAGATTGGCAGATGTTATGCGACAGCCGAGTTGAGTTCGAGTTCACTCAGACAGGGGGACAGCTCGCGCATGTTCGTGCACGCCCACAGTTGCTTGACCGTATATATGAGGCACAGCGCAGTGAAGACCGTTGCTCAGAGATCATGGCACAGATGGGACAGGGCAGATTTTCCGAGTTCGTGATTGACGATCAGGGGATTTTACGCTATGGATCTAGACTGTGCGTACCAGATGCTGATGGATTACGGCGCGACATTCTTGAGGAGGCACACCGATCAGTGTATAGTGTCCAGCCCGGTTCCACCAAGATGTACCATGATATGAGAGAGACCTACTGGTGGGACGGGATGAAGAGGGACATTGCGGAGTTTGTATCGAGATGCCTGACTTGTCAGCAAGTCAAGGCCGAGCACCAGAGGCCCGCAGGAGAGCTACAGCCGTTACCCATTCTGGAGTGGAAATGGGAGCAGATTTCGATGGATTTCATTGTGGGTCTACCCAGGACCAGTCGAGGGTATGACTCCATCTGGGTGATCGTAGATCGATTGACGAAAGCGGCTCACTTCCTGCCAGTGAAGACGACTTTCAGCTTCGCTCAGTATGCTCAGCTCTACATTGATGAGATCGTGCGACTACATGGCGTACCGACTTATATCGTGTCAGATCGAGGCACTCAGTTTACCAGCCGACTATGGCAAAGACTCCAGGAGGCTTTGGGCACTCGTTTGAGCTTCAGCACAGCATTTCATCCGCAGACCAACGGACAGTCAGAGCGGACCATTCAGACTCTCGAGGACATGCTCAGAGCGTGCGTTTTAGACTTCGGCGGTAGCTGGGATCATCATTTACCTCTAATGGAGTTCTCCTACAACAACAGCTTCCAGGATACTATTCAGATGGCACCTTTCGAGGCATTGTATGGGAGGAGATGCAGATCGCCCGTCTGTTGGACAGAGCTCAGCGAGAGCAGCATTTTGGGGCCGCAGCTTGTTGAGGAGACGACAGCGAATATACAGTTGATCCGAGACCGGATGAGAGCGGCTCAGAGCAGGCAGAAATCGTATGCAGACAGGCGCCGTCGCAGATTAGAGTTCGCAGTTGGCGACCATGTTTTTCTGAGAGTCTCTCCGATGAAGGGCGTGATGCGTTTTGGGCGAAAGGGGAAGCTTAGCCTTAAATTCATAGGTCCCTTCGAGATCCTCGAGCGTGTCGGCGCTGTTGCATATCGTTTGGCCCTTCCACCCAGCTTTCCCGATGTTCACCCCGTCTTCCATGTTTCGATGCTCCGCAAGTACCTTCACGAACCTTCGCATGCGATTCAGCACCCGACAGTCCAGCTAGAGCGCGACCTTTCGTTTGCAGAGCAGCCGGTGGCCATCCTGGATCGGCAGGTGAAGAAGTTGAGATCGAAGATTATACCAACCGTCAAGGTCCTTTGGCGTAGCCCGAGCAGCGAGGAGGTTACCTGGGAGACCGAGGACGAGATGAGGAAGAAATATCCCCATCTCTTTGAAGGTACGCGTAGTTATATATTTAAATTCGGGGACCGAATTTCTTTAAGGGGGGAAGATTGTAACGCCTTGAAAAGTCGTTTTGGTGTTTTCCTGAAAATTCGGTATTTTTCCGAAAACCGTCCTTTTTGTTATTTTGCAGTTTAGGACTAATTATACCTAATTTGGATGGGTAATTGCTAGTTTTTAGTAGCAAGTGAGTTAATTATGAAATTCTGGTGGTTTAAAAATTTTCCCTAATTTTTCAATTTTTTAATATCATTTTAAACCGGTAAGAAAATACATTAAATTAGCGATAAATACAAATTTAAATGGGCTAAAATTAAGCTTTAAAATCATGTTAATTAAAATCTAGTTGTAACATAAATTTTTAGTATTTTATTAGGAATACCGGGATACCCCATCGAAACATTTCAATGTTTCAGTCTCACTGTGTAATGTTAAAAGAAAACTGATTTCCCGATTAGATACTTACTCCAGGGTATGTATTTACCAGGTTTGATTCTCACATCTGTATGGTTTTACAGATGATGAGTGAGAGTGAGTTATTGGGAATTGGGTGATCATCCTCATTATATCGGGATTCGTTGTAATTGGTGATATTTGAGGATGCCACCTGGGTTGTTTGCCGGTCGGCAAATATTTGGTTTTGAATATCCGCTGTTGTGCACCAATTTCAAATTGATATATCTGTACGTCTATTTTAATAGAGTGAGATGTACCTTTTGATATTATGTCGATGACATTTACCTATATCAGTGGATGGTTAGGTAAGGAGCATTGAACAACGGTGTAATTCTTCTTAACCATAAGTACAGTTTTCAACCTACGACACACAGTGAATGAGTTATCTGACTCAAGAGACTTATACAGAGTATTGTATGTTGTCCAGTGTCCATTAGGACAGAGGGATTGGTCCTCATACTATATTCTGTTTACTTTTAACTTCTCTAGCCCTTAGACATGTGTTTCGTAGAAACACAGGGTCAAAGTTTTGAGAAGTTATAGGTATAAGAATAAAGTAGAGAACCAAGTGTTGCAAGTATCGAGATTCTTCAAAGTGATCGAAGATGTAGATACTTGTACATGGTATTCAGTTGATAGTAATGGTTAAGAGAACTTGCTTCTCTTTCGGGTTACTCATAATTGGAAGTATTCCTAAGTTGAGTAACGTTGATCGGCCTCCTTCCATTTAGTTGACATGCACTGGAGACAGCTGCATGATTTGAATCTGGTTCAATTAAATCAGTGCCTCTGGTTCTATATTGGATATAGAACGGTTCATATCTTAACGTTGTTAAGGTACGGGGAGTTGTCTGGCTTATGATTAAAACCAGACTCTGGATAACTCAAGGCACGTTTCTGTAATGGCTGTTTGTGGGTTGACCCAGGCTATGACGAGGGTTGACTTTCTACCATCTGGATGAACAATAGCAATATTGTTCTAGACTCGCCACAGTTTTAATTAAAAATGGATTTTTTCATAAAACAGTAGTGGGAGTATGGTAGAACTAGAAGTGATTCCAGAACCACAAACGATTACTGAAGATTTGATAAGGAACCTAAAGATTCAATCTGGATTGACATTCCATTGGCCACTCCGCAGATAAGGTGGGTAACTTCAGGCACCCGAGAGGTACTTCGGTAGCCTCAAGGACGGTGACAGGGAAGTTCTTGTATACCCACACTTGCCATTGTTGTTGTTCCAGGCTGCAAGACCCGGCAGGAGGATGAGTATAGCGTCGTTCTAAACTAGCTTTAGAAGTGCACGTCTGTATGACTCTGCCAGAGGGTTGTCGTAGTCAGTGGGAGCAGCGGAAGCATTGGTGGACATCAGGCTTATGTCTATTTATAGACTAAAGCAGATGTAGCGGAGATAGATCATCCATTTCTGATGTGACAGTTATAGGTTTGACGTCATCAGAATGGGGATGGATCTGTTGAGAAGGTAGTAGGAAGTGATATTCCTTTACTACGATCGGTTATACTTTGGTCGTCATACAGTGGTTTCTCCACACAGGACTTGGATATTATATCAGACATTCTGGTTACTAGATCTATGGTTTTAGATCTAGATTTGGGTGGTTTCCTAATCTGGGTACTTAGACAGCATTCTATGAGTATTTAGAATGGACGACTCCTAGCACGGTAGTGTACCTGCAGGTGATGGAGTCACCCTCTCTGAAGGTGTCTTATAGACTAAAGGGGAGAGGGATGTGCATGATTGACAGATCACTTGCTTAGGCAATTGAGTCAATCATGAGATGTCAAGTACCACACCAGATGTTGTTCTTGCACTACATGCAATAAGTTGATATTGATCCAATCCTGGAGAAACAGTCGGAAGCAGTTTTAGAACATAAGTGGATGTTCTAAGGATATTATAACGACAGCCTCATTCGAGAGACAGTTATCATTCCAGGCTTCCAAGGTGACATGGACGACAAGGAGGTTGTCAGAGTTATAGTTTTCCTTCTGACGAGGGGCAGTATTTTGGACAGGTGATCCAAGGCAATACTGAGGGTGGCATGGCGCAGGATACTGATTAAGTTCAGTTGACGATACAGTCTAAGAAGTTTGGATTTGGAGTTCATTTATGAGCTAGGTCCCATCAGACATCCAGACATTCTAAGGCAGGTATTGCTCATTTCGGGAGATGGTTTTCTCCGCGAACATGAGGTATAGAGAGACATAGAAAGAAACACCACAGGCGGATCCACTCACTGAGGCTATTCCTCGAACGCAATAGTTTCGCAAACGAGCTTTGTGAGACTGACAAGTAGAGGAGTTGGGTGTTCGGTATCACACGGGCTGTGAGTATGCGACATCGCAATAATTAGCCTTGAGTGCAAGTGGGAGATTGTTGGAGATAGTGCCCTCAGAGTCGATTATTGGATCACAGGCACGTGATTGCAATGATTGAGGGAGGACCTATCCCGGTAGGACAGTCTTACTCGAGATGATAGTATGCTATCTGGTTTACCTTTATCATCGTGTACTGCTTTAGGTGACCTGACAGGTCGCTATTGCACGTTGATAGAGCCCTAGGATTCATGCTTGACTGCCAGCAGTATGAAGGCGATCATATAAGTGAGAGCTGGAGTCTACAAGCACATCCTTAATAGGTCCCTAGTCGTGGGAGTTTCGAGACAGGGCATCGATTCTCCAGAGTAGACTAGTGTATACAGTCGAGACCCCGACGAGGGGCGGTGGCCGGTCTCACAAGCCACTGGTGTCAGTTGGATCACCTAAGATGTATACAGGTGCTCATTGGGTTATGAGTACACCGGACAGGACTCGCCGGGAACATGCTAGTTGGTCATATACCAGACGTCAGATGGCAGTTCCCTGGTGACATGTGTGCAGGTTAGTTCATCGACCTGGGGATCGTCATTTGTCTCGTGTGAGTTCCCACTGTACTTTGATTACTACCCTACCACGGCTCAAAGGAGTCGTGCAAACAGGTTTTAGTTGGGTACAGTCCCGAGCCACATGGAGGCAGTGAGCGGATCTTCGGGGGTTCGTCTCTCCCGGTATTGGGGGTGAGGTCGCGCTGTGTCTAGGAGAGCATTACACAAAGACCTTGGCCAAGGCAGGAGATTTACTGGTAGGTATTCCAGTAGTATCTCAGGGTGTTCTGGGCTTCACTCCGACACGACTTGTACCGCTTTTGGGGGTCTGACTTTTACCAACCCCCTAGGCCCGCCATGCGATACTCATAGACGAACGGACCGGACTGTACGGATATTGTCACTGACAGGCTCAGTTGGGTGTCGGGGTGAGCTTCCTCATCGACGTCCCTTTTGGTCAATAGCTGGTGGCCCGTCACGTATTGGCTTATACCTCTGACGTGCTAGTGGTTAAATCCACAGCCATAGTATTGACGAGTCTTTAGAGTCCACCACACTTTCAGTTACTCAAGTTTCGGGCGAAACGCTGTAGAGGCCGTATGGAGATATGGCAGGGTCCGATCAGATACGTGCGGTATTGCACGGATCAGGATCGGACAGTTTGTACTAGTGGCCGTATGGTTATATGGCAAGGTTCGATCAGATACGTGCGGTATTGCACGAATCAGGATCGGACGGATTTTTTACTAGCCGGCTTTGGTTTAAGCCGGTCCTAGTTTAGTACAGTGTAGATTTTGTCTCATTGCATTTGTATCCGGACGGAATACAAATGCGGGTGTGTATGCACAGTGTGGGGTTTTCCTGTAATTTATTACGGGACCAGTTTTCTAGAGTTGCCATTTTGCTTTCCGTTCCGGCCGGTTTTCCTTTGTTCTTTCCCGGCCGGACTTTTCCGATGGAGGGTGTTATTTGCAAGTTCGCAAATAACACTTTGTGGAGGACTTATTTGCATAAGGGTTGATATGATAAGCATCTTTGCTTTTCATGCATTTATGGTGATAAGAATGGATTTGATTTGGATTTGAGTTTTAGTGATGATTATGTCTTGGATGTGGTCACCTTTCTTTTGCTCCTACCATCACCTCCCTTCATGCTTCATAATCTATCCTCCACCATTTCTAAAGTGAGTGAGAGATGATTATTCATGGTTGAAAAAAGAAAGAGAGAAGAAGAAAAGAGAAGAAGAGAGAGCTTCATCTTTGAGAGAGGTTTTCATTCTTGATCTCATTCCATGCCAAGAAAAATGCAAGCACCATTTTTCTTATCTTTGTTTCCTCCATCCTCTTCAAATGGCAACCAACCCCAAAGTGAGACATACATTCTACATTACACTCCCTACAGCATATCTTGTGCATGTCGAGTAGCCGGCTTCATGCGCGAGTTGCCTCGGTATTGAGGTGGGAGCCCGTAAAAGTACCCGGCTTCGTGGTGCCCTTTCCGACGAGGAGGAGACGGACGGAGATCCCGCGAGGAGATCGGAGTGGAGATGAAGACCGGAGGACTTGGATCGTCGGTATATCTCTTCCCCTTTCTTGTTAGTTAGCTAGACTAGTTTAATGGTTACGATCCGGGGTTTTGTGCGCGGTGGTGCCGGTTTGCAAAGTCCGCAAAAATTTAAGTTTACCACCGTTTCCGCGTTTGGCCGTCGGATTGACGGCCGGGGCGCCGCCGTGCACTAACAGTGGTATCAGAGCCTCGCCATTAACATAGTCTAGCTTTGTGTAATGTGTTTATCAGTTCCGATCGATCGAAATGTCCAAAAACCCGTATTTTGTCACGACAGTTATCTGTTGAAATTTTTTGGTCTCTAAAAATTTTTCAGGTTGTATATTATTGATGTACTAGAAAATCTAAGACCTCTGTAAAATTTCGACGAAGTAACTCCACAGTGGGAGCGCGGAACCGCCGCGAAACCCCCCCTTCCGCCGCCCTTCCGCCGCGCACTGTAGGGTTTACTGCACCAATTTTTTACAGAGGTCTTCTGGGCTTAAAATATGGGTTTTGGAATGTTGAAGTTGGGCCAATTATTTCTGTGAGTGCTACAGTTTTCTTTGGGGCCCACTTGTTAATTGTTTGATCAATCGGAAAATTTTAAACACATTTTTTCACAGTATTTACATTATATCTGCGACCGTGAATGTCACTCGATCGGTAAATCCGGTCTAACTGCTATAGCCCGGTTAGACGGATTTGCGAACGTGACTTTCACGTTGATGTTCTATGTTTATGCTGTGATGTTGCGGATCGGTCGTGGGGGATAGCCTGGATGCAATGCTAGTACTGTGATGTTGTATTATGTACATTTGATATTGCGGGGCGAGCGTCCGACATGTGGACTGCCGTCACTGCCTGTTTGTATTATTCTTTTGGGGCACGACCTGGTTGCGGTCGATGTACCCGGTGTATGTATATTTTACTTTCTGTACTAGGATTACCCCGCGGTGGGGTGCACGGATGGCCGGGTTCTAGAGGGCAACAAGCCCGCATCTCATGGCATTGGGACGGAGGGGGCTTCGCTCTAGAATTGGCGGGCTATTCGCCGCACTCGTAGGGGGTACAGGTTGACCCAGGAGGGGTGCCCAAGTTGCCGGATTCCGTGGAGTGCTGGGTGGTCCATTCACGGAGCTGAAGGGGGCTGCCTCGCTTCAGGTTTTGGCGGGTGACTTGCCGCGCCCGTAGGGGTCTAGGATTTCATTGCACAGGCTATCCATACGACCAGGGGAACGTCGGGTTTCAGTAGTGGCTCTGTGAAACCCGGGGATCCCAGATATCTGTATTGTTCTGTGATGCTGTACATTTCTGTGATGTTGCATTTCTTTCACGCCTTGAGCGAAATATAATATATTGGTATATATATTAGTAGATGTTGTATATGTTTTACATCCGCGCTAGTCCAGTCCCCGCTCTGTCGTTAGTTAGCTAACCTAACGGGTAATGACGGGACCCAGTGGCGAATGCGGATGGCATATACGTACATCAGTATATTTTCGTTCTTTTTGGTGTGATCAAATGATGGGACTGCATTGATTCGGATCAATGCAAGTTTAAAAACAAACCTAATCTGATGTTGTTGGAACACTTTTCAAAAAGCTGTTATTGCAAGGACGTTCACTTTTGTTTTGCATCGTGGTATTCATTTGGAATATCCTGCTCCTCAGTCGACGAGGCAAGGGCCGAGATCCCTTCACCGGGAGTGACCCCTTGGACAGAAGTTTGCGTCATGGCATTAACTTCACTATAGCCGATTACTTTTGCTTTGCATCGCGGTATTCATTTGGAATATCCTGCACCCCATTCTACGGGGAAAGAGCCGAGATCCCTTCACCGGGAGTGACCTCTTTAGCAACGGTTTTCGTCACTATATTTTTAAAAGCTATCCGTTCCTTCGACGATATCAAGTTCTTTACGTTAAAGGTTTTCGCCAGAAACCATTCGTAGCCCTCCGTCGTTTCATATGGGTGGTCAATAGTATTCAAGCTGTGTATGTTGGCCAAAGTCAAGGCACGGTGATTGGTAGCTATTGGGGTATTCATATGCAGCATAGATAGATGCGTTGGTTTGGGACAGTCGTACTGCCATTTTGGCCAAAGTCAAGGGTATGTACGGGTGGATTCAAATTAACCTGGAGAATGACGGGTAGAACTTGACATGTGACTTATGATATGTTGGCCAAAGTCAAGGTCATAAGAGCATGGGGCAGAAATCACATCGGGAGTTTCAAAAGAACTGAAACTTGCCAGATATGCGCATACCTTCTGGAGTGTGATACCGTGAGCCGATTCCGTCACGTTGTCATGCGATGATAGTTGAATCCCGATTCCCACTGATGAGTTGGTATACTCCTCGGGTGACCCCGACTAATTCTTCTTTCAGGTTTGGAGGAGAATTTGAGGTACAGTGGGAGGATTGCAGATTAGATAAATTGGTAACCATTCTGATCTAGGGTAGAGTGCACGCTGAGTGTTTCTTTTCTCTCTCTCTTTGACAGCGACCATTGACCCGACCCTAGACTATGACTCAGTGACCAAGTTGACCGAACCTTCTTAACACTGGCTTTTGGATTGTCAAAGTTGCAGACCTCATTGCCACTCCTACTTTTACCCTTTTCTCCAGGACACCCCGTATTACTG
The DNA here is from genome assembly GCA_030015575.1 of Agapanthus africanus. Classification (NCBI taxonomy): domain Eukaryota; kingdom Viridiplantae; phylum Streptophyta; class Magnoliopsida; order Asparagales; family Amaryllidaceae; genus Agapanthus; species Agapanthus africanus. The sequence continues at coordinate 393,649,242 of JASDDO010000010.1, read as the reverse complement.
CGAACGTCCACTTCCATTGGACAAAACCATCGTATGGTTAGATACGAACTCGAAGGAATTCGAGGATGGTTTCCGGTTTTGGAGAAAACGGATAGGATTATTCAGATGTCTTTTCTTTTCACCCTCTCTCAGGCTGCGAGTACTCCTTGGTTTAGGAGTAGTACACCTATTCTGCAAATTGGATAGTCTTCTTCCAAACCATAGGCTGGTGCCGACCGGTAGGGAATGAAGAAAACCAGTTAGCCTAAACGGTGTACAGAAGGTATTAAGTTAAGACAAATAAAGGGATTAGTAGGAGGGCAAAGTAAGTTGCGACTGCTATTCACGACCAAACCAAGTATTTCTTCACCAATCCTAAATCACCTTTGTATTTCTCCAGGACACTCCGTATCACTACGAAGATCCCATTTTATTGGATAATCCATCGTATGGTTATATACGAACTCGAAAGGAACTTGTTCCAGTTCGGGGATGGATCCTGGTTCAGGAGAAATAGGAATAAAGTACATTCAGGTGTCTTTTATCTTCACCTTCTCTCGCGATGCGAGTGCTCCTAGGATTAGGACGGTACACCCTTTATGCTTATTGGATAGTCTTCTTCCAAACCATAGGCTGGTGCCGAACGGTAGGGAAGGAAGAAAACCATTTGGCCTAAAGGGGTGTACAGAAGGTAATGACTAAAGACATATGAAGGGATTTGGAGAGGTGGCAAAGAATTATACGGTTATAGTTGTGAATCTGGATAATGGAAGAGGCATTACTAGGAATACCGGGATACCCCATCGAAACATTTCAATGTTTCAGTCTCACTGTGTAATGTTAAAAGAAAACTGATTTCCCGATTAGATACTTACTCCAGGGTATGTATTTACCAGGTTTGATTCTCACATCTGTATGGTTTTACAGATGATGAGTGGGAGTGAGTTATTGGGAATTGGGTGATCATCCTCATTATATCGGGATTCGTTGTAATTGGTGATATTTGAGGATGCCACCTGGGTTGTTTGCCGGTCGGCAAATATTTGGTTTTGAATATCCGCTGTTGTGCACCAATTTCAAATTGATATATCTGTACGTCTATTTTAATAGAGTGAGATGTACCTTTTGATATTATGTCGATGACATTTACCTATATCAGTGGATGGTTAGGTAAGGAGCATTGAACAACGGTGTAATTCTTCTTAACCATAAGTACAGTTTTCAACCTACGACACACAGTGAATGAGTTATCTGACTCAAGGGACTTATACAGAGTATTGTATGTTGTCCAGTGTCCATTAGGACAGAGGGATTGGTCCTCATACTATATTCTGTTTACTTTTAACTTCTCTAGCCCTCAGACATGTGTTTCGTAGAAACACAGGGTCAAAGTTTTGAGAAGTTATAGGTATAAGAATAAAGTAGAGAACCAAGTGTTGCAAGTATCGAGATTCTTCAAAGTGATCGAAGATGTAGATACTTGTACATGGTATTCAGTTGATAGTAATGGTTAAGAGAACTTGCTTCTCTTTCGGGTTACTCATAATTGGAAGTATTCCTAAGTTGAGTAACGCTGATCGGCCTCCTTCCATTTAGTTGACATGCACTGGAGACAGCTGCATGATTTGAATCTGGTTCAATTAAATCAGTGCCTCTGGTTCTATATTGGATATAGAACGGTTCATATCTTAACGTTGTTAAGGTACGGGGAGTTGTCTGGCTTATGATTAAAACCAGACTCTGGATAACTCAAGGCACGTTTCTGTAATGGCTGTTTGTGGGTTGACCCAGGCTATGACGAGGGTTGACTTTCTACCATCTGGATGAACAATAGCAATATTGTTCTAGACTCGCCACAGTTTTAATTAAAAATGGATTTTTTCAGAAAACAGTAGTGGGAGTATGGTAGAACTGGAAGTGATTCCAGAACCACAAACGATTACTGAAGATTTGATAAGGAACCTAAAGATTCAATCTGGATTGACATTCCATTGGCCACTCCGCAGATAAGGTGGGTAACTTCAGGCACCCGAGAGGTACTTCGGTAGCCTCAAGGACGGTGACAGGGAAGTTCTTGTATACCCACACTTGCCATTGTTGTTGTTCCAGGCTGCAAGACCCGGCAGGAGGATGAGTATAGCGTCGTTCTAAACTAGCTTTAGAAGTGCACGTCTGTATGACTCTGCCAGAGGGTTGTCGTAGTCAGTGGGAGCAGCGGAAGCATTGGTGGACATCAGGCTTATGTCTATTTATAGACTAAAGCAGATGTAGCGGAGATAGATCATCCATTTCTGATGTGACAGTTATAGGTTTGACGTCATCAGAATGGGGATGGATCTGTTGAGAAGGTAGTAGGAAGTGATATTCCTTTACTACGATCGGTTATACTTTGGTCGTCATACAGTGGTTTCTCCACACAGGACTTGGATATTATATCAGACATTCTGGTTACTAGATCTATGGTTTTAGATCTAGATTTGGGTGGTTTCCTAATCTGGGTACTTAGACAGCATTCTATGAGTATTTAGAATGGACGACTCCTGGCACGGTAGTGTACCTGCAGGTGATGGAGTCACCCTCTCTGAAGGTGTCTTATAGACTAAAGGGGAGAGGGATGTGCATGATTGACAGATCACTTGCTTAGGCAATTGAGTCAATCATGAGATGTCAAGTACCACACCAGATGTTGTTCTTGCACTACATGCAATAAGTTGATATTGATCCAATCCTGGAGAAACAGTCGGAAGCAGTTTTAGAACATAAGTGGATGTTCTAAGGATATGATAACGACAGCCTCATTCGAGAGACAGTTATCATTCCAGGCTTCCAAGGTGACATGGACGACAAGGAGGTTGTCAGAGTTATAGTTTTCCTTCTGACGAGGGGCAGTATTTTGGACAGGTGATCCAAGGCAATACTGAGGGTGGCATGGCGCAGGATACTGATTAAGTTCAGTTGACGATACAGTCTAAGAAGTTTGGATTTGGAGTTCATTTATGAGCTAGGTCCCATCAGACATCCAGACATTCTAAGGCAGGTATTGCTCATTTCGGGAGATGGTTTTCTCCGCGAACATGAGGTATAGAGAGACATAGAAAGAAACACCACAGGCGGATCCACTCACTGAGGCTATTCCTCGAACGCAATAGTTTCGCAAACGAGCTTTGTGAGACTGACAAGTAGAGGAGTTGGGTGTTCGGTATCACACGGGCTGTGAGTATGCGACATCGCAATAATTAGCCTTGAGTGCAAGTGGGAGATTGTTGGAGATAGTGCCCTCAGAGTCGATTATTGGATCACAGGCACGTGATTGCAATGATTGAGGGAGGACCTATCCCGGTAGGACAGTCTTACTCGAGATGATAGTATGCTATCTGGTTTACCTTTATCATCGTGTACTGCTTTAGGTGACCTGACAGGTCGCTATTGCACGTTGATAGAGCCCTAGGATTCATGCTTGACTGCCAGCAGTATGAAGGCGATCATATAAGTGAGAGCTGGAGTCTACAAGCACATCCTTAATAGGTCCCTAGTCGTGGGAGTTTCGAGACAGGGCATCGATTCTCCAGAGTAGACTAGTGTATACAGTCGAGACCCCGACGAGGGGCGGTGGCCGGTCTCACAAGCCACTGGTGTCAGTTGGATCACCTAAGATGTATACAGGTGCTCATTGGGTTATGAGTACACCGGACAGGACTCGCCGGGAACATGCTAGTTGGTCATATACCAGACGTCAGATGGCAGTTCCCTGGTGACATGTGTGCAGGTTAGTTCATCGACCTGGGGATCGTCATTTGTCTCGTGTGAGTTCCCACTGTACTTTGATTACTACCCTACCACGGCTCAAAGGAGTCGTGCAAACAGGTTTTAGTTGGGTACAGTCCCGAGCCACATGGAGGCAGTGAGCGGATCTTCGGGGGTTCGTCTCTCCCGGTATTGGGGGTGAGGTCGCGCTGTGTCTAGGAGAGCATTACACAAAGACCTTGGCCAAGGCAGGAGATTTACTGGTAGGTATTCCAGTAGTATCTCAGGGTGTTCTGGGCTTCACTCCGACACGACTTGTACCGCTTTTGGGGGTCTGACTTTTACCAACCCCCTAGGCCCGCCATGCGATACTCATAGACGAACGGACCGGACTGTACGGATATTGTCACTGACAGGCTCAGTTGGGTGTCGGGGTGAGCTTCCTCATCGACGTCCCTTTTGGTCAATAGCTGGTGGCCCGTCACGTATTGGCTTATACCTCTGACGTGCTAGTGGTTAAATCCACAGCCATAGTATTGACGAGTCTTTAGAGTCCACCACACTTTCAGTTACTCAAGTTTCGGGCGAAACGCTGTAGAGGCCGTATGGAGATATGGCAGGGTCCGATCAGATACGTGCGGTATTGCACGGATCAGGATCGGACAGTTTGTACTAGTGGCCGTATGGTTATATGGCAAGGTTCGATCAGATACGTGCGGTATTGCACGAATCAGGATCGGACGGATTTTTTACTAGCCGGCTTTGGTTTAAGCCGGTCCTAGTTTAGTACAGTGTAGATTTTGTCTCATTGCATTTGTATCCGGACGGAATACAAATGCGGGTGTGTATGCACAGTGTGGGGTTTTCCTGTAATTTATTACGGGACCAGTTTTCTAGAGTTGCCATTTTGCTTTCCGTTCCGGCCGGTTTTCCTTTGTTCTTTCCCGGCCGGACTTTTCCGATGGAGGGTGTTATTTGCAAGTTCGCAAATAACACTTTGTGGAGGACTTATTTGCATAAGGGTTGATATGATAAGCATCTTTGCTTTTCATGCATTTATGGTGATAAGAATGGATTTGATTTGGATTTGAGTTTTAGTGATGATTATGTCTTGGATGTGGTCACCTTTCTTTTGCTCCTACCATCACCTCCCTTCATGCTTCATAATCTATCCTCCACCATTTCTAAAGTGAGTGAGAGATGATTATTCATGGTTGAAAAAAGAAAGAGAGAAGAAGAAAAGAGAAGAAGAGAGAGCTTCATCTTTGAGAGAGGTTTTCATTCTTGATCTCATTCCATGCCAAGAAAAATGCAAGCACCATTTTTCTTATCTTTGTTTCCTCCATCCTCTTCAAATGGCAACCAACCCCAAAGTGAGACATACATTCTACATTACACTCCCTACAGCATATCTTGTGCATGTCGAGTAGCCGGCTTCATGCGCGAGTTGCCTCGGTATTGAGGTGGGAGCCCGTAAAAGTACCCGGCTTCGTGGTGCCCTTTCCGACGAGGAGGAGACGGACGGAGATCCCGCGAGGAGATCGGAGTGGAGATGAAGACCGGAGGACTTGGATCGTCGGTATATCTCTTCCCCTTTCTTGTTAGTTAGCTAGACTAGTTTAATGGTTACGATCCGGGGTTTTGTGCGCGGTGGTGCCGGTTTGCAAAGTCCGCAAAAATTTAAGTTTACCACCGTTTCCGCGTTTGGCCGTCGGATTGACGGCCGGGGCGCCGCCGTGCACTAACAAATACCGCCCAAGGAAAGCCATCAAAGCACAAGTCCTGGCAGACTTCATTGTCGAATCTACTATCCCCAACAAGGAGGCAGTGTCAGAGCCAGTCCCCGGGTCCCAACCCTCGGTCGAGGAGGGGCCCGACTCTGTCCCCGATTGGGTCCTCTACGTCGATGGATCCTCTACTGAGGAGGGGAGAGGTGCCGGCCTTATCATTCGAGGCCCGAACGAGGCAGAGATGGAATACTCTTTGAAGCTCGGGTTCAAAACTTCAAACAATGCCGCGGAGTATGAGGCCTTGATAGCTAGACTACGAATCGCCTCCGGATTAGGGCTGAAGACAATCCGAATTCTAAGCGACTCCGCCCTAGTCGTAGGCCAAGTGACCGGCCGTTTTGAGGCTCGGAAGCCTCTAATAATGAAGTATTTAGCCGAGGTAAAGAGACTACGAAAATACTTCGACGAAGTTCAAGTGGAGCAGATTCCTCGGCACCTAAACGCCCGGGCCGACGCCCTAAGCAAGCTGGCCTCCTCCAATACGGCTAACAATAAGAGGAATATCCTCTTCGAAGTCTTGCCACGGCCCAGCGTGGAAGACAGGGAGGCAGCACTGTAGGGTGTTTTTCGTCACCCCATTGAGATAGGAATGTGCGCGAGCTTGTTAGGTGCATTACAGATTCCCCCTGCCTAGGGTAAGCTGGGGTTTATTGATTGTGGGGATCCGAATCTCCGGCAGCCGCGAACTAAGCTGCCGTTAATTACCCCTCGGCTTTGGAGCGAGAGAACCTCCGATTGATGGGTCAAACTGGACATGCGAACTCAATGTGAAGTGTTGTGTTTTGAAGGGGTTTTGGATGTATCGGGGGACCCGCAGAGTTTTTACGGGGGTCCCGCTACCCGGATAGCGGGCCGGGCGTCAAGGGGGCTAACAGCCCCCTTGTGGGGGGCGGGGCAGCGCTCCGTTAGAAATGTTTTCTAATGGGGGAGGTATATTTAGTGTGGAGTGCATATAAAAAAATGGGGGGAAGCATCTTACAAACGCGTGCGTGGCACGTGGGCGCATGGTGCCCGAGGTCACGTATGCGCACATGGGCGCTTTAGTGCCCGGGGTCACGTGCACGCACGTGACCATTGGGAGCCTTAGCGCCCGGGGTCATGTGGCGCACACGTGACCATTGGGTGCCTTAGAGCCCGGGGTCACGTGGCGCACACGTGACCATTGGGCGCCATAGAGCCCCTAGGTCACATGGCGCACACATGACCGATGGACGCCTTAGCGCCCCGGGGTCACGTGGCGCACACGTGACTGATGGGTGCCTTAGTGCCCAGGGTCACGTGGCGCATACGTGACCACGAGAAACACCCATGGGAAGGGGCCTAGCCCCTATGTTGGGGAGTTGAACTCACAAGGGGTTTTTAGAGTTGAACTCCTAACAGAAACTAATTTATGGAGTTAAACTCCAACAGATCTAGAAAGGAGTTAAACTCCTAGGAATTTTTTGCTCTTCTTTTGAGTCTTGGATCTGTGCAAAATTAGATTTTTGGAGATGGGTCTCCTTCTTCCTTCTCTTGATCGGCGGGATCTTGGAGAAAAGGGGGTGAGACTTAAAAGTCTCCCCTTTTCAAGATCTGATTGGAGATCCGAGCTCCCCTTCGTGGGTTTTGTGGTGAAAAACTAATTATTTTTTAGAAAGGAAGAGTTAAACTCTTGATTTAATACAAAAAAGAGCAAGAGGGTTTTAAACCCTTGAGAAAGGGGAAGGAGGCACAAACCCTAGTTTTTGGGGAGAATGAAAAAGTGTATGTTTTATCAATCATCATGTTGCCTTATATAGGCTTACACATTTACATATAGCCCCTTGGACTTTACAAAATGGCATTTTGCCCATCCCATGCCTCATGTGCAATTTCTTTTTGCACATATGCCATGGGCTTACAAAATTTTGGCTTTATGCCCATTTTGCTTACATGCATGCATAAAAAATTGCATCAAAATTATTTATTACATGATTTTTTATGTTGGCATGGGGAGGCTAGTTGCGGGCTTGACTTGGGCATGGGCCCGCTTGACCAGGGCTTGGGCCCCCTTGGCTTGGGGTTGACCTTGACTTTGACTTGGTCAACCGGGATGCAATTTTCAACCCCAACAAAGTGCCCCCATCAATAAATGCACACCACATATGTGGGTCGTGTGCATGAAATTGATGGATTTTCTTTCACGTGGAGGTAACTTGCTTTTGTTCCCACTTTTTGGGATGCACTGCTCTTTTTACGACATGGACGGTCGAGGTTTGCGTCTCCGAGGCGGAGTGTCCGTGGTAGACGTTTCCCTGGCCCGGAGCGATTTAGTTCCCGATTTGTGGGAAGCCTGCACTGCCCTTTTTACGACATGGACGGTTGACGCCCTGGCCCGGAGCGATTTGGTTCCCGATTTGTGGGAAGCCTGCACTGCCATTTTTACGACATGGACGGTCGACGCCCTAACCCGGAGCGATTTGGTTCCCAATTTGTGGGAAGCTTGCACTGCCCTTTTTACGACATGGACGGTCGACGCCCTGGCCCGGAGTGATTTGGTTCCCGATTTGAGGGAAGCCTGCACTGCCCTTTTTACGACATGGACGGTCGACGTGCTGACCCGAAGCGATTTGGTTCCCGATTTGTGGGAAGCCTGCACTGCCCTTTTTACGATATGGACGGTCGACGCTTGACGCGTCTCCGAGGCAGAGTGTCCGTGGTAGACTTTTCCCTGGCCCGGAGCGATTTGGTTTCTGATTTGTGGGAAGCCTGTACTGCTCTTTTTACGACATGGACGGTCGACGCCCTGGCCCGGAGCGATTTGGTTCCCGATTTGTGGGAAGCCTGCACTACCCTTTTTAAGGCATGGACGGTTGACTCTTGACACGTCTCCGAGGCGGAGTGTCCGTGGTAGACTTTTCCCTAGCCCGGAGCGATTTGGTTCCCGATTGTGGGAAGCCTGCACTGGCCTTTTTACGACATGGATGGTTGACGCTTGACATGTCTCCGAGGCGGAGCGTCCGTGTTAGACGTTTCCCCGGCCCGGTGCGAATTGGTTCCCGATTTTTGGTAAGCCTGCACTGCCCTTTTTACGACATGGACGGTCGACGCTTAACGCGTCTCCGAGGTGGAGCATCCGTGGTAGACATTTCCCCAGCATGGAGAGATTTGGTTCCCACTTTGTAGGAAGCCTGTACTACCCTTTTTACGACATGGACGGTCGACGTTTGCGCGTCTCCGAAGCGGAGTGTCCGTGGTAGACTTTTCCCTGGCCCGGAGCGATTTGGTTCCCGATTTGTGGGAAGCCTGTACTGCCCTTTTTACGACATAGACAGTCGACGCCCGGGCCCGGAGCGATTTGGTTCCCGATTTGTGGCATGTACTGCCCTTTTTACGACATGGACGATCGACACTTGATGCGTCTTCGAGGCGGAGTGCCCGTGATAGACTTTTTCCTGGCCCGGAGTGATTTGGTTCCCGATTTGTGGTAAGCCTGCACTGCCCTTTTTACGACGTGGACGGTCGACGCTTGACGCGTCTCCGAGGCGAAGCATCTGTGGTAGACGTTTCCCCGGCCCGGAGCAATTTGGTTCCCGATTTGTGGGAAGCCTGCACTGCCCTTTTTACGACATGGATGGTCGACACTGCCCTTTTAGTGACTTGGATGGTCGGTTCTGTCCTTTTTGTGACTTGGACGGTCGGAGCTTGACGCGTCTCCGAGGCGGAGCGTCCGTAGTAGACGTTTCCCCGGCACGGAACGATTTTGTTCCCGCTTTGTAGGAAGCCTGCACTGCCCTTTTTACGACATGGACGGTCAACGTTTGCGCGTCTCCGAGGCTGGTAGACTTTTCCCTGGTCCGGAACGATTTGGTTCCCAATTTGTGGGAAGCCAGCACTGCCCTTTTTACGACATGGATGGTCGATGCTTGACGCGTCTCCGAGGCGGAGTGTCCGTGGTAGACTTTTCCCTGGCCCGGAGCGATTTGGTTCCCAATTTGTGGGAAGCCTGCTCTGCCCTTTTTACGACATGGATGGTCGATGCTTGACGCGTCTCCGAGGCGGAGTGTCCGTGGTAGACTTTTCCCTGGCCCGGAGAAATTTGGTTCCTAATTTGTGGGAAGCATGCACTGCCCTTTTTACGACATGGACGGTCGAACCTGGCCTTTTTGCGACTTCGACGGTCGATGCTTGACTTGACTTGCTCTGCTTCTTGCAGTGTCATGGGTGAACTTGACTTGCTCCGCTTCTTGCGGTGTCGAGATTGGATTCTGACTTGCTCCGCTTTCTGTGGTGTCGGAGTTGAAGTTGACTTGTTGATTGGGATTTGGGTTGACATCAGCATCACTAAACTGGAATATGGTACCAGGAGCGAATCATCATCTGTCTTTGAGAGGATTTGGGGATTTTGGTTTTGGTCGGCATCTGCATTGCTGCACTGGAATAATGCCAGGAGCAACTCATCATTTGCCCCAGGAGGATTTGGGAATTGATGGCTTAGGAGACAGGTTTAGATCCCTATCACCTAAGGCTTTTCAATTTTATGGGCCGTAAGGGTCCCATAAAAGCATTTTCTCCCTACGAGTCGAAAGGATCCCATAGGTGTATTTTCTCCTTAGGAGTCGTGGGGACTCCTAAGTGTGTTGCTCCTTTATGAGTCGTAAGGATCTCACGCGGGAATTTTCTCCTCACAAAGTCGAGAGGACTTTGCGAGTGCATTTAATCTCTTTTTCACGAGTTTACGCCTTTCGGATTTTCACAAACTTGCCGGTAGTCCTGCTGTTTTTATTCACGGAGCTCTTTCGAGTTTTCATCCATGCCCATTTTGCTTGTGGACATACCCTATTTTTTTTAATCTTCAACGCTGGCGGGACCTTGAATATGGTCTCGCCGGTATGACTTGAGAGAGACAGAGGTCGTTTACGCCCGTGGATTGTATACGATTCTGAAGGATGTATGATCTAGACCGTAGGGCCAGAAAAATTTCAGGACTTTGTTGGCGTCTGCATCGCTGCACTGGAATATGGTACCAGGAGCGACTCATCATTCACCGTTAGGGTGTGGGATTTGGAATTTGGTTGGCGTCTGCATCGCTGCACTGGAATATGGTACCAGGAGCGACTCATCATTTGCCGCTTGGGGATTTGGATTTTGGTTGGCGTCTGCATCGCTGCACTGGAATATGGTACCAGGAGCGACTCATCATTCGCCATGAGTGGATTTCCCTCGTTCCCAGTTTAATGACTTAGGGGTCATCTGTTTCTAGTTTAACGACTTAGATGTCATCTGTTTCCAGTTTAAAGAATTAGGGGTCTTTTGTTTCCAGTTTAACGACTTAGAGGTCATTTGTGTCCAGTTTAACGACTTAGGGGTCACATGTTCCCAGTTTAAAGACTTAGGGGTCTATTATGCCCAGTTTAACAACTTAGAGGTCATCTGCTCCCAGTTTAAAGACTTAGGGGTATATTATGCCCAGTTTAACGACTTAGAGGTCATATGTTTCCAGTTTAACGACTTAGAGGTCATTTGTTCCCAGTTTAAAGACTTAGGGGTCTATTATGCCCAGTTTAACGACTTAGAGGTCATATGTTTCCAGTTTAACTACTTGGTGGTCATCTGTTTCCAGTTTAAAGACTTAGGGGTCTATTATGCCCAGTTTAACGACTTAGAGGTCATCTGTTTCCAGTTTAACGACTTGGAGGTCATCTGTTCCCAGTTTAAAGACTTAGGGGTCTATTATGCCCAGTTTAATGACTTAGAGGTCATATGTTCCCAGTGTAAAGACTTAGAGGTCTATTGTTTCCATTTTAACGACTTAGAGGTCATCTGTTTCCAGTTTAACGACTTAGAGGTCATCTGTTTCCAGTTTAAAGACTTGGGGGTCATATGTTTCCAGTTTAATGACATAGAGGTCATCTGTTTCCAGTTTAACGACGTGGTGGTCAGCTATTTCCAGTTTAATGACTTAGAGGTCATCTGTTTCCAGTTAAGAGACCTGGTGGTCATCAGTTTCCAGTTTAACGACTTAGAGGTCATCTGTTTCCAGTTTAACGACGTGGTGGTCAGTTGTTTCCAGTTTAACGACTTAGAGGTCATCCGTTTCTAGTTTAATGACGTGGTGGTCAGCCGTTTCCAGTTTAATGACTTAGTGGTCGTCTGTTTCCAGTTTAGAGACTTGGTGGTCATTTGTTTCCAGTTTAACAACTTAGAGGTCATCTGTTTCTAGTTTAACGACTTGGTGGTCATTTGTTTCCAGTTTAACAACTTAGAGGTCATCTGTTTCCAGTTTAATGACTTGGGGGTCATATGTTTCTAGTTTAACGACGTAGAGGTCATCTGTTTCCAGTTTAACGACATGGTGGTCAGCTGTTTCCATTTTAAAGACTTAGAGGTCATCTGTTTCCAATTTAGAGACTTGGTGGTCATATGTTTCCAGTTTAACGACTCAGAGGTCATCTGTTTCCAGTTTAACGGCGTGGTGGTCAGCTGTTTCCAATTTAACGACTTAGAGGTCATCCGTTTCCAGTTTAATGACGTGGTAGTCAGCCATTTCCAGTTTAACAACTTAGCGGTCGTCTGTTTCCAGTTTAGAGACTTTATGGTCATCTATTTCCAGTTTTACGACTTAGAGGTCATCTGTTTCCATTTTAACGACTTGGTGGTCATCTGTTTCCAGTTTAACGACTTAGAGGTCATCTGTTTCCAGTTTAACGACGTGGTGGTCAGCTGTTTCCAGTTTAACGATGTGGTAGTCAGTCGATGGGGAGCTTAAAGAAGATACCCGATTGAGAAGTTGTCAGGGGCACCACTGGAGTTTGCATAAGATGCCTTATTACTTTGTGTGTTGATGGCCTTGCCCCCAACTGGAGCCAAGGAAAGCCATTCAAACACTAACTTGCGTTCAAAGATGGCAATTGGAAGTCATTAACCTGCACAAAGAAGCATGATTTCAGTACAGACAATCGATATGTATATTGATTGAGTTCGCATGAACGTTTAGCCCGAAATATGGGAGGAGAGATCGGTCCCACCGGGCGTGCCAGAATCTGTAGGGTGTTTTTTGTCACCCCATTGAGATGGAAATGCGCGCGCTTGTTAGGCGCGTTACAGATTCCCCCTGCTTAGGGTAGGCTGGGGTTTATTGATTGTGGGGATCCGAATCTCTGGCAGCCGCGGACTAAGCTACCGTTAATTACCCCTCGGCTTTGGAGCGAGAGAACCTCCGATTGACGGGTCAAACTGGACATGCAAACTCAATGTGCAGTGCTGTGGTTTGAAAGGGTTTCGGATGTATCGGGGGCCCCGCAGAGTTTTTACAGGGGTCCCGCTACCCGGATAGCGGGCTAGGGGTCAAGGGGCTAGCAGCCCCCTTGCGGGGGCCAGGGCAGCGCCCCGTTAGAAATTTTTTCTAACGGGGGGGTTATATTTAGTGTGGAGTGCATATAAAAAAAATGGGGGGAAGCGTCTTAAAGACGCGTGCGTGGCACGTGGGCGCATGGTGCCCGGGTCACGTGTGCGCACATGGGCGCCTTAGCACCCCGGGGTCACGTGACGCACACGTGACCGATGGGCGCCTTAGCGCCCGGGGTCACGTGGCGCACACGTGACCGATGGGCGCCTTAGAGCCCGGGGCCATGTGGCGCACACGTGACCGATGGGCACCTTAGCACCCGGGGTCACGTGGCGCACACGTGACCACGGGAAATACCCGCGGGATGGGGCCTAGCCCCTAGGTTGGGGAGTTGAACTCCCAAGAGGTTTTTGGAGTTGAACTCCTAACAGAAACTAATTTATGGAGTTAAAATCAAACAGATCTAGAAAGAAGTTAAACTCATAGGAATCTTTGGCTCTTATTTTGAGCCTTGGATCTGTCCAAAGTTAGATTTTTGGAGATGGGTCTCCTTCTTCCTTCTCTTGATCGGTGGGATCTTGGAGAAAAGGATGTGAGACTTAAAAGTCTCCCCTTTTCAAGATCTGATTGGAAATCTGAGCTCCTCTTCGTGTGTTTTGTGGTGAAAAACTATTTATTTTTGAGAAACGAAGAGTTAAACTCTTGATTTAATTCAAAAAAGAGAAAGAGGGTTTTAAACCCTTGAGAAAGGGGAAGGAGGCACAAACCCTAGTTTTTGGGGAGAATGAAAAAGTGTATGTTTTATTCATCATCATGTTACATTATATAGGCTTACACATTTACATATAGCCCCTTGGGCTTTACAAAATGGCATTTTGCCCCATCCCGTGTCTCATATGCAATTTCTTTTTGCACATAAGCCATGGGCTTACAAAATTTTGGCTTTATGCCCATTTTGCTTACATGCATGCATAAAAAATTACATCAAAATTATTTATTATATGATTTTTTATGTTGGCATGGGGAGGCTGGCCGCGGGCTTGACTTGGGCATGGGCCCACTTGACCTGGGCTTGGGCCCACCTGGCTTGGGATTGACCTTGACTTTGACTTGGTCAACCGAGGTGCAATTTTCGACCCCAACAAGCACTTCGAGTATACACTACTCAGGAGGAAGGCCGGGATTGGAGGAAGCCCCTCATAGAGTTCCTGAAGGAGGGTGCACTTCCTGAGGACCGAAGGGAAGCGTGTCGCCTTCAATCTAAGGCCCGCCATTTCATCTGGAGCAATGGGAACCTCTACAATAAGTCATACATGCAACCCCTGCTTCAGTGCGTTGACCCCCATGAAGCATACTACATCCCGCGTGAGATACACGAAGAGGTCAGTGGAGTGCATCAAGGGGCCCGCACCTTAGTCCAGAAGACGCTGCTCCAATGGTACTATTGGCCGACGATTCATCAAGACGCTCAGAAGCTCGTCAAAAGATGCAAAAACTGTCAACTCCACGGCAGCATACCCCGTCTTCCGGCTACCGAGCTAACGGTCCCGACCTCCCCCTGGCCGTTTGCCCAGTAGGGGATGGATATGGTGGGACAACTCCCAACTGGCACGGGCGGGCACAAGTACATTCTCGTTGCGGTAGACTATTTTACGAAGTGGGTCAAAGCCGTACCCATCAGGAATCCGGATGCCACCACGACTATCAAAATCCTGCAGAACAACATAATATCTCGATTTGGGATCCCAAGGTGTATTGTTACCGACCACAAGACAAATTTTGAAAATGACAAAGTCAAAGGATTCTGCAACGGATACCACATACTAATGAAGTTTGCCGCGGTCGCGCATTCCCAATGCAACGGATAAGCCAAGGTTGCGAATCGACACGTCATCCGTGGTCTTCAAACTCGCCTAGAAGGAAGACAGGGCTGCTGGGTCGAGAAACTACCCCGGGTTTTATGGACCTTACGCACATCGAAGAATTCCCCCACTGGAGAGACCCCCATCAGCCCCTGCTACGGCACCAAGGCGATGGTCCCAGTAGAGATTGGACTGCCCAGTTACAAAGTCGAACACTTCGATGACGAAGCAAACACCTTGGCGCTCCGGACTAATCTGGACATCTTGCTAGAAAAACGGGACTGGGAACAGATCAAAGTCATCGCTTATCAATAACAAACTGCCCGCTACTACAACGCACGAGTCAAGTATCGCGCCTTCAAAACGGGAGATTTGGTCTTAAGGCGGAACGAATTCATATACCAAGGCAAGCTGCACAAGTTCTCCCCGAAGTGGAATGGCCTATGCCTCGTCTCCGAAGTATTGACCGGAGGAGCCTATCGCTTACAAGACGCGGGAGGACGCAAGTTTCCGCTGCCTTACAACGCCGAGAAGCTCAAATTGTACAAGTGAATATATTTTCAAATTTTGTATCAGTGAATATGTTTCCTTCTTTGTCGAAACGATGTAAATTTTCTTTATTATTAAGTCTCCTAAATTAAAGGAATCTCCTTCGATATGTTTCCCTCTTCCTCGGTTCCAAGACTTCTGGGTTCATTTTTGTGAAAATACACAAAAGCACAAAGAGAACAAAAAGGAGACAAAAGCACAAAGAGAACAAAAAGGAGGTCATCAAAGGTATTATGGGCTCCTCAGCCTTACACAAAAATTATTATTACAATAAAGGGGGTCGGGGATAGAGGAAACATTATTGATGATATTCCAACGAAATCTCCGTCATCCGAGCCCTAGATTCCTCGGCCACCTCTGAAGCATCACCCACCGGACAAAAATCAAAGATAAACCTGTTCTGGAAACACTCCAGAAGAAGGCCCGCCGACCTATCCCGCCTGCTCTTCAAGATCAGGCCGAGGTGGTAAAGCGAGTGCAACTTCTCGATCGCCTCATCCCTCTGCTGCGGAGACAAGGCGTTGTGTAAACCCGGAGACCTCCTCCAGATCGCATAAATGAGCACTTAGAGGAGTGGAGATCGCCGGGGAAGAAGACCTCCAAAATGGGCCTCCACACGGTTTATCACCGCCTCGTACGTCTGTTCGGACCGGTCGAGATTGTAGAGATACACATCGTCCCGGGAAATCATCTCCCTGATAAGCACACACGGACGTACGGCCATTTTCAGAAACCCAACGCTGAAAGAGAACAACACCCTTTCGTTATTTATAGCCCCAACAGAATCCCAAAAGGTCGAAGCTTGCGCGCGTGGCAGCGCGATTCACGGGGCCTTTTCAAAGTCCCCAATGCAGGGTTGCCGCATGGCGACCATGCCCCCAAATGGCTAAATGGAAGTCGGAACGACGCACAGTATGGGGAGTCATGCCTTCCCACCCGTCTCTGCCACGTGTTTCCTTCGACGGTCTCTCTCCCCAGATTTTACGAGCCAAGGGAGATGGACCGACACCAAAGAAGCCTCGTCAGGAGGCCGCCGAGCAGCTTCCCTGCTCGATCAATCCATAGCGGGTAGCTCCTACCCATCAACGCTAAGGATCAAAAGCCTTCATCGAGAGGCCACCGAGCAGCTTCCCTGCCCGGTCAGTCCTTAGGGGGTAGCTCCTTCCCATCAACGCTAAGGATCAAAAGCACTCATCAAGAAGCCACCGAGTAGTTCCCCTGCTTGGTCAATCCCTGGAGGGTACCTCCTACCCTTCCACGCCACAGATCGAAGCCCTCATCAAGAGGCCACCAAGCAGCTTCCATACTCGGTCAATCCTTAGCGGGTAGCTCCTACCTATCTACGCTAAGGATCGAAGCCTTCATCAAGAGGCCACCGAGCAGCTTCCCTGCTCAGTCAATCCTTAGAGGGTAGTTCCTACCCATCTACACTAAAGATCAAAGCCCTCATTAAGAGGCCCCCAAGCATCTTACCTGCTTGGATAATCCTTAGCGGGTAGCTCTTACCCATCTACGCTAAGGATCGAAGCTTTCATCAAGAGTCTACTGAGAAGCTTCCCTGCTCGGTCAATCCTTAACGGGTAGCTCCTACCCATCTACGCTAAGGATCAAAGCCTTCATCAAGAGGCCCGCGAGCAACTTCCTTGCTCGGACAATCCTTAGTGGGTAGCTACTACCCATCTACGCAAAGGATCGAAGCCCTCATCAAGAGGCCACCGAGCAGCTTCCCTGCTCGGTCAATCCTTAGCGGGTAGCTCCTACCCATCAATGCTAAGGATCAAAAGCCCTCATCAAGAGGCCACCGAGCAGCTTCCCTGCTCGATCAATCCTTAGCGGGTAGCTCCTACCCATCAACGCTAAGGATCAAAAGCCCTCATCAAGAGGCCACCGAGCTGCTTTCGTGCTCGGTCAATTCTTAGCAGGTAACTTCCTACCCATCTACGCTAAGGATTGAAGCCTTCATGAATAATCCACCGAGCATCTTCACTGCTCGGCCAACGTCGACCAATTCTAACTTGGTTGTTATTTAACTTACGCTAAGGGAAGTGGTCGCCGGTCCGACTCAAAGGAATGGGCAAATCTCGACCCACCCACGTTGAAGGAACTCCCGATGTATTCCAAGCAAACGATCGCCACCTCGACTCCAGGGGAGGGAGGGGACCGACCTTCCTGCACTTAGAGATTAACCGGCTTACACTCGACGGGCGATCGCCATCTAAAAGACCGGTCATCGACCTACGGCCTGACTCCTGGGACGAGGAAAACGCTAAAAAGCTCAAGTGCCCACACAAGAAAACATTGCCACGAAAAAAAATTAAAAACAGTTTTATTTACGATCTGAGGGTCTTTACAAGGTACTATGGGCTCCTCAGCCATACAAAAAGCGCCCGGAGGCTTACAAAATTTATAAAAAAGAGAAAAAGGCAGGAAGACTCAGTCCTTGGGACCGGGGAGGATCTTGACCTGCTCGGCGTCGGCGTCGGGAGCCGGGATGACGGCTTTAGGGTCGGTGCTCCCACTAGGAGCCTTGGCGCCGGGAGCCGGGGTGACGGCTTTTAAGTTGGCGCTCCCACTAGGAGCCTTATCTCCTGCACTCCCACCGGCGTCCTCTCTCCCGGAGGCATTCCCGCCGGTCTCCCCCTGCGGCTCATCCTCGGAGAGGGGGTACTGGAGCTGAAGCTCGCCATCAGCAAACCCCGGCATCAACGCCTTGACGGCGTTGAGGGCCTGGTGCCAAACGATGTCTAAGGCATCAGCAAGGTCGGCATAGAACTAGTCCGACGTCTTGTACCTCTCCACCGACTTCACAGCCTGGAGGTCGGTGAGCTTCACCATGTCCTTCACCGCCTCGGTTTCCCTCTTGCAGGAGTCTCGTGACTTCTTCATCGTGGCATTAAGCACCTTAGCCTCTTCCAACTTAGCCTGGATGGCCTTGTTGGATTCACTCAGAAGGCGAATGGACTCCTTGCATTTCGAGTTCGTCACCTCCTTGGCGACCATCCGGGTCTTGAGGGCAATTATCCTCTCCTTCGCCTGCTGCAGCTCCAAGCACAAGTCTTCCTCCCGTGAGGATGACTCGCCCGCCTTCCGCATTGCCGGGGCAATCTCCTCGTGCTCCATGTTGACGATGAGGGCGCAGTGCAGGAGGACCTGAAGAAAGTAAAGGACAGGGTTAAAAGTATCTGATCCGAGAAAAAGATACTTGACGAAAACTTCAACGGAAAGAAGATACTGACCTGGACAGCCTCCTGAGCGATGGTGGCCACCTGGGCCTTAAGGGTCCCCCGGGGTATTTTGCACCCGGCCGATCGTTCCATATCCGAAAGCAAGCTATCGGCGACGGAAAGTCCCGAGAGCACCTCGAAACAAACGTCCCCCTCTTGCACGGGGATCGGGGAGGCCGGAGATCGAGAAACCGTCCTCTTGTACCTCTTGAGGGGGGCCTTAGGGGGTCAACTTCATCCTCTACCTCCCTCGCCCGGGGCTCCGTTTCCCGAGCGTGCTTATGGCTCTCCCCATAGCTGGGTTCTGAGGCTCGCGGCGCGGTGGAAGGCTTAGCCGGCGCTGCTGGCTTCGGGGCTGAGCTCGAACCGGGGCGGGACGAGCTAGCGCCCCCGGTCTTCCTTCCCTTCTTTGTGGCTATAGCATCCAAGAATTTGGATCGGTCCATTGGCCCTGCAGAAAGAAGAATGCACAAAGAGAATTAGCGACGCTGAAAAGAGAAAAATAAAAATATTCAATTATAAACATATCGTCCAAGCTCCTAACTCAACCACGAATCAAGCGGGACTGAGCCCGGCCCAGCTAAGGGCCAGCTCGGAAAGTAAAACGTCGGCCCGCTGGATCTTCTCCTATATGGACACCGCCCTTGCCTCAGGAGAGGACGGCCGCTTCACCCGCGGGCAGTCGGTCCTGTGCCACTGTACAGGCACAGGCCAATTCTCGCCCTCGAGTGGCCCGACGAATACGAACTTCTCCTTCCATTCATGAACGGAAGAAGGAACTACTACTACCCCCGACCCGGCCGTCCCTCCCTTGCGTTTTTTGAAGGAAATGTACACCCGGCTCGGCTCGTCCTTACGGGTGTCGGGATGATTTTTGTAACAAAGAAAGGAAATGAGAAGGGTCAAGCTGAAAGAGATTTCTTCAAGTCTCAACCGGACCAGGAACCCGAGGAGAATTCTCTATGAGTTCGGCACTAGCTGGCCCGGGGCAAGTTGGAAGCAACGTAGTACCCCGCATACTTCGGGGGGAAAGGGTAGACGCATCACAGCCCCAGAATGCGTCCAATTACAAAGCAATCTCCTTGTCCTACACCTGATCCGTCATCTCGTCCTCCCTAGCTAAACGAAGCGAATAGCTAGGGAGAATATGGAAACGAGACCAAATCTCAGTAAGCTCATCCACATTTCTTAGGAGGGAGGGCGCATCGCGAGCGTTCCCGATGCGTACTTTGGGGACCCTTACCGTCTCCTGACGACGAACAGCACAGGTGGCCCTAACTCAATGTGGGGAACCTGACTCGGATGGGGCAGAGAAATAAGGGAGAGAAGACTTCCTAGACTCTACCCTAACTATCTCAACAAACTCCTTAATGGAAGACATCTAACCTGATTCAAAAGAAGGAGTTCTCCAAGGAAAGAGTGCGAGGGATCCGATCTAAAGGACGGAGCGCCAAGCTATCTCTCATAGCAAAAGGAAAATGATGGCGAAAGTGTGGACACTCAGGGGATCACACCCCTATTTATACTACTTGGGCGATGCATACAACGGCTCAGATCGTTTCCCGCTAAAACGAAGCTTCGAGCCCGCTAGCCGTCGACGCCCCACGTGTCACACGACCATTAGAGACGTCCCTTCGGACGCAGGTGACAACGACAGCCCGTCACGTCCGACAATCTGCGTTGGACGCGTGGCATGCGCCTCAACGGACGTACAAGCGAATCGGCGCTCCCTCTTTAATGCACAATCTCCCCCTGATCCGCTGACGTCATCGAAGATACGCCTAACCGCCTCGAAGATCCGCGCTGGTAGGTTCTTGACTACAAGCTGAGCCCGGGAGACAGATCGGACCACTCTCGACCCGACCCATAAATAGGTCGGGACGAGAGTGGGGGGCTAATGATGATGCTCATAAGTGGGAACTCCCAAGATCATGACATGTGGCAGATGGCGTGTCCCGGGGCTCACGCAAACAGAACAAGCACTATGCCTCGGAGACTCTCTCCGAGCTATCGTCCCGACCTACTATGCACCCCTGAACACTCTTACACACACCTTACAAATGGCCATGGGCTGGTCTCCGAGCACCCCTACGCGCTGAACTTCCTCAGCCTTCCCTACTCGTCTCCGAGCTATCACTGAACCGAACTAGCTCGGCCTCCCACCCTCTTTTAGGCCTCCCACCGAGCTAGACCTCCTCGGTTCTACCAAGCGACCTAGGACGCAGAGCTCAAGCGCCTCCGCCACGGCTCCGCGTATCTCTCTAGAAGCGAGATATTCGCCACCCAACATCTCGCGTTCCACGCCGCCGTATCCCCCCATTAACGAGTGTATCTTGTCATTAGGGGAATCCCGTCATTCACGCAGGCGTAACGGCTGACGAAGATCTCGTGCCAGCTCGCTCCAAGCGACCGCTATAAAAAATCCCTCTCCCAGACGACTCAGGTAAGGCGGTTTTAACCTAATAAATTGTTACTCTGTCCAAATACCCCGGCTAACTTAATCATCGGAGGGTCCGCGGTGGTACAACCATCCCGGGACTTCTTTTGCAGATAGCTCGGCTTCAACTCAAAACAAGCCCACTGAGATCCACACGTTTAAGGAAGCAACTCTCAACACCAATCTCAGTCGTTCATCCACGCTCGCGACAGATCTACGGAGGACAACATCTGAAGGAGATCTTGACCTTCATTAGGGAGACAAAAACAGTTTAAGGAAAAACATTTAGTGGAATAACATTTTACTGTTTGTTGTCTAAGAATTGGTAGCAAAATTGGAAACTCATCTAATCCTGATCTAGATTGGCCGGGTCAGATCAGGGTCTGAAGATGATGATACGAGATAGCTTATGAATGGATGACTTGGTGCTAGAACCGGCGATTGTGTGATGTGTTTGTTTTGGATCATACTGGCTGATCCAATTGAGATAGCTTTTGGCTTTTGGAGGAGGCTGCGAAGGTGAAGGTGAAGGTGATTGAGGCTAAAGGCAGCGCTGGATGAGGGCCCACGTGCCCCATTAATTTCTTGTTGTGCGCCTCCTAAAATTTTAAAGATATATTATTACTATTATTTAGGCATTTTAAATAAAGCAACAATTTTTCTTAAAATGCTGAAAGAACCTACCATAATTACTAAGATTTTCTATAAAAATTGAAAATATCCATCTTAATTTCTAGTGAAGATGCTCATGATCCAATCTCCTATTTTAGCTAGTGTGCATATCAGTAATAACTGCCATTATCTTTCATTTTTATTTAGAAAAGGATTAAATTAATAGTAGTTGTATTTTTTTTTATTGTTTTCTTAAGAAAATAAATTGATAAATAGTGATTGGTAGAAAACCATTTCTAAGCTAGCTTTTCTGATTCTAGAATTATTTTGAAATTGCTTACGCTTAAAAAGAGGAGATATGATGAGTCTTACAATATATAAATCTTTCATCACAGTTATAATTGCTTCCTACTTTCAAGGATGGTCCATGTCCAAAAGGTTGTGCTAACGTTTCTAGTCCAAGTTTTGTATTTCGATTTCGGCTTCCTGTTCTTCATCACAAGGCATTACTTTTGAAACCGTTGCTATATATTGTATGATCTTTTCTAATTTATTGAATTCTGACTAGATCGCAATTTATCAAAATCAAAATTTTCTTGTTTGATACTTTAATGTCCTTAGTGTATATTATATCTTTTCTTCGTATGCATACATTCAAAATAAACAGAATACTATTTATCTTTTTATATATGATTTTTCATTTTCTTATAAAATTTCTTTTGCTCTTCATCTACATCTATTCTCGTCGCTCTATTTATTTAATCCTAACTTCGTCCTTTCTTATTGTGTCTAGCGGCTTTCCTCGAAGCAAAATTTCCGCATCCATTATTTTATGTATTTGAATGCTACACAATAGATGTAATTGTTATATATGTTTGAATTCATGTGTGGCTTAAAAATTGTTAAAAATTTCTAACTATTAGTCAGATTATTTTAAAAGTGCTTTTCCAATATATAGCAAAAGCATATGTATATATTAAAATTTTGAGTTGAAATAATACCAGCTTTACATTCTATTGTCATCATTAATTATTGAAAAATATGTTAAAATACTTTCCAATTACCTTTTTAATAGATTTTATTAATTTTTAAAATTTTAACCATGATATTTCCAATTCGAAACTGTCAATGCAACCATTGCTGTCTAGGATGCATTGAGGCATGAGGTATGATGCTCATCGAGGCTCGAGAGTGCGCCTCTCGAGATGGCGAGGCACTACGATTTCAGAAGCGCGCACCTCATAGCCTAGTTGTTAATATCTTAAGCTATATGATACTGGTATTTTTACACGTGCGATGCACGTTAGTAATTGAGAGATTTGTAGAGTTGGTTATTGGAAGAAATAGCAGGAGAGTAGTTAGTCAAGAGAGAAAGAGGAAGTGAGTAGTTAGCAAATTTTGGTTTTAGTTTTTTTTTTGTGCTAAAATGAGAAAATCTTATAGCCATTTAGAAAGCTGTCATTAAAATTAGATTCTCAATTTTGAGACCCCCTTATTTTAGCACTATAATAGTAGAGATGTCATACGATACGAAATAAAAGGTTTGCGGCACATTTTAGGCCTTTGTGTCGGAGAAACTATCATATCGTACAGTATACGATACATATCATACGATACGACACGTTCTGATATGATATACGATATGAACGATACAGTATTTAAAGACCCCATTTGTTATCAGGTCTGGTTCGGATCTCTCAGGTCGGGTTTAAAGACTTTAAATATATAAATACCCGTTAAAGCCTTAATTAATTTGAGCCGCCGCAAAACAAAAGGCTTCAAAAATTCTTGCCTAAGTCCTCGCATGCACTCATAACAAAGAAATAGGTTAGAAGTTAAAATAACTAAAACTCATTGTCTTGGTTTATGTTAAGTACACCTTGCACTTAGAAATGAAAGAGAAAAAACCAAAACAAAGAGGCATATGATCCGATTGTTTATTGGATATGGAATCTGGTGATGAGGATTACCAAGAAAGAAGATCCTTGCTCACCAGAAAGTGTTTCTTGGATGGATGTTCATGAATTCTTTGAAGTTGATGAAGGAAGACCAAATAGTAAGAAAACAAAAAAACAAGTTTTAACAATATTATATTTACTAGTTAATTTTGTTCATAATTTTGAAACTTATGTGTCATGTGGGTTATACCTTTTGGCTATAGTACCATTTTTCTTGATTATCGAATTACTTGTGAATAACTATTGTTCAAAGGACTTTTGTTGTTTCATGTATTGTTTACACTTTACATATATTATATCGGTTGCGCGACTCGTGATATACTAAGCTTAGTATTTCTTTTAATATATCGTTCTATGTTGCTAATTTAATCATATAATTGCGAAATATATAGTTATATATTTAATTGCTTAATTATTACACAAGTGGTTATTATATTTTGATACGATTCAGAAGCAAAAACGATATACGATTCATATCACAATTTGCCAACTTTGCTTTCATAGTGTATTACATGCACTTCATGAGAGTTGCAAAGCGCATTGAACTGTATGCCTCTTCTTAAATGTGAGGTGGATTTGGTAATGTATCTTTTTTACACCAAAAATCTTGATCCCGCTTCGTTTTTCTCAATTACACATCGCAATTGCAAAAAATTCGCAAGAGAAAGTTAGGTTATGGATTGCGGCGAACCAATACATACAAGTGGAAATTTTTTCTATGCAAGGGCTTGTATGGTGCAAGCCACTTGCAAGCCTTTGAATGATTTTTCTTGCACAAAATCTAAAACCATCTAAGGACTTGCAAATGGTTTGCACCATACAAGCCTTTGCATACTAATTTTTTTCCATATAAGAGGAGCCTAGTTATTATTCAATTCCTCTTTTGTCGACGCAAGGGCACTATCATGGGCAAAGAAACAAATCTAGGGAACAACAAGAAAATTGTTGCCACTTCTTTTTTCTTCTTCTTTTTTCCCCCTTCTTCAAAGGCAGAAGAGAGAGAAATAAAACTTATTCTCTCCTCTATTTTTTCTCTTTGCTCTTTGCTATTGGCTTGATAAACAGACCAGTGTGTCCCTCTTTTCAATTATTAAGCCTTTTCTTACTAATTTAGTGCTCATTTTGCAGTTTGTGAGCTTGTGTTCATGTCAGATGACTGTTCTGATTCTGATGGAGGTCCTTTTCGGATCTCCTTCAGATGTTGTCTTCCGTCGATCTCCCGATGGATTCTGGAGGGGATCCCCCGTTGTGTGTGGATCTCAATGGGTGTAGATTAAGTTTGGTGATTGGAGGAAGCTAACGCCGAGTACCTGCAAAGAAGTCCCGGGGTGGTTGGATACCACCGAGGACCCTCCGAGGACCCCCCGACGATCAAGTTAGTACTAGATCCGAGCAGTGTAACGGCTAAGTGGAGTGAAAAATGGCTTACTTGACCCCTCTGTGATGGGGGTTTATATAGCGGTGATGGTACGCAGCAGCAGGCGCGAGAATCTCGCCGACAGTTACGCTCCCGACGTCACGCCCGCGTGGAGAGCGGATCGCCCATTAATGGGGATCGCGGAGGCGTGGAATGTGGGATGTTGCTGGCGGAGAATCCGTGCATGGCGAGATTCGCGGAGCGGCGGTTACGCCTATGAGCAGTGGAAATGGTCGGAGGGCTGAGGAAGACTGCCTCGGCAAAGGGGCTCGGGAACGAGCGAGAAGGCCGAGGAGACTTGGTCTGGCGGCAGCCCGGGGTGAGCTGAGGGGCCGAGGAGGCTAGTGAGCGGGGACCCCCGAGGAGGGCCAGCTTGCACTGGCCGAATGGGTATAGGGGTTGCATGGCCTGCCTTTGTAAGCCCTTTCTTCAGAGTTCTGGGACGTGTCGTTCGCCACGTGTCCTGATCTTGAGGGTCGCCAATATTGAGCATTATCATTAGCCCCCCGCTCTTATCCTGACCAGCTATCGGGTCGAGTCAGAAGTGAATTGCCGGGCCGCCCGGGGTAAGCTCCCTCCTAAGGTTTCGTCGGGATGCATCCCCGGGCCGTGAGCTGTCTTTTCCGCTAGCGAGTCAGGGCGAGATCTTTGCATTTAAGGAGGGTGCGCCGGTTCATGTATCTTGTCTCTGAAGTGGCGGTCTACATGTCGAGCGTCGGTTGGTTGACGTGACGTGCGCAGACCTGCGACGCCTGAAAGGGCGCGGTCCAATGTAGGAACAACAGGTGGAGAAATCTGAGCCGTTTGGACGCGAGGAGGCGTTTCGGCGGGAGTCGAAGGGCGCCGTTGGATGAGGTTGCTCGTGACGATAAATAGGGATGGGGCCTGCTCCATGGCCCCTAAACCTTCATCTCACCTTCGTTCTAAGTTTTGGCTGCTCAGCGCTCCTCCTTTTTGGGGATACATGGTTCGTTCTCACTCTTTGGGTCGCTCATCCCAGAGGGAGGCTCGTGACATGGGCGTGCTCCTGACTGGCCGAGGTTCTGCTACGAATGTTCTGCCGGCGGCAGGGTCTTCCGTCTCGTTGGCGGCTCCTGGGGGTTTTTCTGTCGGCGGTCAGAAGCGCCTGCGGTCACCCGAGCCCCAGACGAGAGATGGAGGGGGGCGAGGACGGGGTCTCCCATAAGAGGAAAAGGACAATCTCTCGTGCAT
Organism: Agapanthus africanus; assembly: GCA_030015575.1. Lineage (NCBI taxonomy): Eukaryota > Viridiplantae > Streptophyta > Magnoliopsida > Asparagales > Amaryllidaceae > Agapanthus > Agapanthus africanus. The sequence continues at coordinate 393,623,152 of JASDDO010000010.1, read as the reverse complement.
CACCGTTAATGGTCCCTGAAGGGATCCCCGTGCAGGAGGGAGAGGCCGTCTCCATGGTTCCGTCCGGGCTATCTGTCGCTGCTGGATAGCTCGCCGGGATGGAAGAGTCGGCAGGAGGGAGACTTCCGTGCGGTACCCTGAGGGCCCAAATGGAAGCCATAGCCCAGGGGGCCGTCCAGGTACGAACCCTTTCACGCGTCGTCTTTGGCCTTCCTTCTTTGGCCCGAGTGACTTCTGGTTTCTCACCCGCTTCCTATCAGGTCCTTCAACACTGTGCCATCGCCGATCGTATGGAAGCCGAGGGGGCATTCCACGTGCCGAGCCCGGTAGAGGCATTCCCTTCGGAGGTCGAGACCCTGCGGCGTGACCTGCGCTTGGAGAGGGCCAGGGCCGATGTTCTGGCAGCCCGTGCAGAGTCTACGGAGCTTGCCAATTTAGCTAATCAGGGCGTCCGCCGTCGCCTGAGTGCATCTCTCCGGGTTACCAGGAGGAAGCTGGCGGATCTGGCTGACCGCTTCGCGGCCATGGAGAAGGAGAGAGATGCCAGCCGGAGGGATGCCGAGGTGGCGCTTCTGTCGGCCCAGGCCGCTGAGGCCCGGGCCAGGAAAGCCATAGACGATTACAAGACGTCAGAGCAGTTTTACGTCGAGCTCGGTGAGCATTCTGCCGTCGCGTGGAATAAGACTCTGGATGCCGTGAAGGAGCAGCTTCCCGATTTCGCCGATGGCGAGCTCCGTGCTCGGGTCCCGCTCCCGGTGGCATGGCCTCCGGCCGACAACGATGGGGGGAATGAGGCGCGCCCCTGGTGGCGAAACCTCCGGTGATGAAGCCCCCAGCGACAAGGGAAGCGAGGCGCAGGGGGAGGGGGTTTGCGACTTGAGCCTTTTTGATATTCCCTTGCCTCCCTTTTGTAAGCCTCCGGGCAGTTTGTTAAGCCGGGGAGTCAAGAATACCCTCTATAAAGACCGCCTTTTAGTAATATAACTTTTTCTTTCTTTGGTTTCCTTGATTTGTGCTTTTGTCTTTTGTTCGTGATGAACACTTATAAAAATTTTCTTCTAGCGCTGTTGGACCTCCATGTCAGGTCGGCTATCTGCCTAGCGATCGTCCGTCGAGTTGATTCATGCGCTGCTGAGGAGAAGGCGTCCCCATGCGTCTCCATGGCTCCGAATTCAAGGGGAGATCGCCCGAGACTTGGATAGACCTGATGCCCCCGATTGGCAGCTCGGGCCGTCCGCGCGTGGTGGGCGGAGGGCTGTCCGCCTTATTTGGACCGAGCAGGGTAGCTGCCCAGTTGCTTCTTGCGAGGGCTTTTGATCTTCGGCGTTGAGGTAGGGAGGCTACCAGCTTGGGAGTGGCTCTTGCGAGGGCTTCGATCCCTGGTGTCACGGGTAAGGAGCTACCAGCCGGGGATAGCCAAGCAAGGGCTCGGCTGCCTCTGGGAGGACTTTCTGATCCTGGGCATTGCGGTAGGGAAGCTACCCGCCGGGACCGACTGGGTAGGAACGACCGGGCAGTGGGGCCGTGCGGTTGCCTCTTACGAGGGCTTTGATCTTTCAGGACGGGAACCGAGCAGGGTTACTGCTCAGTGCCTCTTGGCGAGGTCTTTGATCCCTGTCGGTCTTGGTAGGATGCTACCAGCCGGGGATAGCCGAGCAAGAACTCGACTGCCTCTGGGAGGACTTCGGTCCTTGGCGCGGGAGGGGCTGTAGAGGCCTACCAGGGACCCTTGGCCGGGCAGGGTTACCGCCCGGTGCCTCTTGGCGAGGGCTTTTGTCCTGAAGGATAGCCGAGCGAGGGATCCTCGGGCTCGACTGCCTCTGGGAGGGCTTTATGATCCCCGGCGTTGCGGCAGGGAAGCTGCCCGCTGGGGATAGCCGAGCGACGGCCGAGCTCGACTGCCTCTGGGAGGGCTTTCTGATCCCTGGCGTTGCGGCAGGGAAGCTGCCCGCTGGGGATAGCCGAGCGACGGCCGGGCTCGACTGCCTCTGGGAGGGCTTTCTGATCCCCGGTGTTGCGGCAGGGAAGCTGCCCGCTGGGGATAGCCGAACGACGGCCGAGCTCGACTGCCTCTGGGAGGTCTTTCCGATCCCTGACGTTGCGGTAGGGAAGCTACCCGCCAGGGATAACCGAGCAAGGGACCATCCCACTTTGGGGAGAACTTGTGAAGCCTGCCTTGGTCGATGAACTCGTTTCGCCGTAGGAACAGATCCCCGGTCTTGAAGGAGCGGTGTTTGACCCGAGCGTTGTAGTATCAGGCCGTTTGTTATTGATAAGCGGCAGCTCTGATCTAAGCCCGGTCTCTCTTCTCCAACAAGATGTCCAGGCTGGTCCGTAGCGCGGAGGTGTTTGTGTCATCGTCGAAGTGCTCGACCCGGTGACTGGGTAGCCCGATCTCCGCTGGGACCATCGCTTCGGTCCCGTAGCAGAGGCTGAAGGGGGTCTCCCCGGTGGGGGGTATTTTTTGACGTGCGCAGGGCCCATAAGACCCGGGGTAGTACTTCGACCTAACTGCCTTGTCGCCCTTCTAGGCGGGTCCGGAGACCTCGGAGGACGTCCCGGTTAGCGACCTCGGCCTGCCCGTTGCATTGGGGATGCGCGACCGTGGCGAACTTCATGAGGATTGTTTCCCCCAATTAGAGCAAAGCTCTGTTTTAAAATTCAAAATTTGAAAATTGAAGCAACGCTTCAAATCCAGCGCTAGGTACGTTGCGCGCCATGTGTCAAACACAGACACGCGGGCGCCAGGTGCGCTGCGCCCTAGGCAGCGCACCCCCAATCAGAGTAAAGCTCTGTTTTAAAATTCTAAATTCGAAATTCAAAAGAATTGAAGCAACGCTTCAAATCCAGCGCTCCGCGCGCTGCGCGCCACGTGTCAAACACGAGTGCGCTAGCGCAGTTACGCTGCGCTCTGCGCTGCGCGCCACGTGTCAAACACGGGTGCGCTAACGCAGTTGCGCTGCGCTCAGCGCTGCGCGCCACGTGTCGAACGTAGGTGCGCTACCGCAAGCTGCGCCAGCGCTGGAATTAAAAATTCCTCACCGTTAGATCAAAAGATCTAATAATAATAAATTATTAATTAATCAGAATTAAAATTCTGTTATGGAAAGATCTTTCCAATCTTATTAAAACAAGAAAATTATCTTCTGCAAAACCGAAGCCCTAGGATCAAAGATCCAACGGTGGGAAATATTCCCAAATCAATCAGAGAAAGATCTTTTAAAACTGATTTAACAAATCAATTTGCCCTATAAAAAGGCCCCTAGACTTCAAGTCTCAGATATATAGAAAAATAGAAAAAAACCCTCTGCAAAACTTTGAGAAAAAACTCAAAGAGAAAGAAGAGTAAGCTCTTAGAAAAAAGAAGATCATTTCTTCATCTTCAAGGTAAAGAACTAGTTCTTGAACAACAGAGATGAAACCATCTCGTAAAAAGAAGAACCATCTTCTAAAAAGATCATAGATCAACAAAAGACCAAGGTCTTTGATAAAAAGAGAAAGATCAAAAGATCTAATCATAAAAAAAATAAAAGAAGTATTTACTTCATTCATAGATCCTTGATCTACAAAGGCAGAGTCCTTCTATAAAACAAGAACTTTTGTTCTTGAATATTGAGGCAAAGCCTCCTTTAAGAAGAACATAAATTTGTTCTTTGATCTTAAATTTGATCAAATGTGCTTTGCGCTATTAGAAAGTGCCTTGCACTCATGAATTGCGCTTTTGCGCTTCTTGGACCGGCGCTCAGCACCAAAACATGCCACGTGTCAACCAAAAACACAATCTGCGCTTTGCGCTTCTGAAACAGCGCACTGCGCTCATGGACTGGCGCACAACGCCAAGCGCGCCACGTTTCACTCACTGGCACGCCAACAAACTAGCGCAACGCGCTCATAAATTAAAAGCGCAATGCGCTAATAAACTAGCGCTTAGCGCTAAGTCTGACACGTGTCCCCTTCGTGTGCGCTACCCGACAGAAGTGCAATGCGCTCTTTAACCGGCGCAAAGTGCCTGATGCGCCACGTGGCGCATTGTCAGAACACACTTTTTTCTGATGAAGACAAAAGATGTCAGAACTTAATGCTTAGCATTATTAAAAGGGCCGAGCCCAAATAAAGGCTTAACAGCCAGAACAACAAAAAATGTTAAACATTTTAATTGGACTTGGCCTAACTCTGGCCATAAGTCCTCAACTTATATTGAACTGAGCACATCTGCTCACAAATATTCAACTGATCTCAGTCCCAAACTGGGCTACAGATCTTTCAACCAACTCACATCGGTTCAAGGGTACATCTCGTTACTCCTCTGATATTTGTCGTTGTAATCCTTCAACATCTTCAGAGAGGTGACGGGTCCCGATGACCACACATTTCTACGAACTGTGGGGTCCTTAAACTCATGGACTACGATGTACTTAAACCTTATAGACTACGATGTCTCTAAACCGGACTGTGGGGTCCTTAAACTCATGGACTACGATGTCCTTAAACCTTATAGACTACGATGTCTCTAAACTGGACTGTGGGGTTCTTAAACTCATGGACTACGATGTCCTTAAACTTTATAGACTACGATGTCTCTAAACCGGACTGAGATGTCCTTAAACTAACACTGGACCGAGATGTCCTTAAACTAACATCGGACCACCATGTCCTTAAACTGGTAATTGACCGCAATATCCCTAAACTAAATAACAGAGACCAAATGCTTTCTTGTTGGATCTAAATGATCCTGTTAAGTTGATCTTACTCTAAAAATTGGACTAACGTATCCTTAACATACGTTTAAGTTGATCTTAGTCTCAAATGAGGCTAACGTATCCTTAAACCCAAACCCCAAACCCAAATCTAAGAAGATACGGATTTGGACTAATCCACACCCTACGGGCGACAACATAAATTAGTCTCCATATACAATCCACGGGCAACCACAACACAAAACAAACACCCACGACACGAAGTGACCATCTGGAGAAGGAAAAAGTTGTTACCGTGATGCGGTAGCATAATTAACTGCAGGGGCTTGCGCCTGCAGGGAAGAGCGTCCCCACAATCAAAAACCCCTCAAACGAGGGGGAATCTAACGAAGTCCGCTACATCGGCCGCATCCATTTAAACCTTCGATACATGGTGACATAAATCAACTTGGCATCTTCGGAGAGGAGGACGGATAGAACCAATTAGCATCTGCCCCGAATTTCAGGCAAGACGAACCTGCACGGTCGCGTCTTTGTGTTTGGCAGGGAAGAGATTCTGGCACGCCCGGTGGGACATTTTCCTCTTTCCACTCCACAATTCGTGTGTCGTGTTCGCGAACGAATCGCGGTTCGATATGGTTGCCCTTGGGTTTGAGGTACTAAGATTTGGTTTCTTGATCGACGCAGAAAGCGAAACATCAATGGCATCCACTTGCGTGAAGTGTTCAAACTGCAATTACAACTCGCGCTCCGCCTCATCTGGAGGCATAGCCTACGGGCCCCAAGCGGCCTCCTTGTTCACGATGCCGGTGGACCATGTGACTCAGGCCACCACCGGATTGTTGTTTGGGACTATGCTCCTACCGATGAGCTTCAGCACCCATGTACCAACACCAAAAGCTCCCAAGAAGTCGGTTTTTGATCGGCTTGCTACTACCGCGGCCACTTTCAATGGGTCGTCCAGCTCCAGTTCCTCGGTCTTCGCCAGACTGGGCCAAAGTTCATGTGGGCCCGTGATGAAGCCTGCAATCCCAGAGAAGGTTGTTCCGAAAAGGATAGCTATCCCTGCTCCTGAAGTCGTCAAGGGGGCTTCTCCCGCCAAAGGGTAGGTCTTTACAAGACTGACTGTTCCGTCTCCCACTACGGTTCCCGTCCCTGCTCAGAAGTCTGTTTTTGACCGGTTGGATACCGCTTCTCAACGGACATCAGTTTTCAAGAGGCTAACGCCGGCAACAGCCCCTCACCAAAACAGGGGGCACGACGAAGCCATCCTCATCGCTGAATCAATCCCAGCAGCTCGGCACGCTCGACGTCGCCACTGGCGCCGAGTAAGGAAGGCTGGGGGAAACTCCCCCTTTGGGTTAACTCCACCAGCCCCAACGATGGAAGTCAACGCTGCTGTTCTAACTGGGAATAGTTTCGAGCTGCTTAACAGGGTGCGTAGGAATTCACCCACCGCCGTACTGAAAAGATCTCCTCCACCCGTGGAGAATGTTACAGAGGCAAAGCCGGAACAGCCCCCTCAGCGGCTGTCCTCCAAAGTTTACAAAGTCTGGCGACGGGTCCAGGAGCCAGTGATCAATCAAGACTATCTTCACTGACAGAAGAAGCTGAAGGTTCAGCAGGAAGAGAACCGTCCTAGTAAGCCACAAAGGACGACAACTTCCTGGGTGCCCGCTGCAATGGCCCCCTCAACATCAACTGCTCAAAAGAAAAGGAGGCCAGAGAAAGCCCCTATGAATATGGCAAAACGCAAAGACGCCGAGACCAAACACCCCAAGTCTGGGGGCATAATGGTGCACACTATTTATATGGCATCCGGGAAAGAGGATAGCCGCGCTTCTACGGGCCACCGACCGCTCACCCGATCCATCACAAGAGCTCAGGAACAACAGCAGCAGAAGCTTCAGGAGATACTGACTGCAATGGCCGCTCTCACCGGGCCAAAAGAAAGCCCGGAGGCATCATCAGAACAGTATCACGAACAAGAAAATGATGCTGACTTCCTACGCAGGGTCCACGAAAAGAAGGACAGAGAAGCAGCAGAACAAGCTGCCAACATAAAACAAATGGCGCTTCTCTTCCAAGACATGGTAGGAATGATGTTACAGTCGGATCCTCCAGCTGAAGACCCTCCGATCATTATTGAAGACGACAGAGGGGAGACATCTAACCCTCCTCCAGATCATTCAGCAGCCAAGGAGGAAACCATTTCCAAAGCCGCACTAGATGACTATATAGCTCAGCAAATACGAGCTCACCAGGCGAATGAAGCGGCCGGCCAAGTTGTCAAAACTGGGCGACCGTATCCAAGCTAGTATGACCAAATAAAATACCCACCGGGATATACGATCCCTAAATTCCACATGTACAAGGGGACAGGCAATCCTCACCAGCACTTCGCCCAGTTCAGAGCTCTTTGCGGCAACACCGGGGAAGATGATAAGCTTTTGCTCCGTCAATTGGTCGGCAGCTTGTCGGAGACGGCCTTCGAATGGTACTCCGAACTTCCAAACGACTCCGTCAAGACTTTTGCGGAAATGGAGCTGTTATTCACCCAGCGATTTGCGAGTGCTAGCGAACGCACCCCAATAACGACATTGATCAATGCCAGGGTAAAGCCAGGCGAGACATGGGTCCAATACGCCATACGATGGCGGAATCTATGGTCGAAATGCGAACAACGGATCTAAGAAGCACCAGCGGTGGGCATGTTCGTGGGCACTCTGAACCCTCATGCAACTATTTCACAATTCATGATGTTCTTTAAGCCGACCACAATCCAAGCCTTGATCGACAAGCTGGCCCAAATGGACCAGATGGGTCATAGACCGTCTCCTCCAAAGCCGGACTCTCGAAATGAGAAAGGAAAGGGGAAAGCATCCTTCGTCGCCAACACTCAACAACAGCCGAGCAACTTAAAGTCGGTTGTTCGCCAAAACAACGTGCGCCCACGCCCATCCCTCGAGGAGAGACTGGGACGTCCTTATTCGTTTCCCCAGGACAAGACGAAGAGGTTATTCGAACTTGCACTGCGCAACAGGTTCATCAATCTGCCAGATCCAAAACTTCCGTTGCAGCCAAACGACGTCAACGATCCCAATTACTGCCCCTATCACCGAGTATTGGGCCATCCGATCGAAGACTGCTACGTCTTCAAAAACTGGATTGAGGACCAATACCAACAAGGCAAATTCACATTATCGGAAAACTGGAAGGTGAACCCGCCGCAACCTCATACCCCTAAAAAGGTGGACACGCCAGGGGCATCGTGCTCTTTTATAGAAGAAACTCCATGGGAGGTCGCTCTTTCAGCCAAAACTAAAAGAATGCTGAAGGATCTCCAAACGTGCCCGGCTATCAGGTGGAAAAATCCACTGGAACCAGAGGTCGTCGAGGGAATGCTGAAACCGCACCCAATTCCAAAAACCGGTGGTGATAGTCAAAGCGCTCACACCCAGCCGTCAAAGTCTTCGAAGAAGAAAAAGAAGACCAAAAAGCCTATGAAGCCTGGTGACAAGCGCACGGACCTGCAAAAACAGATTGACACGCTGGAAGAGTATAACCAGAAAGCGCGAACTCTAGTCACACTTCAAGAATTTCTCAGCCACGTCCTTGAGGACGGAGATGATGGAGAAGATTCGTCGGATGAATCTGAGGGTTGCGTAGCAAGCTGCCATGCAATCTCTCACTCGTCGATGGACGATGAAGAAGCTCCTGACGCAAAGAAATTGGGGGCAGATCCTGTGCCGGAACTTCTAGGACCATCAGACGAAATGATTGATGCATTCATGAACGAAACCCATCTTAAAAGCAAAGCTAATCGAGAGCGTGAGATGGCCATATTTGAAAAGGCCAAACGCCGACGACTGGACGAAAGGATTAAAACACTTCCCCCAGGTCAAAGCGCTTCATCTACCGCAAATAAAAGAAGGTTCAAGATGAGGAAAAGGTTCGCCAAAGCCATATCGATGGGAATGAAGCCGCCCTCTTTTAGAGAAAATTCTCCTGGCAATATACGCCTTAATGATGAGGATGTGCATCCTAATTGCTGTTTATATCATCAAAGGATTCCGCACCCCACCGAAGAGTGCAACACCTTTAAAAATTGATGGCAAGGGTATGTCGCTCACAGGAAGCACTTCAAAAGGATGGAGCGTGAAACTCGTCGACAGCAGAAAAATGCGACAGACGAATGAGAAAGAGCTGCCGACAACTGTCACATGGTTGATAGCAGGGGATCGCAAGTTCTCACTTTCGGGAGAAATTCTGAAGAAGAAATTACTCTCAGCCCTCTCTTCAAAGAATCCACTGCAGGAAAAGAGGAAGAAACGAAGAGCTGCGAGAACATTCCGCTATGCAATTGCACGCTACCTGAAAAGGATCTCGGACCCGCAAACAAGGGATCAAGCAAAAAGGATAAGGGGAAGGGAAAAGCAACCGTTGTCGCCAACGCTCAGCAACAGCCGAGTAACTCGAGACCGTTTGTTCGTCAAAGCAACAAGCCGCGATCCCTCGATGAGAAGTTGAAACGTCCTTACTCATTTCCCAGGGATAAAACAAGGAGACTGTTCGAATTGGCAGTGCGCAACGGGCTCATCACACTGCCAAATCCAAAACATCCGTCGCAACCATGTGACGTTAACAATCCTAACTATTGTCCCTACCACAGAGTAATGGGCCACCCACTCGAAGATTGCTACGTCTTCAAAGGCTGGATTGAGGATGAATACCAAAAGGGCAAATTCGAATTGTCTGACAACTAGAAGGTGAACCCTCTACAACCACATGCTCAGAAAAAGATGGACACGCCGGGGGCATCATGCTCTTTTATAGGGGAAGCTCCATGAGAAATTGTTTTTTTCGGCAAAAAACTAAAAGAGTGCTGAAAGATCCTCAAACATGTCCGACCTATGAACCAAAGACCGAAACGTCATTAAACTAACAATGGACCACTATGTTCTGAAACTGGATATTGACCGAGACGTCGATAAACTACTACAGACCGCAGCTTCCTAAGGCTGATAAAAAAAGAAACAATAAAAAAAGGGAGAAAAAAGAAAACGGTATGTCCATAAGCAAAAGGGCACGGATGAAAACCCGAAAGGGCTCCATGAGTAAAAACAGCAGGGCTACCGGCGAGTTTTGTGAAAACCCGAAAGGGCGCAACCTCGTTAGAAAAAAAAAGGAAAACGGTATGCCCATAAGCAAAAGGGCACGGATGAAAACCCGAAAGGGCTCCGTGAGTAAAAACAGCAGGGCTACCGGCGAGTTTTGTGAAAACCCGAAAGGGCGCAATCTCGTTGAAAGACACTTGCAAGGTCCTCTCGACTTTGTAAGGAGAAACCACCTGCGTGAGATCCTTACGACTCACAAGAGAGAAACACACTTAGGATCCCCACGATTCCTAAGGAGAAATTACACTTGCGAGATCCTCACGACTCGTAAGGAGAACCCTCTTATGAGACCCCCACGGCTCATAAGATTTGAAAGTCTTAAGCTACAGAGATCTGAACCTGTTCTTAAGCAGCCACCACAACTTCCGATACTACCCTACAAGCGGCTCAATGCTGACCATTGTATACAATCTACGGGCGCGAATAAACATTTCCCTAACAGAGTCGCATCCGTGACTAGGGATATGTCTACACGGTGAACAGCCCTTGTAAGTCCTCTCGACTTATAAGGAGAAAACACTCTTGTAAGATCCTTACGACTTATAAGAGACCATGCACCTAGGAATCCTCACGATTCCTAAAGAGAAAACGCACCTACGAGATCCTCACGACTCGCATGGAGAAAAACCTTTATGAGACCCATACGACTCATGAAATCGAAAGCCTTAGTCGACAGGATCCTAACCTGTTCGCTAAGCCACCTTTGTTCGACATCGACAAAAGCAAATGATGATTCGCTCCTGGCAATATCCCAGTTGTAGCGGTGCTGATGCCGAAATCGGTGTCTAATTCCAAGCTTGCAGCAAGAAGCTAGCGAACCACACATGCATACGAAATAGCCGAAACAATGGGGCAACTTGCAACAAAATCAGCAAGTAAAAATGTATGCATGCAAAATAGCCGAAATGATTGGGCAACTCGCAATAAAAAGCAGCGAGTAAAAATAAAATAAATAGACGAAATAATTGGGCAACGCGAAAAATAGTTGAAATGATTGGGCAATCGCGACTTTCGCGATATAAAAGCTGAAATGATGGAGCATCGCGAAAAGAAATAAAAAGAAAATGAAAAAAGTAAAACTTTTTGCCCTACAGGTGATATCACATCAATCCCTGTATACAATTCAGGGGCACAAACAAAGAAGGAATCACACTTTCCCTCCCCAGGCTTCATTAGAAAACGAAGCCAAATCTCGACGGTTCAGGGATAGCCTAGAGATCATCAACAGCGTTCCTCCCCATTCCAGCAGGATTCAGACACTGTAATCAACCCTGGAGCTACGGCAAAGCCCCTACTCCAAATCTCAATGGTTCCCAGATAACCTAGAGACCACCTTGACATTCGTCTCGTTACAACAGACGCAACGTCAGCAAGGCGGAGTGATAGCGAAATCCCAACTCCATCCCAGCATTCGTCTCGTTACACTAGACGCAATGTCAACAACGACGTTCCTTCTCAGTCCAGCAGGATGCAGATGCAACGTCAACGAAAGACCTCACGGTCAAAACAAAGCGGAGTGATGGCGAAATCCCAACTCCATCCCAGTATTCGTCTCGTTACACTAGACGCAATGTCAACAACGGCGTTTCTTCGCAGTCCAGCATGATGCAGATACAACGTCAACAAAAGACCTCACGGTCAAAACAACAGAGCCATGGCGAAAGTACCTAGTTCCAAGTCTTGACGGCAACTCATATAAAACCTGAAAGACTATCGGAGATCATCCCACACCAGCGCGGAGTGGTCACCACCTCGACGTTCGTCTCGATACAGCAGACGAAATGTCACTACAGCGTCCTTCCTCCAACAGGATTCGGACACACCAAAACAAACGAAGCGAAGGCCAAATTCCTAGCTTCAGGGTCTTGACGGTAACTCATATAAAACCTGAAAGACTATCGGAGATCATCCCACACCAGTGCGGAGTGGTCACCACCTCGACGTTCGTCTCGATACAGCAGACGAGATGTCACTACAGCGTCCTTCCTCCAATAGGATTCGGATACACTAAAGCAAATGAAGAGAAAGCCAAATTCCTAGCTTCAGGGTCTTGACGGTAACTCATATAAAACCTGAAAGACCACCAGAGATCATCTCACACCAGCATGGAGTGGTCACCACCTCAACGTTCATCTCGATACAGCAGACAAAATGTCACCACAGCGTCCTTCCTCCAGCAGGATTCAGACGCGACAATCAAACAAACGGAGCCACGACAAAATCCCTAGTTCCAAACCTCAACGGTTCACCAGCAACCTAGAGACAACCACGACATTCGTCTCGATACAGCAGACGCGATGCCAGCGAACGAAGCGAAGGCCAAATTCCTAGCTTCAGGGTCTTGACGGCAACTCATATAAAACCTGAAAGACTATCGGAGATCATCCCACACCGACGCGGAGTGGTTATGACTCATCGGGGCTCTCCAAAATGGGCCTAACCTCAAGTAAAAAGCGACATGGAAAAATTCCTAACGCTTGCTCTTCTGACGGTTAAACTGCCTAGGAGGATTGCTTGAAGACGTCTTGTCCAGCCCCCGAAGGGATCAGAGACACGACAGTCGCAAGGCTACTCGAACAAGCAAGATTGCCTATCGAGGAATACATCAGCCAACGCGACGGTACGATGGACAAAACCCTAGTACCATAAACCCTAACGGACCTTTGTCGTAAAGAGCAGAGGTTAACTGTGACGTTAGGATATCCTTGCGAGAAATGCTCGATTCGTCTCGACTTGCAGGGAAAAGCCTTAGGCAATCAGGATAAGAACCGGTTTCCTAAGCACTGGGGCCCTACAAGTCAGTTCAAAATGGACTCCTGCATACTATTCACAGGTCACACTCTCCAAAGTCGAATCTCGACAAAGAGGGAAACAACCGCTTACGGGTCCTCTCGACTCGTAAGAGGGAAAATTCTCTTATAAGATTCTTACGACTTATAAGGAAAAATGCACTTAGGAATCCTCATGATTCCTAAGGAGAAAATACACCTACGGGATCCTCTCGACTCATAGAGAGAAAAGTCTTCATGAGACCCTCACGGCTCATGAAGTTGAAAAGTCTTAGGCAGCAGATCTGAACCTACCTCCTAAGCCATCACTACGTCTCGAAGAATCCAAAACAAGATGTTTACACCATCATCTGCCGGCTGTGTTTGTTAAGGTGACATGCTGATAACAAAAGAAAGAAGAAAGCAAAGAGAAGACATAAGACATTGCGAAAGAAATGTATCTTTTATTCATGAATTCAATCGGGTACAAAATACATCATGCGAAAGAATAAAAGAACGAATACACTTTATTCAAAATTACAAAGAGTACAAAAAATTATTGAGAAGGAAGTGCTTTCAATAATCCAATCAGCCGCTCGCGCACTTCCTTCAACCCTTCTTCTTGATCAGCTGCCGCGGCCAACTCTGCTTCAACCTGGGCTCGCTGCTGCAAGTAAGACGAAAGTTGTTCCTCAGCGGCCCGCTGAACTGCTTCACGATTTTGTGCATCCCGCTCGAAGACGTCGAGCTTCTGCCTCAACGTTAACCCATCAGAAATGCATCGCAGAAGGCCTTCGAAGATAACTTTCAACTGGGCAGCATTCGCATCAACCTGAGCATGCAGTCGAGCAGATTTGCTTGAAGTTTCTTTACATTCCTTCTGCTTTAAAACCACTTCTTGTTCAAGATGGCGGAAGTAAGAAGTGCTCTGCTCGATCCACGCGGCCCGTTGAGTGCTCGCAGCCAGAATCTCAGGTGCAGGACGCCTAAGCTCAAGCTCATGCCGGCAAGCCTTGATTTCCCTACAGCAATTAACCCAGGACTCAACGACGCCCTCACCATGAAAGTTCATGAGCGTCGCCAGCATGGGGTTAATCTCCGCGGCAAAATCCGCAGCAGATGTGGGAGTCTCCACGTCGAGCTCCTCAATATAGTTGCTCAGCATGCGCAGACTATTCGCGGCGCCTTTCGAGGACGGACGTCTGGAGAAGGGCCCTACCGGCATCATAATGCGAGACTCGAAAGAGGCTGGAATCGATGTGATTGCTGTAAAATAAATCATAGTCAGATCACGGCTTGAGAAATAAAGAATATACACAAAATAGAGTCTATTATACCAGCTGCAGCAGGGGGAAGAGCTGGGAGTGCTGGTAGCCCAACGACAGCCTCGTCCCCTCCTTCAATTTGTAAGGCTACAAGCAACATAAAGAAGAGTTAGCAGTAATGCGACTGCCCGTTGAAGAAAGTACGTCGTTTAGGAAAGATACTCACCGACACCAGCAGGCGGACTAATCTCTGACAGGAAGGAGAAGTGTGGGTACAGCACCTGATACATGTGGTCGAAAAGGACTCCTGCAAGGACACGGTAATGCAACGTCAGTACATAAGTTATACAGCTTAAAAAGTAAGACTGATGGGTCACGAATCCGCACCTTCCAACATCTGAGATGGTATGAGAGAGGGTGGAGGAGGTGTCACCGTCAAGGCGGTAGCTGATGGCATTGCCTCAGATAGCGCGACATCAGCACTAGCCGCACCTGCATTAGAAACAAGATGAACCCTGTCAGAAAAGATTGAAAAAGATTGCAGAATAGAAAGAAAAGCAATGATCCAAAATCTACCTAGTGAATCGCCAGTCGGAACAGCGACAAAGGCGTCACTTGACACAGCAACTGCTCCATCCTCTTCCATCGGGAAGGTCTCACCTCCTGTCACCTCATCCCCTGACTCTATCAGAGCCGTCGTAACGCTCACGACGCCAGGAGATGGCAAAGGGTCGTGGGTAGAAAGAGCAATGATTGGGACGGTGCCCGACTCTTGAGAAGGAGCGGCCACCTCGGGCTCAGCAATTGTAGCCGTCTCACCCATCAACACCTCGGGCTCAGCGGCTGTAGCCATCTCATCCACAGCTATCTCAGACTCGGCAATCGTGACTGACTTACCAGTCACCACCTCGAGCCCGGCAATTGCAGCCACCTCGCCTACCGTCGCCCCGGGTTCGGCAATCACAGCTACCTCCTCCACCATTACCTCAGGCTCAGCGGTCGCCGCCACCTTTTCGGGAAGACTCGGCTCTGCAAGATAAAATATATGAGAACTGATACTTAAAACTTTGACAACGGAACCCCGTGTCACATTACCTTGGGTTGGTCTTCCGACTGCTTCCCTAGCCGCACGTGTTGCTCGTCTATAGGCAGTAGACAAGGAAGCCGGGGACTCCTCCAAAGGGGTAGCGGTGCTCGAACCCACACCCGCAGCTAAAGCAGCATTACGCTCCCTTGCTGCGTGCATTCGGCGCTTCATTTCCGTCCGGGCCGTGAGAGCCGATCTTCTCAAGACCGCTGTCAATGGGACGTCATCATCCATGCCAGGAGCTACCTCTGGAGCCGTTACGGCATCCGTCATCGGTTGCTTGAGTAAAGCCTCTTTTGACAACCCTGAGGAGGCCGGGACTTCGATGCCTGGCCCGGGAAGAATCTCCGCATCAGCTTGCGGGATCGGCATTGTGGTCCCTGCGATAAGACAAAGAAAGGGTCAGATTACTCATATGAAACGAGAGCGGGAACATGGTGAACCGAAATGTACCGATGCCTAGGGATGTTCGAAGTCTTTCCTCTTCCTCAAAAGTCTTGAGAGAAGCTGCAAGAGCTTCTTCAGTGGAAATTCCTGTTAAAGAAGGAAAAGCGTCAGTTAAAATACGATAATAGAAATACGTTGCAATGGTGAAAAATACAGCAAATGATTACCTGATCGCGCGAGGATAGCCAACCCCTCTTCGCGTCTGGCCAATTGCTCCGAAGCTGCAATGGCAGCCGCCAGATCAGTATCATCTGGCGGCATGAACAAGCCCTTGTTTGTCCCATACTCGCTCAGGCCCTCACCGTAAAGAGCGTGAGGCTCCTGGCTAAATATGACATCGGCAGAAAAGAGCGACTTCTTCTTCCTCTTCTGCGAGCGAACTCTGGTTGCAGCCAGCATCAGCTTGCGCTTGGTGGGCACTTTGGGACGGCGAGTCCCGATATCCGAGCCCACGCCAGATTCGGCTGAAACTACATTTACCGTCTCCGCGGGAGCATGGGGCACCGATGGCACATCTACCGTCTCCACAGGAGCATGGGGCAATCCACGCGTAGGGCTTAGCATACGTGGAGGCTCAACTGCAGCAACCTCTCTTAGCGGAGGGGGGACAGCGATCCGTTGCTTTAAAGGGACGTTGCGATCACCGGCAGGGGGTGCACTCTTGCGATCGAGCAACAGCCGCCTCTCTTCCCTGATAACAGTACCCATCGCGTATTGATACCAGGCCGCATGTACGTTGAGGGCCCTCGGGACGCAACTCGGCTCGCTAATGAAGAAGTGGGAGCCCGTATTCAAGCGCATGAAGTGATGCAGCGCACCCCGTATTCCCTCTCTGGTGGCATCGGGTTCTATCAAGAACGTCTCCAGTGGGACCCCCTGGTTATAGCTCAGCTGCTGGGCAAAATGATGGTGATTGTATCTCATAAATAGCGCTGCATCATTTAGCCTGAATACAAGAAAGCCTGGCCTGATGGAGTATAGATGGAGAACCTCCCGGGCTTTCAACACGGAGACCCCATCCTTAAAAACGTCGCGCAATGCCAGCACCGACTTGGAAGTTTCCTGGCCGATCGTTAGGACTTTGTCCGTGAAAGACATACTATCTCCGACAGTGCGCGAGCGAAGAAGCAAGCCCCTAGCTTCCCATTGTGACAGATTCACGATGGACGCGTCAACCAGCCGCATAATTCGCGGGAGCTTGCATTTCTCGTAGAACGAAGGTCTCTTGTGAATGCCAAAGACCCCGAGCACATGCATCTCCATCCACGAAGTAAAGTAATGCATCGGGAAGTTGGCGGCATGCACCCCCCGGTTCAGTTGTATCCACCGCCACGCTAAGACCATGGTATAAATGGGCTAACCTGGCAATCCCAATGGCCACTTGTATTCCGGCCACCATACGATGCGCGGGGTAGAAGACAGAAGGCCTCATGTAACAAGGATGAATAGGGAGCACGAACCAGCACAACCATATCCCAAGAAACCCGAGAAAGAAAGCCTCCTCGTCAATGCCCGGAGCGACGATTTCTGACAGAGGGATGGTCGCAGCATCAGGAAGAAAAAAGCCCTTCTGATCGTCTTCAAGTACTGGTCGACGGTCCAGACCAAAACGAAGGGGTCGTCGAGCTTGGAAAACTTTTCGCCTCGCTGCGACAAAATCTACGGGCGAAGAAACCGGGCAATGAAGTCTGCAAAACTGACCACCCGGCCTCCGGATTCCAAGAAGAGGCTCTCGTACATGTTCAACGCCTTTATCAGACTAGGAAACTGGTGCTGAATGGCGTTCTCCGACGTTAGGCCCATCACCACCGACTTGGTGGCAAAAACGTATTCATCTGGAGGAAGCGGCTCCTCGTAGTGCTCCCCCATAACCGGCAGACCGGAAATCTCAGCAAATTCTTCTAAGGAGATGGAGACTTCTCTGTCCAGTAGAAAAAAGGTATGGGTTAGGATGTTCCACCGCTCCAAGAACGCCTTAATCCACCATGTGGGAGGAGCAGAATATTGGAACAACGAAGCATAAACCGCAGGATATAGACCGAGCTTCAGCAGCTGCGTTTTCATCGCTGACAAGATGTACCTGGCCCACTGCAAATACCTAGCCGAATGTCGGGGAGTCAACCCGATGTTGTAGGGTTGTCCCCAAGGGCGCGACTCGTCCTGGCATATGCGCCGTCCCAAGGTATCCAAAGCTGCCGGCAGCTGCATGGGTATGGCGGCAATCGAAGGTTGAAGAAGACCCTCCGAAGTCCAATTGACAACCTCCACGGCATAGTTCAACGGGGGTGTATCTGCATATGGAATCACCGAGATCGGCTCCGACGGCGTCGCACAAGAGAAGCTTCGACGACCTCTGATAATCTGGTCGTACCATCTACCCCACAGGTGGAGATTTTTGTGTTCCGGGTCACGATCTTTGATAAGTGCAAGGACCTCCCGGTCCACAGGTGCCTCTGGGAATCCTCCCTCTGAGCGAACGTAGCATCGAAAGACATGTCGCCTGCAAGGAGGGACAAAAGTCAACTGTCAGTGCCTTAATTTAATCTGACACTCGGTATTTTAAAATTTGTACCACACTGCAATGCAGTGGAAATGGGACCAAAGGGGGACCCACAAAATCCAGATGACAATGCATCAATTAATAAAACAGTCTCATCATTGGATGAGACTGTTAATTAATGAGGAAATCCTCAAGGAAATTCTCATTGAATGAGAAATCTCTCGGGAAAAGGAGAAAATCTCCCTTTGAGAGCAAAGCTCTATGACAGAGTGACACTTGTCAAACTCTGATCATGAAGGAATAAAATTCCTTAAAGAGCCTGGCTCTATAATGATGATGGAAAAATCCATCAAGGATTAATTAAAATTATTTTTTGTGAATTAAAAAATTCTGGGATCTTCAAGATCCATGAAAAACTCTTAAGAGTTCTTCATCAAAAATCAAGAGATCTATATATTATCAAAGAGCAGAGCTCTGTTCATGGGCTAAGAAACCCCAAGAAAAGATCTGTTTAGATCTATGGGTTCATGAGAGCAAGACTCTATTAATGAAACCCTAAAAGGGGTTTCTTTAGATCAAAGATCTATAAAGAGCAAGGCTCTGTTAATGGGTAAAAACCCTAATTTATTAAAATTTTAAACTTTACCTAAGTTTTGGTAGAGTTCTGACTCTTGAAAAGTTCTTAAACTGAAGAGCAAGGCTCTGAATAAAAATTCTCAAGAAAGAAGATGATAATCATCTAAGCGACCAAAGGTCCTATTTATAGGCGTTGAACCGCCTCTTCAACTTCTGAGTTGATCCAAAAGCTCAGATGTTGCCACCGCAGCACTCACGTGTGCGCCACGTGAGCGCAACGGTGGGGGGGGGGGCATTTGTTTCCCCCAATCAGAGCAAAGCTCTATTTTAAAATTCAAAATTTGAAAATTGAAGCAACGCTTCAGATCCAGCACTAGATACGCTGCGTGCCACGTGTCAAACACAGACACGCTGGCGCCAGGTGCGCTGCGTCCTAGGCAGCGCACCCCCAATTAGAGCAAAACTCTGTTTTAAAATTCAAAATTCAAAAGAATTGAAGCAACGCTTCAGATCCAGCGCTACGCGCTGCGCGCCATGTGTCAAACACGGGTGCGCTAGCGTAATTGCGCTGCGCTCTGCGCTCTGCGTGCCACGTGTCAAACACGGGTGCGCTAGCGCAGTTGCGCTGCGCTAGCGCAGTTGCGCTGCGCTCAGCGCACGCCACGTGTCGAACGTAGGTGCGCTAGCGCAAGGTGCGCCAGTGCTGGAATTAAAAATTCCCCACCGTTAGAACAAAAGATCTAATAATAATAAATTATTAATTAATCAGAATTAAAATTCTATTATGGAAAGATCTTTCCAATCTTATTAAAATAAGAAGATTATCTTCTGCAAAGCAGAAGCCCTAGGATCAAAGATCCAACGGTGGGAAATATTCCCAAATCAATCAGAGAAAAATCTCTTAAAACTGATTTAACAAATAATTTTGCCCTATAAAAAGGCCCCTAGACTTCAAGTCTCAGATATACAGAAAAAATAGAAAAAAAAACCCTCTGCAAAACTTTGAGAAAAAACTCAAAGAGAAATAAGAGCAAGCTCTTAGAAAAAAGAAGATCATTTCTTCATCTTCAAGGTAAAGAACTAGTTCTTGAACAACAGAGATGAAACCATCTCGTAAAAAGAAGAACCATCTTCTGAAAAGATCATAGATCTACAAAAGACCAAGGTCTTTGATAAAAAGAAAAAGATCAAAAGATCTAATCATAAAAAAATAAAAGAAGTATTTAATTCATTCACAGATCCTTGATCTACAAAGGCAGAGCCCTTTTATAAAACAAGAACTTTTGTTCTTGAATCTTGAGGCAAAGCCTCCTTTAAGAAGAACATAAATTTGTTCTTTGATCTTAAATTTGATCAAATGTGCTTTGCGCTATTAGAAAGTGCCTTGCACTCATGAATTGCGCTTTTGCGCTTCTTGGACCGGTGCTCAGCACCAAAACATGCCACGTGTCAACCAAAGACACAATTTGCGCTTTACGCTTCTGAAACAGCGCACTGCGCACATCGACTGGCGCTCGGCGCCAAGCGCGCCACGTGTCACTCACTGGCGTGCCAACAAACTAGCGCAACATGCTCATAAATTAAAAGCGCAATGCGCTAATAAACTAGCGCTTAGCGCTAAGTCTGACACGTGTCCCCTTCGTGTGCGCTACCCGACAGAAGCGCAATGCGCTCTTAAACTGGCGCAAAGCGCCTGATGCGCCACGTGGCGCATTGTCAGAACACACTTTGTTCTGATGAAGACAAAAGACGTCAGAACTCAATGCTTAGTATTATTAAAAGGGCCGAGCCCAAATAAAGGCTTAACAGCCAGAACAACAAAAAATGTTAAACATTTTAATTGGACTTAGCCCAACTCTGGCCATAAGTCCTCAACTTATATTGAACTGAGCACATCTGCTCACAAATATTCAACTGATCTCAGTCCCAAACTGGGCTACAGACCTTTCAACCAACTCACATCGGTTCGAGGGTACATCTCGTTACTCCTCTGATATTTGTCGTTGTAATCCTTCAACGTCTTCAGAGAGGTGACGGGTCCCGATGACCACACATTTCTACGGACTGTGGGATCCTTAAACTCATGGACTACGATGTCCTTAAACCTTATAGACTACGATGTCTCTAAACCGGACTGTGGGGTCCTTAAACTCATGGACTACGATGTCCTTAAACCTTATAGACTACGATGTCTTTAAACCGGACTATGGGGTCCTTAAACTCATGGACTACGATGTCCTTAAACCTTATAGACTACGATGTCTTTAAACCGGACTGTGGGGTCCTTAAACTCATGAACTACGATGTCCTTAAACCTTATAGACTACGATGTCTCTAAACCGGACTGTGGGGTCCTTAAACTCATGGACTACGATGTCCTTAAACCTTATAGACTACGATGTCTTTAAACCGGACTGTGGGGTCCTTAAACTCATGGACTACGATGTTCTTAAACCTTATAGACTATGATGTCTCTAAACCAGATTGTGGGGTCCTTAAACTCATGGACTACGATGTCCTTAAACCTTATAGACTAAGATGTCTCTAAACCGGACCGAGACGTCCTTAAACTAACACTGGCCCGAGATGTTCTTAAACTAACATCGGACCACCATGTCCTTAAACTGGTAATCGACCGCAATGTCCCTAAACTAAATAACAGAGACCAAATGCTTTCTTGTTGGATCTAAATGATCCTGTTAAGTTGATCTTACTCTAAAAATTGGACTAACGTATCCTTAACATACGTTTAAGTTGATCTTAGTCTCAAATGAGGCTAACGAATCCTTAAACCCAAATCTAAGAAGATACGGATTTGGACTAATCCACGCCCTACGGGCGACAACATAAATTAGTCTCCGTATAAAATCCACGGGAAACCACAACACAAAACAAACACCCACGACACGAAGTGACCATCTGGAGAAGGAGAAAGTTGTTACCGCGATGCGGTAGCGTAATTAACTGCAGGGGCTTGCGCCTGCAGGGAAGAGCGTCCCCACAATCAAAAACCCCTCAAACGAGGGGGAATCTGACGAAGTCCGCTACATCGGCCGCATCCGTTTAAACCTTCGATACATGGTGCCATAAATCAACTTGGCATCTTTGGAGAGGTGGACGGATAGCACCAATTAGCATCTGCCCCGAATTTCTGGCAAGTCGAACCTGCGCGGTCGCGTCTCTGTGTTCGGCGGGGAACAAGGATACGGTATTCTTTGCAGAAGTCCTTCACTTTTTCATTCTCGAAGTTCGTCCCGTGGTCGGTGATGATACACCTCAGGATGCCAAACTGGAGTATCAGGTTGTTTTGCAGGAACTTGATGGTTGCGGCGGCGTCCGGTTTCCTGATGGGGACGGCCTCGATCCACTTGGTGAAGTAGTCCACTGCGACGAGGACGTATTTGTGCCCGCCTGTTCCGGTAGGGAGATGGCCGATCATATCCAATCCCCACTGGGCGAACGACCATAGGGATGTTAGGGCAGGCAGCTCGGTAGCCGGGAGGCGGGGAAAGCTGCCGTGGAGCTGGCAGCTCTTGCACCTCCTGACTAGCTTCAGGGCGTCCTTGTGCATAGTGGGCCAATAGTACCCTTGGAGCAATGCCTTTTGGATCAAGGTTCAAGCCCCTGGTATGCACTGCCCACCCCTTCATGGATTTCCCAAAGGACGTAGTCGGCTTCGTGGGGGTCGACGCACCGGAGCAGGGGCTGAGTGAAGGCCTTCTTGTAGAGGTTCCCGTTGCTCCAGACGAAGTGGCGGGCTTTGGCCCGGAGACGGCTGGCGGCTGCCCAGTCCTCTGGGAGCATGTTGTCCTTTAGGAACTCCACGAGGGGCTTCCTCCAATCCTGGTCGCTCTCTTGCGCCGCGTACACATGGAGTGTCATCGCTCCATCCCCCACGCTGGGTTGAGGCAAGGTTTCGAAGATGATAGACCGCTTATTGTTGGCCGAGTATGACGATGCCAGTTTGCTCAGGGCGTCTGCTTGGGCATTCAGCTGCCTGGGTATTTGTTCTACCTAGACTTCGTCAAAGTTTCTTCGGAGTTTCCTCACTTCGTCTAAGTACTTCATCATCAGAGGCTCCCGAGCTTCGAAGAGGCCGGTCACTTGACCAACAACAAGGGCAGAGTCACTGCGGATTAGAATTATCTTCAGTTCCAGCCCGGCGGCCATGCGCAGTCCGGCCAGGAGGGCCTCGTACTCTGCCGCGTTGTTCGAGGCTTTGAAACCGAGCCTCAAAGAATACTCCATCTCTGCTCCGTTCGGGCCTCGGATAATGAGGCCAGCGCCGCAGCCCTCCTCGGTAGAACACCCGTCGACGTAGATGACCCACTCCGGAACCGAGCCAGGGCCTTCCACGACGGGACACTGGGTTGTGAGGGGCGGCGTGGGCTCTGGCTTCTTGCCAGGGATGGTACATTCAACGATGAAATCGGCCAGGGCCCGCGCCTTGATGGCTTGCCTCGGGCGATACCTTATGTCAAACTGAGATAGCTCCCACCTCCATTTTTCTAAGCGGCCCGAGGATTCTGGTGATGCTAGGATAGCTCCCAACGGGCGCTCGGTGAGGACAATGATGGTGTGTGCTTGGAAGTAGTGCCGCAGCTTCCGCGAGGCTACCACGATGGCTAAGACAATCTTCTCTATAGCGGGGTACCTCGTTTCCGTCTCCTTAAACACGTGGCTCACATAGTACACCGGCTTCTGCGCTCCATCGGCCTCCCGGACGAGCACCGAACCTGCTGCTTGGTCGGATACTGCCAGATACAGCAACAGCTCGTCTCCTTCCACTGGCCGGGTGAGCAGTGGCGGCGTTGCGAGGTGCTTCTTCAATTGCTCGAAGGCGGCCTTGCACTCCTCCGACCACTCGAACCTCGGGATTTTCCTCAGCACCTTAAAGAACGGGAGGCACTTCTCCCCCGACCTGGACATGAAACGGCTCAGAGCGGCGACCCGCCCCGTGAGCCGCATGATCTCGACGTTGGTCTTAGGTGCGACCATGTTCAGGATAGCGTCGATCTTCTCTGGGTTAGCCTCAATTCCGCGGTGAGTGACCATGTACCCGAGGAACTTTCCCCCGGTGACTCTGAATGCTCACTTGGCGGGGTTTAGCTTCATGTTGAACTTGCGGAGCACTTTGAAAGCCTCGCCCAGGTCCTTGGCATGGTCGGCCGACGAGACGGATTTGACGAGCATGTCGTCGACGTAGACTTCCATATTCCTGTCGATCTGTGGCTTGAACATGCGGTTGACCAACCTTTGGTCCCCGGAGTTCTTGAAGCCGAAGGGCATCACCTTGTAGCAGTACACTCCCCGGTCCGTTGTGAATGCGGTCAGATCTTCATTTTCAAGATTCATACGGATTTGGTTGTAGCCGGAGAAAGCATCCATGAAGCTCAACAGCTCGTGGCCGGCCGAGCTATCGACGAGCTGGTCTATGCGGGGGAGCGGAAAGTTGTCCTTGGGGCAGGCCTTATTGAGGTCGATGAAGTCGACGCATATACGCCACTTCCCGCTTGACTTCTTGACCAGAACTACATTTGCCAGCCACTCCGAGTAGGGTACATTTCTGATGAAGTTGGCGGCGAGGAGCCGATCAACCTCCTTTTCGATAGCCTTCTGTTTGAACGGGGGCGAAGCTTCTTTTCTTCTGCCTGACGGGTTGGGCCGCAGGATCAACCCTGAGCTTGTGGGAGATGATTTTGGGATCGATCCCAGGCATGTCAGCAGGCGCCCAGGCGAAGACGTCGGAGTTTCCTCTGAGGAATCTGATCAGGCCATCTCGCCGAGTCCTCGTCAGGAGCGATCCGACCTAGACGGTTTTTCCCTGGACTCCATCTGTTAGGGGTACTTTGGTCAGAGGTTCGACCGGTGCCCCACGGACCTCCTTCCGCTCGTCTCGGGTGTCCAGGGAACCTTTGATGTCGTCACATGCCTCGGCGTCGTCGGCAGGCTTCTCAGGCAAAGACGTTTCGGTAAGGCCTATCTTCGCGACCCGCTGGCTCCCGTATGCTTGACCTATCCCTCCTCGATCGAGAGGGACCTTTATCGCCAGGTGGTAGGTCGATATCTGGGCCTGGAGAGAGTTCAGCGTCGGGCGGCCGAGGAGGACGTTGTAGGCCAATGGGACTTTCGCTACGATGAAGTCCACAGGCAACGTGCGCGTGCGGCCAGGCTCCCAGATCGTGAACTGCAGGGTGACCACCCCTTGCGCCGGGACGGAGTGGTTGGTGAACCCCAAGAGGACGTGAGAGGTCGGTTTCAGGTTTGCTGGGATGAGCCCCATACGCAGGAAGTAGTCGTGGAAGAGAATGTCCGCCGAGCTGCCCGAATCGACGAGTATCCGGTGGACCTCGTACTGGTGGATTTGGGCCGTGATCACTAGTGGGTCGTTGTGGGGCACGGATATGCCGTGGAGATCCTCGTCGCCGAAGGTGATGGGCTCGCGGCCTCTAGCCCTTTTGCTCGGGCGGCCGCCCGCGTCTTCGTTGAGGGGAAAGTGGCGGCTGGGACCTGGATTTTCGGGGCGATTATTTGCCCTGTGGATGGAGATCGGAAGGCCATTGGGGAGTTTTCGTTTCCCACGGACGGCGCCAACTGATGGTGGTCCTTTTCAGATCTCCTTCAGATGTTGTCTTCCGTCGATCTCCCGATGGATTCTGGAGGGGATCCCCCGTTGTGTGTGGATCTCAATGGGTATGGAAAAAGTTTGGTGATTGGAGGAAGTTGACGCCAAGTACCTGCAAAGAAGTCCCGGGATGGTTGGATACCACCGAGGAGCCTCCGACGATCAAGTTAGTACTAGATCCGAGCAGCGTAACAGCTAAGTTGAGTGAAAAATGGCTTAACCCCTCTGTGGTGGGGGTTTATATAGCGGTGATGGTACGCAGCAGCAGGCGCGAGAATCTCACCGGCAGTTACGCTCCCGACATCTCGTCCGCGTGGAGAGCGGATCGCCCATTAATGGAAATCGCGGAGGCACGGAACATGGGATGTTGCTGGCGGAGAATCCGCGCATGGCGAGATTCGCGGAGCGGCGGTTACGCCTGTGAGCGGTGGAACTGGTCGGAGGGCCGAGGAAGACCGCCTCGGCAAAGGGGCTCGGGGACGAGCGAGAAGGCCGAGGAGACTTGGTCTAGCGGCAGCCCGGGGCGAGCTGAGGGGCCGAGGAGGCCAGTGAGCGGGGACCCCCGAGGAGGGCTAGCTTGCGCTGGCCGAACGGGTACAGGGGTGGCATGGCCTGCCTTTGTGGGCCCTTTTTTCAGAGTTCTGGGACGTGCCGTTCGCCACGTGTCCTGATCTTGAGGGTCGCCTATATTGAGCATTATCAGATTCCTCCTTTCGAATAATCTTGTGAGCGAAAACTCGTTTATGTGATTCATATTTTGTTTCTCGGTCCTTCATCGAAACTATATAATACTGTATGTTCTATCATCTATATTCTGACTTCAGCAAAAACCCATTAGAACCTGAGCCTGCTTGTGTAATAAACAGGTTTAGTTGATTATATTCTTTGTAGCGAAGTTAAATCGTAGGACAACTGTATATATGTTGTATCCTGCAGAATTCTCATTCGATATTTTAAGATACAAGCTTGTTTTCCGCAATCTGCGGTGTGAAATACAGGCATTTTAGATTTGATAAGAGTTGGATTAATTTTAGCCGTCAGGATATCACATCATGGATACTGGATAGCCGACTGTTACTTAAAAATGTCGAATGGGTATTCTACAATTACCCATTAATGAGTGAGTTGATTTCTTGAACGTGGTTTTGTGTTATTTTCTTGTACCGTTGGGGCAGTCTTATAGTGTATGGAAGATAACTTGGTATATGTTTATAGCTTCATCCACTATATTATTCAAAATACTGTCGACAATTTCTTATATTGTTTTCATAAACTTAAATTTTGTTGTCAAATTCTTGATACGTTTCCAACTTTTTTTTTAATTTGTTGCGAATTTTCTCCTCTGATGTCACTGATATTTGACATGTCATAGTCCAACAAAATCATTATGAATTAGTGCATTTTAGGTTTTAGACTCACCTTTATTTTTGCATATTATAGCCTGTTCTTGGTAGATTTTTCGAAAAATTTCAGGTTTTCGAGATCACCGATATTTTGCTTGGAGTGTTAGCAAATTTATTCACCAATGACGTTAATTTTAGCATGTTAAATGCCATAGTTCACTAGAATCATTTTGAAATGATGATTTTTGTTCATTATAGCACAGATTTTATTTTTTTTAACATTATTGCCCACGGTTATTGGTAAGAATTTGCTATCTTCTTGCTCTCATATCATTAAAATTGATTCTTGAATCCATCACTCAAATAAAATAAAGTGCTACCATGATATTATTAGATCCAATAAAGAATTTCATTATATATGGACATGAGGCATGTGCTATGGAAAAGAAAAAATGCCGGCATGTATTTTGTTTCTGGGATGTAAAGCCTTTTTCTATACCTATATCCATATAAAAAAAAAGTTTTAAAGAAAATATAAGAGTTTATGTTTCCAACAAAATCATCTATATTTCGTTTGTAATCAATTGATTGAAAATAAATAATTTAATTTATAAATTTGGCGGCTGCTTACTGGTATATTTATTTATTTTCAAAGTATAAAATATATGTAATAACGAAATTTTAAAATACATATTTTGGAATGCTGTCCACTAAAAGTCGAAGAATGTGGTAATTTCTCCCTCTTCGGTAAAGTATTTGATAGCTTTGTCTGTTATGATTCATAAAAATCGTTAAATGAATTTTTTTTTATTTTATAATTGAATTTCAAATCGATAAAGTATAATTTTTATATTGTCTTTCATTTATAACATGTTTTCATTTTTTTCCCAAATCCAAAGTAATTATTTTCATGCTATGGCTCATGAAAATCAATATGTTAACAAAACAAAGGAAAGGAAAAAAGTTCTCCAATGTCATCAACGTTATGTATGATGTCCACAAAGATGTCAAAATTCTATTTTCTCAGGTCATCATTGCTAATTTATTTTGGAATGTTTTGCATAATTCCATGTAACAATACCAAAAAAGATTGTGGCCAACTTATATCATGGACTGTGCTTCGCTTGTTTCCAAAGGTTCATCATTTTCCTGTCCAATTCTTTGCTTAGGGCCCGTTTGGATGATGGATTTGGAGTTTTGGAATACAAAATCCACTTGGATTTGTGCGTCTTTTGTTCCCAAACTTAAAACTAGGATTGATCAGTGCAAGGTAAGATTTTTGGAGTCCTTGGAGTCTTAAAAAAAGCTCAGGTTCTTCAAGGGTCATGTGGGATTGTATATTAATAAAAAAACATGGAAGGTTACAGTTACCTTCCTCCCGCTGCCTTTGCTCTATCTTCTCTCTCATCATTGCACATCTCTCTCTCTCGTATTTGGGTCATGTGGGGTTCCGATCACAAAACCCCCGACCAATTCCTCGTATTTGGGTGTTATCTTCATGATGGATGATGTACTAACCGAAACACCCGACCCATTATCTAAACGTGTTGGGCGTGCACAAGGGATGTATGTCGATGCTGCAATTAATGAACGAGATTGGGCTTCTGCTGGCGATGAACCTGTGCTTCACTGAAGGGGTGTATAATGGGAGCATGTTAATGGTTCTCGGGCGGAACTCGGTCCTGAACCCGGTAAGGGAGACGCCGGCGATTGGAGGGAGTGGGGTGTTTCGGTTTGTGAGGGGGTTCGTGTCGGCGAGGACACATTGGTTTGATATCAAGACCGGGGATGCGATCATCGAGTATAATGTTACTGTCATGCATTCGAGTTCGATTCTAGAGTTTTAGTTTGGTTATCAAGTATAATACGCTTTGTTATTATCTTATGACGGTGCTAATCCATAATTATTATATAAATCTGGACTTCACTGATTATGGTAAGCTTTGATCTTCCGATACCATATTCATTATTCCAAAAGAAGACTACTTGCTTACAAACATTGCCTTTTTGTTAAATATGTTTTTACTACACTAAAATCTCTTAGACCTTGATTTTGAAGGAGTTTTTTTTCCACTCTTCTATCCGCAAAACCAGCACATTAAGGTAGTTTAATGTAATAAAATAAATCTTTTATCTCTGCTATATTAATGCCAAAGGAGGGGTATACGGAGCACATGCTAAAGAAACCCCTCTAAGTTTTTGCCATGTCAATAATACTGATGTGTCAAAAATTGGTAATTTTAATTAATATTATACTTAAAATAAAAAATAAAATATAAACGTTTCGGGGTTATTGTTGCTATTCATCCATAACAAACTTCTCATAACTGAATGATTTTAGGTTCTTATCATCTTTGTAACTCTCCTCATTCTCACGTTCTTATCTCTCCAACAAATTCTGTAAAAATCTTTTCAAATCTTTGTGATGTTAAAATATACAAATGCACGTGCAACATACCGTGCGGTTTAGTGAGAAAGGGTGAAAGTGAAGGGTGTCTTAGTGTAATTTACCATGTATTATAATTTAGTTCTTATAGCATGAGTTAGAAGTTAGAAGGATAGGTGATACCAATTTAGTTAACAGTCTTGTGATTTATGAATCTTGTGATGTTTAGATTTTAGGATACGAAGACTTTCATATTAAATAAACTATTGTTTTGTATCAGGGGTGCACGTAAAAGTAAATTTTTTTAGGATCAACTGTTTTCTTAGGAGGGGAAGAAAATTGTGTTTTGATTTTATATAAAAAAAGAGAGAGTGTTTTGATTTGAAATTTGAGAGGCAGTAGTTATCAATTTTGAGAATTTGTGGTAGGAAGTAATTCTGACCATGCCTTGAATTTTTTTTTTCTTTGTATTTTTTTAAAAGGAGAGGATGCAACCTGATGATGCTCGTAAGTGGTGTCTCCTTAGATTACGACACGTGGCAGATGACGTGTCCAGAAAGCTACGGAGGTGGAACAAATGAGTTGCATTATGAGGGTTCCTCGGAACTCTTCTCGAGGAACGTATCCGACCTTTCAGGTGACCTCCCTGAATACATTCCACCTACATCTAGAAAACTACCAACAGCTCGTCTCCGAGCTATCTCGGTCTCCTTGCTCGTCTCCGAGCTCCTGACATGCCGAGCTTCCTCGGTCTCCCGGCTCGTCTCTGTGCCCCTGACGTCCCGAGCTTCCTCGGCCTCCCCCGATCAACCAAGAGCATGGATCCCATGCGCCCTGCAACGGTTCCGCGCATATCGTCAGGGCGAGATATCTGCCTCCCCACGATCCGCGTCCCGCGCTAGCGCATCCCCCATTAATGGGCGTATCCCCCCATTAATGAGCACATTCCGTCATTCAAGGAGAGGATAACGCTGGGGCATAACTGACGGCGGTGATCTCGCACCTACTCGCTCCACGTGACCCCTATATAAACCCCTCCCTCAGACGACTCAGGTATCTCGAATTTATTTCCAATACACCGCTACTCTACACTTATTTCTCGGCTCTAACTTGATAGTTGGAGGGTCCTACGGTGGTCACCCATCCCGGGACTTCTTTGCAAGTAGCTCGGCATCCAACATCAACCCATTGAGATCCACACTCAGCAACTCCCAATCAAATCTCAACCGTCAAAGACCGCCATCAAAGGATCGACGGAGGACAACATCTGAAGGAGATCCCAATCTCCATTAGTTGGTGCCGTCTGTAAGAACGAAAGAATTTTTTGTTCCACCACAAAAGTTGATCTTCCGCCCCCGACCCAATGGCGAGCGATAACCGCAACGATCCGAATACGAGCCGCCACAATGGAGGCGGGAGCGGCTCGCTTCCCCCTCCTAATACCATCCACGCCTTGTCCGTCCTGATAGACAGGCTCACGACGCTGTGGATCCAAAGACCTTATCGGGAGGCGACCGAGTAGCTTCCTGCTCGGTCATCCACCATCGGGTAGCCTCCTGTCCAACAACGCTGTGAATCAAAAGCCCTCATCACGAGACCACCGAGTAATTTCCTGCTGGCCCATCTGCAGCGGGTAGCTTCCTGCCCAACAACGCTGTGGATCCAAAGTCATCCTCGCGAGGCGACCGAGTAGCTTCCTGCTCGGTCATCCCTAACAGGTAGTTTCCTACCCAACAACGCTAAGGATTAAAATCCTTCCTCTCGAGGCCGCCGACCAGCTCCCTTCTCGGTCCGTCCGCAGTGGGTAGCTTCCTGTCTAACTACGCTGTGGATCGAAGCCCTCCGCTCGAGGCCACCGAGAAGATCCCTGCTCGGTCCATATGCAGCGGGTGGCTTCCTGCCCGACTATGCTGTGGATCAAAGCCCTCCTCGCGAGGCGACCGAGTAGCTTCTTGCTCGGCCATCCACCAACGGGTAGCCTCCTGCCCAACAACGCTGTGGATCAAAAGCCACCATCACGAGGCCGTTGAGTAATTTCCTGCTAGCCCATCTGCAGCGGGTAGCTTCCTGCTCAACAATGCTGTGGATCCAAAGCCCTCCTCGTGAGGCGACCGAGTAGATTTCTGCTTGGTCATCCCTAGCAGGTAGCTTCCTACCCAACAACGCTAAGGATCAAAAGCCCTCCCCTCGAGACCGCCGAGCGGCTCCCTGCTCGGTCCATTCATAGTGGGTAGCTTCCTGCCCAACTACGTTATGGATTGAAGCCCTCCTTTCGAGGCCGCCGATCGGCTCCCTGCTCGGTCCATCCGCAGCGGGTAGCTTCCTGCCCAACAACGCTGTGGATCTAAAGCCCTCCTCGCGAGGCAACCGAGTACCTTCCAGCTCGGTCATCCACCAGCGGGTAGCCTCCTGCCCAACGACGCTGTGGATCCAAAACCCTCCTCGCGAGGTGACCGAGTAGCTTCCTGCTCGGTCATCCACCAGCGAGTAGCCTCCTGCCCAACATCGCTGTGGATCAAAAGCTCTCATCACGAGGCAGCCGAGCAATTTCCTGCTGGCCCATCTGTAGCGAATAGCTTCCTGACCAACAACGCTGTGGATCTAAAGCCCTCCTCCCGAAGCGACCGAGTAGCTTCCTGCTCAGTCATCCCTAGCGGGTAGCTTCCTACCCAACAACGCTAAGGATCAAAAGCCCTCCTCTCGAGGCCACCAAGCAACTCTCTGCTCGGTCCATCCGCAGTGGGTAGCTTCCTGACCAACAACGCTGTGGATTAAAGCCCTCATCGTGAGGCCGCCAAGCAATTTTCTGCTAGCCCACCCCTAGCGGGTAGCTTCCTGCCTATCAACGCTAAGGATCTAAAGCCCTCATCGCAAGGCCACCAAGCAATTTTCTATTGTCCCATCCCTACCAGGTAGCTTCCTACCCAACTACGTTAAGGATCAAAAGCCATCCTCTCGATGCCGCCGAGCAGCTTTCTGCTCGGTCCATCCACAGTGGGTAGCTTCCTGCCCAATAACGCTGTGGATCCAAAGCCCTCATCGCGAAGCGACCGAATAGTTTCCTGCTCGGTCATCCACCAGCGGGCAGTCTCCTGCCCATCAATGCTAAGGATCTAAAGCCCTCCTCGTGAGTCCACCAAGCAATTTCCTGCTGGCCCATCTCTAGCGGGTAGCTTCCTACCCAACTACGCTAAGGATCAAAAGCCCTTCTCTCAAGGTTGCCGAGCAGCTCCCTGCTCGGTCCATCCGCAGTGGGTAGCTTCCTGCCTAACAACACTGTGGATCCAAAGCCCTTATCGCGAGGCGACCGATTAGCTTCCTTCTCGGTCATCCTTAACGGGTAGCTTCCTACTGAACAACGCTAAGGATCAAAAGCCCTCCTCTCGAGACCGCCGAGTAGCTCCCTGCTTGGTCCATCCGCAGTGGGTAGCTTCCTGCCCAACAACGTTGTGGATCGAAGCCCTCCCCTCGAGGCCGCCGAGCAGCTTCCTGCTGGCCCATCTGCAGCGGGTAGCTTCCTGCCCAACAACGCCGTGGAACCAAAGCCCTCCTCGCGAGGCGACCGAGAAGCTTCCTGCCCGGTCATCCCTAGCAGGTAGCTTCCTACCCAACAACGTTAAGGATCAAAATCCCTCATCTTGAGGCCGTCGAGCAGCTCCCTGCTTGGTCCATCCGCAGTGGGTAGTTTCCTTCCCAACTACGCTGTGGATCGAAGCCCTCCTCTCGAGGCCGTCGAGCAGCTCCCTGCTGGCCCATCTGCAATGGGTAGCTTCCTGTCCAACTACGCTATGGATCAAAAGCCCTCTTCACGAGGCCGCTGAGAAGCTTTCTGCTCGGTCCATCTGCAGCGGGTAGCTTCCTGCCCAACTACGTTGTGGATTAAAGCCCTCATCGTGAGGCCGCCAAGCAATTTCCTGCTGGCCCATCTCTAGCGGGTCGCTTCTTACTCAACTATGCTAAGGATCAAAAGCCCTCCTCACAAGGCCGTCGAACAGATTCTTGCTCGGCCCATCAATCGGTTCAGACTCGATGCGAGATCGCCACCTCAACTCGGGGGAAAGGGAGGATACCGACCTTCCTACACTTGGCTATCATTCAACTCGACGAGCGATCGCCACCTTGACTCCGGGGAAAGGGAGGATACCGACCTTCATACACTTGTCTATCATTCGACTCACACTCGACGCGCGAGCACCGATCCAACACTCGCGAGACGAAATGTATACGAGCTAAAGTACTTGCGCAGCGAGCAGACATTTGGGCAAAGGAAAAAGGAGTATTTTATTTATGACCAAAAATAAATACAAGGTATTCTGGGCTCCTCAGCCTCACAAAAATGTCCGGAGGCTTACAAAAATTTTGAAAAAGAAAAAAAATCCCCAAGGAAGGAAAGCTCAGGCCGTCGACTCGTGGAGGATCTCGCCCTTCTCGACGCCGGCGTCGAGGACCAAAACTGCGACCTCTGGGTCGGCGCTTCCACCAGCAGCCTCACTCCCAACGGCCGCCCCGACAACTTCCTCGTGCGGCTCCTCCTCGACCATTGGATATTTAGCATGGAGCTCGCTGATATCAACCCCCGGCGCAGACTCATTGATGGCGTCGAGTGCGCTATGCCAGACGACGGCCTCGGATTCGGCGAGATCGGCGTAGAATTGATCCGACGTCTTGTACGCCTCCATGGTCTTCTCCGACCGGCACTCGGCGAGCTTCACCGCGTCCAGAGCCACCCGGACATCCCTCTTGAGGGTGTCCCTCGACTTCTTCACCAAGTGGTAGAAGCCGTTCACCTCCTCCAACTTGGCCTGAATAGCCCGGTTGGACTCGTCTAAAAGCCGATAAGACTCCTTCAGCTTGGAGTTCGTCAGCCCCTCGGTGATTAGATGGGTGTCGAGGAGGGCCGCCTTCTCCTCCGCTTGCTGCAGTTAGAGGTGGAGTTCCTCATCCCGCTTGGAGGATTCGCCCGCCTTTTTCATAGACGGGGCTACCTCCTCGGACTCCATAGCGACGAGAAGCGCGCAGTGGTGGAGGACCTGAAGAAAGCAACACACAGGTTAGAAAACTCAAACCGAGGAAACAAGACTTAAAATAATTTCTGAAAAAAGTTAAAAACCGACCTGAATCACCTCTTGGGCTATGGAGGCCACCTGGGCCTTCATAGTCCCCCGGGGTATTTTAACCTGGTAGCCTGCTCCATGTCTGAAAGAAGGCTGTCGGCGACGGAGAGCCTCGAGGGAACCTTAATGCAGAAATTGCTCTCCTGCACTGGGATGTCGGTAGAAGGCGCCCGAGATACCGTCCTCTTATGTCTCTTGAGGGGGGCTTCGGCAGGCTCAGCCTCCTCCTCCTCCTCTCTCGTCCGGGGCGCCGGGTCCCGCGCATGCTTGTGACCCCCTTCGGCGTTCTAAAGGGCCCGGGGAGCGGCGGAAGGCTTAAATGTTGGAGTTGGCCTCCGGGCCGAACTCGGACCGGGTCGGGACGAGCTTGGGCCCCCGGCCTTCTTTCCCTGGGTCTTGGCGGCTAAGGCGGCTAAAATTTTCGCTCAGTCCATAGGCTCTGCAAAGAAAGGAACACAACAAACAAAGGGGGTTAGCAATACCAAAACAGCAAAGGAAACTTGGTGAAGTCTAAACAGATCGAAGCCCTAACTTACCGAAGAAACGCACAGGACTAAACCTAGCCCAGCTCAGTGCCTGCTCGGATAGTAGGACCTCCGCCCGTTGGATCGGCTCCCAATGGGACACCACCCTTACTTCGGGGGAAGTCGACTGCTTTGCCCTCGGGCAGTCGGCCCTGTGCCACTGTGTAGGTACAGGTCAATTCTCTCTCTCGGGCAGCCCGACGAATATAAACTTCTCCTTCCATTCATGGATGGAAGAAGGGACGGCTACTACCCCCGACCCGGCCACTCCGCCCTTACGTTTTTTGAACGAGAAATACACCCGGCCACTCGGCTCATCCTTACTGGTGCCGGGGTGATTCTTATAACACAGGAAAGTGACAAGGAGAGTCAAGCTGAAGGGGATATTTTCAAGTTTTAATCATACCAGAAACTCGAGGAGAATTCTTGTAACACCCGAGTTCATTTATACCAATTCCAGTCCTCATATTTCTTATTCATGATATTTCTTGATTTATCGTGTTTGGGTGCGAATGGTAGTTTACATTTTACATTGCATTCGACCCGACCCGCTTACTTGAACCTGTTGATTCTCATCTATAGATTACCTTGACTTGTTTCATAGACACGTGCATCTCATGTTTAGTATATACTGGTATTTTATCTAGTATCGCATCTTTTGCATATAACAATTTAAATCACGTAAAATAAATTAAAATTGCATTTCATGGCCTGCATGATACCCCTAACCCTGTGGTAGCGTCCTTGCATCGTGTTTTCGTCCCGTTCAGTGAAACGGACGGGTTTGGATGGCTACGCGTACGTACGTGCGTCCGTTCTTGGGGGTATGCATTTCTGTCTTATAATCTTTCATTTTAAATTTTGAAACTGGCTAATAATTTTCATATTTCAAATTCAAAATTTTGGGCCCGACTCGAGCGTATTTTGAAATACTTTTGTATCTCACCAAAAATCTTTTATCTAAAATCTTTTAATATTAATCGAATAAATATTTTTTTCCATCAGGTTGGTTACATGAAAATCTTTTTCCTAAATTTTTTCTTTATTTAAAATAGTTCCCTGGGCCAATCAGATTTTCTCTCTCTCTCCCTTTTACTTTACCCACCAGCCAATCAAAATCTTCTATTTTATATGCCAGGCCCTACATCTTTTTCTCTATCTCTCTCATTTCTTTATCCCACCACAGCCTCCCTCTTCTCTCTCCCCCACAAAAATCCAACTTTCTTTCGCCTCCCTATTCATCCCACTCTCTCCTCCTCTCGATCTCTCTCCTCCTCTCTCTCCTCTCGCTCTCTGATTCTCTTTCTCTCCCCTCATTTTCTTTACTTCTCTCTCTCTCTTCCATATATATATTAACACGTCTCTCTCTCCTCCCTCTTCGTCTTCTTCATTATTTTTTTCTTTTCCCACCTTCCTTCTTCGCCTGCGCCGCGCCCATCGCCCGCGCCCGTCGCCTCGTCGTCGTCTCCTCACCTTACCACCACCCTCGTCCACTCCTCGACCTCCTCTCCTCGCTCACCTCTTCTCCCCGGCACGAGGACCCAAGAACCGACGACCACGACACCCATCGTTCGTCGTCTTTCTCACCGCCGATGACCCCAGCCTCACACCCACCATCATCACCGTCTCATTTCCTTCACCCTCGTAGCCACCGCATCCTCCTCCTTCAACCGTCCTCAACCCTCGGCTCCAACCCAAGACCCGCTGTAGCCCTCGACTGCACACCGGCACCTCGCCGGAGCTCTAACTCCCGTGGTCACCGTTTCCATCACCACCACCTCTCTCCTCTCTCTTATCCTCCTCCTTGCAACAGAAACCCAACAACCCAATCCCAGACATCAAGAAACCCACAGAATCCCTCATCACCACCTTGCACCCCCTCGTCGCCGATCATCCCTCGCCGTTGCCATCTCACTCCATCTCTCCTCCTCTCCCTCTCCTGGGTGCTTCTCCCTCATCATTATCCCTGCACACCAAGAAACCCCGGATAGCAAACCGAGCCTTAACCCTAACACACCCGAACCCTAGCCTCGCCGGGAAACCCTCACGTCGGCAACCCTTGTCGTCGCCACCCCTTGCCGACTCCCCTCTGCAACCACAGAACACAGCTACGATAAGCTCTCTCTATTGTTTCTCTTCTTCTCTCCATTCTTTCTTCTCTTTCTTTACGTGTTGTTTCTCATGTTCACTATTTTCTGTGATCGTCGGAATCCGGCCGCGACGTCGACGATCCCGACGACCCAGCGAGGATACCTGACTCGTATGATTCTATCGTACGTTGTTTGGACTCATTCCGTATACCGTGTGCGCGTCGCGACTTTTCCGTCGACGCGTAACGTTCCGTTTACCGTATCATGATCCGATCAAGGCAAGTTAATCTTGCTACATGCTATACTATTACCTTATATGTATATTTAAATTATAATACCCCATAATGATTATTTATGCAACCCGCATTATCACTGTTCATGTTTTATCATTCTTTCGGATGCCCGATTACATCCGTATCATGTATTTCACATCTAGTGCATGCAAGTGAAACTTGCTACATGCTATTTAAATTACTATATATGCTAGTTAAATTACCATATGCCTATTTGAGTGCACGTTAAACCTGTAGTTTACATTTAATACCATAATTTCCATTTTAACATCGCGACGTCCCGTTATATCATTTTAGATTCACAGCTCGAAACATACCATGTTGCATTTAGTTCTATTATACATAGTACCCACATTCATATTTAAATCTTATAACAATTATTTGCATAGCCCACAGTACCCATTTTATATTTTATACCCTGTCGGACGACCATTTGCATACATCTAACCTGATTTATATCAATTGCATCTATTGAACCTATTATACATATCATTGCATCTCTAGATTACTTAATACATGTTAACATGATTTTACCATCCATATTTGTATACTGTAGTTAAGTAATGTTGAAACTATCACTTAAACGCAAAATGATAACCGTGCATCGATATAATTTAATCTGTACTTATTTGCATATCATATTACGTGTTCCAGTTTATTGTTCCGATAGTACCCGTGCTTGTTGATTTATAACCATGTTTATGTTAGTTGATTTATGAGCACCCACATAACATTTTGTGCTTCCTGACATGACATGTTGCACTTCCTACTTGATATGACATGGTACCGTACAACTCTTGACATGACAGGACACCTATATACATTACTTGACTTGATTTGATGTACCATGGTCTTACCTGTTACCTGATCTTGTGTCTAATGCCAACAGACCTGACATGTTGTCCTTACGGACCGTTCCTGTTGTCTATCTAGACAAACATGTACCTGCCTGATCCTGTGTTGGCATTAGCTCTAGATTAGTTACTACTTGACTTGACCATATATAACTTGGGGGTATGGGGAAATCAGTATTGTAACCGAACGTAACTCAAAGGGCCATCCTATTGTTTGTCGTTCTTCCAGGCGTTACGGAATACCCATTGTTTGCCGTTTTTCCGGGCGTTACAGAATACCCATTGTTTGCCGTTTTTCCGGGCGTTACGGAATACCCATTGTTTGCCGTTTTTCCGGGCGTTACGGAATACCCATTGTTTGCCGTTTTTCCGGGCGTTACGGAATACCCATTGTTTGTCGTCTTTTCGGGGGTTACGGAATAATCACCGATGAGTTACGATGAGGATTGCATTACTGGGTTTCGAAGACTTTAGAATAGATAACCCCGTAGCACAGTTTAGATATCTCTGCACGTCACTTATACTGACACATTCACCGTTATATATTCTCATTATATTCTTGCTCATACTCATACCTGCATGTCGTACTACCCCTGTTAATATTATTGCTTGATGTTATGATACGCTGACGTCTGGGTTTTGCATGGCCCAGATCCTTCTACCTATGTTGCAGACTGATCAGGAGTATTATCGCTGTTAGACCGAGCGGTGAAGATCCTGTTGGTATGCAGTCTTACTTTCCATGCGTTTCATTTATTGTATCTTTTGCTTCCGCATATCATTATTTCTTCACTCATTCATTCTGGCTCATAGACATGTACTAGATAGTTTAGTTTACTTTCCTGTTCTTGATATCTCTACAGCCGTAATGTGACTGTGGAGGGATTTTTCCTATCCACAGGTAGTATGGTTGGTTATATCACGTGCCCATCTTAGCGTACTCTGGGAAGCGGGGCGTGACAATTCTCCATGAGGAGCTAGCTGGCCTGGGGCGAGATGAAAGCAACAAAGCACCCCGCAGATCTTGGTTGGGAAGGGCAGACACATTCCTTCTCGAAACGCTTCCAAATACAGGGCAATCTTCTTTCCCTGCACCTGGTTTGCCCGCTCGCCCTCTCTAGCTAAACGGAGGGAATAGTTAGAGGGGATGTGGAATCAAGCCCGAATTTCAGAAATCTCGTCCAGACTCCTCAAAATAGAGGATGCATCGCGGGTATTCCCAATGCGAACCTTAGGGGCCCTTGACACTGCCCGACGGTGAGCGACAGGGGTGGCCCCGACTCTAGGGGCGAACCTGACATGGAGGACGAAGAAGAAGAGGAATCCTCTTGGCTATCTGAAGCCGAAGAGGGGGAAGACCTACTGGACTCGGCCCTAACAACGGGAGCCTCATCGTCTGACTCCACTCTTACTACCTCTACGGACTCATCAGATGAAGACATCAAACCAGATTCAAAGGAAAGAACTCACCGAGGTAAAATCAACAAGGGATCCGATCTAAAAGAAGGAGTGTCGGGCAATCTTCAGTAACGAAAAAGAATTTTAGCAAAGTATCAGCCTTAAGATGGTCCCCTCCTATTTATACACCCCAAAGGAGAACATCCTACGACCCTGATTGATTCCCGTCAAAACTAAACGTTGCGCCCAGCGACCGGCGGGGCTCCACATGGCGATCGTCCATTGGGGATGTCTTTTCGACCGCAAGAGTCAGAGACATCCTGTCACTTCCGCCAATCGACATCCGACACGTGGCCCGTATCCCACTCTTTAAAGCGCAATCATTTCATTGATCCGCTGACGCCATCGGGGATACGCGCGAAGATTCAGGCGAACGACGAGGCGACACGTGGGGCCAAAAATCGAAACGACGTAACCACCAAACGCCATGCCGTTCTCGGGCGATCTGCGTTATGATTCCTTGGCGCCAAAATGAACAAAATAAAACCGAGCAGGCCACTCTCGACCCGACCCATGAATAGGTCGGAACGAGAGTGGGGGGGTTAATGATGATGCTCACAAGCAGTGTCTCCTCAGATTAGGACACGTGGCGGATGACGTGTCCCGAAGGCTACGGAGGTGGAACAAGTGAGTTGCATTATAAGGATTCCTCGGGACTTCGTCTCGAGGAACATGTCCGACCTTCCAGGAGACCTTCATGAATACATTCCACCTTCACCTAAGAAACTACCAACACCTCGTCTCCGAGCTATCTCAGTCTCCTTGCTCGTCTCCGAGCTCCTGACATGCCAAGCTTTCTCAGCTTCCCGGCTCGTCTCCGAGCCCTTGACGTGCCGAGTTTTCTCGGCCTCCCTGCTAGTCTCTGAGCCCTTGACATGCCGAGCTTTCTCGGCCTCCCAGCTCGTCTCCGAGCCCCTGACGTGCCGAACTTCTTCGGCCTCCCCCGATCAACCAAGTGCGTAGATCCCATGCGCCCCGCAACGGCTCCACGCATATCATCAGGACGAGATATCCGCCTCCCCACGATCCGCGTCCCGCGCTAGCGCACCCCTCCATTAATGGGCGTATCCCCCCATTAATGAGCGCATACCGCCATTCAAGACGAGGATAACACTGGGGCGTAACTGACGGCGGTGATCTGGCAGCTGCTCGCTCTACGCGACCCCTATATAAACCCCTCTCTCAGACGACTCAGGTATCTTGAATTTATTTTCAATACGTCACTACTCTACACTTATTTCTCGGCTCTAACTTGATCGTTGGATGGTCCTACGGTGGTCGTCCATCCTGGGACTTCTTTGCATGTAGCTCGGCATCCAACATCAACCTATTGAGATCCACACTTAGCAACTCCCAATCAAATCTCATCCGTCAAAGACCGCCGTCAAAGGATCAACGGAGGACAACATCTGAAGAAAATCCCAGCCTCCATCACAACCTAAGTAATTAATTTGGAAAATTTTGCATCCCTTCCTTTTAACGTTATAACAGTAGTTATAACAGTAGAGATAATTTTTCTCTCTCTGTTAATAGTCATATCATTAATATAAATAATCCACCATTAAGTTATCATTAATAGAGCAAACTCAATTTGTGTATGTGATCAGATCTTGCAGTGTTTCATCCCCTTATGGTGATTTTCTTTTCTTTCTCTTTTTTTTGTTACTGGCCCGTAGGCTCTATCTTAAGCACACAAACACATCACACACAAGCACACAACAAACACACACACTCAAGGGACCCACGAATTTGCCATAAAAGCGTTAATTTATGACCACTTCCCCTTTCGAGATTTATGGGTTCGAATCCCGCACTCTCTCCAAGAGGAAAAGTGCCCTTTCAAGGTGATTGATGTTCATGATAATTATAGCATGCATGATAGCTTGTTTAGTTCATTGATTTAGTTCTCCTTTCCTTTAGCTCAATGCTCTCTGCGTGATGTGTCTGGTGAAAATAACCTGATAGCTAGATATTAGATAGTTCCGATGGAAAAACTTTGAAGTTGTGGCCATCTTTATTTAAATGAAAGTTATTACTAGATCAATGCATGATATTAATTCTAGCTAAATATGAATATGGACTGGGATTTGTTTGCAGAAAATTTGCTAGTTACTGGATTTGACATGTACTGGATTTGACATGTACTGGCTAGATGGAGAGTATCCAACTGTTTCATTTATAAAAGTCTATCATTTAAATTGTTTCTTATTTTTATTTTAGATGGGATATTAGAGGAAATCAAATAAATAATGTCATGTCTTGAGATGATAATACTTTCAAGCATGACCAAGAGGCATGAGTTCACCCACAGATAGACTGGTGGAAGAAAGATCAAACAAGTTTTTTTTTGTATGTTATTCCTAAACTGACGCAGGTCGGAAAGGTTAGGGCTGATTTAAGTGTGTGTGAGGTTGCACATTATTAAACTAAGCATGCTATGATGTGATGCAGTAAGAGTCAACCCATACATTTAAATGATTAACACACACAAAAGATCCAACACAATAGCAAGTAACAAATCATATAAACTTTAAGCTAATTATTCGCAGTTAAATTCAAGAAATTAATGGTTTGATTTAATGATGATAATAGACAGTGCTTCAAGTACAAATCACTGCCAAACAAGGAATCCAAAATTATATGTCAGATTCAAATGTTAAGGTCCTAAATAATAGAAATTGAGCCATGTGCCGAACTGAAATTATTCACCAATCCTCAATGAATTCGAGACTTGTGTTGGCTATCGCAGAACTGATAACTGAAAAATAGTTCTTGAAAGCAATGCCCACTGATTTGGCTCGGATACGAAGAGGTGAAGACATCATCCTCTCGAGGAAGCTGGAGGCAATAACTGAAATAAATATGGGTTTGTTGGACTTTATTGACAGAGTTCTTTGGGGATTGTGATGGGAATTGGCTGCTGTGGATGATGGTGTATGGTTGAATAGGGCAAAATGAGGTTGTCTTTGGTTGTAGGTAACTCGGTTGTAGGTTACCACAACAACCAAGAATTCGACTGTAGCCGAATATAGA
Source organism: Agapanthus africanus (assembly GCA_030015575.1). Taxonomy (NCBI): domain Eukaryota; kingdom Viridiplantae; phylum Streptophyta; class Magnoliopsida; order Asparagales; family Amaryllidaceae; genus Agapanthus; species Agapanthus africanus. The sequence continues at coordinate 393,580,915 of JASDDO010000010.1, read as the reverse complement.
TCTGATCACAACCGAATATAGATCCGATCGCAACCGATTGCCAAGAGAAAACTCATATAAAGGGTATCACAATAAATCAAATATTTATTTAATCATATATCATAACATCGTCCGCCTTTTCCATTACAAATCTAGGCTATAAATAGGCTTTACAGGAGAGAGCAGATGCCTATTGCCATTCCTTAACAACTACAATTACTTCAAGACCTTTTAGAAGCTTAAAATAAATAATTAAAACACCATAAAACTATAACAAGATCAACTACAATTACTTCAAGACATTTCATAAGCTTAAATTAAATAATTAAAACACCATAAAACTATAACAAGATCTGCCTGACAGATCATAAAATCGTCTTTGGAATTTCATAACTGTCAGGTAATTAAGCAAGAAATAAGTACAAGATTTTCATATTCATTCGTATTGTCCATTCTACTCATAAATAAATAAAGGATATATTACGGTTTTGTGTCTACAATCAAAGGCCATGATATACATATCTGCTCAAGAACTATAGTAACTCCAAGATAGACCGTGACTCTAGCTAGAAATTGCCGATATCTATTCAAAATACTAGTGACCAACCGTTTCTAAGATCCAACTAGTATACTTCAAGAAAAAAAAATGTTGAAGCCAAAATTTTCCTTTTGCAGAATATTCTTCTTCTCCATTGACGTGAGAGCTAAGCCAAGACTTCACAGCTGTTGGAAATTCCACAAATCTTACATGAAGTCGTATTCCTAAGACTTGTATGTGCACATCATATGACTTAAACGTATAATGTGATCTTTCGATAATCACCACGTTGAACGGTGGACCGCCACATGCTTTCCAAATGATCAAATGCACGTTGTGAGGACATGAAGTGGGGTCTGCTGTTGTGTGACATGAAGAAATTATTTTGTGCGGTAGGAAAGAAAAATGCGAGAATATAGTTGCAGACAGACTTTTAGCGGATTTTTTTTTTATTTTCACGGGGATTAGACATATATGGCATTTGGATGAAACGCCATTTTTTAAATTTCCTTAAAGATGTTTGAATTTCCATTTCCTTTTCATAATTGTATATGTTTGTGAAATTCATTTTCTCACCTTGACTTTATGTTACTACCATGAACAAAAGTCATGAATACTCTTTTGAAGCATTTGAAACCAATAAAAAAAGGACACTCAAGATTTCTTAATTTATTTGTTTTTTATTTAAACTTCTTCTTCTTCTTCTTCTTCTTCTTTTATTTATCTCATCAATATATTTAAAGATCATCATTATTATGCATACATGACAATTTAGAATATTAGTTAAAGTCTCGTACATGTTCAAAAGTCTATTCCTAATGTTGCAAAGGGTCTCTATTTTCTTACCTCTTTCTTTACTTTTGGTATGAGTTTCATTAATGTCTTGCTGAATTTGGAGACTTAATGTTAAGTATCTAGAACCTAATTTTGACGTTTCCCAATATTTGTGGAGAACTTAGGTCATCTTCATTAACTTGTAGTCACCGACAAGTACAAAGAAACAAAAACCTGAAGCCTCAAATTAATTGATGAATTCTCATGGACCAAAAAGCATGCATTATGGTTCCCTGCCATCCCAAAAGGTCATCTAACTTCACCTAAACTTTAACCACCACATGCTAATCTTGGGTTTTTTTTTCCCTACTATGATTCAATTGACTGTTACGATTCAATATTAATACTTTTCTGACAAATTGATTTGGATGAGTAGAAACAAGACTGAACCCTTCCAATATCTGAGTCAGGACAAAACGAAGAATGGCAAACATGAATGGTATTAGGTTTAGGGTTTATGAGTTACACCGAGTAAAACATGCTTGATGGTTATCTCATAATTAATGTTGAAGTAGTTAATTAAACTTAATAACTTTGGATCGATATTCGTTATCTTTGAAGATTTTGCTACTCTCGTGATGAAGATTATGGATTGAGCTACATGCATGATTTCTTGATTAATCTAAATTTAACACATTATAAGATTTACAGCTTTCGACGGATAACACCCCGTGTCTTATAATAGCTTCGCATATTTGTACCATACAAAAAGTTCTTAAATGCTATATTGATTAACCATTTTCCCCTTTCAAAATAATTTTTTGTACACGTATATTCCATAGATTTCATAGGTTAAGGTTGGTATTTAAAATATTTTCCCCTAGTCTTTGACTTCCACTCCATTTCAAATCCAACAACCAACCCTGAATCCCTCTATATATATTACTCCCATACACTTACAACCACCCAAAACACAAACTCACTTATCAATTACTCCCCCAAAAAATATAAAATGTCTCCTCAACTCAAAACCTCCTCGTTCTTCATCCTCTTCCTCCTCATCCTCAACCTCAATACCATCGATGCGGAGAAAACCCCTTTTCTGAAAAAACAAAAGCTCTCCCATTTCCACTTCTACTTCCACGACGTCGTCAGCGGGCGCAACGCCACCGCGGTCCGCATCATCGAACCCCCCTCCAACTCCTCCTTCTTCGGCATGATCAATATGATGGACGACCTCCTCACCGAGGGACCCGACCCGTCATCCAAACGGGTTGGGCGAGCACAGGGCATGTATGCCAATGCCGCATTGAACGATATCGGGTTTCTGCAGGTGATGAACTTGTGTTTCGAGGAAGGGAAGTATAATGGGAGCGTGTTAACGGTTCTCGGGCGCAACCCGGCGATGGAACCGGTAAGGGAGATGCCAGTGGTTGGTGGGAGCGGGGCGTTTAGGTTTGCCAGAGGGTTTGCATTGGCGAAGACGCATTGGGCTGATTTCAAGACCGGGGATGCTATCGTGGAGTATAATGTTACGGTCTTGCATTATTGATACAGATTGTTATCGTATTATATATATCTAGATTGCATGGATATATAAGTCGTTTTATTAGGAAGGTTATTTATGATAGCATATTTTTGTTGTTTGAATGAGATTTTATCCTGTATTTGTGATGCATGTTATATATCTTTGGAGAATTATGTTCCCTTATATCCATTGGAGTATTTAAAGTATCGTTTTTATTTAGATTTGCAAGAGGGTTTATGTTGGCCAGTAATTATTGGTTTGATTTCTTGAATGAGATGCAATACAGGAAAACATAATCAAATTCGGCTCCTAATACATGTCACCGTAAATATATATTGGCGGAAGCATTTTATAAACGACGGAAGACCACCGTCGCGTTTAAACACGACGCTGTAGATATAGTTCGACGAATTCTATGCGTCAAATCTGTTTTCTTTATTTCGATGCGAAATACGCGTCGAAATAAACACAAATTCGACGGGAATTTCCTGTCGAATTAGATGACAGCCAAAAAAAAACTAGAACAAAGCATTTGGAATTCCATATTACAATTACACAATTTCAATATTCCAATCCAATCCAAATTCCGATATTAATCCATTTTCAATTTCAATTCCAATCCACTGTTCCAAATACAATCCAAAGCCCATCCAATTTCAATCCTCCATTTCAAATCCAATCCAATCCAATCCAAATTTAAATCAATTCTCGAAAGAAGATGCATACACCCGAAAATATCATAACATAACTCGAAATCATAATTTATAACTCGAATATATCATAACGTATAAAATGTGCATTCTAATAAGTTACTACTACAAGACAAGTGATAAATAATACAAGTCAGATAATATTATAAGTTTAATACTATAAGTTTATATAAAACTACAAGTTTAGATAATACTAAACAAGAGGAGGTCGATCACGAGGAGGGAGCCTCATCATCGGGATGAAGGCCCTACGATTAAAAGTGTAAAATACCTAATTTAGTACATATGGTATATTTATAAATAATTATGCCTATAACCCGGTTAATATATAAATTAGGGTTATCGAACTTACCGGAGGTATTGGGATTCCTTCTGCAGCATACAAACTGATAATACGAAGCCTTTTGCGTGTGCGCATGCCACTAAATGAATCGCCAGCGGGAGGGAGATCGGAAAAGCCAGTGGGAGCCGATTGATGTGAAGAACCGCTGATATCCCGTGTCCGATCAGTCGAAAATCCACCATACATCGGGGTCCTGCATGACGTCTCCGTTGATAAAATGTAAGTTTCACATTATTTAAGTTAGGATGGTTAACAGAGCAATAATACTGGAAAAAATATTATACAGTAGCAACAATATATCAAGATTACATCGAAATGGTTCATACAAGAATGGAATTGAATACAAACAATTTAAATCATATATTAGACTTCTTCTTCTATAACCGCGGATGGCAAATCAGAGACTATTTCCGGTTCTATATCCATTCTTGATAAACTGTTGTTGTCGAATTCGAGAAAAATATCTTCAGTTTGTATAACTGGGGTTGTAGGACAACTAATCTTGGTATCTAGATTAGGGTTAAATGGTCAATTAGCTTTTAACTATCTGAATTAGGGCTATATGGTTTTCAGATTAATTAATATTTAATTGATGACTTAATCTAGGTTTAGTACATAGTTAAGAATTGTTAGTCATTGGGTCCAACCCGGTCGATTACTCTCCCATTTGAACGGGTTCCCTATATATATTCATATATAGGAGATTGGGGTTTTATAAGAGATATAAGAGAGAAAGATATGATATATAATACATAGAGAGTTTTTCTTGAAAGAAAAACTAGAGACCGTCTCCTTCTTTACCTTCTTCAATTTTGGGTTGGTTTACGGAGTGATTAAGAGAGAGATTCTTGTTTTCCATCAAAATATGGTTACCCTCCGGCCGTTGTTTGGAGACACTAAAGATCAAATTTTCTACGTGACGTGTATAAGAGATATAAAAGAGAAAGATATGATATATAATACATAGAGAGATTTTCTAGAAAGAAAAACTAGAGAGCCGTCTCCTTTTTCACCCTCTTCAATTTTGGGTTGGCTTGCGAAGTGATCAGGAGAGAGATTCTCGCTTTCCATCAAAATATGGTTACTCTTCGGCCGTTGCTTGGAGGCACTAAAGAATAAATTTTCTACGTGACATGGACGAGAAATGATCCAATCAATCGGATCAGAAATATCGTAAACTATTAGGGAAGATGCATATATTTCCGCTGTGCTTGATTGCTTGTTATGTATCTACACCAGTTAAAGTGTACATTGGTATCAGAGTCGTGCATCCCGCGTTTATAGAATTATAAATCTGTGATGTTTAAAATATTTATAACTGAAAAGTTGTGTTTTTTTATCTAAACCTAAATCAATTTTTAAAATTATTTTTTAATGATAGATCTATGATATTAGTGTTATTGTTTGATAGATCTTTAAAGATCTGTCTATTATGTGTCACCATAAATTAGATCTATTTTATTTATGACGTTTTAATATAGTTTTTTTTAGTTCGTTGATGTGAAATAACTCATGGAACAGAAGTGAGATTAATTTTTATAAAGATTTGGTCTTTTGTATGAAAACAATAATTTTTTTCTCTCTTTTATTGAGCATTAATAGCGGTCAGATCGCAATTTTTTCCTAAAACGCTAACCAAAAGTTTTTTGGATAAAAAAACCTTATGGGATTTTTGGATTTTGGTGATAACACCAAATTTTTTAAGGGATTTTGGTTTGGAACCAAATATTTTTTTGGATTTTTGGTTTGGAACCAAAAATATTTTTCTTGGGATTTTGGTTAGGAACCAAATTTTTTTTATTGTGCCAGTGGGCAAATATTTTTTTTAAAAATAATTTCTGGAAATTTTATTATTTTTCGAATTAAAAAAAAATCAATATTTTTGAAAAAACATTTTTTATAAAAATTATGGAGGGTCCAGCACCAGGCCCGAGCTGGGCTCGGGCCTAACCCTGGCCACTAGGCCAGTCCGGGCAGAGCCAAGCCGGGCTCGGTGGCTCGAGTCGGACCCATCCGGGCTCGACGGCTCTAGCCGAACCGCTGGCAGCTCCAACCGAGCTGAGCCGAGGGCCGGTTTTTTTAAAATTATTTTTTAAAAAATCCACAATAATCCCAGAAAATTCATAAAAATTCTAAAAAATCCTTAAAATCCCATAACAATCTAGAAATATACCAGAAAATTCTAGAAAATTAATTGTTTGGTTTTCTTATTTTTGGGGAGTTTCCCACTCACGTTTCAGGTTAGTTAAGGATTTTTTTGTTAAATCTGGAAGTTATATTTTTTTCGAAAATTTTGTTTGCTCACCAAAAGTTTTAAATTTTTTACTCACATAAAATTTTGGAGATTTTTTATTGGTAGTTGTTCCAGTGAGAGAGTCTGGGGCGCATGTTAATTTCACGAAAAAACGAAAACTGTAATAAAACGGACAAGATTAGGTATGGTAGTTTAATGAAAATGAAATCTGTTAGATTGTTTGTTGCATTTGTATTGTGCATGTCATATTATATATATACAAAGACACAAACTGTATTAATCTGACAAATTTTAAGTGGGAGATTTCGCGAAGAGACGGAGTATAAATTTATCTACCTAATCTACTCCGTATTTCGAAAATCTGTGTTCCGTTGTTCAATCATATTAACAATATTTTAAATCTAATACCTTAGAAGGATGTGGCTGAGGCCGTAGTCCTTCTTCTCATTCTTCAGAATATAAAATTTATTATTTTTGTTAAGATGAGTTGAATACAAAGTATTCTTTGGAAAAGAATGGCACTCCATTATATATCATAGTATTAACGCATCCATAATAAAGTCAATATATAGTTAGTCTCACCAGGGTTGAGATGTTAAATGATGATAATATAATGAATTAGAAACATTAACTTAATGTTACATGAACAAGCTGAAAGGCTTAAACGCTAGTGACAAGGTGGCAACGATATGGCAGGGATACATGACGCGGCACCATCGAAGTGGAAACAATGTAGCGGGGCTACACGACACAGTACTATCGAGATGCAGCGATTTTTGGAGGATTGATGCATCTAGGACCGCTCTACGCGTTGAACGTGATGAAGAGCGATATCATTATTGATAATATGACTTATTGTCGAGCACTCGCAGTTAATAAGTGTCACGTCCCGCTTCCCAAAATACGGGATACGAAGGATGACTAGGTCAGCCATGCTCCTACGGTCAGGGAATAATCCCGCCGTAGTCACACTTTGGTTTCTAGCATTACATGGTAGTCAGTAAACAGTACTTAAGTAAAGGAAAATCACAGTTCACAACTTTATTACATTGAAAATAAAAGAGTTCGAGATACATTTATTTTGCAGAATAAAATAACTAACTAACAAAACAAGTGCTGAAATCAAAGGAAATAGCGCTGGTGATGCAGTCTAGACCTCCGCGATCTCGAATGGCAGGTCCTGCTCCTGGGCTGGATCCACTTCGTCCTCTGAGTATGCACACTCAGGTCGTCAGGGCGACACATATAGCAATGATTATACAAAGGCGTGGAATGTTATTAAACACGAGAAGTAACACAGAATACAGAACATGTGTATAATAAATATCAATTGAATATGAATAATACACTATAGGTATCATATCAATAAACTAGGCAATGTGCATATCACTACTTATCGGTCACTAATTCAATGAAATCAAATGGTGGAGAGGATGCTCGTGTTTAACAAAGGTCTCGAGCATGACCGAGACTATGGTCCGCTGTGCCCGGGACATAACCCTGTTAGCCGTGCCGCTAGGCCCATGACCTAATATATATATATATATATATATATATATATATATATATATATATATATATATATATATAGCGAATGATCATCCTCTTAATCACTGTATCTCGCTAAATACGAGTTCAATTCCATCTTGATTTCCCCATTTTCCAGGTTATAGTATGCATTCATGTATTCGGAGTTGTGAACAAATACGTATCGCTGTCACTTTCAATCACCCTTCCGCTTATCAGTATCACTGTCGTACTTACCACAACCCAATCACTAACACTAATATATCGACATTGCAAATCTGTCGCTAGGTCTCAATGTGAACGATCACTATGCAGCAGGTATAAATCAAGCACGAAAATATGCAAGAATGCACTGAACGGGTATTCACTACTTTATGACGACCAATGCCATACAACTTGCAAAATTTACGATAAATCATCCGTATAGAATCGACCAAAATAATATAAAAGGAGTACGTATTACACTTGATCATATAAACAGTAAAATTAATTTCATGTCAATCGGAATTCAGGTTAGGGAATTATCAACATTTTAAGGTAGCGACCGATTGTTGGAATTCCAGTTTCAGAACTGGAAGCCCAACTTCACGCGCCTTTTATCAGTGATTGTGTTCAGATTCAGATATTTTCCCAGTTGAATGAAATACAGATCTATTAGTTAAGTTTTCAACGTATCAAACGGATTATCAATAGCATCTCTGTATTAGAAATTATGTTCAGTTTAATGTGACGGTGCAAGGAACATTTCTGCAGAAACTGCAGAACACCGCGACACTATAAAATACAAATTAAATATCAAACGACGGTGAAACAGTACGGGTCCAGATTCATGTGTTAGATAGCTAAATTATCTACACTTCCATATATGGCTCCGCGCATTTTCAGTTTCATATAGGGATGTACAGATGTTTAAAAAGGCATTAATGTAAAATACTGCTCTGGACTGCAGTCCAGAGCCATATTTCTCTCTCACATTTCCAATATCATTACCTGGCCGTATTAAATAACTATTTACAAAGGGTTAAAGGTTGTCGAGTTGGCTTTGATGTGAGGCCTAGAACTTCATGTTTCAGTTTGTATTTAATTTTCTATCAATTTCACAACGTGACATGTACGGCGATATCCAAGTTTAACGTTGCCTTTTGGGAGCGACATTTCATGGTATAAACGTCGATATGTTGTGTCCAAATTCTACACTATATCTGTTAATAAGGAGTTGAAACTACTGATCACCAGTATGGGCATTTAAATAAGGTTTCCATTCATGTATCGCGTAGAACACATAAGTTATGTACTGGTATCAGTTGAAACATTGGTTTCGGTTAATTGATCAAACTAGTTGTTATTCGGTGAAATTGTAAATGATGTTGATACGGGATAGTAAATTCCTAGTCAGGTTCCATTCAATAATCAAACTAAGAGGGTTCGTTACAAAAACAATTTGATTATAATTAGCTATACACACACCATGTCTTGTAATAATGTTATTTCGATCAACCAATACACTAATTAGCATGAGTAAGCAAGTGATTAATTTTCACTTGCCTCAGACAATCGCGACGACGATAATCCCGGCAGCGACGACGGCCAGAGACAGCAACGATGACAGCGAAGGTACACGCAAGGGCACGACATGCCACAAGCAGCGGAGACAGCAGCAAGCTCGGGTGGCAGCTGCAGCGATGGGTGCAAGGGCTCGGTGTTGGGGTGCTCGGAGCTTGCAGCTTGGAGATGGTGAGCTCCGACGATGGTGGATGACGAGGGCTCGGTGTTGTGGATGGGGTTGCCGGTGATGAGGTGGTCAGGGAAGGAAGCAGTGACGGTGGGTTTTTGAGAAGGGGAAGGTGGTGTTGTGGGTTCGAAGGTGGTCGCGGTGGCTCAGGCTATGAAGCAGTCGGGGTGTAAGGAAGAGGGGTGCTCGGGTTTTTGAGGGGAGAAGAAATGGAAGGAGATGAGGGCAGTATTGTTCGCGAAGGAGTTGGTCGATGGTGGAGTCGTCGGCGATTGTTGGTTCGGATGAGAACGAGAGAGAGAGAGAAAGTGAAGCAGAGAGAGAGGCGACAAAGGGAGAGAATGAAGTAGAGAGGGTGAAACCGAGAGAGAGAGGTCGTCGTGGGTTTTGGGCTAGGAGTCATGGCCATTGCGGCGTGGGTGGGAGTAGCGGGGAGATACGTGGACGGAGCTGTTGGGTCTTTAGAGCCGTTGGGGGAATGAGTCTCAGGTGAGCGCGGATCTTGGGGAAGATGGGTGCGAGAAGCGGGCATGGGCGCAAGAAGCGGGGAGTCGAGGGGGAGAGCCGTTACGAGGAAGTGGCGGGAAAAGAGACGAGAGAGGAAGAAGAAGAAGTGGGTAGTGGTTCGGGTCGGGTCGGGTCGGGCATGGGTCGGGTCGGGTATGGGTAGAGTTAGTATTTGGGCTCAGGGTTTTTTTTTGGTTAGGAATTTTAAATAAAGAAAAATTATATAAAATATATACAAAATAAAAAAATTCAAGGAAAAATCTGGAAAAATATACGGAAGAATTATATTCGGAACTGGGGATTTACATCATACCCTCCTTACAAAAATTTCGTCCTCGAAATTAAAAACAAAACCAATGGAACAACAACACTATACAAACAGATGCGGAAAACGTGCACGGATGTCCTCCTCGCGTTCCCAGGTAGACTCCCGTGGAGAACGACCACCCCAAGACACTCGAACTAAGGGAATGACTTTGTTCTTCAACACTTTTTCCTGACGATCGAGAATGGTGGTGGGCTGCTCCTCGTAGGACAGGTCAGTGCCCAATGTCAATTACGAATGATCCAGAATATGGCTGTCATCCCGAACACAGCGTTTCAACCGAGATACGTGAAAAGTATTATGCACACCAGCTAGAAATGAAGGGAAGGCAAGTCGATAGCCACCTCTCCTACACGCTCTATCACCTCAAAAGGTCCGATGAATCGGAAATTGAGTTTCCCGCGACCTCTGAACCTGATAACGCCGCGGGTAGGAGAAATCTTCAGAAACGCATGATCTCCGACCTCGAATTCTAGCGCTCTCCTACTGGCATCCGCCCAACTCTTCTGTCGATCCTAAGCCGTCTTAATGCGCTATCTGATCATCTGGACCTTGTCTACCGTCTAAACAATAAGTTCGGGGCCTAGTAATCTCCGCTCACCCACGTCATCCCAATAAACAGGGGATCGACATTTCCGTCCGTAAAGTGCTTTGAATGGAACCATCTGGATGCTAGCTTGGAAACTGTTGTTATAAGAAAAATCCACCATATGAAGGCGATCCTCCTAAGAAACCTGGAATTCTAGAATGCAATCCCTCAACATGTCCTCGAGCTTCTGAATAGTACGCTCGGACTGTCCGACCGTCTGTGGATGGTAAGCTGTGCTGAACTTAGGACGTGTACCCAGACTCTCCTGTAAGCTCTTCCAAAAGTGTGAAACAAATCTGGTGTCTCGATCTGACACTATACTGACCGGAACTCCGTGAAGTCGCACTACCTCTTGCATGTATTTCTCTGCAAGTGATTATGTCGACTGTCCCACACGGAAGGGTATAAAGTGTGCAGCATTTGTAAGACATTCGACGATAACCCAGATGGCGTTGTTGCTCCTTGGGATCCATAGTAAGGCAGTCACAAAATCCATAGTGATGTGCTCCCACTTCCACTCGGGTATCGAAAGCGGTTGCAACGGTCTTACTGTTCTCTGGTATTCTGCCTTTACTTGTTGGCATACTAAACACTTGGATACAAATCGTGCAATCTCTCGCTTAATCCCGTTTCACCAATAGTGTTGCTTCAGATCTCGATACATTTTCATGTCTCTCGGATGTACAGAATAAGACGAACTATGAGCCTCAGCTAGTATCTCTTCTCGAACATCCCCCTTGGGGACGCAGAGTCTACTGCCGAATCTCAGAGAACCGTCTCAATGTATGAGTAAGTCCGTCCTCAGCCCGGCTTCCACCTGATCTCTGAACTTCTGCAATCGAGGATCATCAGCCTGCGTGGCCTTAATGCGATCTAGAAGAGAAGACTGCACCTGTAACTGCCAAAACTGCCTGATTGCACTCGGTGTAACAACCTCTAGTTCGAGCTTCTGAAAATCCTCAATGATGCTCTTCTGACTGGCCAACATCATAATCGTTGGCTTGCGTGAGAGCGTTGGGTATGACATTTACCTTCCCCGAATGATACTGTAAGTCCAAGTCGTAGTCCGCCATTAATTCTAGCGCCTCATATTCAGTTCTCTCTGAGTGAACACGTATTTCAGATTCTTATGATCCGTGTACACTTCCACCTTTTCGCCTAACAAGTAATGTCTCCAGATCTTCAATGCGAAAACCATTGCGGCTAACTCCAAGTCGTATGTTGGGCAGTTCCTCTCGTGCTGTCGTGAGGCGTAAGCAACTACCCGACCGTGCTGCATCAGAACACATCCCAACCCTTGCTGAAATCGTCGTGCCCGGATCTCAGCATTAGGAATAAGGTGTGTAGCGAACCTGTTACGACCTTGTGTTAGCAGTGTAGTGAGTGAGATCGGAAAATTGAATTTAAGACAATATCTTACCTGCTGAGCATGGTAAACTCAGTATCGTATTCATCCATAAACTTGACTCACATCGAGCCTTATTGTAGATGGATGAACTGCTGTTCCATGTCAAAACGGCCAGTTTCAGGGAAGTACTTCGCATCGAACAGATCAGTTGCAACTTATCACCCATGCAATATCTAGCACTTGAGCTGCTGGTAGATCATCTTCGATTGCTTGAGCCCATTCTTCTGCCTCAAGTGGGCTCTCATTTCCTGAGAAATTTTTTGGGTGCAATGCCCGAAATTGTTGACTCCGGATACCTCGGCTTCGGGGCAGTGCATGAGGATAGTAGGCTACTGCTACAGACCCTCCAAGTGGCTCTTGATCACCTCAAGCAGTACCGTTTGCTCATTCATAGGAGCTGCAACGGTAGGCGGTGGTGATATAGTAGGCGGTGGAGTATTGCCGTTGATGTTCGTGCTAGTGTTGTTGGGAGAATCCATTACCTGGATAAAAAAGAAATGGTTAGGATAGATTCAAGAAATTTGAAATGTAAGGAATGTATAGTTGCTGATTCTTATAATTCTTGTGATATATTGCTTAATACTTTATTCAGAACTGACCTGCATGGGCCACCAACAGAACCTGTCACGCCCCGCTTCCCAGTAGACGGAAACAGTGACGTGGCAGGCCGCAACGTATTTACTAAAAAATAAATACGTTAAGCGTAATTAAGCAATATATAAAAGTGAACAAGAATGACAAGAGTAAAATAAATAGCAATTTTATTTACATTCGACTTTACATACAACTGTTTTGGAAATAAAAGATACAATGAGTAAAGCGGTGCCTAAACAATGGGATACAAAAATAAGTGCAGAGGAACTAGTAGTCAGGCTGAGCGGTAAGCTGGTCCAAATCCTCCTGGTTAGGCTCGATCTCTTCAGAGTCTGGTCCTCCTGACGAACATTCCAAAGAAAGAAATAGAAAGGAATGTCGTCGGCGAACTAGCGCTCGGTAAGTCCCAAAAGAAGAAAGAGAATATAACAAGTAATGTGAAATGAACAGGTAAGTGTATATGATCAATCACTGGTATATGATAGTTATTCTAACGTGGTTGTTTATAGCTTGATAAAGAAGGTATTCATGTATACGAAAGGAATCCATCTTACCACGTGGACTATGGTAACATGTAGTACAAGGCCCCTTCATAACCCACGGGACAACCACACGTGAATCCATATAGGTGTCTTATAAAGTGACCTCTCGTGCCACGATATATGTTCCGTACCAATTTACCCATTTATCCTCGTGTAATTTATTGTATAGATTAAGATTATAAGTCTTGGCCGAATCCATGGATATAAAATGTTCAAGTATTCATGTTCATGATATAATCAAGTGTTCAAGTAGTCATGTTGAATTCATGTCAAGTTATAACCATAGTTCGGTCAAGTCAAGTCAAGTATACGAGTTTGAGTTTGATATTGATTTCGAGTATTCATATTCATGTTCAAGTATTCAATTTCTTGTTTGATGTTGGATTCAGGTTTGAGTTTGGACTAAGATTGAGTCAGACACTTATAAACGGATTTAACTCATACATTTCTCAGGTTAGGGAGTCATCAGCAACTGCTGCACATGAACGGAAGAATTTGTTTCTTTTCCTAAGACAATTGCCATTGATAACTCCGTTAAGTTGTCTACCTTAAATAGGCAAGCGCTCACTTTCTCTGACTCCCTGTGACTCAAGAGAATTGATTCCGCGTAAACCCATATTTACTAAAGTCTATAAATATTGTTTTGTATATCTCGAGGGGGTTTTATAAAAATATTTTAATATAGTTAAAAAGTAAATCTCGAGGGTGATTAGTATTACTTAGGGTTTTCATGAGTATGGATTTTAAGTATTGGGGTATTTTAGTGATAAATACTTAGCTTTGGAAAGTTTATGGTATTTTATTGAAAAACTTGCCCTTTTTGATAACTTGATGGTATTTTATTAACATTTTTTTAATCTTTCATGTTTTAGAAAAATATAGTTTCATAATATCTTGAAAGTATGGAATTGTAATTTTATATAATTTAGAAATTAGTTTTATTTAGAAAATTCGTTTTTCTTAAAAACCGTATTCGTTTCCTTTCGAGATCGAATGCTCCGTGAGAAGATTTGCATCTCGCTCTACTATCCTAAGGATGTGCGATAATCCAAACCATCCATTAGCGGATCCCCTAACGAGAGTTGTAGATGCATAATTGCAAAGGAATACGAAATACCGCTTTAAAAGAAACCCGGTTTTTACATTATGTGGTATTTTATTGTAAATGCTGTTCTTTGAACCAAAAATACATACAAATAGACATCATGCTATGAAACCAAGTGTACGTGTGGGGTAGGTCGTTATCCCGTGAAGTTTTCCTAAAGGTATAGTGTAAACAATTTGTCGAAAAGAGGTTCTGTGGGCAAAGATCTAAGCTCTGGGAAACGAGAATTAAATTCTCCAAAGAAAGGAAGGTTTAAGAAAGAAGATAAAGAAACGGCAGTCATTTTAAGGGCCAAAGACCCTATTTATAGGATGTGAAGAGACGGTTCAACTCCTTAGAAGATCAAACGGTGGAGAAAATGACACTGATGCACTCATGTGTGAGCCACGTAAGAACAACGGTGGAGGGTATTTGTTCCCCCGATATTTAAACATAATAAAAGAGCTAAGCACGGTTATATTTAATAAGGCAGCGCCTCAAGTGCTCCCCATGAGGGCGCCAGCACCAACCCCTTAGGATTAAATTCTATTGTGACGTCGCACGTGAAACTCACGTGGACGCCAATGTATAAAACACAGGAGCGCATAGAATTAAATTCTTAAGTGGCGCCCACATGCACAATACGTGAGCGCCAGCGCCCAAATTTAAATAAAGTATAATTAAATTCTATAGGGGGTTATTTCCCTAAAAACTAGGATACTCTCTGTTTAACAGAGCCGTTGGATCAAAAATCTAATGGTGATGATAAATTATCAAATAATAGAATAAAATTCTATTAAGGGAAATATTCCCCTAATCTTTCTAAATGAACAAACTATTGTTGGATCAAAGATCCAATGAGGTTGGAAAATATTTCCCAATATCTTTCTAAACAAAGAAAAATATGCTATATATAACAGAGAACCCTTAGATTAAAAATCACCGTTTGACAGAATAAAATTCTGTATATGGGGAAAATATTTTCCTAATCTTGTTAAAAACAAGAAAACATATTCTGTAAAACAGAAATCCTTGGATCAAAAATCCAACGGTGGGTAAAATTC
The DNA here is from genome assembly GCA_030015575.1 of Agapanthus africanus. Classification (NCBI taxonomy): domain Eukaryota; kingdom Viridiplantae; phylum Streptophyta; class Magnoliopsida; order Asparagales; family Amaryllidaceae; genus Agapanthus; species Agapanthus africanus. The sequence continues at coordinate 393,565,417 of JASDDO010000010.1, read as the reverse complement.
CCCAAACAAAATTTGATACCAATTAATTCAATTGGAATCTTTCAATGAGAAATTTTCTCGAAACTAATTAACAATTTGCCTAAACTATATAAAAGACCCAAGACTTCAAGTCTCAGAAGAAAAAAGACACAGACATATAAAGGGAACCCTCCATAAGCTTCTGCAAAAAATACAAAAGGCTCTCAAAAAGCAACAGAGAATTTAATTCTTAATAGAGAAGAAGATTTTTTTCCTATCAAACCCTAGGTAAAGAAATCACAGAGATCAAAACATCTTCTTTACCTATCATTGCATACCTAAGGGTTTAACCCTTCTCAAGAACTTAGTTCTTTCTCTGGATCTGAGATCCACAAGACAAGTCCTCCACAAGTTGATAATTTAATTCTCATCGGGAAGATCTTGTTCTTGAGAATCAAAGATTTAGAAAAGAACTAGGTTAAAAAAGAAAGGTAAAAGGAAAAGAACCTATCCTATGGGAATTTAATTCCTCAGAAAATAAGGTTTAACTCTAAAAGAAATTTAGTTCTTATAAAGGAAAAAAAAAACATAAGAACTTAGTTCTTGAAGAAAAACTAATCCCAGATCTTCAAAACAAAGATCTTGGTGTCATTAATGGTCAAAATACCATTAACAGAGATTCAATCTCTAAAAAGGAAAAAACATTAGCGCTGCACGTGCTTCCCACACGGGCGCCTTCAATTGATTCCCTAAACCAAAGGAAATCAACGCCTCATGTGAAAAACACGTGGGCGTCCAAAATAGAAGGCCAGCGCCTCACGTGAACGCTGAGTAAAGTGCTTAGCAGTTCATACGCAGCCAAAACAGCTGAGTGCTTAGCACTGATTGGACAGCGCCCAGCGCCTCACGTGAAAAACACGTAGGCGCCCAAAACAGAAGGCCAACGCCTCACATGAAATACACGTGAGCGCTGAGTAAAGTGGTTAACACTTCATATACAGCCAAAAGGCTGACTTCTTAGCTCTAATTGGGCAGCGCCTAACGCGCTTCTCACGTGGACGCCATACGAAAATACTTAGCATTTCATATATAGCCAAAACGGTTGAGTGCTCAGCACTGATTGGGCAACGCCCAGCGCCGCGCGTGTTCCTTACGTGGACGCCATATAAAAAAGGTACTTAGTACTATATATATATAGTCAAAACGACTGAGTGCTTAGCACTGATTGGACAGCGCCCATAACTGAAGGCTTCACATGATATCCATGTGAGCGGCAGAACTTCAAATAGATGCTTAACACGTTTGCATAAAAACAAAGGGGATGAATAAGCAAAACCCAATGGTTAATTAGCACTTTTGAACAAAAAAAGGACTGAGCAGATTAAGCCCAAATTGGCTAAGTCTTTTTGAAAAGTTTTTTACAGCCGAGCCTAAATGCTCTGTTGTTGTATCTTAAATAAAAATAATCCTTAAAATTTTGCTAAGTTGATATTAGTCTCAAATAAGACTAACGTATCTTTAGTTAAAATAAATTGAGCCCAAATGTTCATATATTTAAGTTGATCTTAATCTCAAACTAGATTAACAGTCCTTACATAAAATAAACCCAAATCTAAAATATACGGATTTGGACTGATCTGCACCCTACGGGCGACGACATAAAATAGTCTCCGTATACAATTCACGGGCAATCTTAACAAACAAAATAACACATGACATGAAGTGAACTGCTGGAGCAGAAGAAAGTGGTTATCGCAACACAGTAATCTAATTAAATGCAGGGGTTTGCGTATACATGGAAGAGCGTCCCCACAATCAAAAATCCATCCCAAATGAGAGGGAATCTAATATAGTATGCTACAACGGTCGCATCTGTCCAAACCTCTGATATATGGTGCCATAAGTTAACTTGGTATCTTCGAAGAGGTGGATGGAGAAGTCCAAATAGTATCTACCCCCAAATTAAGGCCAGACATCCCAACGTCTCGGTCCGGTCTTTCGGCGGAGAACAATAGGTATCTAGGTAATCGTTACGTACAGCTAGTTCCGCTGACGTGCTAGTGGTTAAACCCACTGCCAGTATACTGTCGAGTCTTCAGAGTCACACACAGTGGATTTTCCTGGTTCAGGAGAAACGATATAGAGGTCGTATGGTTATAGGTGCAAGGTTCCGATCAAATACGTGTACTAGCTACACGGATTTATGTTCGGGCGGTTAATACTAGCGGGCTTAGGATTAAACCGAATTATTAAATCAAGTATTGATTTATTAATAATCTAGTATTATATTTGATAGATTATTATCTCTTATTTGGTATTGGTATTTTAGTACGATTACGGGTATGTATATACGGATTGGTATTCTTGTATTTATACAAGATTGTTTCTAGAAGAAAGACACCTCATTTTAGATTTTGGATTTTTTAGAAAATAAGGAAATGATGTGAAGGGCTAAGGTGGCATATGAGAATAGTGGGAAATATGGCTATGTATTATTTTATTTCATTTGGTAATACTAATATGGCTGCTTTATTTTAATGGAAAAATGAAATGATACATATCATTCTTCTTCTCATTTTTTATTCATTCTCACCATGGTATTCTCTCTCCTCATTAGCTCTCCTTCTTCTTCATTCCCCTAATTCTCTCATGTGTTGAGAATCTTAGAAGATTAAGAGATAATTAATTCATCAAAACATTCTCTACATTATCTTTATGATATAGATTAGCAAATTAGGTCATTTAGTTGCTTCATTAGTGAAGGTTTAGCTTGAACCATAAACTCTCGGATGGATCATCTTCAATACGAGAAGGCCTGCTTGCATGCTCGATCCCAATGGATTAGGAGCTAAAGAAGAGGATTTCGAAGACCCGAAGGACTCGATCCCTTTGGTATAATTTCTTTTCATAGTAGATAGCTTCTATGGTTTTCATGTTAGTTTAGGCTTATGGTAAAGTTTGGAGTAGCTAGTTGATGCTGCTTGCTCAAAATTTGATTTTTTTGTATTCCGTCTCTCTCCAAATATGGTAGAGTGAGCACCATCAACTTACATAAGGATCATATGCTTAATAATTATAAAGGTAGAGATATAGAGAGAGTATATAATACTAGCAAAACCTTTTATATCAATATATGGATATTAAGTCAACACTTGACTTAATTTGCGGGCTGCGAAACATCCGGCTAGTGTTATCAAACGTCCAATTGATCCACGTCTATCTTATACATGTATTTAATCGAACTCCGGTACACATCCTATATGTACACCACATCATCATTTTGCCTGAGCAGATATTTTCGCTGTGGAACTCTAAAGACCAGAAAATACGCTTGCAGTGAGTTAATTAGGATCATATCTGATTGAATTTGAAAAACTTTCAGATCAATCCCCGAACGAATTAACCCACAAACTCGTCAATGGTACTAGCTATACGTAACGGCTACTCAGGTATTGATCAAAAGGTAGGCCGACAAACAAACTCATCTGAATCCAACAAAGCGTATCAGTAACAAATACCGTACAGTCCGGTATCTTCGTCAAAGAGTGTCGCATACTGGGTTTGGAGGTTGGAAACCGTCAGACCCCCAATAACCCATTAAGTCATACAGATATCGAACTCATAACCATCTGAGATACAACTGATAACACTTATCAGTTTATCTCAATCACCCTGATCAGGAATTTCTGGTTATTGTCATATCACGCACAGCGCGACATCGACTCCTTATACCCGGAGAGACGAATCCCCTCTTGACCACTCACTGCCTCCATGTGCTTTGAGACTATACCCAACTAAAATCTGAATGCACGGCTCTTTAAAGTCGAGGTTACGTAGTAATCAAAATATAGTGAGAACACACACAAGGCACTATAGCGATCTCATGTCAAAAGACCACCTTGTATCATTGTCACCAGAGAACTGCCATCTGACAATAGGTATAATACTATCTAGGAGTTTTCGGCGAGTCCGTTCAGTGTACACATTCTCCAATGAGCACATGTATACAATCTTCGGTATCAAACACTAATTGCTGTGGGACCAGCCATCTTTCCGGTCGGGATGAAGAAACGTATACACTGGTCTACCTTTGAGTATCGATGCCCTGTCTCGACACTCCCACGACTAGGACATTTAAGGATGTGCTTATGTACTATCCAGGCCCCACCAGTATAATCACATCATAATCCTGACAGTTAAGTAAAGATTCTGAGGGTTTTATCAATATGTATTAGCGATACGTAATAGTAAATAAAATATATACACATGAATGATAAAGCAAACTAGATAGCATACTATCATCTCGAGCAAGAATATTCTATCTATATAGGTCCGTGTATAATTACAATAACTGCATTCAGGGCACATATATCTAACAGTTCTTGATTCATTCTTGCCCACAAAAATGATATATATCAATGTTTTTTTATCTTGAAAAACTTTAGATTAGATGGTTAGTTATATATATTTCTTTGATGAAACAGTTAAAGGAATGTTTACAATCTTCTTACCCAATTTTTTTTTTATAAAAATATATACCAATTTAAGATATCAAATTATGATGGTAGCTCATTTTGATCAACCTTTATGCTCAATTAAAAGGCTAACATGTACGCCTCTAAATATATGATCTATAAAATAAAGTAAAACACAGGCAGATGCATGCGGACAACATCTCAAAATATCAGTGACCAACCATTTCTAAATTAAGACCCAATTATAAGCATCTTCTTCCAGAAGACTTGAACCCCTTTGTTTTTTCCCTTCTTTGATGACAAGTCTTGATCTTTACTTATGAGACCCCTCATATACGTGAGAGTTACGCAAAGAACTTGCAATATTCATTTAGAAATTCTACAAATCTTGCAAAAAGCCAAATGCTTCAAGACTTGTATAGTTGTATTTGTGCACTTTATGATGCTAGCTATAATATGCTTTGATAATGACCAGGCTGACCACCAGGGCCCCTCTTGCTTGCAAATGAAACACACACACACTACTCACCAAAATCAGAAGAATCAATGAGCAACACCGTATCGTTTAGAAAGTGGGTCCACTCCTTTGTGACATCTTAATTAATTTGTTTGGGATATCTTGTCTGAAATGAGAAATTATTTGGTATACCGTGATGTCCATTAATTAAAAAAAGATTATAAGAACACTTTTAAGAAAATAAAATATGTTTTAAGACAGATTAAAGAAACTTAGGATGATACCTTTTCGTTTGCTTGAATATATAAACCCACCACATATGAGAATGCAAATTCACCTTTTCATCAGAATTGATGTATATATATTTTCATGGAATTTATTTGCCAGTACTCAACAACAACTTTACTATTACTATTACAATACAAATTAAGGTTATTACATGAGCATTAATTTGCGGTTAGTCTTAGTTCATTGTTAATGATGAATGCCATGTATGACGCTTTTTAATACAACTATGCGTTTTTAACTACAAGTCTTCTTAATATAATATTTTGCATTCAACTCCAATCTTCCTCCTCAAATATATTCTACGTACACATTTATTTTCCACTCCGTACAGATTAGAAAATTATATTATACTATATCTCTATGAAATTGAGGTGTTGGTGTTTGAAAGTCTAATTGTTCCATTGTCTAGTCATGTGCATTATATATGCAAGGTGTCCCTAGCTATTATATTATTCTCACCCATCTTCATCATACATTTGTTCTAATGAAATTCATTGATGCTTTTCTTGCAAGGGGTCTCTATTTTTGTTGTATTTAAAGACACATGTTATGTATCTAGAACCTAATTTTGGCGTTTTCCCAATATTTGTGGAAACTTTGGTCATCTTCATTCAGGATCGAGCTAGGTGGTCATTGACAAGTACAAGAAACAAATTTGTGGCCGAAAAAATCCTCATGGACCATAAAGCACTCTAGCCCTATGCCACCCCAAAAGAACCAACTCCACCAAAACTTTAACCACCACACAATAATCTTGGAAAGACCTAGGTTAGGAGAAACATGCGTATCAAAAACATATAGGAAGTTTCTTTCATGTATTGAGAACTAATGTTTAAACGAAAAAACTTAGAGATTTTTCCCATCTTTTATATTTCTTGATTGAACTAGATATAGGTCGTCAATTGCTGGCTAATTTATTTCTTTAGAGTATGCTTATGAAAGTCCAAAAAAAATTGTATACGTCTTTTTGGTTAAAAAAACAGACAAGATAAAATATAGTCGGATGTGACAGATATAAATTCATCATATTGGTAAAATATAGTCCTATGTGACAGATATAAATTCATCATATATAAACTCATCATATATCACTGTCTTAAAAATACACTCTATACAAAATTATGCTTGTAATTTTTATTTATATATTAACCATTTTATTTCTAAGACCCTCACGTCAAGATGACACCATTGTCTTAGTTCTCCCCTCAATTTCTCTCTCTCTCTCTATATATATATATAGCTCCATGCCACAACCTAAACCTCACACCAACACAAAGTCACAAACCCTGCCTCTCAACAAAATCAAAATGGCTCTTCTTGCCAAATCCTCATTCATCTTCCTCTTCCTCTTCATCATCAACCTCGGCATTGAAGCTAAAGCATCAACCAACTTCATAACAACAACCTTGGCTCCAAATACCCCCACTCTTAAACAAAAGCTCTCCCACATCCACTTCTACTTCCACGACGTCGTCAGCGGGCGCAACGCCACCGCGGTCCGCATCGTCGAACCCCCCTCCAACTCCTCCATCTTCGGCATGATCAACATGATGGACGACCTCCTCACCGTACGACCCAACCCGTCGTCCAAACGGGTCGGGCGAGCACAGGGCATGTACGCCAATGCCGCGTTGAACGATGTCGGGTTCCTGCAGGCGATGAACTTGTGTTTTGAGGAAGGGAAGTATAACGGGAGCGTGCTGACGGTTCTCGGGCGGAACCCCGCTATGAACCCGGTAAGGGAGATGCCGGTGATTGGTGGGAGTGGGGTGTTTCGGTTCGCGAGGGGGTATGCATTGGCAAGGACGCATTGGTTTGATATCAAGACCGGGGATGCGATCGTTGAGTATAATGTTACCGTCCTGCATTACTGAATACTGTAGGTTTTATATATGGCATAAATATTGAGATTGCATGTTGCTGTTTTATTAGTAATGGTTTTTTACTTGTTTGTAACGATTATATCAGTGGAGACATTTTGTTTTTTCATATTAATTGATGTTTTGTTACTAACTTAAGTACTTGGTTGAAAAGTTGACTCTGTTTGTATTGTATTTTATGTATTCATTTTACCATTTTTATCTTGATGTTAGAATCTTTGATTCTCATTATGCTGAAGTTTACACACCCTTGTCATTGTCGTGTGGTCATTTTATTAATTAGATATTTTGGCCTAATGACCATAGAGCGAAGATCTTAATAGCTTAAAATACAACAGCAGCAAGGCTTCATCCAAAACTTTTAGGATCGGTTATATGAATCATTTTTTTTTCATTCTGTTCTGTCAAGGGCTATTTACCATGTTAAATTATTAACATATCGTTCTTAATAACCTCTACATCAATATTTGTTTAGATATGACCTTATCTCTAGTTATGCCAGGAACTACAATTTTAACAAATTTTTTAAGAACCGGGCATCTTTCACAATTTAAAATAGTTGTAAAAAAAAATATATAATTTCAATTCACATAAGTCATGCATCACTGAGGTACACTCGAATATATATACATGGGTAATTTGTTGATAAGCACATGTCTTCGAAACCTCAAACCGAGAATAATCAGAGATCGTATTGAAAATTTAGCTAATTTTAAGTGTGGAAAAGAAAAGTTGCAAATTGCAATAGACTAGTAGTACATGGTCATCTTGTTGTAAAAAACAGCACCAAAATACGTAGCGGATGATCGATACACATGAATCGGAATTAATGAATAAGATCAAACGCAGCAACTACACCAAAACAATAAATAATAGGGGAAAACGTACCAAGCAAAGGACATAAAATATTACTCAAGTTTATAAAAGATAATTGATGCCCTCTTCGATCTATCCAAATATAAAGGCAGTCCCTCTTTTATAGGGATCCCTGGCTCTGTTTGCATCAGCCACAGACTTTTCAGGAAAAAAATAAAGGCTCTGTTAAAAACCCCTCTGGATTTAATTTTTATGGCCGCAGAAAAGACTTGGCCCCTTTTTGTAAGTCATGTGCATTAATTAATATATATGTTGGGGCGTATGCTTTAGAGATAACTCTACATTTTAAAGAAGAGATAATTCTAAATCTTGTTCTCTGCACCCACATCCCAAGTCCAGGTCCGATAAACTTGTGGGTTCTGGTGGGCTTGATCCTAGGCTTGATCTCCGGCCAACGCTTGAACGGTCATAAATAACATATCAACGGCTGTATAATATATACGGTTTCCAACAAACGTTCCCTAATACATTAGCGACCGTATACTTTATATTAGCAACCGTTCAAAACGGTTGCTAAACTTCCCTGTAATTATCACCCGCGAGATTGTTTTCTCTCTCCCATTCCTTCCCAAATTTCACCCCGCGCGCAAAGAGGAAGGCCGAGGTAAAATTTTCCCCTCTTCTTCCCTTAATTCTTTGTAAAAATTTCTCAATTCTTATCCAATTTTTTTTTTAAGTTGTTGCTGCACTTGGTGCTCGGAATTCGCTCTAAAAATTTCCCAATTCTTATCAAAGGTCGGGGTTTTCCCCCTTCAATTAAAATTTTTTCCAATTAAATCATGCAATTGTGTTGTTAAATTATAAAAATCTTTGATTTTGATTGCAATTCCCCATGTAATTCCTCATTTTTAAATTGCTTTGAAAATTAAAATTAATAAAAACAACTAACTAGCTCAGAGTAAATTAGTATAAAATTATCTGCAATTGAAATCAATCATAGTTCAATACACATAGAGGATGGAATTCCTTCTCTTTATATATACCACCGGTGGATAAAGTTTTCTATTAGCACTGATAAAAACAAAATATATTAATAAGAATGGGAAAAGGTTAGGGTTATTATGAATAATAAGAAAATTTTATAACTAAAACTCATTATGGGATATCAATTGATTTAGAGATGAGACCGTGCATATTAGGGATGGTCTATTTAGAGATGAAACCGTGCATATTAGATATCAAAAAATTGCTCGGTAATACAATTGTGATGTTAGATTATGAATTTTTTTAGTACAAACTACAAACCCTAATTACAAATTAAAGTATTGAAGAATCTATAAATCTTTAAAAAAAAAAACAACTGACGGGTATTAGGGACCGTTCATTAATATACGGTCCCTAATAGGGTATTAGAAACCGTATAAAATATACGGTCCCTAATAAACGGTCGCCAATATTTTGACGGTCGTGTATTAAGTATTAGCGACCGTGTAAAACGGTTGTTAATACCCCTGCATATTTCAGCCGTGAAGGCTTTCTCTTTCCCTCTTTTCACCCGCGGGTTCCCATCCCCTCCCAATTCTCCCAAATTTCTCTCAAAAATTTCCCAATTCTTTCCCAAATTTTTTCTAAGCTATTGCTGCTGCTGAAGCTTGAAATCGCCATCCCAATTCCGAAATCCGATCCAAAGTTAGGATTTTCCCTCTCCGCTTATTACTTTTTTCAATTAAATCAAGTAATTGTAAAGTTAGGTTATGAAAATCTTTGATAAGGGATTGGGTTTTAGGATATATGAAGAATTAAAGATGAGAACTTAAAGAATGTGTTTGGTGTTGCGTTTTAGGATGAGGTATTGAAGAATGTGTTTGGTGTTGGGTTTTAGGATTTAAAATGAGAAAATAGAGAATTTAAAGAGTGGTTGATGGGTTTTAGGATTATGGATGTGAAAGTTGAAATTTTGAAATAGAAATTTGAAGATTGTTTGTGTGTGAGTGTGCGAGTGTGTGTGCACGCACGCACGTATGTGCGCTCACGCATGTGGGTATTTGTGCGTATGTGTGAATGTGTATGCGCACGTATGTATATGAGCGAGTGTATGTGTAAGTGTGTGAGCGAGTGTATGTGTGAGTGTGAGTGTGAGTGTGTGAGCGTGCGTGCATGTGTGATTATGTCAATGTGTATATATATGTGTGCGCGTGCGCCCGCTTATAAAATATTTCACAAATTTATCCTAACTTTTAGTTTGTATTTTATAAATTTAATGATTCAAAATCTTGTTGTTCGTGTATAATTTATTACTGGTGGATTCATATTGTTCTCTGATCTTTTAGCCCAAAAGATGACTCTCTCTCTCTCATTCTTCCCCAAAATTTTTATAGCCCATAAATTTGAACCCAAGAGGTGATTTTCCTCTTCATTTTTCCCTCGATTCTTTCAAAAAAATTCCCTTTTCTTATCTAAGTTTTTTTTAGGTATTGTTGTTGCTGGTGTTCAAAATCCGATCAAAACTTAGGGTTTTTCTCCTCCAATTATTATTTTTTAAATTAAATATGGATGTTAGGTTATGAATTGTGAGTTTAGGTTATGAATTGTGATGTAATTTTGATGTTAGGTTGTGAAATTGTGATGTGGATGTTCGGTTATGAATTTTTGAAATTAAATATAGATGTTAGGGTTTTTCAATTACATGTGGATGTTAGGTTATGAAATTTGTTATGATGGGATGTATAAATTGAAGAATCTATAAACCTAAAGAAACCCTAATAACAACTTATAAATCTTAATAACAAATTATAACCCTGATTACAAATTATACCTCACTACTTGGTATTTGTAATATTTGTGATGATTGTTAGATTAATTTAGGATATGATGGATTATAAAAAATTATTAGATGAATTTAGGATAAGATGAGTTTTAGATAATTGAGGGTAAGTGTGAGTGTGTGACCGAGCGTGCACGGATGTGTTTTTGTGTGTGTGTGAGTGTGTGTGCGTGCATATGTATGTGAATGTGTGAGTGTGTGTGCGTGCATACGTATGTGAATGTGTGAGTGTGTGCGCGTGTATGTGTGAGTGTGTATATATGTGTGTGTATACACATATAAAATATTTCACATATATATTCATCCTAAGTTCTAGCTTGTATTCTGTAAATTTAATGATTCGAAATCTTATTGTCTATAATTTACCGTTTAGATTTTTAAATTATAGCTTCATCTATAAATCAAATCAAAATTTATATCAAATCCTTTAATATTGTTGTCTTGAAAGCCATACTGGCCTACAATGAAATTTGATCTACCAGAAAAGTTGAGCGAACGTATTTTTATATTCTAGTATGTCTTAAGGGTTAAGAGACTTTTGGGCTGTAACTTGCACTAGTAGAAACCGTACACATTAGAGACGGTACATTAGCGGCCGTAATAATCTAAACGGTCGTGTGAAACTTTTGTCGCACATCTGGTATGTATGTTATTTCTGTTCGTGTATACATATATGCTTGTGTGTCTCGGTATAATTTTTAAGATAGTTTAGTGTAAAAATTCATTAAATATCTATGGGTTTGTATAAATTGCAATTATGCTCGATGTAGCCGCTTTGTCTCTGTTGGTATCTTTAGGGACTAACTTATAAGATGATTTATATCAAATAAATATCACTCTTCAAATACAAATTCCTTTTTCCCTTATAATTTCAGTATCATTCCATCAATTATGCCCTCAATCATAAATATCATGATTCTAGTAAACATGGATAGAGAGTGAGACACAAGGCACAACAGTCGTCAACGCTCGATGACATACCCTAACCTCAATTCCAAATTGGGAATTTCCTGCCGATGTAACTATAACGACTCTGAAATCGATGTACAAATGTAACTTATTCAAATGCAAAGAAAGGGTATTTCAGCCTGATTAGGAATTATAAGTTATTTTTGTTCAATAAAAATAAGAAACTTTTAGCTCGCTGATTAAGCCTTTACACTGCTGTGTCATAGCTTGTGTGTTCGATTCCCATCAGTCCCGATTATTTTTATAATTTTTCTTTTTAACTTTTCGGAAGTTCAAGAGTTGCACATGCAATACACGGAGAATCGAAAAGTTTCAGAAAAATCAAACAGGATAAATGAGGAGTTAAAACCAAATAACACACATGGCATGAATCTCGAGAAACCTGGCGAAAATCCAACCGCCGGATCCCCGATACCGGCGGCCAAGATGAGCCCAAACCCCTCCATTCTTTACCCGTGCACCCTTTCAGCTCTCCTCTACTCCACTTTATTGTTTGATTTCTCTGCGATTAACCAGAGACTTTTCAATTCCTCCATTAATATCATTTTAATTCTTTTTAATTCAATTTTTTTTAATTCATATCTCTCAAATTCACTATAAATATCTAGCTCTCTCCCATTCTGAAATCCATAGCAAAAATTCTCCAAAATTTTCTAAGTACAAGTGGAGTTAAGGAAGCCAAGAGGAGTAACGATTCAATTTCGACGACCGGATCGACTCATCGACGGTTCCACGACTCCACAAAACCCTTTCCCTTCTTCCTCTCTTTTTCTCAACGCTCTAAAACCGTAAGTCCATTTTCTCTCTCTCTTTCTTTTCATCTCAAAACCAATCTCTAAAACAATATCGATAAAGTGGAGTTAACTCGTTATCTTTTCTTCAAACAACTTTTGTCACATTTTTTATATTAAAATTTCACTCTAAATCTCTACTATCACCTTAACATATTATTCACTTTATATACCATTCAGTCATCTCCTTTTACTTCTTTCGGGCACTTACCGAGCGCTAATTCACCGAAGACATTCCTCTCTGTTTCTTCTTTGGAATGTTCGTCAAGAGGACCGAACTCTGAGGAAATAGAGCCGAGTCCGGAAGACTTAGACCAGTTTGCTAATCAGCCTGATTACTAGCTTCTGCCTGCACTTACTTTCAATATGCCATTGTTTAGGCATTTGTTTATATCATTGTATCTTTTATTCCAGACAATTGTATTTAAAATTGAATGTAAATAAAGTTGATGTTTAATGTTATTACTCTTGTCATTCATGCATATTGTTATATTGCTTGCATACGCTCAATATATTCTCATAGCAAATACGTTGCGGGTTTTCCACGTCACCGTTTCCGTCTTCTGTAAACCGGGGCGTGACAGGTTTTATTGGTGGCCCATGTGTTGGTTAGTTGTGCTCACTCTATATCGAAAGTAGAGAGGCGGAATGCACAAAAATTAAATTTTGAGCAAGCACAACCAACTAAACCCCTAGTGATCAAGCCATAAGCCTATCTAGCAACTAAAAAGAGTTAATATACTCGGTTAGAATTTTATACCTAATGATCTGTGTCCTTTGGTCATCTACGCTCTTCCTTAGCTCTATGAGGTCTCCATAATCGAGCTTGACCTCCGGTCTTCCTCCATTGAAGATGATCCACTCGAGAGATATGTTTTATGGCTCTAGCTCCACACAAAAACCTGGTGGAGCAACTAAAGGCTCTGGGTTGCTAATCTAGAGTGTCTAATGATATAGTGTGTTGTTCTAATAAATTTTCTACCTCTCTTCACTCTTGATTCTCAACTCATGAGAGTGTAGGATGAAGGGGAAGAAGGAGCTTTAGAATAGAGAGAGAAAGAAAATGGTGCAATGAAAATCTCATCACAAAACAAATAATGCAAGCAGAGTTTTATCAAAATGATTTTTGCATATATAAAAACCAACCATATTTGAATAGTGTAGACAAATGACCCTATTCAACCATGCTTCACACCATTCTCTTTGGCACCTCACCCCTCCACCTCATTTGAATTTTCAAGAAAAGAAAAACCAAGGAAATGAGGTGTACTCCTTCTAGAATGTTTTCCGTATAAATACGGAATACACTCTACCGTATATACATACCCGTATTCGTATCAAAATACGAATACCCAAAAAGGTAGAATAATACAAAGAACATAATACTAGAATACACATATCGAAATATGCATATGTAAATTATTAAATCAATACCTGATTTAATAATCCGGCTTAATCCTAAGCCGGCTAGTATAATCAACCGTCCGATCGAAAACCCGGATAACACTAGAATATACATATCAAAATATGCATATGTAAATTATTAAATCAATACCTGATTTAATTATCAGGTTTAATCCTAAACCGGCTAATATTATCATTCGATCGAAATCCTGCATGTATCAAAATACGACCACTGCATCATTTCGCCTGAACCAGGGAACCCTCTGTGTGGGACTCTTAACCATAAGCACGTTAGCGGCACTAGCTATACGTAACGGCTACCCAGGTACCTATCGAAAGGAAAGCCGACGAGCAAGCTCATCTGAACCGCTACTCAGCCTATCCATGACAATCTCCGTACAGTCCGGCCTCTTCGTCTAAGAGTATCGCATACCGGGTCTAGGGGATGGTAAACGTCAGACTTCGAATAACCTGATAAGTCATGTTGATTTGGATCAGGACCAATCCGAGAAACTACTGATCAAACCATCAGTAAATCTCAACTGCCTTGGCTAAGGTCTTATGGTTCTGGCCAACCGGACACATTGAAATATCGACTCCTAATATCAAGAGAGACGTATCCCTGACAATCAGTCACTGCTTCCATATGGCTCGGGACTGTACCCAACCAAAACCCATTTGCACAACTCTGTAGAACAGTGGTAGGGTGATGATCAAAGCCTCCATCGTCGAGTTTGCGACGGTGTCCTGTTTGGAGCTCTTCCAACAGACTGTCCCTCTATTGAGAGTAAACACAAAACCTGAGACATACTTGTTGTTATCCTTATTACTCTAGAAGTTTGAGTCGGTAAAGGACTCGACCTGTAGATTTCTATTACTATAAATCAAGAACATCTCCTTAGTCATTCTCAGGTACTTGAGAATGTTCTTCACAGCTGTCCAATGATTCTCATTTGGGTTCGACTGATACCGGCTCACCACGCTAAACGCGTAAGCTATATCTAGTTTGGTACACAGTATCGTATACATTATAGGTCCTACCGCCGAAGCGTAGGGTATAGTGCTCATGCGAACTCTCTCCTCATCAGTCTTGGGAAACATCTTTTTGGTGAAGGTGATTCCGTGTAAAGCGGGTATATTACCGCGCTTGGAATCTTCCATACTAAATCTCTTTAGTATGGTCTCTATGTACTTGGACTATGAAAATCCTAACAATCTCTTAGATCTATCTCTGTAGATCTTAATCCCCAGAATATAGGAGGCATCACCTAGGTCTTTCATCGAGAACTTTTGTGACAAGAACAACTTGACCGATTGTAGCATAGGAATGTCATTTTCTATCAAGAGAATGTCATCCACGTACAAGACGAGAAATACAACGGTCCTCCCTACAATCTTCTTGTAGATAAATGGTTCATCCTCATTTTTGATGAATTCAAATTCCTTGACTGTTTTATCAAAACAGATGTTCCAGCTCCGCGATACCTGTTTTAATCCATAAATGAATTTAAGTAACTTGCACACCTTCCCGCTGCTCCCACTATCTATGAATCCCTCCGGCTGATCCATATAAACGCACTCTTTTAAACTTCCATTTAAAAAAACCATTTTAACGTCCATCTGCCAAATATTATAGTCATGATAGGCAGCAATGGCAAGGAAGATTCTAAAAAAGAGAGCTAAAGGGAGTATGGACTCAACCGTTAGAAAGAGGATCCGAATGGATTTCAGCATAGCCACTGGAGAAAAGATTTCGTCATAGTCCACTCCTGGTCTTTGACGAAAACCTTTTGCAATAAGTGTAGCCTTATAGGTTTCCACCTGTCTATCTACACCAATTTTCTTTTTGAAAATCCACTTACATCCAACGGGCTTTATCCTACGAAGAGTAACATCCAAAGTCCAAACTTTGTTGGTGTACATGGATTCCATTTCGAATCGCATAGCATCCAGCTATTTATCAAAATCTCTACTGGTAATGGCTTGCTTAAAACTAGTAGGATCATCTTCTTCCAATATGCAATCCTCTCGATCCCCTTCTATAAGAAAACCGTAGTATCTCTCGGGCGGATGAGAAATCCTACTAAATCTGTGGAGTGAATAAGATTCTTCAGGGATTATTGAATTCTGATGTTCCACTAAATTTCAGTTTCAGTTTGCGGTTCCAGAATTTCTTCCAGTTCTACCATGCTCCCACTAATTTTTTTTGCAAGAAATTCCCTTTCCAAAAAAGTGGCGTGGCGAGACACAAACACTTTCTGTTCCTCAGTATGGTAGAACGGATATCCTAGTGAATTCTTAGGATATCCCACAAACTTACAAAGAACCGATCATGTCTCTAGTTTATCCGGATTTTGCTTTTTAACATAAGCCAGACAACCCCATATCTTAATAAATTTAAGACGGGGTTTCTTACCACTCCATATTTCATATGGAGAGGTAGGCACGGATTTGGTCGGAACTTGATTCAAAAAATATGTTGCTGTCTGAAGTGCATGTCCCCAAAATGAAAGAGAAAGATCAGCACTATTCATCATGGAGCGAACCATGTCCAATAGGGTACAGTTCCTCCATTTCGATACACCGTTGTGTTATGGTGTGTACGGATGAGTAAACTGAGAGAGATTACCATTCTCTTTCAGGTATTCTAGAAATTCCGTGTTTAAGTACTTCCCTCCTCTATCAGATCGGAGGATCTTAATATTTTTGTCAGTCTAATTCTCTACTTCATTTCTGAATTCTTTGAATTTCTCAAAAGCTTCAGATTTGTGTTTCAAAAGATACACATATCCGAATTTAGAGAGATCGTCAGTGAATATAATGAAGTAATAGAACCCACCCCTCGCATGTAAAGACATCAGACTACATACATCACTGTGTATGAGTCCCAAGAGCTCTGTAGCTCTTTCTCCGTGTCCGATGAATGGAGATTTTGTCATCTTTGCTTTGAGACAAGACTGACAAGTTTCATAGGATGAGAATTCGAATGGATTCAGATATCCATCCTTATGCAATTTACTTATTCTTTTCTCACCAATATGACCAAGTCTACAATACCATAAGTAGGTTTCGTTCGTATTTGAACTTTTCCTCTTGCGTGTGTTTTGTATATTGAAAACTATGTTTTGATTAAGAACATAGATACCATTACACAGTTTACCTTCTGCAACCAATACCTGATTAAGGTAAATATTCATGATATTTCTATTTAGAAAAAAATTATATCCATCTTTATCAAGTAAAGAAACAGATATGATGTTGTAAAGTATGGAAGGTACATAATAGCAGTTGTTCAAAATCATAATATTGCCGCTTGGCAATACTAAGTGATATTCAGCGACGGCAACAGTATCAACTTATGCTTCGTTCGCTACTCTAAGGGACATATCACACGATCCAACCATTCTACTTTCTCTCGGTCCTTTTAATAAATTATAAATATGAGATCCTGATCCGGTATCTAGTACCCAAGAGGTAGGGTTGACCGAAAAACAGTTTTCAATAACAAATACACCTGAAGAAGATGCATTAGAATACTTCTTCTTCATTAAGGTCATATGGAATCCTTGATGGTCCCCTTTCCCTTGCCCATACTCATGATAGTTGTCATAAATTTGAGCCGAACCGACGTTCCTCAGCCCAGTGTAATAAACCGGTACGGTCAAGTCATACAGTTTATTATCTTGATTAAGGCGTGAATTGGTTGCTACCTGAAGAGAAAGAAAAGAAACACTCAGCGTGCGCTCTTCCAAAATTAGATTGATTATTAATTATCTAATCAGGATGGCTCCCACTGTTTACCTGAATTTTCCTTCAAACCCTAAAAGGAAAACTAGTCGGGATCATTCGCACCTTACAAATTCGCTAACCGTTCACCCAGGTGGGTGTTGGTACTCCGAGAGAGGTTTCCCGTGCTCTCGCACGGACCTAATTAAAATAAACCTCGTTTCCGCAGAGGCATAACCCCGTTAACACCTTTCTAAACACCTAATAGGTTAGCTAATTGTGAAGTAAAAAATATCTCCCAAGAGTAATCCTACTCATCGGTGGGATCGGGATCCAACTATCATCGCGTGATAACTTAGATGGAAGCCACTCTAGTCACCACACTCCAGAAGATATGCAACACTAGCAAGTTTCCTTTATATTTGAAATTCCCGATGTGGTTTTTGCCCCTAGGATCCAAGTGATCTTCACGAATAATCAACAAATCAAAAGGTCCTAATCAAGTTCAACCTGTCATTATCCAAGATTGCATTAGACCCACCCGTATGACCCTTGACGAATAATCAACAAAATCACACACTGTCCTAACCAATCGCATTATCTATGCTACAGACAATCATTACTTAGCTACCGTATATTACGCCTTGACGAATAATCAACAAACACAGCACGAATACTAAATACTAATTATCTGAAACAACGGAGGGCTACGGCTAGGTTTTTGGCGAAAAACCCTTTAACGTAATGAACTTAATATCGTTGAAGGAACCGAGTAGTTTTGAAAAGGAATGGTTTAGGCTCCACTTTTGAAAACTAGTGGTTTTGAAGAAAACCGAGTAATCTATAGTAATATCAACTTTTGCTCAAAAGGTCACTCCCCATGAAAGGATCTAAGCTCTTGCCCTCTCGAATGAGGTGCAGAATATTCCTAACCGAATACCACTATGCAAAGCGAAAGAATATGACTATAGTTTTTCAAAAAGTGGTTCTGACAACATCTTATTAGGTGTATTTTTTTGCACTAATCAAAATTAATGTGGTCCCATCAATTAATTCCTATCACACCAGAAACCAACGAAAATACAATGTACGTATATGCCATCCGCATTCGCCATGAGGCCCGTCATGCACCGTTAGGTTACTTAACTAATGGCAGAATGGGGCAGGGCTAGCGCGGATGCAAAACATATACAACATTTACTAGTGTGTATGTGTGTGTATAACCATTCGTCACAGGCATGATATAAGCAACATCACATAGAAGCGATAAGCAAAATAGAATAGCAGATAATCTAGGAGCCCCGGGTTTCATTTGAGCCGCAAATAAAACTCGACATTCCCCAGTCATGTGGATAGCCGGTGCAATGTAAAACCAAGACCCCTACAAGTGCGGTAAGTTACCCGCCAATCTCGGAAGTAAGGAAACCCCAATCAACGAAGTGAATGGGCCACCCAGCACTTCATAGAATCCGGTAACTTGAGCACCCTACCTTGGGGTCATCCTATACCCCCTACGAGTGCAGCAATAGCCTGTCAATTCTAGAGTAAGGCCCCCCGGTCTCAACGCAATGAGATGGAGTCTCGTTGCCCTCTAGAACCCGGCTATTCGAGCACACCACTGCGAGGTAATCCTAGTACATAAAAGAAAAATATATACAATGGTGACATCGACCTCAAACCGGCCGTGCCACAATAAAAGAATATACAAACTAGCAGAAACAGCAGTCCACATGTCGGACGCTCGCCCCGCAATGATGAATACACAAATGAATCAAAACTGTACATCAAACATTGCACAAAAGGCTATCCATCACGACAATCCATCCAAAATATCACAGAGATAAATATCGCCACAACCAGATGGGTGTAACCCCTTCTAATCGACGTATAGCGATTAGAAGATGTTCACAACACATATACGCATCACATTACCAAGTAACGAAGGCTACGACAAAAGAATTCCATGCACAAATAGCAAACAAAGTAAGTTTTCCCAAACCCGGAAAAAAAACAGTTCACTATGTCCTAAAATTTCATCGTTTAAAGCTAATCCAGGAGTCGAAACGAACTCGAAATTCGCTCGAACCTTCACGATAGAAAAGTACCCAAAATTAACTGTCGCCTGAGGGGCTAGGGGCTACCCACCCCTGGGGGCCACCACAAGGTGGCCCATAAGGGGGCAAACCCGAGACTATCCCTATAGGGTAGTGCTCGGGTCCCCACCCCTCAAGGCCACCTTGTGGTGGTCTCGGGAGGTAGGCCCGACCTTCGTCCCTCGGGGCGAACCCCGGGATACCCACGTAACTCCTCGCGGTTTCTCGGTCCAAACCGTGAGCCTACGAGGAGTGCAAACATCTAAAAACTTGAATTTTTGAGACTATTTTCGTCGGCGGTTTTTGCGCGACGAAAACGGCGGAATTAAAGTTTCGTAATAAGCTAGTTGAGGCTTATGGAGTGGCTCTGATACCATGTGGTTAGTTTTTCTCATTTTATATCGAAAGCAGAGAGGTGGAATGCACAAAAAATAAAATTTTGAGCAAGCACAATGTCACGCCCCGCTTCCCGGTATACGGCAAGGGGACACGGCGAGGCCGGCTACGTATTTACTCCGAAGTAAACACGTTGAGCGTATCTAAGTAATATAAAGTAAATGTACATAAGAAAAAAGACAATAGATGTAATTGAACAGTAACTTTATTTATTAAACATTCTTTTATAGGTACAACTGGAAATGTAAATACATGAATAGAATGCAATGCCTAAACAATGGCATAACTGAAATGAAAAGTATATATAAATAAAGTCAATTCTCGGGGTCTTCTGTGAACTGCTCCAAGTGCTCCTGGATGGTCTCAAACTCTTCAGAGTCGGGTCCTCCTGACAACATTCCAAAGAAGAAGAGAAATAGAAATGTCGTCAGCGAACAATCGCTCGGTAAGTCCCAAAGAAAAAGGAGAAGTAGAATAGACAGAAAAAGAGTATACTAGTAATATTTGATTATAATGTTAACGCAGTTGTTTGTAGTTTGGTACAGAATATGCCAGTGTATACGAGAGGAGTCCAACTTACACCGTTGACTTTGATAACCCGTAGTACAAGGCTCCATCGAAAATACCATGGAACAATGGCATGGATGTAATTACGTCTTAAGTGTCCGCCCCGTGCCACCTTTAACATGCTCCGTACCAATCTACCCCTTTATAAACCTCGTAATGCCTTATTGTATTGATTGTACTGGTTGTATTGTATTGTCTTGTAGTAAATGGAAGACTTGCCGAAACCATGATATCAGTAGACGGAATTGGATGTAAATGGAGAGTCATGTAGACGGAGTATATCCATGGTTCGGTTCAGTCAATATAGATTGAATAGACAGTTTCACGGATTCATGTTGTATTGCAGTTTATACTTGAATCATATTCAAGTCAGATTGATTAGATTGAGACTCAGTCTGAGTCAGACACTTTGAAAAGAAATTGAAATCCTGAATTAGTTTTGATGTTATCGGTAACTGGTGCACATGAACGGTAGGATTTGTGTCTTTTTCCAAGACAATTACCATATTGATAACAACATTTGTTAGATTATCTACCTTAGACAGGCAAGCACCCACATTCTCCGGCTTCCTGAGGCTCAAGAGAATTGGTCCCGCTTAAACCTATATTTACTTGGGTCCTTATTGCAATTTAGTATAACTTGAGGGGGTTTTATGTAAAAATAATTTTGATATAATTTCAAAATACTCCTAAAGCATTTAATTATCGTCTTTAGGGTTTTCATAGATGTATATTTTATAAAAGTGAAATTTCTAGCGAGTGGAACCTAGTTTTCATAGTATATGGTATTTTATTTAAATATCGGTATTTAGCATTGAATTGTAAAGGTATTTTCCTGTAATAGTGATTCCTTTGATTTAGAAAACTTGGAATATTTATATAATATAATTAAAATAGATATTTTGCTAATAGTTATATATATTAATAAAAATAAATTTTATTTATTTTTGTAGAAATCTCATTTTCTAAAGAAAAATACATTAAAATTCCATCGAGATCGAATGCTTCTTTCGGAGGTCTGCATCTCGCTCTACTAAGGCCGAGGATGTGTGATAATCCACACCATCCCGAACGGGGTCTCTAAAAGTAGGTTGTAGAGGCGCAATTGCAAGTAATTGATTAACACGCTTTTTAAAGAAATGGTTTTGCAAGTTTGATGGTATTTATTTGTAATGGCGTATTATCCCATAACTATATTCCCAAAATTTCATCGTGCTATATCAAAGATGTGTGTTTTGATGAGGTAGTTCATTACCTCATGAGTTATCTAAAAGTAGTACAAGGAAATATGTGAATTGTGGCGAAATGTAAAGTATATGGTATTTTACCGTAAAAATACGATAAAAGTTGCATAAAAAATTCTTTTAAGATGAAACTTGTTTTGATAGGTTTCTTAATGTTTTTTAAATATTATATGAGAGTATGGTATTTTATGGTTTAAGAAAAATAGAATTTTTAAAGAAAAACGAATCGGATGTCGGAATAACTCCGCTTCCGACGAGTTTTGAAAAATGAAAGTTTTAGAATAGAGATTGAGAAGGGGGGAGGGGACTTACTGGCTATTGAGAAATAAGAGAGGTAGGAGAAGACTAGAGAAGCGTCGGGGCATCGTTTCGTCGCTGGAATCTTCTCGGAATTTCGCTGGAACTTCACCCTTTGCTAACTCCACTTGCACACTTTGTATTTATAGGTGTAACACCCTAGTTTATTTATACCAGTTCTATTTTGTGTATTTCTTTATTTATGGTTGTTTCTTGATTTAGTGTATTTTGGGTGCGAATAGTGTAATTGGTATCTGTGTTTGCATCGGTCCCGACCCGCTTGCTGGAAACCCGTCTTAATTCCTGTTTATGATTTATCCCGGCTAGTTATGAGAATTCGTGCACTTTCATGTTGTATAACTGCATTATATCTGGCATCTGTATTTTTTTAATAAAACAAATAAAGTCAAATAAAATATTTTAAAAATATCTAGTATGTCCTGCATCATACCCCTAACCCTGTCGTGGCATCCGTGCATCATGTTCTCGTCCCGTTTGGTGAAATGGGCTTGTTTGGATAGCTACATGCATGCTACGTGTATCCGTTCTTGGGGGTATGCATTTTCGTTACACGGATATCCTATTTTGGTTTTAGTTACCACGTGTATTATCTGTATTTTCAAACCATAATTTTAGACCCGACCCGGGCGTGTTTTAGACTATTTTTGTATTAACCGAAAACTCAAATTTTTCATAATATTTTATTCTTTATTTATTAAACTGTTTTCATATACGATTTTTAAAGAACTTATATTTTTATTAACAAAATATATATTTTGTTTAAGATTTTAATCCTAAATCGTATCAAATCATCTCACAGGCTCTCTCTCTCTCTCTCCTCCTCTCAATATTTTTAAACCCCAACAAATACTCTCAAATCTCTTTTCCTATGCACTATATATATTATTATACTAAACTTTCTCAAAACCCCATAATTTCCCCATGATTCTTTTCCCCACGATTACTTGATTATTGTTCCTCTCTCTGCCTCTTCTTCTTTGTTTCTCCCGCATCGCTGTTGCCGCTCGCGAAACCCAACCCACGCTCGCCTCGCCTCGCCGTTGTCAACCAC
Organism: Agapanthus africanus; assembly: GCA_030015575.1. NCBI lineage: Eukaryota > Viridiplantae > Streptophyta > Magnoliopsida > Asparagales > Amaryllidaceae > Agapanthus > Agapanthus africanus. The sequence continues at coordinate 393,542,160 of JASDDO010000010.1, read as the reverse complement.
CCCTCTACCCTCATCTCCATGCCCTCGACCACTCCTCCTTCCTTCAACCCTCAACCCATCGGCCTCATCATCCTCTCACCTCCATTACCGAGATCATCACCTTCGATCCCATCTCACCTTGCTACTCCTACTCGATCACCATCGCCACCTTCATATTCTATCCTCATCGACAGCACTTCGATCAGCTGAGAAACCTAACCTAGCCCGCACCTCCTCCGAGCTTAACCCAAACCCACATCAAGCACCTTCCTGAGAACCCAATGCTTTCTTTCCCGAACTACCCTATCTACCTCCTCATTACCATCTCCCCACACTTATCATCGCCTTTACCTCGCTTCCACCACTACTCCATTGTCATTGCACCCTCCTCGCCGGCGATCCTTCGCCGTCGCCCACAATGCCGACCACCTTGTCGGCCTTCTCTTCATCACCACCATCACCTCTCTTCTCCCCTGCACACTCCAACACCAAGAACCCCGATTCCGACTTCAAGAAACTCATAACTGCCTCGCCGTGAAACCTCGCCTAAAAACTCATGACCCATCGTCTTCATCCCCTCGCCTTCTTCTCTACCCCAGAACCCAAAACCCAGAGCCACACCAAACCCCAGCCCTTCCTTTTCTTCTTCTTCTTCTTTTCTTCTCTTGCTTTCTTGGATTCGCGTTGCCTGGTGATCACCGGAGCCGTGCCGTCACCGACGATCCGGGAGACCCAGTGGACATCCCCAGCCAGCGTGGTCGTGTTCTTGCTTTTCCTAGTCCAGTTCTGTACGCACGCGTGTATATTGCGACGTTTACCCGACGTAGGACGCAGCATAGCCACCCCGTCTGGAGATCCGATCAGGCAAGTTTACCTTGCTACATGCTATAATACTTATTTTGCATCCATATGAATAAAAATATCACATGTTTACTGCATTGTACATGTTACTGTTTTACTGTTTTCGGATAGCCGTACGCATCCATATCATTAATTACATATCTAGATGCATGCAAGTTAGCTTGATACATGCTATATTATTATACTTGCATCTATATAAATAAAAATATTATATGTTTATTGTATTGTGCATCCATATTACAGTTTTACCGTTTTCCCGATATCCGTTCGCATCCGTAAAATTTATTATATATCTAGTTGCATGCCATGTCATATTAATTCATATTACTGTTACATTAGCACCTCATGCTTGATAATGCGCATCCTACGTAGTCATGGAATTGCAGATGAAATCCCTGATATATATTTGTGCGTCCGTGTTTTACTGTGCATCCGTACTTGCTATAGTTTTATTATGAGCATCCGTATGATACCTGTGCACTACTTGTCATGACCTGATATACTTGACATGTTACCTGATCATGTTTCTAATGCCGACAATCCTGACATGTTGTCCTGACGGACGTATCATGTTGTCTGCATAGACAAACATGTGCCTGCTTGATCCTGTGTTTGCATTAGCTCCATATTTATCAATACCTTACTTGAATACATAACCTTAGGGGTAAAGGGAAATCAAGAATGTAACCGAACATTACTCAAAGGGCTATTATATTGTTTGCCGTATTTCCGGGCGTTACGGAAAAATCCTGTTACCGTGGTCCCGAGGGGAATGAACGGGCATATAATGAATAATCATGTTACCGTGATCCAGTAGGGAATGAACAGGGCATAGTCTGATGGGTTACGATGAGGATTACATTAATTGATTTCGAAGACTTTAGATTAGATAACCTAGAATCCAGAATAGATTACTCACCACATGCACATACACTTCACTGTTCCATATTCGTGTTACTGTTATACACTCATTACTGTTCATACTCATGCCTGCATATCTTGTTACCTCCTGATTATATTTAATTGTTCGATATTATGACGCACTGACGTCTGGGTTTTGCATGGTCCAGATCCTTTATCTCTTTAGCAGGCCGACCAGGAGTACTTCAGTCGACAGGACGAACAGTGAGGAGCAATTTGGTATTTAGTTTAGTTTAGTTTAATTTTCTTTCAGCATTTTCATTTCCTGATGTGAGCCCGTATTTGGGACGTACTTTCCAGATATTATTGCTTATTGGATCTATTGCTTCCGCATATACTATTTCTTGACTCGTTTATTCTGGCATATGGACATGTACTGGATAGTTTATTATATTTTACTGTACTTGATATCTTATAGACAGCCGTAATATGACTGTGGAGGGATGTTTTCTAACCACAGGTAGCATGGTTGGCTCTGTCACATGCCGATCTTAGCGCACTCTGGGAAGCAGGGTGTGACAATAGGGTAGGATTAGGGTTTAGGATGTGAATTTGAGAATTAAAATGCATTTAAAAGGGATTAAAGAGGTGATTTTAATCTCTCAGTAATTGTGCAGAAAAATCAAACAATATAGGGGAAGTGGGGTAGGCCAAAAGGTGCTATAGGCAAAAATTTGGACCATTCCCGACTGGGGGGACCGGTGGTACCGGTTTTTGAGACAATCTCGCCGATCGAGTTGGTGGTGTCGGGGCTGGTATTCTCGCCACGTGTCTCTGTCGCCTCATATACCCAAATGCATATGTTTGTTTATTCTATGTCTCTTCATTTTACGTGGAGTGTATTTCCCCCAATCAGACCAAAGCTCTGTTCAAATTTCAAATTTTGAAATGAAACAGCGGTTCATAGCAGCGCCAAGTGCGCTGCACCCCAAGTGCGCTGCACCCCAAGTAGCGCACCACGTGCAAAGCACGAGTGCGTTAGCGCTAGAACTAAATGTTCTCCACCGTTGGATCAAAGATCCAACGAACATGATTAAAAATCATCAATTAACCAGAATAAAATTCTGTTGAGGAAACATTTCTCAGAATCTTTCCAAACAGGAAAGATTGTGCTCTAAAAATCATAGCATCGTTGGATCAATGATCCAATGGTGATTAAAAATCACCAAAATTACAGAATAAATTCTGTATGGGGAAAGATTTCCCAATCTTGTTAAAAACAAGAAAATTGGCTTCTGTAAATCAGAAGCCCTTGGATCAAAGAACCAACGATGGGGAAATCCCCAAATCAATTGGAGAAAAGTTCTTCTTAACCGATTGAACAGATCGGCCTTCACTATATAAAGGCCCTAAGACTTCAAGTCTAAAGGATACAGAGAAACATATAGAGGAACCCCTTATAAATTTTGAGAAATCTCAGAAAGAAGAGCAAGCTCTCGGTAGAAGAAGAACTTTTCTTCAAGGTAAAAAAAACACAGAGATAAGAAAAATCTCATTAAAGAAGAAGGACATAATTCTTCTCACAGATCATAGATCTATAAAACTAAGGTCTTTTACCAAAGAGATCATGAACATCTCATTATAAAAAATGGGGGGAGAATAATTCAATTCTCTTAGGATCACAGATCCATAAAGGCAAAGCCTTTCACCAGAATATTAGATTTAAACATCTCCTATAAAATAAGAACTTTGTTCTTAGAACCTTGAGACAAAGTCTTTTATAAATGAGAATTTATTTCTCAGATCATAAAACTGATCAAATAGCGCTTTGCGCTCATGGACCGGCGCTCAACGCCAAACGCACCACGTGCTCCTCACGTATGCGCCTCTTAACAAATAGCGCTTTGTGCTCATGAACTGGCGCTCGGCGCCAAGCGCACCACGTGCTCCTCACGTGTGCGCCACTGAATAAATAGCGCTTTGCGCTCATAAACTGGCGTTTTGCGCCCATAGATTGGCGCTCAGCGCCAAGCGCGATACGTGCTCCTCACATGTGCGCTACCCAGTAGGAGCGCTTTGTGCTCTTTGACCGGCGTTAGCGCCAAGCGCACCACGTTTTCCTCACGTGTGCGCTGATAGAACATAAAATGTTCTTTAAATAAAGCCCTAGAGCTATGATGAATGCTCAGTATTCAATAAAAGACAGAAAGGCTGCCAGAACCCAAATCAATGCTCAGCATTGTCAAATGTTTAACATTTAACTGATTGGGCCGAGCCCAAGTTGGCCATAAATCCCTCATTCAGATTAATTGAGCCCATATGCTCATAAATCTCAGATCTTAGTTCCAATTGGACTACAGATCTCCCAACCAAAATTAATTCAAGGGTACATCTCTTCACTCCTCTGATATTTGTCGTTGTAATTCTTCAACGTCTTCAGAGAGGTGCGGGTCCCGACAACTAAACACTTTATGGACTGTGGGGTCCTTAAACCCATGGACTATGATGTCCTTAACCTTGGACTGTGGGGTCCTTAAACCCATGGACTATGATGTCCTTAACCTCGGACTGTGGGGTCCTTAAGCCCATGGACTATGATGTCCTTAACCTTGGACCGTAATGTCCTTAAACTAATGGACCGCAATGTCCCTAAACTAAACAATAGAGCCCAAATGCTCTTTTGATCTAAATGATCCCGTTAAGTTGATCTTAGTCTAAAATTAGACTAACGTATCCTTAACAAACATTTAAGTTGATCTTAGTTTCAAATGAGACTAACGTATTCTTAAACCCAACCCAAACCCAAATCTAAGAAAATACGGATTTGGACTAATCCACGCCCTACGGGCGACAACATAAATTAGTCTCCGTATACAATCCATGGCAACCAAAAACAAAACAAACACACATGACACGAAGTGACCATCGGGAGAAGGAGAAAGTGGTTACCGCGATGTGGTAGCGTAATTAACTGCAGGGGCTTGCGCCTGCAGGGAAGAGCATCCCCATAATAAAAAACTACTCAATGAGGGGGAATCTGACGAAGTCTGCTACATCGGTCGCATCCGTTTAAACCTTCGATACATGGTGTCATAAATTAACTTGGCATCTTCGGAGAGGTGGACGGATAGCACCAAATAGCTTCTGCCCTCGAAGTTCAGGCCGGACGTCCCAACGTCCCGGTCGCGTCCTTCGACGGAGAACAGATTCTGGCACGCCCGGTAGGACCTTTTCCTCTTTCCACTCCACACTTCGTGCATCGTGTTCGCGAACGAATCGCCGTTTAATATGGTTGCCCTTGGGTTCGAGGTACTAAGATTTGGTTTTTCTCCCGTGCAGAAAAAAGAACATCAATGGCCTCTAACTGCTCCAGCTGCAACAACAACTCCCGTTCCGCCTCATCTGGAGGAGAAACCTACGAACCCCAAGCGGCCACCCTTTTCACAATGCCGGCGGAACAAGTGACCCAAGCCACCACTGAGCTATTCTTCGGGACCATGATCCCACCAATGAGCTTCAGCGTTCATATGCCATCACAGGAAGCTGCAAAGAAGTCGGTCTTTGATCGGCTTGCAACCACCACGGCCCCTCTCAGCGGGTCGTCCAACTCCAATGCTTCAGTCTTCGACAGGCTGGGTCAAAGTTCAAGTGGGACCGCAAAGAGGCTCGCAATACCAGAGAAGGACATACCAACTCCTACTACAGTGGAGGTCGTCCAAGCTGCTCTCCCTACTCGAAGGTCGGCTTTTGACAGGTTGTCCATTCTCTCTCAGCGAGCATCTGTCTTTGACAGGCTGGCGCCAACAACAGACTCTCATCAGAACAGGGGGCATGGAAAAGCTGATCCAACAGTAGAGGTGATCCCGGCCGCACGACATGCTCGACGTCGCCACTGGCGCCGAGTGAGGAAAGCTGGGGGAAATTCCCCTTCTGGACTGACTCCGCCAGCTCCAATGGTGGAAGTTGATGCTGCTGTTCCAACTGGGAACAACTTTAAACTACTCAACAGGGTGCCCAGGAATTCGCCAACTGCTGTGCTGAAAAGATCTCCTCCACCAATAGAGAACGCTACAAAGGCGAAGCTGGAGCAATCCCCTCAACGGCTGTCCTCTAAAATTTATAAAGTTTGGCGACAGGTCCAGGACTCCATGGTAGATCAAGACTATCCCCGCCGATAGAAAAAGATGAAGGTTCGAAAAGAAGAGGACCATCCTGTCAAACCACAGAAGGCGACAGCTACTTGGGTGCCCACTGCAACGGCCCCCTCAACTTCGACTGCTCATAAGAGGAGAAAGCTGGAGAAAACCCCGGTGTCTGTGACGAATCGCAAGAACACTGAATCTAAACGTCCCAAGACTGGGGGCATGGTGGTGCATACTGTCTATATGGCATCCGGGAAAGAGGATAGCCATATCTCTACGGGCCATCAACCACTCACCAGATCCGTAACAAAGGCCCAGGAGCAACAACAGAAGCTCCAGAAAATGTTGACGCAAATGGCCGTACTCACAGGACCAAAAACAAGCCCAGAGACATCCTCGGAGCAGCGTCATGAGCAGGAAACTGATGCCGGATTCCTTCGGAGAATGCTTGAGAGAAAGGACAAAGAGGCCGCGGAACAAGCGGCCAACATAAAACAAATGGCCCTTCTATTCCAAGATATGGTGGGCATGATGATCCAGCCGGACCCTCTAGCCGAAGATCCTCCAGTAATCATTGAAGATGATAGAGGAGAGACATCAAATCCTCTACCGGCTCTGTCAACAGCCAAGGAGGAGACCATCTCCAAAGCCATGCTCGATGATTATATCGCTCAGCAAATACGAGTTCATCAGGCGAATGAAGCGGCTGGGCAAATTGTTAAGACTGGACGACCCTGTCCGGGTTGGTATGACTATATAAAGTACCCGCCGGGATATACGATCCCCAAATTCCACGTATATAAAGGGACGGGAAATCCACACCAGCACGTTGCTCAATTCAGGGCTCTGTGTGGCAACACTGGATGGGACGACAAACTGCTGCTTCGCCAGTTTGTTGGCAGCTTATCGGAGACAACGTTTGAATGGTACTCCGAGCTCCCGAACGACTCCGTTAAGACAATTGCAGAAATGGAGTTACTGTTCACGCAGAGGTAAACAAGCGCTAGAGAGCACACCTCAATCACCGCATTAATTAACGCCAGAGTAAAGCCAGGCGAAACATGGGTGCAATACGCAATACGGTGGCGGAATCTATGGTCGAAGTGCGAACAGCGCATCGAAGAAGCACATGCGGTAGGCATGTTCGTAGGGACCCTCGACCCTCAGGCGACCATTTCACAATTTATGATGTTTTTCAAGATGACCACTTTCCAGTCCTTGATTGACAAATTGGCCCAAATGGACCAGATGGGTCATAGACCGTCTTCCTCGAAGCTGGAATCTCGAAACGAAAAAGGAAAAGGGAAAGCAACCTTCGTCGCCAATACTCAGCAGCAGCCCAGTGGTCCAAAGCCAACTGATCGCCAAGATGAAAGACGGCGATTCTTCAATGAGAAACTGAAGCGCCCTTATTCGTTTCCCTGGGATAAAACGAGGAGATTGTTCGAGCTGGCGGTGCGCAATAGGCTCATCACCTTGCCGGATCCAAAACGCTCATTGCAACCCGGTGAGGCCAATAATTCCAATTATTGCCCCTATCACCAAGCGATAGGCCATCCAATCGAAGATTGCTTCGTCTTCAAAGGGTGGATTGAGAACCAATACCAACAGGGCAAATTCTCACTGTCCGAGAATTGGAAAGTAAACCTGCCCCAGCCGCACGCTCTCAAAAAAGCGGACACACTGGGGGCATCATGCTCTTTTATAGAAGAATCTCCATGGTAGGTCGTTCTTTCAGCCAAAACGAAAAGAATGCTGAAGGATCTCTAAACATGCCCGGCGATCAAATGGAAAAGTCCGCTGGAACCCGAAGTCATCAAGGGAATGCTGAAGCCGCGCCTAACTCAAAAAATGGGTGGTGATAGTCAAAGCGCCCACACCCAGCCGTCAAAGTCTTCGAAGAAGAAGAAAAAGACCAAAAAGCCCATGAAGCCTAATGACAAGCGCACGGACCTGCAAAAACATATTGACGCGCTGGAGGAATATAACCAGAAAGAGCGAATCCCGGTCACGCTTCAGGAGTTTCTCAACCACATCCTTGAAGACGGAGATAGCGACAAAGATGAGGGAGAAGACTCGTCAGATGAACCTGAGGATTGTGTGGCGAGCTGTCATACGATCTCTCACTCGTCAATAGATGGTGAAGAAGCTCCTGATGTATAGAAACTGGGGGCAGATCCCGAACCAGAACTCCTACAACCATCAGATGAAATGATTGACGCATTCCTAAACGAAGCTCTTCTGAAAAGCAAAGCTGATCGGGAGCGCGAAATGGCCATATTTGAAAAGGCCAAACGCCGGTAACTGGACGAAAGGGTTGAAACACTCCCACCAGATCAAAGTACATCTACCGCAAATAAAAGCAGGTTCAAGACAAGGAAAAGGTTCGTCAAAGCCATATCTATGGGAATGAAGCTGCCACCCTCCGAAGAAAATAGTTCTGATGAGATACACCTTAATGAAGAGGATGTGCATCCTAATTACTGTTTATATCATCGAAAGATTGTGCACCCTACCGAAGAGTGCAACGCCTTTAAAAATTGGTGGCAAGGGTATGTCGCTCACAGGCAACACTTCAAGAAGATGAAGCGTGAAGCTCGTCGACAGAGGAAAAATGCGACAGACGAACGAAGAAGAGCTACCGGCAACTGCCACATGGTTGATAGTAGGGGATCGCAAGTTCTCGCCTTCATCTGAAGAAAAAATGACTCCCGGCCCTCTCTTCAAAGAATCCACCTCAAGAAAAGAGGAAGAACCGATGAGCCGCGAGAACATTCAGCTGCGCAATCGCACGCTACCTGAAAAGAATCTCGGACCTACAAACAAGGGGTTGAATAAAAAGGATAAGGGGAAAGAAAAGATCCCTGAGAATATCGCGCTCGATGATCGAGTCGTCGAAGAGCTTGCAGCCAGGGACCCGCCTAAGAAAAACAAGGTGGATTACAACATTCTGGCACACCAGAGGAAGATACCCTCACAGCTAAGCATTCTCGACGCCCTTCTGCTATCTAAGGAGGCAAGAGATTCTTTGATCAAGGCACTACAAGAGCCCGAGCAGTTCCAAGCATTCCTTGCCGAAGAAAAGATGAAGGACGAGCTGGAGGAAGTGCACACTGCCGATATCACCTTCGGCGATGAAGATCTCCTCCTCGGGACGTGCGAGCACAACCTCCCCCTTATGTCTCCGGATACTGTCATGATATCAAGATAGGCAAAATCCTGGTTGACAATGGGTCCTCCGTTAACCTCCTCAATGTAAGGGTGTTGAAGGATATCTGCATGAGCGTTCAACACCTCGCTCGGGATAAGATCACTATCTCCGGGTTTGACTCCCAGTCATCACGGATGCTCGGGTCTGTGATACCGACGTTACGCTTTGGGCTGCTCGTCACGGACATTAAATTTCACGTCATTGATTCCAAGACATGCTACAATGCTTTGCTCGGCAGGCCTTGGTTACACGAGTATAACATCATCCCTTTTACAAAACATCAGTGTATGAAGTATTTTAAGGATGGTCTCGAGTATACCGTGACAGGGGAGTTGAACCCATTCTTCGTGAATGAAGTCCTAAAGTACAAGATGCAAAATACTTCTTACCAGATTTCGAAGACACAGAAAGATGCCATAAACCGAAGAACAAAGCTATCACCACTATTCCGGTCTTCGGGAGTGATACCGAGGAGGAAAAAGAAATAGTTTATTCAGGGCCACCCCAATGCAACAAGCCGGAACCGTCCACCCCTATTCTGGTCTTCAGCAGCGACTCGGAAGATGAGGTCAATGCCGTATTTTATGTTCGGCCATCAATACAAGCCTTCGCTGACGATGATTGGAGTTTGCAAATCGCCATGGTTCTGCAAGAGCATTATAAAGAGCTCGACGCATTTCATACCTTTAGTGTGCAGGAATTGCAGACATTCTACGTCCCTCCCAGGCGAAGGGATGAAAAGGTGATCCTCTTTTATTGATACACGGAAACCAAAGTGGAGAAAGAAATTTGGCATGGTGCCGATTCTACGCTTGACAGGCTCCGGCCCATCCGTCTTCTCAGATACTACACAGAAGGGTTAAAAAGGCTGTTGAGGCGCCAAGGCGTACCCTTCAAACAGACTACTCGACAAGCTCAGTTCTACAACAGGATCTGGAACGTCCCCGGAACTCAGCGAAAATTGCCCAATGGGAGAATGGAAACGATCGGGCTTGGATATGTTCAATTTAAGGAACGGGAGAGATTCCGTGGCTGCTACGTCATACATGACTTTGACGAAGAAGGAGATTCTCTGTGGGAAGATGCTAACCCTGAACCAGAACAAGGTCCCGCCGTGAAAATGCCAAGTCCGTCATTCGAAGAACAGATGGACAAGCTTATAAGGGAAGCGGGTCAAAAGGTCCGGGATGACCATAGCCGCAAAATGGCCATTTACGAGAAATCCAAGAAGCAGCGCCTCCTTCAGCAGGATACGGAGAATGACGATGCTCTTCGTCGCCAGCTCGTCATACAGAAGATCCGACGCAGAGGTAAAAACAAGCTAAAGAACGGAAAAGACGTTCGACAGCGGCAAAGCGGGTCCAAGAAGCCACGCGATCGAGAATTGAGCAGCAGAGATCCGTCTCTTATGAAGAAGATGGGTCGAGCATATTCTTTTCGACAAAGAAGATATTCGATTTTGTCATAAAACATCAGATGATGACGCTCCCGAAGTCCAAGAACCCCGAGCAAGCAGGTGAGGTTCATCGTCCGGACTATTGCTTCTATCACCGAGCGATAGGACATCTTATCGAAGATTGCTTCACCTTCAAGAACTGGGTCGAAGACCAGTATCAGTAAGGCAGGTTCACTCTATCCAGCAGTTGGAGGGTAACCCCACCACAGAAGCATGAACCGAAAGCCACGTATGCAGCGAGAGTAGAACCAGACCAACATCGGTCTTGGAAGCGATCTCGTACCAGTCACGCGATAACACTGTCAGGAGAAGGAGTACACAAGAATATGGACGACCTCCCCTGGTGCTTCGAAAACGATGATGACGATGTGATCTCAGAGTTTCCATCGGGGCCAAAAGAGCTGGAAGATGGGATACATACTACTGTAGATAACCTCAAGAAAATTGACTTGGGGACAGCAAGTGACCCGTGGCCGACATTCGTCAGTGAGCTATTGTCTGAAGAAAAGGTGGCTACGCTAAAAGACATGCTCATGCAGTATAAAGACTGTTTCGAATGGAACTACTCCGAGATGCCGGGACTCGATCCAGAGATTGCTGTCCATAAATTGGCGATTTCTCCATACGTCAAGCCAGTCAAACAAGCACCGAGAAGGATGCGGCTCGAACTTGAAATGAGCATCAACGTTGAGGTCAAGAAGCTAATCGACTCCAGCTTCATCCAAAAGGTTCAGTACCCTGACTGGATTTCCAACATTGTCCCAGTGATGAAGAAAAATAGGACGGTGCGCATCTGCGTGGATTTTCGTGACCTCGATAAAACTTGCCCGAAGGGCGATTTTCCTGTACCGGTTACCGAGCTGATGATAGATAACACATCCACTCACGAAGTCTTCTCCTTCATGGACGGATCATCAGGGTACAATCAGATAAAGATGCATCCCGAAGACCAGAAGCATACCGCTTTCCGGACTCCTCTGGGCATATTCTGTTACAAAGTGATGCCCTTCGGTCTGAAGAACGCCGGCGCCACCTATCAGAGGGCCATGACGAAGATTTTCGATGACCTCATACATGAAATCGTCGAGTGCTATATCGACGACCTTGTGGTGAAAAGTAAATCGCACGAGGAGCATTGGGAGCATCTGAAGATCGTGTTTCAGCGCCTTCGGAAATACAACTTGAAGATGAACCCTCTTAAATGCGCATTCGGAGTTTCCTCGGGAAAATTCCTAGGGTTCATCGTACGACATCGAGGCATCGAAATAGACCCATCGAAGATCAAGGAGATTATGGAAATGCCTCCGCCAAGAACTCTCAAGCAACTGCGATCTCTCCAAGGAAAGCTCGCATATATCCGACGGTTCATAGCTAACCTCTCTGGAAAATGCCGCCCCTACAGTCACCTGATGAAGAAGGGAACCCCGTTCATCTGGGATCGCAAATGCCAAAGCGCACTGGACGAAATCAAGCAATACCTGCAGAATCCTCCGGTGCTAACCGCTCCAGTCAAGGGAAAGCCTCTCATTCTGTATACAACCGCCCTCGAGGGTTCTCTAGGCGCATTATGGGCACAAGAAAATGACCAAGGGAAGGAGAGAACCCTCTACTACTTGAGCTGAGTTCTCCTGGGGGCAGAAAACAATTACCCCCCCATCGAAAAACACTGCCTGGCGTTGATCTTCGCGATAACGAAGTTCAGACACTACGCTTTGGCGCATGAGGTCCACCTCATATCAAAAGTGGATCCTCTCAGGTATTTGATATCAAGAGCCATACTAACGGGGCGACTCGCTAAATAGGCCCTGCTCTTGATGGAGTACTCGATAACGTATTGTCCTCTCAAGGCAGTGAAAGGCCAGGCCATCGCCGACTTCCTCGCTGAGCATCCGATACCCGCCGATTCTCCCTTGAATTGCGAATTGCTGGAAGAGCACGAGTTTGACACGATCGAAGGGGAGAAAAGAGGGAGTGATACCCAATGGGAACTCTACTTCGACGGAGCATCTTCTATGAAGAAGCGAAAGCACAACTCCCCCATAATCAAATCTGGGGTGGGACTCATCTTCGTGACTCCATAAGGAGGGATAATACACTTCGCCTTCTCCTTAACAGAGACAAGGACAAACAATGAAGCCGAGTATGAAGCTTTGATAGCAGGTATTGAGATCGCTGTCGACATGGGAATTGAAAACCTCCTTATTTACGGAGACTCCCAACTGGTCGTCAGCCAAGTAAACGGCGATTATCAGACATCCAAACCGGAATTAGTAAAGTACGGTGAGAGAGTACAACAATTGCTGACTCAAATCCCTGCCTACGCCCTGGAAAGCATACCGCGCGCGAAAAATAGCAAGGCGGATGCATTAGCCAAGCTCGCTAAAGAACTGGCCGACGAAAACCTCGACGACGTAAAGATCGTTGTGCAAAGCCGCCGGGTTTTTGCACCGGCAAAAATATCTCCAGAGTCGTCCGAAGAAAAGGGAACGACCGAGCAAGCAACCCTACAAATAAAAGACCGGGAAAAGGCTATGGATTGGAGAGAAGTCTTTATAGACTACTTTAAATCCCGTCGAACACATGAAGATGCGTCCTCAAGACATCAGCTCATGAAACGAGCTCTATCCTTCACATTTGTCAATGATACTCTGTATAAGAGATCGTTCGACTCCCTGTGGCTAAGATGCCTGGGACCTGAAGAGGCAAAAAGAGTCGTCCAAGAAACTCACGACGGACTCTGCAATTCTTACCAAGCCGGGCCAAAGATGAAGCTGAAGATCAAAAGGATGGGCTACTATTGGCCCACGATGATTCAGGACTGTCTCGAATACGCGAAGCAGTGCCACTCATGCCAAATTCACGGAGACTTCATCCACCAGCATCTAAATCCGCTACATCCAAGGGTGGCTAGCTGGCCGTTCGAAATGTGGGGAACCGACATAATCGATCCCATTGAACCAGCATCATCCAGAGGACATCGGTTCATACTGGCAACAACCGATTACTTCTCCAAGTAGGCAGAAGCAGTACCATTAAGTGAAGTGAAGACGGTGAATATCCTCCTTTTCTTCAAGACACACGTCATCTATCGGTTCGGCACTCCACGGCGGATTATCTCCGATAACGGGCCAGCCTATAGAAGTCACAAAATCAGCCGCTTTGCGCAGCAACATAATATAGACTGGAGATACTTGATTTGATCTCAAAAACTATCTAGTAACCGCAATCAAGAACGGCGTCGCTTGGTAGCTAGCCGGTGAGTACGGGTCGGTCCACAGGGATGTTGTGAATTTCCTAGTCGCTCAAATGAGTTAATTCCGATTGTGGTCGGATTGATTATTAAATCTAAAAACTAAATCTATCTATATCTAAGTCTTGCTAGGGTTAGGACTAGGTTAAGTTTGGTAAGTCAATAAATCTCACCGCTTTCTATACCCATATGAAGATCTAATTAGGTGTTATGGTAATTATTAATAAAAGGGATTAGAATCATTTGGAAAGATATTTCTTCCTCTAGGTTCTTGTCCTTCCTTTATCAATCATTACCCTAACCTCCATGGAAAACAATCACAACCGGGCCTTTATACTACGGTATCACCGCTACCTCGTGGGATAGGGTGCCGTAGGGAGCGGTATGTGCATGTATGCATAGAGTCCTATGAAAATATATGACGGGCAAGAAAGGGGATGAGAGATCTTCGTCTCTCAAACCTTCCCCAGATCTAACCCTAACAATGTTAGTTGTATGTATGCCCTAGAGGCCAGTATTGTACATATGTTGTATATTATATTGGATGCTTGGACATATATAGAGATGACTTTCTTGCTCAATATGATAGTATGCTATCTGGTTACTCTTTATCTTAACATGTACACTAGTCTCTTTATACTGTCTTATAGTTACATGTTGGTAAAGCCCTTAGGATGTGTACTTGACTACCTGGACTATGATGCAGATCATACTAGTGGGGACATGGTAGTCCATAAGTACATCCTTCAAGGTCCCTAGTCGTAGGTGTATCGAGACGGGGCATCGATATACCAGAGTAGACTAGCGTATACGCTTCTCGACCCATGAGATGGGCGATGGATGATCCCATATCCATTGGTGTTTGACATCAGAGATGGTGTACGGGTGCTCAGTGAAGACTGGGTACACTGGACGGACTCGCCGAGAACTCCCAGATGGTATTATACCTCACGTCAGATGGCAGTTCTCAGGTGACACCTGTACAGGTTAGTCTGTAGACCCGAGATCGTCATAGAGTCTTGTGTGATTCCCACTGTGCTTTGATCTCCACCTTACCACGTCCATGAGGGCGTGCAAAACGGTGGTCTTTGGGCACAGTCCCGAGTCACATGGAGGCAATGAGCGATAGGAGGGGTTTCGTCTCTCCCGGTATTGGGGGTTGATGTTGCGCAGTGCTCGATTGGCCGTAGCAGGGAAGTCCCTGGCCAGGGCTGATCAGAGATTTGCTGGTAAGTGTTACCAGTAGTTTCTCGGCCCGTTATGAGCCTCACATCGGCACGACTTATCGGGTTATTGGGGTCTGACGTTTACCACCCCTAGACTTGATATGCGACATATCAGACGAAGAGACCGGACTGTACGGTAAGTGTTACTGGTTGGATTCACAGGAGTGTAAGCGGGCTAGCTCGTCGATCTTCTGATCGCTCAATACCCGGGTGGCCGTTACGTTTAGCAGACCGCTTGCGGCTTGTGGGTGCTTGATATGATCATCATCTGCTACCGGCGTATTGACGAGTCTTTAGAGTCCTACACAGAGGTTTCCTGGCTCAAGCGAAACGAAATAGGAGCGCATATGAGATATGTGCAGGACCGAGAATAATGCATGTATGTGATACCGCATTTCATTCTCGCAATATATGTTTCGATTGGTGATATTCGATATGACCTAGTTATCGAATCATAGATTCGATAAATCGATACATTGGATTCTAGTCGGTTATGTGCGACATGACCGGATCATTGAATCAAATGTTGATTTAATGATTTAATGTATAATTATATATTTGATATATTACTTTGCATTAACTAGTATTGGTTCACTTTAAATGGATATTCTCACTTGATGTGCAAATTGTATATGTGATATATTTTTGTGCACATGTTTGTATCATGTTTGATGATGCATGCTCATTTGGTTAAGTGTATAGAATTAAACTTAGGTTAAGAAAGTGATTATGGTTTTTATTTATCCATTCTTTTATTTATTCATTTTTGGAAAAAGAATGGGATAAAAATACAAAATGGTTGCTTTCATTCTTGAACATTGTTGAAGCTTCATGAAGCTTTGACTTTGTGACCATTTTGTCTTCACACTAAACCCTAACCATTCTTCTAACCTTAGTTAACTCTCTACACTTAACTATGGTTCTCTTTATGATAAGTATTGATTTAATTTTATTTTATCTCAACACTTATCATATTCTTTTCTTTCTTCTTCATCATCTTCTTCTTGAAAGCTCAAGGTCCATCAATGGCAACTTGAGCTAAAGTGAGATAAATCCAATTCTAAAGTGAACCCACCTCCTATTTATTCACCCTCTACCTCTTGCCAAGTTGTTTTGGGTGTTTTCTTCACAAGTTTCACAACTTTGTGAAGTCGGAGCTTGAGCTTGTGCAACCTCGACGTAGATCGTCTTTGACACGAAGCCGACGACCTATTCCGCTCGTTTTCCCGATGAAGCCGATGAACGAGTCTAGGATTCGAAAAGGACAGCGAGAGGATGCCTACGTGGAGCCAAGGAAGAGGATTACCGGATCTACAAAGGTTGTAGCATCTAACCTATAGTTAATTTGTTAACTAGTTTTGTATTTCGCCTAGACATCTAGCAACGATCCGTTAACTAGGGTTTCTCGGCACCATATTTTTTAAAATTGGCATGTTCGATGCCTTGTGAGACCTCTATAGGGTGCCTAGGAACCTTTCACTGGTATCAGAGACTAGCTAGAGCCTTAGGCGAAGTCTAGACGGAATTTGAAACCCGAACGAACCCGAAACCCGATCACAAAGTGGCTCTCTGGACTTTTTATAAAAACAGGGATTTTTCAGTATTAAAAATATGTAGAAATATCAGCAGGAATATCTAAGAGTTACTGTAAATTTCGATGCCCTGATTCCATTAAAGCGCCGCGCTTCCGCGGCACGAGCATGGCTCGTGCGGCGGAACCGCGGCCGTTTTGTCGTTTTGTGAGGTGAAGTTTGCACAGTAACTCCTATTTAACAGTGCTGGTTTTCCTGGGTATTTTTAATATTTTTTCAAGAGTTGAATTTTTCTGGGTTGTTTTGGGGATTCGAATGTTCGATCGGATTATCAAATTTTGTCTGTGTGGCTTTCTGGATAATTTTTAGAATATGTTAAAAAGTTCGACCGGATATAAATACCCAATTTTTCCCCTGTCGGGAAATTTCCAAGTGTTGGATTTTTCCGTAGTTTAACGACGTTCTAAGTAGTGCAAGTAACGCGATGGACCCTCTAGAAGACAACAAACCTTAACTCGATTATGTGACCGTCTTGAACTGCCCTTTGAACCTTCGGGTTTGGGGCAGTACGGCGTGCCACATGTGAGGCATTGGCTTGACCCTTCTACGGCTGGACCGTCGGTACTGAGGCACGAACTGAATGTTGTTAGACTTATTTCATGTGTTGAGCTGTATCGGGAAAACTTGGGTATTCGACTGTTCGATCGGAAAGTTTAACATTTTCTGTTTATCTGGAATGTGATACAATAATTGGAATTCACAAACAGTTATGAGATAACTGAATGAATGTTATAAATCTAGCGGTTTAGTTTCACTTTATATTGAAAAGTGTTTTCAATAATGAGACTAAAATGCGGGATTTATATCTGTTAGGCATGTGATGTCTAAGTATCTCATTTGATTAGGCATGCGATGTCTAAAGAAGTTGCGGATTCCAATTGTTGTAGTTTTACACTTTCTTTTCTGTGACCGTAAGTGTAGTATGCAGATATCGCCGGTTTCGTTGCTATACGTCAACGACAATTGGGGTATGCATACTTACTTACGTTGATGACATGTGATGTTATGTGTTGCTGGATATGTTATATTGGATCGTCGTATTCGAATAGCCGGGGTTTTTTTATGTGAGATGAGTGTCTTTCATTTTCATTCATGTAAAAACTTGTATGTAATATTCTTTTATTTGGGGCACTTCCAGGTAGCGGAAGATGTCACCTGTTGTATATTATTTACTTTTCCGCATTAGGATAGACCCAAGGAGGGGAGCACAAGTAACCGGGTTCTGGGGTCCAGTGGGAGATCAACTTGAGGAGTCGAGTCCGGGTCTCCTAACCCTAGAATTGGCAGGGTTGCTTGCCGCTCTCGTAGGGGTCTAGGGGTGTGGGATTGGCTATTCGTTACGACCGTGGAATCCGTGTTTTATACTGGCTCGTATTGAAAACACGGACGTCCTAGTATATCCAATATTTCATATGTTTATTCTGTTGTGATATCTGTGTTGTGACTCTGTGATGGATATAGTATATAGTTTATATGATATATTATATAGACGTTACTTATGTTTTACACCCGCGCTAGCCCTGCCCTGCTCTGTCGTTAGTTACCTAACCTAACGGTGCACGAGGGGACATCGAGGCGAATGCGGATGGCATAAGTGTACGTCATATCTATCTGTGATGTTTAGGTATTTAAATGATGGGACTTCATTAATGTGATTAATGAAAGATAAGAAACCTAAGATGTTGTGGAATCGAATTTTAAAATAAAAACAGGTAGCTACAGTTCTTTCTTTGCACAGCGGTATATATGATATACCCCGCACCTTATTCGATGAGGAAAGGATCGAGATCCCTTCACCGGGAGTGACTCCTTTAGCAATAACTGGCAGATTCTACAGACTCGGTTTGCTTTTGACTGCTTTTGGGTTTTTGCTTTGTACAGCGATATATATGATATATCCAGCACCTCATTCGACGAGGAAAGGACCGAGATCCCTTCGCCGGGAGTGACTCCTTTAGCAAAACAAGAAAAGCCTCAAAATCACTCCATTTCAAAACTTCATTTGATTCTACAACGATATCAAGTTCTTTACGCAATAGGTTTTCAGAAAAACCTAGCGTAGCCCTCCGTCATTTCAGATAAGTCCTGTTTAGTATTCGTGCTGCGTTTGTTGACCTTGTCAAGGCGCAGTGTGCGGTAGCTAACCAGTATTTGTCTGCTTATGCATATGATGCAGATTGGGTTAGGGTAGTCGTACGGCCTTGTTGACCTTGTCAAGGGTCGTACGGGTGGGTTTGATTCAATCAAGAAATGACGGGTTGAACTTGACATGCGGTCTATGGTTTGTTGACCTTGTCAAGATCATAGATCGTTCGGGGCAAAATATTATCGGGAATTTCAAGTGTTGAAATTTGCAATGCGATTGCATACCTTCTATGAGATAGTTGGATCCCGATACCCACTGCGAGTAAGAGTTACTCCTGGGAGAGTTTTACACATTGCAATTAGCCGATCAAGTAGGTGTCTAGAAAGGTGTTAACGAGGTTACGCCTCTGGGAAAACGAGGTTTACATTAATTAGGTTCGTGCGAAAGCACGGGGGACCTCCCTCAAAGTACCGACACTGGCCTGGCTGAAAGATTGGCGAACCTGTAGTGTGTAATTAATCCCGGCTAGTCTTTCCTTTTAGGGTTTGGAGGAAGATTTGATAAAAAGCAGTGGGAGCCATCCTGATTAGATAAGATAATAACCAATCTGATCTTGCACGAGCATACGCTAAAGTGTTTTCTTCTCTCTCTCTCCAGGTAGCGACCATTTCATGCCCTAATGAAGATAATAATATGGATGTATTGACCGAACCCGCATGTTATACTGTGCTGGGGAACGTTGGTTCCGTTCTTTCTTATAAGAGTTATAGGAATGAACAGGATATAGGGGAATGCCAGGATTCCCATGCCACCCGAATGAAGAAAGTACATGTTGATGCATTTTCTTCGGGTGTGTTCGTTACTGAGAACTGTTTCTCCATTTGCTCTACATCCTGGGTATTGGATACCGGGTCGGGATCCCATATATGTAATCAGTTACATGGGCTAAGGAAAGGTAGAGAACTTGGAGAAGGTGATAAAGACATTAGAGTTGGAAATGGTGCAATTGTTGCAGCTAAGACTGTCGGGGAATATCACCTTGTATTACCAACTGGTAATACATTGGTTCTGAACGAATGCTATTACATGCCGAACCTGATATGCAACATTATATCGGTTTCTTTATTAAGTAAAGAGGGATATAATTTTGTATTACAGGATAATGTTATGAACATTTTCCGTAACCAAAAGTTGGTTGGATCAGGCACGTTATGCAATGGCATTTATGTTCTAAATCAATCAACAGTTCTGAGCATAACAAACACACACAAGAGGAAGAGTTCTGAACTCAATGAATCCTTCTTGTGGCATTGTAGACTGGGTCACATCAATGTGACACGACTGGCTAAGTTGCATAAGGATGGATATTTGAAACCTTTCGAATTTTCATCTTATGACACTTGCCAGTCATGTCTCAAAGGCAAGATGACCAAAACTCCGTTTACGGGACACGGAGAAAGAGTTACCGAACTCTTGGAACTTATACATAGTGATGTATGCGGCCCCATGTCTACACATGCCAGGGATGGTTCTTCATACTTCATTACATTCACTGACGATCTCTCTAGGTTCGGGTATGTGTTCCTGATGAAACACAAATCAGAAGCTTTTGAGAAATTTAGGGAATATAAACAAGAAGTTGAGAACCAAACCGGAAAAAGTATTAAAATCCTACGATCTGATCGAGGAGGTGAATACTTGAGCAATGAATTCCTGGACTTCCTAAAAGAGAATGGGATTCTCTCTCAGCTGACTCCTCCATATACACCACAGCACAACGGTGTATCTGGACGGAGGAACCGCACCCTATTAGATATGGTGCGCTCTATGATGAGCACAGCTGAGTTACCTATTTCCTTCTGGGGTTATGCGCTAGAAACAGCAACATACCTATTGAATCAAGTTCCATCTAAATCTGTACCTACCACACCATATGAGATATGGAGTGGGAAGAGACCATATTTTAAACGAGTTAAGATATGGGGTTGTCCGGCCTATGTCAAAAGGCAAAATCCGGACAAGCTCGAGGCACGATCAGTTCTCTGCAAGTTTGTGGGATATCCAAGGAATTCATATGGGTATTTTTTCTACCACAGTGAGGAACAAAAAGTGTTTGTTGCTCAACATGCCACCTTTTTAGAAAAGGAATTCCTTGAAAAAGAAATTAGTGGCAAAGTGGTAGAGCTGGAAGAGGTTCCAGATACACAAACCGTAACTGAAGATTTAATGGAACCAGAAGATTCGGTAGCTCCCAATGAACCTCAGCCTCTCCGCCGATCTAGTAGGGTTCCTCGCCAACCTGAGAGATACTACGGTTTTCTCATGGACGGTGGGAGCGAGGATTGCATCATGGAGGATGATGACCCAACTAGCTTCGAGCAGGCCATCACGAGTGGGGACTCAGTGAAATGGCTGGATGCTATGCGGTCCGAGATGGAATCCATGTACACCAACAAAGTATGGACTTTGGACGTTGCTCCTGAAGGGGTAAAACCCATTGGGAGCAAGTGGATCTTCAAGAAGAAACTTGGTGTAGATGGGAAAGTAGAGACTTTCAAAGCTAGACTTGTAGCAAAGGGTTTTCGTCAAAGACCAGGTGTGGACTATGACGAGACCTTTTCTCCAGTGGCTATGCTTAAATCCATCCGGATCATGCTTGCCATCGCTGCATATCATGATTACGAAATCTGGCAAATGGATGTTAAGACCGCCTTTCTAAACGGTGATTTAGAAGAGTGCGTGTACATGACTCAGCCAGAGGGCTTCGTAGACAGTGGGAGCAGCGGGAAGGTGTGCAAGCTGCTTAAATCCATTTATGGATTAAAGCAAGCATCGCGGAGTTGGAACATCTGCTTTGACGTCGTTATCAAAGAGTTTGATTTCGTCAAAAATCCAGATGAACCTTGTATCTACAAGAAGGTGGCAGAGAGTAAGGTTGTCTTCCTCGTATTGTACGTGGACGACATACTCTTGATAGGAAATGATATTCCTATGCTGCAATCGGTCAAGCTCTTCTTATCACAAAGATTCTCAATGAAAGATCTTGGTGATGCCTCCTGCATATTGGGAATTAGGATCTATAGAGATAGATCCAAACGGATTTTGGGATTGTCCCAATCCAGGTACATTGACACCATACTAAAGAGGTTTAGTATGGAAGAGTCCAAGCATGGAAACATGCCCACGATCTCTGGAGTCACTCTCTCCAAAGAGATGTCTCCCAAGACTGATTTGGAGAGAGCTCGCATGCAAGGGATACCCTATGCGTCGGTAGTAGGCTCTATCATGTATGCAATGCTATATACCAGACCCGATGTAGCATACTCACTAAGTGTAGTGAGCAGGTATCAAGCTGATCCTGGAGAGAGTCACTGGACAGCTGTGAAGAGCATTCTCAAGTACTTACGAAGGACTAGAGATATGTTCTTGGTGTATGGTAACGGAGAGCTCCAAGTGGAGTCCTTTACCGATTCGAGCTTCCAGAGTGATAAGGACGACTCTAAGTCGCAGTCGGGCTTTGTCTTTACCCTTTACGGAGGGGCGGTTAGCTGGAAGAGTTCCAAGCAGGAAACCGTGGCAGACTCGACAATGGAGGCTGAATACATCGCTGCCAACGATGCTGCCAAAGAGGCTGTCTGGATCAAGAAGTTCATTACTGAACTTGGAGTGGTTCCATCCATTGAGCATCCAATACCTTTGTATTGCGATAACAATGGAGCGGTGGCTTTGGCCAAGGAACCCAGGTCCCATCAGCGGTCCAGGCATATTCTGAGGCGGTATCACCTGATCCGGGAGATAGTTGATCGCCGGGAGATCGAGGTCAGGAGGGTTGACACGAAGAACAACACGGCGGATCCACTCACGAAGGCCATTCCCCAGACACAGTTTGAGAGACTCTTCGGGATGCTCGGTATGCGATACTACAGCAGCTGGCCCTAGTGCAAGTGGGAGATTGTTAGTTGTATGTATGTCCTAGAGGCCAGTATTATACATATGTTGTATATTATATTGGATGCTTGGACATATATAGAGATGACTTTCTTGCTCAATATGATAGTATGCTATCTGGTTACTCTTTATCTTAACATGTACACTAGTCTCTTTATACTGTCTTATAGTTACATGTTGGTAAAGCCCTTAGGATGTGTACTTGACTACCTGGACTATGATGCAGATCATACTAGTGGGGACATGGTAGTCCATAAGTACATCCTTCAAGGTCCCTAGTCGTAGGTGTATCGAGACGGGGCATCGATATACCAGAGTAGACTAGCGTATATGCTTCTCGACCCATGAGATGGGCGATGGATGATCCCATATCCATTGGTGTTTGACATCAGAGATGGTGTACGGGTGCTCAGTGAAGACTGGGTACACTGGACGGACTCGCCGAGAACTCCCAGATGGTATTATACCTCACGTCAGATGGCAGTTCTCAGGTGACACTTGTACAGGTTAGTCTGTAGACCCGAGATCGTCATAGAGTCTTGTGTGATTCCTACTGTGCTTTGATCTCCACCTTACCACGTCCATGAGGGCGTGCAAAACGGTGGTCTTTGGGCACAGTCCCGAGTCACATGGAGGCAATGAGCGATAGGAGGGGTTTCGTCTCTCCCGGTATTGGGGGTTGATGTTGCGCAGTGCTCGATTGGCCGTAGCAGGGAAGTCCTTGGCCAGGGCTGATCAGAGATTTGCTGGTAAGTGTTACCAGTAGTTTCTCGGCCCGTTATGAGCCTCACATCGGCACGACTTATCGGGTTATTGGGGTCTGACGTTTACCACCCCTAGACTTGATATGCGACATATCAGACGAAGAGACCGGACTGTACGGTAAGTGTTACTGGTTGGATTCACAGGAGTGTGAGCGGGCTAGCTCGTCGATCTTCTGATCGCTCAATACCCGGGTGGCCGTTACGTTTAGCAGACCGCTTGCGGCTTGTGGGTGCTTGATATGATCATCATCTGCTACCGGCGTATTGACGAGTCTTTAGAGTTCTACACAGAGGTTTCCTGGCTCAAGCGAAACGAAATAGGAGCGCATATGAGATATGTGCAGGACCGAGAATAATGCGTGTATGTGATACCGCATTTCATTCTCGCGATATATGTTTCGATTGGTGATATTCGATATGACCTAGTTATCGAATCATAGATTCGATAAATCGATACATTGGATTCTAGTCGGTTATGTGCGACATGACCGGATCATTGAATCAAATGTTGATTTAATGATTTAATGTATAATTATATATTTGATATATTACTTTGCATTAATTAGTATTGGTTCACTTTAAATGGATATTCTCACTTGATGTGCAAATTGTATATGTGATATATTTTTGTGCACATGTTTGTATCATGTTTGATGATGCATGCTCATTTGGTTAAGTGTATAGAATTAAACTTAGGTTAAGAAAGTGATTAGAGTTTTTATTTATCCATTCTTTTATTTATTCATTTTTGGAAAAAGAATGGGATAAAAATACAAAATGGTTGCTTTCATTCTTGAACATTGTTGAAGCTTCATAAAGCTTTGACTTTGTGACCATTTTGTCTTCACACTAAACCCTAACCATTCTTCTAACCTTAGTTAACTCTCTACACTTAACTATGGTTCTCTTTATGATAAGTATTGATTTAATTTTATTTTATCTCAACACTTATCATATTCTTTTCTTTCTTCTTCATCATCTTCTTCTTGAAAGCTCAAGGTCCATCAATGGCAACTTGAGCTAAAGTGAGATAAATCCAATTCTAAAGTGAACCCACCTCCTATTTCTTCACCCTCTACCTCTTGCCAAGTTGTTTTGGGTGTTTTCTTCACAAGTTTCACAACTTTGTGAAGTCAGAGCTTGAGCTTGTGCAACCTCGATGTAGATCGTCTTTGACACGAAGCCGACGACCTATTCCGCTCGTTTTCCCGATGAAGCCGATGAACGAGTCTAGGATTCGAAAAGGACAGCGAGTGGATGCCTACGTGGAGCCAAGGAAGAGGATTACCAGATCTACAAAGGTTGTAGCATCTAACCTATAGTTAATTTGTTAACTAGTTTTGTATTTCGCCTAGACATCTAGCAACGATCCGTTAACTAGGGTTTCTCGGCACCATATTTTTTAAAATTGGCATGTTCGATGCCTTGTGAGACCTCTATAGGGTTCCTAGGAACCTTTCAAATAAGCGAGGAGACTACTCACTCATTAGGGAATTAAAATACATTTATCTAGGACAGAGAATGAAAATTACCTATGGCAAGAATTGAAATCTAAACTAGGGAAATTAAATAAATCTACTTACTTTACAGATAGCTCTCTCCAAACATTTACGCAGGGTTGTCAGATCTGAATAGATGATATGAAAAGAGGTATCGATGCTCTCCAAAAGAATTCTAAATTTTATTCATAGAAAGAGGCATAGGGAGGCATGAAAAGAATACAATGATTTGGTCTTCTATTTATAGGAGATAGAAACCCTAGGTTACAATTGATTCGCATGTCTACATTTACCAAAATATCCTTAGGAAGACCTAGTCAAAGTAGACTTCAAGCTTTGGTAAAATTTTATGTCTCTGTCTCTTTTAAAAGGAAGTATTGGGCCTTGAAATTTCCTTTGTGGGCTCTTCTGTCTTTGGGCTTCCTTATTATTTAGTTCTTTTATTAAAATAGCTTCTATGTTTCTTCCAGATCTCCAGTGAATAATTTGTTGGAGATAGTGCCCTCAGAGTCAATTATTGGATCACAGGCACGCGATTGCAATGATTGAGGGAGGACCTATCCCTGTAGGACAGTCTTACTCAAGATGATAGTATGCTATCTGGTTTATCTTTATCATCGTGTACTGCTTTAGGTGACCTAACAGGTCACTATTGCACGTTGATAGAGCCCCTAGGATTCTTGCTTGACTGCCAGCAGTATGAGGGCGATCATATACGTGAGAGCTGGTAGTCTATAAGCACATCCTTAAAAGGTCCCTAGTCGTGGGAGTTTCGAGACAGGGCATCGATACTCCAGAGTAGACTAGTGTATACAGTCGAGACCCCGACGAGGGGCGGTGGCCGGTCTTACAAGCCACTGGTGTCAGTTGGTTCACCTAAGATGTATACAGGTGCTCATTGGGTTATGAGTACACCGGACAGGACTCACCGGGAACATGCTAGTTGGTCTTATACCTGACGTCAGATAGCAGTTCCCTGGTGACATGTGTACAGGTTAGTTCATCGACGTGAGGATCGTCATTTGTCTCGTGTGAGTTCCCACTGTACTTTGATTACTACCCTACCACGCTCAAAGGAGACGTGCAAACAGGTTTTAGTTGGGTACAGTCCCGAGCCACATGGAGGCAGTGAGCGGATCTTCAAGGGTTCGTCTCTCCCGGTATTGGGGGTGAGGTCGCGCTGTGTCTAGGAGAGCCATTACACGAAGTCCTTGGCCAAGGCAGGAGATTTACTGGTAGGTATTCCAGTAGTATCTCAGGGTGTTCTGGGCTGATCTCTGACACGACTTGTACCGCTTTTGGGGGTCTGACTTTTACCAACCCCCTACGCCCGCCATGCGATGCTCATAGCTGAATGGACCGGACTGTACGGATATTGTCACTGACAGGCTCAGTAGGGTGTCAGGATGAGTTCGCTCATCGACGTCCCTTTTGGTCAATAGCTGGTAGCCTGTCACGTATGGCTAATACCTCTGACGTGCTAGTGGTTAAATCCACAGCCATAGTATTGACGAGTCTTTAAAGTCCCCCACATTCAGTTGCTCAAGTTTTCGGGCAAAACGCTGTAGAGGCCGTATGGAAATATGGCAGGGTTCGATCAGATACATGCGGTATTGCACGGATCATGATCGGACGGGTTTATACTAGCGGGCTTTGGTTTAAGCCAGATCCTAGTATAGTACAGTATAGATTTTGTCTCATTGCATTTGTATTTCGGTCGGAATACAAATGCGGGTATGTATAAACAGTAGCGGGGTTTTCCTGTAATTTATTACGGGATCAGTTTTTTGGAGTTGCCAGTTTGCTTTCCGTTTCGGCCATATTTCTTTGTATCTTTCATTGGCCGAAGATTGGTGGAGGAGGGCTTATTTGCATTTGTGCAAATAAGCATTTTGGAGGGTGGTCTTTGCATTTTGTTGTGTCATGATCACTTGACTTTTTGCTTCATGATAGTTTTCATGATGGCTTGACCTTTGTTGGATATGATTAAGTTTTGGAGTGAGGTTCTTGTTTTGTGATCATGGTTCTATCATCATAACACTTTCTCTCTCTTGGATGATAGCTTCCTCCCCCCCTGACTTTTCTCTCACTCCCAATTCTCATTCATTCAAGCATATGGCCGGCCACTAAAGAGGAAGGGGCTGTCCAATTTGGTGTGGGTCTTTTGGTTCATCTCATATCATTTTTGCTTCACCAAAATTCCCAAGTTCAACTCCATAGTTCATCCCTCCACCAAATGGCAACTTCCAATACCCCAAATGAGACATAGAGCACTACACATTCTACAACAAATCTTGGGCACGTCGACTCGCCAACTTCGTGCCCGAGTTGTATCGGTATAGAGGTGGGAGCCCGTAAAAGAAGCCGGCGACGAGGTGGAGACCGGACATTCCGCGGGAGATCGGGACGACGACGAGAAGACCGAAGGATACGGATCGCTCGGTATATCTCTCTACCCCCTCTCTAGATAGCTAGAACTAGATTGATGGCACGATCCGGGTTTATAGTGCGCGGTGGTGCCAGTTTGAAAAGTTAAAGTAAATCACCGCTTCCGCATTCCGGCGTCGGATTGACGACCGGGGCGCCGCCGTGCACTTACAATGGTATCAGAGCCTCGCCATTAACATAGTCTAGCTTGGTCTAATGTGTTTTACATTTCCGATCGAACAAAAATCTCAAAACCGCGTTTTTTATCCACATCAGTTTTCTGTCGAAATTTTTTTGGCTCCAAAATTTTTTCAGTATGTTGCAGAATGATGTGCAGGCAATTCTAAGCAATCTGGAGAAATTCGATGCATTGATTCCTTAATGGGAGCGCGGAACCGCGGCCAAACCCGCCTTTGGGCCGCGGTTCCGCGGCAGTAAGGAGTGATCAATGCATCAAATTTGTTCAGTGGGCTTCTGGGTTGAAAATAGGGGTTTTGGAATATTATTTTTGGGCCCAGAATTTCTTCACCTGCTACAGTAATGCTTGGTGCCCACTTGGTAAAATTTGATCGATCAGATATTTTAAACATGTTAGTTCACAGTTTTTACATTATATCTGCGACCGTGAATGTCACTTGATCGGTAAATCCTGTCTAACTACTATAGCCCGGTTAGACGGATTTGCGAACGTGACTTTCACGTTGATGTTCTGTACATTTCTGTGATATTGCGGATTGGTCGTGGGGGATAGCCTGGATGCAATGCTAGTACAGTTTTTGTTGTATTATGTACATTTGATATTGCGGGGCGAGCGTCCGACATGTGGACTGCCGTCACTTCCTGTTTGTATTATTATTTTGGGGCACGACCAGGTTGCGGTCGATGTACCCGTTGTATGTATATTTTACTTTCTGTACTAGGATTACCCCAAGGTGGGGTGCACGGATAGCCGGGTTCTAGAGGACAACAAGCCCGCATCTTATGGCATTGAGACGGAGGGGGCTTCACTCTAGAATTGGCGGGCTATTCGCCGCACTCGTAGGGGGTACAGGTTGACCCAGGAGGGGTGCCCAAGTTACCGGATTCTGTAAAGTGCTGGGTGGTCCATTCACGTTGCTGAAGGGGGCTGCCTCGCTTCAGGTTTTGGCGGGTAACTTGCCACGCCCGTAAGGGTCTAGGATTTCATTGCACAGGCTATCCACACGACCAGGGGAACGTCGGGTTTCAGTAGTGGCTCTGTGAAACCCGGGGATCCCAGATATCTGTATTGTTCAGTGATGATGTACATTTCTGCGATGTTGCATTTTTTATCACGTCTTGAGCGAAATATTATATATTGATATATATATTAGTAGATGTTGTATATGTTTTGCATCCGCGCTAGTCCAGTCCCCGCTCTGTCGTTAGTTAGCTAACCTAACGGGTAATGACGG
Organism: Agapanthus africanus; assembly: GCA_030015575.1. Lineage (NCBI taxonomy): Eukaryota > Viridiplantae > Streptophyta > Magnoliopsida > Asparagales > Amaryllidaceae > Agapanthus > Agapanthus africanus. The sequence goes on along the minus strand of JASDDO010000010.1, from coordinate 393,513,425 downwards.
GACCCAGTGGCGAATGCGGATGGCATATACGTACATCAGTATATTTTCGTTCTTTGTGGTGTATCAATTGATGGGACTGCATTGATTCGGATCAATGCAAGTTAAACAAACCTAATCTGATGTTGTTGGAACACTTTTCAAAAAGCTGTTATTGCAAGGGCGTTCTCTTTTGTTTTGCATCGTGGCATTCAGTTGGAATATCCTGCTCCTCAGTCGACGAGGCAAGGGCCGAGATCCCTTCACCGGGAGTGACCCCTTGGACAGAAGTTTGCGTCAGGGCAATAACTTCACTATAGCCGATTACTTTTGCTTTGCACCGTGGTATTCAGTTGGAATATCCTGCACCTCATTCTACGGGAAAAGAGCCGAGATCCCTTCGCCGGGAGTGACCTCTTTAGCAAAGGTTTTCGTCACTATATTTTTCTAAAAAGCTATCCGTTCCTTCAACGATATCAAGTTCATTACGTTAAAGGTTTTCGCCAGAAACCATTCGTAGCCCTCCATCATTTCATATGGATAGTCAATAGTATTCAAGCTGTGTATGTTGGCTAAAGTCAAGGCACAGTGATTGGTAGCTATTGGGTATTCATATGCAGCATAGATAGATGCGTTGGTTTGGGACAGTCGTACTACTATTTTGGCCAAAGTCAAGGGTATGTACGGGTGGGCTCAAATTAACCTGGAGAATGACGGGTAGAACTTGACATGTGACTTATGATATGTTGGCCAAAGTCAAGGTCATAAGAGCATGGGGCAGAAATCACATCGGGAGTTTCTAAAGAAACTGAAACTTGCCAAATATGCGCATACCTTCTGGAGTGTAATGACGTGAGCGGATTCCGTCACGTTATCATGTGATGATAGTTGGATCCCGATTCCCACTGATGAGTTAGTTTACTCCTCGGGTGACCCCGACTAATTCTTCTTTCTGGTTTGGAGGAGAATTTGAGGTGACAGTGGGAGGTTTCCAGATTAGATAAATTGGTAACCATTCTGATCTAGGTTAGAGTGCACGCTGAGTGTTTCTTTTCTCTCTCTCTTTGGCAGCGACCATTGACCCGACCCTAAGACTATGACTCAGTGACCAAAATTAACCGAACCTTCTTAAACACTGGCTTTTGGATTGTCAGAGTTGCAGACCTCATTGCCACTCCCGCTTTTACCCTTTTCTCCAGGACACCCCGTATTACTACGAACGTCCACTTCCGTTGGACAAAACCATCGTATGGTTATATACGAACTCGAAGGAATTTATTCGAGGATGGTTTCCGGTTCTGGAGAAAACGAATAGGACTATTCAGTTGTCTTTTCCTTTTACCTTCTCTCAGGTTGCGAGTACTCCTTGGTTTAGGAGATAGTACATCTATTACGCAAATTGGATAGTCTTCTTCCAAACCATAGGCAGGTGCCGACCGGTAGGGAATGAAGAAAACCAATTAGCCTAACGATGGTGTACAGAAGGTATTAAGCAAAGACATAATAAGGGATTAGTAAGAGAGCAAAGTAAATTGCGACTGTTATTCACGACCAAACCAAGTATTTCATTACCACTCCCACTTCACCTTTGTATTTCTCCAGGACACTCCGTATCACTACGAAGATCCACAGTTTATTGGATACTCCATTGTATGGTTATATACGAACTCGAAAGGAACTTGTTCCAGTTCGGGGATAGATTCTGGTTCAGGAGAAATAGGAATAAGGTTTATTTGGTTGTCTTTTATCTTCACCTTTTCTCGCATTGCGAGTGCTCCTAGGATTAGGACAGTACACCCATTATGCTTATTGGATAGTCTTCTTCCAAACCATAGGCTGGTGCCGAACGGTAGGGAAGGAAGAAAACCATTTGGCCTAAAGGGGTGTGCAGAAGGTAATGACTAAAGATATATAAAGGGATTTGGAGAGATGGCAAAGAATTACACGGTTACAGTTGTGAATCTGGAAGAGGCATTGCTAGGAATACCAGGATACCCCATCGAATTATCTCAATGTTTCAGTTTCACTGTGTACTGTTAAAGGAAAACTAATTTCCCAATTTGACACTTGCTCCAGGGTATGTATTTACCAGGTATGATTCTCACATCTGTATGGATTTACAGATGATGAGTGGGAGTAAGTCATTGGGAATTAGGTGATCATCCTCATTATATCGGGATTCGTTGTAATCGGTGATATTTGAGGAAGTCACCTGGGTTGTTTGCCGGACGGCAAATATTTGGTTTTGAATATCCGTTGTTATGCACCAAATTCAAATTGATATATCTGTACGTCTATTTTCATAGAGTGAGATATATCTTTTTGAAATTATGTCTATGACATTTACCTATATCAGTGGATGGTTAGGTGAGGAGCATTAAACAGCGGTGTAAATCTTCTTTACCATAAGTACAGTTTTCAACCTACGACACACAGTGAATGAGTTATCAAACTCAAGGGACTTATACAGAGTATTGTATGTTGTCCAGTGTCCATTAGGACAGAGGGGTTGGTCCTCGTTCTAGATTCTGTTTACTTATGACTTCTCTGGTTCTTAGACATGTGTTTCGTAGAAACACAAGGTCTGAGTTTTGAGAAGTTATAGGTATAAGAATAGAGTAGAGAACCAGGTGTTGCAAGTATCGGGATTCTTCAAGGTGATCGAAGATGTAGATACTTGTGTATGGTATTCAGTTGATAGTGATGATTAAGAGATTTTGCTTCTCTTTCAGGTTACTCATAATTGGAAGTATTCCTAAGTTGAGTAACGCTGATCGACCTCCTTCCATTTAGTTGACATGCACTGGAGACAGCTGCATGATTTGAATCTGGTTCAATTAAATCAGTGCATCTGGTTCTATATTAGATATAGAACAGTTCATATCTTAACAATGTTAAGGTACGGGGAGTTGTCCGGCTTATGCTTAAAACCAGACTCTGGATAACTCAAGGCACGTTTTCTGTAATGGTTGTTTGTGGGTTGACCCAGGCTATGACGATGATTGACTTTCTACCATCTGGAAGATCAATAGTGATATTGTTCTAGACTCGCCACAGTTTTAATAAAAATGGATTTTTTTTCAGAAAACAGTAGTGGGAGTATGGTAGAACTGGAAGTGATTCCAGAACCGCAAACGATTACTGAAGATTTGATAAGAACCTAAAGATTCAATCTGGTTTGACATTCCATTGGCCACTCCGCAGATAAGGTGGGTAACCTCAGGGACCCGAGAGGTACTCCGGTAGCCTCAAGGACGGTGACAGGGAAGTTCTTGTTTACCCAGACTTGCCATTGCTGTTGTTCCAGGCTGCGAGACCCGGCAGGAGGATGAGTATAGCGTCGTTCTAAACTAGCTTTAGAAGTGAAAGTGTATATGACTCTGCCAGAGGGTTGTCGTAGTCAGTGAGAGCAGCGGAAGCATTAGTGGATAGGTAGCTTATGTCTATTTATAGACTAAAGCTGATATAGCGGAGATAGATCATCAATTTCTGATGTGACAGTCATAGGTTTGACTTCATCAGAATAGGGGATGGATCTGTTGAGAAGGTAGTAAGGTGTGATGTCATGGTATTTGGATGACATATACAGAGTAGGAAGTGATATTCCTATACTATGATCGGTTATACTTTGGTCGTCACACAGTGGTTTCTCCACATGGGACTTGGACATTATATCAGACTTACTGGTTACTAGATCTATGGTTTTAGATCTGGATTTGGGTAGTTTCCCAATCTGGGTACTTAGACAGTATTCTAAGAGTATTTAGAATGGACGACTCCTGGCACGGTAGTGTACCTGCAGATAATGGAGTCACCCTCTCTAAAGGTGTCTTACAGACTAAAGGGGAGAGGGATGTGCATGATTGGCAGATCACTTGCTTAGGCAATTGAGTCAATCATGAGATGTCAAGTACCACACCAAATGTTGTTTTTGCACTAGGTGCAATAAGTTGACATTGATCCAATCCTGGAGAAACAGTCGGAAGCAGTTTTAGAACATAAGTGGATGTTCTAGGGATATGATAACGACAGCCTTATGAGGGAGACAGTTATCATTCCAGGCTTCCAAGGTGACCTGGACGACAAGGAGGTTGTCAGAGTTATAGTTTTTCCTTCTGACGAGGGGCAGTATTTTGGACAGGTGGTCCAAGGCAATACTGAGGGAGGCATGGCGCAGGATACTGATTAAGTTCAGTTGACGATACAGTCTAAGAAGTTTGGATTTGGAGTTCATTTATGAGCTAGGTCCCATCAGACATCCAGACACATTCTAAGACAGGTATTGCTCATTTCGGGAGATGGCTTTCTCCCCGAACTTGAGATATAGAGAGACATAGAAAGAAACATCAAGGCGGATCCACTCACTGAGGCTATTCCTCGAACGCAATAGTTTCGCAAACAGGTTTTGTGAGACTGACTAGTAGAGGAGTTGGGTGTTTGGTATCACACGAGCTGTGAGTATGCGACATCGCAATAATTAGCCTTGAGTGCAAGTGGGAGATTGTTGGAGATAGTGCCCTCAGAGTCAATTATTGGATCACAGGTACGCGATTACAATGATTGAGGGAGGACCTATCCCGGTAGGACAGTCTCACTCAAGATGATAGTATGCTATCTGGTTTATCTTTATCATCGTGTACTGCTTTAGGTGACCTGACAGGTCACTATTGCATGTTGATAGAGCCCCTAGGATTCTTGCTTGACTGCCAGCAGTATGAGGGCGATCATATACATGAGAGCTGGTAGTCTATAAGCACATCCTTAAAAGGTCCCTAGTCGTGGGAGTTTCGAGACAGGGCATCGATACTCCAGAGTAGACTAGTGTATACAGTCGAGACCCAGACGAGGGGCGGTGGCCGGTCTCACAAGCCACTGGTGTCAGTTGGTTCACCTAAGATGTATACAGGTGCTCATTGGGTTATGAGTACACCGGACAGGACTCGCCGGGAACATGCTAGTTGGTCTTATACCTGACGTCAGATAGCAGTTTCCTGGTGATATGTGTACAGGTTAGTTCATGACCTGAGGATCGTCAGTTGTCTCGTGTGAGTTCCCACTGTACTTTGATTACTACCCTACCACGCTCAAAGGAGACGTGCAAATAGGTTTTAGTTGGGTACAGTCCCGAGCCACATAGAGGCAGTGAGCGGATCTTCAGGGGTTCGTCTCTCCCGGTATTGGGGGTGAGGTCGCGCTGTGTCTAGGAGAGCCATTACACGAAGTCCTTGGCCAAGGCAGGAGATTTACTGGTAGGTATTCCAGTAGTATCTCAGGGTGTTTGTTCAGACCATAATATTGCATTTATCATTCCCCTATTCTTATCCTTTTTATAAATAAACAGGTACTCTTGACGCACGTTTGTTGCATATTACAGGATACAGGTTTCTGGAGCAAATACAGTGAAAAAGACACAAAACAACAGAAAAAGGGACTTTCGACCAACAATTAGACGGATCTCAGTCAAGCCCGGTTCATATAGGTGCAAGACAACGCAAGTCAAGGTGAAACGGTTAAAAGACCAATACAAATCTTCACTGAAAATCTGGAGAAGACTCAGAAGTCCAACAGAGGAAAGAAATATAAAAAGACAAAGCCCAAGAAGCCAAGAAAATAACCCCAAACTTTGACAACCCAAATCCACAGTTTGGCCACGGAACCGCGGCCAAACCTAGCCTGGTGCCGCGGTTCCGCGGCCTTACAGAGAGCTTGTCGGTGGAATTTTGGTGCGTCGGTGCATATGTTAGGATTTTTAGGGGGCAAATCAGTAATTGCGCATGTGCGAGACTCTGAAACCCTAATTACCTTGTTTACTTATAAATTGTAATCTCAAAATTGTAAAACCCTATGCCTCTTTTCAATCAATAAAATTCAGAATTTCTGAAAGCAAAATTCAGATCTGTTCTTCTTGTTTGGAGGGAGCCGTCAACCTAGTAAGTATTTTATTTATGTTTCTTTTAATTATAATGTCTTCTCATCCCCTAATGAGCGAGTAGTCTCCTCGCTTGTTATGGTTGGCCTTAGGGAAAGGGTTGAGAGATGAGATCCCTCACCCCTTTCAATGCCACTTTAACCAAATGAATTAGAACTCCACGCATACGAGCACAACCGCTCCCTGCGGCATCCTACCCATCGAGATAACGATGAACCGTAGTATAAAGGGCCGGTTGCGCGCGTTTTCCGTGGGGGTTAGGGTGATTACCAACAAAGGAAGGATACGAATCTAGAGGAAGAAATATCTTCCCAAAAGATTCGTATCCACTTTATTGATAATTAACTTAACACCTAATAGATCTAAAAAAGATGGCATTGAAAGCGGTGATGAAAAACATTAATCTCCAAAACTTCCCCTAAGCCTAACCCTAGCAAGATTCTTAATTAGATTAATTAGATCCAGTATTTTAGATTGTTATAAACCAACCCAAAACGACAAATTGAATCAACTCGTTAAAACACATAAAAGGAATTTACCCGTCTCTGTGGATCGACCCGTACTCACCGGCTAGCTGCGAAGCGACGCTGTTTCTGATTGCGGTAAACTACAAATTTTTGGATTAATCAAATGGCGCCGTTGCCGGGGACGGCGTAATCTTTCTTTTTGTGAATTTTCGGGTTGATATAAATTTTAAAAATTATAAAAATCTGAAAATATAAAAAAAAATAATCAAATTTGATCTGTTTGAAGGGTGTATCTTTTGGATCTTGCAGGAACAGCAAAGAATCAAGGATCTGGAATTTTACAGAGGGCAAATAAAAATTTGGTACATAAGAACAGAGAGGAATTGAAAGTACAGAACCACAGAAATTTTTCCAGAGCACGATCCCACCAGACGACCGCGTTTCCGCCGCATTTAGGACCTCCCGCTGCGGTTCCGCGCTCTCTGTGCCACGTCAGCGCACCAAATTTTTCTGGTTTGATTTTTCTCACTCCCCTCTGCAACCTCCCATATATTTCTCTGTACAAACTTTCTGCAGGATTTCTTTGCGTAAAGAGTCTTTCTCCCCCTTCTCGATAACAGATTTTCTGCAGGTTTCTGTGCGCCGCGCTAAAAAAATTCTGATTGCAAGTGAAATTTTATTTGTTTTGCATAATTTAACCGGACTCTAAGGGGCTAATTGACCAAACTCAGATTGGGTGGGGATTTCATCACCCTTCCCAGGACCCCAGAAAACACCTAAAGCATTTTGCATCGACCACAATTAATTAAAAAAAAGATTAGACTCGGACCTAAGGACAGCGAGCTCAATAGGAAAAGGACTAGTATAGGCATCGGCCGTTTATCCTAACAGACTTTGCGGTGTCTAGGCTAGTGGTTATTAATTAGGCCCACTGTAGTGGTGGTTCCTTCCCACTTACCTGGCCGTATTTGTCCGTGAAGAGGCGGTTTGAGGTCCTATTTCTAGCCCTAGTTAGGAGCTGTCTAGCAGACCTAGGCAACCCTAGATCTAGGCCTGATTGTGCATGTGTGGTTGATACATTTGTGTCACGAGTCCCATTTTCTAAAACCGTCTTGCAAAAATTTCCAAAAAATAATAAAGAAAAATCTTTTCAAAACTTGCAACTTACCGCTAAGAAAACTTGCAACTCACTTCCACTCACTTCTTCTCATTGACGTTATCTTATCCCCACATTCTGTTTTTTCTTTTTTTTCTGACTGCACTACCCTTTAGTGTATGTCATTTTGGACTAGGGATACTAACGCCCAATTAGTCCGTGTTTCGTTGGTACCGACCAACGAACCCTTCGACGAACCCTTCGTCGACGTTCCGTCCATTTCTTTACCTCCACCTTCAAATTCTTCTTTCGAAGGTATGTCGGGACACGACCCCAACTATACCTTACCGACGGGAATGATTCCACCTCCGCCAGGTGCGAATAACCCGAATCTTCCGCCTGTTGTAGCGCCCGCACGAGTCACGCTCCAGGATCTCTTCTACCCCGTCCGCACTTCCTTACCTACATGTCTTTCACCCCCACCGGCGAATGGGGATAATTTTGAAATAAAACCACACTTCATCAATATGCTGCCTAAGTTTCATGGTTTAGAATCCGAAGATGCATATATTTTTATTAATAAATTCCAAAACGTTTGCGCAATGATAAAGACAACCCAATTAAGTGATGACGCAATAAGGCTAAGGGTCATTCCTTTTACCTTATGTGACCTAGCCGAGAAGTGGCTATACAGCACCGCATCACATTCCATTAGAAATTGGGACGAGTTTGTGAGAGCTTTTCTGAAAAAGTTCTATCCTCATCATAAAACTGCTAGAATCCGAAACGAGATTATACAATTTTCACAGCTTCCTTCCGAACCATTTTGGAAGTGCTTCGAGAGATTTAAAGACCTACTTGTTCAATGTCCTCATCATGGGATAGAAAATTGGCAACTTTGCCAAACATTATACGAGGGATTGAACGCAGCAACGAAGCAGTTGCTAGAAACAATATGTCAAGGTCATTTTCTCTCCAAGTCTAGCGACGAAGCTTGGCAGTTTCTTGAGGATCTAAGTGAGCAAACAATTCAGTGGGAGAGTACCAAGACCACATCATCTTCTTCAGTTGGTCAATCTAGGACAGGCATACATCAAATAGATATGTCGATAGCTATGAAGGCCGAGATGGCCTCACTTATGAAAAAGCTAGAAGCCATTGAGACAAAAATCTCATCGACTTCTCCTGCCCCTACTCTACCCACACGAACTGTTTGTGCTTGTTGTTCTAATCCATCGCATTTAACCGAAGAGTGTCCTTATAATGCACCTATTCAAGGGCAGGATCAAGTCAATGCTGCATTCCAGCAACGACAAAGAAACGATCTGTACTCTTCGGCATATAATCAGGGGTGGAGGAGTCACCCAAATCAACAAGTTCCAAGCGAATAACAATTTTCAAAGAGCTCCTCCACAACAACAACAAGCACCCTTACAAACTCAAAACCAGCAACCTTTCCAACAACAACCTTATACAAATCAAACGAACAATTTGGTTCAACCAAATGATGATAAGGTTATCTCGCTCGAAAAAAGTCTAGATGCATTTCTTAAGCAATCTCCAGAATCCGCAGCAAGATTTGAAAGTTATGTTCAATCTTTAATGAATAACAATGCCTCACATGATCAAAGTATCAAATCTATTAAGGCACAAATTGCACAATTAACTGCTGCGTTGAGCGAGAGAGAAAAGGGAAAGCTTACATCTCAACCATTGCCCAATCCCGGTCACACACAAAACGCATATCACAATCACAATGTAAATGCGGTGACCACGTTGAGATCCGGAAGAGAGTTGCAAAATAATGTGGGAACTAGTGATGACATCCCCGTCGGTGGTTCTTCTTCCCCTTCTTCATTTTCTTCACTTCCTTCTTCACCTTTTTCTTTAGAGCCTATTCTCCACCCTTCACACGGCTCTACTTCTTCTGACTCGGACGGACCCATTTCTCACAACACGAACACATCCACACTGGGATCCGTTCCTACTCCACATTCTACTCCACAGACTTTTGACTCAACAAATTTTCAGAATGCTCCATTCCCAAATAGGTTGAGTCCTAATAAACCAAATACACAAGTGGAGAAGATTGTGGAGATATTTAAGCAGGTTAGCATAAATATACCTCTCTTGGATGCTATCCAACAAGTCCCTTCATATGCGAAAATCTTAAAGGGCTTGTGCACCTCGAAGAGAAAGGCATCTCAAGTACCCAAGAAAGTGCTAGTGGCTAGTGCAGTGAGCAATGCTATTAACCACCATCAAACCTTACCCCAAAAACGAAAGGACCCCGGCTGTCCTACTATTTCAATCACAATTGGGGATAAGAAAATTAATCGAGCACTTTTAGATCTTTGGTCTAGTGTTAACCTGATTCCCTATTCCGTGTACGAACAATTAGGGGTTGGAGAGTTGAAACCCACTCGTTGCACTCTCCAAATGGCTGATCGATCAATCACCTATCCAAGGGGTCAACTGGAGGATGTGTTGATCAAAGTCGGGGAATTCATATTCCCCGTTGATTTTATCGTTATGGATACACAATCTGTTGCTAACCCAAGAAACCAAATTCCGGTGATTCTTGGTCGACCATTTTTGGCCACTTCCAATGCAGTAATAAATTGTCGCAATGGCTCCATGACTCTATCTTTCGGAAAGAGGTCTAGTGAGTTCAATATTTATAAGATGGGAAGTCTGCCCCCCGTGCCTAAAACTAGTACACGAGAAGTTTGCTCTATTCACGAAATCACGCAGGAGGACTGCGAGCTTGAAAGATTTCTATTTGATGAAAAAAGTTTTGACGCCACTAGTGCGTCCCTCCTTGAGCATACTACTGTTGACACAACCGATGTTGATTATGAATGTTTCACTTTTTTGGATGATAACGACTCACAGCCCGAATATGAGTCGTTTGAATTTTTGGATGAGTCAGTCGAACCATCCGAATCGGTTGTTTGCAGTGATTTCGAACCTGTGTTAGAGTCCTTTGAGTTCGAGGTAGATTCCGCAATGATTCTTTCGCCTCAGAAATTCGAACTCACGCCCTTGCCATCTCACCTTAGATATGCCTACATAGGTGAGAATGAGACTTTTCCCATTATCATATCAGCCTCTCTAGCCTTCGAGCAAGAGAACGCTATTTTAAAAGTCTTACAAGATAGGCGGCAAGTTTTCAGTTGTACTATGGCGGACATCGAGGAGATCAGTTCCCTCATAATTAAATATCATACACAATTGATGGATGATGCCATGTCAATAGAGGACCCACAGGAACATCTTGGGGGTATTGTGGTGAGTCAACTTCCTCCCTTAGAAGTTGAAATACCCCCATTTCTTTTAATAAGGTACGAGAATGCCAAAACTCCACTGATTGCTGATCATTTACATTCTCGTTTCGATGCATCACCATCACCTGTATATTTACCTCCACACCTCCCATACCACTACTTCTACCTTCCCCAATTCTTTGCGAACCGCCACAACTTATTCTTCCACCAACCAATACGCTTTACTGATAAATTTTTCAAATGGTTGGTGTTGACTTTTGGTCGATGCAAAGTTTGGCAGTAATGTCTAACATAGTTTAATTGAAGTTTGGGGGAGGGCCTTTTTGTATATATTTTTGTTTTTTTCTTAACAATAAAAAAAACTATAAATAAATAAACAGGGGAGTATCGGTATTTTGACCCTCTTGGTTTAGCATGACAGTGAGGACACTGTCAAGTTCAAGTTTGGGGGTATGCTCGGTACGTCTTCTTCCTTCGCATTCATTTGTACATATCTTTGCATTTGCATACTTATTGAAAACCCATAAAAATTTGAAAAATTTGAAAAATTATAAATTATTGTATTCAATTTTGGCTTATTTGACTTGAGTTTGACAAATAGGTTAACTGGTTAGGAACAACTAGATCTTAGACTTAGTAAATTAAAAACCCTAAAAATAACCGTCCTTAAAGTTTAATAGTAGAAAGTATATGCCTTTATAGTTTATTTAGAAATAGGCAAATTTTGGGCTCACTTCTTGGGCTAAGTCGAAACAAGGGAAGAGTATTGATGTTCTTATTAGAGTATAAGTTTGAAAAATAGTTCCTAGCTTAAATCTAGATTCTGAAAACGTATACCCTACAATTTGCACAATCACGCACCTTGAAACTTGGAATAGTAGAAGAGACCTTGAAATGCTCTTGTCTAAAGTCCTTAGTACGAAGAAAATAAAAGAAAAAGTGTGAATAAAGAATAAAAAAATGGACACTGGTTTTTGTGATTACTTAAGGCTGCAAAAATAGAAAAATATTTAGCGAGGGTGCTTCATCACTTAGTGCCTTAGACCAACTGGTTTGGGAGTCACTGCTAAAGCCTTGGGTGTTGCAAGACTAGGAAGTACGCTTTAAAATGCAAACGCATTTTGTAATCGGTCGTTGGTACCTCAAGAAGTATTAACGGTCGCATGAAGGATGTGTAAGCAAATTTCATTTAAATTCACCAACTAATTAGTACTTTGGACAACAGACAAGGGCATGATTGCTTGATTTGAATTTCCAAGTGTAGGGTGATCTATACACACACGTAGGGGTATGTGATTGGAATTTAGATAAGAGAGAGGAATGAAAAATAAAATTTGTATCTTTAGTAAGGCTGATAGAAATTCCTGAGTGGAGATGTAACCCTAGAAGGAAGACTTAAGAAATGCCGAAAGCTAAATAAGTCTATAAGATATATATAATATTAAGTTAAATGATGAGGAAGTGTGAAGAATGTGGGTGGATAATTTACAAGTATAAGATAATAGAATTCCTTGTTAGAAAACCTAATTGGAGAACAAAAGTCAATGGGCAGAGTTGATAGGATTTTGTGGGTGTAATCCGCTGAAAACCCTCAGGAGACAACACTCCTCCTACTAGGGACACCTAGAGGTTTAACGGCTTGTTGCACATGCTCAGTGCAATCGCGTTTCCCTGCGAAAGTGCGGTTAGGATTTTAGTGAATAAAAAAATAAGTTTGCTCGAGGACGAGCAAAAGGTAAGTTTGGGGGTATTTGTTCAAACCATAATATTGCATTTATCATTCCCCTATTCTTATCCTTTTTATAAATAAACAGGTACTCTTGACGCACGTTTGTTGCATATTACAGGATACAGGTTTCTGGAGCAAATACAGTGAAAAAGATACAAAACAACAGAAAAGGGGACTTTCGACCAACAATTAGACGGATCTCAGTCAAGCCCAGTTCATATAGGTGCAAGACAACGCAAGTCAAGGTGAAACGGTTAAAAGACCAATACAAATCTTCACTGAAAATCTGGAGAAGACTCAGAAGTCCAACAGAGGAAAGAAATATAAAAAGACAAAGCCCAAGAAGCCAAGAAAACAACCCCAAACTTTGACAACCCAAATCCACAGTTTGGCCGCGGAACAGCGGCCAAACCTAGCCTGGTGCCGCGGTTCCGCGGCCTTACAGAGAGCTTGTCGGTGGAATTTTGGTGCGTCGGTGCAGATGTTAGGATTTTTAGGGGGCAAATCAGTAATTGCGCATGTGCGAGACTCTGAAACCCTAATTCCCTTGTTTACTTATAAATTGTAATCTCAAAATTGTAAAACCCTATGCCTCTTTTCAATCAATAAAATTCAGAATTTCTGAAAGCAAAATTCAGATCTGTTCTTCTTGTTTGGAGGGAGCCGTCAACCTAGTAAGTATTTTATTTATGTTTCTTTTAATTATAATATCTTCTCATCCCCTAATGAGCGAGTAGTCTCCTCGCTTGTTAGGGTTGGCCTTAGGGAAAGGGTTGAGAGATGAGATCCCTCACCCCTTTCAATGCCACTTTAACCAAATGAATTAGAACTCCACGCATACGAGCACAACCGCTCCCTGCGGCATCCTACCCATCGAGGTAACGATGAACCGTAGTATAAAGGGCCGGTTGCGCGTGTTTTCCGTGGGGGTTAGGGTGGTTACCAACAAAGGAAGGATACGAATCTAGAGGAAGAAATATCTTCCCAAAAGATTCGTATCCACTTTATTGATAATTAACTTAACACCTAATAGATCTAAAAAAGATGGCATTGAAAGCGGTGATGAAAAACATTAATCTCCAAAACTTCCCCTAAGCCTAACCCTAGCAAGATTCTTAATTAGATTAATTAGATCCAGTATTTTAGATTGTTATAAACCAACCCAAAACGACAAATTGAATCAACTCGTTAAAACACATAAAAGGAATTTACCCGTCTCTGTGGATCGACCCGTACTCACCGGCTAGCTGCGAAGCGACGCCGTTTCTGATTGCGGTAAACTACAAATTTTTGGATTAATCAGTGTTCTGGGCTGATCTCTGACACGACCTGTACCGCTTTTGGGGGTCTGACTTTTACCAACCCCCTAGGCCCGCCATGCGATGCTCATAGACGAACGGACCGGACTGTACAGATATTGTCACTGACAGGCTCAGTAGGGTGTCAGGATGAGTTCGCTCATCGACGTCCCTTTTGGTCAATAGCTGGTAGCCCGTCACGTATGGCTAATACCTCTGACGTGCTAGTGGTTAAATCCACAGCCATAGTATTGACAAGTCTTTAGAGTCCCCCACATTCAGTTGCTCAAGTTTTTGGGCGAAACGCTGTAGAGACCGTATGGAGATATGGCAAGGTTCGATCAGATACGTGCGGTATTGCACGGATCATGATCGGACGGGTTTATACTAGCGGGCTTTGGTTTAAGACGGATCCTAATATAGTACAGTGTAGATTTTGTCTCATTGCATTTGTATTTCGGTCGGAATACAAATGCGGGTATGTATATACAGTAGCGGAGTTTTCCTGTAATTTATTACGGGATCAGTTTTTTGGAGTTGCCAGTTTGCTTTCCGTTTCGGCCATATTTCTTTGTATCTTTCATTGGCCGAAGATTGGTGGAGGAGGGCTTATTTGCATTTGTGCAAATAAACATTTTGGAGGGTGGTCTTTGCATTTTGTTGTGTCATGATCACTTGACTTTTTGCTTCATGATAGTTTTCATGATGGCTTGACCTTTGTTGGATATGATTAAGTTTTGGAGTGAGGTTCTTGTTTTGTGATCATGGTTCTATCATCATAACACTTTCTCTCTCTTGGATGATAGCTTCCTCCCCCCTTGACATTTCTCTCACTCCCAATTCTCATTCATTCAAGCATATGGCCGGCCACTAAAGAGGAAAGGGCTGTCCAATTTGGTGTGGGTCTTTTGGTTCATCTCATATCATTTTTGCTTCACCAAAATTCCCAAGTTCAACTCCATAGTTCATCCCTCCACTAAATGGCAACTTCCAATACCCCAAATGAGACATAGAGCACTACACATTCTACAGCAAATCTTGGGCACGTCGACTCGCCAACTTCGTGCCCGAGTTGCCTCGGTATAGAGGTGGGAGCCCGTGAAAGAAGCCGGCGACGTGGTGCCCTTCCGGCGACGAGGTGGAGACCGAACATTCCGCGGGAGATCGGGACGACGACGAGAAGACCGAAGGACACGGATCGCTCGGTATATCTCTCTACCCTCTCTCTAGATAGCTAGAACTAGATTAATGGCACGATCCGGGTTTATAGTGAGCGGTGGTGCCGGTTTGAAAATTTAAAGTAAATCACCGCTTCCGCTTTCCGGCGTCGGATTGACGGCCGGGGCGCCGCCGTGCACTTACATAATTGCGGTGGACTTTTAACCGTTCGCTTTGTAATCATGGGCCTTGCATTGCCTTGTACTTTGTGAATTTTATCTTTGATGTAGGCTTGATCAAGAGTCTTCTGTTTGTTGGTCAAAGTCCCTTTTTTATGTCGTCTTTTGTCTTTTTCACTGTTTTCTCTCCAAGAACCTGTAACCTGTAATATGTAGCAGACATGCGTCAAAAGCACCTGTTTATTTGTAAAAAGAATAAGAATGGGGAATATAATAATACAATATTATGGTGTGAACAAATACCCCCAAACTTATCTTTTGCTCGTCCTCGAGCAAACTTATTTTTTTATTCTCGATAAAACCTAACCGCACTTTCGCTGGGAAACGCGATTGCACTGAACACGTGCAACAAGCCGTTAAACCTCTAGGTGTCCCTAGTAGGAGGAGTGTTCTCTCCTGAGGGTTTTCAGCGGATACTACCCACAAAATCCTATCAATTTGGCCCATTAACTTTAATTCTCCAATTAGGTTTTCTAACAAAGAATTCTATTATCTTCGACTCATAAATTATCCACTCATATTCTTCACACTTCCTCATCATCTAACTTAAGATTATATATGTTCTGCAGACCTACTTAGCTTTCGGCATCTCTTAAGTTTTCCTTCTAGGGTTCCATCTCCACTTAGGAATTTTTATCAACTCTACTAAAGATACAAGTTCTATTCTTCATTCCTTTCTCTCATCTAAACTCCAATCACATATCCCCACGTGTGTGTATAAATCACCCCTACACTTGGAAATTCAAATCAAGCAATCATACCATTGTCCGTTGTCTAAAGTACTTATTAATTGGTGAATTTTTAATTGAAATTTTCTTACACATCCTTCATGCGACCGTTAATACTTCTTGAGGTACCAACGACCGATTACAAAATGTATTTGCACTTTAAAGCGTACTTCCTAGTCTTGTAACACCCAAGGCTTTAGCGGTGACTCCCAAACCAGTTGGTCTAAGGCACTAGATGATGAAGCACCCTCGCTAAATATTTTTCTATTTTTGCAGCCTTAAGTAATCACAAAAACCAGTGTTCATTTTTTTTTCTTTATTCACTTTTTTTCTTTTATTTTCTTTTCTTCATACTAAGGACTTTAGACAAGAGCATTTCAAGGTCTCCTCTACTATTCCAAGTTTCAAGGTACGTGATTGTGCAAATTTGTAGGGTATGCATTTTCAGAATCTAGACTTAAGCTAGGAATTATTTTTTCAAACTTATACTCTAATAAGAACATCAATACTTTTTCTTTGTTTCAACTTAGCCCAAGAACTGAACACAAAATTTGCCTATTTCTAAATAAACTACAAAGACATATACTTTCTACCGTTAAACTTTAAGGGAGGTTATTTTTAGGGTTTTTAATTTACTACGTCAAAGATCTAGTTGTTCCTAGCTAGTTAACCTATCTATCAAACTCTAGTCAAATAAGCCAAAATTGAATACAATAATTTTTATAATTTTTGAAATTTTTCAATTTTTATGGGTTTTCAAATAAATATGCAAATGCAAAAATATACATATGAATGCGAAGGAAGAAGACGTACCGAGCATACCCCCAAACTTAAACTTGACAGTGTCCTCACTGTCATGCTACACCAAGAGGGTCAAAATGCCGGCACTCCCCTGTTTATTTATTTATAATTTTTTTTATATTTTTTAATGTTTTGATTTTTTTTATTTTTTTATTTTTTATAGAAAAAGAAAACAAAAAATATATGTATATAAGATCCTCCCCAAACTAAGCAAGGCCTTACATAAGCCAAAGGTGAGCACCAACCATTCAAAAATCTTATCGTGGTAATGGTAGGGTTGGTGAAAGAATGGGGTGGAAAGAAAAGAAATGAGAAGCACACGAGACCGAATGGGAAGAAGAGTGGAATATGGTCTCGGCGGAGGAGAAGAATGGCGGAAAAGAGAAAGAAGGGTCGCGCGTTCTTGAGGGTGTAAATCGAGTGAATGAATTAGCGCAATTTGTGATGATCGATGTGTTAAAAGCGATTGCGCTAACCTATCAACTCGTCGAGAAATGGGATCAAATCTCTCAAGATTCGCAAGAAAACATGGGTACGCCGAACTTGGTATTTGAGATGAAAGCGTAACGGTCACTTGCACGGTCGGAACAATAGGAAGGACGAAAGGGAGTAATTGAGGGATAGTATCATTCTCACCGTAGTAAACTGTCTCGAACTTGAGAGATTCCATTAATGGTTCGAGACTACTGGAACCAACCGAGTCTGATGGTTCAACTAACTCATCTGAAAATGTAAAGAACTCAAACTCGGGAGGTGATTTTGCAATATCGTCCGAAAAAGTGAAACACTCGTAAGTGTTATCGGCTGTGAGAGCTGTGTCAGATTCAAAGGAAAATTTTTCAAGCTCACAGTCTTCAAGCGTGGTCGGAACGATGGAAAGGAGGGAGGGTGATTTAGTTAAATGTTCAAGAGGATGAATTGGAAAATCCGACACATCAAAGAAAAATGATTCAACCTCAATATGACCCTCAAAACTCTCCTCAATACTATCCTTATAATTCTCCTCAAAATTCAACTCATCCATGCCATTATCATCAAAATCAAGACGCATATGAAGTTCGGGAGAAACATCTAATGACTCGGGATGATGAGTTGAACATAAAATTTCAATCAAATCGACAGGTTCATCATCCGAAATATTCCCGGCGTCTATATCCTCAATCAAGTGAAAATCAATTTCTTTAGACACCTCATCAAAAGCATGGATATTTATCAATTTAGGTTCTAGATGGGAGGTGTAAAGATCGAAAGGATTAGGTGTGGTTTCACTCGAAAGGGGTTCTTCATAATTTGGCAAATCAAACACTACAAAATCACACAACTCGTTTTTATTTTGAACTTGTGAATCATTTAGGACATTCGATGGAAAACTGGAGTTGTGGGCTTCAATTGGGTAAGGGTAGGTTTGATTTGGAAATCCTCTCTCATTCTCACTCAGTCCAACCGCCTCCTCATACATTGAAAAATTCGGAGCTAGTTGGAAACTAGCTACCGGTTCATTAGGTTGCATAAGGACGGCCACGGATGCTTCCATATTCTTAACCATTTTGTTTGTTGCTAAAATATAAGCTTGCAACGACTGTTCCAAACTAGACATGGGTGGTGAATGGGTTTCGGTAAAACATTCGAAATTGTTTGGATACGTGAAACTCCCAAAAGGTTGTGTAGAAACATGGTCTAGTGAAGGTGGGAAAGTCGGGTAGGACTAGTAGGAATTGGATGGTTGGACAGGAGTAGGGTCAACATGTGGATAAAAAGGTGAATGGACTTGTTGATCCCTAGAACTAGATGTGTGGAGAGGGGTGAAAGATCGGCTACGAGATTGAGCAATATGCTCAGCAATGGACATCGGTTTAGGAGTTACAGCTGGGCTCGAAAAAGTGGTATCAACATATGAAGGTGGTAAAGGTTGACTTGGTTGACACAAAGTGGGTTGTAAAGTAAAACTGTTTCTTCTAGACGCTTCTATTTGATCTTTCAACGAAATTTTTGGCACGGAGGGATCGTCTTTAAATTGACCGAACAAATTGACGAACGACGCAAAATTAGGCTCGGGATACCAAAGTTCGGCAAGAGATTTATGATGTGGGGTACCCATGATGTCAGAAAGAGAAGAGAAAGAAGGTGTGTGTAAGTGGGGTGCAAGGATTTGTTAGCGACAAAATTTTGCAAGTTTTTAAAAAAAAATTCCTTTTTCTCTTTATTTAGAACTGTTTGCAAAAAGATTTTCGAGAAAAGAGCTAAGACACACTTTCGATCAACCAAAAATGCACAATCAGGCCTAGATCTAGGGTCACCTAGGTCAGCTAGACAGCTCCTAACTGTTCCAAAGGGCTAGAAATAGGACCTCAAACCGCCTCTTCACCGCCAATTGCGGCCAAGTAAGTGCCAGGTAAGTGGGAGGCTTCCCGCTACAAGTAGCGGTCCTAATTAAGTAACCACTTGCTTTAGACACACTTGCCTAGACACCGCAAAGTCAGGTTAGGATAAACGGTCGATGCCTATAACTAGTCCTCTGTCCTATTGAGCTCGAAGTCCTTAGGGCTGAGTCTAGTATTTTTTAACTAAAGATTGGTCAATGCAAATGCTTTATGTGATTTCTGGGGTCCTGAGAAGGGTGATGAAATCCCCACCCAATCTGAATTGGTCAAAAGCCCCATAAAATCCGATTAAAGATATGCAAAACAGTAAATCACTTGCAATCAAATCTTTTTTGTGAATTTCAAGGTTTGCAAGTTTTCTAATTAAAATTTTCCTTTTTCTGCTTGCTCTTTATTTGGAAAGATATTTTTAGCAAAAAGATTAAGGATATGCAAATCAGAAAAGATCACTTGCAATCAATTATTATTTTAAGCATAGCGCAACGAATCCTGCATAAGATTTGTTATTTGGAAGGGGAAAGATTTTTAAGCGCAAAGAAATCCTGCAGGAGATTTTTCAGAAGAGATATCAGAGATTTGCAGAGGAAAAGACCAGAAGACTTACATTTTTTTTTAACTGCGCTTCTGCCTCTTTTTTTTTTTTTGAATCGACCAGGCCGTGGCGGTTCCGCGTCCAGAAAGGGTGTCCCGCGGCGGTTCCGCGGCCGTAATGGGGTCGCCGGCGCTTTTTTTTTTTGCACCAGATCGCGGCGGTTGATTTGTAGACTCGGTCCTCCAAATTTCTTATGCTCCTCAGTTGTTATGATCATCTGTTTGTTCAGATTTGATATTTTCTGTTTTGATCTCTGGAGATTTCCAGATCCGAACTTGATTGTAGATCCTGCAAAATTCAAACAAAGATACCCTTCACAAAATAACAAAATGATGAATTTTTATATTTTTTGTGATTTTTCAGATTTTTATGATTTTTTGAATTTTGATTAACCCGAAATTGCAAAAAGGAAATTACTACGTCATCCCCGGCAACGACGCCATTTGATTTGATCTCAAAAACTATCTAGTAACCGCAATCAAGAACGGCGTCGCTTGGTAGCTAGCCGGTGAGTACGGGTCGGTCCACGGGGATGTTGTGAATTTCCTAGTCGCTCAAACTAGTTAATTCCGATTGTGGTCGGATTGATTATTAAATCTAAAAACTAAATCTATCTATATCTAAGTCTTGCTAGGGTTAGGTCTAGGTTAAGTTTGGTAAGTCAATAAATCTCACCGCTTTCTATACCCATATGAAGATCTAATTAGGTGTTATGATAATTATTAATAAAAGGGATTAGAATCATTTGGAAAGATATTTCTTCCTCTAGGTTCTTGTCCTTCCTTTATCAATCCTTACCCTAACCTCCATGGAAAACAATCACAACCGGGCCTTTATACTACGGTATCACCGCTACCTCGTGGGATAGGGTGCCGTAGGGAGCGGTATGTGCATGTATGCATAGAGTCCTATGAAAATATATGACGGGAAAGAAAGGGGATGAGAGATCTTCGTCTCTCAAACCTTCCCCAGATCTAACCCTAACAAGCGAGGAGACTACTCACTCATTAGGGAATTAAAATACATTTATCTAGGGAAGAGAATGAAAATTACCTAGGGCAAGAATCGAAATCTAAACTAGGGTAATTAAATAAATCTACTTACTTTACAGATAGCTCTCTCCAAACATTTACGCAGGGTTGTCAGATCTGAATAGATGATATGAAAAGAGGCATCGATGCTCTCCAAAAGAATTCTAAATTTTATTCATAGAAAGAGGCATAGGGATGCATGAAAAGAATACAATGATTTGGGCTTCTATTTATAGGAGATAGAAACCCTAGGTTACAATTGATTCGCATGTCTACATTTACCAAAATATCCTTAGGAAGACTTAGTCAAAATAGACTTCAAGCTTTGGTAAAATTTTATGTCTCTGTCTCTTTTAAAAGGAAGTATTGGGCCTTGAAATTTCCTTTGTGGGCTCTTCTGTCTTTGGGCTTCCTTATTATTTAGTTCTTTTATTAAAATAGCTTCTATGTTTCTTCCAGATCTCCAGTGAATAATTGCGGTGGACTTTTAACCGTTCGCTTTGTAATCATGGGCCTTGCATTGCCTTGTACTTTGTGAATTTTATCTTTGATGTAGGCTTGATCAAGAGTCTTCTGTTTGTTGGTCAAAATCCCTTTTTTATGTCGTCTTTTGTCTTTTTCACTGTTTTCGCTCTAAGAACCTGTAACCTGTAATATGTAGCAGACATGCGTCAAAAGCACCTGTTTATTTGTAAAAAGAATAAGAATGGGGAATATAATAATACAATATTATGGTGTGAACAATACTGTTCGGTCTATAATCCCCGAGCTAACGGTCTGGATGAGGCTTTCAACAAGACCTTGATAAAGATCGTGAAAAAGACGGTGTCCAAAAATAAGAAGGACTGGCACGAGAGACTACATGAAGCTCTCTTGGCGTATCGAACTACGTTCAAAACGGCCACAAACACAACGCCGTATGCATTAGTATTCGGCACTGAAGCGGTACTATCCTTAGAGATAGAGCTACCCTCCCTACGAGTGGCGGTTCATTACGAGCTAACAGACGAGGACAATGCTCATCTTCGGCTTGAGGAGCTCGACGCCCTTGACAAAACCCGGCTCATGGCATAACAAAACTTGGAAGCTTATAAAGCAAAAATGACACGCTCATACGAGAAATTGACTAGGCCGAGAACATTCTGCCAAGGCGAACTCGTGTTAGTGGTCAAAAGACCCATGATCCCCAATCGTACCAAGCGGGGGAAATTCAAGCCAAACTATGAAGGCCCGTATATCATAGACAAGGTCTACCAAGGTGGAGCCTATCTACTCATGGACATGCATGGCGAATGACCTTTCAGGCCAATAAACGGTCGCTTCCTGAAAAAATACTACGCCTGACAAGTCACGGCCTAGGTCAACGATAGATGACAACACCTATGTCCGCTCGCTATCTTCCTAAGCCCAAACTCTATAAGTAGTAGCCGGCAAATGGACCGAAACGTTCTTAAACTAACAATAGACCACTATGTCCTAAAACTAGCTACGGACCGAAACGTCCTTAAACTAACGATGGACCACTATGTCCTAAAACTGGCTATTGACCGAGACGTCTATAAACTACTACGGACGGCAGCATCCTAAGGCTGACGCAAAAAAAACGGTATGTCCATAAGCGAGATGGGAAAGGATGAAAACCCGAAAGGGCTCCGTGAGTAAAAACTGCAGGACTACCGGAGAGTTTTGTGAAAACCCAAAAGGGCGCAATCTCGTTAAAAGAAACTTGCAAGGTCCTCTCGACCCTGTAAGGAGAAACCACCTGCGTGAGATCCTTACGACTCACAAAGGAGAAACACACTTAGGGATCCCCACGATTCCTAAGGAGAAATTACACTTGCGAGATCCTCACGACTCGTAAGGAGAACCCTCTTATGAGACCCTCACGGCTTATAAGATTCAAAAGCCTTAAGCTACAGGAATCTGAACCTGTTCTTAAGCCATCACAATCCCCAGATTGCCCTACAAGCGGT
Organism: Agapanthus africanus; assembly: GCA_030015575.1. Classification (NCBI taxonomy): domain Eukaryota; kingdom Viridiplantae; phylum Streptophyta; class Magnoliopsida; order Asparagales; family Amaryllidaceae; genus Agapanthus; species Agapanthus africanus. The sequence continues at coordinate 393,490,740 of JASDDO010000010.1, read as the reverse complement.
TCAATGCTGACCCTTGTATACAATCCACGGGCACGAATAAACATTTTCCTAGCAAAGTCCCACCAGTGACTAGGGATATGCTCGCACGGTAAACAACCCTTGTAAGTCCTCTCGACTTATAAGGAGAAAATACTCTTATAAGATCTTTACGACTTATAAGAGAACACACACTTAGGAATCCTCACGATTCCTAAGGTGAAAATGCACCTACAAGATCCTCACGACTCGTAGGGAGAAATACCTTTATGAGACCCTTACGGCTCATGAAGTCAAAAAGCCTTAGTCAATAGGATCCTAACCCTATTTGCTAAGCCACCTTTGTTCGACATCAGCAGAGGCAAATGATGATTCGTTCCTGACAATATCCCAGTTGTAGCGATACTGATACCTAAATCGGTATCAAATCCCAAACTCACAGCGAAAAGTCGACGAGCCACAAATGCATATGAAATAGCCGAAATGATGGGGCAACTCGCAACAAAATCAGCAAATAAAAATGAATGCATACAAAAACAGCCGAAATGATTGGGCAACTTGCAATAAAAAAAAACAGCGAGAAAAACGAAAAATATCCGAAATGATTGGGCACCGCGAAAAATAGCCGAAATGATTGGGCAATCGCGATTTTCGCGATATAAAAAGCTGAAATGATAGAGCATAGCGGAAAGAAAAAATATATAAAATGAAAAATTTTGCCCTACAGATGAGATCACATCGATCCCTGTATACAATCCAGGGCCACAAACAAAGAGGGAACCATACATTCCCACCAGGCTCCATCAGAAAGAGAGTCAAGTCTCGACGGCCGTATCTACAGCCTAGAGACCCACAACAGCGTTCCTCCTCATTCCAGCAGGATTTGGACACGACAATCAAGCGGAGCCATGACAAAGTCCCTAGTTCCAAGTCTCGATGGCCACATCTACAGCCTGGAGACCCACAACAGCGTTCCTCCTCATTCCAGCAGGATTTGGATGCGACAATCAACCTTGGAGCCATGGCAAAGTCCCTGTTCCAAGTCTCGACGTTTTACAGACAGCCTAGAGATCACCAACAGCGTTCCTCCTCATTCCAGCAGGATTCAGACGTGACAATAAACCTTGGAGCCATGGCAAAGTCCCTGTTCCAAATCTCGACGGTTCACAGACAGCCTAGAGATCACCAACAGCGTTCCTCCTCATTCCAGCAGGATTCAGACGCGACAATCAACCTTGGAGCCATGGCAAAGTCCCCGTTCCAAATCTTGATGGTTCAAAGGCAGCGTAGAGATCACCAACAGCGTTCCTCCTCATTCCAGCAGGATTCAGACACGACAATCAACCTTGGAGCCATGGCAAAATCCCTGATCCAAATCTCGACGGTTCACAAGCAGCCTAGAGATCACCTATAGCGTTCCTCCTCATTCCAGCAGGATTCAGACGCGACAATCAACCTTAGAGCCGTGGCAAAGTCTCTGTTCCAAATCTCGACGGTTCACAGGCAGCCTAGAGATCACCAACAGCGTTCCTCCTCATACCAGCAGGATTCAGACGCGACAATCAACCTTGGAGCCATGGAAAAGACCATGTTCAAAACCTCGACGGTTCACAGACAACCAAGAGAGCACCTCCTGGCCCCGTGGAACACGGCTAAAGTCAATCCTTACCCTGTGGGAAACAGCCAGTGCAAATCCTGGTCCCGTAGAACACGGCTAAAGTCAATCCTGACCCCGTGGGAAACGGCCAGAGCACCTCCTGGACCCGTGGAACACGGCTAAAGTCAATCCTGACCTAGTGGGAAACGGCCAGAATAAATCCTGGTCCCGTAGAACACGGCTAAAGTCAATCCTGACCCCGTGAGAAACGACCAGAGCGCCTCCTGGCCCCATGGAACACGGCTAAAGTCAATCCTGACCTCGTGGGAAACGGCCAGAGCAAATCCTGGTCCTGTAGAACACGGCTAAAGTCAATCCTGACCCCGTGGGAAACGGCCAGAGCAAATCCCGATCTCGTAGAACATGGCTAAAGTCAATCCTGACCCCGTGAGAAATGGCCAGAGCACCTCCTGGCCCCGTGGAACACAGCTAAAGTCAATCTTGACCCTGTGGGAAACGGCCAGAGCAAATCCTGGTCCCGTAGAACACGGCTAAAGTCAATCCTGACCCCGTGGGAAATGGCCAGAGCTAATCCTGGTCCCGTAGAACACGGCTAAAGTCAATCCTGACCCCGTGGGAAACGGCCAGAGCACCTCCTGGCCCCGTGGAACACGGATAAAGTCAATCCTTACCCCGTGGGAAATGGCCAGAGCAAATCCTGGTCCCGTGGAACACGGCTAAAGTCAATCCTGACCCCGTGGGAAACGGCCAGAGCACCTCCTGGCCCCGTGGAACACGGATAAAGTCAATCCTGACCCCGTAGGAAATGGCCAGAGCAAATCCCGGTCCCGTAGAACATGGCTAAAGTCAATCCTGACCCCGTGGGAAATGGCCAGAGCAAATCCTGGCCCCGTAGAACATGACTAAAGTCAATCCTGACCCTGTGGGAAATGGCCAGAGCAACCCCTGACCGTGTACGGTTAAAGTCAATCCGGACTCCGTATGGCCAAAGTCAACCCCTCCTGGCCCCGTAGAACACGGCTAATGTCAATCCTGACTCCGTGGGAAACAGCCAGAGTAAACCCTGGAACACCCCGTCAAAGCAATGCTTTGACTTGGGAGCAGGTCAACTCATCAATCACTTACGAGTCCTCTCGACTTGTTAGGAGAAAAACTCTCTTGTGAGATCCTTACGACTCTCAAGAGAAAACGCACTTAGGAATCCTCATGATTCCTAAGGAGAAACCGCACCTGCGAGATCCTCTCGACTCGTAGGGAGAAAAGCCTTTATGAGACCCTCATGGCTCATAAAGTTGAAAAGTCTTAGGTAGCAGATCCTAACCCTGTCTCCCAATCCATCATTGCCTCGCAGAGAGGTCAAGGTAGATTTTCTACAGGCCACACTCTCCTAAGTCAAAAATCGACAAGAAAGGAAACAACCACTTACAGGTCCTCTCGACTCATAAGCAAGAAAAACTCTCTTGTAAAATCCTTACGACTCTCAAGGGAAAACACACTTAGGAATCCTCATGATTCCTAAGGAGAAATTACACCTATAGGATCCTCTCGACCTGTAGGGAGAAAATTCTTTATGAGACCCTCACGGCTCATAAAATTGAAAAGACTTAAGCAACAGGACCTGAACCTGTTCCGTAAGCCATCGTTACCCTGCAAAAAGTCCAAGATGGACCATCACTTACTATCTACAGGCCACACTTGCTAAAATCACATTGCAACGACACAGCAAAGAGAAGAAAGAAACAATAGAACAAAAAATGTGTATCTCTTATTCATGAATTCAATGGAGTACAAGTTGAATCATATGAAAGAATAAAAAAATGGATACATGTTATTCAAATATTACAAGTGTTCAATCTATACAAAACAGCTACTGAGAAGGAGGCGTTTTCAATAAGTCAGCAAGTTACTCGCGCACTCCTTTTAATTCCTTTTCATGGTCAGCCGCTGCGGCCAGCTCCGCTTCGACTCGAGCCCTTTGCTGCAAATACGATGAAACCTTCTCATCAATTTCCCGTTGGACAGCTTCGCGACTCTGCGTAACCCGCTCAATGGAGTCGAGCTTCCGCCTTAATGCCTGCCCGTCCGAAATGCATCACTGCAAATTGTCAAAGACGGCTCTCAGTAGTGCGGCATTCGATTCAACTTGGGCGCGCAACCGTGCAGATTCACTCGAAGCTTCCTCGCATTTCTTCCACCTCAAGATCGCTTCTTGTTCAAAATGGCGGAGGAAGGACACGCTCTGCTCAACCCATGCAGCCTGCTGGGAGTTCAAAGCTAACATCTCAGGAGCAGGATGTCTAAGCTCAAGCTCATGCAGGCAAGCCTCAATTTTCCTGCAGTGGTTCACCCAAGACTCAATGACGCCTTCGTTATGGAAGTTCACAAGCGTCGCCAACATTGGATTAACCTCGGCAGCAAAATCTGCAGCGAATGTAAGGGCCTCCGCGTCAAGCTCCTCGATGTATTCACTCAACATACGCAGACTGGTCACAGCGCCTTTTAAAGATGGAAGTCTAGAAAAGGGCCATGCCGACATTATGATGTGAGACTCGAACGGAGCTGGAGTCGGTGTGACCACTGCAAAACAAATCATAATCAGATGTCGGCTCAAGAAATAAAGAAAAATATACGAACAATAGAGTCTACTATACCGGTTGCAACAGGGGGTAGAGCTGGGAGTACCGGTGGCGCGACGATACCCTCGTCCCCTCCTTCAATTTGTAAGGCTACAAATAGTGCAAAGAAAATTAGCAATGACATGGCTGCCCATTAAAGAAAAGAAAAGACGTCGGTTAGAAAAGATACTCACCGGCACCAGCGGGAAGACTAATCTCCGACTGGAAGGAGAAGTGCGGATTCAGCACCTAATACAGGTGATCAAAGAGAACTCCTGCAAGATTACGATGATACATGGTCAGTACACGGAAGATGTTGTCCCTAATTTAAATTAATCACAAACACATACCTTCCAACATTCGAGAAGATATACGAGGAGACGAAGGGGCAGCAACCGTCAGAGCGGCAGCTGGTGGTGCTTCTTCAGGTGTCACAACCTCAGTGCTCACCACACCTACATTCGAAAGGAACAAGATGTCATCAGAAGGGATTGCAAAATGAAAAGAATGCAGCGATCCAAGACCTACCAAACAGGTCATCAGCCAAAACGATGACGGAAGCATCACCAAGCATCACGACTTCTTCGATCTCATTTGGGGGGATGGTTTCGCCGCCCGTAGCTTCTTCCCCTGATTCCACGAGAGCCCTCGTGACACTCGCAATGCCAGGCGATAGCTGGGAACCGCAGGAGGAAAGAGCGGCAATTGGAGCAGTCCCGGACTCCTGGGAAAGAGTAGCTGCTTCGGGCTCAGTGGTTGCCGTCATCTCAACCGCCACCTCCTCACCAGGACTTGGCCCTGCAGGGTAAGATATATGAGAATCTGAAGATCAAATTCTGACAAAAGGAACCAGTGTTACGTTACCTTGGGACGGCTTTTCAATTGCTTCCCGAGCCGCGCGTACTGCCTGTCTATGAGCGGTAGATAGGGCGGTCGGCGCACCCTCTGAAGAAGCAGGGACAGAGGAAGCAGCGCTCGAGCCTGCACCTATGGCGAAGGCGGCGTTACGTTCTCTTGATGCACGCCTCCTGCGCTTCCTTTCTGCCTGGGCCGTGAGAGCTAATCTTCTTAGGACCTCCGTCAAGAAGACGTCATCATCCGCGCCAGGAGCTACCTCTGGAGCCGTTATGGCGTCCGTCATCGGTTGCTTAAGTGAAGCCTCTTTGGGCGATATTGGGGAAGCTGGCACTTCGGTAGCCGGCCTTGGAAGCATCTCTGCACCACCCTGCGAAATCGGCACGGCACTTGGGATAACTTGGGTCGAAGTAGTCCCTGCGATAAGATGAAAAAGGGGTCAGACTATCCATAAAGGAAAAGCGAATAAGGGCATAATGAGCCGAAATATACCAAGGCACAACGAAGCGCGAAGCCTCTCTTCCTCCTCAAAAGTCTTGAGGGAAGTCGCGAGAGCCTCTTCAGTGGAAACGCCTGTTGAAGAAAAAGTGTCAGTAAAAACACGATAATAAAAATGTAATGCAACAACAAAAAGATACGACTGAAGATTACCTGACTCAGCGAGGGTGATCAGTCCTGCCTTGTGGCTAGCTAGTCGCTCGGAAGCTGGGATGGCAGCCTCCAGATCAATATCATCTGGCACCATAAATAAACCCTCATTGGTCCCATATTCGCTTAGGCCATCGCTATAAGGAGCATGAGGCTCCTGGCCGAGTACAACGTCTGCAGAAAGAATTGACTTCTTCTTCTGCGAGCGAGTCCCAGTCGCCGGTAACACGAGCTTGCGTTTAGCGGGCAACTTCTGGTGGCGAGTCCCAATTTCCGTACCCACCCCTGACTCAGGAGACGCTACAGTCACCGTTTTCATGGGAGCATGGGGTAGCGGCAGCTCAGGCATCACGCGCAGGACCACAACCGCGGCAACCTCTCTCAAAGGAGGACGAACGATGGTCCGTTGCTTCAAAGGAATAGCTGGATTACCAGCAGGGGCTGCACCCTTACGATCAAGCAATAACTTCTTTTCCTCCCTGATGACAGCACCCATCGCATGTTGGTACCACACCACGTATACGTTCAACACCTTTGGGACGCAGCTTGGCTCACTGATAAAAAAGTTAGAACCGGTGTTGAGGCTCATGAAATGGTGTAGCGCCCTATGGATGCCTTCTTCTGTGGCGGGCGGCTCAGCTAGAAAGGCCTCAAGCGGAACACCATGATTGTAGCTAGATTGCTGGGCGAAACGATGCGGGTTGTATCTCATAAACAACGCCGCATCATTCTGCCTAAACACCAGAAAGCCCGGCCTGATCGAATATAGGTGGAGAATCTCCCGAGCTTTCAATGTAGAGGCGCCATCTTTAAAGGTGTCTCACAGCGGCTGCAGCGCCTTCGCGGATTCTTTACCGATATTTAAAACCTTGTCAACAAAGGTCATGCCAACCCCGACGGTATGCGGGCGAAGGAGTAAGCCCCGAGCCTCTTGTGGAGTCGGTTCCAAAATAAAAGCGTCAACCAGCTGCAGCAGTCGAGAAAAGTTATATCTTTCATAGAAAAAGGGGCCTTTTGTGAATTCCAAAGGCGCCAAGCACATGCAACTCGAGTCATGAGGTGAAGTAACGCATTGAGAAGTTCATGGGCTACACCCCCGGTTGAGTAGTATATGCTGCTAGGCTAAGGCCGTGATACAAATGGGCTAACCCAGCGACCCCGACGGCTACTTTCACCCCAATAACCATTCGATGCACTGGGTAGAAGACGGACAGCCTCATACGGCGAGAGTGCATCGGAAGCGCAAACCAGCTCAGCCATAGCCTGAGAAACCCCAAAAAGAACGTTTCTTCGTCGATCCCAGGAGCTGCAAGCTCTGCAAAAGGGACGACCGGGGTGTCGGGGAGAAAGAAACTCTTTTGATCCGCCTCCGCCGTCGGCGGGTTGCCCAAACCTAAGCCAAAAGGATCATCAAGTTTGGCGAACTTCGCGGCTTCCTTCGACAGTACTTCCGAGCGGAGAAAACGAGTGATAAAATCCATAAAATTAACCCCACGGCTCCCAGACTCGAGAAATAGGCCCTCGTAGATATTCAACACCTTAATCAAACTTGGTGATTGATGTTGAATGGCGTTGTCCGGGGTAAGGCCCATCATCACCGACTTGGCGGCAAAGACGTACTCATCATGAGGAAGTAGTTCCTCATAATGCTTCCCTCTAACAGGCAAGCCAGAGATCTCCGCGAACTCCTCTAAAGAGATGAAGACTTTCTGATCCAACAAAAGGAAGGTGTGAGTTGGAACGTTCCATTGTTTCAAAAAGGCTTTTACCCACTATGTAGGAGGCATGGAGTACTGAAAGAGAGAAACGTAAACTGTGGGATACAACCCGAGCCTCAGCAACTGCAACCTCTTGGCGGATAGAATGTACCGGGCCCACTGCAAATATCCGGCTGGGTGAAGGGGAGTCAAGCTTATGTTGTATGGCTGTCCCCAAGGACGCGACTCACCCTGGCATATACGCCGCTCTAGGATATCCAACTCCATTTGAGGCTGTACGGGTTTCGCAGCCAAAGAAGGCTGAAGGAGACCATCTGAAGTCCAATTAACCTCTTCCACAACATAGTTCACCAGGGGTGGGTCGGCATAAGAGATCGCCGAAATAGGATCCGAAGGTGTCGCGCAAGAAAAACTCGACGACTTTTGATGATTTGGTTGTACCATGTTCCCCACAAATGGAGATTCTTCCGCTCTGGGTCGTGATCCTTGATCAGTGCAAAGACTTCCCTGTCCAAGGGCGCTTCGGGGAATCCGTCTCCCAAACAGACAAACGGGAAGGAAGTGTCGAAAGATATAGTACCTGCGCGGAAAAGAACAAATTTTCAGCCGCCAATGCTACATATTAAGTTCTATCACTATGTACTTTAAATTCGTACCGCACTGCAATGTAATGAAAAGGAACCAAAGGGGACCCACATAATCTATATAACAATTCAACATTAATGAAACAGTCTCATCATTTGATGAGACTGTCATTAAATGAGGAAATCCTCAAAAGATTCTCATTCAATGTGAACCCCTCGGGCCAAGGAGTAAATCTCCCCTTTAAAGCAGCGCTCTGTGACAGAGTGACATCTGTCAACTCTGATGATGATAGGAATAAAAATTCCTCAAGTGCCTTGCTCTGTAAAAATGATGGAATAACCCATCAGAAAACTTAAAATAAATTTTTTAATGAATTAAAATTCTGAGATCTTCAAGATCTATGAACAAACTCTAAGAGTTCTTCATAAGAGATTAACAAACCTATATGATTTGAAAAGAGCAAAACTCTGTTAATGGGTTAAGAAACCCTAAGAAAGATCTCTTTAGATCTATGATTTCAAGAGAGCAAAGCTCTGTTAATAAAACCCTAAAAAGGGGGGGTTTCTTTAGATCGAAGATCTATGAAAAGCAAAGCTCTGTAATGGGTGAAACCCTAGATTATTAAATAATCTTTTAAAAAATTTAATCTTTACCTAAATTTTGACAGAGTTCTGTCCTTAAGAAAATTCTTAAGATGAAGAGCTATGCTCTGAAGGAGAAATAATTCTCAGAAAAAAGTAAGAAGATAAACAGAGATCATATTAAGGGCCAAAGGCCCTATTTATAGGCACTAAGATGCCGTTTCAACTTTTAAGTTGATCTAAGGGCGCAGATGCTGTCACCGCTGCACTCACGTGTGGGCCACGTGAGCGCAACGTTGGGGGGAAATTTGTTTCCCCCAATCAGAGCAAAGCACTGTTCAAATTTCAAATTTTGAAATGAAGCAGCGCTTCATAGCAGCGCCAAGTGCGCTGCACCCCAAGTAGCGCACCACGTGCAAAGCACGTGAGCGCTGCACTCTAAGCAACGCACCACGTGCAAAGCACGTGTGCGCTAGCGCTAAGTGCGCTGCACTCTAAGCAGCGCACCACGTGCAAAGCACGAGTGCGCTAGCGCTAGAACTAAATTTTCTCCACCGTTTGATCAAAGATCCAACGAATATGATTAAAAATTATCAATTAACCAGAATAAAATTCTGTTGAGGAAACATTCCTCAGAATCTTTCGAAATAAGAAAGATTGTGCTCTGAAAATCAGAGCACCGTTGGATCAATGATCCAATGGTGATTAAAAATCACCAAAATTACAGAATAAATTCTGTATGGGGAAAGATTTCCCAATCTTGTTAAAAACAAGAAAATTACCTTCTGTAAATCAGAAGCCCTTGGATCAAAGATCCAACGATGGGAAAATCCCCAAATCAATTGGAGAAAAGATCTCCTTAACCGATTGAACAGATCAGCCTTCACTATATAAAGGCCCCAAGACTTCAAATCTAAAGGATACAGAGAAACATATAGAGGAACCTCCCTATAAACTTTGAGAAATCTCAGAAAGAAGAGCAAGCTCTCGGTAGAAGAAGAACTTTTCTTCAAGGTAAAAAAAACACAGAGATAAGAAAAATCTCATTAAAGAAGAAGAACATAATTCTTCTCACAGATTATAGATCTATAAGACTAAGGTCTTTTACCAAAGAGATCATGAACATCTCATTATAAAAAAGGGGGAGAATAATTCAATTCTCTTAGGATCACAGATCCATAAAGGCAAAGCCTTTCACCGGAATAAGAGATTGAAACATCTCCTATAAAATAATAATTTTGTTCTTAGAACCTTGAGACAAAATCTCTTATAAACGAGAATTTATTTCTCAGATCATAAAACTGATCAAATAGCGCTTTGCGCTCATGGACTGGCGCTCAGCGCCAAGCACACCACTTGCTCCTCACGTGCGCGCCATTTAACAAATAGCACTTTGTGCTCATGGACTGGCGCTCAGCTCTAAGCGCACCACGTGCTCCTCACGTGTGCGCCACTGAACAAATAGCGCTTTGCGCTCATAAACTGGCGCTTTGCGCTCATAGACTGGCGCTCAGCGCCAAGCACGACACGTGCTCCTCACGTGTGTGCTACCCAGCAGGAGCACTTTGCGCTCTTTGACTGGCGCTAGCGCCAAGCGCACCACGTGTTTCTCACGTGTGCGCTGATAGAACATAAAATGTTCTTTAAATAAAGCCCTAGAGCTATGATGAATGCTCAGCATTCAATAAAAGACAGAAAGTGTCACGTCCCGCTTCCCAGAGTACGCTAAAATGGGCACGTGACATAGCCAACCATGCTACCTGTGTGTAAGAAGTATCCATCCACAGTCACATTACGGCTGTAGAGATATCAAGAACAAAATAAAACTATCTAAACATGTCCATAAACCAAGATAAATCATGAGTCAAGAATAATAAAATGCGGAAGCGAAAGATCCAATACAAAATAACTGGAATATATGTCCCATAATGCGGGCTCACATCAGGAAATAAATGCAGGAAAGAAAACTAACTACTGCTGACACTCACAACTCAGCCTGTCGGCTGAAGTACTCCTGCTCGGGCTGCGACGGCGGTACAGAATCTGGGCCATGCAAAACCCAGACGTCAGCGCGTCAAGTCATCAAGTAATAACATAATAAACAGGCAATGCGAATATAAACATGAATAAAGCAAGGGTAACAATAATATGAATCAGAGCAATGCAGGGTAGTGTGCAGTGGGTAAACTAACTGTTCTATCGGGTTTTCTATTCTAAAGTCTTTGAAACCAAATTGATGAATCATCGATGTAACTCAATAGTATCCCGTGCATGCCCGGGACCACGGTCTAAGACTCTCGGGCTGAAACCGAGACGTGCCGCTAGGCACTAACAGGGAAAGGATAAAGACCAACGATGTCAGCAGCATCGTCACGAGGCGGGCCTGGCCTCTAAAACTGATCAGTACAGGTAGTGAACTGTTGAGTTACAAGTCAGGTTTCACCTTTGATTTCCCCATACCCCCAAGTTATATGTGTATGTCAAGTCAGGTATCCCGAAATCAAGAAACTAATGCCAACACAGGATCAGGTAAACAGGTTTGTCTGGATAGACAACAGGATTGGTCCATGAGGACTACATGTCAGGTTTGTTGGCATTAGACACAAGATCAGGTAGCGAATCAGGTCATGGTACATCATGTCAAGTCAAGCAGTATACAGTACCATGTCGGGTAGATCAATATATATGTAGCAAGTCAAGTCAAAAGGTAAACAATATCATGGGTGCGCTCACAATCAGTTATACAATCAAGCATGGTATTCATCGACATGATATAAACAATGAATTAAGCAATAGGCAGATTTACTCAATTTGCAGTACAGTTATCAGTTGTGTCACAGAGATGATTTCAATGTTATGCGAATGCAGTATGACAATTATGGCCCTTTAATCAAGTTATAACAGGTTTAAGAACTTGAGAGGTGCAATGATTTAAATAAAGGTTTAATACAGCTATTACAGGTTAAAAATGCACACGTGTGTCCAAATGGAACAAACTATAGAGATAAATGCCATAAGCTATGTCAATATTAAAATGTGATTAAACGGTGAATGTGGTTATTAGGTTCAATTTGCAAACTGTAGGTTCCAAGTTTAACGGTAAAATGATATATAACAATATTGTACATGAAAATGAGAAATGATCGTACCAAAGTTAGATTTACAGGTTTAGAGTGTCATAATATATGTGTAAATATTGTTTAGCATGTAGCAAGGGTTACTTGCCTCAACGGGTCGCGAACCGGAAAAACGGAACATAGAATGTCGGAGGGGAAAACTCGCGACGGGCGCACGGTTCACGGAATGAACCCAAACGACGAACAAAGGAACCACGCGGGTCGGGGTACCTCGCTAGAACGTCGGGTCATGTCGTCGGCATCGTCGGATTCCGGCCGAGGAATGAACAGTGAACTATCAATACATGTAAACAAGAAGAGAAGAGAAAAACAAAGAAGGAAGGGAGTAGGATCTGAGAAGGGGTGCTCATGATGATCCGTGGGACGGGTGGTGACGGTCAACCTCGTCGACGGAGCTTCGGAGGTGGCCTACGACGGCAGCGAAAGGTTTTCAGATCAAGAAAATATTTATAGAGAAAGAAGAAGAAATGAAAAGAGGAGAGAAGCTAGCTCACCGAGGGAGGCTTGCGAGGCCGGGGACAAGAGGACGGGGGTCACCGGCGGCGACTCACGGCGACGCAACGCGCACAGGGGCGTGTGCAGGTGGCCGCGGCTGGTGCAGGGTGCACGGGGGTTGAAGAGGGAGGAAGGAGATGTACGTGGCTACGACGAGGGCGAGGAGACGACGAGCCCGGCGGTGCTGGCGCCGGTGATGGGGTAGCAGCGGCGAAGGGGAAACGAGGCGGCTGGGTTGCGCGATGGGTGTGTGCGTTTCTTTTTTTAAAAAGGAAAGGGAAAAATTTATATAGAGAAGGGAGAGAGAAAAGTTAGAGAGAGAGAGAGAGAGATCGGGGAGAGAGAGAGAAGGAGAGAGAGAGAGACGTGAGAGTAGGGCCCACAGAAAAGTTTAATGGATTGCGATTGGTTGAGGTTTGTTAAGGGAAAAATAAATAAAATATTTAACCGATTTTGAGGGAAGAGTAAAATTTATATAGGTTAAGAAAATATACGATGGTTTAAATATATTAAAATTTTGGGATTTTGGCGCAAAGTAAAACATTTTCAAATCGCGCCCGGGTCGGGTCCAAAAATTTGAAATTGAAATAATAGAATTTTAAGCGAGATCTAAATTTTAAAATGAAGTGTTTTATGATCAAAAAGCATACACCCAAAACGGACACACCCACGTGCACGTAGCTATCCAAACTCGCCCGTTTCACTGAACGGGACGAGAACACGATGCACGGACGCTACAGCAGGGTTAGGGGTGTCAAGTAGGCCAAGATGACTATTTTTAATTTTATTTTAGATGCCAAAAATTGTTATATGCAGAAATGAATATTCCGGGTAAAATTTGCAGTAAGTAAAAATCAAGCAAGATAAATGAAATAAGTGTCACACTACGTTCAAACGGTAACAAAAATTAGTAGCCTTGGGCTCGGGTGTTACAGAAAGGCTGTCAGAACCCAAATCAATGCCCAGCATTATCAAATGTTTAACATTTAACTGAGTGGGCCGAGCCCAAGTTGGCCATAAATCTCTCATTCAGATTAATTGAGCCCGTATGCTCATAAATCTCAGATCTTAGTCCAAATTGCACTACAGATCTCCCAACCAAAATTGGTTCAAGGGTACATCTCTTCACTCCTCTGATATTTGTCGTTGTAATCCTTCAACGTCTTCAGAGAAGTGACGGGTCCCAACAACTAAACACTTTACGGACTGTGGGGTCCTTAAACCCATGGACTATGATGTCCTTAATCTTGGACTGTGGGGTCCTTAAACCCATAGACTATGATGTCCTTAATCTCGGACTGTAGGGTCCTTAAGCCCATGGACTATGATGTCCTTAACCTTGGACTGTGGGGTCCTTAAGCCCATGGACTATGATGTCCTTAACCTTGGACCGTAATGTCCTTAAACTAATGGACCACAATGTCCTTAAACTAAACAATAGAGCCCAAATGCTCTTTTGATCTAAATGATCCCGTTAAGTTGATCTTAGTCTAAAATTAGACTAACGTATCCTTAACAAACGTTTAAGTTGATCTTAGTTTCAAATGAGACTAACGTATCCTTAAACTCAAACCCAAACCCAAATCAAAGAAGATACGGATGTTCCCTGATTAAAAATAAGAAAAAGATTCAGAATAGGCATCACGTGCTCACACGTGACCAGTGGTCACGTGTTGGCACGTGATGGTTAAGCAGCGGCACAGAGCATATTTGTTCTCTAATTAAAAGTCAAGAAGAACCTTTAGAAGAGGCATCACGTGCTCACACGTGACCAGTGGTCACGTGTCGGCACGTGATGGTTAAGTAGCGGCAAGGAAAAAGAGCGCAGAAGAAGAGAAGCCCATTCCAGGGGTCACGTGGCCACACGTGACCAGAGGTCACGTGGCCACACGTGACCGGCTTTAAAAACCTTATTCTTTGACAGAATTAAATTCTGAGGGAAGATCCTTCAAATCTTTCCAAAATGGAGATGGATTATTTGAAACCGTTGGATTAAAAATCTAAAGGTGATTAAATATCACCAATTTATGGAAAAATCTTGGACTTGGAAAGATTTCCCCATAAATCTCCCTGAAATACCAAAGAGATATCTTTGGATTTAAAATCCAATGGTGAATAAAATTCACCTAATAATCTAAAGGCCCAGATTAATGATAAATATAAATTAAATCTCTCAATGAACAAATCAAATCTCTCAATGAGAGATTTACTAGACAGATTGATTCTTTTCCTTCTCCTATAAATAGGAGCCAAGAAAAGAAAAAAGAGGACCTTGGGACCTTTTCTTTTGATACACAGAGAGAGAGATATAGAGCCTTTGATTCTCTGCAAAAGGAAAACCTTAGGTAAGAAAAGAAAAGGTAGGCTTCAAAAGAGAATTTAATTCTCAAAAGAGTTTAACTCTTATATAAAGAAAAGAACTTAGTTCTTTCTCTAGTTGAAGATCTGCAAAGTGCACATCTCCCCATAAATTGAGAATTTAATTCTCATTGGGTTGAGATCCTGCCATGCAGATCTAAAACATAGAGGAGGAATTGAGTTGAGAGAATTTAATTCTCACAAAATTACAGGAATTTAATTCCTTTGAGATAAAATTAGGGTTTAACCCTATGTTATAGGAATTTAATTCCTTCAAAATGAACAGAACTAAGGTTTAACCTAATTGAGAACATAATTCTCTCAAACTCACAGGAATTTAATTCCCTTAAAAAAGAAATTAAGGTTTAACCCTATTTAAGAATATAATTCTTCAGAAGAAAGCAGGAATTTAATTCCTCTAAAGTTTATTGTTAGGGTTTAACCCTATGAAAAATTTAATTCTTAAAAGATGAACAGATCTTTAAAACATGCAAAGAACCAAAGTCACGTGCTACCACGTGACCCCTGCAAAGATCCATAGAAAATAACTTTGAAGCAATACCTCACGTGTTACCACGTGACTCCTGCAAAGATCCATAAAAAAGAACTTTGAGGCAATGCCTCACGTGCCCCACGTGATCTCTAAAGCACCCAGAGAAAAAGGCAAAAGAAACAGAAAAGAGCTCTAGGGCACCCTCACGTGTCAACACATGACCCCTGATAAACATTCTAACAGATCAAAGCATGAGCCCCCATCACGTGCCCACACGTGATGGCTTTCAGAATTAAAAGTGTTAAACACTTATCTGCAGAACAAAATAAAGGGAAGCAGGGCGCTCTCACGTGCTACCATGTGACCCCTTGGCTTAAGTTCTAACAGATAAACGTCTAAATTCTCATCACGTGACAGCACGTGATACTTCAAAATATTCAATACTTTTGACAGAACAAAATAAAGGGAATCAGGGCGCTCTCACGTGTTCACACGTGACCCCACTTACCTTAGTGTTTAACACTAAATTGAAACCTCTGTAGCCAGTGTTTAACACTGATTTTCTTGGTGTTTAACACTAATTTGGAAAACTCTATTTGAAGTGTTTAACACTGATTTCCTTAGTGTTTAACACTAATTTTGAAAACTCTATCTGCAGTGTTTAACACTGATTTTCTTAGTGTTTAACACCAGTTTGAAAACTCTGTTCCCAGTGTTTAACACTGATTTGCTTTAGTGTTTGACACTAATTTGGAATCTCTATTTCCAGTGCTTAACACTGATTTGCCTCAGTGTTTAACACTCATTTGAAAACTTTGTTCCCAGCATTCAACATTGTTGGTCTCTAGTGTTTAACACTAGCTTTAGCCCAATTGGCTAAGTTTCCAGAGGTAAAGCCTCTCCTTCAATGAACCAACAGAGGTCCAATATCCCAAACATGATTAGACTTAGCCCAAGCTGGCCATAAGTCCTCAATTCAAACTCAACTGGGCCAATGGGCTCATAATATAATAATTGATCTTAGTTTCCAAATTGGACTGCAGATCACTTAATCTACCTTGGTTTAAGGGTACATCTCTTCACTCCTTTGATACTTGGCGTTGTAATTCCTCAACGTCTTCAAAGAGGTGACGGGTCCCGATGACCACACATTGATACAGACTGTGGGGTCCTTAAACTCATGGACTATGAGGTCCTTAACCTTGACCGTAATGTCTTAAAACTAAACGCCGGACTGTGGGGTCCTTAAACCCATGGACTATGAGGTCCTTAACCTTGACCGGAATGTCTTAAAACTAACAACGGACTATGATGTCCTTAACCTTGACCGTGATGTCTTAAAACTAATATCGGACTGTGGAGTCCTTAAATCCACGGAGTACGACGTCCTTAACCTTGATCGCAACGTCTTAAAACTAACACTGGACCGCAATGTCCTTAAACTACCTATTGACCGCAATGTCACTAAACTAAACAACAGGGCTCCCCTAATCGCTCTCTTGTCGGATCTAAACGATCCCGTTAAGTTGATCTTAGTCTAAAACTAGACTAACGTATCCTTAACAAACGTTTAAGTCGATCTTAGTCTCAAACGAGGCTAACGTATCCTTAAACACAACCCCCAAACCCAAATCTAAGATAATACGGATTTGGACTAGTCCACGCCCTACGAGCGACGACATAACTCAGTCTCCGTATACAATCCACGGGCAACCAAACACAAATCAAACACACACGACACGAAGCGACCATCTGGAGAAGGAGAAAGTTTTTACCGCAATGCGGTAGCGTAATTAACTGCAGGGGCTTGTGCCTGCAGGGAAGAGCGTCCCCACAATCAAAAACCCCTCAAGCGAGGGGGAATCTGACGAAGTCTGCTACATCGGACACATCCGTTTAAACCTTCGATACATGGTGACATAAATCAACTTGGCATCTTCGGAGAGGTAGACGGATAGCACCAATTAGCATCTGCCCCGAATTTCAGGCAAGACGTCCCTGCGTCGCGCCGTCTTTCAGAGAGGAACAGATTCTGGTACGCCCGGTGGGACCTTTTCCTCTTTCCACTCCACACTTCGTGTGTCGTGATTCGCGAACCAATCGCGGTTCGCTAATGATTGCCCTTGGGTTTCGAAGTACTAAGATTTGGTGTTTCGTTTGCTGCAGAAAGCAAAAGGATCAATGGCTGGCAACTGCTCGAACTGCTCCAACTTCAAATGCAACCGACGCTCCGCCTCACCTGGAGGTGTAGCATATGGACCGCAGGCTGCTTCCCTGTTTACGATGCCTATGGAACAGGTAACTCAGGGCACCACCGGTCTATTTTTCGGGACCATGCTCCCGCCTGCAAGCTTCATCATGCCAAGGCCCGCACTGGAAGCGAACAAGAAGTCGGTCTTTGATCGACTTGCTACTCCTACGACCCCTCTCAACGGGTCGTCCAACTCCTCGGTCTTCACCAGGCTAAGCTTGAACTCCAAAGGGCCCGCCAAAAAGCCCATGGTACCCGAGAAAGCCGTCCCGAAGAAGACAGCTGCTCCCAAAGTCGTCAAGGCGGCTTCTCCTCCCAGAGGGTCGGTCTTCGCGAGACTGACTACCCCCGTTCCCGCTCCCGCTCAGAAATCTGTTTTTGACCGGATGGACGTAGCTTCTCAACGAACGTCAGTCTTCAAGAGGCTGACACCGGCAGCAGCCCCTCCCCAGAACAAGGAGCAAGATGAAGCCGTCGCTGAATCAATCCCAACAACCCGCCATGCCCGACGTCGCCACTGGCGCCGGATAAGTAAGACTGGGGGAAACTCCCCCTCCGGGCTAACTCCAACAGCTCCAACGGTGGAAATTGAGGCTGATGTTCCAACCGGGAACAGCTTCGAGCTGCTAAACAGGGTACGCAGAAATTCGCCAACTGCGGTTCTCAAAAGATCCCCTCCGCCTGTGGAGAATGTTATAGAAACAAAGATGGAGCAGCCTCCTCAACGGCTGTCCTCCAAAATTTATAAGGTCTGGCGACGGGTCCAAGACTCAGTAATCGACCAAGATCACTCTCGCCGGCAGAAGAGGGTGAATGTTTAGGAAGAAAAGAACCGTCATGTCAAACAACAAAGGACAACAACCGCTTGGGTGCCCGCTGCAACGGCTCCTTCCACGTCGACTACTCAAAAGAGAAGAAGGCTGGAGAAAGTTCCCACTCTTGCAGCAAATGTCAAAGACAATAAGCCTAAACGCCCTAAGTCTAGGGGCATGATGGTGCATACGGTATACATGGCGTCGGGAAAGGAGGACAGCCGTGCATCCACGGGTCATAGACCGCTTACACGGTCAGTGACCAAAGCTCAGGAGCAACAGCAGAAGCTCCAGGAAATGATGAACTCGATGGCCGCACTCACTGGGCCAAAAGAAAGCCCCGAAGCGTCCTCGGATCAACGCCAGGAGCAGGAAACTGACGCTGAATTCCTTCGTAGGATACTGGAAAAGAAGGATAAAGAGGCTGCGGAACAAGCAGCCAATATACAACGAATGGCCCTTCTGTTTCAGGATATGGTGGGTATGATGATCCAACAAGATCCTCCTGCTGAAGACCCTCCGATCATTGTTGAGGACGATAAAGGGGAGACATCAAATCCACCTCCGGCTCTTTCAACAGCCAATGAGGAGACAATCTCCAGAGCTGACCTGGACGAATATATAGCTCAGCAGATACGAGTTCACCAAGCGACTGAGGCAGCTGGTCAAGTTGTCAGAACAGGGCGACCATATCCGAGCTGGTATGACCAGATCAAGTACCCGCCGGGCTATACAATACCGAAATTCCATGTCTATAAGGGGACAGGCAATCCCCACCAGCATGTTGCCCAGTTCAGGGCGCTTTGCGGCAACACCGGCGGTGATGATAAATTGTTGCTTCGCCAGTTTGTCGGCAGCTTGTCAGAAACGGCGTTTGAGTGGTACTCAGAGCTCCCGAACGACTCCGTCAAAACATTTGCGGAGATGGAGCTGCTATTTACACAGCGATTCGCGGGCGCCAGCGAACGCACTCCGATAACGGCATTGATTAATGCCAGGGTGAAACCAGGTGAGACATGGGTCCAGTAACGCTGGCAAAACTTGTGGTCGAAATGCGAACAACGCATTGAGGAAGCGCCTGCGGTGGGCATGTTCGTGGGTACCCTAGATCCTCATGCAACTATCTCACAGTTCATGATGTTCTTTAAACCAACCACGTTCTAGGCTCTGATCGACAAGTTAGCCCAGATGGACCAGATGGGTCATAGACCGCCTCCCCCGAAGCCAGAACCTCAGAGTGACAAGGGTAAAGGGAAGGCAACCTTCGTTGTAAACGCTCAGCAGCAACCCAGTGCCCCAAAGCTGGCGGATCAACTGGAAGAAAGACGGCGGTATTATAATGAGAAAATGAAGCGCCCCTACTCATTCCTGCGAGATAAGACGAAGAGGCTATTCGAGCTGGCGGTACGTAACAGGCTTATCAACTTGCCAAATCCAAGGCGACCGCCGCAACCCAGTGAGGTGAATAACCCCAACTACTGCCCTTACCATCAAACGGTAAGCCATCCGATTGAGGATTGCTTCATCTTCAAAGGATGGATTGAAGATCAATACCTACAGGGCAAGTTTGCGCTGTCCGAGAAACGGAAGGTGAACCCGCCACAACCTCACACTCCTAAGAAGACGGACGCACCGGAGGAAACTTGTTCTTTCATTAAAGAAGCTCCATGGGAAATCGTGCTTTCAGAAAAAACCAAGAGGATGCTGAACGATCTTCAAACATGCCCGGCGATCAGGTGGAAGAACCCGCTGGAACTCCAGATCATTGAAGGGATGCTGAAACCCCGCCCAACTCCGAAGATCAGTGGTGATGGCCCGAGCACTCACAACCAGCCGTCGAAATCTTCAAAGAAAAAGAAGAAGAGATCTAAGAAGCCCGTGAAGCCTGGCAACAAGCGCACAGACTTACAAAGCAGATTGACGCGCAGGATGAATACAATCAAAAGGCACGGACTCCCATCACACTCCAAGAGTTCCTCAGCCACGTCTTTTAGGAGGAAGATGATGGAGAGAGCTCGTCAGATGAATCCGAGGGATACGTGGCGAGTTGTAATGTGATCTCCCACTCGTTCACGGACGATGAAAAAACTCCTGGCACTAAGAAACTGGGGGCAGAGCCTGAACCGGAGCTTGTGTGGCCGACAGACGAAATGATCGACGCCTTTCTAGACGAAATTCGTTTGAAAAGTAAAGCCGACCAGGAGCGTGAGATAGCCGTATCAGAAGGAGCCAAACGCAGGCGACTAAACGAAAGAGTCGAAGCGCTCCCGCCAGATCGAAAGACACCCGATGCGGATAAAAACATATTCAAGACGAGGAAAAGGTTTGCCAAAGCTATGTCAATGGGAATGAAATTACCGCCCTCGGAAGAAAACACGCTCGATGGGGCGGAGAGGCACCCTAATTACTGCTCATATCATCGGAAGATTTCACACCCAACTGAAGAGTGCGACACTTTTAAGACATGGTGGCAGGGATATGTTGCTCATCGGCAGCATTTTAAGCGAATGAAACGCAGAACTCGTCGGGAGCAGAGAAGTACGACCGAAGGACACAAAAGAACTACCGGTAACTGTTACACGGTCAACGGCGGAGGATCGCAAGTGCTCACATTCGGGAGCGATTCTGACGAGGAGCTGGCTCTTAGCCCCCTCTTTAAAGAGTCCACCTCGGGAAAAGAGGAAGAACCAGAGGCCTGCGAAAACATTCAACTGCGCAATCGCACGCTTCCCGAAAAGAACCTTGGACCCGCAACTAGAAAAGATAAGGGAAAGGAAAAGGTCGCTGAGGATAACGCCTTAGATGACCAAGTTATGAAAGAGTTGACTGCCAAGGACCCGCCTAAGAAGAGTAAGGTGGACTACAACATCCTAGCGCACCTGAGCAAGCTACCCTCGCAGCTCAGCATGCTCGACGCCCTCCTGTTATCAAAGGAAGCGAGAGATTCGTTAATCAAGGCGCTACAAGAGCCCGAGCAATTCCAAGCTTTCCTCGCCGAAGAAAGGATGAAGGACGAACTGGAAGAACTGCACACGGCCGATATCACTTTCGGTGACAAAGACCTGCTCCTTGGGACGTGCGACCACAATCGTCCCCTATACGTCTCTGGATATTGCCATGATATAAAGATAGGCAAAATCTTGGTTGACAATGGGTCTTCCGTTAATCTCCTCAACGTGCGGGTGTTAAAGGAAATCTGCATGAGCGTCCAGCACCTTGCTCGGGACAAGATCACCATCTCCGGGTTCGACTCCCAATCATCAAGAACTCTTGGGTCTGTGATACTGATGCTACGCTTTGGGATGCTCATCACGGACATTAAGTTCCATATCATAGACGCCAAGACTTGCTACAATGCTCTGCTCGATCTTCCTTAGTTACACGAGTACAACATCATCCCGTCTACACAACATCAGTGTATGAAGTATTTCAAAGATGGTCTCGAGTATACCGTAACAGGAGAACTGAACCCGTTCTTCGTAAACGAAGTCCGCAAATACGAAGATGCAAAGCACTTTTTGCCAGATTTCGAGGATACAGAGAGATGTCGCAAACCGGAGAACAAAGCCGCTGCCACCATTCCTATTTTCGGGAGTGATACCGAAGAAGAAGAAGAGATAGTTTACTCTGGGCCGTCTCGACGCAACGACCCGGGACCGTCCGCTCCCATACTGATCTTCGGAAGCGATTCGAAGGATGAGGTTAATGCTGTGTTCTCCAGTCGGCCGCCAATACAAGAATTCCCTGGTGATGGTCAGAGTTTGCAAATCACCATGATTCCGCGGGATCACTATAAAGATCTTGACGCGCTTGAAGCTCACAACGTGCAAGACCTGTGGACATTTTATGTCCCTCCCAGGCGAAAAGGCGAAAAGGAGATCCTATTCTATCGATCCTCAGAAACAAGAGTGGAGAAAGAGATCTGGCATGGCGCGGATTCTACACTTGACAAGCTTCAACCCATCCGTTTGCCTAGATATTATACAAACGGATTGAAAAGGCTATTGAAGCGCTAAGGGGTACCCTTAAAACAGACTACTCGATAAGCTCGATTCTATAACAATATTTAGGATGCCCCTGGGACTCAGCGCAAGTTGCCCAACGGGAAAATGGAAACACTTAGGCTCGGATATGTGAGATCCGGGAAATGAGAACGAGTCCACGGTAGCTACGCCGTATATAACTTCGATGAAGAGGAGGACGCCCTGTCGGGAAACGCCGACCCCGTACCAAAACTAGATCCCGCAATCAAAGCGCCGAGTCCGTCATTTGAAGAGCGAATGGACAGGCTTATCAGGAAAGCGGGTCAAAAAGCTCAGGACGACCATAATCGCGAGATGGCCATCTACGAGAGAGCCAGGACGCAACATCTGTTTCAACAGGCTGCAAAAGACGAAGATGCTCCTCCCTGTTAACCCGTTGCGCAAAAAGCCCAACCCAGAGGCAGAAGTAAGTCAAAAAGCAGAAAAGGAGGTCGACAACGACAACGCAAGATCAAAGAGTCATGTGATCGGGTATTGCGCGGTCCGGATTTGTCCCTCATGAAGAAAATGAGTTGAGCGTATTCTTTCCCTCAAGACAAGACACGGAAGATACTTGACATCGCTTTAAAACATCGAATGATTACACTTCCGAAGTCTAAACATCCTGAGCAAGCTAATGAGGTCTCTCATCCAGGATATTGCTCTTATCACCGAGACATAGGACACCCTATCGAAGACTGCTCCACCTTCAAGAACTGGGTCGAAGACCAATACCGGCAAGGCAGATTTGCTCTATCCGACAGCTGGAGGGTAACGCCGCCACAAAAGCACGAACCCAAAGCCACAAGAGCAGAACCAGATCCACATCGGTCTTGGAAGCGAGCTCGTACCTGTCGTATGATAACGGTATCAAAAGAAGAGCCCGAGAATATGGATGACTTTCCCTGGTGCTTCGAAAATAGCGATGACGAGGTAATCTCGGAATTTCCGCCAGCGCCGAAAGAACTGGAAGATGGCATACATACTACTGCAAATAACTTCAGGAAAATTGAGCTGGGAACGACGAACGACCCGCGACCGACATTCGTCAGCGAGTTGCTATCTGAAGAAAGGGTGGCCGCGTTAAAAGACGTGCTTATGCAACATAGAGATTGCTTCGCATGGAACTATTCTGAAATGCCAGGACTAGATCCAGAAATTGCTGTGCATAAATTAGCAATATCCCCGGAAGTGAAGCCAGTCAAATAGGCGCCGACAAGAATGCGGCTCGAGCTTGAGATGAGTATCAACGCCGAAGTCAAGAAGCTGATCGATTCTGGGTATATCCAAGAAGTTTAATATCCTGAATGGATCGCCAACATCGTCCCGGTAATGAAGAAAAATGGGACAGTGCGCATATGCGTGGACTTCCGGGATCTCAATAAAGCTTGCCCGAAGGACGATTTTCCAGTACCGGTAACCGAGCTGATGATAGATAACACGTCCGCTCACGAGGTTTTCTCTTTCATGGACGGCTCATCAGGGTATAATCAGATAAAGATGCATCCCGAAAACCAGAAGCATACCGCTTTTCGGACCCCTCTGGGAATATTCTGCTACAAGGTGATGCCCTTCGGTTTAAAGAACGCTGGTGCCACCTATCAAAGGTCCATGACGAAGATCTTCGATGACCTCATACATGAAATCGTCGAATGCTATATCGACAACCTCGTCGTGAAAAGCAAATCATACGAGGAACAACTCGAGCATCTGAAGACCGTATTTCAACGCCTTCGGCAATACAACTTGAAGATGAACCCTCTCAAATGCGCGTTCGGGGTGTCCTCAGGCAAATTCCTAGGATTCATTGTCCGGCACCGGGGTATCGAGATAGATCCGTCGAAGATCAAGGCGATCATAGAAATGCCACAGCCAAGGACTCTTAAACAATTGCGTTCTCTCCAAGGGAAACTCGCATACAACCGGCGATTTATAGCCAACCTTTCAGGCAAGTGCCGCCCTTACAGTCACCTGATGAAGAAGGGAACCCCGTTCGTCTGGGACCAAAAATGCCAAAGCGCGCTAGACGAGATCAAGCAATACCTGCAGAACCCGCCAGTGTTGGCTGCTCCGGTCAAGGTAAAGCCCCTCATTCTTTATACAACCACCCTCGAAGGTTCCTTAGGCGCATTATGGGCGCAAGAGAACGATCAAGGGAAGGAAAGAGCACTCTACTACTTAAGTCGAGTTCTACTGGGGGCAGAAAGCAACTATTCCCCCATCGAAAAACACTGCCTGGCATTGATCTTTGCGATAACCAAGCTTAGGCACTATGCGTTGGCGCACGAAGTTCGTCTCATATCGAAAGTGGACCCCCTTAAATATTTGATGTCGAAGGCCATATTGACGGGGCGACTCGCTAAATGGGCCCTACTCTTGATGGAGTTTTTGATAAGCTATCAGCCTCTCAAAGCAGTGAAAGGCCAGGCCATTGCCGACTTCCTCGCTGAACATCTGATACCTGCCTATTCTCCTCTGAATTGCGATCTTCCAGACGAACATGCGTTTGACGCGATCGACGGTGGTGATACCCGATGGGAGCTTTATTTCGATGGAGCGTCTTCCATGAAGAAGCGCAAACAAAACACACCTATAATCAAGTCGGGGGTAGGTCTCATCTTCATAACTCCACAAGGGGGGATAATGCACTTTGCTTTCTCCTTAACAGAGCCGAGGACAAACAATGAAGCCGAATACGAAGCTTTGATAGCAGGCCTCGAGATCGCCATCGACATGGGAATTGAAAACCTCCTCATATATGGAGATTCCCAACTGGTCGTTAGTCAAGTAAACGGAGACTACCAGACATGCAAGCCAGAGCTGGTGAAGTATGGAGAGAGAGTATAATAACTGCTGACTCAAATCCCTTCCTACACTTTGGAAAACATACTGCGCGCAGAAAATAGCAAGGCGGACGCTTTAGCCAAGCTTGCTAAAGAACTAGCCGACGAGAACCTCGATGACGTAAGAATCGTGGTACAAAGCCGTCGAGTACTTGCCCCTGCAGAAATATCTCTGGAGTCTCCCGAAGAAAGGGGAGCAACTGAGCAGACGGCCCTGCAAATAAATGACCAAGAGAAGGTTGAAGATTGGAGAGAAATCTTCATAGACCACTTCAAATCCCGTCGAACGCCTGAAGATGCGTCCTCAAGACATCAGCTTGTGAAACGAGCTCTGTCCTTTGCCTTCGTCAATAATACTCTGTACAAGAGGTCATTTGACTCTCTGTGGTTGAGATGCCTGGGACCTGACGAAGCGAAAAGAGTTGTTTAGGAAGTTCACGACGGACTCTGCGGTTCTCACCAAGCAGGCCCGAAGATGAAATTGAAAATTAAACGGATGGGCTACTACTGGCCAACGATGATTCAGGACTGCCTTGAATATGCGAAGCAATGCCACTCATGCCAAATCCATGAGGACTTCATCCATCAGCATCCAAATCCACTACATCCAACAGTGGCTAGCTGGCCGTTCGAAATGTGGGGGACTGACATAATCGGCCCCATCGAACCAACATCATCCAGGGGACATCGTTTCATCCTGGCGACGACTGATTACTTCTCCAAATGGGCAGAAGCAGTACCGTTAAGGGAAGCGAAGACGGAAAATATTCTCCATTTCTTCAAGACGCACGTCAATTATCGGTTTGGAACTCCGCGACGGATCATTTCCGATAACGGGCCAGCCTACAGAAGCCACAAGATTAGTCGCTTCGTGCAGCAACACAACATAGACTGGAGATACTCCTCAGTTTATAATCCCCGAGCTAACGGTCTAGCCGAGGCTTTCAAAAAAACCTTGACAAAGATCGTAAAGAAGACGGTGTCCCGAAACAAAAAGGACCGGCACGAGAGACTGCAAGAAGCTCTTTGGGCGTATCGAACTACGTTCAAGACGGCCACGAACACAACGCCATACGCGTTGGTATTCGGGACCGAAGCATTACTCCCCCTCGAGATAGAGTTACCCTCTCTACGAGTGGCAGTCCACTGCGAGCTGACGGACGAGGAAAATGCTCACCTTCGGCTTGAGGAGCTTGATGCCCTTGATGAGACCCGGCTCATAGCGCAACAAAATCTGGAGGCTTACAAAGCAAAGATGACGCGCTCATATGAAAGATTGACCAGGCCGAGGAAATTCCGCCAAGGCGAACTCATGCTAGTGGTCAAAAGACCTATGATCCCCAATCACGCCAAGCGGGGAAAATTCGAGCCGAACTATGAAGGCCCGTATATCATAGACAAGGTCTACCAGGGTGGAGCGTATCTACTCATGGATATGCACGGTGAAAGACTTTCAGGCCAGTAAACGGTCGCTTCCTGAAGAAATACTACGCTTAACGGGTCAAGGCCCAGGTCAATGATAGATAACGACGACTATGTCCGCTCGCTATCTTCCTAAGCCCGAACTCTAAGTAGTAACCGGCCTTCTTCAACGACGGACCGATATGTCCTTAAACTAACGACGGACCGAAATGTCCTTAAACTAACGACGGACCGAAACGTCCTTAAACTAATAACGGACCGAAACGTCCTTAAACTAACAATGGACCACTATGTCCTAAAACTGGTTGTTGACCGAGATGTCGATAAACTACGGTGGATCGCAGTATCTCAAAGACGATATAAAAAAATTAAAAAAAATAAAAACGGTATGTCCATAAGCGAAATGGGCACGGATGAAAACCCGAAAGGACTCCGTGAGTAAAAACAGCAGGGCTACCGGCGAGTGTTTGTGAAAACCCGAAAGGGCGCAACCTCGTTAAAGGGCACTTGCAGGGTCCTCACGACCTTGTAAGGAGAAACCACCCGCGTGAGATCCTTACGACTCACAAGGAAGCAACACACTTAGGAGTCTTCACGATTCCCAAGGAGAAATTACACTTACGAGATCCTCATGACTCTTAAGGAGAACTCTCTTATGGGACCCTCACGGCTCATAGGATTTGAAAGTCTTAAGTCACAGAGACCTAAACCTGTGCTTAAGCAACCCCCACAACCTTCAATTTATGCCCTACAAGTGGCTCAATACCGACCCTTGTATACAATCCATGGGCGCGAATAAACATTTCCCTAACCAAGTCCCATCCGTGACTAGGGATATGTTCATATGGCGAACAACCCTTGTAAGCCCTCTCGACTTATAAGGAGAAGACCCTTTTGTAAGATCCTTGCGACTTGCAAGAGGACATGCCCTTAGGAATCCCTACGATTCCTAAGGAGAAAACACACATGCAAGATCCTCACGACTTGTAGGGAGAAATACCTTTAAGAGACCCTTACGGCTCATGAAGTCAAAACCCTTAGTCGACAAGACCCTTAACCCTGTTTACTAAGCCACCTTTGTTCAACATCGACAGAGGAAAATGATGATTCGCTCCTGGCAACATCCCAGTTGTAGCGATGCTGATGCCGATATCGGTGTCTAAAATCCAAGCTTGCAGCGAAAAGGCTAGCGAGCCACACATGCATACGAAATAGCCGAAACGATGGGGCAACTTGCAATAAAAAGCAACAAGTAAATATGTATGCATGAAGAATAGCCGAAATGATGGGGCAACTCGCAATAAAAAGCAGGGAGTAAAAATAAATAAATAGCCGAAATGATTGGGCACCGCGAAAAATAGCCGAAATGATGGGGCAATCGCGACCTTCGCGATATAAAAGCTGAAATGATAGAGCATCGTGAAAAAAGAAATAAAATAAAAATGAAATTTACGCCCTACAGGCGATGTGACATCTATCCCTGTATACAATTTAGGGGCGCAAACAAAGAAGGGATCATACTCCTCCCCCAGGTTTCATCATAAGAAGAAGCCAAATCTCGACGGGCCGCAAGTGATCTAGAGATTGTCTCAACACTCGTCTTGTAACAACGGACACAACTTCAAGCGAAGCGGAACAGCGGCAACTCCCAGTTCCATGGCTCGGCGATATACGGATCACCAAGAGTCAAATCCTCACCCTGTGAAATGCGGATACAATCAACAAATTCCTGGTTGCGTGGAACGCGGATAACGTCACTCTTTGACCCCGTGGAAAACGTCCAGAGCGGAGCCTGGTCCTCACAGAACACGACAGTGAACCCGTGTGAAGCATCTAGTGCAAAATTCCTGGTCACGTGGAACACGGATAACGTCACTCTTTGACCCCGTGGAAAACGTCCAGAGCGGATCCTGGTCCTCGCAGAGCACGGCAGTGAACCCGTGTGAAGCATCCAAAGCAGAACCTAGTCCTCGCCGAACACGGCAGTGAACCCGTGTGAAGCATTTAGAGCAAAATTCTTGGTTACGTGGAACGCGGATAACGTCACTCTTTGACCCCGTGGAAAACGTACAGAGCGGATCCTGGTCCTCGCAGAGCACGGCAGTGAACCCGTGTGAAGCATCTAGAGCGGAGCCTAGTCCTCGCCTAACACGGCAGTGAACCCGTGTGAAGCATCTAGTGCAAAATTCCTGGTCACGTGGAACGCGGATAACGTCACTCTTTGACCCCGCGGAAAACACCCATAGCTGAGCCTGGTCCTCGCAGAGCATGGCAGTGAACCCGTGTGAAGCATCCAGAGCAAACATCGGACTGTGGAGTCCTTAAAATCTACGGACTATGATGTCCTTAACCTCGACCGTAATGTCTTAAAACTAACGATCAACCATGATGATTCTAGACTGATTTTACCTTGGTTAAAGGGTACATCTCTTCACTCCTTTGATATTTGGCATTGTAATTCCTCAACGTCTTCAAAGAGTTGACGGGTCCCAGTAACCACACATTTCGTGGACTGTGGAGTCCTTAAATCCATGGACTATGAGGTCCTTAACCTTGACCGTGATGTCTTAAAACTAACATTGGACTGTGGAGTCCTTAAATCCACGGACTATGAGGTCCTTAACCTTGACTGTGATGTCTTAAAACTAACATCGGACTGTGGAGTCCTTAAATCCATGGACTATGAGGTCCTTAACCTTGACCGTGATGTCTTAAAACTAACATCGGACTGTGGAGTCCTCAAATCCACGGACTATGAGGTCCTTAACCTTGACCGTGATATCTTAAAACTAACATCGGATTGTGGAGTCCTCAAATCCACGGACTATGAGGTCCTTAACCTTGACCGTGATGTCTTAAAACTAACATCGGATTGTGGAGTCCTTAAATCCACGGACTATGAGGTCCTTAATCTTGACCGTGATGTCTTAAAACTAACATCGGACTGTGGAGTCCTTAAATCCATGGACTATGACGTCCTTAACTTTGACCGTGATGTCTTAAAACTAACGCCGGACTGTGGGTTCCTTAAACCCACGGACTATGAGGTCCTTAACCTTGACCGTGATGTCTTTAAACTACGGTACCCTGGAGAACATCCCAAAGCAACCCCTGACCCCGTGGAATACGGATAAGGGTGACTGCACCCAGCACTTGCGGGTCCTCACGACCCGTAAGGAAGAAAACTCTCTTGTGAGATCCTTACGACTCCCAAGGGAAAACCCGCTTAAGAATCCTCACGATTCTTAAGAAGAACTTACACCTACAGGATCCTCTTGACCTGTAAGGAGAAAAACTCTTTATGAGACCCTCATGGCTCATAAAGCTCAAAACTCTTAGGAGGCAGATCTTAACCCTGAATCCTAAGCCATCGCTGCCCTGCAAGGAGACCTAGATAAATTGTCCGCAGAACACATTCAATAAAAGGAGACACACCATTGAGAAGAAAGATATGTCTTTATTCATAAACCAAAATGGGTACAAAGTACAATTCATGGAAGAACAAAAGGAAAATACTCTCGTTCAGGAGTATGTACAAAAAGAAAGGAAAAGATACAAGTTTTCAAGCCGGCGGACGATTTAGCAATGTTGCTAGCTCATCCTGTTTTTGCTTGGCCACAGCTTCATGATTCAGGATCGTCCGAAGACGGGCCTCCGCCTGAGCCTGTTGAGCCTGATACGAGGTAAGCCGGCCTTCGAGCTCTTTCTCGGTAGCCTTGTGAGCCTCAACCCTTCCGCGAGTGAACACGACAGCTTTAT
The DNA here is from genome assembly GCA_030015575.1 of Agapanthus africanus. NCBI lineage: Eukaryota > Viridiplantae > Streptophyta > Magnoliopsida > Asparagales > Amaryllidaceae > Agapanthus > Agapanthus africanus. Next base: position 393,460,552 of record JASDDO010000010.1, on the reverse strand, counting down.
CGAGGGTCACCACCTCTTTGATAGACTCTTAAAGCACTCGCCAGATTTCATACGCTTTGTTGACTCTGGCTGTAAGGCTGGTTTGGAGTTCGCTCAGTGCCTTAGAGGCCATTTAAAAACCTTGCATGCATTCAAGAAAAATTTCCGATGTATATCCTATGAAGCATGCGTTCGCAACTATATGAATATCCGAAAAGAAGTAATACCCGAAGTTCTGATATGCATGCAACATGATGATGGTGTTCGCAATTAAAGAAAGTTCTCATGGGAAGAACACAAAGTTCATTTATGCAAGCAAAAACATACATACGAGTACCCAGAATACATGAAAGTTCAACATAAAGCATGCGAAAGCTAATTTGAATATACTACGCTAGCGGGAAAAGGTCGCCAAACAAAGGATCGGTAGCACAAGGGTTTACAAAACAAAGAACAAAATTCTCCATCTCTCTCTCTGCTTTCTCTATCACATCAAAGCGACGGTTCTCGGGAGGAGTCGCTCCCCACCGATTGGCGCCATGTTTGTCCGCAAATGCAGACATAACAGCCCGCCGAGCTCTTATTTGGCTCAACAGGTGAACTGAGCGATCTTTCAAAGCCTGAGTAATCAGGCACACTTCGTGAAAACCCTCGAGCTTTTCTTCAGCCGCGTCAAGCATCGCCAGGGTCATCTCTGCCGGGTGAGGAGGGACGTCGGCAAGCACGGCAACAAGAATCATCCGGAGCCAGAAGGAGCCCATCGGGAGAGGAGACCCCCTACAGATCGAGTGTTCATATGCCGCTGAGTCACATTCGTCGTCGGTAAGGAGGGGATTCACCAATCGTGCGGCAAAGCGAGGAATCATCTCCTCGATAGGCACTTCCCAGGGCTGTCGAAGAGCATTTGGGCGGTTGCAGGCCATGGCATTCAGTTGCTTCTCAAAATAAACCACACCAAAGTGAGAATAGATTTCTCTGTGAGAAAAAAATAGGCTATGGCCTCAGGACTATAAAGAGGAGCATTGAATGCTCTACGCGCGGAGAGCATGGCATGATGGAACTATTTCCAAGGCCCAAAAAGGGGAAAGCATTGGAAATCAAGAAAGGGAACTATTTCCAAGGCTCCTTTTCTGCATCTAATGCCATGCACAGAAACATGGCATCAAAAATCGAACAGCCCCATCACAGGGACCCCACGTATGGAGCACGTGAGCATCAATCTTAATGTGTACCGAAAAGTGAAATTGTGCCTTACACGCTAAACACATCAGCGACAACAATAGCAAAAATGACAAAATCCCACAAAAAGGCATGCAAACACAGAAGGACACGGTAAAACTTATCATTCATGCTTTAAAAAGTTCATACAAAATAAAAGAACACGTTTACAACGGTAAGATCTCAGACGCGGGGCATGGATTGAGAAACTCGAACGTAACTTTGTCCAGGATCTTCCAGGCATTTCGGACCATCCTAGTATGTTTTCTCTCGCGGTCGCAAGCATCGGGGTCCTCACGAATGTCCTCCAACCTCCGATAGGCAGCAAGTATAGCCGACAGCTGAAAAGCCTGGTGCAAGAGATCAATGAGGTTGTCGCGCCTTCTCTTCGAGATTAGGCTCATCAGATACACCGAATGTATCTTATCCTCGGCAGCGTCTAATGCCCTAAGCGGTACGCCGGTGCAGAAGAGAGGAAGCGCCTCCCAGATCGCCAGCACGATGAGTCTCAGAAGAGAAGAGCGACGGGGGAGTAGCCGATTGTTGTACTCGTCAAAGCGGCTTATGATCTCAGCACACTGAGCATTGGTAAACTCCTGATTCTGACTACGGCCCAGTGCACGAATGTTCCCGTAAGAAATGATTTAATCAAGAGCATACATATGGGCGTCCATAATGCCTGAAATAAAGAACATAAGGGTTTCGGGTAAACTTCTTGGATGTGAAAGAGACGACTCAGGACAAGGAAACCCTAAGAAGTCCCCATGAGAACAACTTAGTTCTTCAGAGGAATTAAATTTTTTTTTGAAAAAGGGAATTAAATTCCCAGAAATTTTGTTTCAGAGCCAGAGCTCCTTGGGATGGAATTAAATTCCATGGAAAACAACCGACATTATCATCTCCCTTAAAGATTAGAAAAGCCCTAAGAGATCTACAGTATGAAGATTATATGGTTTTCTGTTCTTGTGGAAGAACTTGAAGAAAAAATGGATTCATGTTAAAAGGGTGAAACCCTTGATGTGGATTTAAAATCCATAGAGTTTTTTAAAATGAAGGTTCTTCGATCGTTCAACATCATTACCTGAAAGGAAGAGTCTTTCCTGAACAGAGTTAAACTCTGAAAATTTTTCAAGGCAGAGAACTAAGCTCTGGAAAGGAGAATTAAATTCTCAGAATGAAAAGTATGCAAGGAGGAAGATGAGCAAAGTGGAGGCACTTCTGAAAAGACATGGGCATTTATAGGATGGGATGGAAAACGCTTCATCTACCCTACTCCTAAGACAGATCCGACGGTCACAAAAGTGACAGTGTTGCACTCACGTGCAGACACGTAAGAACAATGCTGTGGGGGCATTTGTTCCCTGATTAAAAATCAGGAAAAGATTCAGAAGAGGCATCACGTGCTCACACGTGACCAGTGGTCATGTGTTGGCACGTGATGGTTAAGCAGCGGCATAGAGCATATTTGTTCTTTAATTAAAAGTCAAGAAGAAGTTTCAGAAGAGGCATCACGTGCTCACACGTGACCAGTGGTCACGTGTCAGCACGTGATGGTTAAGCAGCGGCAAGGAAAAAGAGCGCAGAAGAAGAGAAGCCTGTTCCAGGGGTCACGTGCCTACACATGACCAGGGGTCACGTGGCCACACGTGACCGGGGGTCGCTTTAAAAGCCTTATTCTTTGACAGAATTAAATTCTGAGGGAAGATCTTTCAAATCTTTCCAAAATGGAGAAGGATTATTTGAAACCGTTGGATTAAAAATCTAAAGGTGATTAAATATCACCAATTTATGGAAAAATCTTGGACTTGGAAATATTTCCCCTTAAATCTCACCGAAATACCAAAGAGATATCTTTGGATTTAAAATCCAATGGTGAATAAAATTCACCTAATAATCTAAAGGCCCATATTAATGATAAATATAAATCAAATCTCTCAATGAACAAATCAAATCTCTCAATGAGAGATTTACTAGACAAATTGATTCTTTTCCTTCTCCTATGAATAGGAGCCAAGAAAAGATAAAAGAGGACCTTGGGACCTTTTCTTTTGATACACAGAGAGAGATATAGAGCCTTTGATTCTCTGCAAAAGGAAAACCTTAGGTAAGAAAAGAAAAGGGAGGCTTCAAAAGAGAATTTAATTCTCAAAAGAGTTTAACTCTTATATAAAGAAAAGAACTTAGTTCTTTCTCTGGTTGAGGATTTGCAAAGTGCACATCTCCCCATAAATTGAGAATTTAATTCTCATTGGGTTGAGATCCTGCCATGCAGATCTAAAATATAGAGGAGGAATTGAGTTGAGAGAATTTAATTCTCACAGAATTACAGGAATTTAATTCCTTTGAGATAAAATTAATGTTTAACCCTATGTTATAGGAATTTAATTCCTTCAAAATGAACAGAACTAGAGTTTAACTCTAATTGAGAACATAATTCTCTCAAACTCACAGGAATTTAATTCCCTTAAAAAAGAAATTAGGGTTTAACCCTATTTAAGAATATAATTCTTTAGAAGAAAACAGGAATTTAATTCCTCTAAAGTTTATTGTTAGGGTTTAACCCTATGAAGAATTTAATTCTTAAAAGATGAACAGATCTTTAAAACATGCAAAGAACCAGAGTCACGTGCTACCACGTGACCCCTGGAAAGATCCACAGAAAAGAACTTTGAAGCAATACCTCACGTGTTACCACGTGACTCCTGCAAAGATCTATAAAAAAGAACTTTGAGGCAATGCCTCACGTGCCCCACGCGATCTCTAAAGCACCCAGAGAAAAAGGTAAAAGAAACAGAAAAGAGCTCTAGGGCGCCCTCACGTGTCAACACGTGACCCCTAATGAACATTCTAACAGATCAAAGCGTGAGCCCCCATCATGTGCCCACACGTGATGGCTTTCAGAATTAAAAGTGTTAAACACTTATCTGCAGAACAAAATAAAGGGAAGCAGGGCGCTCTCACGTGCTACCATGTGACCCCTTGGATGAACCTCTAACAGATAAACGTCCAAATTCTCATCACGTGACAGCACGTGATACTTCAAAGTATTCAATACTTTTGACAGAACAAAATAAAAGGAATCAGGGCGCTCTCACATGTTCATACGTGACCCCTCTTACCTTAGTGTTTAACACTAAATTGAAACCTCTGTAGCCAGTGTTTAACACTGATTTTCTTGGTGTTTAACACTAATTTGGAAAACTCTATTTGAAGTGTTTAACACTGATTTCCTTAGTGATTAACACTAATTTTGAAAACTCTATCTGCAGTGTTTAACACTGATTTTCTTAGTGTTTAGCACCAGTTTGAAAACTCTGTTCCCAGTGTTTAACACTCATTTGCTTTAGTGTTTGACACTAATTTGGAATCTCTATTTCCAGTGCTTAACACTGATTTGCCTCAGTGTTTAACACTAATTTGAAAACTTTGTTCCCAGTGTTCAACACTGTTGGTCTCTAGTGTTTAACACTAGCTTTAGCCCAATTGGCTAAGTTTCCAGAGGCAAAGCCTCTCCTTCAATGAACCAACAGAGGTCCAATATCCCAAACATGATTGGACTTAGCCCAAGCTGGCCATAAGTCCTTAATTGAAACTCAATTGGGCCAATAGGCTCATAATATAATAATTGATTTTAGTTTCCAAATTGGACTGCAGATCACTTAATCTACCTTGGTTTAAGGGTACATCTCTTCACTCCTTTGATACTTGGCGTTGTAATTCCTCAATGTCTTCAAAGAGGTGACGGGTCCCGATGACCACACATTGATACGGACTGTGGGGTCCTTAAACTTATGGACTATAAGGTCCTTAACCTTGACCGTAATGTCTTAAAACTAAACGCCGGACTGTGGGGTCCTTAAACCCATGAACTATGAGGTCCTTAACCTTGACCGGAATGTCTTAAAACTAACAATGGACTCTGACGTCCTTAACCTTGACCGTGATGTCTTAAAACTAACATCGGACTGTGGAGTCCTTAAATCCACGGACTACGACGTCCTTAACCTTGACCGCAACGTCTTAAAACTAACACTGGACCGCAATGTCCTTAAACTACCTATTGACCGCAATGTCACTAAACTAAACAACAGGGCTCCCCTAATCGCTCTCTTGTCAGATCTAAACGATCCCGTGAAGTTATCTTAGTCTAAAACTAGACTAACGTATCCTTAACAAACGTTTAAGTCGATCTTAGTCTCAAACGAGGCTAACGTATCCTTAAACACAACTCCCAAACCCAAATCTAAGATAATATGGATTTTGACCAGTCCACGCCCTACGGGCGACGACATAACTCAGTCTCCGTATACAATCCACGGGCAACCAAACACAAATCAAACACACACGACACTAAGCGACCATCGGGAGAAGGAGAAAGTTGTTACCGCAATGCGGTAGCGTAATTAACTGCAGGGGCTTACGCCTGCAGAGAAGAGCGTCCCCACAATCAAAAACCCCTCAAGCGAGGGGAATCTGACGAAGTCTGCTACATCGGATGCAACCGTTTAAACCTTCGATACATGGTGACATAAATCAACTTGGCATCTTCGGAGAGGTAGACGGATAGCACCAATTAGCATCTGCCCCGAATTTCAGGCAAGACGTCCCTGCGTCATGCCGTCTTTCAGAGGGGAACAGTGGATTTGGACTAATCCACGCCCTACGGGCAACAACATAAATTAGTCTCCGTATACAATCCACGGGCAACCAAAAATAAAACAAACACACACGACACGAAGTGACCATCAGGAGAAGGAGAAAGTGGTTACCGCGATGCGGTAGCGTAATTAACTGCAAGGGCTTGCGCCTGCAGGGAAGAGCATCCCCACAATCAAAATACCCCTCAACGAGGGGGAATCTGATGAAGTCTGCTACATCAGTCGCATCTGTTTAAACCTTCGATACATGGTGTCATAAATCAACTTAGCATCTTCGGAGAGGTGGACGGATAGCACCAAATAGCATCTGCCCTCGAAGTTCAGGCCGGACGTCCCAACGTCCCGGTCGCGTCCTTCGGCGGAGAACATAGTGCACGTGTAAGGCTTCTAAAAGATTAAAACAAAATTTAATAAAAAGATAATGTGGCTGGAAAGATTCGATCACAGGGGCTACGTCACAGCAGTACAAGGCTTTACCAATGAGCTACAAGTGTTTTCTTGCTGTTCAAAAGAAAATTTAATTTATAACTTGTGCTCAGGCTTATGTATCCTTTCTATATTTTGAAAAAAATTCGTACAAAAAGTTTAGGGCTGTTACATTCTACCCTCCTTATAAAAATTTCGTCCTTGAAATTTGCAGAAGGAAAATGTAACGGATTTAAAACAATTTGGTGATAGAACTATTGATAGTGCATGAAAAATATGTGGAAGAACGAAGGAATGCAAAAGTTTTGGTAAGATGTGAGGGAATTACCAGGATTACCTTGGTCTACAGTCTCGGCTTCTACAGCTGATAATGTGAAAGCCTGACGCCGGGGTACATTTCTCCTAGCTGGAGGCACATTTCTCTATCCTTGGGGCATGTTTCTCTGCCCTCGAGGCATGTTCCTCAGTGCCTGATGGAATTGGCGATTAGGCTGTCTGGGAAATGGACGTGGAGGTGGATCTAGAAGAGAAAGATAAGCTGCAGGAGCCTGGATAGCGGGTGTTCATATCATAATATTGCATTTTGATATTCCCATTCTTATGCATTTTACAATGAAAACAGGTGCTTTTGACGCATATCTGCTACATAGTACAGGTTACAGGTTCTTGGACAGAAAACAGTGAAAATGATGTAAAGACAATAAGAATATGGACTTTGACCAACAAATAGAAGGATCTTAATCAAACCTACATAAGAAACAGTTCACAAAGCAAGATTCAAGACATCGACACAAAGCGAACGGTTAAAAGTCCACTGCAATTATTCACTGGGAGATCTGGAAGAAACCTAGAAGCCAATTTGAGAAAAGTACAGAAGAAACAGGAATAAACAGTCAGCATAAACCAGCACCCAAAAGCTCAGAAGCCAAGCCCATATTTTGGCCGCGGAACCGCGGCCAAACCCTGGCTTCGGCCGCGGTTCCACGGCCGTCTAGAGCCCGTTCTGGTAGAAAATTTTACCATAATTTAATGCGACGCTGACTAAGTCTTCCTGGGGGTATTTTTGTAAATATAGACGTGCGGCAATTGTAAACCTAGGGTTTCCTATTCTCTATAAATAGGAACTCTAATCATTGTAATTTCTTATGCCTCCCTATGCCTCTTTCTATGAATAAAATTTAGAATTCTTTTGGAGAGCATCGATGCCTCTTTTCATATCATCTATTCAGATCTGACAACCCTGTGTAAATGTTTGGAGAGAGTCATATGTAAAGTAAGTAGATTTATTTAATTGCCCTAGTTTAGATTTCAATTCTTTACCCTAGGTAGATTTAAATTATTGCCGTAGATAAATTGCTTAGAGTTAGCTTTAGGGAAGGATTTTGAGAGATGAGATCTCTCATCCCTTTCTTACCCATAATATATTTTCAATAGGACTCCATGCAGACACGCACATACCGCGCCCTACAGCACCCTACCCCTCGAGGTAGCAGTGATACCGTAGTTTAAAAGCCCGGTTGCGCGCGTTTTCCATGGAGGTTAGGGTAAGGATCTCTAAAGGAAGGACAAGAACCTAGAGGAAGGAACACCTTCCCGAATGGATCTAATCCCCTTTATTGATAATTACCATAACTCCTCATAGATCTTCATTCAGGTATAGAAAGCGTTGAGATTTACCTGCATTTCCAAACCATCTTTAAACCTAACCCTAGCAAGACTAGATCTAGATAATCGTAGTATAGATAGAATTAGGTTTTTATATTTAATAATCAATCCGAACACCCTTCGGAATTAACTCGTTAACGCGATTAGGAAATTCACAACATCCCTGTGGACCGACCCGTACTCACCGGCTAGCTTCATGCGACGCCGTTCTTGATTGCGGTAATAGATAGTTTTTGACATACAAATCAGCGGGCCGCTGAGGATAGTTGTTGTGTGTGGGAGCTGAGTTGCATCTATAAGGACATGTTCCAATTCCATGATTGGATGCGCCACAAACTAAGTACAGGAATTTTGCGCGCCTACAGTCCTTCCACAAGTGTCCATCCCTTTTGCAGTAGAAGCAAAAATCTGGACTTGGCTAGTTATTGGTTTCTTCTGGTCTCCTAGGTTCAATGGTTGGCCTTGAAGAGGCTCCTCCTTCCATCTGAGTAGCAGGGCATTTCACTCCGGCAGATTGAGGTATGCCATTCATCTTCACTACTGCCTTATATCTTCGAGCAGCCTTCAAAGCCAAATCATGGTGTAGGAAATCCCCTGTAGCTAAGGCAGCCTGGATTTCCTGGTCCAACCGTTGCTGAAATCTTCTAGCCCTGATCTCAGCAGTCGGTATCAAGTGTGCCGCGAACCTGTTAAGGTCTTGTGCTAGATGTGTAGTATGTGATATTTGAATATCGAATATTGAGACATATCTTACCTACTGAGCATGGTAAACTCAGTATCATACTCATCCACAGATTTGGTCTACATCAAACCCTGTTGTAGATGGATGAATTGTTGTTCCATGTCAAATCGGGCAGTCTCAAGGAAGTATTTTGCGTCGAACATATCGCGAAAAGTCCTCCATTCGATCGGTTAGTCAAGACGGCTTTCTTCCGTCTTACACCAAACTCGGGCATTGTCAGTGAGTTGCAGCTTCGCAACTCGAACCCAAGTGATCTCTGGCACTTGTGCCGCTACCAGATCATCCTCAATACTCTGAGCCCATTCTTCATCTTTCAGAGAGCTCTCTTTTCCTGAAAATTGTTTTGGGTGTAAAACCCTGAATTGCTTTACCCCAGGTGCTTCTGCTTCTGAACGGTTCATCAAAACAGCAGTCTGCTGTTGTTGTCCCTCCAGAAGGCTGCGGATTGCCTCAAACAGTACTGTCTGCTCATTGATCGGAGAAGCGACGGTAGGTGTAAGCGGTAGAGGTGGTGGTGTGGTGTTGAAATTGGTGCCGGTGTTGTTTGGAGAACCCATAACCTTGAAAGAAAAATTTGGGTTAGGATAGATTCAAAATATATGAAATTGTAAAATTCAAGGAATATGTAAAGAATATTTTTAGTTGCTGATTCTTGTGTTATATTGCTTAGGACTTCATGCAGAATTGACCCGCATGTCCATACAGAACTGACATGCATGTCCATACAGAGCTGACCTGCATGGTAGGGTTCCATGCAGCACTGACCTGCATGGGCCACCAATAAAACCTGTCACGCCCCGCTTCCCGGTGTACGGCAAGGGGACGCAGCGAGGCCCACTACGTATTTACTCTGAAATAAACACGCTAAGCGTATCTAAGCAATATAAAGTAAATGTACACAAGAAAAAGGACAATAGATATAATTGAACATCAACTTTATTTATTAAACATTCTTTTACAGCTACAACTGGAAATGTAAATACATGAATAGATGCAATGCCTAAACAATGGCATAACTGAAATGAAAAGTATATACAAATAAAGTCAATACTCGGGGTCTTCTGTGAACTGCTCCAAGTGCTCTTGGATGGTCTCAAACTCTTCAGAGTAGGGTCCTCCTGACAACATTCCAAAGAAGAAGAGAAATAGAAATGTCGACAGCGAACAATCGCTCGGTAAGTCCTAAAAAAAGAAGAGAAATAGAATAGACAGAAAAAGAGTATACTAGTAATGTTTGATTATAATGTTAACGCGGTTGTTTGTTGCTTGGTATAGAATATACCAGTGTATACGAGAGGAGTCCAACTTACACCGTGGACTTTGGTAACCCGTAGTACAAGGCTCCGTCGAAAATACCACGGAACAACGGCATAGATGTAATTATGTCTTAAGTGTCCACCTCGTGCCACCTTTAACAGGCTCTGTACCAGTCTACCCCTTTATAAACCCCGTAATGTCTTATTGTATTGATTCTATTGATTGTACTGGTTGTATTGTATTGTCTTGTAGTAAATGGAAGACTTGCCGAAACCATGATATCAGTAGACAGAATTGGATGTAAATAGAGAATCATGTAGACGGAGTATATCCATGGTTCGGTTCGGTCAATATAGATTGAATAGACAGTTTCACGGATTCATGTTGTATTGCAGTTTATACTTGAATCATATTCAAGTCATATTTATTAGATTGAGACAGTCTGAGTCAGACACTTTAAAAAAAAATTGAAATCCTGAATTAGTTTTGATGTTATCGGTAACTGCTGCATATGAACGGCAGGATTTGTGTCTTTTTCCAAGACAATTACCGTATTGATAACACTGTTTGTTAGATTGTCTATCTTACATAGGCAAGCACCCACATTCTCCGGCTCCCTAGTAATTTTTTTACCTCTCTTCACCCTTAATTCTCAACTCATGAAAGTGTAGGGTGAAGAGGAAGAATGAGCTCTAGAATGGAGAGAGAAAGAGAATGGTGTAATGAAAATCTCATCACAAAACAAATAATGCAAGCATAGTTTTATCAAAATGATTTTTGCATATATAAACACCCAACCATACTTTAATAGTGTAGACAAATGAATTATATATTCAACCATACTTCACACCATTCTCTTTGCCACATCACCCCTCCATCTCATTTCAATTTTTAAGAAAAGAAAAATCAAGGAAATGAGGTGTCTTCCTTCTAGAATGTTTTCCGTATAAATACGGAATACACTCTACCATATATATATATACCCGTATTCGTATCAAAATACGAATACCCAAAAAGCTAGAATAATACAAAGAACATAATACTAGAATATACATATCGAAATATGCATATGTAAATTATTAAAGCAATACCTGATTTAATAATCCGGTTTAATCTTAAGCCGGCTAGTATAATCAACCGTCCGATCGAAAGCCGAGATAACACTAGAATATACATATCAAAATATGCATATGTAAATTATTAAATCAATACCTAATTTAATAATCCAGTTTAATCTTAAGCCGGCTAATATAATCAACCGTCCGATCGAAAGCCAAGATAACACTAGAATATACATATCAAAATATGTATATGTAAATTATTAAATAAATACTTGATTTAATAATCCGGCTTATTCCTAAAATGGCTAGTATTATCATTCGATCGGAACCCTGCACGTATCAAAATACGGCCACTATATCATTTCGCCTGAATCAGGAAAACCCTCTTTGTAGGACTCTAAAAACTCGACAGTACGCTAGCAGTGGATTTAACCACAAGCATGTAAGCGGCACTAGCTGTACGTAACGGCTACTCAGGTACATGTCGAAAGGAAGGCCGACGAGCAAGCTCATCTGAACCCCTACTGACCATATCCGTGACAATCTTCATACAGTCTAGTTTCTTCATCTAAGAGTATCGCATACCGAGTCTAGGGGGTGGTAAACGTCAGACCCCTAATAACCTGATAAGGCATGTCGATTTGGCTCAGGACCGATTCGAGAAACTACTGATCTAACCATCAGTAAATCTCAACCGCCTTGGCCAAGGTCTTATGGTTCTGGCCAACCGGACACAGTGCAATATCAACTCCTAATACCAGAAGAGACAAATCCTTGACAATCACTCACTACCTCCGTGCGGCTCGGGACTGTACCAAAATCTGTTTGCATGACTCTGTAAATCCATGGTAGGGTGGTGATCAAAGTACAGTGGAAACTCATACAAGACAAATGATGATCTCAGGTCTAAAGACTAACCTGTACTCATGTCACCTGAGAACCGCTATCTGACGTATAATACCATCTAGAGGTTCTCGGCGAGTCCGTCCAGTATACTCACCCCAGTGAGCACCTGTATACAATCTTTGATGATCACACCAATGGCTGTGGGACTAACCACCGCCCCTCGTCGGGGTCTAGAAACGTATACACAAGTCTACTCTGAAATATCGATGCCTGGTCTCGATACTCCTGTGACTTGGGACTTTTAAGGATGTGCTTATGGACTACCCAGCTCCTACAAGTATGATCGCCATCATAACACTGGTAGTCAAGCAAAATCCTATGGGCTTTATCAATATATATCAACCATATGTGATATCGAGTATAACCTATGGACATGTTAAGATAAAGATAAACCAAAATAGTATACTACTGTGACGAGTCTTTATCAACATGTATAAGCAATACAGTGCAGTAAGAAAAACAAATACACGTGTTCAAATAAAGACAACTCAAATAATATACTATATATAACTGAGCAAGATTATCCTGTACATACATATTCCCAGCATCCTATACGATACAGGCCTCTAAGACATACATATCCAATACATGCATATCCCTAATATCCTATACAATACAGGCCTCTAGGGCATACATAACCAACACCATGCAGGTTAGTTCTGCATGAAGTCTTAAGCAATATATCACAAAAATTATAAAAATCCGTAACTATACATTCCTTGCATTTCAAATTCCTTGAATCTATTCTAACATGTCTTTTCTATCAAGGTGATGGACTCTCCAAACAACACTAGCTCCAACATCAATGGCAACACACCACCGCCTACCCTACCACCTTCCCCTACCATTGCTGCTCCGATCAATGAACAGACGGTGTTTCTAGAAATCATCAAAAGCCTTCTGGAGGGCCAGCAGCAACAGACTACTATTCTTATGAACAGCCCTGAAGTCGAAGCACCTGGAGTAAAGCAATTCCGGACATTGCATCCAAAGAACTTCTTGGTGAAAGAGAGTCCTTTTGAGGCCGAAGAATGAGTCCAAAGTATTGAGGACAGCCTTGTAGCAGCGCAAGTACCAGACATAGCTTGGGTTCGTGTGGCAAAGCTTCAGCTCACGAACAATGCAAGAATCTTGTGGAAGGCTGAGAAAAGCCGTCTTGCACAATAAATAGAGTAGAAGACATTCCGCGACCTATTTGATGCGAATTTTTTCCCCGAGACTGCCCGTTTTGAGATGGAACAACAGTTCATCCACCTGCAACAAGACTCTATGTGGGTAAAATCAGTGGATGAATATGATGCCGAATTCATCATGCTCATCAGGTAAAGAATTCGTCTTAAATTCTATTCCGTAAAAAACATAATTTTTCTGACATCAATACCTTATCAGGTTTGTGGCGCACCTGATCCCTACCGATGAAATTTGGGCTAGACAATTCCAACAAGTCTTAGCTCGAAGATTCAAGCGGCTTTAGCCACAGGCGACTATCCAACTCATGAACTTGCTCTGAAGGCAGCGCACCGTTATGAAGCTATGGTAAAAAAGAAGGGTAAACCGCAAGTAGCCGGAATCAAACGCCCTTCTACCCAGAAGATAGGAGGAGCCTCTTCCAGGCCTACTTTTGCACCCAAGAGACCAGGAGGATCGTTTAACCGGTACAGTCCAGATTTCTGTTTCTACTGCAAGAGAACTGGACACTTGGCGAAGGACTGCAAGCATGCAAATGGCTTGTGTTTGATTGGTAGAGCATATACTCACGCTATACGAGCATGCCCATATCGAAGTAATACAGCACCAGCACCGAGACCCATAAAGACAGCTCCGCAGAGGCCAACTATTCAGGTACCTACATCATGCCTAGCTCTTCCTGCACCAACTCCATGTAGATCACCTGCACAGCCTCAGCATCAATTCCATCAGGCATAGTAAAACGTGCCTCGAGGACAGAGGAATGTGCCTCCGGCGAGGAGGAATGTACCGAGACGCCGGGCTTTCATAATAACGGTCGAAGAGGCCGAAGCCACCGGACAAGTCATTACCGGTAAATTCTTCCCATCTTTTCAACCTTCGATACTTGCACATCGTTATACTTTCCCTTATTCCTAAACGCAATCTCACACAACTTAGATACTATACTAGTAGCCACCCTTTCTGCACTTGCACTTTTCGACACTGGAGCGTTACATTGCTTCATGTCACAACGATTCGTGAGAACGCACGCGATTCCCATCAAGCTACTTATTTCAAAATGGAACGTCAGTTCTGAAAATGGAGTCTTGAAGGCAACCTTGGGATATGATCAGCGCCCAGTTGTAGTTTGCGGCCGAGAATTCTACACAAATTTCAAAGTACCGGACAAACCAAATTTCGATGTTGTGTTGGGAATGGATTGGCCGGGAGTATTTTATACTACCATTGACTGTCGTCAAAAGAAGGTAGTATTTGAGATATCAGATCACCCAGTCTTCTATTTCAAAAGTGGAGACAGAACCTTAGAGTAAGGAAGCTACCATGCCAAACCGAAGGCTGTAGAAATGTCTTCCTTACCAGCTAAAAAAGAAAAGCCTGAAGTAATTTGAGAGTTCAAGGATGTTTTCCCTGAAGACATATCAGGTTTGCCTCCCGATCGAGCTCTTGAATTCAGTATTGATTTACAACCTGGTGCACAACCTGTAATCAAAGATCCGTATCAACTAAGTCCGAAAGAATTGAAGGAGATTCTATCCAGTTAGACGAGCTCCTGAAGAAAGGTTGAATCAGACCTAGTACTTCAAATTTGAGATCACCAGTGCTGCTGGTGAAGAAGAAGGAAGGTACCTACTGGATGTGCGTGAATTACCGAGCACTGAACGAAGTAACGATTAAGAAAAAGTATCCGCTACCTCGCATCGATGAACTTTTCAATCAGTTAAGTGGATTTTGTGTTTTCTCTAAGTTAGATCTTCACATACGCTATTATCAGGTGAAGGTCAAGGAGTCCGACATTCCGAAGACGGTATTTAGGACTTGTTATGGCCATATGAATATCTCGTAATGCCATTTAGAGTGACCAACGCACCAACAATTTTTATGAACTTGATGAACCAAGTTTTCCGAGAGTACTTATACAGGTTTTTTGTATCATCATTGACAACATCCTGGTGTATTCAAAGATTCGGAAAGAGCACGTCGAGCACTTACACATTATTCTGAAGACACTACGACAACACCAACTCTACGCCAAGTACAGCAAGTGTGAATTTTGGCTAGACCAAGTCGGATTTTTCGGACACATCGTTTCAGGCGAAGGAATCTCTGTGGATTCAACTAAGGTGTCAGCTGTCAGCGAATGGTCTACACCAAAGTCCGTCAAAGATATAAGAAGTTTTCTGGTCTTAGAAGGATACTACAGACGCTTCATTGAAGGATTCTCAAGGATCGCAACACCCATGACCAAGCTTACATGTAAGGACGAAGCATTCGTGTGGTCAGAAGCATGTGAGAAGGCTTTCGTAGAACTCAAGTCGAGGTTAACCTCTGCACCTATCCTTGTAATACTGGATCGATCTGGCTGATTCGATGTGCATTGTGATGCGTCCGGTAAAAGATTGAATCTTTTTCACGGCTCGATAGATAATTTGATAAGCCAATGATTTTTTTTCTACATCGGCATGGAAAAGTTATGGCTTTTGCATAAAGACAATTAAAGGTTCATGAGCGCAACTATCCAACACATGATCTGCAATTGGCAGCTGTAGTTTTCGCGCTCAAGATTTGGCGTCACTATCTTTTGGGAGAGCGAGTAGATATATACATCGACCACAAGAGTCTGAAGTATGTATTTACTCAAAAAGAACTCAACATGCGGCAATGAAGATGGCTAGAGCTCATGGCAGATTTCAACATCAATCTATAATATCATCCTAGAAAGGTGAACGTAGTCCCCGATGCACTTAGTTGCCAGCCTTTAGCAATGAAGCTCACCGCTCAGTGGAGACTATAGTAAGAACTACATGGATTGGAGATTGAAGTAGTTGTGTCAGGTAACGCCTCATCTTTGATGAACTTACAAGTCCAATTCACTCTTGTCAATCAGATCAAGGTGGCTCAAGCAAATGATGCCAAACTATAAAAGATCCAAGAACAAGTAGAAAGTGGTCTTCGAACTGACTTCATTATCCACAAAGATGGATCCTCATGGTATGAGAGCCGTTTATGCGTGCTAGTCGGACATGTTCGAAAAGAGTTGATGAAAGAAGCTCACAGCTCTCCGTATTCTGTACACCCCGGCAGCATGAAAATGTACAAGGATCTACGACAACACTACTGGTGGTATGGAATGAAGCATGAAGTAGCAAGAAGCGTAGCAAAGTGCTTAATCTTTCAGCAAGTGAAGGCTGAACATCACAGAACTACTGGTCTACTTCAGCCGTTACCTATCCCAGAATGGAAATGGCAGCACATTACCATGGACTTCATGACTGCTCTCCCTCACAGTACGAAGGGTAATGACATAGTTTAGGTTATTGTGGATCGACTCACCAAATCGGCTTACTTCATCCCATTCAGAATTGGCCAATCAACCGAGACGTTGGTAAAAAAGTACATGGATGTGAGTAAAAATCTAAAGTAAGATTTAAACCTTCAAGCTATATCATACTTGTCTTGATACCTATAAACTCATGCAGGAGATCATGAGATTACATAGGGTACCTGTTTGCATCGTCTCCGACCGAGATACTAGACTTCGATCCCAATTTTGGCAGTGTGATTGAAAGAATTTGAGTTAACCGCAATCAAGACGGTGTCGCTATGCAGCTAGCCGGTTGAGCACGGGTCGATCCACAGGGAGATGGTTGTATGTCTTTTCTTGTCTTAGACGAGTCAATAAAGAATGTTGTATATGTTTGTTCGATTCTAACCTATGTGTATTATTTGCAAGTATAAAGTTGTTAAGAAAAAGATACGAAATTGTAAGCTAAAGAATTCCGTACTCAAAACCTTTGAGCCGAGTCTTGACCAATTGAAGCTAGAGCAATCGGCAACAACGTGGATTAGGGGATTTAAGCGCGGTATTCGTGGAATACGGCTTATTTACCCTTGTCCTTCCGTTCTTGTCTCTTGCTTTCGCCTCCGGCCAAACCGAACGCAACCGGTCGCGGTTAGGAATCACCGTTACCTTGTTAGGGTAGGGTGCCTAACGGAGCGCTTGCGTATCGTTTGGACGGAGTTCAATGGAAAATACGGGAAAAGGAAATGGGAAAAGAAATGTTAACTTATAATATCGTATTTCTTCTTAACAATAATAATTACATTCATTTACAAAAAGAACCAAAAAGAGAGAACAAAAAGAACAAAGAAAAGAAAAGAAAAGATTACAAGCAAGTAATTAAAGTGCATGGTAATAAATTGCAAGTAATTAAAGACAAGAATGAAAAATGCAAGAAAGTAATTACAATAACCATAGAACTCAAAATAAGCATGGGATCAATAGCCAACCCTTAAACTTGCAAGCTCAATCAAGAGGTTGCAAGATCAAGAGAAGGGTAGAGAACGCATGTGAAATGAAGCACTAAGGAGAGAACAAAATGATACAACCCCTTGAGACCAATGACCAAAACTTAAACTTGCAAGCTCACTTAAGAGGTTGCAAGATCAAGTTTAAACAAAAAGAATAATACAAAAACCTTCATCTTTATTCACATCCACTCAATGCCCTCACTATATTTCCATGGAGGAAGAATGAAGAAGAAGAAGAAGAACTACACTAAAAACTACAAAAGAGGAACAAAGAATGGACACAAAATTGGACCCTTGGCTTAGCTCAATTCTGGAGTATTTATAGGAAGGGAAATGAAACCCTAGGGACAAATTCTGACATAACATGAAGTACCCAAAGTGCCCCCAGAAAATGACAGTGAGGGGAGTCAGTACGGCCACGGATCCGCGGCCTAGACCCCATGTTGGCCACGGATCCGCGGCCATGTGGAGGAATTAGGGGGTCGGGTTTTGTGGGTTTTCCTGTGTTGCTGTTTTCTTCTGTTAAACATGTACAGATTTTCAATATTCTTCCATGATTGCTTCAGGTTCCAGAAGTCAACAATGATGGCTTCACTTTTCAACACATTTGAATTTATCTCCCTCGAGCTCCGCGCACCCATTGATTCTTGTGCAGCCCCCCTCGTGCTCTGTGCTTGTCCCAGACATGAATGACCACTGTCACATGTCTTGTATCTGGAACCGGTACTCGGCACTGGACGGATATGGATGACCGGAACCCGGCTTTTATCTGCTGTGACAGATGTTCTGTATTTTGGCGTAACTGTGGAGATTTTATCTTGATTTGCAATATTTGTACTGGAAACCTGTATTCTGTAAATATGTAACAAACACGGATTAAAAGTACCTACCTATAAACACACGAGCGTAAGAATGGGCGGTATAAAATGCAATATTCTGTTATGAACACAGTGTCTTTAAGATAATCTGGGAACGAGTCTGAATTTCAGCACGGCGTATCATCTCCAAACAGACGGACAGTCTGAGCGAACAATTCAGATCCTGAAAGATATGCTGAGAGCCTGTATGCTAGACTTCGGAGGTTCATAGGAAGATCACTTCTACCTTGTGGAGTTTTCCTATAACAACAGCTACCAGGCAAGTATTGGGATGACAACTTTCATAGCACTTTATGGACATAAGTCATTCCCCGCTGAGTTGGTACGACGTTGGAGATTGTGAACTTCTTAGGCCAGAGATGATCATAGTAACTATAGATGTGATTCGCACGATCAAGAAAAAGATACGCATAGCCCAGGACCAACAGAAGTATTGGGCAGATGCAAAGTATTGACATCTAGAAAGCATGTGTTCCTGAAGATCTCTCCGAACATAGGAGTGATACGTTTTAGCAATAGGGGTAAATTTAGTTCAAGGTACATCGGACTGTTCAACATACTCGAACGAATTGGAGAAGTGGCATACCGTTTAGCACTACCACCCTCATTGGAAGGAGTGCACAATGTGTTCCACATATCCCAGCTACGACGATATGTGAGCGACCCCAGCCACATACTAGATCACTCAGAGCTTACTGTATAGACCGATCTAACTTGCGAGCAACAACCAGTTAAGATCTTGGATTGAAAGGTGAAGACATTATGGAACAAGGAGGTGAACTTAGTCCGAGTGATAAGCAGAATGGATTCGCCAAGAGAATCAATCAGGGAGCGAGAAGACGATATGCGTATACGATACCCTCGCCTATTTGAAGTTCAGTCCTTTGTGTAAATTTTAAGGACGAAATTTTTATAAGGAGGGTAGAATATAACTGTTGGCTATAGTTCCCTCGAGTCAATTATTGGATCGCAGGCATGTGATTGCAATGATTGAGGGGGGACCTATACCGGTAGGACGGTCTTACTCGAGATGATAGTATGCTATCTGGTTTGTCTTTATCATCATGTACATACTTCAGGTGACATTACAGAGCACTATTACATGTTGATAGAGCCCATATGATTCTTGCTTGACTACCAGCAGTATGATGGCGATCATATACATATGAGTTAGGTGGTCTATTAGTACATCCTTAAAGTGTCCCTGGTCGTGGGAGTTTCGAGACTGGGCATCGATACTCCGAGAGTAGACTAGTGTATACGGATCGAGACCCCGACGAGGGGCGGTGGCCGGTCTCATAAGCCATTGGTATCAGTTGGTTCACCTAAGATGTATACAGGTGCTCATTGGGTTATGAATACACCGGACGGACTCGCCGGGAACATGCTAGTTGGTATTATACCTATTGTCAGATAGCAGTTCCCTGGTGACATGTGTACAGGTTATTCTATCGACCTGAGATCGTCATTTGTCTCGTGTGAGTTCCCACTGTGCTTTGATTACAGCCCTACCATGGCTCAAAAGAGTCGTGTAAACAGGTTTTAGTTGGATACAGTCCCGAGCCACATGGAGGCAGTGAGCGGATCGTCAGGGGATTCGTCTCTCCCGATATTGGGGGTTGATGTCGCGGTGTGTATGGGTGGCCATCACCAGAAATCCTTGGCCAAGCTAGTCAAGAATTACTGATCTAGGATCGGTAGTTTCTCAGGTGGTGATGAGCTTCATACCGACACTAAATATCATGTTATTAGGGGTCTGACTTTATCCACCCACCTAGACTCGATATGCGATACTCATAGACGAACGGACCGGACTGTACGGATATTGTCACTGTCAGGCTCAGTAGGGTTTCAGGATGAGTTCGCTCGTCGGCCTCTCTTTCGCTCAATACCTGGGTAGCCGTTATGTACAGCTAGTACCACTGACTTGCTTGTGGTTAAACCCACTGCCAGCATATTGACGAGTCTTTAGAGTCCCACACAGAGGGTTTCCCTGGTTCGGGCGAAATGTTGTGGAGGCCGTATGGTTTTATGGCAGGGTTCGATCATATTCGTGCACTTGTGCACGGATCATGATTGGACGGATAATACTGGTGGGCTTTGGTTTAAGCCGGATCCTAGTATTATATTGTTGGATTATTTTCATCTCGTTGTATTCGTATTCAGTCGGAATACGGATGCAGTTATGTATATACGGATGAGGTGTATTCTTGTAATTCGTTACAAGTTTACTTTTAAGTTGCCATTTTCTTTTTCCATTAAACATTTAGGTTAATTTTTATTGTGTTGAATTTGTGAGGTTAAGTCTTGGGCATTGATTGTGGCATGACACATGAGTGCAAGTGTTGGCCTTGTGCATCCATGGTGGCATGTGCTCACTTGGTGACTCATGGTATTCGTTCATGGGTTTTGTTTTGGTGTGGTGAGATCTTTATTGTGCTGTAGACTTTCTTGAGTTGCTTGAATCACAAATACTTCACAACAAAAGAAAACAACAGAGCCTTTTCTTTTCTTGACCCGCCCAAGTCTTGAGCTCACTTCTTCACCCATGGAAACTCTTTCACCTCCACCCTAACATGTCTCATGTGTTGAGCAACCTAGGGTGTATTGAGACAAGATATTCACACACACTCTCTACTTCATCTTGGGTAGCTAGGCTAGCAAACTGGATGCCCGAGTTGCTTCGGTTTTTGAAGCGGGAGCCCGTATTACTAATCCTCGACGTGGATCGTCTTCGACAAGGGAGACCGGAGAGCGAACTTGTTCGAGGCAGCTGCGACAAGCATAGGACAGAGGTTGAAGACCGAAGGACACGGATCGATCGGTATAACCTCTCTAAACTCTTTACAGTTAACTAGTATAGGGTTAATGGTACAATCCGTCAATTAGGGTTACGTTAGCGCCGGTTTTCTAAAGTTTTTGTCCTGCATTTGGCCACGGATTGATGGCCGAGGCGCTGCCGTAGCCTTACATGGTATCAGAGCCAACCCATTAACCGCATACTAGTTGGTTTAAACAATGTTAAAGTATCAAAACCGAAACAACTCCGAAATATCACTCGATGTATTCCATTCTCTGTCGATTTTTATAGTGTCTTCTAAAAATATTTTAGTAACTGCGGAAGACTACTTAGGTGACCACTAGCCTGCACCCCAAATACGAACCAATTCCACACAAATTGGGCCGAGCACATAGGGCTAGAATCCGAGCTGGCCAGACACTTTAGTAAGTCTGGGTTTGGAATTTTGGGTATAGTCTAGTCTCTGGAATATTGGTTCAGTGGTATTACTAGTTTAGCCCAGTTTTGATATGGATTTATCTAGTTGTTTGGGGCTATTCGGGGTTATTTCGAACTCGATATTTCTAACACTGTTTAAAGTTTACAGTACTTACATTACTATCTGTGACCGTGAATATCATTAGAGCGGTACAACTTGTCTAATTGATATAGTTCTTTTAGACGGGTTTGCGAACGTGACATTCACATTGATGTTCTGTGTTGTGTTGTGCTTGTTGCGGATTCGTCGTGATGGATAGACTGGGTGCAATGTTAGTACAGTTTAGTTTTATTTATACATTTGATATCGCGGGGCGAGCATCCGACAAGTGGACTGCCGTCACTGCCTGTTTGTATATTATTTGTTTGGGGCACGACCGGGTTGAGGTCGATATCACCGTTGTACATATTTTTCTTTTCTGTACTAGGATTACCCCACGATGGAGTGCACGGATAGCCAGGTTCTGGAAGGCAACGGGTCCGCATCTCATAGCATTGAGAAGGAGGAGGCCTCACTCTAGAATTGGCAGGCTATTCGCCGCACTTGTAGGAGGTACAGGTTGACCCAAGGTAGGGTGCTCAAGTTACCGGATTCCGTGAAGTGCCGGGTGGCCCATTCACTTTGATGAAGGGGGCTGCCTCGCTTTTGGTTTTGGCGGGTAACTTGCCGTGCTCGTAGGGGTCTAGGTTTTCATTGCACAGGCTATCCACACGACCAGGAGAACGTCGGGTTTCACTTGTGGCTCAAAGGAAACCTGGGGCTCCCAGATTATCTGTATTGATCTGTGATGCTTATTGCTTATCTGTGATGTTGCATTTATCACGCCTGGTGCGATTATTATATTTATATATATATATATATATATATATATATATATATATATATATATACTAGTAGATGTTGTATATGTTTTACACCCGCACTAGTCCAGTCCCCGCTCTGTCGTTAGTTAAGTTACCTAACCGGTGATGACGGGACCCAGTGGCGAATGCGGATTGCATATACGTACATCATATTTTCGTTCTTTTGTGGTGTGATTAATTGATGGGACTGCGTTGATTCAGATCAATGCAAGGAAAACAGATCTATTCGATGTTGTTGGAACAATTTTCAAAAAGCTGTTATTATAAGGATGTTTTCATTTGTTTTGCACAGCGGTATTCGGCTATGAATATCCAGCACCTCATTCGACGAGGTAAGGGCCGAGATCCCTTCATCAGGAGTGACCCCTTGGGTAGAAGTTTGCGTCAGGGTAATAACTTCACTATAGTCGATTACTTTTTGCTTTGCATCGTGGTATTCAGTAAGAATATCCTGCACCTCATTCTACGAGGAAAGAGCCGAGATCCCTTCACCGGGAGTAACCTTTTTAGCAAAGGTTTTTCGCCACTACATATTTGTAAAAAGCTATCCGGTTCCTTCAACGATATCAAGTTTATTGCGTTAAAGGTTTTTCGCCAAAAACCATTCGTAGCCCTCCGTCATTTCAGACGGGTAGCACTTAGTATTTATGTTATGTTTGTTGGCATTCGTCAAGGCATAGTGTATGGTAGCTGCTTGTTACCTTTCTGTTGCATAGATAGATGCGTTGGTTTGGGACAGTCGTACAGCCTTGTTGGGCCTAGTCAAGGGCAAGTACGGGTGGGTTCAAATTAACCTGAACAATGACGGGTAGAACTTGACATGTGACTTATGATTTGTTGGCCTTAGTCAAGGTCATAAGAGCATGGAGTAAAAATCACATCGGGAGTTTCAAATATACAGGAAACTTTCCAGGCATGCGCATACCTTCTGGAGTGTAATAACTTAAGTGGATTCCATCAGGTTATCATGCGATGATAGTTGGATCCCGATACCCACTGATGAGTTGTTTTACTCCTCGGGTGATTTTAGATAATCCCGACTAATTCTTCTTTCAGGTTTGGAGGAGAATTTGAGGAAACTGTAGGAGACATCCTGATTAGATAAAGTGATTAATCATTCTGATCTAGGTTAGAGTGCACGCCAAGTGTTTCTTTTCTCTCTCTCTTTGGCAGCAACCATGTCCCGACCTTAGACTATAACTCAGTGACCAAGTTAATCGAACTTTCTTAAAACACTGGCTTTTGATTGTCAGAGTTGCATACTTCTTTGCCACTCCTACTTTTACCCTTTGCATTTCTCCGGAATATTCCGTATCACTATGAAAATCCACATTTATCGGATATGACCATCGTATAGTTACATACGAACTCGAAGAAACTTTTTTCAAATTCGAGGATGGTTTCCGGTTTTGGAGAAATTGAATAGGACTATTCAGTTGTCTTTTATCTTTACCTTCTCTCAAGTTGCGAGTACTCCTAGAATTAGGAGAGTACACCTATTACGCTTATTGGATAGTTTTCTTCCAAACCATAGGCAGGTGCCGAAAGGTAGGGAAGGAAGAAAACCAATTAGCCTAAGTGTGGTGTACAGAAGGTAATAAGTAAAGACAGATAAAGGGATTAGAAAGAGAGCAAAGTAAATTGCGACTGCTATCATTCACGACCAAACCACGTATTTCATCGCCACTCCTACTTCACCTTTGCATTTCTCCAGAACACCCCGTATCACTACGAAGATCCACAGTTATTGGATAATCCATCGTACTCGAAGGAACTTGTTCCAGTTCGAGGATGGATTCTGGTTCAGAAGAAATAAAATAAGGATTATTCAGTTGTCTTTTATCTTTACCTTCTCTCGGGTTGCGAGGGCTCCTAGGATTAGGAGAGTACACATATTACTCTTATTGGATAGTTTTCTTCCAAACCATAGGCTGGTGCTGAACTGTAGGGAAGGAAGAAAACCATTTAGCCTAAGGGTGGTGTACAGAAGGTAGACAAATAAAGGGAATTGGATAGATGGCAAAGAAATATACGGTTATAGTCATGAATTTGGATAATGGAAGAGGCATTACTAGGAATACCCGGCTACCCCTTCGAAACATTTTCATGTTTCAGTTTCACTGTGCATTGTTAATTGAAAACTGATTTCCCAATTAGATCCTTACTCCAGGGTATATATTTACCAGCTTTGATTCTCACATCTGCATGGTTTTACAGATGATGAGTGGGAGCAATTTATTGGGAATTAGGTGATCATCCTCATTTTATCGGGATTCGTTGTAATTGGCGATATTTGATGAGATCGCCTGGGTTTTTTCCGGATGGTAAAAATTTGGTTTTGAATATCCGTTATGCACCAATTTCAAATTGCTATCTGTACGTTTATTTTATAAAGTGAGATATAACTTTTTGAAATTATGTACAGGACATTTACCTATATCAGTTGATGGTTAGGTAAGGAGAATTGAACAGCGGTGTAATTCTTCTTAAGCATGGTACAGTTTTCAACCTACGATGCACAGGGTTTGAGTTTTTCAACTCAGTGGACTTATACAAAGTATTGTATGTTGTCCAGTGTCCATTAGGATAAAGGGGTTGGTACTCATACTATATTCTGTTTACTTGTGACTTCTCCAGTTTTAGACAAGTGTTTCGTAGAAATACAAGGTCTAAGTTTTGAGAAGTTATAGGTACAAGAATAAAGTAGAGAACCATGTGCTGCAAGTATCAGTTTTCTTCAAGGTATTCGAAGATGTAGATACTTGTGTTTGGTATTCAGTTGATAGTAATAGTTTTGAGAACATTGCTTCTCTTTCAGGTTACCCATATCTGGATGCAATCCTATGTTGAGTAATGCTGATCGGGCTCTCTCCATTTAGTTGACATGCACCGGAGACAGCTGCATGATTTGAATCTGGTTCCAATTAGATCAGTGTCTCTGTTTCTATATTGTATATAGAATGGTTCATATCTTAACGATGTTAAGGTATATGGAGTTGTCTGGCTTATACTTAAAACCAGACTCTGGATAACTCAAGACACGTTTCTGTAATGGAAGTTTGTGGGTTATCCCGGGCTATGACAAGGGGTAACTTTCTACCATCTGGAAGATTAATAGTAATATTGTTCTTGACTCGCCACAGTTTTAGTAAAATGGACTTTTTCAAAAAACAGTAGTGGGAGTATGGTAGAACTGGAAGTGATTCCAGAATCACAAACGATTACGGAAAATTTAATAGAACCTAAAGATTCAATCAGGATTAACATTCCATTAGCCACTCCGCAGATATAGTAGGTAACCTCAGGCACCCGAGAGGTACTCCGGTATCCTCAAAGACGGTGACAGGGAGGTTCTTGTTTACCCAGACTTGCCATTACTGCTGTTCTAGACTATGAGACCCGGCAGAAGGATGAGTATAGTGTCGTTCTAAACTAGATTTAGAAGTGCACGTGTATATGACTCTGGAATAGGGTTGTCGTGGTCAATGGGAGTAGCGAAAGCATAGTAGACAAGTAGCTTGTGTCTGTTTATAGACTAAAGCAGGTATGGCGGAGATAGATCATCTATTTTTGATGTGAAAGTCATGGTCTTTGACTTCATCAGAATAGGAGATGGATCTGTTAAGAAGGTAGTAGGGTGTCATGTCCTGGTATTTGTATGACATGCATTTTGTAGGAAGTGAAATTCCTATACTACAATCGGTTATACTGTGGTTGTCACACAGTGGTTTCTCCACATAGCATATGGATATAATATCAGGCATTCTGCTTACTAGATCTATAGTTTTAGATTTAGATTTGGGTAGTTTCCCAATCTGGGTACTTAGACAGTATTCTAAAGGTGTTTTAGAATGGATGACTTCTGGCATGGTGGTGTACCTGCAGGTGATGGAATCACCCTCTCTAAAGGTATCTTATAGACTAAAGGGGAGAGGGATGTGCATGATTGGCATATCACTTGCTTAGGCAATTGAGTCAATCATGAGATGTCAAGTACCACACCAGATGTTGTTTTTGCACTAGTTGCAATAGGTTTATATATTAATCCAATCCTTGAGAAACATTCGAAAGAAGTTTTTGAACATAAGTTGATGTTCTAGGGATTTGGTAACGGCAGCCTCCTTCGGGAGACGGTTATCATTCCAGGCTTCCAAGGTGACCTGGATGACAGAGTGACTGTCAGAATTATAGTTTTCCCTCTTTTGAGGGGCAGTAGTTTGGACAGTTGGTCCAAGCGGATACTGAGGGAGGCATGGCGCAGGATACTGATTAAATTCAGTTGACGATACAGTTTAAGAAGTTTACTGGATTTGGAGTTCATTTGTGAACTGGGTCCCATCAGATATCCAAGCATATTCTAAGATAGGTATTGCTCATTTCAGGAGATGACTTTCTCTGCGAACTTGAGATTAAGAGAGACATAGAAAGAAACATTAGAGCAGATCCACTCACTGAGGCTATTTCTCGAACGCAATAGTTTCGCAAACGATTTTTATGAAACTGATTAGTAGAGGAGTTGGGTGTTCGGTATCACACGAGCTGTGACTATGCGACACCGCAATAATTAGCCTTAAGTGCAAGTAGGAGATTGTTGGATATAGTGCCCTCAAGTCAATTATTGGATTGCATGCACGTGATTGCAATGATTGAGGGAGGACCTATACCGGTAGGACAGTCTTACTCGAGATGATAGTATGCTATCTGGTTTGTCTTTATCATCGTGTACATGCTTCAAGTGACATTACATATCACTATTACATGTTGATAGAGCCCATAGGATTCTTGCTTGACTACCAGCGGTATGATGGCGATCATATACGTGAGAATTGGGTGGTCTATAAGCACATCCTTAAAGTGTCCCTAGTCGTGGGAGTTTCGAGACTGGGCATCGATACTCCGAGAGTAGACTAGTGTATACGGATCGAGACCCCGACGAGGGGCGGTGGACGGTCTCACAAGCCATTGGTGTCAGTTGGTTCACCTAAGATGTATACAGGTGCTCATTGGGTTATGAGTACACTGGACGGACTCGCCGGGAACATGCTAGTTGGTATTATACCTATTGTCAGATAGCAGTTCCCTGGTGACATTTGTACAGGTTAGTCTATCAAACTGAGACCGTCATTTGTATCGTGTGAGTTCCCACTGTGCTTTGATTACTACCCTACCACGGCTCAAAGGAGTTGTGCAAACAGGTTTTAGTTGGGTACAGTCCCGAGCCACATGGAGGCAGTGAGCGGATCGGCAGGGGATTCGTCTCTCCCAGTATTGGAGGTTGATGTCGCGGTGTGCACGGGTGGCCATCACCAGAAATCCTTAGCCAAGGTAGTCGAGAATTACTGATCTAGGATCGGTAGTTTCTCAGGTGATGATGAGATTCATACCGACACTAAATATCACGTTATTAGGGGTCTAACTTTATCCACCCCTAGACTCGATATGCGATACTCATAGACGAACGGACCGGACTGTACGGATATTGTCACTGTTGGGCTCAATAAGGTTTCAGGATGAGTTCGCTCGTCGGCCTCCCTTTCGCTCAATACCTGGGTAGTCGTTACGTACAGCTAGTACCACTGACGTGCTTGTGGTTAAACCCACTGCCAGCGTATTAACGTGTCTTTAGAGTTCCACACAGAGGGTTTCCCTGGTTCGGGTGAAACATTGTAGAGGCCGTATGGTTTTATGGCAGGGTTCGATCATATTTGTGCACTTGTGCACGGATCATGATCGGACGGATAATACTAGTGGGCTTTGGTTTAAGCCGAATCCTAATATTATATTGTTGGATTATTTTCGTCTCGTTGTATTCGTATTCAGTCGGAATACGGATGCAGATATGTATATACGGATGAGGGGTATTCTTGTAATTCGTTACAAGTTTACTTTTGAGTTGCCATTTTCTTTTTCCATTAAACATTTAGGTTAATGTTTATTGTGTTGAATTTGTGAGGTTAAGTCTTGGGCATTGATTGTGGCATGACACATGAGTGCAAGTGTTGGACTTGTGCATTCATGGTGGCATGTGCTCACTTGGTGACTCATGGTATTGGTTCATGGGTTTTGTTTTGGTGTGAGATATTTTGTGAGATCTTTATTGCGCTATAGACTTTCTTGAGTTGCTTGAATCACAAATACTTCACAACAAAAGAAAACAACAGAGCCTTTTCTTTTCTTGACTAGCCCAAGTCTTGATCTCACTTCTTCACCCATGGCAACTCTTTCACCTCCATCCTAACATGTCTCATGTGTTGAGCAACCTAGGGTGTATTGAGACAAAGAACTCACACACACACTCTACTTCATCTTGGGTAGCTAGGCTAGCAAACTGGATGCCCGAGTTGCTTCGATTTTTGAAGCGGGGGCCCGTATTACTAATCCTCGACGTGGATCGTCTTCGACGAGGGAGACCGAAGAGCGAACTTGTCCGAGGTAGCCGCGACAAGCATAGGACAGAGGTTGAAGACCGAAGGACACGGATCGATCGGTATAACCTCTCTAAACTCTTTATAGTTAACCGTTTCCCCTAATCAGAGCAAATCTCTGTTCAAATTCCAAGGCGGGAAATGAAGCAGCGCTTCTGTTTCCCCCAATCAGAGCAAAGCTCTATTTGAACTTCAAATTCAAAAGGTGAAGAAACGCTTCAGATCTCTTGCGCTGCGCGCAGAGCGCCACGTGTCAAAATCAGACACGCCAGCGTAAGGGGCGCTGCGCCCAAGGCAGCGCACCCCAATCAGAGCAAGGCTCTGTTTTAAAATTTAAACTTTGAAAATAAAGAAAGCAACGCTTCAGATAACTTGCGCTCTGCGCTGCGCGACACGTGTCAGCGCAGTTGCGCCGCGCTCTGCGCTGCGCGACACGTGTCAGCGCAGGTGCGCTGCGCGACACGTGTCAGCGCAGATGCGCTTGCGCCAACTGCGCCAGCACTAAAATTTAAATAATAAATTATTTAATTAATCATAATTAAAATTCTAGAAAGATCTTTTTAATCTTATTAAAATAAGAAGATTATCTTCTGTAAAACAGAGGCCTTAGGATCAAAGATCCAACGGTGGGGAAATATCCCCAGATCAATCAGAGAAAGATCTCTGTAACTAACCTAACAAACTAATTAGCCCTATATAAAGGTCCCTATACTCCAAGTCTCATAGATAGAAATAGAAAGACAGAAATAGAAAAAAGGGAGAACTCTGAAAAAATTTGAAAGGCAAGCCTTTGAAGGAAGAAGATCATCTTCTTCAAGGTAAAAAATTAAATTCTTGGAAGAACAGAGATGAAAACACCTCACAAAATGAAGAATTTCTTCTAAAAAGATCAAAGATTTAAGAACAAGATCAAGATCTTCAATAAAAAGAAAAAGATCATAAAGATCTAATCACAAAAACAATAAAGAAGTAATTTACTTCACCCCTAGATCTTTTGATCTATATAAAGGCACAGCCTTTTGATGAACCATTGGTTCTTGAATCTTGAGGTAGAACCTCTTTAGAAAAAGAAAAACTTGTTTCTTTGATCTTAATTAGATCAAGATGCGCTCTGCGCTATTGAACAGTGTCCTGCACTCTTAATTTGCGTTGTTGCGCTCCTTGGACTGGCGCAAGTCACCATAGAGCGCCACGTGTCAATCTGCGTCTTGCGCTCCTAAAAACAGAGCGCTGCGCTCTTGAATTGGCGCACTGCACCAGAGAACGCCACGTGTCAGCAACGCATTAGCGCAGCGCACTGCGCTAACAGACTTGCGCTCATGCAGAGCGTGACACGTGTCACCTCCACATACGCTGGCACCTTGCGCTCTTTAATTGGAGCAGAGCGCCTGACAGGCCACGTGGCGCACTGTCAGAAAAACAAATGCTGTGCATTATTAAAAAGGGCAGAACCCAATTAAAAGGTCTAATAGACCAAAAAAATGCTGCGCATTATAAAAAAAAGGGGGCAGAGCCCGATTAAGAAGCACAACAGGCCTAATATAAATGCCATGCATTTAAATAAAAAGCCCAATGCTATGCATTGTTTAAAAAGGGCAGAGCCCAAACAAAGGCCTAACATACCAAATATAAATAAAATGTTGAACATTTTCAAATGGACTTAGCCCAATTCTGGCCATAAGTCCTTAATTTAAATTGAACTGAGCACAACGGCTCTCCCAAATCAATTTACACCCGGTTCAAGGGTACATCTCTGAACTCCTCTGATATTTGTCGTTGTAATCCTTCAACGTCGTCAGAGAGGTGATGGGTCCCGACAACCATACATTGCTACGGACTGTGGGGTCCTTAAACTCATGGACCGAAATGTCCTTAAACTAATATTCGTCCTCAAAATGGGAATGTTGGACCGAAATGTTCTTAAACTAATATTCGTCCCCAAAATGGGAATGTTGGACCGAAATATCATTAAACTAATATTCATCCCCAAAATGGGAATGTTGGACCGAAATGTCCTTAAACTAATATTCATCCCCAAAATGGGAATGTTGGACAGAAATGTCCTTAAACTAATATTCGTCCTCAAAATGGGAATGTTGGACCACCATGTCCCTAAACTGGCAATCGACCGCAATGTCTCTAAACTAAATAATAGAGCTCAAATGCTCTCTTGTTGGATCTAAACGATCCCGTTAAGTCGATCTTAGTATGAAATTAGACTAATGTGTCCTTAAAAAACGTTTAAGTTGATCTTAGTCCAAAAATGAGACTAACGTATCCTTAAACCGTAACCCCAAACCCAAATCTAAGAAAATACGGATTTGGACTAATCCACGTCCTACGGGCGACAACATAAATTAGTCTCCGTATACAATCCACGGGCAACCGAACACAAAACAAACCCCCACGACACGAAGTGACCATCTGGAGAAGGAGAAAGTTGTTACCGCGATGCGGTAGCGTAATTAACTGCAGGGGCTTGCACCTGCAGGGAAGAGCGTCCCCACAATCAAAAACCCCTCAAACGAGGGGGAATCTGACGAAGTCTGCTACATCGGCCGCATCCGTTTAAACCTTCGATACATGGTGCCATAAATCAACTTGGCATCTTCGGAGAGGTGGACGGATAGCTCCAATTAGCATCTGTCCCGAATTTCAGGCAAGACGTCCGCCGCGTCTCTGCCGCGTCTTTCGAAAGGGAACAGATTCTAGCACGCCCGGTGGGACCTTTTCATCTTTCCACTCCACACTTCGTGCGTCGTATTCGCGAACGAATCGCGGTTTGTTAATGGTTGCCCTCGGGTTTCAAGTCACTAAGATTTGGTCTCTTGCTTGGCGCAGAAGGCAAACAGCAATGGCGTTCAACTGCTCGAACTGCTCCAACTGCAACTGCAACCGACTCCCCGCCTCACCTGGAGGTGTAGCCTATGGACCTCAGGCGGCATCACTGTTCACGATGCCGGTAGAACAAATCACCCAGGCTACTATTGGATTATTTTTCGGGACCATGCTACCTCCAATGAGCTTCACGGCCCCGGTGCCCGTACCGGAAGGTCCTAAGAAGTCGGTCTTCGATCGACTTACAGCTGCCGCGGCCCCGCTCAACGGGTCGCCCAACACCAATGCCTCGATCTTCTCCAGACTAGGCCAAAACTCCTGCGGGCCCATGATGAAGCTTGCGGTCCCAAAGAAGGTTATTCAAAAGAGAGTAGCCAAACCTACTCCTGAAGTCGTCAAGGCGGCTTCTCCTGCTAAGAGATCGATCTTCACAAGACTGACCGTCCCAACTCCTACACCCGCTCTGGCTACTCAAAAGATATCGGTCTTTAATAGGCTGACACCGGCAATAGCCCCTCACCTGAACAGGGGGCAGGACAAGGCCGTCCCCATCACCGAGCCAATTCCCACAACTCAACATGCTCGACGTCGCCACAGGCGCCGAGTGAGGAAGTCCGGAGGTAGTTCCCCTTCTGGGTTAACTCCACCAGCCCCGATGACGGAAGTTAATGCTGCTATTCCGAATGGGAACAGCTTTGAACTGCTAAATAAAGTGCGTAGGAATTCTCCTACCGCTGTACTGAAGAGGTCTCCCCCTCCACTGGAAAAAACTGTAGAAGCAAAGCCAGAACAGCCCCAATCCCCTCAACGGTTGTCCTCCAAAATCTATAAAGTCTGGTGGCAGGCCCGAGACTCGGTGATCGATCCAAATTTCTTCCGCCAGCACAAGAAGCTGAAGGTCCAACAGGAAGTCAGCCATCCTGCTAAGCCATGAGAAGCTGTCTGGGTGCCCACTTCGACGGCTCCCTCAACTTCGACCGCTCCTGAGAAAAGAAGGCCGGAGAAGATCCCTGTGCCGGCAACAAAAGCCAAAAACACTGAACCCAAACGCCCTAAGTCTGGGGGCATGGTCGTCCATACCGTTTACATGGCGTCTGAGAAGGAGGATAGCCGTGCTTCAACGGCCCACCGACCACTCACCCGATCCATCACAAGAGCCTAGGAGCAGCAGCAGCAGAAGCTCCAGGAGATGCTGACTGCAATGGCCGCACTCACCGGACCAAAAGAAAGCCCGAAGGCGTCATCGGAGCAGCGTCGCAAACACGAAACCGATACTGAATTCCTTCGTAGAATGCTTGAAAAGAAGGACAAGGAGGCTGCAGAGCAAGCGGCCAATATAAAGCAGATGGCTCTCCTATTTCAAGACATGATCGGGATGATGATCCAGCCGGATCCCCCAGCCGAAGATCCTCCGATTATGCTTGAAGATGACGGAGGAGAAACGTCAAATCCACCGCCGGCTCTTTCAACAGCCAAGGAGGAGACAATTTCCAAAGCTGCCTTGGATGACTATATTACTCAACAAATACGAGTTCACCAGGCAACTGAGGCAGCCGGTCAAGTTGTCAAAACGGGGCGACCATATCCGAGCTGGTATGATCAAATCAAATACCCGCCGGGCTACATGATCCCAAAATTCCATGTTTACAAAGGGACAGGCAATCCCCATCAACATGTTGCCCAGTTCAGGGCTCTTTGTGGCAACACCGACGGCGATGATAAGCTCCTACTTCGTTAATTCGTCAGCAGCTTATCGGATACGGCGTTTGAATGGTACTCCGAGCTTCCGAACGACTCCGTCAAAACTTTCGTTGAAATGGAGTTGTTGTTTACCCAGCATTTCGCAAGCGCTAGCGAGCGTACTCCAATAACAGCTTTGATCAATGCAAGAGTAAAGCCGGGTGAAACTTGGGTTCAATATGCAATCCGATGGTGGAACTTGTGGTCAAAATGCGAACAACACATCGAAGAAGCGCCAGCGGTGGGCATGTTCGTGGGCACCCTAGATCCTCATGCAACTATTTCACAGTTCATGATGTTCTTTAAACCAACCACGTTCCAGGCCTTGATTGACAAATTAGCCCAAATGGACCAGATGGGCCATAGACCGTCTCCTCCAAAGCCGGACTCTCGAAATGAGAAGGGGAAAGGAAAAGCGATCGTCGTCGCCAATGCTCAACAACAGTCGAGCAACTTAAAGCCGGTTTTCCGTCAATATGCGTCCATGCCTATCCCTCGAGGAGAGGCTACGACGTCCTTACTCGTTTCCTCAAGATAAAATGAGAAGACTGTTCGAGCTAGCAGTGCATAACAGACTCATCAATCTGCCAGATTCAAAACGTCCGTTGCAGCCAAACGACGTCAATGATCCCAATTACTGCCCCTACCACCGAGTATTGGGTCATCCGATTGAAGATTGCTACGTCTTCAAAAAATGGATTGAAGACCAATACCAACAAAGCAAGTTCGCGCTGTCCGAGAAGTGGAAAGTAAACCCACCACGGCCACACACTCCTAAGAAGACGGACACACCGGGGGCAACTTGTTCTTTTGTTGAAGAAGCTCCGTGGGAGGTCGTGCTTTCAGCTAAAACCAAAAAGATGCTGAATGAGCTCCAAACATGCCCGGCGATCAGGTGGAAAAACCCGCTGGAACCCCAGATCATCGAAGGGATTCTGAAGCCGCGCACAACTCCAAAGATTGGTGGTGATGGCCCGAGCACTCACACCCAGCCGTTAAAATCTTCAAAGAAGAAGAAGAAGAAATCCAAAAAGCCCGTGAAGCCTAGCGACAAGCGCACGGACCTGCAGAAACAGATTGACTCGCTGGAGGAGTATAATCAGAAGGCACGGACTCCCATCACGCTCCAAGAGTGTAAGTCGATGTGCAACACCCCATGAGTTGCGGGGAGACAGAAATATGAAAAACGATCTTGTTTTGTAGCATACATCGACTAACCGAAGATCTTGGCTAAACGATAATTAACAACAACCATAGAGTTCTTAGCTACTATGTAAAGAGATTATCCTAATGATTCTAGTCCTTCGTCTTTGTGATCTCTACGTCCTCCTCGGCCTCCTTTCCGTAATAGATGATCCACCCGAGTACCATAATCCAAGCTACACCTCAAGACTTGAGGTAACTTAGTTTCTCTAGTTGCTAACCAAAGTAACTAAGATGATGTAGAGTTAGGTTATAGAGTGTTTAGTCTATCCTAATCCTTGGTCTCAACTCATGAGTGGTAGGATTAGGGTTTGAAGAAGGAGTGAACTTGAGGAGAGAGAAGGTGGAGATGATAATGAGAATGAAAAAAGCTTCTCACTTGAATATATGAAACATAATGAATTATCAAATAAATGAATATAATTGATTATTCACCATGTTTCATTAATTCAATAAGAGTGATTCACTATGTGAGTCATTAAGCAATAAATGATGCATTAATGACATAGTGAATCACACTAATGAGTCACAATTTGCAATAAATGAAAATGCCACCTTAACCTCCTTAGTCACCCTCCTTCTAGAAGCTTCCCGGAAAATTACGAGAACGCCCCTTGCATCCGTGAAAACACGGAAAAACTTTAGACTGTATAAATCCAATAACTCGATACTAGAATCTGGCTTAAACCAAAGCCGGCTAGTAAAAACTGTCCGAATGTCGTACGTGCGTTTAAACACGTATTCGTCCGAACCCTTGTCGTAAAACTGTACGACCTCTATATCATTTCGCCTGGAGTTGGGAAAACTCTGTGTGGGACTCTAAAGACTCGACTACTACGCTGGCAGTAGGTTTAACCACAGACCGCAAGCGGCACTAGCTGTACGTAACGGTCCCCAGGTAGATGTCGATAAGAAGGCCGGTGAGGATACCCATCCGAACTCCTACTGAGCCTGTGCGTGACAATATCCATGTAGTCCGGTCTGTTCGTCTAAGAGTATCGCATGTATGGTCTAGGGAGGTGGTAAACGTCAGACCCCTAATAACCGTACAAGTCGTGTCGGTATGGCTCTATCACCATCCGAGAATCTACTGATCAATCTATCAGTAATTCTCAATCAACCCTGGCCAGGGACTTATGGTAATGACCAACCGATCACTGTGCGATATCAACTCCCTATACCGGGAGAGACGAATCTCTGACAGTCACTCACTGCTTCCATGTGGCTCGGGACTGTGCCCAACTAAAACCTGTTTGCACGACTCCTTTGAACCGTGGTAGGGTAGTAATCAAAGCACAGTGGGAACTCACACGAGACAAATGACGACTTTAAGTCAACGGACTATCTGCACACATGTCACCTGAGAACTGCTATATGACGTTAGGTATAAATACCATCCAGTCAGTTCTCGGCGAGTCCTGTCCGGTGTACTCACACCTAGTGAGCATCTGTATACAATCTTAGGTGCACTCCACCAATGGCTGCGTGACCAATCCATCGCCCCTCCTCAGGGTCTAGATATGTATACACCAGTCTACTCCGGAGTATCGATGCCCAGTCTCGATACTCCTGCGACCAGGAACATCTAAGGATGTGCCTATTGACTATCCAGCTCCCACTAGTATGACTGCCATCATAACGCCGGAAGTCAGGCAAACACCCTATGGGCTTTATCAATACGTATATATATATATATGAATACTACGCAAAATATATATGTCAAGATAAAGACAAACCAAATAGCGTACTATCATATTAAGCAAGACTGTTATGTGCATACATATCCCCAGTATCCTATACAATGAAGGCCTCTAGGGCATATACATCCAACAAGAGTTCCTCAGCCACGTCTTTCAGGAGGAAGATGATGGAGAAAGCTCGTCGGATGAATCTGAGGGTTACGTAGCAAGTTGTCATATGATCTCCCACTCATTTACAGACGATGAGAAAACTCCTTACACAGATAAACTGGGGGCAGACCCTGAACCAGAACTTCTGAGGCCGTCAGATGAAATGATCGACACATTCCTCAACGAAGCTCTTTTGAAAAGTAAAGCTGATCGGGAACGCGAGACGGTCATATTTGAAAGGGCCAAACACCGGCGATTAGACGAAAGAGTCGAGACACTCTAGCCAAATCAAAAGACATCTGTTGCGGACAAAAACAAATTCAAGACGAGGAAAAGGTTTTCTAAAGACATATCAAAGGGAATGAAGCTACCACCCTCCGAAGGAAATGTAAGTCTACGCTAGCGCCCCGGCAGTCTACAGACGCCAAATGCGGAATAAAACTTTTTAACTGGTGCTATCGTATACTTTAACCCGGATCTGCCATTATTGCTAAACTAACAAACTGTAAAGAGTGTAGAATGGTTATACCGAACGATCCGAGTCCTTCGTTCTTCAACCATCATCCCACGCTCCGTTGCGGCTGCTCCGATCTCGTCGATCTCCGATGTCCTTCGTCGAGGTGGCACCACATGATCGGTTCTTTAAACGGGCTCCCGCCTCTGACTCGAGGCAACTCGATCGTCAAGTTTGCCAAAAGAGACGACCAAGATTGATGTAGAGAATGAGTAGATGACTTTGTCTCACTTCGTCCAAATCCGTGGACGATCGGTTAATGAAGTTGCCGTGGAAATCGGGTGATGGAATGAAATGGACTATGAATTCCATACACCCCAAAACTATCATATCTTTTCTAACCGAAATGAAACCTCAAGTGAGAGTGAGTAGTGAGAGGGAGAGGGGCCGGCCTCTTTATATGATGGAGGGAGGTGACCGTAGGAGGAGGGAGGTGACCACAAGCATAAGATATTATGAACAAAATATCTTAAGGAAAACAAAAAGCCTTAATTACAAAGCATAAGTCATTATGCATTAATTGAACCTTTAAAGCAACCAATGAAAATCCAACACCAATTAATCCTAGTCACCTCTTCTAGAAACTTCTAGAAGAATCCACACTCATCTCAAGAAAAGATAAATCCGTCTTTAACCGAATGTTAAAAGACGGCTGATAGAAAACTGGAAACTGGCAACTTCCAAAAGTGATCCTGAAACGACTTTCAGGATAACCCCGAAACTGTATAAATATACCCGCATTTATATTACGACCGAATACAAATGCAACTGAGACAAAGATATTATACCTACTCAATATAATACTCGGATTCGGCTTAAACCAAAGCCGACCAGTATCATCTGCCCGAAAACTGACACGTGCGTAAACGCACGTGCATTTTCCGAACCCTGCCATAAAACCATACGGCCTCTACAACGTTTCGCCTGAACTTGGGAAACTGTCTGTGGGGGACTCTAATGACTCGTCAGTACCCTGGCAGTGGGTTTAACCACAAACCGTCAGCGGCACTAGCAATGCGTAACGGCTGCCCACGGACTGACCTCAAGGGTGGCCGAGGAGCGAACTCAAGGGAGACGGATGAGCGAACTCCTCCGAAAACCCTACTGAGCCTAACAGTGACAATGTATATACAGTCCGGTCCGTTCGTCAATGAGTATCGCATATCTGCCTAGGGGGCTAGCAACGTCAGACCCCCAATAGCAGTATAAGTCGTGTCGGAGTGAAGCCCAATAACACCCTGAGATACTACTGGAGTACCTACCAGTAAATCTCCTGCCATGGCCATGGACTTTGTGTAATGGCTCTCCTAGACACAGCACGACCTCGCCCCCAATACCGGGAGAGACGAATCCCCTGCCGATCCGCTCACGTGCCTCCATATGGCTCGGGACTGTACCCAAAAGCTACCTGTTTGCACGACTCCTTTGAGCCGTGGTAGGGTAGAAATCAAAGCACAGTAGGAACTCACACGAGACAAATGACGACCTCAGGTCGATGAACTAACCTGTACACATATCACCAGGGAACTGCTATCTGACGATAGATATAATACTAACTAGCAGATTCCCGGCGAGTCCTGTCCGGTGTACTCATAACCCAATGAGCACCTGTATACATCTTAGGTGATCCAACTGACACCAGTGGCTTGTGAGACCGGCCACCGCCCCTCGTCGGGGTCTCGACTGTACACACTAGTCTACTCCGGAGTATCGATGCCCTGTCTCGAAACTCCCACAACTAGGGACCACAATTAAGGATATGCATATAAACTACCCAACTCTCACGTATATGATCGCCATCATACTGTTGGTAGTAAAGCAAGATCCTAAGGGCTCTATCAAAGTGTAACATGCAATCAGTCACCTGAACATGTACACGACTGATAAAGGCAAACCAGATAGCATACTATCATTTCGAGTAAGACTGTCCTGTCGGGATAGGTCCTCCGCAATCATTGCAATCACGTACCTACGATCCAATAATTGACTATGAGGGCACTATCTCCAACAATCTCCCACTTGCACTCAAGGCTAATATTGCGATGTCGACTACTCACAGCCCGTGTGAAACCGAACATCCAACTCCTCTACTAATCAGTTTCACAAAGCCCGTTTGTAAAACTATTGTGTTCGAGAAATAGCCTCGGTGAGTGGATCCGCCTAGAAGTTTCTTTCTGTATCTCTCTTAATCTCAAGTTCGCGGAGAAAACCATCTCCCGAATTGAGTAGTACCTGTCTTAGAATATGTCTGGATATCTGATGGGACCTTGGTTCATAAATGAACTCCATATCCAAACTTCTTAGACTGAATCGATCACTGAACCTAATCAGTATCGGGCACCTAGCTTCCCACAGTATCCTCTTGGACCACCTGTCCATAATACTGTCCCTCGTCAGAGGGAAAACTAAAACTCTGACAAACACTCTGTCATCCATGTCACCTTTGAAGCCTGGAATGATAACCGTCTCCCGAAAGAGGCTGCCGTTATCAAATCCATAGAACATGTACCAATGTTCTAAAACTGCTTCCTTATGTTTCTCCAGGATTGGATTAATACAAACTTATTGCATCTAGTGCAAAACCAACATTTGGTGTGGTACTTGACATCTCATGATTGACTCAATTGCCTAAGCAAGTGATCTGCCAATCATGCACATCCCTCTCCACTTTAGTCTATACGACACCTTTAGAGAGGGTGACTCCATCATCTGCAGGTACACCACCATGCTAGGAGTCAACTATTCCAAAAACCATTAGAATATCTGTCAAAGTACCCACATTGGGAAACTACCCAAATCCAGATCTAAAGCCATAGATCCAGAAACCAGAATGTCAAATATTATATCCATATCCTGTCTGGAGAAACAACTGTGTGACGACCACAGTACAACCGATCGTAGTATAGGAATTTTACTTCCTACTCTGTGTAAGTCATCCAGATACCATGACATCACACCCTACTACCTTCTTAACTGATCCATCCCCTATTCTGATTGAAGTCAAACCCATGACTGTCATATCAAAATTAGATGATCTATCTCCGCTATAACTGCTCAAGTCTATAAATAGACATAAGCTTCTTGCCCACTATGCTTCCGTTGCTTCCACTGACTACGACAACCCTCCTACCGGGTCTCATATCCTGGAACAACAGTAGTGTCAAGTCTGGGTAGATAAGAACCTCCCTGTCACCGTCCTTGAGGCTACCGAAGTACCTCTCGGGTGTCTGAGGTTACCTACCGTACCTGCGGAGTGGCTATTGGAATGTCAAACCTGATTGTATAGGTCCTATTAAATTTTCCGTAATCGTTCGCGGTTCTGGAATCACTTCCAGTTCTACCATACTCCCACTACTGTTTTCTGAAAAAGATCCATTTTTACTAAAACTGTGGCGAGTCAAGAACAATATCACTATTGATCTTCTAAATGGTAGAATATCAACCCTCGTCATAGCCAGGGTCAACCCACAAACAGCCATTACAGAAATGTGCCCTGAGTTATCCAGTGTCTGGTTTTAATCATAAGCTGGACAACTCCCCGTACCTTAATTTCTTTTAAGGTACGAACTATTCTATATCCAATATAGAAACTTTGGCACTTATTTAATTGGAACCAAGATTCAATCTATGCAGCTGTCTCCAGGGCATATTAACTTAATGGAAAAAGGCTAATCAGCATTACTCAACTTAGGAATCCATCCAATTATGAGTAACCTGAAAGAGAAACACGTTTCTCAAAAACCATCACTATCATCTGAATACCAATCACAAGAATCTACATCTTCGATCTCTTTGAAGAATCCCGATACTTGTGATACCCGGTTCTCTACTTTATTCTTATACCCACAACTTCTCAAAACTTAGACCTTGTATTTCTACGAAACACTCGTCTAAATACTAGAGAAGTTATAAGTAAATAGAACATAGTACTAGGACCTACCCCTTTGTCCTAATGGACACTTGGACAACATACAATACTCTGTATAAGTCCACTGAGTTGAACAACTCAAAACCTGTGCGTTGTAGGTGGAAAACTGTACCCTGGCGATTTCCTCAAATATCACCAATTACAACGAATTCCGATATAATGAGGATGATCACCTAATTCCCAATATCTTACTCCCACTCATCATCTGTAAAACCATACAGATATGAGAATGAAACCTGGTAAATACATACCCTTGGAGTAAGTGTCTAATCGGGAAAAACAGTTTTTCCTTAACAATGCACTGAAACATGAAAATGTTTCGTAGGGGTATCCTGGTATTCATAGCAATGCCTCTTCCATAATCCAATTCATGACTTCAACCGTATATTTTATTGCCCTTTCTCCAAATCCCCTTTATATGTCTTTAGTCGTTACCTTCTGTACACCATCGTTAGGCTAACTGGTTTTCTTCCTTCCCTACCGTTCGGCACCAGCCTATGGTTTGGAAGAAGACTATCCAGTAAGCATAATAGGTGTACCCTCCTAAACCAAGGAGTACTCGCAACTGAGAGAAGGTGACGATAAAAGACAACTGAATAATACCTTATTCTTTTTAAAGGTGAAATAGGAGTGGCGATGAAGTACGCGGTTTTGGTCGTGAATGATATCAGTCGCAATTTACTTTGCCCTCTATCTAATCCCTTTATTTTGTCTTTACATATTACCTTCTGCACACCCTACTTAGGCTAATTGGTTTTCTTCATTCCCTACCTTTCGGCACCAGCCTATGGTTTGGAATAAGACTATCCAATAGGCGTAATAGGTGTACTCTCCTAAACCAAGGAGCTCTCGCAACCTGAGAGAAGGTGATAATAAAAGACAACTGAATAAACCAATTCTATTTCTCCTGAACCTGGATCCATCCCCGAAGAAGTCCCTTCGAGTTCGTATATAACCATACGATGGATCTATCCAATGGAAGTGGATATCCGCAGTATACGGGTGTTCTGAGAAATTCAAAGGGTAAAAGAAGGAGTGGCAATGACTTATGCAACATAGACAATCCAAAAGCCAGTATTTTAAGAAGGTTCGGTCAACCTGGTCACTGAGTCATAGTCTAGGGTCGGTCAAAGGTCGCTGCCAAAGAGAGAGAGAGAATAGAAACACTCTGCGTGCACTCTAACCTAGATCAGAATGGTCATCACTTTATCTAATCCGGAAACCTCCCACTGTCCTGTCAAATTCTCCTCCAAACCTAAAGAAGAATCAATCGGGATCACCCGAAGAGTAAACCAACTCATCAGTGGGAATCAGGATCCAACTCTCATCGCATGATAACGTGATGGAATGCATCCACGTTACTCATACTCCAGAAGGTATGCGCATACTCGGCAAGTTTCAGTTTCTTTAGAAACTCCTGATAAGATTTTTGCCCCATGCTCTTATAACCTTGGCTTTGGTCAAAATGTCATAAGTCACATGCCAAGTTCTACCCGTCACTATCTTGTCAATTTGAACCCACCCGCACATGCCCCTGACTTTGGCCAATCGGCAGAACGACTGTCCCAAACTAACTCATCTATCTATGCAACAATTGAATACCCAGCAGCTACCAAACACTATGCCTTAACTTTGGCTAAAATACATAGCTTGAATACTACTGAATACCCAAAAGAAGTGACGGAGGGCTACGGCTGGTTTTTGGCGAAAAACCTTTAGCGTAGTGAACTTGATATCGCTGAAGGAACCTGATAGCTTTTTAAAATATAGTGGCGAAAACCTTTTGCTAAAGAGGTCACTCCCGGTAAAGGGATCTCGGCTCTTTCCTCGTGGAATGAGGTGCAGGATATTCCACTGAATACCGCTATGCAAAGCAACATGTAATCGACTATAGTGAAGTTATTACTCTGACGCAAACTTCTGCCCAAGGGGTCAGTCCCGGTGAAGGGATATCGGCCCTTGCCCCGTCGAATGAGGTGCAGGATATTCCACTGAATACCGCTATGCATAACAAAAGAAAACGTCTTTGCAATAACACTTTTTAAATTGTTCCAACAACTGTATACAGGTTTGTTTTTACTTTGCGTTGATCAGAATCAACGCAGTCCCATCAATTGATCACACCAGAAAAGAACGAAAATAAAATGTACGTATATGCCATCCGCATTCGTCACTGGGTCCCGTCATCACCCGTTAGGTTACTTAACTAACGACAGAGCGGGGACTGGACTAGCACGGGTGTAAAACATATACAACATCTAATAGTATATAAACCAATATACAATAATCGCTCCAGGCGTGATAGTATGCAACATTACAGAAAAGTAATAAGCATCACAGAACAATACAGATATCTGGGATCCCCGGGTTTCACAGAGCCGCTGCTGAAACCCAACGTTCCCCTGTCGTGTGGATAGCCTGTGCAATGAAACCTAGACCCCTACGGGTGCGGCAAGTTACCCGCCAAAACCTGAAGCGAGGTAGTCCCCACAGCATAGTGAATGGAACACCCGGCACTTCACGGAATCCGGTAAATTGAGCACCCCTCCTTGGGTCAACCTGTACCCCCTACAAGTGCGGCGAATAGTCTGCCAATTCTGAAGTGGGGCCCCTCTGCCTCTCAAAGCCATGAGATGCGGACCCGTTGCCCTCCCGAACCCGGCTATCCGTGCACTCCGTCTCGGGCAAAACCTAGTACAGTAATGAAAAATAGTACAATAGGTACATCGACCGCAACCTGGTCGTGCCCCAAAAAGAATATTATACAACAGGCAGTGACGGCAGTCCACAAGTTGGACGCTCGTCCCGCAATATCAAATGTACAAATAAACTCAAACTGTACTATCATTGCACACTGCTATCCACCATGACAAATCCGCAACATTACAGCACAACACAGAACATCAACGCGAATGTCACGTTCGCAAACCCGTCTAAAAGAGCTATAGCAATCGGACGCGGTTTACCGATCAAATGACATTCCCGGTCGGAGATATAATGTAAGCACTGTAAACTAACGTGTTTAAATTTCGATCGACCAAAGACCAAATATTAAAAAGTGGGCCCCACAGCTTACTGGTGAACAGTAACAAAATCTGGGCCAAAACTTTATATACCAAAAACCACAAAATCCCACCAAGAACCCACTGGAAAAATTTGGGGCCACGAGCTCAATGTTTGGCCGCGGAAGCTCGGTCAAACCAATGGTTTGACCGCCTTTCCGCGGCGGTATCATTGAGTCACGTGCCCAAATTTCTTCGTCGTTCTTAGAATTCCCTGCACGGATTTTTAAGACATTCAGAAATTAATTTCGACACCGTTTAAAAACAACAGAAACTGTCGTGCAAGGATTTTGTCGTTTTTGATTTTCGGTCGGATCGATGTTTTGAACGCGTTAGCACAAGTTAGTATAGCAAAATGGTTAGGCTCTGATACCACTGTAAGTCTACGCTAGCGCCCCGGCAGTCTACAGACGCCAAATGCGGAATAAAACTTCTTAACTGGTGCTATCGTATACTTTAACCCGGATCTGCCATTATTGCTAAACTAACAAACTGTAAAGAGTGTAGAATGGTTATACCGAACGATCCGAGTCCTTCGTTCTTCAACCATCATCCCACGCTCTGTTGCGGCTGCTCCGATCTCGTCGATCTCCGATGTCCTTCGTCGAGGTGGCACCACATGATCGGTTCTTTAAACGGGCTCCCGCCTCTGACTCGAGGCAACTCGATCGTCAAGTTTGCCAAAAGAGACGACCAAGATTGATGTAGAGAATGAGTAGATGACTTTGTCTCACTTCGTCCAAATCCGTGGACGATCGGTTAATGAAGTTGCCGTGGAAATCGGGTGATGGAATGAAATGGACTATGAATTCCATACACCCCAAAACTATCATATCTTTTCTAACCGAAATGAAACCTCAAGTGAGAGTG
The DNA here is from genome assembly GCA_030015575.1 of Agapanthus africanus. NCBI lineage: Eukaryota > Viridiplantae > Streptophyta > Magnoliopsida > Asparagales > Amaryllidaceae > Agapanthus > Agapanthus africanus. Next base: position 393,415,692 of record JASDDO010000010.1, on the reverse strand, counting down.
AGTAGTGAGAGGGAGAGGGGCCGGCCTCTTTATATGATGGAGGGAGGTGACCGTAGGAGGAGGGAGGTGACCACAAGCATAAGATATTATGAACAAAATATCTTAAGGAAAACAAAAAGCCTTAATTACAAAGCATAAGTCATTATGCATTAATTGAACCTTTAAAGCAACCAATGAAAATCCAACACCAATTAATCCTAGTCACCTCTTCTAGAAACTTCTAGAAGAATCCACACTCATCTCAAGAAAAGATAAATCCGTCTTTAACCGAATGTTAAAAGACGGCTGATAGAAAACTGGAAACTGGCAACTTCCAAAAGTGATCCTGAAACGACTTTCAGGATAACCCCGAAACTGTATAAATATACCCACATTTATATTACGACCGAATACAAATGCAACTGAGACAAAGATATTATACCTACTCAATATAATACTCGGATTCGGCTTAAACCAAAGCCGACCAGTATCATCTGCCCGAAAACTGACACGTGCGTAAACGCACGTGCATTTTCCGAACCCTGCCATAAAACCATACGGCCTCTACAACGTTTCGCCCGAACTTGGGAAACTGTCTGTGGGGGACTCTAATGACTCGTCAGTACCCTGGCAGTGGGTTTAACCACAAACCGTCAGCGGCACTAGCAATGCGTAACGGCTGCCCACGGACTGACCTCAAGGGTGGCCGAGGAGCGAACTCAAGGGAGACCGATGAGCGAACTCCTCCGAAAACCCTACTGAGCCTAACAGTGACAATGTATATACAGTCCGGTCCGTTCGTCAATGAGTATTGCATATCTGCCTAGGGGGCTAGCAACGTCAGACCCCCAATAGCAGTATAAGTCGTGTCGGAGTGAAGCCCAATAACACCCTGAGATACTACTGGAGTACCTACCAGTAAATCTCCTGCCATGGCCATGGACTTTGTGTAATGGCTCTCCTAGACACAGCACGACCTCGCCCCCAATACCGGGAGAGACGAATCCCCTGCCGATCCGCTCACGTGCCTCCATATGGCTCGGGACTGTACCCAAAAGCTACCTGTTTGCACGACTCCTTTGAGCCGTGGTAGGGTAGAAATCAAAGCACAGTGGGAACTCACACGAGACAAATGACGACCTCAGGTCGATGAACTAACCTGTACACATGTCACCAGGGAACTGCTATCTGACGATAGATATAATACTAACTAGCAGATTCCCGGCGAGTCCTGTCCGGTGTACTCATAACCCAATGAGCACCTGTATACATCTTAGGTGATCCAACTGACACCAGTGGCTTGTGAGACCGGCCACCGCCCCTCGTCGGGGTCTCGACTGTACACACTAGTCTACTCCGGAGTATCGATGCCCTGTCTCGAAACTCCCACGACTAGGGACCACAATTAAGGATATGCATATAAACTACCCAACTCTCACGTATATGATCGCCATCATACTGTTGGTAGTAAAGCAAGATCCTAAGGGCTCTATCAAAGTGTAACATGCAATCAGTCACCTGAACATGTACACGACTGATAAAGGCAAACCAGATAGCATACTATCATTTCGAGTAAGACTGTCCTATCGGGATAGGTCCTCCGCAATCATTGCAATCACGTACCTGCGATCCAATAATTGACTATGAGGGCACTATCTCCAACAGGAAACACTCCCGGTGAAGCAGAAACACATCCCAGCTACTGCTCTTATCATCGAAAGATTTCGCACCCCACCGAGGAGTGCAATGCTTTTAAAAGATGGTAGCAGGGATATGTCGCTCACCGGCAACATTTTAAGCGGATGAAACGCAAAACTCGGCAGGAGCAAAGAAGTGCGACTGAGGAGCATAAAAGAGATACCGGTGACTGTCGCATGGTCAATACCGGGGGATCGTAAATTCTCACTTTCGGAAGCGACTCTAACGGAGAAATGGCTCTTGACCCCCTCTTTAAAGAATCCGCATTGGGAAGAGAGGAAGAACCAAAGGCCTGTGAAAACATCCAGCTGCGCAATCGCACGCTTCCAGAAAAGAATCTCGGATCTACGAATAAAAAAGATAAGGGAAAAGAAAAGGTCCCCGAGGATATCGCCGTGGACGATCAAGTTATGAAAGAACTGACCGCCAAGGACCCGCCAAAGAAAAATAAGGTGGACTATAACGTTCTGGCGCACTTGAGGAAACTATCCTCACAACTCAGTATTCTCGACGCCCTTTTGCTATCCAAAGAAGCGAGAGATTCGTTGATCAAGGCGCTAGTAGAGCCAGAGCAATTCCAAGCTTTTCTCGCCGAAGAAAAGATGAAGGACGAGCTAGAGGAGGTGCACACGGCTGATATCACCTTCGGCGACGAAGACCTTCTCCTTGGGACGTGCGAGCACAATCGTCCCCTCTATGTCTCAGGATCTTGCCACGATATAAAGATAGGCAAAATCCTGGTCGACAATGGGTCTTCCGTCAATCTTCTCATCGTGTGAGTGTTGAAGGAAATCTGCATGAGCGTCCAGCATCTCGCTCGTGATAAAATCACCGTCTCTGGTTTTGATTCCCAGTCGTTACGGACTCTCGGATCTGTGATACTATCGCTGCGCTTCGGGCTGCTCGTCACAGACATTAAATTTTACGTCATTGACGCCAAGACATGCTATAATGCTTTGTTCGACCGACCCTGGTTACACGAGTACAACATCATCCCTTCTACACAGCATCAGTGTATGAAATATTTTGAGGATGGTCTCGAGTATACCGTAACAGAGAGCTGAATCCGTTCTCCGTAAATGAAGTCCGCAAGTACGAAGATGCAAAATGCTTTCTGCCAGATTTTGAGGACACGGAGAGATGTCACAAACCGGAGAACAAAGCTATCACCACCATTCCAGTCTTCGGGAGTGATACTGAAGAAGAGGAAGCGATAGTTTATTCAGGTCCACCTCAGTACAACAAGCCAGGACCGTCCGATCCCATGTTGATCTTTGGCAGTGACTCGGAAGATGAGGTCCATACTATATTCTCCGCTCGGCCTTCAATACAAACATTCGCTGATGAAGAGCAAAGTTTGCAAGTTTCCATGATTCCACCCAAACATCATAAAGAGCTAGATGCACTTGATACCTACAGTGTGGAAGAGCTGCAAACGTTCTATGTCCCTCCCAGGCGAGAAGGCGAAAAGGCGATCCTATTCTATTGCTCCGGGGAAGCTAAAATGGATAAAGAAATCTGGCACGGCGCGGATTCTACACTTGACAAGCTCCAGCCCATCCATCTGCCTAGATATTATACGGAATGCTTGAAAAGGCTATTGAAGCGCCAAGGGATACCCTTCAAACAGACCGCTCGAAAAGCTAAGTTCTATGACAGGATCTGGAACGTTCCCGGAACTCAGCGCAAGTTGCCTAATGGGAGAAAGGAAACGATTGGGCTTGGATATGTTCGGTCCAAGAAACGGGAGCTGCTCCGCGACTGCTATGTCGTACATGATTTTGATGAAGAAGGAGATGCTCAATGGGAGAGTGCTAATCCTGAACCAGAAAAAGTCCCCGACGTAAAAATGCCCGGTCCATCGTTCGAAGAACAAATGGACAAGCTAATAAGGGAAGTTGGTCAAAAAGTCCGAGATGACCAAAATCGCGAAATGGCTATCTATGAGAAAGCCAGGACGCAACGCCTTCTTTAACAGGCTGCAAAAGATGAAAATACCCCTCCCTGTCAACCTGTTGTAAAAAAGGCCCGACGCAGAGGCAGAAACAAGTCAAAAAGCGGAAAAGGCATTCAGCAGCAACAAAGCGGGACCAAGAAATCACGCGAACGAGAATCGAGCGGTTCGGATTTGTCCCTTATGAAGAAAATGAGTCGAGCATACTCTTTTCCTCAAGACAAGACAAAGAAGATACTTGACCTAGCTATAAAACACCAAATGATTACACTTCCGGGGTCTAAACACCCCGAGCAAGCAGGCGAAGTCTCTCACCCAAACTATTGCTCTTATCACAGGGTATTAGGACACCCTCTCGAAGATTGCTTCACCTTCAAGAACTGGGTCGAAGATCAGTATCAGCTCGGCAAGTTCGCTCTATCTGACAGCTGGAGGGTAACGCCGCCACAGAAGCATGAACCCAAAGCCACGAGAGCAGAACCAGATCCACATCGGTCTTGGAAGCGGGCTCGTACTTGTTATATGGTAACAATATCAAAAGAAGATCCTGAGGGTATGGATGATCTTCCCCGGTGCTTCGAAAACAGCGATGACGAGGTGATCTCGGAATTTCCACCAGCGCCGAAAGAGCTGGAAGATGGAATACACACCACTGCAGATAACCTTAAGAAAATTGACTTGGGGACGGCGAACGACCCGCAACCGACATTCGTTAGTGAGCTGTTGTCTGAAGGAAGGGTGGCTTCATTAAAAGACGTGCTTATGCAGCATAAAGATTGCTTCGCATGGAACTATTCCGAAGATGCCAGGACTAGATCCAGAAATTGCTGTGCATAAATTGGCGATATCCCCGGACGTTAAGCCAATCAAACAAGCACCGAGAAGAATGCGGCTCGAGCTTGAGATGAGCATTAACGCCGAAGTCAAGAAGCTGATCGACTTTGGGTTTATCCAGGAAGTTCAGATTCCCGATTGGATCGCCAACATCGTCCCGGTGATGAAGAAAAATGGGACGGTGCGCATATGTGTAAACTTTCGGGATCTCAATAAAACCTGCCCGAAGGACGATTTCCCAGTGCCAGTCACCGAGCTGATGATAGATAACACGTCCACTCACGAGATTTTCTCCTTTATGGACGGCTCATCGGGATATAATCAGATAAAGATGCATCCCGAAGACCAGAAGCACACCGCTTTCCGGACCCCTTTGGGTATATTCTGCTACAAGGTGATGCCCTTCGGTTTAAAGAACGCCGGTGCCACCTATCAAAAGGCCATGACAAAGATCTTCGATGACCTTATACATGAAATCGTCGAATGCTATATCAACGACCTCGTGGTTAAGAGCAAATCATACGAGGAGCATTTAGAGCATGTGAAGACCGTATTTCGACGCCTTCGGTAATACAACTTGAACATGAACCCTCTCAAATGCGCGTTCGGGGTGACCTCAGGTAAATTACTAGGATTCATCGTCCGACACCGAGGTATCGAGATAGATCCGTCAAAGATCAAGGCAATCATGGAGATGCCCCCACCAAGGAATCTCAAGCAATTGCGGTCTCTCCAAGGGAAGCTCGCGTATATTCGGCGATTTATAGCCAATCTCTCAGGAAAATGCCGTCCTTACAGCCACCTGATGAAGAAGGGAACCCCTTTCGTCTGGGATCGCAAATGCCAAGACGCGCTGGACGAAATCAAGCAATACCTGCAGAACCCGCCAGTGCTGGCTGCTCCGGTCAAGGGAAAGCCTCTCATTCTTTATACAACAGCCCTCGAAGGTTCTTTAGGCGCATTATGGGCACAAGAGAACGACCAAGGGAAGGAAAGAGCCCTCTACTATTTGAGTCGAGTTCTACTGGGGGCAGAAAGCAATTACTCCCCCATCGAAAAACACTTCCTGGCGTTGATCTTCGCGATAACAAAGCTCAGGCACTATGCGTTGGCACATGAAGTCCGTCTCATTTCGAAGGTGGACCCCCTTAAATATTTAATGTCGAAGGCCATATTGATAGGGAGACTCGCTAAATGGGCCTTGCTCTTAATGGAGTTTTCGATAACCTATCAGCCTTTTAAGGCAATGAAAGGCCAGGCCATCGCCGACTTCCTCGCTGAGCATCTGATACCGGCTGATTCCCCTCTGAATTGCGAGCTGCCAGACGAACATGTGTTTGATCCGATCAACGGTAGTAATACCCGATGGGAACTCTATTTTGATGGAGCGTCTTCCATGAATAAGCACAAACAAAGCACCCCTATAATCAAATAGGATGTAGGCCTCATCTTCGTGACCCCACAAGGAGGGATAATGCGCTTCGCCTTCTCCTTGACAGAGCCGAGGACGAACAATGAAGCCGAATACGAAGCTTTGATAACAGGCCTCGAGATCGCCATCGGCATGGGAATTAAAAACCTCCTCATATACGGAGACTCCCAGCTGGTCGTTAGTCAAGTAAATGGCGACTACCAAACATGCAAACCAGAATTGGTAAAGTATAGTGAGAGAGTACAGCAATTGCTGACTCAAATCCCCTCCTACATGCTGGAAAGCATACCGCGCGTGGAAAATAGCAAAGCAGATGCACTAGCTAAGCTCGCTAAAGAACTGGCCGACGAGAACCTCGATGACGTAGTACAAAGCCGTCGGGTGCTTACCCCAGCAAAAATATCTCCGGAATCATCCGAAGAAAAGGGAGCGACTGAGCAAATGGCTATGCAAATAAAAGACCAGGAAAAGGCTGAGGATTGGAGAGAAGCTTTTATACACTGCTTCAAATCCCGTCGAACACCTGAAGATGCGTCCTCAAGACATCAGCTTATGAAACGAGCTCTGTCTTTCGCCTTCGTCAATGATACTCTGTACAAGAGGTCGTTTGATTCTCTGTGGTTGAGATGTCTGGGACCCGAAGAGGCGAAAAGAGTCATTCAGGAAGTTCACGACGGACTATGCGGTTCTCACCAAGCAGGCTCGAAGATGAAGTTGAAGATTAAACGGATGGGCTACTATTGGCCCACGATGATTCAGGACTGCCTCGAATATGCGTTGCAAAGCCACTCATGCCAGATTCATGGGGACTTTATCCATCAGCACCTAAATCCTCTACATCCAACAGTGGCTAGCTGGCCGTTCGAAATGTGGGGGACTGAAGTAATCGGCCCCATCGAACCAGCATCGTCCAAGGGACATCGATTCATTTTGGCGACAATTGACTACTTCTCCAAATGGGCAGAAGCAGTACCGCTGAGGGAAGTGAAGACGGAGAATATCCTCCATTTCTTCAAGACGCACGTCATTTATCGGTTTGGAACTCCGCGACGGATCATCTCCGATAACGGGCAGGCCTACAGAAGCCACAAGATCAGCCGCTTCGCGCAACAACACAACATAGACTGGAGATATTCCTCAGTTTATAATCCCCGAGCTAACGGTCTAGCTGAGGCTTTCAACAAGACCTTAACGAAGATCGTGAAGAAGACGGTGTCCCGAAATAAGAAGGACTGGCACGAAAGACTGCAAGAAGCTCTCTGGGCGTATCGAACTACGTTCAAGACGGCCACGAACACAACGCCGTACGCGTTGGTATTCGGTACAGAAGCAGTACTCCCCCTTGAGATAGAGTTACCCTCTCTACGAGTGGCGGTTCATTACGAGCTAACGGACGAAGAGAATGCTCACCTTCGGCTCGAGGAGCTTGATGCCCTTGATGAAACCCGGCTCATAGCGCAACAAAATCTAGAGGCTTATAAAGCAAAAATGACGCGCTCCTACGAAAGATTGACCAGGCCGAGGACATTCTGCCAAGGCGAACTCGTGCTAGTGGTCAAAAGACCTATGATCCCCAATCGCGCCAAGCGGGGAAAATTCGAGCCGAACTATGAAGGCCCGTACATCATAGACAAGGTCTACTAAGGTGGAGCATATCTACTCATGGATATGCACGGTGAAAGGCCTTTCAGGCCAATAAACGGTCGTTTCTTAAAGAAATACTACGCTTAATGAGTCACAGCCTAGGTCAATGATAGATGACGACGACTATGTCCGCTCGCTATCTTCCTAAGCCCAAACTCTATAAGTAGTAGCCGGCCTTCTTCAACAACGGACCGAAACGTCCTTAAACTAATGACGGACCACTACGTCTTAAAACTAGCTGTTGACCGAGATGTCGATAAACTACGGTGGATTGCAACATCCCAAAGCCGATATATAAAAAAATAATAATAAAATAAAAACGGTATGCCCATAAGCAAAAAAGGGCACGGATGAAAACCCGAAAGGGCTCCGTGAGTAAAAACAGCAGGGCTACCGGCGAATGCTTGTGAAAACCCGAAAGGGCGCGATCTCGTTATATAAAAAGAATAAAAAAAAGAGAATATAAAAATAACGGTATGTCAATAAGCAAAATGGGCACGGATGAAAACCCGAAAGGGCTCCGTGAGTAAAAACAGCAGGGCTGCAGGCGAGTGTTTGTGAAAACCCGAAAGGGCGCAACCTCGTTAAAAGACACTTGCAGGGTCCTTTCGACCTTGTAAGGAGAAACCACCCGCGTGAGATCCTTATGACTCACAAGGGAACAATACACTTAGGGATCCTCACGATTCCTAATGAGAAATTACACTTGCGGGATCCTCACGACTCGTAAGGAGAACTCTCTTATGGGACCCTCACGGCTCATAAGATTTGAAAGTCTTAAGTTACAGAGACCTGAACCTGTTCTTAAGCAACCCCCACAACCTTCGATATTGCCCTACAAGTGTCTCGATACGGACCCTTGTATACAATCCACGGGCGCGAATAAACATTTTCCTAACCAAGTCCCACCCGTGACTAGGGATATGTCCATATGGTGAACAACCCTTGTAAGTCCTATCAACTTATAAGGAGAAAACCCTTTTTTAAGATCCTTACGACTTACAAGGGAACATGCACTTAGGAATCCTCATGATTCCTAAGGAGAAAACACACCTACGAGATCCTCACGACTTGTATGGAGAAATACCTTTGGGAGACCCTTACGGCTCATGAAGTCAAAAGCCTTAGTCGACAAGACCATAACCCTGTTTACTAAGCCACCTTTGTTCGACATCGACAAAGACAAATGATGATTCGCTCCTGGCAATATCCCAGTCGTAGCGGTGTTGATGCCGAAATCGGTGTCTAATCCCAAGCTTGCGGCAAAAAGCTAGCGATCCACACATGCATACGAAATAGCCGAAATGATGGGGCGACTTATAACAAAATCAGCAAGTAAAAATGTATGTATGCAAAATAGCCGAAATGATTGGGCAACTCGCAATAAAAAGCAGCTAGTAAAAATAAAATAAATATCCGAAATGATTGGACACTGCGAAAAATAGCCGAAATGATTGGGCAATCGCAACTTTCGCGATATAAAAGCTGAAATGATAGAGCATCGTGGGAAGAAATAAAAAAAAACTTATGAAAGAATGAAACTTTCGCCCTACAGGTAAGATCGCATCGATCCCTGTATACAATCCAGGGGCATAAAAAAAGGGGGAGCCATACCTTCCCACCAGGATCCACCCGAAAAAGAGCCAAGTCTCAACGGTTCACTGACAACTTAGAGACCACTTCGGAATTCGTCTCGATACAGCAGACGAGATGTCAACAACGGCGTTCCTTCGCAGTCCAGCAGGATACGGATACAACACCGACAAAAGACCTCACGGTCGAAACAAAGCAGAGTGACGGTAAAATCCTAGCTCCACCTCAGCGTTCGTCTCGTTACAGCAGACGCAACGTCAACAACGGCGTTCCTTCGCAGTCCAGCAGGATGCAGACGCAACGTCAACAAAAGACCCCATGGTCAAAACAAAGCGGAGTGACGGCAAAATCCCAGCTCCACCTCAGCATTCATCTCAATACAGCAGACGCAGTGCCAGCAAACGAAGCGAAGGCCAAATCCCTAGCTTCAGGGTCTTGAAGGCAACTCATATAAAATCTGAAAGACTATCGGAGATCATCCCACATCAGCACGGAATGGTCACCACCTCGGCGTTCGTCTCCATACAACAGACGAGATGTCACTACAGCGCCCTTCCTCCAACAGGATTCGGACACGCTAAAGCAAATGAAGCAAAGTCCAAATTCCTAGCTTCAGGGTCTTGACGGTAACTCATATAAAACCTGAAAGACTACCGAAGATCATCCCACATAGAGTGGTCACCTCCTCGACGCTCGTCTCGATACAGCAGACGAGATGTCACCCCAGGATTCTTTCTCCAGCAGGATTCAGACACGACAATCAAACAACGGAGCCACGGCAAAATCCCAGCTCCACCGCGACATTCGTCTCGATACAGCAGACGCAATGCTAGCAAACGAAGCAAAGGCCAAATTCCTAGCTTCAGGGTCTTGACGGCAACTCATATAAAACCTGAAAGACTATCGGGGATCATCCCACACCAGTGCGGAGTGGTTATGACTCATCGGGGCTCTCCAAAATGAGCCTAACCTCGAGTAAAAAGCGGCATGGCAAAATTCCTAACGCTTGCTCTTCCGACGGTCAAACTACCTAGGAGGATTGCTCGAAGACGTCTTGTCCAGCCCCTGAAGGGATCAGAGACACGACAGTCGCAAGGCTACTCGAACAGCAAGGTTGCCTATCGAGAAATACATCAGCCGACGCGGCGGTACGGTGGACAAAACCCTAGTACCACAGACCCTAACGGACCTCTGTCATAAAAAGCAGAGGTTAACTGTGACGTTAGGATATTCTTGCGAGAAATGCTCGATTCGTCTCGACTCGTGAGGAAAAGCCTTAGGCAGCGGAGATTAAAAAACCTGCTTCCTAAGCACTGGGGCCCTACAAGTCGGTCCAAAACGGACTCCTGCATACTATTCACGGACCACACTCTCTAAAGTCGAATCTCAACAAGGAGGGAAACAACCACTTACGAGTCCTCTCGACTTGTAAGAGGGAAAATTCTCTAGTGAGATCCTTACGACTCTCAAGAGAAAACACACTTAGGAGTCCTCAAGACCCCTAAGGAGAAAATACACCTACGAGATCCTCTCGACTCGTAGGGAGAAAAGTCTTTATGAGACCCTCACGGCTCATAAAATTGAAAAGCCTTAGGTAGCATATCTGAACCTGCTTCCTAAGTCATCACTACTCCCCAAAATATTCAAGACATAATGTGCTATATCATCTACAGGCTATGCTTACTTAAGGAATATGCTAATAACAAAGCAGAAAATAAAAGGAAGGAGGCAAAAGATTTGTCATTCATACTTGGAAAATTCTTACATCAATAAAGACAATAAACAAAAACAGCATTGTTGAAATGCTATTACAATGGCAAAACCTCAAATCCAGGACATGGATTGAGGAACTCGAAAGTGACCTTGTCCAGGACTTTCCAAGCCCGGCGAACCATCCTAGTGTGCTTTCTTTCGCGAGCACAAGCGTCGGGTTCCCCACTGATGTCCTCCACCCTCCGATAAGCAACAAGTATGGCGGACTGTTGAAAGGCCTGGTGTAGGAGATCGACAAGATTGTCTCGCCGTCTCTTCGATATTAGGTTCATCAGGTACACCGAGTGCACCTTATCCTCGGTGGCATCTAACGCCCTGAGCGGCACGCCGGTAAAGGATTAGGGAAGCGCTTCCCAAATTGCTCCCACAATAAGCTTCAGGAGAGGGGAGCGTCGAGGAAGCAGTTGACCGTTATATGCGTCGAAGCGACTCATAATTTCAGCACACTCGGCATTTGTGAGTTCTCGGTTCTGAGAACGGCCGAGTCGGCGAATGTCTCCATAAGAGATAATTTCATCAAGGTCATACATGTGAGCCTCCATTACTCCTGTAAAAGAAAATCAGCAAATTTAGCAGACAGACTGATTAAGCAAGATGATATAATTCATCAAAAAAATAAAAAATAAAATGCCATCTCTAACCTCCAAGATCCATGAAAAACTCTTAAGAGTTCTTCTATATGATTTGGAAAGAGCAAAGCTCTATTAATGAATTAAGAAAACACAAGAAAAATCCTTTTAGAGAGCAGAGCTCTATTAATGGAACCCTAATAGGGTTCTCTTTAGTCCCCTTTAGATCCCTTCAGACCTATAGAGCAAAGCTCTGCTAGTGAAACCCTAAATGGGTTTTCTTTAGATCAGGGATCTATTAAGAGCAAGGCTCTTAAAATTAATTTAATTTAATCTAATTTAATTCTCACCTAAAAATTCTCTAAAGTTCTAACTCTTAAAAGTTCTTGAAAACGAGAGCAAGGCTCTGGATAAAATTCTCAAGGAGGAGATGAAAATCATCTAAGGGACCAAAGGTCCTATTTATAGGCATTGAGAACTGTTTCAACTTCCAAAAGTTGGCACAACGGTTGGAATTCTATCACCGCTGCGCTCACGTTTGGGGCCACGTAAGCGCAACGGTGGGGGGCATTTGTTTCCCCCAATCAGAGCAAACCTCTGTTCAAATTCCAAGACGGGAAATGAAGCAACGCTTCTGTTTCCCCCAATCAGAGCAAAGCTCTGTTTGAATTTCAAATTCAAAAGGTGAAGCAACGCTTCAGATCCCTTGCGCTGTGCCCAGAGCGCCACGTGTCAAAAACAGACACGCCAGCGCAAGGGGCACTGTGCCCAAGGCAGCGCACCCCAATCAGAGCAAGGATCTGTTTTAAAATTTAAACTTTAAAAATAAAGGAAGCAACGCTTCAGATAACTTTCGCTCTGCGCTGCGCGATACGTGTCAGCGCAGTTGCGCTGCGCTCTGCGCTGCGCGACACGTGTCAAGCGCAGGTGCCCTTACACCAACTGCGCCAGCACTAAAATTTAAATAATAAATTATTTAATTAATCAGAATTAAAATTCTAGAAAGATCTTTTTAATCTTATTAAAATAAGAAGATTATTTTCTGTAAAACAGAGGCCTTAGGATCAAAGATCCAACGGTGGGAAAATATCCCCAGATCAATCAGAGAAAAATCTCTGTAACTAACCTAATAAACTAATTGACCCTATATAAAGGCCCCTAGACTCCAAGTCTCATAGATAGAAATAGAAAGACAGAAATAGAAAAAAGGGAGAACTCTGAAAAAATTTGAAAGGCAAGCCTTTGAAGGAAGAAGATCATCTTCTTCAAGGTAAAGAATTAAATTCTTGGAAGAACAGAGATGAAAACATCTCACAAAAAGAAGAATTTCTTCTAAAAAGATCAAAGATCTAAGAACAAGATCAAGATCTTCAATAAAAAGAAAAAGATCATAAAGATCTAATCATAAAAACAATAAAGAAGTAATTTACTTCACCCCTAGATCTTTTGATCTATATAAAGGCACGGTCTTTTGATGAACCATTGGTTCTTGAATCTTGAGGTAGAACCTCTTTAGAACAAGAAAAACTTGTTTTTTATATCTTAATTAGATCAAGATGCGCTCTGCGCTATTGAACAGTGCCCTGCACTCTTCATTTGCGCTGTTGCGCTCCTTGGACGGCGCAAGTCACCAGAGAGCGCCACGTGTCAATCTGCGCCTTTCGCTCCTAAAAACAGAGCGCTGCGCTCTTGAATTGGCGCACTGCACCAGAGCACGCCACGTGTCAGCAGCGCATTAGCGCAGCACACTGGCGCAGCGCACTGCGCTAACAGACTTGCGCTCATGCAGAGCGTGACACGTGTCACCTCTACATGCGCTGGCGCCTTGCGCTCTTTAATTGGCGCAGAGCGCCTGACAAGCCACGTGGCGCACTGTCAGAAAAACAAATGTTGTGCATTATTAAAAAGGGCAGAGCCCAATTAAAAGGTCTAATAGACCAAAACAAATGCTGCGCATTATAAAAAAAAGGGGCAGAGCTCAATTAAGAAGCCTAACAGGCCTAATATAAATGCCATGCATTTAAATAAAAAGCCCAATGCTATGCATTGTTTAGAAAGGGCAGAGCCCAAACAAAGGCCTAACAGGCCAAATATAAATAAAATGTTGAACATTTTCAAATGGACTTAGCCCAATTCTGGCCATAAGTCCTCAATTTAAATTGAACTGAGCACAACTGCTCTCCCAAACCAATTTACACCCGGTTCAAGGGTACATCTCTGAACTCCTCTGATATTTGTCGTTGTAATCCTTCAACGTCGTCAGAGAGGTGACGGGTCCCGACAACCATACATTGCTACGGACTGTGGGGTCCTTAAACTCATGGACCGAAATGTCCTTAAACTAATATTCGTCCCTAAAATGGGAATGTTGGACTAAAATGTCCTTAAACTAATATTCGTCCCCAAAATGGGAATGTTGGACCAAAATGTCCTTAAACTAATATTCGTCCCCAAAATGGGAATGTTGGACCGAAATGTCTTTAAACTAATATTCGTCCTCAAAATGGGAATGTTGGACCACCATGTCCCTAAACTGGCAATCGACCGCAATGTCTCTAAACTAAACAATAGAGCCCAAATGCTCTCTTGTTGGATCTAAACGATCCCATTAAACGATCCTATTAAGTCAATCTTAGTCTGAAATTAGGCTAATGTGTCCTTAACAAACTTTTAAGTTGATCTTAGTCCAAAAATGAGACTAACGTATCCTTAAACCGAAACCCCAAACCCAAATCTAAGAAAATACGGATTTGGACTAATCCACGTCCTACGGACGACAACACAAATTAGTCTCCGTATACAATCCGCGGGCAACCGAACACAAAACAAACCCTCACGACACGAAGTGACCATCTGGAGAAGGAGAAAGTTGTTACCGCGATGCGGTAGTGTAATTAACTGCAGGGGCTTGCGCCTACAGGGAAGAGCGTCCCCACAATCAAAAACCCCTCAAACGAAGGGGAATCTGACGAAGTCTGCTACATCGGCCGCATACATTTAAACCTTCGATACATGGTGCCATAAATCAACTTGGCATCTTCGGAGAGGTGGACGGATAGCTCCAATTAGCATCTGTCCCAAATTTCAGGCAAGACGTCCGCCGCGTCTCCGCCACGTCTTTCGGAGGGGAACATTAACTAGTATAGGGTTAATGGTACGATCCATCAATTAGGGTTACGTTAGCGCCGGTTTTCTAAAGTTTTTGTTCCGCATTTGGCCACGGATTGATGGCCGGGGCACTGTCGTTGCCTTATAGTAATGACTCTGAAATCCCTGTACAAATGTAACTTATTCAAATGTATAGAAAAGGTATTTCAGCCTTATTAGGAGTTATAAGTTATTTTTGTTCAATAAAAGCAAGAAACAACTTTTAGCTCATTGGTTAAGCCTCTACACTGCTATGTCATTGCCTGTGTGTTCGATTCCCATCAGTTCCAATTATTTTTATAATTTTTCTTTTTAACTTTTCGGAAGCCAAAGAGTTGCACGTGCAATACACAGGGAATCGAAAAGTTTCAGAAAAATCAAATGGGATAAATGAGGAGTTAAAACCAAATAACACACATGGCACGAGTCTCGAGACACCTGGCAAAAATCCAACCGCCAGATCCCCGATACCGGCGGCCAAGATGAGCCCAAACCCCTCCATTCTTCGCATGTGCACCCTTCAGCTCCCCTCTACTCCACTTTATTGTTTTATTTCTCTGCAATTAACCAGAGACTCTTCAATTCCCCCATTAATATTATTTTAGTTCTTTTTAATTCAAATTTTTTAATTCCCATACTCTCAAATTCACTATAAATACCACCCCATCCCCTAGCTCTCTCCCATTCTGAAATCCATAACAAAAATTCTCCAAAATTTTCTAAGTACAAGTGGAGTTAAGCAAGCCAAGAAGAGTAGCGATTCAATTTTGACGACCGGAGCGACTCATCGACGGTTCCACGACTCCATAAGACCCCTCCCCTTCTTCCTCTCTTTTTCTCAATGCTCTAAAACCATAATTCTTTTTTTTCTCTCTTTCTTTTCATTTCAAAACCAATCTCTAAAACAATATCGACAAAGTGGAGTTAACTCGTTATCTTTTCATCAAACAACTTTTGTCACCTTTGTTATATTAAAATTTCACTCTAAACCTATAATATCGCCTTAACATATTATTCACTTTATATACCATTCAGTCATCTCCTTTTACTTCTTTTGGGCACTTACCAAGCGCTAGTTCACTGACAACATTCCACTCTGTTTCTTCTTTGGAATGTTCGTCGGAAGGACCGGACTCTGAGTAGATAGAGCCGAGCCTGGAGGATTTGGACCAGTTTGCTGATCAGCCTGATTACTAGCTCCTGCCTGCACTTACTTTCAGAATGTCATTATTTAAGCATTTGTTTATATCATTGTATATTTTATTCCAGACAGTTGTATTTAAAATTGAATGTAAATAAAGTTGTTGTTTAATGTTTTTACTCTTGTCATTCTTGCATATTGTTATATTGCTTGCATACACTTAACGTATTCTCATAGTAAATACGTTGTAGGTTTGCCACGTCACCGTTTCTGACTTCTGGGAAGCGGGGCATGATAGTAACGCTGGTCGATAACAAGACAAGAACCGTCACGACTGGGAGCGAAGGGTTACCATCTCGAATAGTAGTAAAGTCACACTTCACTCCCAGTCGTTGCGGTTCTTGTCTCGTTACCGGCCAGCGCAATATCGGCAGAAAATTCCAAATTTGGAATTGAGGTGAGAGTATATCATCGAGCGTCGACGGATGTTGTGCCTTATGTCTCACTCTCTATCCATATTTACTGGAATCGTGAGGTTTGTGATTGAGGGCACAATTAAGAGAAGGGTATTGAAATTACAAGAGAAAAAGGAACTTGTGTTTGAAGGATAATGGTTGTTTGATGTAAATCATCTTATAAGTTAGACTCATTAATATCCATGCTTTACTCGAGCTTTTGTCAGCCCAGGATTGCAACGAGGAGCAGATGCACCAGATTTTCCAGTTACTTGGAGGTGGAGCACTTATTCACTGTCCTAAACGCCATAAGCAAAACCGAAAAATACATGCATATAAGCACTCCTATAATTTAAGTTCATATATTTATTTTTTTTTTGAATTTGCAGGGTTCACATGGTTGAGTGAGCCGGGATTGCGCGCGATTTGGAAAGTTTTTTTGTATTGTTGGACAACGCGGATCGATATTTTTCAAGGCAGGGTTTTGGTGGCGATGACAGCAGTAGAAGTTAGTGAGGTACGCATTTACATGTATTAATTAATGTAGCTAGCGCGTTATTTAATTTCGAAAATTATGATTTAAGTTCATGTATTTATTAAACCCGTTTTGGATTTGCAGGGTTCGTAGGGTTGAGTGAGCTAGGATTGCACGCGTGATTTGGAGAGTTTTTCATATTGTTGGACATTTAGTAAGTAATGTATTATTTGTATTCAAAACAATATTGTCTGTGTTGATTTGGAGAGAGTTTCGTATTTTTCATATTGTTTGAGTTGTTGAAATTGTTGGATTTATAATGGTTTGTGATGGAAATGCTATTGGTTTGTGATATATCGTATTTATATATTTTTTTGTGATCGAAACGCTATATTTGCGTATTATATTGTAATTAAATGTATTATTGTATGGAAAAAGGCATTTTGTAAAAAAAATCAAAAATATATGGGTATTAGCGACCGTTCAAGCTACAGGAACAGTCTCGAATACCCATATTTGCGACCGTTCACTAATACAGAAAACGGTTTAGAGTCGTTGGTTTGTCCACGTGGCATAGCATTAGCGACCGTGATGAACGGTCGCTAATAAGTCATTAGCGACCGTTCGTATTAGAGACCATTCGTAGACGGTCGCTAATACACGTGTCAGCGACCACTCTTTTTGCGATCGTGTATTAACGACCATTTAAAATAAGAACGTTTCTTAATACTCTTTAGAAACCGTACGTTTAGTAGTAGAGACTGTTTAATACGGTCTCTAATATGTATAGTATACAATAGTGCAAGAATTTGAAACTTGGATTAATTTCAACAATCTCCAGCTTAATTCAAATTCGCAAAATCTCTACACTTCCATAAAAAAACTTGGAATTTTGCAATTCATCGTCTCTAGTCTTTATCAAGCAACTAGGCAAATCAAGTCCAAGCAAATCTTGAACTTTGAAATTGGGACCACCATCGTAAATGCATCCGCCGAATTTTCATGCGTACCAATTTTCGTAAGAAAAATAACCTTCTTCTCGTTTTCTAAAAAGAAATCTTTCACTTCGATATGCTTAGTTCTCGAACTATAAGCCTGATGCTCTGCCAAGTGAATCGCTTTCTGACTGTCGCAAAACACCTCTGTGAAATCCTGCGCAATACCCATACCACCCATCAATCCACGCAAATATATAGCCTCCTTAACAGCCTTCATAGCAGCTATCAACTCCGCCTCTGTCGTCGATAACGCGATAATGGACTGTAACGTCGATCTCCATGACACTGCCCCAGTGCCCAATGTGAATCATAACCCATCATCGATCTTCATTTGCCCTATCACCAGCAAAATCCGAGTCATAATATCCTGTCATAATACAACCATCTGCATTGACTCTGGTAAATAACAAGTCGAACCCCACAGTACCCCTCAAGTACCTCAGAATACACTTTATAGCCTGCCAATGCTCCTTGCCCGGATTAGCCATGTATCGGCTGACCATCCCTACTGCATATGTAATGTCTGGACGTATGCAAACCATCGTATATATCAAATTGCCTACTGCGCTCGCATATAGCACTCTAGACATGTACTTCCTGTCCGTATCCAACCCTGGTGATAACTTCGCCAAAAGCATGAAGTCCGCCGCTAAAGGAGTAGACACGGGTTTTGCCTTCTCCATTCCATACCGAGTGAAAACTTTCTCGATATATTGTTTCTATCGCAGGCGCAACTCACCACGCTTCCTCTCCCTGATAATCTCCATGCTAAGTATCTTCTTCACAACCCCCAAATCTTTCAACTTGAACTCCCGACTCAACTATTGTTTCAACCTGTTGACTTCTGACATATTGCGTGATACCACCAACATATCTCCACATATAATAAAAGATAAATCCGGGACCCGTCATCTAGTAGCCTCACATAAACACATTGATCCTTAATATTCCTTGTATACCCAATCACCAACATAAACTGATCAAATCGCTTGTACCACTATCTCGGAAACTGCTTTAAACCATAAAGCGACTTCTTCAATTTGCTAACATAGCCATCCTTGTCATCGACTACGAATCTTTCTGGCTGATGCATATAAATATCTTCCTTTAGGTCACTGTGCAAAAAAGCAGTCTTGATATCAAGCTGCTCTAGCTCCATATCATAAACCGCAATCATGGCTAACAAAAAACTAATCGAAATATGTCGAACCACCGGAGAAAAGATCTCGTTGTAGTCTTCAACCTTCCTCTATGGAAAACCCTTAGTTACCAATCTCGCCTTATATCTAATAACATCTTCCTCTGACAAACCCTCCTTAACTTTAAAGACCCACTTGCATTCGATCGTGTGCATGCCCTCTGGTAGAGCAACTAAATCCCATGTATCGTTCTGATGAAGAGACTTCATCTCCTCCTCCATCGCAACTCTCCAACTAGGAAAATCTGTAGAGTGCATAGCCTTTCTATAACTAGACGGTTCCTCGTGCCTAATAGTCAACACATATGATGCCACGCCATCGAAACCAATTGCAGTTATGTCATCAAAACCAAGTCTGACCGGCGGACGCCTAACTCGCGTAGATCTTCGCCTCTCTGTCTGTATTGGACCATCTGGCTCTGTCGGACCTCCGCATGAATCTGAGTATCAATCACCTCATCTCACCTACTATCTTGAACCAGAACGCCGATCTCCACCTCGCTCAGTGGTGCAATTGTTCTCTCTTCACCAACTGATTGAGTCCGTTTTCTACGAACCATCGCAGACTCATCGAGTGTAACATGCCTGCTAATTACTATCTTCTAGGTCTCAGGAAACCACAGCCTGTACCCTTTGGCTTCACTTCTGTAACCGATTAGGACACACTTCCAAGCTCTCGGTTCTAGCTTATCTGTAACACCTTAGGATAAGGGTTAGTGGATAATTATAATTAAATAATGATTTTTAATAAAAAGTTTACCAAATTGTGTTTTAAATATTTTTCTTAATTTAATAAATATTTTTCCAAAATTTTCCTAAACTTGCACACACATGTGCATGTAAACTAGGGTTTTTAAATCAAGTAAATACTATAATTATTAACCATGGGGGATTAATTCTTTTGGGTTATAAGTAAGTTTAATTAATTAGTTAACTAAAAGTAACTTTAATTTGAAATGGTTAGGGGTTGACTTGTGAGAGAGAGAGTGAGGGGGGCATCATGGCTCAAGCCATGCTTGCCATTAATGAGGTGAGAGAGAGAGGGGTGACTTGTGTGTGATGATTATTTCCTCTCATTTCTTTTCTTGTTTCTCTCATAACCCTCACACTCACACACACTCACACACACTCACACACACACTTACCTTCAGCCCCAGCAACAGCTCCAGAACCAGCAAGCATTGGCAGCAAACTCCACAGCAACAACAGCAGCAGTAGCAAGCACAAACAGCAGCAGCAGAGGCGGTGAGCAGCAGCTGCAGCCCCAGTTCCAAGTGCAGCGACTCCTCTCCACTTCTTCTTCTTCCTGCAGCTCCCTAGGGTCGAGAGTGAGGTATATTTCCTAACTTGATCCCTAGTTAGCTTAGGTTGTGTGCATTTGCATCGGTTAATGGATATTTGGTGCGTTTTAGTGTGATTTGGGATGTGTAGTAGGAACTTGGTGTTAAGGTGATGTGTTAGGATTTCAGGAGCTTGCTAGTGAGTTAGTGAGACCATGTAAACTTAGTCGAACCCCTATTACACTAAAATACCACCGGTTTTCATATGTGATGCAAATGTCGTTTTTGGGCAAAATGTGAGTTTTCTGGAACTGCTATTGACCCGGTGGGTGCAGAGTGAAATTGTGGATACTGTAGCATGGTGGAGAGGAGATGATACACCAGGTGAAACCCGACCCCCTAACTCCCTACTACGGCCGCCAAAACCGCCATTCTGGCCGCAATTTGCGGCCAGACAGGTGGTGTTTTGGAGGTTTTGGAGTTCTGTAGGTGTGTTTTTGTGTGTAGGGTATTTTGGTATATATATATTTTTAAGATCAATTCTGTAGGAAAATCTGGGACCAGTTACCTGTTTTGCCGTTTTTCTAAACCTTCGCGACACGCGTGATACGTGAGTAGGTTTGGGTTCTGCGTATCGCGGCGCGTCGGGGTAGTTTCGTGGCGCGTGAGTACACGTTTTAGCGTATCGCGCACACGCGCGATTGGTTTGCGACACAGGTTTCTTGTTGGATTATAATGTCGCGTTTTGTGACTTAAGCTTATGTGTAATATGTGTATGTGATTCTAGGTTCGCAGGCCA
Source organism: Agapanthus africanus (assembly GCA_030015575.1). Taxonomy (NCBI): domain Eukaryota; kingdom Viridiplantae; phylum Streptophyta; class Magnoliopsida; order Asparagales; family Amaryllidaceae; genus Agapanthus; species Agapanthus africanus. Next base: position 393,394,723 of record JASDDO010000010.1, on the reverse strand, counting down.
GTGAGACGGACGCTACGAAGAAGGGCAAGCAAGTGGTTGGATACACTTAGCGCGAGACACGGTGAGTAGATTTCACATCTACGGGGATATCGCCCGCATGGCGTTATGCGTCAGGGCTGATAGGACTTATTTACTATATGTTGCATGCACCCCATAAACTGTCATCGCATATTGCATTCTCTGTTGTATTGATATATATATTGCTTAGAACTGATAGAACACCGCACTATTACTAACGGTTTATGTTGCACGGGCACTATTTACATGCTACACACACACCGTTAGTAATTGCCATGCCACACTCACTATAGAGCTGCCATGATTATATTGCTATAGTTCGCCTCATATGTGATTGATATGACCTGCATGTATATTGGGAGCCGCATGACATCTTTTAAAACCGGAAGTGAAACCACTTTAAAAAGCGGTTTTCCCCTTATACCTATACCATGGATTGATGTATATTGTATCTCGCATTGGATTTTACTATTGGTATTGGATTTTCATGTGATTTCTGTTTTGAGGACCGTGGAATTATTTAAGGAAAGATATGCTATTTTGAAAAACCCGGTACCTCGTGATATGATATTTTGGTGTGTCCACCACGCGTTTTCTCGGTGCTGAGACGTGTGCTTGAAACCCGATTCGAGGAGTGGATGTTCCGTTTGCGGGTTCGTGGTGGGCCCGGTATGGTTCCCCTCGGCGAGATGATCGATGGGATTTGCCGATTGAGCCTGGAGGTGGGCGAGTACCTACCGGTGATTGGTTGGACCTGGCAGTTGTCCGGAGGATACTGACCAGAGTCGAGTGATGGATGCGGGATGATCCGTGCTGCCGGGGCCGAGGGCCGATACCGCAGACAGACCCCGTGGGGCCGGTCCGGATTGACGGCGCCCGATATTCGAGGATTTACGTGTCGATGCTGGACACGGGTATTTTATGATGTTTTGGGTGCCGATGTTGGGCACTCGTGATTCCTCCGAGATATACAGGATTTGAGGGCCGATGGGTGTGCCGGCGCCTGAGTATATGTGGGATTTGGGTGCAGTTTGAGGCACCGATCATTGTTTTCCATGTTGACATAGTCCATGTAGATAGTATTTATCCCATACTCAGTACTGATTACTATACATCTCATCCTGTGGCATTTACCTGTTAGAGTACATGCATTACTATTGTATCCACTGTTGACATGCATTGATATCATCTGCTGGCATTAGTAGAGCCACGCTATATGTGCATGCTTGCGATCACCTTTATATGTTATCTCTATTCACGAGTTGGCAACTCACCCCCGTTGTGCCACAGTGTTTGCAGGTTGCCCTTGGGAGTAGTCACGGCTGGCTGTTATCGCATTTTTGGCACAGATACCCCTTTTGAGCAGAGATAGCCCTTTTGCTGTTTAGGTGGGTTTTGTACGGTATCTGTTATCTTTCAGTTGTATATTGATGTATCTAGTACTCTCCATCTACCTTCTGTATTGACTTAGAGACAGTTGTGAGGACGATATGTATGATTTCATATTCTGGTGTCGAGCTCGCATGTGAGCCGACGTTACTTTATGCAGTCTTATCTTTTATGATATCGTCCTTGTTTTACTGTGTATTCTTCGCTACGGCGTCGTATATCATATTGTGATGCTTCATTCAGTTTATTTGTTATTTCCGCTACACCTTACTTTTACCCGACTTTCGGGGCTAATGTTTTAAAAAGGAAATGTTACCAAAATTATAAAACTCATAACTTGTGAACTTAAAAGGGATTTCTACTAAATAAATGGAAGTTTTTCAGACATTTACTATTGCTTTTACAAAACGTTTTAAATCACTCTATTTATTGGTTTTGATTTCTGGGTTCGGCTTACTTAGCCGCGTTGCGCCTGTAGACGTTGCGTGGTTAAGTGCCGGTCACGAGTCGAATTCTCGGGTCGTGACAAAGTTGGTATCAGAGCGTAGGTTTTACCTTCGGAGTGTAGGATGACCCTGGTATGATGGAGTAGGTAGCTGCAGCAGGGTAGCGTAGCGTGCGTATATTCTGCGGCATACTCACGACACGGTACTCCGCTTACGCGACCTTAGGACTTGTTGATTTGATTCCTCCTTATATTCTTGTGATTCGATTTCCGTATTCTTATCGAATCCAAATTTTCTTTCAGCCAATATGCCGCCTAAGACTACGAGGGCACAGAGAGCGGCCGCGAGGGCCGAGATTCGTGTTGACTCGTCCGAGACGAGGACTGATCCGGGCAGTACGCCGGTTGTACCCGAGCAGGCTGTTCCTGCCGTGACAGAGCAGATCGCATCGTTAGGGGCTGGTATGCAGGAGATGCGCCAGATGATAGGATCGCTAGTTGAGACGCTTCGAGCACAGCGACCAGAGGTAGCTCCACCAGTTCCAGAGACCGCGATGGTGCCTACCGCACAGCCAGTTGCCCCTGCAGCCACGGAGGTGATTACAGTATCGCTATCAGAGTTCATGAGGCTGAAGCCTCCAGTTTTCACAGGCACCGATACAGCCGAGGACCCACAGTCTTTCATAGACAGGATGGCCAGGATATGCCGTTCCCTCAGATGTGCAGATGCGAGATGGGTCGAGTTCGCGAGCTTTCGCCTGGAAGGCTTGCGCAGAAATGGTGTGATTCAGTGGAGAAGGGCAGAGCAGCAGGTCTTCCTCCTATGACCTGGACGGAGTTCGTGACTATATTTCTAGCCCGTTTCCTTCCCCGGAGTGTTAGAGATGCCCGCGCACGCAGGTTTGAGTCTTTGCGCCAGACGCCAGGGATGACAGTGGCAGAGTATGACGTACTGTTTACAGAGCTAGCAGTCTACGCCCCACATTTAGTGGCCACCGAGGAGTTGCGAGTCCGGAGATTTGTTCGAGGCTTGATTTCACCAGTGTTCCTCGCGATCAGCGCGCAGCACTACGAGACCTATGCAGCAGCTGTAGACGCAGCCCTAGTGGTCGAGGAGCACCTTGTCGAGACTTCGGTACTTCCAGAGCCGAAGAGAGTTCTGTCACGACCCGAGAATTCGACTCGTGACCGGCACTTAACCACGCAACGTCTACAGGCGTAACGCGGCTAAGTAAGCCGAACCCAGAAATCAAAAAAAATAAATAGAGTGATTTAAAACGTTTTGTAAAAGCAATAGTAAATGTCTGAAAAACTTCCATTTATTTAGTAGAAATCCCCTTTTAAGTTCACAAGTTATGAGTTTTATAATTTTGGTAACATTTCCTTTTTAAAACATTAGCCCCGAAAGTCGGGTAAAAGTAAGGTGTAGCGGAAATAACAAGTGACATGAATAAAGCATCACAATATGATATACGACGCCGTAGCGAAGAATACACAGTAAAACAAGGACAATATCATAAAAGGTAAGACTGCATAAAGTAACGTCGGCTCACATGCGAGCTCGACACCAGAACATAAAATCATACATATCGTCCTCACAACTGTCTCTAAGTCAATACAGAAGGTAGATGGAGAGTACTAGATACATCAATATACAACTGAAAGATAACAGATACCGTACAAAACCCACCTATCAGCAAAAGACTATCTCTGCTCAAAAGGAGTATCTGTGCCAAAAGATGCGGTAACAGCCAGCCGTGACTACTCCCAAGGGCAACCTGCAAACACTGTGGCACAACGGGGGTGAGTTGCCAACTCGTGAATAGAGATAACATATAAAGATGATCGCAGGCATGCACATATAGCGTGGCTCTACTAATGCCAGCAGATGATATCAATGCATGTCAACAGTGGATACAATAATAATGCATGTACTCTAACAGATAAATGCCACAGGATGAGATGTATAGTAATCGATACTGAGTATGGGATAAATAATATCTACATGGACTATGTCAACATGGAAAACAATGATCGGCGCCTCAAACTGCACCCAAATCCCACATATACTCAGGCGCCGGCACACCCATCGGCCCTCAAATCCTGTATATCTAGGAGGAATCACGAGTGCCCAACATCGGCACCCAAAACATCATAAAATACCTGTGTCCAGCATCGACACGTAAATCCTCGAATATCGGGCGCCGTCAATCCGGACCGGCCCTACGGGGTCCGTCTGCGGTATCGGCCCTCGGCCCCGGCAGCACGGTCATCCCGCATCCATCACTCGACTCTGGTCAGTATCCTCCGGACAACTGCCAGGTCCAACCAATCACCGGTAGGTACTCGCCCGCCTCCAGGCTCAATCGGCAAATCCCATCGATCATCTCGCCGAGGGGAACCATACCGGGCCCACCACGAACCCGCAAACGGAACATCCACTCCTCGAATCGGGTTTCAAGCACACGTCTCAGCACCGAGAAAACGCGTGGTGGACACACCAAAATATCATATCACGAGGTACCGGGTTTTTCAAAATAGCATATCTTTCCTTAAATGATTCCACGGTCCTCAAAACAGAAATCACATGAAAATCCAATACCAATAGTAAAATCCAATGCGAGGTACAATATACATCAATCCTTGGTATGGGTATAAGGGGAATACCGCTTTTTAAAGTAGTTTCATTTCCGGTTTTAAAAGGTGTCATGCGGCTCCCAATATACATGAAGGTCATATCAAATCACATATGAGGCGAACTATAGCAATATAATCATGGCAGCTCTATAGTGAGTGTGGCATGGCAGTTACTAACGGTGTGTGTGTAGCATGTAATAGTGCCCGTGCAACATAAACCGTTAGTAATAGTGCGGTGTTCTATCAGCTCTAAGCAATATATATATCAACACAGCAGGGAATGCAATATGCGATGACAGTCTATGGGATGCATGCAACATATTATAATAAAGTCCTATCAGCCCTGACGCATAACGCCATGCGGGCGATATCCCCGTAGATGTGAAATCTACTCACCGTGTCTCGCGCTAAGTGTATCCAACCACTTGCTTGCCCTTCTTCGCAGCGTCCGTCTCACTGGCCTGCGAACCTAGAATCACATATACATATCATACATAAGCTTAAGTCACAAAACGCGACATTATAATCCAACAAGAAACCCGTGTCGCACCCCAATCGCGCGTGTGCGCGATACGCTAAAACGTGTACTCACGCGCCACAAAACTACCCCGACGCGCCACGATACGCAGAACCCAAACCTACTCACGTATCGCGCGTGTCGCGAAGGTTTAGAAAAACGGCAAAATAGGTATTTGGTCCCAGATTTTCCTACAGAATTGATCTTACAAAAATATATATACCAAAAGACCCTACACACTGGAATACACCTACAGAACCCAAAAACACCCAAAACCCTTCCTGTCTGGCCGCAATTTGCGGCCAGAATGGCGGTTTTGGCGGCCTCAGTGGGGAGTTAGGGGGTCGGGTTTCACCTATGGTATCAGCTCTACTCCACTATGCCACAGTCCTCTCAAAATCATTCTGCACTCACCGGGTCAATAGCAGTTCCAGAAAACTCACATTTTGCCCAAATACGACATTTGCATCAAACATGAAACTGGTGGTATTTTAGTGTAATCGGGGTTCGACTAAGTTACAATGGCCTCAACAGACCACAATCATCCTACTGGAACTAATCTACACCTCATTAGCACAAAGTTCACACTAAACACCCCATATCGCACTAAAACGCACCAATATCCAATAACCGATGCAAAACTACACTAACTAGGCAAACTAGTGAAGCAAGATAGGGATTATACCTCATACTTAACACTAGGAAGCTGGAGGAAGAAGAAGAAGTGAAGGGGAGGGGCTGCACAGGGTGCTGGAGCTGTTGCTGCCCACTGCTGCCACTGCTGAATTCTGCTGCTGCTGCTATTGCTTCATGTTGCTGCTGCTGTGCTTGCCTCTGCTTGCTGCTGCTGTTGTTGTGCCTGCTGCTGCTTCTGGAGCTGGGGAGAGGTAAGTGTGTTGTGTGAGTGTGTTGTGTATGTGAGAGTGTGAGTACTTGAGAGAAAACCAAAAGAAATGGGAGGCTACAATCATCACACCAAAAGTCACCCCTCTCTCTCTCTCTCACTTCATTTAATGCAAGCATGGCTTGAGCCATGATGCATCCCTCTCTCTCTCTCTCTCTCACAAGTCAACCCCTAAGCAATTTGAATTAAAGAAATCTTTTAATTAACCAATTTAAAACCCATTTAAGAATCCAAAAGAATTAATCCTACAATTAACCCACCATGGTTAATAATTATGGTGTTTACTTCATTTAAAAACCCTAGTTTACATGCACATGTGTGTGCAAGCTTAGGAAAATTTTGGAAAAATATTTATTAGATTAGGAAAAATATTTAAAACACAATTTGGTAAACTTTTTATTTAAAAACCATTATTTAATTATAATTATTCACTAACCCTTATCCTAAGGTGTTACAATCTCTCCCCCTTAAAGAAATTCGTCCCCGAATTTCAAAAATCTAACTAAGGTTACCTTCAAAAAGATGGGGATACGTCTTCATCATCTCGCTTTCGGTCTCCCAAGTGACCTCTTCACGGTTCTGACCACGCCAAAGTACTTTAACTGATGGAATCTCCTTCGATCTCAATTTCTTCACTTGTCGATCCAAGATCATCACCGGCTGCTCTGCATAGGAAAGATCACGCTCAAGCTGGATCGTCGGATGTTGAATCGCGTGCGAAGGATCATGTAGATATCTGCGGAGCATCGAAACATGGAATACGGGGTGCACGTCTGGAAAGCTGGGTGGAAGGGCTAACCGGTAAGCCACTGCACCGACACGCTCGAGGATCTCGAAGGGGCCCACATACCTGGGGCTAAGCTTCCCCTTCTTCCCAAACCTCATCACACCTTTCATTGGGGAGACCCTCAAGAAAACATGATCACCAACAGAAAACTCAAGTCTGCGTCGTCGACGGTCTGCATAAGCCCTCTGCCTACTCTGCGCTGCTCTCATCCTATCGCGAATCAACTGAATCTTCGCTGTCGTCTCCTCAACGATCTGCGGTCCTAAGATACTGCTCTCACTGAGCTCTGTCCAACAAGTAAGCGACCTACATTTCCTCCCATAAAGAGCCTCAAACGGTGCCATCTGAATAGTCTCCTGGTAGCTGTTACTGTAGGAGAACTCTACTAGGGGCAAATGATGATCCCAGCTACCTCCGAAATCTAATACGCAAGCTCTGAGCATGTCCTCGAGAGTCTGGATGGTCCGCTCTGACTGTCCGTCGGTCTGCGGATGAAATGCCGTGCTGAAACTCAAGCGAGTGCCCAAAGCCACCTGAAGCCTCTGCCATAGTCTACTAGTAAACTGGGTGCCTCTGTCGGACACAATGCACGTCGGGACTCCGTGTAATCGCACTATCTCGTCAATATAGATCTGAGCGTACTGAGTAAATCCGAAAGTCGTCTTCACCGGTAAGAAGTGAGCCGCTTTCGTCAAACGATCCACGATCACCCAGATGGAGTCATACCCCCGACTAGTCCTGGGTAGACCCACCACGAAGTCCATCGAAATCTGTTCCCATTTCCACTCCGGAATGGGTAACGGCTGTAGCTCTCCCGCGGGCCTCTGGTGCTCAGCCTTGACTTGCTGACAAGTCAGGCATCTCGATACAAAATCTGCGATGTCCCTCTTCATTCCGTCCCACCAGTAAACACCTCTCATATCATGATACATCTTGGTGGAACCGGGATGGACGCTATACACCGATCGATGTGCCTCTTCAAGAATCTCACGCCTCAGTCCCTCAGCATCAGGTACGCACAGTCTGACTCCAAACCGTAGTATCCCCTGATCATCGATCACGAACTCGGAAAATCTGTCCTGTCCTATCTGGGCCATGATCTCTGAACATCGGTCATCACTGAGCTGTGCCTCACGTATACGATCAATCAACTGTGGGCGTGCACGGACATGCGCTATCTGTCCTCCAATCGGCGTGAACTCGAACTGTACTCGACTGTCGCATAATATCTGCCAATCTGCGGATGACTGCTCCTGCACTGCGCTCAAACATGATAAACTACTTCCGGGCCTCCTGCACAAGGCATCCGCCACCACATTTGCCTTGCCCGGGTGATATAAGATCTCGCAGTCGTAATCCTTCACTAACTCCATCCATCGACGCTGTCGAAGGTTCAGGTCCCGCTGCTGGAATATGTATTTCAGACTCTTGTGATCCGTAAATATCTGGCACGACTCACCGTATAAGTAATGTCGCCAGATCTTAAGTGCGAAGACCACTGCTGCCATCTCCAAATCATGAGTGGGGTAGTTCTGCTCGTGCTTCTTCAATTGTCGCGAGGCATACGCGATCACCCTATCATGCTGCATCAGAACGCATCCCAATCCCACTCGAGAAGCATCACAAAAGACCACAAATCCGCCCGATCCAGAAGGTAAAGATAACACCGGTGCCGTCGTCAGCCGTGTCCGTAACTGCTGAAAACTGTGCTCGCACTCCTCCGTCCAATCGAAGGGAACTCCCTTCCGGGTCAACCCGGTCAACGGTGTAGCAATACGTGAGAAATCCTGCACAAAACGCCTGTAATAACCGGCCAATCCCAAAAAGCTGCGAATCTCCGTCACCGATGTCGGTCTGGGCCAACGTTGAACGGCCTCGATCTTCCTCGGGTCAACACATATACCGTCTCGTGAAATCACGTGACCCAAGAAGTCCACGCTGTCTAGCCAAAAAGCACACTTGGAGAATTTCGCATAAAGCTGGTGCTCCCTCAATGTCTGCAATGTAACCCGCAGGTGCTGCTCGTGCTCCTCACTACTCCGGGAATACACCAAGATATCGTCGATGAAGACTATGATGAACAGATCCAAATAAGGCCGGAAAATACGGTTCATCAAATCCATGAAGGCTGCTGGCGCATTGGTGAGTCCGAACGACATCACCAAAAACTCGTAATGGCCATAGCGCGTACGGAAAGCTGTCCGGGGAATGTCCTCCTGTCGAACCCGCAGCTGATGATAGCCCGATCGTAAATCGATCCTCGAAAAGTACCCTGCCCCCGAAGCTGGTCGAACAAATCGTCGATACGCGGCAAAGGATACCTGTTCCGCACTGTCACCCTGTTCAGCTGGCGGTAGTCGATACAAAGACGCAAGCTGCCGTCCTTCTTCCTGACGAACAGGACTGGAGCACCCCAAGGAGAAACACTGGGTCGAATAAGTCCCTTGTCCAGCAAATCTTGCAACTGACCCTTCAGCTCACGAAGTTCTGCCGGGGCCATCCGATAGGGCGGTATAGAAATAGGCCCCGAACCAGGAACCAGGTCAATACAGAAAGAAATGTCGCGCTCGGGCGGCAACCCAGGAAGCTCGTCAGGGAACACATCAGGAAACTCGCTAACAACCGGAACCTGATCCAACGGAACCTCTGTAGCGCGAGCATCGCGAACATAAGCGAGAAATCCCTGACATCCCTTCCTCAAAAGCTGTCCAGCACGAAAAGAAGAAATCACACTGTGAGGGGCAGCACTACGGTCCCCCAACACAACAAAAACCGACTCGCCGGGGAAACAGAATCTAACTGTCTTCTCGCGGCAGTCCACAGAAGCATAGCACGTGGCTAACCAATCCATGCCCAAAAGAACGTCGAAGTCCAACATCTCCAGAAGGATCAAGTCGACAGGCAACTCTCTCTCGCCAATACAGACGATACAGGATCGGAACACGTGCCTAGCCACAAACGACTCTCCCACAGGAGTAGTCACCACAAGCGGCTGATCAAGTAAGCCGGACTCTCTACCCAAACTCGGCACAAAGTGTGTGGATACGTACGAGTGTGTGGATCCGGGATCGAACAGTACATGTGCATCAACTGAACATACAGGAAGGATACCTGAAACCACTGCATTGGACGCCTGCGCGTCCTGATGTGTCAAAGCAAAGACCCTCGCCTGTCCACCACCTGTAACTGACTGACCTCTGCCTCGGTCATCACGTCCTCTCTGAGCAACTCCTCCACGCCCACGACCTCTCTGAGCAAAAGTCTGGCGCGGAGCAACGGTAGGCGCAACGGGCAACGCCCTCTGGGGTGGTGAAGGTGGTAAGGTAACATGCGGTGCTGCCGCCTCCCTCCGGTGTGTCTCTGGACAATCTCGAACGAGGTGAAGTAGGCTGCCACATCTGTAGCAACCCCGCGGCGACTGCTGACCGTCCTGGGGATACGAACTAAACATCCGACCCCGTCCCGAATCTCTGCTACCCCTCGTACCGGAACGATACCTGTCGCGGCGTCTGAATGACTGCCTCCGTGCGGAAATACTGGTACGAACTCTCTTCGGCTCTGGAAATACCGAAGTCTCAACAAGGTGCTCCTCGACCACTAGGGCTGCGTCTACAGCTGCTGCATAAGTCTCGTAGTGCTGCGCGCTGATCGCGAGGAACACTGGTGAAATCAAGCCTCGAACAAATCTCCGGACTCGCAACTCCTCGGTGGCCACTAAATGTGGGGCGTAGACTGCTAGCTCTGTAAACAGTACGTCATACTCTGCCACTGTCATCCCTGGCGTCTGGCGTAAGGACTCAAACCTGCGTGCTCGGGCATCTCTAACACTCCGGGGAAGGAAACGGGCTAGAAATATAGTCACGAACTCCGTCCAGGTCATAGGAGGAAGACCTGCTGCTCTGCCCTTCTCCACTGAATCACACCATTTCTGCGCAAGACCTTCCAGGCGAAAGCTCGCGAACTCAACCCATCTCGCATCTGCACATCTGAGGGAACGGCATATCCTGGCTATCCTGTCTATGAAAGACTGTGGGTCCTCGGCTGTATCGGTGCCTGTGAAAACCGGAGGCTTCAGCCTCATGAACTCTGATAGCGATACTGTAATCACCTCCGTGGCTGCAGGGGCAACTGGCTGTGCGGTAGGCACCATCGCGGTCTCTGGAACTGGTGGAGCTACCTCTGGTCGCTGCGCTCGAAGCGTCTCAACTAGCGATCCTATCATCTGGCGCATCTCCTGCATACCAGCCCCTAACGAGGCGATCTGCTCTGTCACGGCAGGAACAGCCTGCTCGGGTACCACCGGCGTACTGCTCGGATCAGTCCTCGTCTCGGACGAGTCAACACGAATCTCGGCCCTCGCGGCCGCTCTCTGTGCCCTCGTAGTCTTAGGCGGCATATTGGCTGAAAGAAAATTTGGATTCGATAAGAACACGGAAATCGAATCACAAGAATATAAGGAGGAATCAAATCAACAAGTCTTAAGGTCGCGTAAGCGGAGTACCGTGTCGTGAGTATGCCGCGGAACATACGCACGCTATGCTACCCTGCCGCAGCTACCTACTCCATCATACCAGGGTCATCCTACACTCCGAAGGTAAAACCTACGCTCTGATACCAACTTTGTCACGACCCGAGAATTCGACTCGTGACCGGCACTTAACCACGCAACGTCTACAGGCGTAACGCGGCTAAGTAAGCCGAACCCAGAAATCAAAACCAATAAATAGAGTGATTTAAAACGTTTTGTAAAAGCAATAGTAAATGTCTGAAAAACTTCCATTTATTTAGTAGAAATCCCCTTTTAAGTTCACAAGTTATGAGTTTTATAATTTTGGTAACATTTCCTTTTTAAAACATTAGCCCCGAAAGTCGGGTAAAAGTAAGGTGTAGCGGAAATAACAAGTGACATGAATAAAGCATCACAATATGATATACGACGCCGTAGCGAAGAATACACAGTAAAACAAGGACAATATCATAAAAGGTAAGACTGCATAAAGTAACGTCGGCTCACATGCGAGCTCGACACCAGAACATAAAATCATACATATCGTCCTCACAACTGTCTCTAAGTCAATACAGAAGGTAGATGGAGAGTACTAGATACATCAATATACAACTGAAAGATAACAGATACCGTACAAAACCCACCTATCAGCAAAAGACTATCTCTGCTCAAAAGGGGTATCTAGGGGTATCTGTGCCAAAAGATGCGGTAACAGCCAGCCGTGACTACTCCCAAGGGCAACCTGCAAACACTGTGACACAACGGGGGTGAGTTGCCAACTCGTGAATAGAGATAACATATAAAGGTGATCGCAGGCATGCACATATAGCGTGGCTCTACTAATGCCAGCAGATGATATCAATGCATGTCAACAGTGGATACAATAATAATGCATGTACTCTAACAGGTAAATGCCACAGGATGAGATGTATAGTAATCGATACTGAGTATGGGATTAAATAATATCTACATGGACTATGTCAACATGGAAAACAATGATCGGCGCCTCAAACTGCACCCAAATCCCACATATACTCAGGCGCCGGCACACCCATCGGCCCTCAAATCCTGTATATCTAGGAGGAATCACGAGTGCCCAACATCGGCACCCAAAACATCATAAAATACCCGTGTCCAGCATCGACACGTAAATCCTCGAATATCGGGCGCCGTCAATCCGGACCGGCCCCACGGGGTCCGTCTGCGGTATCGGCCCTCGGCCCCGGCAGCACGGTCATCCCGCATCCATCACTCGACTCTGGTCAGTATCCTCCGGACAACTGCCAGGTCCAACCAATCACCGGTAGGTACTCGCCCGCCTCCAGGCTCAATCGGCAAATCCCATCGATCATCTCGCCGAGGGGAACCATACCGGGCCCACCACGAACCCGCAAACGGAACATCCACTCCTCGAATCGGGTTTCAAGCACACGTCTCAGCACCGAGAAAACGCGTGGTGGACACACCAAAATATCATATCACGAGGTACCGGGTTTTTCAAAATAGCATATCTTTCCTTAAATGATTCCACGGTCCTCAAAACAGAAATCACATGAAAATCCAATACCAATAGTAAAATCCAATGCGAGGTACAATATACATCAATCCTTGGTATGGGTATAAGGGGAATACCGCTTTTTAAAGTAGTTTCATTTCCGGTTTTAAAAGGTGTCATGCGGCTCCCGATATACATGAAGGTCATATCAAATCACATATGAGGCGAACTATAGCAATATAATCATGGCAGCTCTATAGTGAGTGTGGCATGGCAGTTACTAACGGTGTGTGTGTAGCATGTAATAGTGCCCGTGCAACATAAACCGTTAGTAATAGTGCGGTGTTCTATCAGCTCTAAGCAATATATATATCAACACAGCAGGGAATGCAATATGCGATGACAGTCTATGGGATGCATGCAACATATTATAATAAAGTCCTATCAGCCCTGACGCATAACGCCATGCGGGCGATATCCCCGTAGATGTGAAATCTACTCACCGTGTCTCGCGCTAAGTGTATCCAACCACTTGCTTGCCCTTCTTCGCAGCGTCCGTCTCACTGGCCTGCGAACCTAGAATCACATATACATATCATACATAAGCTTAAGTCATAAAACGCGACATTATAATCCAACAAGAAACCCGTGTCGCACCCCAATCGCGCGTGTGCGCGATACGCTAAAACGTGTACTCACGCGCCACAAAACTACCCCGACGCGCCACGATATGCAGAACCCAAACCTACTCACGTATCGCGCGTGTCGCGAAGGTTTAGAAAAACGGCAAAATAGGTATTTGGTCCCAGATTTTCCTACAGAATTGATCTTACAAAAATATATATACCAAAAGACCCTACACACTGGAATACACCTACAGAACCCAAAAACACCCAAAACCCTTCCTGTCTGGCCGCAATTTGCGGCCAGAATGGCGGTTTTGGCGGCCTCAGTGGGGAGTTAGGGGGTCGGGTTTCACCTATGGTATCAGCTCTACTCCACTATGCCACAGTCCTCTCAAAATCATTCTGCACTCACCGGGTCAATAGCAGTTCCAGAAAACTCACATTTTGCCCAAATACGACATTTGCATCAAACATGAAACTGGTGGTATTTTAGTGTAATCGGGGTTCGACTAAGTTACAATGGCCTCAACAGACCACAATCATCCTACTGGAACTAATCTACACCTCATTAGCACAAAGTTCACACTAAACACCACATATCGCACTAAAACGCACCAATATCCAATAACCGATGCAAAACTACACTAACTAGGCAAACTAGTGAAGCAAGATAGGGATTATACCTCATACTTAACACTAGGAAGCTGGAGGAAGAAGAAGAAGTGAAGGGGAGGGGCTGCACAGGGTGCTGGAGCTGTTGCTGCCCACTGCTGCCACTGCTGAATTCTGCTGCTGCTGCTATTGCTTCATGTTGCTGCTGTTGTGCTTGCCTCTGCTTGCTGCTGCTGTTGCTGTGCCTGCTGCTGCTTCTGGAGCTGGGGAGAGGTAAGTGTGTTGTGTGAGTGTGTTGTGTATGTGAGAGTGTGAGTACTTGAGAGAAAACCAAAAGAAATGGAGGCTACAATCATCACACCAAAAGTCACCCCTCTCTCTCTCTCACTTCATTTAATGCAAGCATGGCTTGAGCCATGATGCATCCCTCTCTCTCTCTCTCTCTCACAAGTCAACCCCTAAGCAATTTGAATTAAAGAAATCTTTTAATTAACCAATTTAAAACCCATTTAAGAATCCAAAAGAATTAATCCTACAATTAACCCACCATGGTTAATAATTATGGTGTTTACTTCATTTAAAAACCCTAGTTTACATGCACATGTGTGTGCAAGCTTAGGAAAATTTTGGAAAAATATTTATTAGATTAGGAAAAATATTTAAAACACAATTTGGTAAACTTTTTATTTAAAAACCATTATTTAATTATAATTATTCACTAACCCTTATCCTAAGGTGTTACAAGTTCGTACCAGTATTTTCGCACGGAGGCAGTCATTCAGACGCCGCGACAGGTATCGTTCCGGTACGAGGGGTAGCAGAGATTCGGGACGGGGTCGGATGTTTAGTTCGTATCCCCAGGACGGTCAGCAGTCGCCGCGGGGTTGCTACAGATGTGGCAGCCTACTTCACCTCGTTCGAGATTGTCCAGAGACACACCGGAGGGAGGCGGCAGCACCGCATGTTACCTTACCACCTTCACCACCCCAGAGGGCGTTGCCCGTTGTGCCTACCGTTGCTCCGCGCCAGACCTATGCACAGAGAGGTCGTGGGCGTGGAGGAGTTGCTCAGAGAGGACGAGATGACCGAGGCCGAGGTCAGTCAGTTTCAGGTGGTGGACAGGCGAGGGTCTTTGCTTTGACACATCAGGACGCGCAGGCGTCCAATGCAGTGGTTT
Source organism: Agapanthus africanus (assembly GCA_030015575.1). Classification (NCBI taxonomy): domain Eukaryota; kingdom Viridiplantae; phylum Streptophyta; class Magnoliopsida; order Asparagales; family Amaryllidaceae; genus Agapanthus; species Agapanthus africanus. Next base: position 393,379,609 of record JASDDO010000010.1, on the reverse strand, counting down.
CTGGTATCCTCCCTGTATGTTCAGTTGATGCACATGTATTGTTCGATCCCGGATCCACACACTCGTACGTATCCACACACTTCGTGCCGAGTTTGGGTAGAGAGTCCGGCTTACTTGATCAGCCGCTTGTGGTGACTACTCCTGTGGGAGAGTCATTTGTTGCTAGGCACGTGTTCCGATCCTGTATCGTCTGCATTGGCGAGAGAGAGTTGCCTGTCGACTTGATCCTTCTGGAGATGTTGGACTTCGACGTTTTTTTGGGCATGGATTGGTTAGCCACGTGCTATGCTTCTGTGGACTGCCGCGAGAAGACAGTTAGATTCTGTTTTCCCGGTGAGTCGGTTTTTGTTGTGTTGGGTGACCGTGGTGCCGCCCCTCACAGTGTGATTTCTTCTTTTCGCGCTGGACAGCTTTTGAGGAAGGGATGTCAGGATTTCTCGCTTATGTTCGCGATGCTCGCGCTACAGAGGTTCCATTGGATCAGGTTCCGGTTGTTAGCGAGTTTCCTGATGTGTTCCCTGACGAGCTTCCTGGGTTGCCGCCCGAGCGCGACATTTCTTTCTGTATTGATTTGGTTCCTGGTTCGGGGCCTATTTCTATACCGCCCTATCGGATGGCCCCGGCGGAACTTAGTGAGCTGAAGGGTCAGTTACAGGATTTGTTGGACAAGGGACTTATTCGACCCAGTGTTTCTCCTTGGGGTGCTCCAGTCCTGTTCGTCAAGAAGAAGGATGGCAGTTTGCGTCTTTGTATCGACTACCGCCAGCTGAACAGGGTGACAGTGCGGAACAGGTATCCTTTGCCGCGTATCGACGATTTGTTCGACCAGCTTCAGGGGGCAGGGTACTTTTCGAGGATCGATTTACGATCGGGCTATCATCAGCTGCGGGTTCGACAGGAGGACATTCCCCGGACAGCCTTCCGTACGCGCTACGGCCATTACGAGTTCTTGGTGATGTCGTTCGGACTCACCAATGCGCCAGCAGCCTTCATGGACCTGATGAACCGCATTTTCCGGCCTTACTTGGATCTGTTCATTATAGTCTTCATTGACGATATCTTGGTGTATTCCCGGAGTAGTGAGGAGCACGAGCAGCACCTGCGGGTTACATTGCAGACTTTGAGGGAGCACCAGCTCTATGCGAAATTCTCCAAGTGTGCTTTTTGGTTAGACAGCGTGGACTTCTTGGGTCACGTGATTTCACGAAACGGTATATGTGTTGACCCGAGGAAGATCGAGGCCGTTCAGCGTTGGCCCAGACCCACATCAGTGACGGAGATTCGCAGCTTTTTGGGATTGGCCGGTTACTACAGGCGTTTTGTGCAGGACTTCTCACGTATTGCTACACCGTTGACCGGGTTGACCCGGAAGGGAGTTCCTTTCGTTTGGACGGAGGAGTGCGAGCACAGTTTTCAGCAGTTACGGACACGGCTGACGACGGCACCGGTGTTATCCTTACCTTCCGGATCGGGCGGATTTGTGGTCTTTTGTGATGCTTCTCGAGTGGGATTGGGATGCGTTCTGATGCAGCATGATAGGGTGATCGCGTATGCCTCGCGACAATTGAAGAAGCACGAGCAGAACTACCCCACTCATGATTTGGAGATGGCAGCAGTGGTCTTCGCACTTAAGATCTGGCGACATTACCTGTACGGCGAGTCGTGCCAGATATTTACGGATCACAAGAGCCTGAAATACATATTCCAGCAGCGGGACCTGAACCTTCGACAGCGTCGATGGATGGAGTTAGTGAAGGATTACGACTGCGAGATCTTATATCACCCGGGCAAGGCAAATGTGGTGGCGGATGCTTTGAGCAGGAGGCCCGGGAGTAGTTTATCTTGTTTGAGCGCAGTACAGGAGCAGTCATCGGCAGATTGGCAGATATTATGCCACAGTCGAGTACAGTTCGAGTTCACGCCGATTGGAGGACAGATAGCGCATGTCCGTGCACGCCCACAGTTGATTGATCGTATACGTGAGACACAGCTCAGTGATGACCGATGTTCAGAGATCATGGCACAGATGGGACAGGACCGATTCTCCGAGTTCGTGATCGATGGTCAGGGGATACTACGGTTTGGAGTCAGACTGTGCGTACCTGATGCTGAGGGGCTGAGGCGTGAGATTCTTGAGGAGGCACATCGATCGGTGTATAGCGTTCATCCCGGTTCCACCAAGATGTATCATGATATGAGAGATGTTTACTGGTGGGATGGAATGAAGAGGGACATTGCAGATTTTGTATCGAGATGCCTGACTTGTCAGCAAGTCAAGGCTGAGCACCAGAGGCCCGCGGGAGAGCTACAGCCGTTACCCATTCCGGAGTGGAAATGGGAACAGATTTCGATGGATTTCGTGGTGGGTCTACCCAGGACTAGTAGGGGGTATGACTCCATCTGGGTGATCGTGGATCGTTTGACGAAAGCGGCTCACTTCTTACCGGTGAAGACGACTTTCGGATTTACTCAGTATGCTCAGATCTATATGACGAGATAGTGCGACTACACGGAGTCCCGACGTGCATTGTGTCCGACAGAGACACCCAGTTTACTAGTAGACTATGGCAGAGGCTTCAGGAGGCTTTGGGCACTCGCTTGAGTTTCAGCACGGCTTTTCATCCGCAGACCGACGGACAGTCAGAGCAGACCATCCAGACTCTCGAGGACATGCTCAGAGCTTGTGTACTAGATTTCGGAGGTAGCTGGGATCATCATTTGCCCTTGGTAGAGTTTTCCTACAATAACAGCTACCAGGAGACTATTCAGATGGCACCGTTTGAGGCTCTTTATGGGAGGAAATGTAGGTCGCCTACTTGTTGGACAGAGCTCAGTGAGAGCAGTATCTTAGGACCACAGATCGTTGAGGAGACGACCACGAAGATCCAGTTGATTCGCGATAGGATGAGAGCAGCGCAGAGTAGGCAGAGGGCTTATGCAGACCGTCGACGACGCAGACTTGAGTTTTCGGTTGGTGATCATGTTTTCTTGAGGGTCTCCCCAATGAAAGGTGTGATGAGGTTTGGGAAGAAGGGGAAGCTTAGCCCCAGGTATGTGGGCCCCTTCGAGATCCTCGAGCGTGTCGGTGCAGTAGCTTACCGGTTAGCCCTTCCGCCCAGCTTTCCAGACGTGCACCCCGTATTCCATGTTTCGATGCTCCGCAGATATCTGCATGATCCTTCGCATGCGATTCAGCATCCGACGATCCAGCTTGAGCACGATCTTTCCTATGCAGAGCAGCCGGTGATGATCTTGGATCGACAAGTGAAGAAATTGAGATCGAAGGACATTCCATCAGTTAAGGTACTTTGGCGTGGTCAGAACCGTGAGGAGGTCACTTGGGAGACTGAAAGCGAGATGATGAATACGTATCCCCATCTTTTTGAAGGTAACCTTAGTTAGATTTTTGAAATTCGGGGACGAATTTCTTTAAGGGGGAGAGATTGTAACACCTTAGGATAAGGGTTAGTGGATAATTATAATTAAATAATGATTTTTAATAAAAAGTTTAACAAATTGTGTTTTAAATATTTTTCTTAATTTAATAAATATTTTTCCAAAATTTTCCTAAACTTGCACACACATGTGCATGTAAACTAGGGTTTTTAAATCAAGTAAATACTATAATTATTAACCATGGGGGATTAATTCTTTTGGGTTATAAGTAAGTTTAATTAATTAGTTAACTAAAAGTAACTTTAATTTGAAATGGTTAGGGGTTGACTTGTGAGAGAGAGAGTGAGGGGGGCATCATGGCTCAAGCCATGCTTGCCATTAATGAGGTGAGAGAGAGAGGGGTGACTTGTGTGTGATGATTATTTTCTCTCATTTCTTTTCTTGTTTCTCTCATAACCCTCACACTCACACACACTCACACACACTCACACACACACTTACCTTCAGCCCCAGCAGCAGCTCCAGAACCAGCAAGCATTGGCAGCAAACTCCACAGCAACAACAGCAGCAGTAGCAAGCACAAACAGCAGCAGCAGAGGCGGTGAGCAGCAGCTGCAGCCCCAGTTCCAAGTGCAGCGACTCCTCTCCACTTCTTCTTCTTCCTGCAGCTCCCTAGGGTCGAGAGTGAGGTATATTTCCTAACTTGATCCCTAGTTAGCTTAGGTTGTGTGCATTTGCATCGGTTAATGGATATTTGGTGCGTTTTAGTGTGATTTGGGATGTGTAGTAGGAACTTGGTGTTAAGGTGATGTGTTAGGATTTCAGGAGCTTACTAGTGAGTTAGTGAGACCATGTAAACTTAGTCGAACCCCTATTACACTAAAATACCACCAGTTTTCATATGTGATGCAAATGTCGTTTTTGGGCAAAATGTGAGTTTTCTGGAACTGCTATTGACCCGGTGGGTGCAGAGTGAAATTGTGGATACTGTAGCATGGTGGAGAGGAGATGATACACCAGGTGAAACCCGACCCCCTAACTCCCTACTACGGCCGCCAAAACCGCCATTCTGGCCGCAATTTGCGGCCAGACAGGTGGTGTTTTGGAGGTTTTTGGGTTCTGTAGGTGTGTTTTTGTGTGTAGGGTATTTTGGTATATATATATTTTTAAGATCAATTCTGTAGGAAAATCTGGGACCAGTTACCTGTTTTGCCGTAATCTAAACCTTCGCGACACGCGTGATACGTGAGTAGGTTTGGGTTCTGCGTATCGCGGCGCGTCGGGGTAGTTTCGTGGCGCGTGAGTACACGTTTTAGCGTATCGCGCACACGCGCGATTGGTTTGCGACACAGGTTTCTTGTTGGATTATAATGTCGCGTTTTGTGACTTAAGCTTATGTGTGATATGTGTATGTGATTCTAGGTTCGCAGGCCAGTGAGACGGACGCTGCGAAGAAGGGCAAGCAAGTGGTTGGATACACTTAGCGCGAGACACGGTGAGTAGATTTCACATCTACGGGGATATCACCCGCATGACGTTATGCGTCAGGGCTGATAGGACTTATTTACTATATGTTGCATGCACCCCATAGACTGTCATCGCATATTGCATTCTCTGTTGTATTGATATATATATTGCTTAGAACTGATAGAACACCGCACTATTACTAACGGTTTATGTTGCACGGGCACTATTTACATGCTACACACACACCGTTAGTAATTGCCATGTCACACTCACTATAGAGCTGCCATGATTATATTGCTATAGTTCGCCTCATATGTGATTGATATGACCTGCATGTATATTGGGAGCCGCATGACATCTTTTAAAACCGGAAGTGAAACCACTTTAAAAAGCGGTTTTCCCCTTATACCTATACCATGGATTGATGTATATTGTATCTCGCATTGGATTTTACTATTGGTATTGGATTTTCATGTGATTTCTGTTTTGAGGACCGTGGAATTATTTAAGGAAAGATATGCTATTTTGAAAAACCCGGTACCTCGTGATATGATATTTTGGTGTGTCCACCACGCGTTTTCTCGGTGCTGAGACGTGTGCTTGAAACCCGATTCGAGGAGTGGATGTTCCGTTTGCGGGTTCGTGGTGGGCCCGGTATGGTTCCCCTCGGCGAGATGATCGATGGGATTTGCCGATTGAGCCTGGAGGTGGGCGAGTACCTACCGGTGATTGGTTGGACCTGGCAGTTGTCCGGAGGATACTGACCAGAGTCGAGTGATGGATGCGGGATGATCCGTGCTGCCGGGGCCGAGGGCCGATACCGCAGACAGACCCCGTGGGGCCGGTCCGGATTGACGGCGCCCGATATTCGAGGATTTACGTGTCGATGCTGGACACGGGTATTTTATGATGTTTTGGGTGCCGATGTTGGGCACTCGTGATTCCTCCGAGATATACAGGATTTGAGGGCCGATGGGTGTGCCGGCGCCTGAGTATATGTGGGATTTGGGTGCAGTTTGAGGCACCGATCATTGTTTTCCATGTTGACATAGTCCATGTAGATAGTATTTATCCCATACTCAGTACTGATTACTATACATCTCATCCTGTGGCATTTACCTGTTAGAGTACATGCATTACTATTGTATCCACTGTTGACATGCATTGATATCATCTGCTGGCATTAGTAGAGCCACGCTATATGTGCATGCTTGCGATTACCTTTATATGTTATCTCTATTCACGAGTTGGCAACTCACCCCCGTTGTGCCACAGTGTTTGCAGGTTGCCCTTGGGAGTAGTCACGGCTGGCTGTTTTCGCATTTTTGGCACAGATACCCCTTTTGAGCAGAGATAGCCCTTTTGCTGTTTAGGTGGGTTTTGTACGGTATCTGTTATCTTTCAGTTGTATATTGATGTATCTAGTACTCTCCATCTACCTTCTGTATTGACTTAGAGACAGTTGTGAGGACGATATGTATGATTTCATATTCTGGTGTCGAGCTCGCATGTGAGCCGACGTTACTTTATGCAGTCTTATCTTTTATGATATCGTCCTTGTTTTACTGTGTATTCTTCGCTACGGCGTCATATATCATATTGTGATGCTTCATTCAGTTTATTTGTTATTTCTGCTACATCTTGCTTTTACCCGACTTTCGGGGCTAATGTTTTAAAAAGGAAATGTTACCAAAATTATAAAACTCATAACTTGTGAACTTAAAAGGGATTTCTACTAAATAAATGGAAGTTTTTCAGACATTTACTATTGCTTTTACAAAACGTTTTAAATCACTCTATTTATTGGTTTTGATTTCTGGGTTCGGCTTACTTAGCCGCGTTGCGCCTGTAGACGTTGCGTGGTTAAGTGCCGGTCACGAGTCGAATTCTCGGGTCGTGACATTATCGCTCCTCTGCTGAATATAAGCTAGGCACCGAAATATACGAAGCCGCCTGTAATCTCCAGCCTTCCCGGTCCACACTTTCTCAAGAATTTTCTTATTTATCGCCGCCAATAGTGATCTGTTGATGAGATACACGGCGGTAGATATGGGTTCAGCCCAAAACTCCTTTGGAAGCCCAACTGTAAACTACAGACATCTGGTCTTCTCCAGCAGTGTCTAGTTCATCCACTCTGCAACGCCATTTGACTGAGGGTCTCTCGGAGTGGTGTAATAGTGCACAATCCACTCTGAGTTGTAGAACTCAAAAAACGCGTGCGAGGTAAACTCTCCACCGTCGTCAGACCGAAAAACTTTTACGTGCATACCAGTCTGCTTCTCCATCCTGCCCTTCCACGTCTTAAACTTCTCGAAAGTCTCGGCCTTAGACTTGAGAACATACACCCAGATTTTTCTAGAAAAATCATCAATGAAAGAAACGAAGTATCTGGCTCCACCTCATGAAAGAACCGGTGCTGGACCCTAAATATCGGTGTAGAAATAATCAAGAATACCCTTCGTATCATGTACTACTGTCTCGAACTTCACCTTTTTCTGCTTTCCTAAGAAATACTCCTCAGAAAAATCAAGACTTTCAAAATCTCCATCTCCAAGTAGTTGTCTCTTACGAAGCACCTCCAAACCCGACTCCCCAATATGACCCAACCGTAAGCACCACAATCTAGCCGAATCCGAATCTCCTGAACAAGTAGATACCGCTGCAATATCATCTGTAACTGACTACCCCTCTAGAAAGTACAAATTCCTCACATTCTTTCCTTTCATGACAATAAAAGATCTTTGGAAATTTTCATGGAATATCCATCGACTACGCACTTGCAGCCAATCCCCGCCAAAACTTCTACAGAAATCAAACTCTTCTTCAGAGCTAGCACATATCTGACATCTGTTAAAGTCCGCACTACCCCATCACACATGTGTATCCAAACAGAACCAATCCTCTCGATTTTCCACACCGCATATTCTCCATCAAGACTGAACCTCTATCAAGAGAATGAAATGTCGCAAACCAACTCCGATATGGAGTCATGTGGAAAGAGCTCCCCGAATTTAGCATCCATAGATCATGTACGTCGCTGACTGCACAAACTGATAATAAGGAACAATCGCTGCCATCAACTGAATCATATATGACAATTGCGGTACAAGAAGACTCCTTCTTAGTATCCTCCTTGAATTCCTGACAGTCTCTCTTCCAATGACCTTTCACCTTACAATAATTGCACTTGTCATTAATGTGATTCTTCGATTTGGACCTCGCTCTATACTTGGAACCACAATGTGACCACTTCTGAAAAATGGCCTCTAAAAATTAGCGCATCCCCTTGACCATCCTTATCACCCGATACCTTCTCCTTCAACACCTCGCTGTGTAGGCCTCTTTAACATCTTCTAAATAAATTTGATCTCTACCGTACACCATCGATTTTACGAACTGGTTATATTCATAAGTCAAAGAGAAAAGCATGATCATACCTTGGTCCTCGTCTTCAATCTTCACTTCTACGTTGAGCAAGTCCATAATAATTTAGTTGAGTCCGTCCAGATGATCTTTGACTGATGTACATTCTTTTATCTTCAATGTGTATAGACACTGCTTGAGATAGAGATGATTTGTTAAAGATTTCTTCATGTATAAGGATTCTAGCATGCTCCATAAATCTGCTGCCGTTGTCTCTTGTGCAACCTCACATAGAATCTCGTCAGCCAAGATCAACTGCATCGAGCTGTAAACCTTATCCTCCATGTCTTCTTTCTGAATATCTATGGTCGTTGAAGGAATTTTCTCTTTTTCGAAAACTACCTTATAAACTCCTTATTGTTTTAGACTCACCGTCATTTTCAATCTCCATAAACTGAAATTGTTCTTCCCGTCAAATTTATCGATCTTATAATGTGCAGAATTCATTTTCCCAATAATCTGAATCACCGTAACAAAAAATCCGATATCATTTGTTGTGAAAAATAGCACCAACGTACGCATCGAATGATCGATACGCGTGAATCAAAACTAATGAAAAAGATCAAACGCAGCAACTATGCAAAAAATAATAAATAATAAAAGAAAATACACTAAGCAAAGGACATAGGATATTATCCAGATTCGGTGCGCACTTGCACCTAATCCTGCAAACCGACGACGAATCGTTTTCACTATTCAACGAAGAATTACAAGAGATAATCGTCGCCCTCTAGATCTCAACCGAATACAAAGACATCCCTCTACAAATATCTCTCTATATATATCTCTCTCTAGGTTGAGTTTGTAGCCCCGCCGCATACTTTTCAGAAAAAATAAAGGCTCTGTTAAAAACCCTTCTTGATTTAGTTTTTATGGCCGTAGAGAAGAATTGGTCCTTTTTTGTGGATTAATTAAGTCATATAGTAATTAATAAATATGCAGGGGCATAGGCTTTAGAGATAGGTCTACATTTTAAGAGATAATCTCTAAATCTCGCTCTCTGCACCCACATCCGAAGTCCAAGTCCGAGCGAGCCTCGTGCTAAAAACTTGTGGGCTTCTGGTGGGCCTAGTCCTAGTCTTGCTCTTGGGCCCAGAATTTGCAACTTGAATCAATTTCAACACTTCTTTCTAAATTTGAGAGCTAGTTGAACTTATGTCCGTCCAACTCCGTCTGAACCAAAGTATTGTCGTATTTGCGAGCATCATGTGATTTGAACGTTCCAATGATTTATCAGTTATTGATCTATTCGAACTTAGACGTCGGTGAGTTCTCACATATATCGGCCACCGTCCTATATGATATCTTCAATTTTTCGTTCGTGTAAATGAGTGTTTTGGTGGGTTAAAACTAATCTAACCTTCATAAATCTGATTTGTGATGCATTAATACAAGTTTATCCATGTCTACATGGTTGAAATAACATTTTCGATAAATAGATAAATAATTAAAAATCACTGATAAAATTTCAAAATGGCCTGCCAAGCACATCATGATGCTTTTTGACTTTGATGGAGGCATGGATCTCCTTCAGTTATTGTCCTCCGTCGATCCATGCGAGTGTTGATGAACGGCTGAGATTGATGTCGAGGGTTATCTTCCTAAGCGTGTGGATCTCAGTGGGTTTGATTCAGGGTGAAGCCGAGCTACCTGCAAAGAAGTCTCGGGGTGGTTGTACCACCGTGGACCTTCCGACGATCAAGTTAGCCGAGATATTTGAGCAGAGTAGCGGACTATTGGAATGGAATTTTTCCTTACCTAAGTCGTCTGGGAGAAGGGTTTTTATAGCGGTCGCCATGGGCTAGCTGGCGCGAGATTCTCGCCAGTCGTTACGCCCTAGACGTTACGCCTGCGTGAATGACGAGATCCTCCATTAATGACGAGATATGCTTGTTAATAGGGGGGACACGGGATCGTGGGGCGGCGGGTATCTCGCGCATGGCGAGATACGTGGAGCCGTGGCGGAGGCGTGTGTGATCTGCGTTCCAGATTGCTCGTTGCAGAACCGGAGGGCTTAGCTCGGCGGGAGACCCAAGATGAGCGGGATGCCGAGGAAGCTTGGTTCTGCGATAGCTCGGAGAAGAGCTAGGAGGGCTGAGGAGGCTTTGCGTGTAGTGGGGCTCGGGGACAAGCCCATGGTCATTTGTAAGGTGTGCATAAGAGCGTTTAGGGATACGTGGATGACCAGGACACATCCCGAGACGATAGCCCGGGAAGGGCCCCCAAAGCAAAGCGCTTGCCCTTTTTGCGTGAGCTCCGGGACACGTCATCTGCCACGTGTCATGATCTGGGAAATTCCCACTTATGAGCATCATCATTAGGCCCCCACTCTCATCCCGACCTATTTATAGGTCGGATCGAGAGTGGTCTGATCGGTCCTCCGGGCTCAGCTTGTAGCCATGAACCTACCAGCGCGGATTTCCGGGACGGTTAGGCATATATTCAATGATGCTAGCGGATCAGGAGGGAGATCGTGCATTAAAGAGGGAGCGCCGATTCGCTCGTACGTTCGTTGAGGCACAGGCCACGTGTCCGACGCCGATTGGCGGACGTGACGGATCGTCACTGTTGTCTGCGCCCGATTGGACGTTTCCAATGGTTGTGCGACACGTGGAGCGTCGATGGCTGGTGAGCGTGAAGCTTCGTCTTGACGGGAAACGATCTGAGCCGTTGGATGCGTTGCCAAAGCACTATAAATAGGGGTGGGATCCCCCCAGGGTCTACACTTTCGCCATCATTTCTCTATTGCTGCGAGAGATAGCTCGGCGCTCTGTCCTTTAGATCGGATCTCTCGTGCTCTTCTCTCGGAGGACTCCTTTTGAATCAGGTTAGATGTCTTCCTCTGAGGAATCTGTTGAGATAGTTAGGGTAGAGTCTAGGGAGTCTTCTCCTGCTTCTTCCTCTGCCCCATCTGAGTTCACCTCATAGAGTTAGGGTTACCCGCGCCACTCGTGGTCGGGCGACGGGAAGGGTCCCCAAAGCGCGCATCGAGAACGCTCACGATGCGCCCTCCCTCCTAAAGAATATGGACGAGCTCACCGCGATCCGGGCTCGTTTCCACATTCCCCCTAGTTATTCGCTTCATTTGGCTAGGAGGATGAAAGGACGGATCAGGTGCAGGGCAGGGAGATTGTCATGTACTTGGATGCTTCTACCCTTTCCCCCCGAAGTATGCGGGGTACTATGTTGCTTCCAATTTGCCCCGGGCTAGCTAGTGCCGAATTCATGGAGAATTCTCCTCGGGTTCCTGATCCGGTTGAGACTTGAAGAAATCCCTTTCAGCTTGACCCTTCTTACTTCCTTCCTTTGTTATAAAAATCATCCCAGCACCCGTAAGGACGAGCCGAGCTGGGTGTACATTTCCTTCAAAAAACGCAAGGGAGGGGCGGCCGGGTCGGGGGTAGTAGTAGTTCCTTCTTCCATTCACGAATGGAAGGAGAAGTTTGTATTCGTCGGGCCACCGGAGGATGAGGATTCGCCTGTGCCTGTACAGTGGCACAAGGTCGACTGCCCGCGGGTGAAGCGGTCGTCCTCTCCCGAGGCGAGGGCGGTGTCCATGTGGGAGCCGATCCAACGGGCCGACGTTTTGCTTTCCGAGCAGGCCCTTAGCAGGGCCGGGCTCAGCCCCGCTCGATTCGTGGGTAAGTTAGGAGCTTGGACGATCTGTCTAGACTTGAATGTTTTTCTTTTGCCCTTTTCAACGTTACTAACTCCCTTTGTGTATTTTCCTTTTTGCAGAGCAAATGAATCGATCCAAATTCCTGGCTGTCATAGCCGCAAAGAAGGGGAGGAAGACCGAGGACGCTAGCTCGTCCCACCCCGGTTCGAGCTCGGCCACGACGGCAACCGCACCGGCTAGGCCTTCCTCCACACCCCGAGCTTCGGAAACCAGCCGCGGGGAGAGCCATAAGCACGCTCGGGAACCAGAGCCCCGGGTGAGGGAGGTGGAGGATGAGGCCGGCCCCCCGAGGCCCCTTCAAGAGGTACAAGAGGACGGTATCTCGATCTCCGGCCTCCCCGATCCTCGTGCGGGAGGGGGACGTCTGTTTCGATGTGCCCTCGGGGCTTTCTGTTGCCGATAGCTTGCTTTCGAAGATGGAACAATCAGCCGGGGGAAAAATTCCCCGAGGGGCCCTTAAGGCTCAAGTGGCCGCCATCGCTCAGGTGGTTGTACATGTCAGTATCTACTTTCCGTTGAGGTTTTTCGTCATGTATCTTTTTCTCGGATCGGATGCTTTTTATCCCTTTCCTCTACTTTCATCAGGTCCTCCAGCACTGCGTCCTTATCGTCAACATGGAGTCAGAGGAAATTGCCCCGGTGATGCAGAAGGAGGGCGAGTCTTCCTCACGGGAGGAGGATCTGCGCCTAGGCGAAGGAGAGGATCGTCGCCCTCGAAATCCGAGTGGCCGCTGAGGAGATGACGAACTACAAATGCAATGAGTCCATTCGCCTTCTGAAGGAATCCAACAAGGCCATCCAGGCTAAGTTGGAGGAGGATAAAGTGATTAACCCCACGATGAAGAAGTCGTGGGACACCTGCAAGAGGGAAACCAGGGCGGCGAAGGACGCGGTGAAGCTCGCCAACCTCCGAGCGGCAAAGTCGGTGGAGAGGTACAAGACGCGGAACAGTTCTACGCTGACCTTTCCGACGCCTCGGCCATTGTTTGGAACCAGGCTCTCGACGTCGTCAAGGTGTTGATGCCGGGGTTTGCTGACGGCGAGCTCCAGCTCCAGTACCCCCTCTCTGAGGATGAGCCGCAGAGAGAGACCGATGGGAGTGCCGCCAGGGGAGAGGTTGCCGGCGGGAGTGCTGGAGATAAGGCTCCTGGTGGGAGCACCGACCCCAAAGACGCAACCCCGGTTCCCGACACCGGTGTTGAGCAGATCGAGGTCCTCCCCGGTCCCGAGGTCTGAGCCTTCCTGCCTTTTTCTTTCTTCTATTATCATTTTTTTAAATTTTGTAAGCCTTTGGGCAATTTTTGTAAGGCTGAGGAGCCCCTAGTACCTTTTATAAAGACTCTCGGATCGTAAATAAAGTTGTTTTTTTATTTTTCTTCGTGGCAATGTTTTCTTGTGTGAGCACTTGAGCTTGTTAGTCTTTCCCTCGATGCAAATGTTAGGCCGTAAGTCAATGACCGATATTTTAGCTGGAGACCATGCGTCGAGTGAAAGCCAGTCAGTTGTCAAGTATAGAAAGGCCAGTGTCCTGGTTCCCCCGAAGTCGAGGTGACGATCGCTCACTTAAGATACGTCAGGAGACTCTTTCGGGTAGAAAGGTCTAGATTTGCCCATTCTTTTGAGTCGGACCGGCGACCACTTCCTTTAGCGTAAGTTAGACAATAGCCAAGTTTGAATTGGTCGGCGTCGGCCGAGAAGTAAAGCTGCTCGGAGGCACCTGAATGAGGGCTTTAGATCCTCAGCGTATATGGGTAGGAAGTTACCCGCTAAGGATTGAGCGAGCAGGGAAGATGCTCGGTGGCCTCTTGATGAGAGCTTCGATCCTTGGCGTCGGTGGGTAAAAGACTACCAGCCAGGGACAGACCGAGTAGGGAAGCTTCTCGGTGGCCTCTTGATGAGGGCTTCGATCCTTAGCGTAGATAGATAGGAAGTTACCCGCTAAGGATTGACCGAGCAGGGAAGCTGCTTGGTGGCCTCTTGATGAGGGCTTCGATCCTTGGCGTCGGTGGGTAGAAGACTACCAGCCAGGGACAGACCGAGCAGAGAAGCTGCTCGGTGGCCTTTTGATGAGGGCTTCGATCTTTAGCATGATGGGTAGGAAGTTACCCGCTAAGGATTGACCGAACAGGGAAGCTGCTCGGTGGCCTCTTGATGAGGGCTTCGATCATTGGCGTCGGTGGGTAGAAGACTACCAGCCAGGGACAGACCAAGCAGGGAAGCTGCTTGCTTGTACGAGGCGTCATTCAATCTCCCTCGACGTGTGAAAATCTGGAAGAGTGACCGTCGCGGGCGACACGTGGCTGAAACGCATAGGCGAGGTAAGGCGCTCCAAGATCCTCCGTCATTCCGGCTTCTGTTGACCGTGAGATACGGGATGGCCGCCACGCAGCAGCTCTGTATTGGGAATTATGAAAATATCCCAAGATTCGCCCCCATGCACACGCAAATCTCGGCCCCTAGGGATTTTGTTGAGGCTATAAATAGAGAAGGTGTGTGGGTTTCTTTCAGCGTTGCTTCTCTGAAAATGGCTGGGTGAGCAGTAGGGGAGTTGCCAGGTGCACTTTCAATTGCTCAAAAGCGATCTGACACTCTTCCGTCCATTCAAACATTGGGATCTTTCTCAGGGTTTTGAAGAATGGGAGGCACTTTTCTCCAGACCTCGACATGAAGCGACTTAGAGCGGCCACTCTTCCCGTGAGTCGCATGATTTCGACGTTGCACTTTAGCGTGGCCATGTTGAGGATAGCGCTGATCTTCTCCGGATTAGCTTCGATTCCTCGGTGGGTAACCATGAACCAGAGAAATCTTCCACTAGTGAGCCCGAACGCGCACTTGGAGGGATTCAGCTTCATTTTGTACTTGCGGAGGATGTCGAAAGTCTCGCCGAGGTCTTTGGTGTGTTCGTCCGATGAGGTCGATTTTACGAGCATGTCGTCGACGTAAACCTCCATGTTCCTTCCGATCTGTGGTTTGAACATTCTGTTGACCATGCGCTGGTATGTAGCTCCGGCGTCTTCTAGGCCGAAGGGCATCACTTTGTAGCAGTATACCTCCCTGGTCTGTTGTGAACGCGGTAAGCTCCTCATCTGCCGGGTTCATACGGATCTGGTTGTAGCCTGAGAAAGCATCCATGAGGTTGAGCAATTCGTGGCCTGCCGAGCTGTCGACAAGCTGATCTATCTGTAACACCCGAGCCCAATACTACTAATTTCAGTTACCGTTCGAACGTAGTATGACACTTATTTCATTTATCTTGCTTGATGGTTAATTATTGTAAATTTTACCCGGAAATTAATTTCTGCATATAACAATTTTTGGCATCTAAAATAAAATTAAAAATATTCATCTTGGCCTGCTTGACACCCCTAACCCTGTTGTAGCGTACGTGCATCGTGTTCTCGTCCCGTTCAGTGAAACGGGCGAGTTTGGACGGCTGCGTGCACGTACGTGTGTCCGTTTTGGGGGTATGCTTTTTGATCATAAAACACTTCATTTTAAATTTTGGATCCCGCCTAAAATTCTATTATTTCAATTTCAAATTTTTGGACCCGATCCGGGCGCGATTTGGAAATGTTTTACTTTGCGCCAAAATCCCAGATTTTAATATATTTAAACCATTATATATAATTTAGTTAACCATATAATATTTTTACAATCTTTTATATCCTTCTCAATTTATTCTCTCAGCCAATCGCAACCTCCCCTTTAACCCCGTGGGCCCCACTTCTCTCTCTCGCTCTCTCTCTATCTCTCCACTTTCTCTCTCTCCCACTTCTCTCTCTCTCGCTCTCTCTCTATCTCTCCACTTTCTCTCTCTCCCTCTTCTCTCTCTCGCTCTCTCTCTCTCTCATATATTCTCTGTACTTCTCTTTATCATTCTTTCTCTTCTTGCTTCATGTCTCGTTTCTCATTTTTTTTAACTGTTCTTTTGTTGCCGGAATTCCGTCGTGCCGGTGACGCTTCGACGTTCCAGCGAGGTACCCCGACCCGTGCGGTTCCTTTGTTTGTCGTTTGGGTTCATTCCGTGAACCGTGCGCCCGTCGCGAGTTTTCCCCGCCGACAGTTAACATTCCGTTTTCCCGATTCGCGATCCATCGAGGCAAGTTAATCTTGCTACATGCTATATAATTCATTTTATACCTATTTAAATAAATACCATACCTATAGTTTAAATCTAGTACCCCATGTTTAATTTTATAACGTTTCGATGTTCCGTTTGCATCCATTTATATCATATTAAATCTAGATCATGAAAACTTATCTTGTGACATACTAAATTACATTATACTGCATCATATCATTTAAAATATATATCATCGTAATATTTCTTATTATTATCTTTAATTAGTTTATAATCTGCATTTTATAATATTATATATTTGAAAATATTATAGTTTACACATGAAACGTCGTTGAAAAAGCGGATACGACAAATCTGAAATTTACTGTACATCCTACCTTATAAAATTCATTATAAATCATAGAAAAATCATTAGTATATGTTCTTTAGTTCGTTACGAAGCTAACTCAGAATACTATAACTCTATGAAATATTTACTTACAAAATAAATTGTTTAAATAACGTAAAATGCAAATGAAAATATCTCCAAATTTCTGTCCAGGGAAATTCCAGCAGCAAACTTTCAACTTTGAATGTTCATAACTTTTTGTAGGGACAATCTGAGATGCTTATACTTATAAAACTGAAAACCTTATTGAATTATATTTGTTTTGGTATAAGACACGCCCCTTTTGGAGAACGTTTGTTATTTTTAAGCTATTTTACAAATTAGGGTGATGCTGAATTTCTGAACGGAACTTTCTTGTGCATGGTTAATCAATACCACTTTCATAGTTTTATAACTTTTCGGATACCCGTTTGCATCCATCGCATTTAAGATACATATAATTGCATCCATAGATCACATTACTACATAATAATGTGATACTAACACTCCATGTTTAATAAATTGCATCCTAATTAATATTGGAACTATAAATGTAACCCTAATCGATAACTGTGCATCCATATCCTTGAAATTATATCTATTTGCATATCATATTACATGTTCCAGTTTATTGTTCTGATAGTACTCATGCTTGTTTATTTATACACATGCTTATGTTAGTTTGATTATGAGCACCCACATGACATCTTGTGCTTCCTGACATGACCTGTTACACTTCCTACTTGACATGACATGGTACCGTACACTCTTGACATGACATGACACCTTTATACATTACCTGGCTTGACCTGATGTACCATGGCTTTACCTGTTACCTGATCTTGTGTCTAATGCCAACAAACATAACATGTAGTCCTCATGGACCGTTCATGTTGTCTATCCAGACAAACCTGTTTACCTGATCCTGTGTTGGCATTAGTTTCTTGATTACTGGATACCTGACTTGACATACATATATAACTTGGGGGTATGGGGAAATCAAAGGTGAAATCTGACTTGTAACTCGACGGTTCACTATCTGTATTGAGTGTACACATTCCTGTTTTGTGCCTAGCGGCATGTCTCGGTTTCGGCCGAGAATATTGTGGTCGTGGTCCCGGGTATGTACAGGATACTATCGCGTGTACACATTCCTGTTTTGTGCCTAGCGGCGTGTCTCGGCTGCAACCGAGAATATTGTGGCCGTGGTCCCGGGTATGTACGGGATACTATTGAGTTACATCGATGATTCATCAATTTGGTTTCAAAGACTTTAGAACAGAGAACCTGATAGAACAATCCAGTTTACCCACTGCACACTACCCTGTACTGCTCTGATTTATATTATTGTTACCCTTGCTTTATTCATGTTTATATTCGCATTGCCTGTTTACTATATTATTACTTAATGACTTGACGCGCTGACGTCTGGGTTTTGCATGGCCCAGACTCTTCTACCTTGCTGCAGACTGATTAGGAGTTTTGCCGCTGTTAGACGAGCGGTGAGGTTCCTGTCGGTACGTAGTTTCACTCCAGGTGTTTCATTTATTGTATCTTTTGGCTTCCGCATATTGTTATCTCTTGATTCTTTTACTCTGGCTTATAGACATGTACTAGGTAGTTAGTTTACTTTCATGTTCTTGATATCTCCACAGCCGTAATGTGACTGTGGAAGGATTTTTCCTATCCACAGGTAGCATGGTTGGTTATGTCACGTGCCCACTTTAGCGTACTTTGGGAAGCGGGGCGTGACACTATCCGAGAGAGGGGATGGTTGTCTTTGGGGCAGGCCTTGTTGAGATCTGTAAAGTCGACACACATGCGCCACTTTCCGCTTGCCTTTTTAATCATAACCACATTCTCTAGCCATTCGGAGTAGGCCACATTTCGAATGAACTTGGCAGCAAGCAACCTATCGACCTCGTCCTCGATCGCCTTTTGTTTGATCGGAGCAAAACTTCGTTTCTTTTGCCTGACGGGTCGGGCCATTGGGTCGACCCCAAGCTTGTGCGAGATTACCTTGGGATCAATCCCGAGCATGTCGGCAAGCGCCCAAGCGAACACATCCGAGTTTCCTCGTAGAAATTGGATCAAGTCTTCGCGCCGGGCTCCTGTTAAGAGGGAACCGATCTGGACAGTTCGTTCATTGTTCCCCTCGACGAGGGGGGCCTCTGTTAGTGGCTCCACCGGGGCCCCTCGGATTTCTTTTTGCTCATCACGAGTATCCAAGGACCACTGGAAATCACTCGCGCTTCCAAAGTCGTCGCTTCGCTCCTCAGAGGTGGATGTCGCTGTGAAGCAAATCTTGGCGATTTGCTGATTCCCGTAGGCCCGGCCTATTCCCCCTTGATCCAAAGGAAACTTGATCACGAGGTGGTAGGTCGATATTTGTGCCCGAAGGGAGTTTAGCGTCGGACGTCCCAGGAGGATATTGTAGGACGAGGGAATCCTGGCGACGATGAACTCCACCGGCACTGT
Organism: Agapanthus africanus; assembly: GCA_030015575.1. Lineage (NCBI taxonomy): Eukaryota > Viridiplantae > Streptophyta > Magnoliopsida > Asparagales > Amaryllidaceae > Agapanthus > Agapanthus africanus. The sequence continues at coordinate 393,360,718 of JASDDO010000010.1, read as the reverse complement.
TCTCGTACGGCCCTCCTCCCTGATGTTGAGGAGGAGGGTAACCACTCCCTCTACCAGGATGAAGTGGTTAGTAAACCCCGACCGAATGTGGGTGGTTAGCTGCAGGTCGGACGGGCCGAGCCCCATGCGTAGAAAGCAGTCGTAGAAGAGGATGTCCACCGAGCTTTCTGAGTCAACTAGTATCCTTTGGACCTCGTAGCGGTGGACCCGTGCTGTAATCACGAGGGGGTCGTTGTGAGGCAAGGATATTCCGTGGAGGTCTTCGTCGGTGAAGGTGATGGGCTCGGCTGCTTTGTTTTTCTTCCGGGGCCGGTCACTGGTTCCTTCGACCGGTAGGAGGCGGCGTATCTCACCGGCTCCACGCGCACCCCCCGAAGATACGACCATAATTTGGTCGATCGTTAACTCCCCGGGAGGGGATGGTTTTCCTGCTCCCGGTCTGCCTGACGCCTTTCCCGCAGGTACTTCGCTAGGTGGCCCGAGCGAATCAACTCCTCGATGTTGTCGTGGAGTTGTTTACAGTTCTCGGTAGGGTGTCCCTGCGACCTATGGAAGGCACAGTACGGGCCACGAGTCCGTTTGGACGCAATATTGGTGACCGGAAAGAGTTTGAAGAATCGCTCGCCCTTCGCCTCCTCCAGCAGCCTAGTCTGAGAGATGTTGAGGGGAGTAAACTCCTGGAACTTTTGGGAGTATGGTTTTGGTCGGTCGACCTTCTTCTTCTCTTCTCTGCCCCTCTTCTTTTGGTCGCTTGGTCCCCCCGGGGGAAGTTTGCGTTTACTTCGAACTCGAGCTGGATTTCCTGCTCGATCCAAGCTTTTACCTCGGCCATGGTCCTAAGTTGCGCCAATGCAAAGGAGCAAAGCCACTCCTTGTGCCTAAGACCTTATCTTAGCGTTGTGATTACAGTCTTGTCCCGGTGCTCGGGGACTTCAAGAAGAGCGTTGTAAAAGCGAATGATGTATCCTTTAAAGGATTCCTTGTCCCCGCTCTTTATAGTGAAGAGGTAATCGACGTTCCGCTTTTGTCGTCTGTTCCCGACAAAATATCCGAGGAACTGGGCGGCCAGCTCATCAAAGGTAGAGATGGAGTGTGGCGTGAGTCCTCGGAACCAATCTTGTCCAGCCCAGATGAGAGTGGCGGGGAACGCTTGGTATTGGGCAGCGTCGGAGTTTTCCTGAAAGCTCATGCCCGCCGTGAACGCGTCCATATAGTCTTTCGGGACGGACTTCCCATCAAAGAGGGCCACTTTTGGAGGCTTATTTCTGGATGAGACGCGGACAGCGAGCAGCTCTTCAGTGAAGGGCTTCGTAAGCGAGTCAGCGGCATACCTGGCTCCCTCGTTTGAAGGATGACATTCCCGATGTATACCCTCGATTTTCTTTTCGAGGGCGTCGAGACGGTCGTGGTACCCCGAGGAGTCGGCATAATCGGAGTTATGGCCTTTCTCGCTGGCGACCTGAGCCTGGCTGCGGCTCTGATTACATTCTATCAGGTTCTTCAGGTCCCCTGGCGAGGTCATTCTTGAGTCATCAGGGTGCCGGCCTTGCCTTGGAGCAGGCGAGCTGGCCGACACCTCCTCGAGAGGGACGGGAGCACGATGGGCCTCGGGGCGGGGAGCTCTTTCACGAGACCTCGGTGTGGAGCTGTGAGGCGCCCAGCGGGTCATTGAATTGGTTGCTGCGGGGGACCTGTGGCCGCTAGAGATAGCAAGACGTTGTTCAGTGGTGCCAGCGGGGCGGTGTCATCTCCCCTTCTATGAAGGTCGTGATCCTGGAAAGGGGGAACAACGACCTGGGGGGCTTGTCCCGCCGTTTGGACGCGGACAAGGGCATCCACGATGGATGTGAGCCTGTCGATCCGTGCAGAGAGGGCATGAACGGCGTTAGGGGGAGGAGTGGATCCGTCCGCGCCTCCGTTGTGGGGAGGGCAGCGGCTGGTGCTTGGATGGTCACGGTGATCACTCGCCATGAGTTCGAGACCGGAAGATCAACTTTCGATGGGTGGAATTTTGGCTTCCCACAGACGATGCCAACTGATGGAGGTTTGGATATCCTTCAGTTGTTGTCCTCCGTCGATCCGCGCGAGTGTTGATGAACGGCTGAGATTGATATCGAGGGTTATCTTCCTAAGCGTGTGGATCTCAGTGGGCTTGATTCAGGGTGAAGCCGAGCTATCTGCAAAGAAGTCCCGCGGTGGTTGTACAACCGTGGACCCTCCGACGATCAAGTTAGCCGAGGTATTTAAGCAGAGTAGAGGCCTATTGGAATGGAATTTTTCCTTACCTGAGTCGTCTGGGAGAGGGGTTTTTATAGCGGTCGCCATGGGCTAGCTGCCGCGAGATCCCCGCCGGCCGTTAAGCCCTAGACGTTACGCCTGCGTGAATGACGGGATCCCCCATTAATGACGAGATATGCTCGTTAATGGGGGGACACGGCGGCGTGGAACGCGGGATCGTAGGACGGCGGGTATCTCGTGCATGGTGAGATACGCGGAGCCGTGGTGAAGGCGCGTGTGATCTGCATTTCAGGTTGCTCGTTGCAAAACCAAGGGGGGCTTAGCTCGGCGGGAGACCCAAGACGAGCGGGAAGCCGAGAAAGCTTGGTTCTGCGATAGCTCGGAGAAGAGCTAGGAGGGCTGAAGAGGCTCAGCGTGTAGTGGGGATCGGGAACGAGCCTGTGGTCATTTGTAAGGTGTGCATAAGAGCGTTCAGGGATACGTAGGTGGCCGAGACACATCCCAAGACGATAGCCCGGAAAGGGCCCCCAAAGCAAAGCGCTTGCTCTTTTTGCGTGAGCTCCGGGACACGTCATGTGCAACGTGTCATGATCTGGGGAGTTTCCACTTATGAACATCATCAGACTTCCTTAAGCTTTTGCTCGCCCTTATGTGGAGAAAGCATGTAACAAATCCTAGCACATTAATGGAGTGGTTCGGCAGAAAGGATTTGGATCCTCTACTTGGCAAGCATCCTGCTCTGCCAAGCAGGCCGTCCGATCCCTTCCCGACCCCACCAAATACTGAGCCTCCTGTTATACACTGATCTCGACCATCGAAATTTCAGTGGAGGGAGTAAAAATAGCAGAGAATCCGAATCTCAGCAACAAAGGTAACTCAATTGTGGTATATATGCATAACTAAGCTGCTTCATTATTTATCACTGAATACAAAAATGTTTCTTTAGACTTGATCTACAAGATTTCACTAGTTTAAGAGCAGCAATAATGATGGGCACGCTTCATCTGAAATCATTAAATATATGTGTGTGTTTGTATAAACTATTATTGTTCTAGGGTTGACAGAGAGCTAATCTTTTTGTTTAAGAAGTCTTGCAGGCTAAGAAAAGAGAAGTGTTGACAGTTGAAGCAAGGAAGAAAAGGTTTCTCATATGAGAGAAAAAGCAAGCTTTCCATAAGCCATGAAGAAGAAAATACGCCAAGATCTCTTCGTTGGTTGAGGGAAGAATCGGCAGGAATCGGATAGTTGTCCAACAATTCTTAAGCAAGTGCACTTAGACTATGAGCAGCATATATTAATGGCTAAATTGCACAAAAGTATCATCTTTTTTGCGTTTGCTATCATGAACTTCAATAATTAGATATAGATAACATTGATACACTATAGAATTTTCATATTTTTTGCGATTGATATCAGTAAAATGGTATTAAGTTGCAACCGAAAGTGGTAATTCATGGTAACTATCTCTAATTGTTAAGTTCATGGTATCAAACACAAAAAAGGTAAAAGTTCATGGGTATCTCTCTGCAATTTAGCCTATATTAATTTAAGTTGCTGCTTGCAATCACTAGTGTGCCCTACAACAACAACAAACACACACTTTTTCCATCGAAGAAGAAAAAAACAAACACAAACTTTTACCCTAAACATAGAATCGAACTTCTAGAATCGACTGTATGAAAATTTTCTTTCATCCATCTATATTAACGACAGCTTCCTCTATTAAATTTCATAAACTACTATTTTACCATTTCTGACTAATATAATTATTTCTTTACGCTGTACTTGGCTAAACTGTCTCAATTAATTTTCTGAAATTTTCTATGAAGCTTCCCCTTAACTTCTTAGAATGCACTAATATACAGTCACATCATATAAAAGATATTCAAAGCACAATCTCCCACAGTTTAAGGAGTGTTACACACATGGCCTAAACTAACGTCATTTGGTGACACAGGTCTTACTTCCAAACTTAATAATCTTCTAGACTTCATGATAACCACTCTTCGTCAAACTTGTCCTTGCCTAATGATTGAAAAATCTGAGTCTTCATTTAAACGACAAATTAGTCCCTATGCCAGGGCAAGGATCAAGAGACTGAGGAATTCCGGACAGTCTTAAGCAGCATGTTGGACCCACACTCCTATTTATTTTCTCACATGTCCAGAAATATACAGCAGGCATAGAGAATAATTTCTCCATTTAGACCTAAATACAAGGATAAGGATCAGCTAGCTCTAACAATGATGTCTGCTATGATCAGATAAATTAATTCACCAATTTGATTGAAGTCCTTTTAACAACAATAATGAAATTAAGGGGGATTGGGGAAAGTTACTGAAATTGTTTTATTTTTAGTGGAGAACCGTCTGCATATGATACAATTTAAAACCAATAGTATCTTCCATATAATTTACATACAAAAAAGAAGAGGGGGAAAAGAAGAAAGAAAATACTCAATATAAGTTTCTCAAAGTGTCAACTCTATCCATGACATCCAAAGCTTTAATCCTATCGATATCAAAATCGACAAAGGCTGGCCTTCGACTAACTGAAGGCAACTCATTATTCACCACGCTTTCGCTCGTTGGAGAATGACTGCTACTTTTACTCAACTTAAAGTTTTTATACATCTGTGCCTTGCAAGTAGAGAACTCCTGGCTCTTGCTTATTCCTGGAGTGTGTTTCCAATTACTGACATCTTGTAGCATTTCTTGGTCTTCTCGTGAAAGCATTGGCGATTTAGTGCATAGTTTGTTGTTTGTGGTTGATGAGATTTTCGAATTTTTCTCATTGGGAGATTGGATTGGAGATTTGATAGGAGAACGGATTGTTCCATTGTTGATCCTAGAATGGATAATGAGATGGTGGAGCCATACGATCAAGTCAAGTATGTAAGCTTCAGTTTTTTCCTTGTCGGCATGGTATAGGGTCTCTAACCGAATCAAGTCAAATTTTCCACCATGATTTCGGTTGAACTCGGTCCTGAAAGCAAGGAAAAACACATATTTAGGCAAGTCGTCAGAGCGACTGTTACTATAGCAAAGCTTCTGGCTGTTAAGCAAAAGGCCTGGATTTGGATTCAAATCTCGCTGGATGGTTTCCATCCACAAAAAAAGAAAGGGAAGTAGCTAGAAGGGCCTTTAGACAACTTATGGTTCATCTTTCGGCGACGGAACCACATGAAAAAACAATAACAAGTGAAGAGAAGATCTTATACAAAATTATGGGTTTGGTCCTTTGAAAGTTGAAGCTCTTAGAACCTCCTTATAAATCGATTAAGTTACTGTTTTTAGTAGATAATATTCATCTGCTTTAAATATTTGGTTTTGATAGGATATTTAGTTTGAACTTTTGTTTTAAGTATCATGATAGCAAGTTAAATTTTTTGAAAGGTATTTTTAGATAGGTTTATTTATAACAGAATTGGTTAAGATAGATAGTTTATTCGAGTTAGAATTTCAGTTGATGAGAGCTTTAAATTTGAAATAGAATTCTAGTTGATAGGAGATTAAATTTAAGTTACTTCTAGTTTCCTTGTAATAATTTTCATGTAGTCAAGGAAAAAATTTCATGTGTTCATCCAGATGACCCCAAAAGTTAGGAATAGAAATAATTATGTTGTAAACTTAACTACATTTCATGCGTATTGTTTTTGGATGTGGTAAACTTAACTAAATAAATGATCTCGATGAGTAAAGCAATGGAAATAATTATGTTGCAGCTCACCCTGTGTTTGCCCACTCTCCAACCCAACCAAATCCATGATGTGCCCTTGCGAAAATAAAATAGATAAATTAAGAAATAGGATTTAAGATTATATATGATAAAAAAAATACTTCAATCATACTCGAAAGATTACTTTGTGGTGTTATTGGCGATCGGAACAAGCCATTGCAATGTTTTCTCCATTTCAGCTTTGATTTGAGGAACAGTGAGCTACATGCACAAAACAAACAATGAAAACCACAAATCATGTACAAAATTCCCAGCATATATGATAATGATTTCATAAGATCAATTGTATAGTGATGTAGATAGTTGTGTACCTCTTCATTGACTTCAAAATATTGCAATTTGGATCGCAAAGAAGATTTCACTCTTGGGGGCAACCCTTGATACAATGAGTCCCTTGTGTTTGAAGGCACAGAACTCGATCGAGATACCTACATGCAATAAAACAATTATTAACGGCATACATCATTTAGAAATAAAATGTTTAAGAAAATTTTAATTAACTTACAAGAGTATCGATTTGACTGATAATATTTGCATAGTGCAATGCAAGGCCAGCGGGACCTAATCTTTGATGACTGCTGGTGGATTTCCTCACAGGTTGATCTCCATCTAATTTACTCAAAAACAAAACTAGATAAGGAAGTGATTATGTGATAAATGAGAAATTTAAAAAAGAAACTGGATATTGGATATCCTAAAAGTAAAAACCTACTCGAAGGGGATTTCACAAATAGAACAATTAGTAACGAACCATATGACCTGATCAGTGCATGCCTTACTAATATTTCATGAATTTTCTTCTAATAATCTTAAAGTGAGGCTTTCAATTATCAAAAGCTAATATTTAAATGGGTTTTGCATATGATATGCCACATGTCTTTGCCAAACCTAAACAGCTTCATGGGAAATGAAGGATTACTATTTTCTAGTCTGTAAGGTTATCGGAAAAATAATAAGGCTAAAATGCAGGAAACCCCTAGTTCCCCCTTATTTTTTTCTCGAAAAGCGGAAAAGCTTCCTTAACTTAGAGACCTGCACTTTCCCCCCGCAAATTTAACACCGTTATTTTTTTGGTATATTTTTACCAAAATGCCCTTCAAACCATTCTTCTCCAAAAAAAATCCCTTTTTCTCCCTTAAAAACTTTTTCCTTGCAAATTTCTATCCCTCCTTTCTTTCCCAAACTCTCCAAATGGACACATTACCTACCCCCTCTCATCAACTCCTAAGAGAGAGCAAAAAGTATGGATTTGGGATAATTGAAGAAGAGAAGAGAAGAATTGGGTGGTAACTTAAATTTATTTGAGGGGTGTTTTTTGCATTTGTTAGGAAATTTAGATATGAGAAAGATTATTATTATTTATTTATTCAATCTCATAATTACAATACACCTTCTATATATATACAATTGAAGAGGTTATCTGTTTGGGATAAGAAGAAATCAACTCATGCTTATTTATAAGGATAAGACGAATAAGAAAAGGACAAAGAAAGTATAATACACCTATATAATTACAATTATACAATTATACAATAAGCACACACAATGCTTAACAGCCCCCTTCAAACTCATGATGGATGATACCGAGAGTTTGGATAAGAAAAACATGAGTTGGGTACGCGTTTGAGCTTTGGTAAAGAGACTGGCCACTTGATGTTTGGAAGCAATGTATGGAAGTGGGATTCGATCCTTCTCGTATTCCTGACGAACAATAAGACAATCAATCTTAATGTGTTTAGTTCGTTCATCGAATACTGGACTTTGTGCGATATGCATTGCACTCATATTGTCGCGGTAAAGAGGAATACGAGAAGGATGTTGACACCTATATCAGCAAGTAAATCACGAAGCCATTTGAGTTCGGTAGTGGTGTCGGCCATTGCTTTGTATTCTGCTTCATTGCTGGAGCAAGAAACGGTATCTTAGCGCTTACTGCGCTAGGAAATAAGAGAGGAGTCCGGAAAAACACGGAAGCCTATAGTGAGCGACTAGTGTCAGGGTCATCGACCCAACCACCATCAGAATATGCACGAAGAGTGAGACTGGAGTTAGACGAAAAGAGCAACGACTGTATCTTGGTTCTATGAAGATAGCGAAGGACATATATAAGAGCTGCATAGTGAACCGACGAAGGATCACTCATGAACTGACTAAGAATGTGGACGGCGTGTGCAATATCTAGCCTGATAAGGGAGAGATAGATAAGGGCCCCAACCAGCTCTCGGTACCGAGTAGGATTCGGCAGAGGCTCTCCATCTATCCAACGAAACTTCATATGAAGCTCTATTGACGTGACCTTAGGAGCAATACTAGCAACGGTAGAATCATCAGTGGGCATGCATAAGAATATCATAAATGTACTTTTGTAGTGAGAGAAAATGGCCGCAAGGGAGGATGCAACCTCAATCCAATACCCCAACAGCTCAACATCCGAGTGTTAGAATATGTATGTCCTAAAGTCCATTATTGTATGATATAGTGGATGTTTGGACATATATATATAGAGGACTTTTTTGCTCGACATGATAATATGTTATCTGGTAAACATGTTCACTGGTATTATTATACCGTCTCCTATATACATGTTAATAAAGCCCTTAGAATGCTGGCTTGACTACCAGGACTATGATGCAGATCATACTGCTGGGACCTGGATAGTCCACAAGCACATCCTTCAATTGTTCCCACTTGAGAGAATATCGAGACAGGGTATCGATATTCCAGAGTAGACTAGTGTGTACGTTTCTTGATCCTGTATAGGACGATGGTTGATCACATAACTATTGGTGTTTGACATCAAAGATTGTACACAGCTCATTAGAGAATGGGTACACCGAACAGGACTCACCGAAAACTCCTAGATGGTACTATACCTATCGTCGGATAGCAGTTCTCTGGTGACACTGGTACATATTAGTCTGTAAACCCGAGATCGTCATAGAGTCTTGTGTGATTCCCACCGTGCTTTGATTTCCTCCCTACCAGGGCTCAAAAGAGTTGTGCAAACAGGTGGATTTTGGGTACAGTCCCGATTCATATGGAGGCAATGAGCGCTAGGAGGGGTTTCGTCTCTCCCGGTATAGAGAATTGATGTTGCACTATGCTCGATTGGCTATAACAAGAAGTCCCTGGCCATATCTGCTGATGAGATTTACTGGTAAGTGTTATCAATAGTTTTTCGTACCGTTATAGGCCACACATCGGCATGACTTATTAGTTATTGGGGTCTGACGATTCCACCCCCAGACTCGATATGCGACATATCAGACGAAGAGACCAGACTGTACAGTAAGAGTTACCTATAGGCTTCATGAAAGTTTGGACAAGCTTACTTGTTGATTTTCTAATCGCTCAATACATGAGTAGCCGTTACGTCCAGCTAGTACTGCTGACGGCTTGTGGGTGACTGATGTGATCATCACCTACTGCTGGCGTGTTGACGAATGTTTAGAGTCCTACACAGAAGTTTCCTAGGCGAAACGAAGTAGGGCACATATGCTGATATGTGTGGGGGCCTGATTAAATACAAGTATGTGATACCGTATTCTAATCTGGTGATTATTTGATATCAGTTAGATTATATGTGATATAACCGGATTATTGAATCAAGTATTGATTTGATATTATGATATACAGATGAATGATATTAGTCGGTTATATGTGATATAACCGGATTATTAAATCAAATGTTGATTTAATAATATGATATATATTTATATTTGATATAATTATATATTAACTAATATTATTAGCTCACTAATTATTCTTCATAATATATATATATATATATTAATATGATATATATATGTATATATTATATGAAGCATCGTATGGATTTTTTATTTTTAGAAAATAAGGTGAAAAATGAGGAGACTTTTGTGGCATGGTGTAAAGCATGGCTTGATGAATTTTTTATTCATCATCCTACACTATTGAAGCATGGTTACAATTCTATATTGATGGATATTGGTTGCTTCAATAATGTAAGGTATTAAGCCATTCTTTACTTGGTTCATTTTCACTTTAGCCATTTTTACCTGAGCTCATTTGCTCTCTAGCTCTCTCCATCTTCTTCACCTCCACCTCCAAGCTCAATCACTCACATGAGTTGTGAATTCTTGAGTTTTTGAGAATCCTAGTGAGCAAACAACCCCCCTACTTCACCATCCTACTATAGATTAGCGTTTTGGTGTAGTGTATTTTCTTCACTAAAGAATTTAGTGAAGAGGTAGCTTGGATTAGCGGAGTTTCGAGTGGATCATCTTCGGCACGAAGGTTATCGAAGGAAGATTGTTCATTCTTCAAGTGGAGCCTAGTGGAGTCGTAGAGACTACAACCCGGAGCTTTAAAAGAGAAAGACACGTTCTACAAAGGTTGTAGTATCCTTCATTTAGTTAAAGTTTTTGTTATATCATAGTTAAACGCTAATTATCTAGTTTCGATTCTTGTTTAGTATTAACTAGCAACCAAAAAATTTAAAAATGGCATGCTTGATGCTAGTAAAACCCAGTAATTGTGCTAACAAACACTTTCATGGTATCAGAGCCAAAGCTAGAATATTGTACGATGTAGTTAGAATTACAAAAACAAAACAACTCCGAAACCGAAACCCAAAACACCAAGTTTCTGTCGATTTTTAAATGGTCTCTGAAATTTTTTTAAACAACTGCAGAATGTTGCATGTGATGTAACTAGAACATCATAGAAATTCGAGACCTAAATTCCAATTTTGACCCGGCGAAAATCACCAAAAAACCGACCTGGCCGGTCCACTGTTCATTTTTGGGTCTGGAATTTTTTTGGTATTCTGTAGGCTTGGTTTTGGGGTTTCAGGTTATGTTTGATTAGCCCAAAATTGCATGTGATGTTGATTTTGTTAAGGGACTAATACGAAGTGTTTCGTAGTCGTAATTTTTACATCGTTTCGAGTTTAAGTTTGATATGTGATACAGTATTTGGAATCCACATTAAATTAGTTTTGTGAAAACTAGTTTGTTTGTAAATCTAGCATGTTAGTCTCTATTGATCGATTGCCACGAAGTTTCTATTCGGATCGAAACTCCATCGCAATCGCGTATCGTACCCGAATACTCGCTAGATAACTTTACTAGATAGCCACGCCCCATAGCCCCGACCAACTGACTTTAAGAGAACCCGTTGCCAAAAGCATCCACTCGGGTGCTCGCGGCCACGGTGTTCCGCCTAAGTGTACTTGGTCGATGGCATCAGGGGTGCGGCCATCTACTAAAGTACCCGACGAGTATTCGATCGGGTAGTCAGGAATCTTGTTGAATTAACCGACTAAATTATTGAAAAGTGTTTTCGATATGAGACTAAAATGCAAGGTTTATAAGGTTATGCATGAAATTCGGAATATGAGATATTCCGGATTTATGATGTCTAAGGAACGTGGATTCTAATTATTGTAGTTTTTCATTTCTTTTCTGCGACCGTAAGTGTAAATGTGGTGTATCCCCGATCTCGTTGCTATATGTTAACGGAATTTAGGATGCACGTGTTTACTTATGTTGATGACATGTGATGTTATGTGTTGATGTGATATGTTATATTGGATCGTCGTGAATGAATAGCCGGAGGGTTTATGTGAGATAAGAGTTTTTCAATTTTCATTCATGTAAAATTTGTATATAATATTCTTTTATTGGGACACTTCCGGGTTGAGAATGATGTCACCTTTAATGTATATTATTTAATTTTCCGCATTAGGATAGACCCAAGGCGGGGAGCACAAGTAACCGGGTTCTAGAGTCCAGTGGAAAACCATCTCGAGGAGTCGAGACCGGGTCTCCTAACTTTAGAATTGGCAGGGTTGCTTGCCGTTCTCGTAGGGGTCTAGCGATGTAGATTTGGCTATTCATCACGACCATGGAATCCGTGTTTTTCATTATTGGCTTGATTTAAAACACGGACCTCCTAGTATATCCAATATTTCATATGTTGACTTCTCTGCTTGGTTCTGTGATGTGATCATATAACTGCGTGAAACGAATGCTATATATATATGATATATATAATTAATGTTGCTTATGTTTTGCATCCGCGCTAGTCCAACCCCCGCTCTACCGTTAGTTAAGTAACCTAACGGTGCATGACGGGCCCCGTGGCGAATGCGGATGACATAAACGCACGTTCTATTTTCATTTCTTTTTCTGTGATATTTAAGGAAACATAAATGATGGGACTTCATTAATGAGATTAATGAAAACAAAAGAAACCTAAAAATGGTGTAGAATCAAAAGTTTTTAAAAAGGTAGCTCTAGTTTTTGTTTTGCATAGTGGTATTACTTGATGAATATCCAGCACCTCATTCGATGAGGAAAGAGCCGAGATCTCTTCACCGGGAGTGACTTCTTTAGCAAAACTAGCAAATGCTACAACCCACTCGGTTTTGTTTTTATAGCTTCTCTAGTTCTTGCTTTGCATAGTGGTATTCCTTGATGAATATCCAGCACCTCATTCGATGAGGAAAGAGCCGAGATCCCTTCACCGGGAGTAAGTTCTTTAGCGAAACTAGCAAAAGCTAAAAAAACACTTCTTTTCAAATCACTAGATTCTATAATGATATCAAGTTCATTACGTTAAAGGTTTTCTTAAAAAACAGCCGTAGCCCTCCGTCATTTCAGATAAATACTATTTAGTATTCGTGCTACGTTTGTTGGCCTTCGTCAAGGCGTAGTGTGCGATAGTGGATTAGTGCTTATCTGCCGCATATGATGCGATTGGATTAGAGTAGTCGTGCGATTTTGTTGTCCTTCGTCAAGGGTCATGTGGGTGGGTTTAATTCAATCAAGAAATGATCGGGTTGAACTTGACTAGTGGCCTATGGTTTGTTGGTCTTCGTCAAGGTCATAGGACGTTCGGGGTAAAAACAATTATTGGGAATTTCAAGTGTTGAAATTTGCAATGAGATTGTATACCTTCTATATGATAGTTGGATCCCGATACCCACTGCGAGTAAGAGTTACTCCTGCAAGAGTTTTGCACTTTACAATTAGCCGATCATTTAGGTGTCTAAGAAAGGTGTTAACGGGATGATGCCCCTGCGGAAACGAGGTTATTTAATTAGTCTCATGCGAAAACATGGGGAGACTCTTTAGGAGTACCAATACCTGCCTGGCTCACCGATTGGCGAACTTATAGAGTGTAATCATGAGTTGACTCCTTTTTATCCCAAAAGGTTAACCTCATATATATATATATATATATATATATATATATATATATATATATATATATATATTTGATTCCAAAACCCTAGCCTTGCCTTGACCCCCTTCGGCTTCGATCGATCCTACGCTGCCTCGACGTCATCGAGCCACGAGATTCGTCGAACCGATTTGATCCCTTCGGCAAGCTTTGCCTCATTGTCGGTGTCCTATCACCCTCGCCATCACCAATCACCACTGTCTCGACAACCTCCTCATCATCACCATCAAGCTCTCGGACTTCACCATTCGGTAACAACCAACTTCGGCTGCCCATCACCAATCCCAACAGTATTATGATATGAATGGAAATATTAACACCGTTTAGGTTTTAGGTTTGCTGAGTGAAGTCCGGATTTATAAAGTTTAGGAGGATTTCCTGCTTTTCAGACAAAATTGAGAGAGGTTTCCTACATTTTAGCGAAATAATAACTACAACTAATTTTATCCAGCATGTATCTAGGAGATATACTATGGAATCATTTCATCATCTACTTCATTTATATGACAGGATCCTATAGAAGAATTTAGAGGAAGATTGTTGGCCATTAATTTATCCGAGGAGATTAACTATAGAAGAATTTAGAGGAAGAAAAAAAAATCATTCAGCTAACCCCAAAAGTTTGGAGGAGATTAACTATAGCAGAATTTAAAGGAAGAAAAAAAATCATGCAGCCAACCCCAAAAATTTGGACTTTGGAACAAAATCTTTTATTTTTACCAGTATTTATAGCCATACGAAGTCAAACTAAACACCAAACGCAACAAGCCCATCATGTGTCCATGATGATGGCATTTGCATTAAAATGGAAACTGATATTCAAGCGGCATGTTATGAATTTTTTTTTAGTTCTAATTTTGTAAATTTTCTAGAGAAAGGGGGAAGAATGATAGAAAGCAATGTAACATGCTCAGCGTAATTAAGGGAAAGCTTCAAATAAAAATAACAAACACATACCAGCAGTTCCAAAGGCAAGATGAATCTCCAAATGTAAGAAGTGGACAATATCTACAAGTTTCTCTATGACCTGCAACAACAATGTGCGTATTAGTTTCAACTTTCAACAGCCAAATGAAAATTAATCATTAAGACATGCTAGACAATTGGACATCAGTGGACAACACATTTTTGGTAGCTTGGGCAAGATTGTAAATGTTCCTGAAAATATCGAGTATTGAGCTCGAATACATCATGTAAATTACTACCATACTCACCTCTTCTAAACTTTTTGACCACAGCGACTTCTTCTTTAAGCTCTTTACATGTTTTTGTTGGCTCCTCAACTCATGCCTTAAACTTTTAAGATTATCCCCTATAGGTCAAAGGAGAAATATGGTTGAACAAAGTTAAAATCTACAAATACTTCAATATAAATTTTATGAGATTATATACAACAATTGCGCAGATTAAATACATTTTTACAGATTAAATACAACTGAAAAGGTTAAAGATAATTAATGACAGAATGGTAAGCTATCAGAGGTCATAAAAGTCAAATAATTAGACGCACCTCTTTGTACTTCAGTTGAATTCTCCTCTTCAACGAGTTTCCGGCGATAATCTTGCTCAAATCTATCCAAAGCACGGAGCTCATGATACAGCTCCTACAAGTAAAAGAAAAGAATGTTAATACTATTGTTTTGCACACAAGAAAATTCATGACATGAAATGAATTTTCACGAATTTTCTAGTTAAAATCCTTATAAGAAAATTTTTGAAGAGAAAATCCTTATAAAATTTGATTGTACCTAAACTGCAAGATTATACTGCCAGAAGTTTCCAGCAATGTTGAAAAATAATCATTGATTCCAAACATTTATGACATGAAGTTCATTTTGTTAGCAATAATTTTGGATGATGGTAATAATATCTTCGGCTCCGACGAAGTTGGTCGAGGAAATTCCATTGATGTTAATGAATTTCCATAATAGCATCTCTAAGAAGTTTCGGTATATAGATTAAAAGAACAGAGGAAACAAAATCAAAGAAAATTTTCCCAGAAAACATATAATAAATGGTTTGGTTGGAAAAATTTAACAGATACAGTCACAATATATGATCATGATAATTCTGTGAACAGTATACATCTTAACAAGGTGAAAAATAACCAGACTGACATTCTTGTTTGATCAAAGTACATCAAGAATTAACGAATTCCTTTTACAGATTAGAAAAAAGGGATGCAAGTATCTACTAAGGAATAGAAGGGTAAAAAAACATTTGCAGATTAACAAAATTAAGATACTTACAGCCGTATTCTGAACCAAGGTCCTCATGCGCTGCTGCATTACTCCAGCTACTTCTTCTTTCAGTTGCTTCTGAGGTGTAACTTCTAACTCTAGTCTAACATCCGAAAAAGTAAAATTATATGTCAATCGATACACAATAAATATAGATATATAGGTAATAAAAGTTCATGGATTCTTTACTTGGCAAAGTAACGCCCTAGGTTGTGCCATTGAGGATCCTTACAACGGTTGCCAAATCGGACCACCTCTCCTGAAAATATTTTCAGCTCTTCCCTGTTATATTTACATCAGAAGCCAATAAGTTCAACCCAAAGTTCACTTGAATATTTTTAAAAAGGGGCTTTCTCAAATATCACGCCCAAAACTTAAATATTTCCATACAAGACCTCTAAACTTAATATTTTCATGTATCACCACCCAAACCTTACCTCTTTTCAAATAACACCATTATCAGTCACATGTTATAATTTAATTTTATTTCATGACTAAACTAATCCAAGTTAGTTTAGTTGCTTAAACATATAACCTTTTTTGAAAAATGCAACTCACAAATGTCATATTACTCTCTATGTTTCTTTTGATAAAGGAAAATATAAATCTTCTTTTTCTTTTTCTTTTTTTTTTCTTTTCTGACAATAGAAATGAAAATTGCTCGATTAACCATGATTCCCTCCAATTTGTAATGGCTGTGGTGCAACAATTACAAAATAATTCAAATATACTTGATTTGTAAAACAGAAGGGAGCATTTTGGATAACTGACTTTTTTTGGTGGTTGTTGTTGTTGTTGTTGTGCGCGCGGGTGTGTGTTGGGGAGGACATGAAAATATGAAGTTTATGGGGTGGCATATTAAAAAAAACAATAACAAGAAGTTTGAGTTAGTGCACCTTTTGTCATTTGCTGCTATCCGTAACAACTCATCCACATCTTTCGATATTAAATGTTGCACGCCTTCTGAGGGAATGACCACTGTTTTCAAATGCTTTATGTTCTCCTTCGAAAGTGATTGCATGAGATTGGCACTTTTAACAATCGTGTTTGCGACTTCAAAAGCAAGAACTGATATTTTATCGTCCTGTGATGTCATCCCCGATACAAAACCGGTGCCGAGGTTCAAACCAGTCATACTGCTACCAAGGGAGTCCAAAACGTCCACTGCTTTCTCGAAACCAACAGTCCTAGCCCTGCCCAAAAGCGAACTCACTTCTGAAACCTGATATGGAAGAGAAATATATTAACCGTAAATTTACTAGTAAGTGTAAGCATTAGACAGTATATTCAATCATATTGATCACTTATCTATGCACTAAGTTACAGTTTAAAAATAGAAGCATTAAAGATTCTATACCATGCATAAACGCATCTCAGCATGCTTCTATGGACAACCTAAATATGAAACTAGAAAAAAAACTATAACAGGTCCTCCATAACAAAAGAAACTAAAGTGAAATCTTAAAATATAAATTATATATATATATATATCGTAACAGTAACACTCAGCTACAAGCATAGGAATCTGCAAGTCATAGCAAATTAAAATATTGCACACTAGCTTCCACTAAAGTACCCTACTATATGGTTCCATCATCCCCATCACCTGCTTCCTCGTGTTCCTCTCTTTCGGTGACTGCATCATCTTAGTTGTTGCTCCTCAAATAGTGCCGCCACTGTAATGACTTTCTTAATTCTGCTTGAACCATCTCCAAGCCAAATTGGATTTGATTACGAAATTTCCACCATATTCACAAAGCTATCAGAAATGTCGTTCTCTCCCGGTATTGATTATGTCGATTCCTAGAATCCTTGCTACAAAGTAGTTCAGTCATTTGGTTGAAATTTTTTCGTCCGGATCCTCCATTTACTCGATTATCAAACTCCTCAAAGAATCATTTCCAGGACAAACGGTCAGAGAAGAGGTGAGACTGTGATTCTCTACATTGTTGATGGCAAAGAACACAGTCTTCATTTTCTGTCCACATGCCACACTGTTGCATCCAATCCAGTGTCGGTAGTCTATTGTTTAAGCAGTCGAGATATGAACCAATTTACTCTTCTGGTTGATGAGGCCTTTGCTGGTTGTTTGTAGTTTTAATCCCTATTAATCACCCTGTTTGTCAAGTATAGAATACATGCCGGTTTTTCTGAATCTTGATTTATTGTTGCATTCCATATTCCTTACTTATAGACGGTTTGGTTCTTTTAATTAGTTCAGCCATGTGTAGTGGGATACTCCACATTCACAACTTCCTTTCCTCAACCAGTTCGACAACTTCAGAGTTTAGATGCGAGACAAGGGTATTAAGATGGGTACCACAGCAAGCCAGGTACAAATCCCTTCAGGTGCATATTTAGATTGAATCGATTTAAAAGATTTTGTTATGCAAAAACCCAGAGGTTTCGACCCATAAAAAGTATGCACAACTTGAGAGGGTGTGTCCTATAAAAAGTTATCCTTCAACCCTCACTATTGTTAGAATATGGGTTATACCCGTATTAGGTTTATTTCTGTATAAAGGTATTGAGGTAAATGTACTTATCCAAACCCCGATAAGTTTGCTATATAAAGAAGGGAAGAGGTGATAAATCTCTACCTTATTATTATTCTCTCAAATATCATATCGATAATATGGTATCATAGCCTCCACAAAACCCTAACCCTAACACCTAGCTGCGACCCATCTTCCCTCATAATCGCTTCGCCCTACCCTCGCCTCTCCTGCCGTCATTGCTGCTTTCGCCTCTCGCTGCCGCTGCCGTTGCCTCTCCTCGTCGCTGCTGCTGACCCACCGCCACCCCCTCATCCCAAGCCGCTGCCATCCAAATCAAGACCCAGATTTTTTTGGCATTAAAGCCATGATTTTTTGGCATTAAAGCCTCTGATACCATATCGTCGATTGAAGAGGTCGCTTTATGGCCTCAAACAGTCCCCCCTCTTGGTTTGGAAGACTTACAGAGGTAGTCACGGCATTTGGGTTGTGCAGATTCATATAGTGATCACTCTTGTCTTTTTTAGGCATGCTCATGGCTTCAGAATTTTTATAGTAGTGTATGTTGATGGCATTATTGTCGCTGATGATGATACTAAGGGTATTGATGAGTTAAAGGCTTATCTCCCAAAGCAATTTTGGACTAAAGATCTCGAGGAATTGAAGTATTTTCTAGGGATTGAGGTGTCCCAAGTATCCAAGGACATTTTCGTTGCTCAAAGGAAATATGTCCTTAATATGCTATTTGAAATAGGAATGTCGGGATGTAAGCCCATTAAGTCACCCATGAACCCAAACGGGAAGTTGCTTCCTAGACATGGGGAGTCTATTGATGATCTAAGTAGAGGTACCGACGACTTGTAGGAAAGTTAAATTATTTGACCTTGACACGTCTGAATATCTCATTCCATGTTAGTGTGGTTAGCCAATTTATGGCCGATCCTCGATTATCGCATTGGGAGGATGCAATCCGCATCCTTAGATATTTGATGAGTTCTTCAAGAAAAGGTCTTTACTGATGCAGATTGAGCTGGCTCTCCGAGTGATGGGCAATCTACTACTGCATCTTTGTAGAAATTTAGTGTCTTGAAAGAGTAAGAAACTGAGCGTTGTTTCCCGTTCTAGTGCCAAGTCCGAATATTAGCTATGGCAAATACCACAAGCAAGTTGGTATTGATATCTTCTTGCCTTGAGAACTTGGTTATGACAACACACTTCCTATGAGATTGTATTGTGACACCTACCATAACTAAAGGGGTGGATTTCATAACCGAACTTCCAGGTCATCAAGTGGTGGATGTGATAGATAGGGCTTTAGTTCGCTTTTACACTCCTTTAGAAACTATAAGTACTCTAGTAGTCGTAATTATGAATAGGAACCCGGAACACAAGCTGGACATGTCGCTAATAATCATGTGTTCCATGAATGCACGAAGAATATTGAGGTTGATTGTCATTTTGTCCGAGAGAGAATTGGAAGGGGTCATTGATACCTTCTTATATAAAATCGGGCACATGAGTTAGTGGCTTGTTTACAAAACCCTTGAGCAAATCTAGAGTAACCTTTTTATGTGACAAGTTGGGCATGTGTGATGTGTATACTTCAACTTGAGAGAGAATGTTAGAATAAGATTTATACCCAGCCTGTATCAGGGTTTATTTCTGCAAAAGGGTATTGCGGTAAATGTACTTATCCAAACCATAATAAGTCTGCTATAAATAAAGAAGGGAAGAGATGATAAATCTCTATCATGTTATTATTCACTCAAGTATCATATCGCTAATAATTATAACTTCGGTGCGGACATTAAAGATGAACTATAAAGGATTGGAATTAAGAGATACCAATTGCAAAATTAATAACTACCAATGCAGAGCTTATCCATTTGCAACATATGTAAGAAGGCCAAACTCGAAAACTAACAAACACATCATTAGGTTTTTTTTAGATGACATGATTATATAAAATGTAAATATGAAAAATATTACCAATGGATCAATCTCAGTTTATTAGAGTTGTGAATTGTCAAACCCATAGTGATAATGATCCTATGGCACTTAATCTTATCCTAATTGAGAAAATCTAATACATGGAAGCTTATCTATTTGATAGTGCTTTCTGCTTAAGGAAAAAACCATGAAAAGAATCACTGGTCAACTAAAAAACTATGTGCAACACATGCTACCCATGGGCAAGTTGGAAAACGCTCGAGGTTCAATATTATAGATTTTGGAAGGAAAAGCAGACCCAACCACTTAATTATTCATGCTTTACAGAATCTATAAACAAAATTCCATGCTAGGAGTTCAAGAAAATGAACAGAAGCACTTAAGGAGAAAAGGCTTTTCAGTATGATATCCTGGTAATTCTGCTGAGGAATGACCAATAAAGCTTATTGTTAGATCGAATATCTCCGTTATTACAACTTAAACTGTAAAGGTATGTATCATTTTCTTTCTTTTTCCAAAAGAATATTTTTCAAACAAAAAAATAGGCATAAATACCCAATCTATCGTCATTCCTTAAGGGCTCCACATAAGCAAAAATACTCTCGCTCTCTCACACACACAAAGTCCTCACATCCTCTCAAGAGACATAACGACACAATTAATCCTCCTTAAAACAGAAAAATTATATAAGACATCTTGAATCCATGACAGCATAATTTAAAGCTTCTTACAAGAGAAAAAATTATATGAAACCGTCTCAAAATAATTTTTGAATGTTCCTTCTAAATTTTACGTGTTCTATTATATCCATCAACTTTGTTGATGATTTAAATTTAGAAGATACAAAATTTGTCAAAGATCTAATATCCAAATTATTTTTTAAATAATATGACCTAATTTTTGTACTTGTCTAACACATTATAATAAGAGAATAATGAAGAAAAGAGGCTCTAAGAGGGTTTTCTGTTAGGTGGCGTCAAAAATCTATATTCTCTACGATTTTTTTTGACGATCGACACCCATCATCATTATCTATATCATATAAGATGTGGATACACCAAATTTTATATGATTCCATCACTTTTTCAACGTTGAATTAACAATGTAAAAAGTTCTATTGTCGGTAAACGGTTAATTTTGCACCCACTAAATCACATGAAATTTGGTGTATCCACATCTTAGAGGATAAGATAATGATGGATGCCGATCGTCGAAAATAATCATGGGGGTGTATTTTTTCGACGGCATAAGAGGAAATTCCCTCTTATGGCACCTTCCTCTATTATCCTCACT
Source organism: Agapanthus africanus (assembly GCA_030015575.1). Lineage (NCBI taxonomy): Eukaryota > Viridiplantae > Streptophyta > Magnoliopsida > Asparagales > Amaryllidaceae > Agapanthus > Agapanthus africanus. The sequence goes on along the minus strand of JASDDO010000010.1, from coordinate 393,339,537 downwards.
TATAATAAAGGAGTTCTTTAGACAATATGAAATCGATAGTAAAAAATATAATAACTTATATTCGAACAATTACTAATTTTAATAATATTCTTTCATATCGTTTAAGATAACCAAAGTTGGTAAGACTTGAAAACTATAATAATAAACTCACAACACAATATTAGAATAAGCGAAGACATGGAGAAATTATTCGGTATATACTACGAGCAACAAACATGGTTAAAAGAGCGAAAGAGAAGGATTTCGACTTTAGTGGGTCATGATCTCATCTCTTTTGTCTCATGACCGGACACATTACATATGAGTTTCTTTTAAAAAATGAGGCGATTTAATCAATATATATTTAGCAATCGATTGGGTTGGGTCCAACCAAATAACTCAATAAAATTGCATATTAAGCAAACACTTTACTTATTTTATTTTATATGCATCATAATTAGGGTTCATCCGAATATCTAGTAATCTCCGAATATAAATATGATTTTTGGGATTCATTCGTATACAGACAAGGACAGATGCAAGAATTTCGATTAGTGGGGGCAAAATAAAAATGATATATTATTAAAAATCAATATACAATTTTAAAGAAGAACAAACTTTAAAATACATTTGAAAAAATTTATATCATAAAGACACTTTGAAACACACAACACAAAAATAAAGCATTAAATTAACTTTATTAAGCAACAGAAAAAATTTATATCATAAAAGCACTTTAAAACCCACACCAAAAAATAAAGAATAAAATTAAATAGTAAATAGTGCGATTTGAACCCTAAGATTTTCTTCATGGAAGTAAACTAACTTGCCATCTAGGTTAGACTCCAGTATTGATTCAATTTAGCATATATGTATTAAATATATTCTTAAATATGATACTTGTTTGTTTCCAATATTAATCTTCAGTATTTTTACAAAAGTTCAATGTGGGTAGTTGCCCCTGTTAGAGTCTATATGGGTCCGTCCCTGCATTCTAATACAGATTGTTGTGAGTTGGTACGCAGCGGAACACCAAACACCAGATCTAAACTAAGATTTCTTTTAACGAATAACAACTAGAAATAATTCAAAATCAAACACAGGAGATTTAATGTGGAAAACCCAAACTGGAAAACCACAAGAAAATGGGAGAAATCTTTATTAAAACTTTAACTCTAAATTTTACGTCCATTTGCTCTTCCAACTTACCATGCAGAAGGCTGTTTTCACGTCTATTTGCTGTAACTCTAAATTCTGAAGTGCTACTTTTGCCAACAAAACTAGAATAGATGTATGTTTTACTACAGACAAGAAAATCTTGTTGTAATCAATCTCTCCTTTTAAGCAAAATCCTTCGCAACTAATCGTGGCTTGTATTGCTCATTATTCTTTTTCCTAAATACCAATTTGCAGCCAATTGCTCTTTTTCCTTTCGATAACTCAATCAACTTCCACGTTCCGTTCTTTCGAAATGATTCTATCTTCTCTGTCATCGCAACAATTCATCGATCCATATTTTCTAGCTCAATGGACTCCTGATAAGAACTGTGATCTCCGCTTTCGGTGACTAAAGTAAATGCAACCATATCTTCGAAACCGTATCTTACTGGTGTCTTATGTGTACGTGATGATCTCCTTAACGCCATTGTATGTCGGTCCTGTTGGGGTTGGTTCTCTCCGTCTATCTCCGTATTCTGTCCGTCCACCTCCGCATCAATAGGCTGAAATTGTGCTTCGGTGTTTGTATCTTTATGAGCGACAAAAAGCTTCACCTCCACCGGATCATTGTCGCCTAATGCTCCACTTGCCGTCTTATTGTCTTCAGCCACATCTTTCAATATGGATTCATCATCGAAGGTCACATCTCAGCTAGTAAACATCTTTATGTTTTCTAATTCCTATAATTTGTAACATTTTACTCCAAATTTAAATACCAAGAAAATGCCTTTTTGACTTTGAATCCAGCTTGATCATATCCTTCTGATCCACGAGTGAGCAAGCAGGACACCCAAACACTCGTAATGAATCATAACTAACTGGCTCTCCTCTCCGTATTTCTTTTGAGATCTGATGATCTATAGCTGTGGATGAAGACATATTAACCAAATAGCACGCATGACTCACCACTCCTATCCAGAAGTCCTCCGAAAGACCGGACTGCAACCGCATACTTCTGGCTCTCTCTGGTAGTGTCTTGTTCATGCGCTCCACTGCCCCATTTTTCTTTGGATGTCCTGAAACTATGCATTGCCTTTATATGCCCTGTTGTTTACAGTAGTCTGTAAACTCCTTCGAGATGTATTCACCTCCATTATCTGTCCGTAAATACTTCACCGATCGCCTTTTTGCTTCTCCACGGCCGCTTTACATTCCTTAAAACTGGCAAACACACCTTATTTGTGTTTGAGGAAATAGACATTATGTGTGAAGTCGTCAACGAAAGTGACATAGTATATGGCATCTCTTTGATGGAACCGGTGAAGGCCCCTATACGTATGAGTGTATATAATCTAAAAGTCCTTCGGTCTTATCCACGGCTTGCTTGAAGCGGACCTTATGTTGCTTTCCCATAGTGCAATATTTGCAGAAGTCCAGTTTACACGTGGTAATACCTTTCAGCAACTCCCTTCTGTACAACTCACGAAGCCCCTTCTCACTCATGTGGTCAAGACACATATGTCACAGCTTTACGGAATCCTCCGCCTGTTTCTCTGTAGCCACGGCTGCACCACCGGTCACTGTGTTGCTGTCCAAACAATACAAATTCTTCAGTCATTGTCCCTTCATGACCATTAGGGCACCCTTGACAACCTTTAGCATTCCATCTTGACCAACGAACTTGCATCCTGCCGCATCCAATGCTCTTAGGGAAATTAGATTTTTCTTTAATTATGGAATGTGTCGTACGTTCACAAGTGTTCGCACCATCACATCAAACATGCGGACTTTGATGTTCCAGATTCCAATGGCCTTGCATGCCGTATTGTTCTCCATAAAAACACTGCTACCATTGAAATCCTTTTAGATGTCGAACAACTCCTTTTGGGGACACATGGAAAGAACATTCGGGGTCAAGAATCCAAGCATCAGAATTTTCCTTCTCCATATGTACTGCGAGTACATCACACGTATCTTCATTTTCTGCTTCTGTCACAACACTGGTTTGACCCGAACTACTTGTACTGGTATCTTTACCTTTCCTTTTCAACCACTGTTTGTACTTTTGGCATTGTTTCTTCAGATGCCCTGGTTGTTTGCAAAAAAACATGGACCGCCATCTTGCCCAGATAATTTGGATTTCCCTCTTTTGTTTTTGCCTCCGTCTCTAGCCTTCAACCTTCCTCTTTCACTGGCAAACAACACTGGTGACTTCTCTGATGGATTTGATTTCTTCATGATCTCATTGTTGAGAAGCGTCGCTGTAACCTCTTCTATCTCGAGAGTCTCCTTCCCATAGAGAATTGTGTCATCAAGTGTTTATAAGAATTTGGAGGCGAAGATAGAAGCAAAAGTACTTGGTCATCCTCCTCTAACTTTACTTTAAGGTATAGAAGATCACTAACCATCTTATTAAAGCTATTTAAGTGATCGTGAATTTGAATACCTTCCTTCATGCGTAAACCATTGAGTTGCTTCTTTAGGTAAAGCTTATTTGACAAAGATTGTCATATACAAACTCCATAGTTTCAACCATAAACTTACCGCAGAAGTTTCTGACATGACGTTGTACATCACGTTTTTCGCCAGACAAATCTCTATCGTGCATTGTGCCTTCTGATCCATATATTGTCATGCATCATCTGTCATGTCGGTAGTTTTATTACCGCCAAGAACCTTAAAAAGACCTTTTACAAGAAATGTCTTAACCCTTCTCTGCCACATCGAGAAGTTCCCTTTTCTATTGAATTGCTCCACCTCGAACTTGATGTTATTGATCTTGTTATTTGTCTTCTTTAATTCCGAAGCAAAAACCTCTCTCTCGGATCCTTATGAATCAATTCAATAGAATCACAATCTAAGAAGATAGGGAGCGAACAGAAGCGTGGTTATTCACCGTAGACTTAGATCGTAAAACCAAATAAAAAACTTTGATACCAGTTGTTGTGAGTTGGTGCGCAGCGGAACACCAAATACCCAATCTAAACTAAGATCTCTTTTAACGAATAAAAACTAGAAATAATTTAAAATCAAATAACACAAGAGATTTAACATAGAATACCCAAACGGGAAAAACCACGGGGAAATGAGAGAAATCTTTTTTAGAATTTTAGAGAAAAACCTTACATGAGTTACAAACCCTCTACTTATAGATCTCCAACGAGATTTCCTTCTCTCTCAAAGTTCTCCTTAATGGCCTTCGTCTTGATTCCTTATGAAGCCGTAGAGTCGTCTCCCTTAAACCTTATGATCAAGATCTCAAGCACCTTAAACTTTAACCCTAGTCCTATTTATACTAAATTGCAACTTAATATAATAGGATTTTCTTATTTACGAAACTGTCATCCAGAACCGAACACACGCATAAAGCCCGCCGATAGACCTCTGCCCCTTATGGATCAGACGTCTGACCATAATCTGCATGTATGGCCAAAGAGTCGCCAGACGTCTGAAGCTCAATGCTACGTCTGCACCTCCTCTAAAAAAATATCAGAGCGGATCCAGACGTCTGACCGTTACTGGTCAGACGTATGCCTCTCCTTTGGAACTCTGAAACTTTAATAACAGACGTCTGAACCACAAATGCTCAGACGTCTACCCTTTCTCTCAATCTATAGTTTTGTAGATATACATGACACCTTCACAACAACATATATGGATATATATTTATATTTTTCCAAATACGGATACGGTTTTAACATAATTATGCGGCACGTATATGATTATCTGAATATATAAACTCGCATATAGATACAAATATCTGCATACAAATACATGAAAATGTATCATTCTAAATTTATTTTCATATTTAAACCGAACATTTTTTACGCATTTTATACAAAAAAAATACTTTGACGTGTTATTTCATCATGTTTGTTTTAAAGTATGCAAAATATGTTAGTAATATTTATAGTATATTTGTTAGCATATTTATTTATTCATATGATTTTAATTTGTATGCATATTTATCTTTATCAATTATTAAATTAGTATTCAATGAAACGCATCAATTACATACACATTACCACTTTGCATCTATATTTATTTTATCTCAAATCTTTTTTATACTTAATCTCATTCGTGTGTGTATCCGCTTTGTAGCGGAATTCGATTATTTTAAATATGGATGACTTTTTTTACTACCGGACAATATCCCGTATCTGTATTGCCTCTAGAAAACAAATATGAATATCATAATCTCATACCCGCACATCCAATCCGGATGCAACCCCAATATAAAATCTTGAAACGCCTATTCATAAATATATATCATCAAGGTTATTTTTCCAAAATACTCCATTCAATTTATCTCATGCATGCTCCATGCTAATTTTTTTCTAAAAGTTACTTTCACCAACTTCTTCCTTTTTATCGTATATAATCTGTCAATGCATTATTAATATTAATTTCATCTATATTTGCCTTTATCATAAGAAAGAAAATTTAATCAATTGTGATATCCAAAATTATGGAAAGCCCAGCCCTTCATTAGTAGAAAAACGCTTTCCATTTGAAATTCCAAAGTTTAAGTTTATTTTGATGATGGCTAGCTCTCTTTGTCTCTTCATTTCTGTTATTTTTTTTATCTTCAAATTACCTTTTGATAAAAATATTAATCATGAATCTTACTAAAACACTGATGGAAAGAAAAATTATAAAAGTTCAGAAATATTTTGAAATAATAATATATCCTTGTCGAAGATGACAACAATGTGTGAGTTGATGGGTAAAGCCTTTGCATGTTTTAAAACATATACTGGTTTGTTTGTTGTTGTTTTTTTTGCAATTTGAGCAGAAGTGACTGATATGTATACTGAAAGCTCTTCTCTCTCATGGAAAAGAGAGTTCAGGTTTGAATCCAGTAAATGTTACAAAGTTAACAAGACACATGCATCCTCATTTGTTTTATACAGAATTCTAACATATATATGTATGCATCGCATGTGCAGAATAATGTTAGTGTAGCTATGCTTTTACTTATATTCGTGGTTAAATTTTCTTTTCCTATATGTTTATCGAATGACTATATATCTAACTTGTATATCCTAATTTGTAACGCTTATTATTTCATTTTTTTCATATGGAAAATTTTGTTTGGCAAGGATTCTATCCACTATCCACATTCCAAAAATATAAAAACTATAACACTCAAATCAAACTCTAATAGCTCAAATGATTGTCTAATTTTACTCCATAACTTATTTGTGTTCAGGAGCGGATCCAAGGTGGGTCGAGCTTAAGCATACGACCCGCCTGATCCGAAATGTCGATATATAAGTATGCATTTTATGTATTGGTAGAATAAGTATGCTATAAAGGAATAGCTATTGCCTAATCTGCAAGCAATCAAGTGGTTAGATCCTAGAACCATGATTTGGGAGACCGCGGTTCAAGCCTCTACTAGAGTATTTATCAATTTCCTTCTTTTTATTATCATTTTTAATTTTATATACCCTTATAAACGAATTCTTTTTGGCTTATCCATGATTATGATTTAGTTCCAATTTCAAGCTTTTTTTGTTTCTATATCTATTCATTTTATACCATTATCATCATCGTTTTAGATTTACATCTTTTACTGATTTCAATATATATATATATATATATATATATATATATATATATATATATATATCGGTTGGCGTCACCTAATACTTTTCATTACTTTGCACTCTTAGTCACACAAGCCTTTTCCATACAAAATCGAATTGGCTATGGAGATGACGATCGTCTTACAGTCTTTATCGATTAATATTACATCCTATTTCAAAATATATATATTAAGTAAATAGTTATTAAAATTTTAAAAATATTAAGAAATAATAGTTCGGTTTAATCTCACAATTTCAGGTCTAAGGTAGCAGATAAAATTCAACTAGGTTAGGATTTGAAACTTTTCTCTAACAATTTTGCCACCATTTGGAGTTGGCTAAATTTCGCAAAAACACCTTAAATTTATTAAGCAAAATACATTGAACTAACTTTATTATTGATAAATGCATGGAACTTAGTAAAATTAGTATCTTATACTTCACTTTTTTTTAAAATTTAATCTTGTATGCCGTCTCCAAATAAATTGTTTTAACTTTAGACCTATGAATAATATTTATCTCGAAAAGAAATTCGAGTAATTTCACTAGAAACTGTCGTAAGTAAGGTATTAAACTATAAAAAATAAAAAGTTCATAATATTTATATGCAAATTACTAAATTTGAGGTATTTATTTGTAACCAAAAGAATTTAACTTATCTATCTGCTGCTCGCATTTTGTCCGATTTAGGAAGTGCCAAAAGTTAAATATATCTTTTGAAATTTATCACTTGAACTCTTGCCCACGGTGACATAAAATCCTGCCTCCGCCACTGTTTGTGTTGTTTACAAAATCTGATTGTTCCGAGGGTTTTGATCGATGAACATAAGGGCCGGGGTGTTAGCAATCAAACCCAAAAAAACCTATTTCATGCTAGGATGGCATGCATCAAACAAATTAGCTCTTATCAAAATTGTAGCTTACCCTGTTTGTTGACTTAGATGCAGGTAACCTCTCTGAATGAATCCTTGACAACTGTGGTTTCTTGCGCTTTTGAACGCCAGGGTCCGAAAACGAAAAGGCTTGATCTTGAAACTCCTTCTCCACCATCGATTCTTCAATTGGTGGCTCCATTGGATCATGATCTCGAACGCCATCAGCGTTAAGAGTCGTATCGCTGGGAGATTTCTCTACAGCTGCTCTCTTGGAGCAAATTCCCCCCATTTTTTCAAAAGCAAGCCCTAAAATAAGCAAAAATCCAGACCAAATTGAGGGATTTGGAGATCAAAAGGAGAGCTTTTTGCTTCCCATGGATTCAGCTGCGATCGAGAAAAAATTGAATTGATGAAAATAACGAGGGTAGGTGCTTGCGTAAGTGAAGAAGAGCTAATCAAATCCGAACTCATCCCCCAACAAGTCGTCGTCTCTCTATCTCTATCAATCTCTTGTCTTGTAATTAGTTTTGTTAGGGATTAGGGGTAACTAAAATGCACCTACCTCGCGCTAACCAACCACAACCATCCGACAGGATTAACAGTATATCTTCCGTATATGAATGTTATTATTTAGCAATAGTAGGACTTCAGGTCTGTAATAATTTTCTCTCCAATGTGAGAGGTCGTGGATATCTGAATACAGACCTTTTGGCCTTATGAATTATGACCCTTCTAGTGTTGAGAGTTAATAAGAACATTTGGGGTTTTTATCATGTGCTTTTGCTTATTAAGGTTTCAATTTGTATAATATTTCTTGTACTTGGTTTTCTTAGACACCCAAATCATATGCAAAGGTGTTTATGTCCACCGTATTTACTAGAGCTAAAGGATCACGCAAAAGATTTAGAGCAAAATGTTATACAATAAAATGTCCCTTAATAAAAATGATTTTGTGTTCTACAAGAGCCAAAAGATTGCACAAAAGAGTTTAGAGTATGATGTATAGTCTTACCATTACACAAAAGGATTTACAATATAATTCTTGTATCGAGATATAAAAAAAATGTTGGCGGAAAAGAAATACGTTAGATATAGACTGTTCAAATGAATGCAGTCCATACTCACACCGTATTATAGAAATAGTCATCGATAATTTAGCAAGAAAACATAGGTGCTCCATCTCTAATCATAATACACTGTTGAATAAACACAGTAAATCAATGCACACCGTCGGTATAAATAAATACTCCTAGGGTTTGAAAAAGTCAATATGGTTAGCTGCTAGTCAGTAGAAAGTACAATTACTAGTTTGGCTTTATTAGAACCTGCCGAAATAAGAATAATTGCACACAGATGGTACCTTCATCTAAAAAAGTCAAGAGCCATCAACATATTAATTGTTGATTCCATTTGGCTACAATCCAAGACTAACATATTAAAAGTTCCGAAAAGAAGAAAGAAGGCATTAAAAATCGGGTCAGGTCTTAGGTACAGCGTTGAATAAAAAAAATTATCCAGCAAATCAGGACTGTTCAGAGTTAACCGATTTTTTAAGAAGCGGTTAAAATCTAGCGGTCGTTATTTAAGTAGCAGTTAACATCAAAAGTTAATTTATCCCACAAATCTAGCCGTGCAAACTCAACCGCCACTATAAGAAGCGGTTAAAATCCAACGAGTCTTATTTAACCGCCACTTAAAGTAACAGTTAAAAATAAATATCAAACCGCTGCTTAAGTAATTTTTTTCTTCTGGCGGTTGAGAAATATATCACGTGTCGATTTAGGAACCGTAACTTCCGTCATAGCACTCTGCGTCTTCCTCGACAAAATTTTTCGAAGTAAACTTTCGATTTTGAAACCCTAATTTCCGCCAGAGCACATCTGCGTCTTTCTCAACGAAATTTTTCAAAATGGTTGTGGTAAATTTTTTATTTCTACATTTACATATGCTAACATGTCGATTAATCTAGCTTATGAGTGGACTATCTCTGAACTAGAAGGAGGAATGGTAGTGGAAACAGACGAAAATCAATACTTGAATAAACCTACTATTCCTATCGATTTAGTAACTCCTGAAAGAAAAAATGTTGAGTTTATATCGTCAACTAGTGGAAGCAAACATAAAAATATTCTGTCTACAAAAGTTAGTCATGATAAGAATAACGAAAGAAGTGTAACAAGTGATTCAAAGTATGAAAATTTTGAGAATACTACATGTGATTTGGTACAGTCTGAAATTGGCATGATATTCAATTCATTAGATTATGCTTATAGATGTTATTTGGCTTATGCTCGAAACATTGGGTTTACTATCAGAGTCTGTTCTACTCGTCGTGCAGTTCGCTGTAATTCTGTAATCTCTAGACTATTTGAATATAATAAGGCTGCAAAACCTAAATAGTTGAAGCTGAATATAAAATGTAAAATATCTTTTTCGGCATTCCGGAGATGCAATTATATTGGATCCAACTGCGAAACTCATATGTTTGTTGTTAAAACGAAAGATCGATAGATAATAACTTCTTATAAGAGAGAGCACAACCATCCATTTGTACTGCAGTCGATAGTGCAATACATATCTTGTCACAAAAGAATTTCCAAATTCGACAGAAATCAAATTCATAATTTAAAAGACAGTGGGTTGGTCTAAGAAAAACATATACGATGTTATGACAAGATCATGGCAGGGTAGAGAATCTTGGTTACGGGCTAATCGATGTAAATAGTGTATTAAGAAAAATACGTCATCAATTTATGAACGTATCGGACGCCCAAACCACTTTAGCTTATTTGTAATCCATTCAAGTTGAGAAGTCTAATTTTACTTACATAGTAAAATATGATAGGGAAAATTATATTGATACCTTCTTATTTGTGAATACGCACTATAAAGCTTCCTATAAAACTTTCGGTGATGCTATTACTTTTGATACCACGTATCGAACTAACAAATATCAAATGCCCTTTATCTTATTCATCAGTGTTAATTATCATTATAGATAATAAATATTTGGTTTGGCGTTATTGCGGAATGAGTCTGAAGAGTCTTTCACCTGGTTATTTCAGCAATGGTTAATTACAATGAATAATAAGGCACTGCTATCTGTAATCATTGATCAAGACCAAGCAATGACAAATGCTATACCCAAGGTATTTTCAGATACAAGACATCATTATTGCATATGGCACATTAGTCAGAAGTATCCTGAGAAATTACAGAGTTTATACAATCAGCATACCGGTTTTCAAAACAACTTGAAATGTTGCGAAGCTAAAAGTTTGACAGTTGAGAAATTTGAAAATAAGTGGTCTGCACTAGATGAAAAGTACCAAATTAGTATGCATAAATGGCTTAAATAATGTACGGTATAAGGGAGAAATGGATACCGGCTTATACAACAAGAAACTTTTTTGCAAGAATGCGAACAGGGTGTAGTGAGAGCATACATGATTTTTTTAATATTTATCATACTTGGAACACTACAATTAAAGAGTTTGTTATGAAAATGAGAAGTGCACTGCAAATGCATTACGAGCGCGAGAAAAAAAAAGATTTTGATACGCTATAGAAAAATCATATGCGTACAATAGATATACCACTGGAATTATATGCTTCGAAAATTTACAGCAAAAACATTTTTGAAAAGATTCAAGTAGAGTTTCAGAAATCTCAATCATTTAATGTGCAGAAAGTTTCAAAAGTCAATGGGACAACCAGATATAAATTTCATAACATACTCGGTCCGAATAAAGACAAGCGAAGAGTATTTTATGACCAATTTATAACAAAAGGGTGATTTTCCAAGTGCATTTGCAATTATTTTGAATCAATCGGACTATTATGTAAGCATATATTCAAAGTTTTTGTATCTAAAAGTGTGAATACTATATCGTCTTAATATATTTTGCTAAGATGGATGAGAAATATTAATCAAAATATTGTCATGACGAGTATCGTACCACCTAAGATACAGATGACTGAAACGCCGCGGTATAGTCATTTATACAACGAGTTCAATACAATTGCCGTGAAAGATATTGCATCAGAGAATGGATACAAAATTATGCTTGGGGAATTGTCCAAATTTGCGGTACGATTATCTGAACTTCCAGTTGAAATACCGAATGTGAAAAAAAACTTGGTAGATGAAGCAACAGATGATTTGAAATCCATGAAAGATGATACTTCAAAAATACAAAAAAATTTACAATCTAACACTAGAGGTCGTAAAAAAAAATCGGATTAAATATTGGATCGATAACAAAAATAGCAATGAGAAAAAGAAGAAGGGGTTCTACACAGGATGCAACCAATTAACATTTCATAACAAAAGAACTTGCACAAACGCAGCATGTAAAAAAATATACATCTTGATCAACCGAATCTCATGTGTCTTGAGCCGTTATGGGATTTGAACCAACAGTTTAGTTGGTCAGAATAGTTTGTTGTAAATGAATGATATTTGATGTAAATGAATGATATTTGATGTAAACTATAACATATTTTTTTGATTTTTTTGGTAAATGAATGACATTTGTTGTAAATGAATGATATTTGATGAAAGAAGTGATGCTTAATGTTTATCCATTAGTTGTTAATATTGGTTGTGTCAATTAATGATATTGTTAAATGTGTTGATATTAGCTGTATCAATCAATACTGTTGTTAAATTTGTTAGTGCAGAAAAAACAACCGCTCCTTAAAATAGCGGTTACATGGTGTGCTCTCTGTTTCTGGAATGAGCTCAAAATATAACCGCTATTTTAAGTAGCGGTTAAATAGTCAGTGAGATCAAAATATAACCGCTATTTAAAGTAGCGGTTACATAACGTGCTCTATGTTACTGAAGTGAGCTCAAAATAAACCATTATTTTAAGTAGCGGTTAATAGTCAGTGAGCTCAAAATATAACCGCTACTTAAAGTAGCGGTTACATAGTGTGCTCTCTTTTATTAGAGTGAGCTCAAATTATAACCGCAACTTAAAGTAGCGGTTATATAGCGTGCTCTGTTTTATTAGAGTGAGCTCAAATTATAACCGCTCCTTAAAGCAGCGGTTACATAGTGTGCTCTCTGTTTCTGGAGTGAGCTCAAAATATAACTGCTAGTTTAACTAGCGATTAAATAGTCGGCGAGCTCAAAATATACAGAAATGTTGATCATTTACACACCAATGTACATCATTTTTTCACAAATTTACATCGTTTACAGAAATCAAATACCAAAGTTCAGATACAAACATCAACACACATCATATATACTTATGAAATCTAAAAATTCATTGCTCAACACACAGCTACATATAATACACAAACGCAAAATCTAAAATTTATTATATAATTTGGGTAGTTTCTGATTAGCTATCTCATAACACATCATATATCTAAAATTTTCTTTAGCTTTTGTGTCCCATTTTTGTAAGTTCAGAGGAAGTCCTCGCGACAAGCAATCCATGTATTTCATTACTAATAAACCGCAATCGAGTGATCCAGTGTCTTGTCTCAGATGACCCTCATTCTCACCAAATTTCAAAACCTTTGTTAAACCAATTTTGCTGGGATTGGATGCATCCTTCAGCATATGCCTAACAAAATAATTTTGCTGCAAAAAAATTATTGAGTTAAACAAACTATTACAACTTATAAGCAAATGAAAATAGTAATTGTTTTAAAACTGGACTAACCACTGCTTCACATTCAAGCTTATATAGTTTCATGACATTTTTTAACATTGGATCATATAGCACAAAAATTTACTTTGTAATGTACCAGACACACAAAATCCAATGATCTTCGTAATGCATGGGAATATAAATCTGAGATTAAAATTTTAATTCATTATTATAAATCATATTTGTTGTAAATAAAATGAAAATTAGAAAAATAAAGTATAGAATTGCCGTGTCATACTCTAGTACAGATGTAATATTTCAGAAAAATAAAATATCATTTTTGGGAATTTTTATAATTAAATAATAAATATATTGAATATTTTAATATTACGGTATAATTAAATACCGATAAATTGGGAAAATTTTGGAAAATTATAGAAATTACTAAAATGAAGGTGTTTTATGAGATTTAAGCAAATTATAATTTTTTATGATTAATTATTTTCCGTTTTAATGCTAATCGCGATTAAATATCGCTAATCGCGGATTAAGCTTGTTTTGTGCACATGACATGCACCGTGTCGTATTTTACACTTGTGTTACATTTTATAACCATGGTTTCATTTGGGATTTATGTGTTTGGTTTTAATAATGAAATGAGATGAGAAGATAAAGAAAAGAAAAGAAAAGAATAGAATATGAAGCATGGGCAGGTGAGAGAGTGTGAGGGGTCAAGAGAGAACCATGCCCATTTGTCCCCTTCATTTTCTTCATCTCTTTCTCTCTCCCTTTCACTCCATGTCTGCCTCTCCCTCTCGCCCTTCCTCTTCATCCTCAAAACACCTCATTTCCCACCTCAAAACACCTCACTCCTTTTATTAAAATCATGCACAAGCTTCTCACAAACCCTTTGGACCAAGAAAAATTGGAGTTTGAAGACTTGGGGCAACTCAAGAAAATTCTTGAGTTGCCGAATGAGGTATTCTCTTAACCATTAGCATAGTATTTTCATTGCTTTTACATTCATGTTTGATTAGAACCGATTTAGTGTCGTTTAGTGAGGTTTGGAAATTTCTAATTAGGGTTTGAGGAATTTTTGAGTTGTGATATGTAATTGAGGCTTATAGTGACCTTAGACCCCTGTAGAGATTTTATAGTGGGCTAAACAATAGACTAAAACCCTGCAACATAAACCTAGAAACCCTGATACCGTATTTTTCTGGATTCTGTGATGAGAAAATTGAATCTGCTAACACTCGGGGATCTGGAAAATTATTTAGCAAACACTGAGAGATAAGAAGGCACCCAGGAAGCTTTACCCAAAACCCTAGCCCCTACTTCCTCTACTTGGCCACAGTTTTATTCTTCCTGGCCGAAATTTGCGGCCAGGCTAGGGAAGAATCCCTTCGTGTTGGTTCCAGGGCTTTATCTCCTGTAAATTAGACCCTTCATATGTGCAAAATTGGCTAATTTCACCTAGGGTAAAATCTGGGACTAAATTCATGAGTTGCTGTTTTAATTCGGGGTTATATTTTTCGTATTTTGGATTCTGGATTTTAGTATTTGTGTTTTACCTCGATCACTTGACGTTTGTACGATGATATCGAGGGTTGTTTGGTGGTTTGAAAGGCGTAGTCCGTAGTAACTAACCTATAGGCTTTTAGCGTGTTGTTTTGGTTTTGATTTGGATTTTAATGCGATACGATACGTTGTGACATGTAGGTACCCCCATGTGGACTTTGGGACAACAAGCAAGCTCGTGGCGACATCGGCAACGGCAAGTGAAGATCAATGTGAGTAGATACACATCTACGGGGGAAGTCGGGTGGATGGCGTATAGTACCTCCGCAGTTCGTAGTGTAGTTGATGATATATTATATATTTACATATGTGTTGTGAATTTGGATGATAGTGTCGTGGTTGATTTCTTAGTCGCAAACCATAGAATAGGTTTGCACACAAGCGCACACACCGTTGCATGCATTATTATTATTACTTGTGCGTATATGGGGATCCGTATACACACACACACACTTAGGTATGGGACTGGGCATATATTTTATATATATATATATATATATATATATATATATATACCTATACATGGATAATGAGAATAGTGGATGATATTTGGAAATGAGCCGATAAGATTGGGCATGATGCTATGTGATCGGTGATATGTTTTGGTTCGTATTAGGAGATACGGCATGAGATTTTAGCGGGCCTTTAGGCGTGTGTTTTCATACACGCATATATATATAGATGGTATCAGTATGTACTAGACTTAGATCGGTACCCCTAATATAGGATATGATGATAATGGATACCAGATGAATAATGAGATGAATGTAATATTTGACCCGTATCCAGATTTGGGATGCCGTACGATGGATTTACGTACGAGCTATATATTAATGCTAGATCCGCATTCTTGACTCGAGGATGTCATAATATATATTGTATCGTATGTGATACTATTGAGGCGGGATCACCGACTGTTATATTTATATGTATCGACTCAGATTTAGGTAGTTTCCTTACCTTTCGATTTGTCCTGTAGTTTACTTGATGTTAGACAAGACTCGAGTCATACCTATTTCAAAACTAACGAATCGTGAGTATTTTAAAGACAGGCCAAGGGATTCTACGGATATTTTCAAAGGACGCATCTTTTCCTAAAAACACCGTAGCCCTTATTTTTTTCTAAACACCACGATTTGTGTTATTTCAAATGGCAAAACTGTATGACATATATATATTGATGTAGATTCTTCTCTGTTGTGTTTATTATTCATTTTCCGCATATTCTTGCTATTCGCATCGCATTGCATGTTTAAATGTGTTTATTGTTAAATTAAACACATGTTGTCAGGACACCAGCACCATTATCGATGATGCGTATGTTCCACGTACACCTACTTGCAGGCTTACACACTTCATCATCGATAATTGCCATGTCACTACACAGTAGGATTGTTGCATCAAAATATGACTCCTTGCATACATACATATTTGCACATACACAGATGATTCTGGCTTGATTTTAGAGACTTGGGAACCGCGTGATATATTTTTAAACTGGATTCATTTAAAAGAGAGGTTTTCCCTCGGTATGTGCATATTACTGTTTTATATTGCATGATATACCGATATACTTACATTTCTATTATATGTCGCATACATCATGCTTTATAATTATACGCATTGAGATATGTTGTTTCCATGATATTTCTGGATTTGAGAACCGTGGGTATTTCAAAAGAAAGTATGTACTGTTTTAAAAACCCGGTTTCTCTTGATATAATATTTCAGCAGCCACCATGAGTTTTATCGGTTTTGATATATATATACCCCATGCGAGGAGGAGTCGTGGGCCGTGTGCGGGTACATCATGGGGCCCGAAGGTACCCCGGGGCAAGAAGATCGATGGACCACGCCGATGAGCCTGATAGGGGAATCATACCTACCGGTGACAGTATTTAGACTCGGCGGTTATCGTAGGGATACCGACCGGAGTTACGTACGTATGGATACGTCGAATTGCGAGGGTCAAAGCCGGGCACTCGGATTTTCAAGATAGCCTATGATACGTACCTATCAGGGCTAGTCGTGGTGACAATATCTGATAGATGAGGATTTACGTGTCGATGCTGGACACGGGTTTCATGATATTTCGAGTGTCGATGCTGGGCACTCAGGTTTTCATGATTTTGATGTGTCGCGAGGGACACCCGTTGATTTATATTCTCATATTTTCATGCATATGCTTTTATGACTTTTACATGCATGATGTTGTTATGTCATTGGTTGACATGTGGATGAGATCCACACGCATACAGGCATTGATTACATTGATCACACCTCATGTTTATGATATGTTGCTACCTGAGGCACTGACACGAGCACTTCGTATTACACTTGGTATAGATTTTTACCCTTGCCACCTTTTCATGCTTCAGATTTTATCATATTAAGGATATATATTACTGATCGTTTGACTTAGGATTGAGTCATACATACAATTTTCGCTCTGTGATGTTTTCTACTCACGAGTTGGCAACTCACCCCCGTTGTGCCACGGTTCTTGCAGGTCTTGCCGTACAGGTTTCATTGCGGCTTTCTGGCACACTGCTTCCTTTCCGGGTGATTGCTTTGTTAGGTGGGTTCACTTGTACCGTGACCACCATTGTACCATTTATTTATATTCAGTTGTATCTAGTAAAACTCCATCAACCAGACATGTATATGTATTTGACTTAGAGACCAGTTGTTTATTCTTTCGACCTTAGAGTCACGCGTTGTATTATTATGGGTTTTTATGTTGATTTGAGTTTCCTTTTCAGTTTTGATCCTCGCCCCTCGGCGTTGTATATTATATTGCTTGCGTGGTTGTGACCGTCAATTGACAAAGAGCTAGCTCCCGCTTAGGGATGCTTTTTATCATTGTGCATATATCATTCATGTTGTACCCCCTTTGGGGCCAGTATTTACAAAGGAAACTCTGCCGAAATTTTCAGAAAAGACTTGGGATTTTAAAAATGCATACTTCGGCTTATGTTTTTTTTAAAACCACTTATTTTAAAACTAGTTTTCTTCAGTTCTTCCTTAAAATGGTTTAGATTTTTGGGATTTTTGGCTTACTTGAATTAGATGAGGTCCTATAGACTTCATATGATTCAAGTGCCAGTCACATGCTATTTCGGGCCATGACAAAGTTGATATCAGAGCGCTAGGTTAACCTTGGTTCGAGTCTAAGTTTGACTATGCGGAGCCTAGAACGTTTGTATATATTCGGAACTTAGGCTTGACCTTACGAAACTTAGACTTAGTCGAGGGGGTATTAGACCCGAACTTTCGTCGCGTAGGTTGACCTTGGTTGATGGAGTAGGTGACTTCAATAGAGTGACGTACTGTGTGTATATTCCGTGGCATACTTACGATACGCTACTCCGCTTAAGAAGCCTTAGGATGTACATTTCCTTGCACAGCTTTATATTCATTCATGATCTATCATCATCATTATCGGTTTATGGTTTTGCTGCCACGATTACACGGGCAGAGAGAGCTACGGCTAGAGTTGCGTCATCACGAGCTCGTCATGGACGAGGACTGACCAGGGCGTGATTCCAGGGACATACGATTGCATAGAGGCGTTGTTTTATTGTGTTTTAGCGCCATGAGCGTTTGATGGATCGCTTTTACAAGATTACTCGGACGTACGGATCGGCACCAGAGGATTGAGCCACTGATAGAGGCCAGCCAGATTGTGATGACCGTTAATGTATCGCCTATTCTCAATGATAGAGGCATTGTTCAGCGTGCAGACGAATGAGCCAGTTGCTACTGCGAATGACGAGATATCGCCCCAGATGTTGAAGCTACTGCAGCACGAGTTTGTACTTAGAGATATGATAGAAGACCGCTAGTCACCCATGGAGGAAGGACTAGGGCATGTGATTCGTTGCCTACCCCGATGCGAGGTCATCAGATTGATTGATTCCAGTTAGAGACGACTTCACGCAAGTACGTTGGGAGTCGATGGAGACGATCGAATGTCAGAAGCCTATTTTCCAAGTTTAAACTATTCAAAGACAAATGCAAGCAATGCTATGGACCCTCTAGAAGAATGAAACCCAAACTCGACATAATGACCATGAGAACGCTTTGAAACCATAAGGTTTGCGGCAATTCAGCGGTACCATCAGTGAGGCTTAGGTTTACCCTTCTACGGTTGGTCCATAGGTACTGTGGCATATACTAGAATACTATTAAACTGTACCCAAGATGTTGAACTCTTGGGGGATTATGGAACCTTGACGAATCGATCGAAATGTTCGACATCATTCGGATATCATGTGATGGGATACATTGCTTGGGAGACTCCATATACAAGTATAGCCGTTGGAACACAGTCCATGCAGCCACGAAGAGACGAGTCCGAAGCAATCGACATTAGAGAAAAGCGGAGTAAGAGGTTCGTATGAGATCTTGATGAGATGACGTTCCACTCCGCTGACATCAGAGATGTGATACGCATACAGAGGCGTTGTATATAGATATACCTTCAAGAAGGAGTTACGATGAGTATGCAGCTGTTCCGGAACAAGGAATTGATTTAGTAAAAGACGATAACCTTCGGACAGTTCGGCAGAAACGAGATTGAGAGAAACCTCGACAGGACCTTTCTGGAATACTATACGAGAAGATTTGGATCCAGGATCGGTCATATTACGCACACCCAGCAGGCCAGATTTCGGCATCATCGACGAGACATGTTATGAGTGACCATGATAGTTGGCCAGAAATCTTTAGAGGATGTGCCAGAGCGGACTGCTTCCATTATCATTTCCATATTGAACCGTTGAGCCGAGGAGCTATGCACTTAGCAATCTGCAGTGAGAGACGAGAGCCTAAGGGCACCAGACAACAGGCCACGAACAGTAGGCAAGTAGATATCTTGCTCTGCTAGCATTGGATGCACCGGTACCTTCTCGACTTTGAAGGAGGATATATCGACGATGGTATTTATGATCTGGGATTTGGTGATTCAAATATCACACATCCGACATTTTTGGATTTCAGTATTTTGGACGATTTGTTTGCATGATTGAGATTTTGTACACTATGGTTGCACTTGACTTCGATTTGATGTTATTCGAGGTATTGATTTTGATTTCATGCCCATGATATTCATATGATTTGACTTGTACTTTCGGTATAGTTTTCATACACTTTTAGTATTTGATTTGATTTTGTGCACGCTGATGCATATGGTTGTGAGATTATGTACCACGGTATACCTGATTTGGATTTGGATTGAATGTGTCGTATACCGTCGATTTCGATTTTGATATTCAATATTTGTTTTCGTACACTTAATTTGGATTCTTGCGCATTCTTGGGCGCTTGATGCGATTTTGGTGCACACCAGATACACTAAATCGAGATTCTTCGTGCATATCAGATGTATCTGATATTGCTGTCAGGCACACCCGTTGCCCTTGACAGATGTTTCGTGCACACCCGATGCACTTAGATGATGTTTCTGTGCACATGTATGGCACATTCATAGGTTTCGATTTCCGTGTGCACCAGACACACGTAGCATTCATATGCACATTTTGGGATTGATTTCTTAGGGAACAATATGTTTTTACGATATTGCTATTTGTTTTCGTACTGAGTAGGACTAGTCAGAGGACAGTACCTGGATATTTTTTGCATGCATTGATAGTTATCGAAGAGATTTTCAAGAAGGGATCTATAGTCTCAGTATTTACCTACGTGTCTGATATGAAACGAAATGTTTAAAACAAGGAAACCCTTCTAAATTGTTTTCAAAACGGCGGGACGCGCATATTAAACAAAAGATATATACATATATGGTTATTTTCTTACAATAGACGTCCGCCACTTTGCAGTGTTATGCGCATCGCACAACAATATGAAAGGTTTGGCATGCATTTCCTATAGATGTTTACATGGATAGTTTTGATGTATATCATATTGTTTTCGTTTTGGATTTGACATTTGTGTCTTCACCATGACTTCGATGATTGCGGGATGCTTGACAGAGTTTTTTTTTTGAGTTATCTGCTCATTGTTCATATGCATTGTTTTGCCCAATCAGAGCAAAGCTCTGTTTGAATTCAAAATTCAAATTTTGAAGCAAAGCTTCAAGTCGCGGGCGCAACGCGCCGCGTGTCTTGCGCTAATACGTCAGCGCAGCGCCCCAGAAAGCGCACCCAATTAGAGCAAAGCTCTGTTTAAAGGAAGCAACGCTTCAGCTGCGCTGCGCTCTGCGCTGCGTGACACGTGTCAGCGCAGTTGCGCTGCGCTCTGCGTTGCCGACACGTGTCAGCGCAGATGCGCTAGCGCAGTTGCGCTGCGCGACACGTGTCAGCGCAGACGCGCTAGCGCACTTGCGCTGCGCTCTGCGCTGCGCGACACGTGTCATGCGCTGGGGCATCTGCGCCAAACTAAATTAAGATTTTACGAAATCTTTTCTGTTCTTTCCAAAACCAGAAGATTTTCTTCTGCCTTTGGATCAAAGATCCAGCGGTGGAAAATTCCCAAAATCATTCAGAAAAAATCTTGTTAACAAATTCAACAAATTGATGGGGCACTATAAATAGGACCCCAGACCTCATTCAAAGGAAGAATTTTCTCGAAAAATCAAGAACTCTAAGCAGAGAAAACTCTGAGAAGATCTCAAGAAAAAGGTAAAGAACCTTCATGAAGTAGAAGAAAGGCCTTCTAATAGATCATTGATCTAAAAATAAAATGAATGATCTTTATATAAAAAGAAAACAGTGCTTTGCACTTCTTGTGAACCTTCGGTTCTTTAAAAACAATAAAAATAATAAAATAATAAAAGAATAGTGCTTTGCACTTTTAAGAACCTCTGGTTCTTCGAATAAAGAAAAATTTATTTTTCTTTGATCTAATTTAGATGAAGAAATTAAACAGTGCTTTGCACTTCCCTTCTTGAATCTAAAAGATTCTTAGTGCTTTGCACTTCCAAACTGCGCCGTTGCGCTCTTAAGAGAGCGCCGCGTGTTGGCTATAGAACCATTTGCGCTAAGCGCCCTTAAGATAGAGCTTTGCTCTCTGGAATTGGCGCAACTCACTGAGAGCGCGCCACGTGTCAGCAGCGCAATAGCGCAGCGCAACAACACAGCGCACTGCGCTGTTGCGCTTAGGCTCGCCAGAGCACGACACGTGTCATCACCATATGAGCTTGCGCTCATCACTTAGCGCAAAGCGCAGATGCATTAAAAAGGGCCAAGCCCAATTAAGAGAAGGCCTAACAGGCTTAATAAAGCGCAAATGCATTATTTTAAGGGGCAGAGCCCAAACCAAAACAGATGCTCTGCATCATTTATAAATGGGCAGAGCCCAAACAAAATATTCAGAATGCTATGCATTTTAAAAGGGGCAAAGCCCAAACGGGGTAGATACTTTACATCATCTGCAAATGGGCAGAGCCCAAAATAAATTGATACTCTGTATCTTTTGTGGGTAGAGCCTAAATAAATAAAAAAAATGCAATGCAAATAAAGTGTTGAACTGGACTTAGCCCAATCATGGCCATAAGTCCTTAAATTAAATTGACTGAGCAAAATGGCTCTCCTAAATCAATCCACGTCCGGTTTGAGGGTACATCTCCGAACTCCTTTGACATCCATCGTTGTAATCCCTCAACGACGTCAAAGAGGTGACGGGTCCCAACAACCACGAACTAATATCAGACCGAAACGTCCTTAAACTAATATCGGACCGAAACGTCCTTAAACTAATATCGGACCGAAACGTCCCTAAACTAATATCGGACCGGAACGTCCCTAAACTAATATCGGACCGGAACGTCCCTAAACTAATATCGGACCGGAACGTCCCTAAACTAATATCGGACCACCACGTCCCTAAACTGGAATATGGACCACTACGTCCTTAAACTGGCGACGGACCGAAACGTCCCTAAACTAATAATGGACGACCACGTCCTTAAAACTGGCGATGGACCGCCACGTCCTTAAACTAGCGCAATCGAGCCTGAACGCTCTTTTGCCGGATCTAAACGGTCTCGTCTAAGTTTACCTTAGCCCCGAATATGGTTAATGCGTCCTTAGATCTTTATATAAACAATAAAACTCCGAATCAACTTTGGTGCAAGGGTACATCTCTGAACTCCTCTGATGCCTGTCGTTGTAATCCCTCAACGACGTCAGAGAGGTGATGAGTCCCGACGGCCAGATAATTAAATCAATCACCACGTCAGGACGATCTTAGTCTAAAACAGGACTAACGTATCCTTGACGTACGTTTAAGTTGATCTTAGCCGCAACGCGACTAATGTATCCTTAAACCAAAAAACACCAAACCCAAATCTAAGTAAATACGGATTTGGACTAATCCACGTCCTACGGGTGACGACATCACTCAGTCTCCGTATACAATCCACAGGCAACCATGAACAAAACAAACACACACGACACGAAGTGAAATTCTGGAGAAGGAGAAAGTTGTTACCGCGATGCGGTAGCGTAATTAACTGCAGGGGCTTGCGCCTGCAGGGAAGAGCGTCCCCACAATCAAAAACCCCTCACCCTGAGGGGGAATCTGACGAAGTCTGCTACATCGGCCGCATCCGTCTAAACCTCCGATACAAGGTGCCATAAATCAACTTGGCATCTTCGGAGAGGTGGACGGATCAAACCAAATAGCATCTGCCCCGAACCTTAGGCAACGGACGCGAAGTCCGGGCCGCCGTTCGGAGGGGAACAGATTCTGGCACGCCCGGTGGGACCTCTTCCTCTTTCCACTCCACACTTCGTGTGTCGTCTTCGCGAACCAATCGCGGTTTGTTAAATGGTTGCCTTCGGATTTCAAATTGCTAAGATTTGGTCTTTTGTCTGGCGCAGAACTCAAGCATCCATGGATTCTAACTGCACCAACTGCGCGAAGTGCCACTGCAACGGACGCTCCACCTCACCTAGAGGTGTAGCATATGGGCCCCAAGCGGCCTCTTTCCTCGCTCTGCCGGTAGAACAGGTGACCCAGGCCACCACCGGCCTGTTTTTCGGGACCATGGTCCCACCTACAAGCTTCTCTATGCCGACACCTGTACCGGAAGTGAACAAGAAGTCGGTGTTCGACCGGCTCACTGCTGCCACGACCCCTATCAACGGGTCGCCTGCTACTGAACCAACAGCCTCCGTTTTCACCAGGCTAGGTCAGAACTATAAGGTGGCCGTCCCAAAGAGGGCAACGGACGCTGCCTTGGAAGTCGTTAAAGCGGCTTCTCCCATCAGAGAGTCGGTCTTCACAAGATTGACGGTTCCCACTCCTCCCCCAGCTGGTCAAAAGGCATCAGTCTTTGATAGGCTGACATCAGCAGTTACCCCACACTCAAACAGGGGGCAGCAAGAAACCATTTCGATTTCCGAGCCCGTCCCAACGGCTCGTCGTGCGCGACGTCGCCATTGGCAGCGAGTAAGGAAAGCAGGGGGTAACTCCCCCTCAGGGCTAACCCCACCTGCTCCAGTGGTGGAGGTCAATGCTGCTGTTCCAACGGGGAACAGCTTTGAATTGCTGAGGAAGGTGAGAAAGAACTCTCCGATTGCTACCTTGAAAAGATCTCCTCCGCCTATAGAAAAAGCTCCGGAGACAAAGCAAGAACAGCCCCCTCAGCGGCTATCGTCAAAGATTTATAAAGTTTGGCGGAGGGATCAAAACTCCGTGATTGACTCAGACCACCTCCGTCGCCAGAAAAGGGCAAAGGGGGAAAAGGACAAAAACCGCCCCATTAAACAGCAGGGGGCAACAAATGCTAGGATGCCCATTTCAACGGCTCCTTTAGCCTCAATGGTCCACAAAAGAAAAAGGCCGGAGAAAGCCTCCGTGACACTGACAAAGTTTAAAAGCGATGAACCTAAACGCCCCAAGTCAGGGGGCATAACAGTTCATACGGTCTATATGGCTTCTGGAAAGGAAGAAAGTCGTACTTCTACGGGTCACCAACCGCTTACCCGGTCAGTGACCAAGTCTCAGGAGCAGCAACAAAAGCTCCAGGAGATGATGACTACAACGGCTGCACTCACGGGGCCAAAAGAGAATCCTGAGACGTCCTTAGATGAACGCCAAGAGGAAGAGACCGACGCTGAGTTCCTCCGCCGAGTATTGGAAAAGAGAGACAAAGAGGCTGCTGAACAAGCAGCCAATATCCAGCGTATGGGCCTCCTCTTCCAGGACATGATAGGGATGATGATACAACCAGATCCCCCGACTGAAGAACCCCCGATCGTCCTTGGAGATGATAGGGGAGAAACATCAAACCCTCAACCCGTTCTATCAACAGCTAAAGAGGATACAATCTCTAAGACTGATCTGGACGAATACATAGCCCAGCAAATAAAGGTTCATCACGCGGCCGAAGCAGCCGGCCACGTCGTAAAAACGGGGTGACCGTATCCAGGCTGGTATGACCAAATCAAGTACCCGCCGGGTTATACAATTCCCAAGTTTCATGTCTACAAAGGGACCGGCAATCCCCATCAACATGTCGCCCAGTTCAGGGCGCTTTGCGGTAACACCGGCGGCGACGACAAGCTTCTGCTTCGCCAGTTCGTTGGAAGCCTATCAGATACGGCGTTCGAGTGGTATTCCGAGCTCCCCAACGACTCTATTAAAACCTTTGCGGAGATGGAGCTGCTCTTCACCCAACGCTTTGCAAGTGCCAGTGAGCGTACTCCGATGACGGCGCTGATTAACGCCAGGGTAAAGCCCGGCGAGACGTGGGTCCAGTACGCTATACGGTGGCGTAATCTATGGTCTAAGTGTGAACAGCGCATAGAAGAAGCCGCTGCGGTGGGAATGTTTGTTGGAACCCTCGATCCACAAGCAACCATTTCACAGTTTATGATGTTCTTCAAGCCGACTTCCTTCCAGGCTTTGATCGACAAATTGGCGCAGATGGGCCATAAACCCCCTCTCCCGAAGCCGGACTCCCGAAACGATAAAGGAAAGGGAAAAGCGATCATAGTCGCTAATGCCCAACAACAACCGAGCGACTCGAAGCCGGTTGCTCGTCCAAACAATACACGCCCATACGTACCCCTTGAGGACAGGATGGGACGTGCTTACTCCTTTCCCCGTGATAAAACAAGGAGGCTATTTGAGCTGGCATTGCGCAACAGGCTCATAAATCTACCAGATCCAAAACGTCCGTCGCAACCAAGTGACGTCAACGAGCCTAATTACTGCCTTTATCATCGAGTGCTAGGACATCCGATCGAAGACTGTTACGTTTTCAAGAATTGGCTTGAAAACCAATACCGACAGGGCAAATTTGCGCTATCCGACAAATGGAAGGTGAATCCCCCGCAGCCCCACACCTCTAAAGGGACGAATACGCCGGGGGCAACATGCTCCGTCATTGAAGAAACTCCCTGGGAAGTTGTATTATCGGCCAAAACGAGGAGAATGCTAAATGATCTTCAGACCTGTCCAGCGGTCAAGTGGAAGAATCCCTTGGAACCGCAGGTTATAGAGGGGATGTTGAAGCCACGTCCGACTCCGAAGACCGATGGTGGTAGTTCAAGCGTTCATAACCAGCCGTCAAAATCTTCGAAAAAGAAGAAGAAGAAATCTAAGAAGCCCGTGAAGCCTGGCGACAAGCGCACGGACTTACAGAAGCAAATCGACGCACTGGATGAGTACAACCAAAAAGCGCGGACTCCCATTACGCTCCAAGATTTCCTTGATCACATCTTCCAAAAAGAAGATGAGGGAGAAACATCATCGGATGAATCCGACGAATACGTGGCAAGCTGTCATATGGTCTCCCATTCAGTCACGAACGATGAAGGGACTTCTGGCACTGAAATGCTGGGGGCAAATGCCGAATCAAGAGCCCCAGGGTTATCAGTTGAAATGATTGGCGCGTTTCTTAATGAAGCTCGATTGAAAAGCAAAGCTGATCGAGAACGCGAGACGGCTATATTCGAAAGGGCCAAGCGCCAGCGACTTGAGGAAAGAGCTGAGATGATCCCGCTGGAACAAAATGCCTTCACCGCTGACACAAGCCAATTCAAGATAAAAAAGAAGTTTGCTAAGGCCATATCGATGGGCATGAAGCTACCACCCTCTGAAGAAAAAGTTACTAGCGTGGTAGAAATGCACCCCTCTTATTGCTTATATCATCAGAAGGTCTCGCATTCAACCCAAGATTGCAAAGCTTTCGATGGATGGTGGCAAGGATACGTCGCTAATCAACAACGCTTTAAACGGGAAAAGCGTAAGATTCGTCGGGAGCAAAGAAACACGGCTCATAGCGCAACAAAATCTGGAAGCTTATAAAGCAAAGATGATGCGCTCATACGAAAGGTTGACCCGACCGAGGACATTCCGCCAAGGTGAACTCGTGTTAGTGGTCAAAAGGCCTATGATCCCCAATCGCGCCAAGCGAGGAAAATTCGAGCCAAACTATGAAGGCCCGTACATCATAGATAAGGTTTACCAGGGTGGGGCCTATCTACTCATGGACATGCACGGCGAAAGACATTTCAGGCCAATAAATGGCCGCTTCCTAAAGAAATACTACGCTTAATGAGCCACAGCCTAGGTCAATGATAGATGACGACGACTATGTCCGCTCGCTATCTTCCTAAGCTCAGGCTTTATAAAAAGTAGCTGGCCTTCTCCATGACGGACCGAAACGTCCTTAAACTAACGATGGACCGAAACGTTCTTAAACTAACAACAGACCGAAACGTCTTTAAACTAAT
This sequence comes from Agapanthus africanus, assembly GCA_030015575.1. NCBI lineage: Eukaryota > Viridiplantae > Streptophyta > Magnoliopsida > Asparagales > Amaryllidaceae > Agapanthus > Agapanthus africanus. The sequence goes on along the minus strand of JASDDO010000010.1, from coordinate 393,312,037 downwards.
ACCGCAGCATCCTTAGGCTGACAAAAAAAAAAAAACGGTATGTCCATAAGCAAAATGGGCACGGATGAAAACCCGAAAGGGCTCCGTGAGTAAAAACAGCAGGGCTACCGGCGAGTGTTTGTGAAAACCTGAAAGGGCGCAACCTCGTTAAGAAACACTTATAGGATCCTCTCGACCCTGTAAGGAGAAACCACCTGCGTGAGATCCTTACGACTTACAAGGGAACAACACACTTAGGAGTCCCTACGATTCCTAAGGAGAAAATACACTTGCGAGATCCTCACGACTCGTAAGGAGAATTCTCTTATGGGACCCTCACGGCTCATAGGATTTGAAAGTCTTAAGTCACAGAGACCTAAACCTGTGCTTAAGCAAACCCCCACAAACTTCCAATATTGCCCTACAAGTGACTCAATACTGACCCTTGTATACAATCCACGGACGCGAATAAACATTTCCCTAGCCAAATTTCATCCGTAATTGGGAATACGTTCGCATGGTGAACAACCCTTATAAGTCCCCTCGATTTATGAGGAGAAAACCCTCCTGTAGGATCCTTACGACTTACAGAGGAACAAAACACTTAGGAACCCTTACGATTCCTAAGGAGAAAATACACCTGCAAGATCCTTACGACTTGTAGGGAGAAATACCTTTATGAGACCCTTACGGCTCATGAAATCGAAAGCCTTAGTCGACAGGTCCCTAACCATGATCGTTAAGCCTCCTTTGTTCGACAGTGACAGAGGCAAATGATGATTCGCTCCTGGCAATATCCCAGTTGCAGCGGTGCTGATGCCAAAATCGTGTCCAATTTCAGGTTTACGGCGAAAGCCAGTAGGCCGCTCATGCATACGAAATAGCCAAAATGATAGGGCAACTTGCAATAAAAAGCAGCAAGTAGAATGTATGCATGCAAAATAGCCGAAATGATTGGGCAACTCGTAATAAAAAGCAACGAGTAAAGATAAAACAAATAGCCGAAATGATTGGGCACCGCGAAAAATAGCCGAAATGATTGGGCAATCGCGACCTTCGCGATATAAAAGCTGAAATGATAGAGCATCGCGGAAATAAAATAAGATAAAAAGAAGAAATGATAAAACTTCGGCCCTACAGTTAAGATCACATCGATCCCTGTATACAATCCAAGGGCGCAAACAAAAAAGGGACCATACTTCCCCAGCGGATTCCGTCAAACGACGAAGCCAAACCTCAACGGTTCATTTCAACCGAAGAAGCCAGTGACTTCAACAAAAACTCCTCGACTCACGGATACAAACACTCCTTGACGAGAGCTTCCTGATCCGCGTCGACCCGTAAAGCCACCAGCGCCTCCGTAGAAACCCTCGACTCGTTTCAAACCCTAAGGAAACAAATAATCCTTGGCGCTTGGGAAACAAATAATCCCAGCAAACTCCTCGACTCACGGATACAAACACTCCTTGACGAGAGCTTCCTGATCCGCGTCGACCCGCAGAGCCACCAGTGCCTCCGTAGGAACCCCCGACTCGTTTCAAACCCCAAGGAAACAAATAATCCTTGGCGCTTGGGAAACAAATAATCCCAGCAAACTCCTCGACTCACGGATACAAACACTCCTTGACGAGAGCCTTCTGATCCGCGTCGCCTCGCAGAGCCACCAGCGCCTCCGTGGGAACCATCGACTCGTTTCAAACCCCAAGGACACAAATAATCCTTGGCGCTTGGGAAACAAATAATCCCTAGCAAACTACTCGACTCACGGATACAAACACTCCTTGACGAGAGCCTTCTGATCCGCGTCGACTCGCAGAGCCACCAGTGTCTCCGTAGGAACCCTCGACTCGTTTCAAACCCCAAGGAAACAAATAATCCTTGGCGCTTGGGAAACAAATAATCCCAGCAAACTCCTCGACTCACGGATACAAACACTCCTTGACGAGAGCTTCCTGATCCGCGTCGACCCGCAGAGCCACCAGTGCCTCCGTAAGAACCCCCGACTCGTTTCAAACCCCAAAGACACAAATAATCCTTGGCGCTTGGGAAACAAATAATCCCTGCAAACTCCTCGACTCACGGATACAAACACTCCTTGACGAGAGCTTCCTGATCCGCGTCGACCCGCAGAGCCACCAGTGCCTCCGTAGGAACCCCCGACTCGTTTCAAACCCCAAGGACACAAATAATCCTTGGCGCTTGGGAAACAAATAATCCCAGCAAAATCCTCGACTCACGGATACAAACACTCCTTGACGAGAGCCTCCTGATCCGCGTCGACCCGCAGAGCCACCAGTGCCTCCGTAGGAACCCTCGACTCGTTTCGAACCCCAAGGAAACAAATAATCCTTGGCGCTTGGGAAACAAATAATCCCTCGCAAAACTTCTCAACTCACGGATACAAACACTCCGTGACGAGAGCTTCTTTGACTCACATCTCGGGCAGTAAGGATTCAAAAACTTGCTTCCTGAACAATGGGACCCTGCAAGTCAATCCTAAATGGTCTCTTGCATACTATTCACGGGTCTCACTCTCTGAGGTCGATTCTCGACAAAGAGGGAAACAACCACTTACGAATCCTCTCGACTCGTAAGAGGGAAAATTCTCTTATAGGATCCTTACGACTTATAAGAGCAAACCACACTTAGAAATCCTCACGATTCCTAAGGAGAAAATCCACCTGCGAGATCCTTTCGATCCGTAGGGAGAAAAGCCTCTATGAGACCCTCACGGCTCATAGAGTTGAAAAGTCCTAGGCGGCAGATCTGAACCTGCAGTCTAGGCCATCGTTATCTCTGGGAGAAATGAATTTACCTGCCGATAAGGTGCATTAAAGATGTCATGCTGAAAAGAAAGGAAAAGCGAAGAAGTGACACAAGACATTACAAAAAGGTGTATCTTTTATTCATAAACTTGATCAAATACAGGATACATTATGTCAAAGGATAAAAAAAAATATATACATATACATTCTTTTATCTATAAGTACGAACGATACAAAAATGGATAGCTACTGAGGAGGAAGTGTCTTTAGTAAGTTCACAAGCTGCTCTCGCACTTCCTTCAGCACTTCCTCTCGAGTGACAGCCGCGGCCACCTCCGCCTCCACCTGAGCCCGCTGTTGCAAGAAAGATGAAAGTTGCTCCTCTACCGCCTTCTGGGCTGCTTCCTGGCTGGCTGAAGCTCGCTCGACAACGTTAAGTTTATGCCTCAATGATAATCCTTCGGAGAGGCATTGCAGGAGGCCCTCAAAGATAACCTTCAGCCGTGCAGCATTGGCCTCCACCCGAGCATGCAGTTGAGCGGACCTGCTCGAAGCATCATCACGCTCCTTGCGCCTTGAAATAACTTCTTGTTCGAGATGGCGGAAGTAAGAAGCGCTCTGCTCAATCCACGCAGTCCTCTGATTATTGGCAGCCACAGTCTCGGGAGTGGGACGCAACGACTCCAATTGAAATAGGCAACCCTCGATCTCCTTATAATGGTTAACCCAGGATGCAATGATGCTCTCATTATGAAAGTTCACGAGTATTGCTAGCATCGGGTTAACCACCATAGCGAAGTCTGCGGCAGATGTAGGAGCTTCAACGTCGAGTTCCTCGACATAGTCACTCAACATGCGCAGACTATTCGCAGCGCCCTTTGAAGACAGACTCCTCAGATAAGGACCCGCCGGCATTGTGACGCGAGGTTCGAAGGACGCCGAAGCCAGAACGACAGCTGAAAGAGACAGGATGCGATCAGATAACAGTACAGAAAATAGAGAGAGGAAAGTTACCAATATGATGGTCATTGTACCAGTTAAGACAGGTGGCAAGGTCGGAAGGGCTGGTGGTACAGCTGAGCTTTTATCCCCTTCTTCAATCTGTAGCACTGCAGTTGAAATGAGAAAAGAGGTTAGAGACAATTCCATCAATAAAAAAAAAGAGAGAGGAAGAATGTTAACAGAAATTATACTCACCAACGCCACCAGGGGAAGAAGCAAGCTTAGATGGGAAGGAGAAGTATGGGAGCAACATCTGATGTACATGATCAAAAAGCGCTCCTGAGAACACGACAGTGTGACTTTAGTACGCGAATTAGATATCTGGAAAACAAGATTAATAAATCGTAAACATATACCTTCCAACATCTTCGAGGGTATGAGAGAAGGTTGAGAGGCGACCACCGCCAAAGCGGTCATCGAAGGCGCTCCCTCGAGCGGTGGGGCATCGGCACTAGCTGCACCTGCATTACGAAAAGGTGGACTTGTCAGAAATGGTTGTAAAGTAAAGAAAAGCAGCCACTTAGGGTTTACCTGAGGAGCTCCCGGCTGAAACGGAGGCGACTCCCTCCTCTATCGACATAAGATCACCGCCTGTAGCCTCATCGCCCGACTCGATGGGGACCGTTGCCGTGCTCGCGAGACCTGGAGACGGCGGAGGACCATAGATGGGGAGGGCAATGACTGGAGTATTGCCAGATTCCAGAGAAGGCGCGGTTGGTTCGTCTTCGGGAATCATGGCCACCTCACCCACTACTCTCTCAGGTTCAGTAGTGGCGGTCGTATCGTCCACCATCGCCAGGGGATCGCCGGCCTCGAGCGCTTCATTCGCCACCACCCTGGACTCAGCTATAATGGTCATATCATCTACCACCGCTTCGGGTTCGGCATCAATGACCTTCCTGGTGGCAGGCCCCTCGGACTCCACCTCAGGCTCCATGGCCTCAACGATACTGCCCACTGTCGGCTCGAGTTCGGCAGGCACCGCCTCCTCCGCTCCCCTAGGATCGACGGCCTCCGCCTCTCCCTCGATCGGACTTGGCCCTGCAAAGATAAGAGATATAAGGACCAATGACATTAAAATCCTTATAACAAAAACTCTGAGAGAAATATTACCTGAAGCGGATTTGCCGTTTGCGCTCCGAACTGCTCGCGCCACCTCTCTGTGGACAGTGGATAGGGCGACAGGGGCCTCTCCGGAGGGAGTATCAGCGCGAGGGGCGGTGCTAGGTCCCGCTCCCATGGCCAAGGCAGCCCTGCGCGCCTTCGCCTCATGCCTCAACCGCTTCCTCTCCTCCCGAGCGGTTATGAGGGACCTCTGTGACGCCTCCTTCAAGGCGTCATCATCTTCATTCAGGGATGCCTCCAGAGCCTTTAAGGCATCTCTCATCGGCTCTTCAAGACGAACCTCCTGTGGTGGCCCAAAAGAAGCGGGAACGTCGGCAGCTGGTAGGACGTCTGCGTCGCTAGGAGGGAGCGGCATTGAGGTCCCTGCAATTAAAAGGGAAAGGTTAGATCGACCATAACACAAGGAAAACAGAAAAAACTTGATGAGTCGAAACTTACTAAGGCCCACAGATGCCCTGGCACGTTCCTCCTCCTGAAAGGTCTTCAGAGAAGCGGCAATGGCTTCTTCATCGGTGATGCCTGTTGAAAGAAAAGAAAGAAAAGCGTTAGTACGTTACAGTAAAGAAAAAGTGACTAGTAGTTACCTGATTGCGCAAGCTTAGCCAGCCACGCATCACGCTTCACCAGCCATGCTGAAGCTCTGAGAGCAGCTTCCAAGTCTGTATCATCCGGTGGCGGCATCACTAATCCCGCGTTAGTCCCATATTCGAGCAGACCCTCGGAATAAGGAGCGTGGGGTTCCTGGCCGAACGCAACGTCCGCGGCGAAGAGCGACTTCTTTTTCTTTTGCCCTCCAGCCCTAGGCTCACGGGGAAGCGACTTACGCTTGGCATCCGCTTTGGGACGACGGGTCCCGATGTCCGCACCCACGCCAGACTCCGGCGAGGGTACAACCACTGTTTCCGCCTGAGCGCGGGGTGCAGGAGGTGCATCCGCGATATCGGGGAGCGGCAATTCACATGGAGGACTTTGCGCACGTGATGGTCTGCTCCCAGCATCTTTTAAGGGAGTGACTATTGGAGTCCTTGGCACCAGAGGAGCGTTGCGATCGCTACCTGGAGGTGCACCCTTACGGTCGATCAGCAACCGCCTTTCCTCCTTTATGACCGCTCCCGTCGAATGACCATACCATTCTGTGTATACCCTAAGAAGTCGGGGGGCGCAAGCCGGCTCACTGATAAAAAAGTGAGAGCCCGTGTTTAGACGCATGAAGTGATGCAGCGCTCTCTCCGTCCCTTCTTCGGTCGCGGCAGGTTCCGATAAAAAGGCCTCCAGCGGTACCCCTTGGTTATAGCTCAGCTGTTGGGCGAAACGATGCGGGTTATATCTCATGAAGATCGCTCCCCCGTCCTGCCTAAACACCAAAAAGCCCGGTCTGATAGAATATAAGTGAAGGGTCTCCCGAGCCGTTAAAATCGAAGCGCCATCCCTAAAAGTGTCTTGCAATGGCCGCACTGCAGTGGTGGACGTTTTTCCAATGGTCAACACCTTGTCAATAAAAGACACACCGGTTCCAACGGTGTGGGAACGAAGGAGTAAACTCCTGGCATCTCGCGGCGATGGATTTACAATTGATGTGCCGATCAACTGTAGAAGGCGAGGAAAAATGCACCTTTCGTAGAATGAGGGCCTTTTATGCATGCCGAAAACACCCGCTGTATGTAGTTCGAGCCACGACATGAAGTAGTGCATTGGGAAAACCACGTGCAACGCCCCAGGCTCATTAGCATCTGCCGCTCGGCTAAGCCCGTGATATAAATGCGCCAAGCCGGCGATCCCAACGGCCACCTTTACCCCGATAGTCATTCGGTGGGCCGGATAAAAAACAGAGGGCCGCATGCGGTGAGAGTGCATTGGAAGTGCAAACCAACTCAGCCAAAGCCCAAGAAATCCCAAAAAGAAGGCCTCCTCGTCCATCTCGGGGGCCGCGACTTCCGCAAAAGACATGGTTGAGGAGTTGGGAAGAAAAAAGTTCTTTTGATCTATGTCTTTCGCTGGCAGGTTATCCAAACCTAAGCCGAAAGGATCCTCAAGGTTGGCAAACTTGGCAGTCTTCGCCGAGAGAACGTTTGGATGAAGGAACCGAGCAATAAAATCCTCAAAATTAACTCCACGGCTCCCATGCTCAACGAAAAGGGCCTCATAGATGTTCAACACCTTGATCAGACTTGGAAACTGATGTTGAACAGCGTTCTCCGGCGTGAGCTCCTTTATCATCGGCTTGGCACCAAAGATGTACTCATCCGGCGGGAGCAACTCTTCATAATGTTCCCCAATAGCCGGTAGGCCAGACACCTCCGTAAACTCTTCCAATGAGATGGACACTTCCCGATCCATGGCAAGGAAAGTATGAGTAGGTATGTTCCACTGCTCCAGGAAGGCCTTGAACCACCAAGTAGGAAGCGTAGGATACTGGAACAGAGAGACGTAGACTGCGGTGTACAGTCCTAGTCTTATCAACTGCGACTTCCTCGTCGACAGGATATACCGGGCCCACGGCAGATAGCCAACCGGGTGGCGGGGGATCAGACCAATGTTATATGATTGCCCCCAAGGTCTCGCTTCGTCCTGACAGATACGGCGTCCTAGGATATCTTAAACCATAGGACGCTGGACCGGGATGGCATCTATGGCCGGATGAAGAAAACCCTTCGATGTCCAATCCGTCATCTCCGCGGCATACTGCACCGGGGGTGGGCTGGCGTAATGAATCGCCGTTATGGGCTCCGACGGCACCGCACATGTAAAGCTGCGTCGACCCATAATAATCTGATTGTACCACGACCCCCAAAGGTGGAGACTCTTATACTCCGGGTCGTATGCCTTGATCATGGCCAGGACCTCGCGATCCAAAGGCGCCTCTGGAAATCCCTCCTCTGAGCGGACAAACAGAAATGAAGTGTCTTCAGACATAATCGCTGCAAAAAGAGCAATGTAGCTGTCAGTGTTGTAATCCTAACGCTTGACATTGAAAAAAGAAAATGCATTAATTAAATTAAAATCAAAATTAATTAATTACACCGCACCACAGTGCAGTGAATAGGAGACCAAAGAGGGACCCATGAAATCTAAATGACAATACGTCAATTAAGGGGACAAACTCATCATTGGATGAGATTGTCAGTTGGCCCCTGAGGGGGAACATTCCCATAATAAAAAAGGGGGGGAAAGAATCACTAGAGACAAGGAGAAAATCTCCTCTTTTAGAGCAAAGCTCTATCACAGAATGACACTTGTCAAGTTCTGGTCTCAAAAGAATAAAATTCCTTAAAAAAGAGCTTAGCTCTATAATACCCCCACCAAAGAGAAAGTTTTGAAAAAAGAAATTTAAAATTAAAATTTCTAGAATCCTGACAAAGGATCCATAAAAGCTTACAGAAAAAATTCTTCATTTTTTTTAAGTCTAAAAGATCTACATTTAATTCAAGAGCAAAGCTCTGTTCATGGGTTAGAACCCATGAACAAGATCTCTGTAGATCTATGAATTTGTGAGAGCAAAGCTCTGTGGATGAAACCCCAAAGGGAATTTCTTTAGATCAAAAGATCTATGAGAGCAAAGCTCTGTGGGTTAAAATTGACTTAAATTAATTTAACTTGGTTTTAAATTAAACATTACCTAAAGTTTTCTAAAAAACTTTGGGAAATGAGAGCAAAGCTCTAAAGTTCTGAAAGCAAGAGCAAAGCTCTGAAGTTCTTAAGCAAGAGCAGAGCTCTGAAAATCTAAAAACTAGAAAATGGTGGAGAATTTTTAAGAGCCACAGGCCCTATTTATAAGGCTCTTGCGCCTCTTGAGATTCCCCCTTGATCTAACGGTCGGGGGGGTTGCCACCGTTGCATTCACGTGTGCGCCACGTGAGCGCAACGGTGGGGGGGCATTTGTTTCGCCCAATCAGAGCAAAGCTCTGTTTGAATTCAAAATTCAAATTTTGAAGCAAAGCTTCAAGTCGCGGGCGCAACGCGCCGTGTGTCTTGCGCTAATACGTCAGCGCAGCGCCCCAGAAAGCGCACCCAATCAGAGCAAAGCTCTGTTTAAAGGAAGCAACGCTTCAGCTGCGCTACGCTCTGCGCTGCGTGACACGTGTCAGCGCAGATGCGCTAGCGCAGTTGCGCTGCGCTCTGCGCTGCGCAACACGTGTCAGCGCAGACGCGCTAGCGCAGTTGCGCTGCGCTCTGCGCTGCGCGACACGTGTCATGCGCTGGGGCATCTGCGCCAAACTAAATTAGATTTTACGAAATCTTTTCTGTTCTTTCCAAAAACAGAAGATTTTCTTCTGCCTTTGGATCAAAGATCCAGCGATGGAAAATTCCCAAAATCATTCAGAAAAGATCTCGTTAACAAATTCAACAAATTGATGGGGCACTATAAATAGGACCCCAGACCTCATTCAAAGGAAGAATTTTCTCGAAAAATCAAGAACTCTAAGCAGAGAAAACTCTGAGAAGATCTCAAGAAAAAGGTAAAGAACCTTCATGAAGTAGAAGAAAGGCCTTCTAATAGATCATTGATCTAAAAATAAAATGAATGATCTTTATATAAAAAGAAAACAGTGCTTTGCACTTCTTGTGAACCTTCGGTTCTTTAAAAACAATAAAAATAATAAAATAATAAAAGAATAGTGCTTTGCACTTTTAAGAACCTCTGGTTCTTCGAATAAAGAAAAATTTATTTTTCTTTGATCTAATTTAGATGAAGAAATTAAACAGTGCTTTGCACTTCCCTTCTTGAATCTAAAAGATTCTTAGTGCTTTGCACTTCCAAACTGCGCCGTTGCGCTCTTAAGAGAGCGCCACGTGTTGGCTATAGAACCATTTGCGCTAAGCGCCCTTAAGATAGAGCTTTGCTCTCTGGAATTGGCGCAACTCACTGAGAGCGCGCCACGTGTCAGCAGCGCAATAGCGCAGCGCAACAACACAGCGCACTGCGCTGTTGCGCTTGGGCTCGCCAGAGCACGACACGTGTCATCACCATATGAGCTTGCGCTCATCACTTAGCGCAAAGCGCAGATGCATTAAAAAGGGCCAAGCCCAATTAAGAGAAGGCCTAACAGGCTTAATAAAGCGCAAATGCATTATTTTAAGGGGCAGAGCCCAAACCAAAACAGATGCTCTGCATCATTTATAAATGGGCAGAGCCCAAACAAAATATTCAGAATGCTATTCATTTTAAAAGGGGCAAAGCCCAAACGGGGTAGATACTTTACATCATCTGCAAATGGGCAGAGCCCAAAATAAATTGATACTCTGTATCTTTTGTGGGTAGAGCCTAAATAAATAAAAAAATGCAATGCAAATAAAGTGTTGAACTGGACTTAGCCCAATCGTGGCCATAAGTCCTTAAATTAAATTGACTGAGCAAAATGGCTCTCCTAAATCAATCCACGTCCGGTTTGAGGGTACATCTCCGAACTCCTTTGACATCCATCGTTGTAATCCCTCAACGACGTCAAAGAGGTGACGGGTCCCAACAACCACGAACTAATATCGGACCGAAACGTCCTTAAACTAATATCGGACCGAAACGTCCTTAAACTAATATCGGACCGAAACATCCTTAAACTCATATCGGACCGAAACGTCCTTAAACTAATATCGGACCGGAACGTCCCTAAACTAATATCGGACCGGAACGTCTTTAAACTAATATCGGACCGGAACGTCCCTAAACTAATATCGGACCGGAACGTCCCTAAACTAATATCGGACCACCACGTCCCTAAACTGGAATATGGACCACTACGTCCTTAAACTGGCGACGGACCGAAACGTCCCTAAACTAATAATGGACCACCACATCCTTAAAACTGGCGATGGACCGCCACGTCCTTAAACTAGCGCAATCGAGCCTGAACGCTCTTTTGCCGGATCTAAACGGTCCCGTCTAAGTTGACCTTAGCCCCGAATATGGTTAATGCGTCCTTAGATCTTTATATAAACATTAAAACTCCGAATCAACTTTGGTGCAAGGGTACATCTCTGAACTCCTCTGACGCCTGTCGTTGTAATCCCTCAACGACGTCAGAGAGGTGATGAGTCCCGACGGCCAGATAATTAAATCAATCACCACGTCAGGACGATCTTAGTCTAAAACAGGACTAACGTATCCTTGACGTACGTTTAAGTTGATCTTAGCCGCAACGCGACTAATGTATCCTTAAACCAAAAAACACCAAACCCAAATCTAAGTAAATACGGATTTGGACTAATCCACGTTCTACGGGTGACGACATCACTCAGTCTCCGTATACAATCCACGGGCAACCATGAACAAAACAAACACACACGACACGAAGTGAAATTCTGGAGAAGGAGAAAGTTGTTACCGCGATGCGGTAGCGTAATTAACTGCAGGGGCTTGCGCCTGCAGGGAAGAGCGTCCCCACAATCAAAAACCCCTCACCCTGAGGGGGAATCTGACGAAGTCTGCTACATCGGCCGCATCCGTCTAAACCTCCGATACAAGGTGCCATAAATCAACTTGGCATCTTCGGAGAGGTGGACGGATCAAACCAAATAGCATCTGCCCCGAACCTTAGGCAACGGACGCGAAGTCCGGGCCGCCGTTCGGAGGGGAACAGATTCTGGCACGCCCGGTGGGATCTCTTCCTCTTTCCACTCCACACTTCGTGTGTCGTCTTCGCGAACCAATCGCGGTTTGTTAAATGGTTGCCTTCGGATTTCAAATTGCTAAGATTTGGTCTTTTGTCTGGCGCAGAACTCAAGCATCCATGGATTCTAACTGCACCAACTGCGCGAAGTGCCACTGCAACGGACGCTCCACCTCACCTAGAGGTGTAGCATATGGGCCCCAAGCGGCCTCTTTCCTCGCTCTGCCGGTAGAACAGGTGACCCAGGCCACCACCGGCCTGTTTTTCGGGACCATGGTCCCACCTACAAGCTTCTCTATGCCGACACCTGTACCGGAAGTGAACAAGAAGTCGGTGTTCGACCGGCTCACTGCTGCCACGACCCCTATCAACGGGTCGCCTGCTACTGAACCAACAGCCTCCGTTTTCACCAGGCTAGGTCAGAACTATAAGGTGGCCGTCCCAAAGAGGGCAACGGACGCTGCCTTGGAAGTCGTTAAAGCGGCTTCTCCCATCAGAGAGTCGGTCTTCACAAGATTGACGGTTCCCACTCCTCCCCCAGCTGGTCAAAAGGCATCAGTCTTTGATAGGCTGACATCAGCAGTTACCCCACACTCAAACAGAGGGCAGCAAGAAACCATTTCGATTTCCGAGCCCGTCCCAACGGCTCGTCGTGCGCGACGTCGCCATTGGCAGCGAGTAAGGAAAGCAGGGGGCAACTCCCCCTCAGGGCTAACCCCACCTGCTCCAGTGGTGGAGGTCAATGCTGCTGTTCCAACGGGGAACAGCTTTGAATTGCTGAGGAAGGTGAGAAAGAACTCTCCGATTGCTACCTTGAAAAGATCTCCTCCGCCTATAGAAAAAGCTCCGGAGACAAAGCAAGAACAGCCCCCTCAGCGGCTATCGTCAAAGATTTATAAAGTTTGGCGGAGAGTTCAAAACTCCATGATTGACTCAGACCACCTCCGTCGCCAGTAAAGGGCAAAGGGGGAAAAGGACAAAAACCGCCCCATTAAACAGCAGGGGGCAACAAATGCTAGGATGCCCATTTCAACGGCTCCTTTAGCCTCAATGGTCCACAAAAGAAAAAGGCCGGAGAAAGCCTCCGTGACACTGACAAAGTTTAAAAGCGATGAAGCATAACAGTTCATACGGTCTATATGGCTTTTGGAAAGGAAGAAAGTCGTACTTCTACGGGTCACCGACCGCTTACCCGGTCAGTGACCAAGTCTCAGGAGCAGCAACAAAAGCTCCAGGAGATGATGACTACAATGGCTGCACTCACGGGGCCAAAAGAGAATCCTGAGACGTCCTTAGATGAACGCCAAGAGGAAGAGACCGACGCTGAGTTCCTCCGCCGAGTATTAGAAAAGAGAGACAAAGAGGCTGCTGAACAAGCAGCCAATATCCAGCGTATGGGCCTCCTCTTCCAGGACATGATAGGGATGATGATACAACCAGATCCCCCGACTGAAGAACCCCCGATCGTCCTTGGAGATGATAGGGGAGAAACATCAAACCCTCAACCCGTTCTATCAACAGCTAAAGAGGATACAATCTCTAAGACTGATCTGGACGAATACATAGCCCAGCAAATAAAGGTTCATCACGCGGCCGAAGCAGCCGGCCACGTCGTAAAAATGGGGCGACCGTATCCAGGCTGGTATGACCAAATCAAGTACCCGCCGGGTTATACAAATCCCAAGTTTCATGTCTATAAAGGGACCGGCAATCCCCATCAACATGTCGCCCAGTTCAGGGCGCTTTGCGGTAACACCGGCGGCGACGACAAGCTTCTGCTTCGCCAGTTCGTTGGAAGCCTATCAGATACGGCGTTCGAGTGGTATTCCGAGCTCCCCAACGACTCTATTAAAACCTTTGCGGAGATGGAGCTGCTCTTCACCCAACGCTTTGCAAGTGCCAGTGAGCGTACTCCGATGACGGCGCTGATTAACGCCAAGGTAAAGCCCGGCGAGACGTGGGTCCAGTACGCTATACGGTGGCGCAATCTATGGTCTAAATGTGAACAGCGCATAGAAGAAGCCCCTGCGGTGGGAATGTTTGTTGGAACCCTCGATCCACAAGCAACCATTTCACAGTTTATGATGTTCTTCAAGCCGACTTCCTTCCAGGCTTTGATCGACAAATTGGCGCAGATGGGCCATAAACCCCCTCTCCCGAAGCCGGACTCCCGAAACGATAAAGGAAAGGGAAAAGCGATCATAGTCGCTAATGCCCAACAACAACCGAGCGACTCGAAGCCGGTTGCTCGTCCAAACAATACACGCCCATACGTACCCCTTGAGGACAGGATGGGACGTGCTTACTCCTTTCCCCGTGATAAAACGAGGAGGCTATTTGAGCTGGCATTGCGCAACAGGCTCATAAATCTGCCAGATCCAAAACGTCCGTCTCAACCAAGTGACGTCAACGAGCCTAATTACTGCCCTTATCATCGAGTGCTAATACATCCGATCGAAGACTGTTACGTTTTCAAGAATTGGCTTGAAAACCAATACCAACAGGGCAAATTTGCGCTATCCGACAAATGGAAGGTGAATCCCCCGCAGCCCCACACCTCTAAAGGGACGAATACGCCGGGGGCAACATGCTCCGTCATTGAAGAAACTCCCTGGGAAGTTGTATTATCGGCCAAAACGAGGAGAATGCTAAATGATCTTCAGACCTGTCCAGCGGTCAAGTGGAAGAATCCCTTGGAACCGCAGGTTATAGAGGGGATGTTGAAGCCACGTCCGACTCCGAAGACCGATGGTGGTAGTTCAAGCGTTCATAACCAGCCGTCAAAATCTTCGAAAAAGAAGAAGAAGAAATCTAAGAAGCCCGTGAAGCCTGGCGACAAGCGCACGGACTTACAGAAGCAAATCGACGCACTGGATGAGTACAACCAAAAAGCGCGGACTCCCATTACGCTCCAAGATTTCCTTGATCACATCTTCCAAAAAGAAGATGAGGGAGAAACTTCATCGGATGAATCCGACGAATACGTGGCAAGCTGTCATATGGTCTCCCATTCAGTCACGAACGATGAAGGGACTTCTGGCACTGAAATGCTGGGGGCAAATGCCGAATCAAGAGCCCCAGGGTTATCAGTTGAAATGATTGGCGCGTTTCTTAATGAAGCTCGATTGAAAAGCAAAGCTGATCGAGAACGCGAGACGGCTATATTCGAAAGGGCCAAGCGCCAGCGACTTGAGGAAAGAGCTGAGATGATCCCGCTGGAACAAAATGCCTTCACCGCTGACACAAGCCAATTCAAGATAAAAAAGAAGTTTGCTAAGGCCATATCGATGGGCATGAAGCTACCACCCTCTGAAGAAAAAGTTACTAGCGTGGTAGAAATGCACCTCTCTTATTGCTTATATCATCAGAAGGTCTCGCATTCAACCCAAGATTGCAAAGCTTTCGATGGATGGTGGCAAGGATACGTCGCTAATCAACAACGCTTTAAACGGGAAAAGCGTAAGATTCGTCGGGAGCAAAGAAACACGGCTCATAGCGCAACAAAATCTGGAAGCTTATAAAGCAAAGATGATGCGCTCATACGAAAGGTTGACCCGACCGAGGACATTCCGCCAAGGTAAACTCGTGTTAGTGGTCAAAAGGCCTATGATCCCCAATCGCGCCAAGCGAGGAAAATTCGAGCCAAACTATGAAGGCCCGTACATCATAGATAAGGTTTACCAGGGTGGGGCCTATCTACTCATGGACATGCACGGCGAAAGACCTTTCAGGCCAATAAACGGCCGCTTCCTAAAGAAATACTACGCTTAATGAGCCACAGCCTAGGTCAATGATAGATGACGACGACTATGTCCGCTCGCTATCTTCCTAAGCTCAGGCTTTATAAAAAGTAGCTGGCCTTCTCCATGACGGACCGAAACGTCCTTAAACTAACGATGGACCGAAACGTCCTTAAACTAACAACAGACCGAAACGTCTTTAAACTAATACCGCAGCATCCTTAGGCTGACAAAAAATAAAAAATAAAAATAAACGGTATGTCCATAAGCAAAATGGGCACGGATGAAAACCCGAAAGGGCTCCGTGAGTAAAAACAGCAGGGCTACCGGCGAGTGTTTGTGAAAACCTGAAAGGGCGCAACCTCGTTAAGAAACACTTATAGGATCCTCTCGACCCTGTAAGGAGAAACCACCTGCGTGAGATCCTTACGACTTACAAGGGAACAACACACTTAGGAGTCCCCACGATTCCTAAGGAGAAAATACACTTGCGAGATCCTCACGACTCGTAAGGAGAATTCTCTTATGGGACCCTCACGGCTCATAGGATTTGAAAGTCTTAAGTCACAGAGACCTAAACCTGTGCTTAAGCAAACCCCCACAAACTTCCAATATTGCCCTACAAGTGACTCAATACTGACCCTTGTATACAATCCACGGGCGCGAATAAACATTTCCCTAGCCAAATTTCATCCGTAATTGGGAATACGTTCGCATGGTGAACAACCCTTATAAGTCCCCTCGATTTATGAGGAGAAAACCCTCCTGTAGGATCCTTACGACTTACAGAGGAACAAAACACTTAGGAACCCTTACGATTCCTAAGGAGAAAATACACCTGCAAGATCCTCACGACTTGTAGGGAGAAATACCTTTATGAGACCCTTACGGCTCATGAAATCGAAAGCCTTAGTCGACAGGTCCCTAACCCTGATCGTTAAGCCTCCTTTGTTCGACAGTGACAGAGGCAAATGATGATTCGCTCCTGGCAATATCCCAGTTGCAGCGGTGCTGATGCCAAAATCGTGTCCAATTTCAGGTTTACGGCGAAAGCCAGTAGGCCGCTCATGCATACGAAATAGCCGAAATGATAGGGCAACTTGCAATAAAAAGCAGCAAGTAGAATGTATGCATGCAAAATAGCCGAAATGATTGGGCAACTCGTAATAAAAAGCAACGAGTAAAGATAAAACAAATAGCCGAAATGATTGGGCACCGCGAAAAATAGCCGAAATGATTGGGCAATCGCGACCTTCGCGATATAAAAGCTGAAATGATAGAGCATCGCGGAAATAAAATAAGATAAAAAGAAGAAATGATAAAACTTCGGCCCTACAGTTAAGATCACATCGATCCCTGTATACAATCTAAGGGCGCAAACAAAAAAGGGACCATACTTCCCCAGCGGATTCCGTCAAACGACGAAGCCAAACCTCAATGGTTCATTTCAACCGAAGAAGCCAGTGACTTCAACAAAAACTCCTCGACTCACGGATAAAAATACTCCTTGACGAGAGCTTCCTGATCCGCGTCGACCCGCAGAGCCACCAGCGCCTCCGTAGGAACCCTCGACTCGTTTCAAACCCCAAGGAAACAAATAATCCTTGGCGCTTGGGAAACAAATAATCCCAGCAAACTCCTCGACTCACGGATACAAACACTCCTTGACGAGAGCTTCCTGATCCGCGTCGACCCGCAGAAGATATATATGTCGTGGTTGATTTCTTAGTCGCGAACCATAGAATAGATTTGCACACACGCACACCCACCCTTGCATGCATTATTATTATTACTTGTGCGTATATGGGGATACGTATACACACACACACACACACAGAGGTATGGGACTAGGCATATATATATATATATATACGTATATCTATACATGGATAATGAGGATAGTGGATGATATTTAGAAATGAGTCGATGAGATTGGGCATGATGCTATGTGATGGGTGATATGTTTTGGTTCGTATTAGGAGATACGACATGAGATTTTAGCGGGCCTTTAGACGTGTGTTTTCATACACGCACACATATATATATGTATAGATGGTATCATTATGTACTAGACTTAGATCAGTACCCTTAATACAGGATATGATGATAATGGATACCAGATGAATAATGATATGAATGTGATATTTGACCCGTACCCAGATTTGGGATGCCGTACGACGGATTTACGTATGAGCTATATATTGATGCTAGATCCGCACTCTTGACTCGAGGATGTCATAATATATATTGTATCGTATGTGATACTATTGAGGCGAGATCATCGACTGTTATATTTATATGTATCGACTCAGATTTAGGTGATTTCCTTACCTTTCGATTTGTCCTGTAGTTTACTTGATGTTAGACAAGACTCGAGTCATACCTATTTCAAAACTAACGAATCGTGAGTATTTTAAAGACATGCCAAGGGATTCTACGGATATTTTCAAAGGATGCATCTTTTCCTAAAAACACCGTAGCCCTTATTTTTTTCTAAGCACTACGATTCGTGTTATTGCAAATGGCAAAACTGTATGACATATATATATTGATGTAGATTCTTCTCTGTTGTGTTTATTATTCATTTTCCACATATTCTTGCTATTCGCATCGTATTGCATGTTTAAATTTATTTATTGTTATATTAAACCCATGTTGTCAGGACACCAGCACCATTATCGATGATGCGTATGTTGCACGTACACCTGCTTGCCGGCTTACATACTTCATCATCGATAATTGCCATGTCACTACACAGTAGGATTGTTGCATCAAGATATGACTCCTTGCATACATACATATTTGCACATACACAGATGATTCTGGCTCGATTTTGGAGACTTGGGAACCGCATGATATATTTTTAAACTGGATTCATTTAAAAGAGCGGTTTTCCCTCGATATGTGCATATTACTGTTTTATGTTGCATGATATACTGATATGCTTACATTTCTATTATATGTCGCATACATCATGTTTTATGATTATACACATTGAGATATGTTGTTTCCATGATATTTCTGGATTTGAGAACCGTGGGTATTTCAAAAGAAAGTATGCACTGTTTAAAAAACCTGGTTTCTATTGATATAATATTTAAGCAGCCACCATGAGTTTTATCGGTTTTGATATATATATACCCCATGCAAGGAGGAGTCGTGGGCCGTGTGCGGGTACATGGTGGGGCCCGGAGGTACCCCGGGGCAAGAAGATCGATGGACCACGCCGATGAGCCTGACAGGGGAATCATACCTACCGGTGACAGTATTTAGACTCGGCGGTTATCGTGGGGATATCGACCGGAGTTATGTACGTATGGATACGTCGAATTGCATGTGTCGAAGCTGGGCACTTGGGTTTTCGAGATAGCATATGATACGTACCTATCATGGCCAGTCATGGTGACAGCACCTGATAGATGAGGATTTACGTGTCGCTGCTGGACACGGGTTTCATGATGTTTCGAGTGTCGATGCTGGGCACTCAGGTTTTCATGATTTTGATGTGTCGCGAGGGACATCCGTTGATTTATATTCTCATATTTTCATGCATATGCTTTTATGACTTTTAGATGCATGATGTTGTTATGTCATTGGTTGATACGTGGACGAGATCCACATGCATACAGGTATTGATTATATTGATCACACCTCATGTTTTTTATATGTTTCTACCTGAGGCACTGACACGAGCACTTGGTATTGCACTTGGTATAGATGTTTACCCTTGCCACATTTTCATACTTCAGACTTTATCATATTGAGGATATATATATTACTGATCGTTTGACCTAGGATTGAGTCATACATACGATTTCTGCCCTGTGATGTTTTCTACTCACGAGTTGGCTACTTACCCCCGTTGTGCCACAGTTCTTGCAGGTCTTGCCGTACAAGTTTCATTGCGTCTTTCTGGCACACTGCTTCCTTTCCGGGTGATTGCTTTGTTAGGTGGGTTCACTTGCATCGTGACCACCATTGTACCATTTATTTATATTCAGTTGTATCTAGTAAAACTCCATCAACCAGACATGTATATGTATTTGACTTAGAGACCAGTTGTTTATTTTTTCGACCTTAGAGTCGCGCGTTGTATTATTATGGGTTTTCATGTGGATTTGAGTTTCCTTTTCAGTTTTGATCCCCGCCCTTCGGCGTTGTATATTATATTGCTTGCGTGGTTGTGACCGTCAATTGACGAAGAGCTAGCTCCCGCTTAGGGATGCTTTTTATCATTGTGCATATATTATTCATGTTGTACCCCCTTTGGGGCCAGTATTTACAAAGAAAACTCTGCCGAAATTTTCAGAAAAGACTTGGGATTTTAAAAATGCATACTTCGGCTTATGTTTTTTTTTAAAACCACTTATTTTAAAACTAGTTTTCTTCACTTCTTCCTTAAAATGGTCTAGATTTCTGGGATTTTTGGCTTACTTGAATTAGATGGGGTCCTATAGACTTCATATGATTCAAGCGCCAGTCACGTGCTATTTCGTCTCGTGACAACAGACTTCTGGAAAGTATTTTTCCAATTGACCCATTCTAGTAAACTAGATCTGCACTTGTGTTTGCTCTTTACTTTCTTCAATTTGTATCCTTGATAACAATCACAAAATATCGTCTAGAAAATAAAAGGTAGAATGAATAACACGATATTGAATATTATTTAGTTGATGTACAAAATGTATTGAATAACAATGACTTACACAAAATTCAGGATAAAAGAAGAACCTATTGGCGGAAAATTCACGTATGCGTAACAAATTGATATAAGCTGTTATCATTTCTCCTCTAACGCGCTCCCCAATTCACAGCGAGAGAGAGTCGAAAAAATATATGATTGCTCATTCCCTTGTATGAAGAAATTCAAGCTACTCCTCAATTCATAGCGAGAGAGAAGTTGGTGGCTTATTTTTTGCCTTTATATATATATATATATATATATATATATATATATATATATATATCGCGTTAATTGTGTAAATTAGCAATCTCTCTTTTCTTAGCCAAATTTCATGATTTCGTGTTAATTGTGTAAATTAGCAATCTCTCTTTTCTAAGCTAAAATTCATGATTATACCATTTGATTCAAGATACTCTTATATTAACTTCTATTTCCTGTATTCAGTTTGAGCTCTCTAGATTATGCCGTCGAAGACGGCCGCTGGAAGGCATTAGTTTTGCTTACTCGGGTGCAACGCACAGATATTAGTAGACGCCCGTGCTCGTGCCACTAACTTGCGGCCAATGCGGAATACAAAACGAAAATTTTCAAATCAAGAGCACGAGCTCTACAACCTAGAATCGAATCCAAAAACTAAACTGGAAAACTATAGAAGGAGTTTAGCTACTTAGTTAGTAATTACAACCTTTGTAGTCGTGCCCGTCGTCTTCTATGTCACTTATTTATCTCCTAGATCGTCGGGAATGAGTTTTAGAGTCGGTTTTCCTCATCGAAGATGATCCACCTGAAAGAACCTAAACCTAAACTCTAGTTTCACACAAAAATAACAAAGTGAAACAACTAGTGATCAAAACATGCTAAGAATTGATCACTAGGATATAGTAGTGGTTAATCCCCAAGTGATCTCTCTTTTTCTTTTTCCTTTCTCAAATCTCGAAAACAAAAGAGGAGGAAGAAGAAGTAAAGGGTGAAAAGAAAGTGAGGAAGCAAAGCATGAAAAAATATCCATCATTTTCCATTTCTTTTCTTCTTTTCTTTTAATATGATGAATGGGTGGACTTGTGACTCATCATGGTGAGTTACAAGTCTACACCATTCTCACATCAACTAAAAGAGATGAGAAGAGAAGAGAAGCCACCTCTTTGTAGACATATACAAACAAATGTAAATATATAAATAAATACGCATACACACATACACCAATACAAGTACATGCTATAAATACATACACCTGTATTCGTATCAAAATATAAATACCGTATTCGTATCAAAATACGAATACCATATTCGTATAAGTTATGAATACCCGTATTCGTATAAGACACAAATACATGTATTTATACAAATACTTGTATTCGTATAAATACCATATTCTGTCAAAAAACGAATATCGAAAGAGAGATACTAAAAAGAGATATATAATATCAGTTCACATTTTATCCAAATGTGATAATTTGGCTATCTTTCAAACCAGCTAGTATTAACAAAATGTCCGATTAAAAGTGCGTGTACAAAAACACGTGTTTTAATCGAACCTAAGTACGTATCAAAATATGTACACTACATCGTTTCGCCTGAGCTGGGAAACCCTCTGTATGGGACTCTAAAGATTCGACAATACGCTGACAGTGGGTTTAACCACAAGCATGTCAGCGGCACTAGCTGTACGTAACGGCTACCCAGGTATTAAACGAAAAGAAGGTTGACAAACAAACTCATCCGTATCTGACTAAGCCTGAAAGCGACAGTCTTCATACAGTCTGGTCTGTTCGTCTAAGAGTATTGTATATCGGATCTAGAGAGTGGATAAAGTCAGACTCCTAATAATGTAATAAGTTGTGTCGGTGTGAAGCCCATCACCCACTGAGAAATTACTGATCCAATTCTGTAAATCTCGTCCACCTTGGTCAAGAATTTCTGGTGATGACCACTCATGAACTACGCGACATCTACCCCAATACCGGGAGAGACGAATCCCTGACGATCCGCTCGCTGCCTCCATGTGCTTCAGGACTATACCCAACTAAAACCTGTTTGCACGACTCAGTAGAGCCGTGGTAGGGTTGTAATCAAAGTACAGTGGGAACTCACATGAGACAAATGACGATCTTAGGTCGACAGACTAACCTGTACCCATGTCACCAGAGAACTGCTACCTGACACTAGGTATAATACCATCTAGAATGTTTCCGGCGAGTCCGTCCAGTGTAACTCATAACCCAATGAGCACCTGTATACTATCTTTGGTGACTAACTAACACCAATGACTGTGAGACCGGCCATCGCTCCTCATCGGGGTCAAGAAACGTATATACTAGTCTACTCTGGAATATCGATGCCCAGTCTCGATATTTCCATGACTAAGAACATTTAAGGATTTGCTTATAGACTACCCAGTTCTTACAAGTGTGATCGCCACAATAACTCTGGTAGTTAAGCATGAATCCCATAAGCTCTATCAACATGTAATAGTGGTCTGTAATACCACATAATACATGTACATGATGATAAAGTCAAACCAGATAGCATACAATCATCTCGAGTAAGACTGTTCTACCTGTATAGATCCCCCCTCAATCATCATAATCGCATGCCTGTGATTACAATAATTGCCTTGAGAGCACTATAGCCAACAATCTCCCACTTGCACTTAAGGCTAAATATTGCGGTGTCGCATACTCATGGCCCGTGTGCTACCGAACACCCAACTTCTCTACTAATAAGTTTCGCAAAGCATGTTTGCGAAATATTCATGTTCGAGAAATAGCCACGATAAGTGGATCCACTCCAATGTTTCTATCTTTATCTCTCTATATCTCAATTTCGCGGAGAATGACTATCTTCCGAAATGAGAGATACCTATCTTAGAATTTATCTGGATATCTGATGGGACTAAGTTCATAAATGAACTTCAAATCCAACAAACTTCTTAGACTGTAGGTTCCACTAAATTTAATCAGTATCCTGCGCCATGCCTTCCTCAGTATCCACTTAGACCCCTGTCCAACATACTGCCCTTCAGAAGAGGGTAAAATTTAACTCTGACAGACACTCTGTCATCCAAGTCACCTTGGAAGCCTGAAATAATAACCGCCTCCTGAAGGAGACTGTCGTTACCATATACCAAGAACATTATCTCATGTTCATAATTGCTTCCCAATGTTTCTCCGAGATTGGAATAATATCCGCTTATTGCAGCCAGTGCAAAAGCAATATCTGGTATAGTACTTGACATCTCATAATTGACTCAATTGTATAAGCTAGTGATATGTCAATCATACAAATTACTCTCCTCATCAGTCCAGAAGACATCTATTCAGAGAGGGTGAGTCCATTACTATGGGAACACTAACACGCCAAGAGTCATCCATTTTAAAATACTTTAGAATAGTGTCTAAGTATCCGAATTGGGACGCTTCCCAAATCTAGATCCAAAACTATAGATCTAGTCATCAGAATATCTAATATTTTGTAACACCCTAGTTCATTTATACCAGTTCTATTTCGAGTATTTCTTTATTTATGGTATTTTCCTGATTTATTATGTTTTGGGTGCGAATAGTGTATTTGACATTTGTATTTGCATCCGACCCGACCCGCTTGCTGGAAACCCGTCTTGATTCCTGTCTATGATTTATCCCGGCTAGTTACGAGGATCCGTGCACTTTTAATATTGTTTATACTGCATACTGGCATTATATTTGGCATCTGCATTTTTTAATATAACATTTAAAGTCAAATAAAATATTTTAAAAATATCTAGCATGGCCTGCATGATACCCCTGACCCTGTGGTAGTATCCGCGCATCTTGTTCTCGCCCCGTTCAGTGAAACGGACTCGTTTGGATGGCTACGTGCACGTGCATACATCCGTTCTTGGGGGTATGCATTTTCGTTACCAGGATATCCTATTTTAGTTTTGGTCGATACGTATATTTTCCGTATTTTCGAACCATAATTTTAGACCCGACCCAGACATGTTTTGGACTATTTTCGTATTAGCCTAAAATCTAAAAATATACAATATTATATTCTAATATATATTATAACCGTTATACTAAAATCTAACTGCAATTTTTAAACCTAAGAATATTTTTAAATTTATCCTAACGAACCTACGATCCCCACGTCCCTATCCATCTCTCACTCCATTAATATTTTATATATATTAATATTTTTTTCCTAACCCTATAATCTCAACAGCACTCTCTCTCTCCCTCTCTCTCTCTCACCCTCTCTCTCACCTCTCGCGAACACTGTTCCTGCGAGGATCCTGTCACCTCCTCGTTGCTACTCTCACCTCCTTTCTTCTTCATTTCTTCTTCTTTAAAAAACCCCGCGACGAGATCCCAGAAAACCCTAACCCTAACCCGAGCCGCCTTCGTCGATCTCTCTCTTCGCTCACCTCCTTGTCCTCATTCTCTCTCCTCCTCTCCCCTCGCACCATCACCAAATCACCTCCTCTGCAACCCATCAACCGAACCCTAACCCTAGCTTCACCAACCCATCACCCATGTTGCCCTCGCCGCCGATCTTCTTCGTCGGCCTCATCACCACTACCATCACCTTCTCTCCTCCTCACCTACACCCCTAAGACACCCCCGAGCTCCTCTTCTTTCCCTGCAACTCTGCACAGAAACCCTAGCACCCCACTACCCTGATCCCAGAAACTCCATCGCCTGCACCTCGCCGTCGACAGATCACCGTCGTCGACGACTCCCTCTTCTCCTTCTCTGTCCCCAGAAACCCCAGAAGCAACTACAGCCCTCTCCTTTTCTCCTTCTTCTTCTTCTCTTTTCTTTTCTTTCTTGATTTCTTGTTTCTTTTCCGGTGGTCACCCGCCGGAGCCGTGCTCGGCGCTGACGATTCAGGTGATCCAGTGAACGTCCTCTACCTGTGGGTTATCCTCTTGGGTTGCCTGGACCCGTCCCGCATGCCGTGTGTGCGTTGCGACATTTACCCGACGTCGGACGTGTCGTACGTGCCCGTCGTGTAATCCAATCGAGGTAAGTTTATCTTGCTATATGCTATAATACTTATCTTGCATCCATATGAATACAAATTGTTTCTCCCAATCAGAGCAAAGCTCTGTTTTGAATTTCAAAATTCAAAAATTGAAGCAACGCTTCAGATCTCTTGCGCTGCGCGCTGCGTGCCACGTGTCAGAAGCAGACACTTCAGAGCCCGGAGCGCTGCGCCCTAGGCAGCACACCCCCAATCAGAGCAAAGCTCTGTTTCAGAATTCAAATTCTAAAATTGAAGCAACGCTTCAGATCTCTTGCGCTCTGCGCTGCGCACCACGTGTCAAACACAGGCGCGCTAGTGCAGTTGCGCTGCGCGCCACGTGTCAAACGTAGGTGCGCCAGCACCAAGTGCGCCAGCGCTGGAATTAAAAGAATTCCCTACCGTTAGATCAAAAGATCTAATAATAATAAAAAATTATTAAATAATCAGAATTAAAATTCTGTTCTGGAAAGATCTTTCTAATCTTATTAAAATAAGAAGATTATCTTCTGTAAAACAGAAGCCTTAGGATCAAAAATCCAACGGTGGGAAATATCCCCAAATCAATCAGAGAAAAATCTCTTCAACTAACTTAACAAATCAATTGGCCATATATAAAGGCCCCAAGACTTCAAGTCTCAAAAAAAAGAAAAAACCCTCTGCAAGCTTTGAGAAGAACTCAAAAAGAAAGAAAGGCAAGCCTTTGAAGAAAGAAGATTTTTTCTTCATCTTTAAAGGTAACAAAACAATTAATTCTTAAAGAACAGAGATGAAAACATCTCATAAAAAGAAGAATCCTCTTCTAAAAAGATCAGAGATCTAAGAACAAGATTAAGGT
The DNA here is from genome assembly GCA_030015575.1 of Agapanthus africanus. Taxonomy (NCBI): domain Eukaryota; kingdom Viridiplantae; phylum Streptophyta; class Magnoliopsida; order Asparagales; family Amaryllidaceae; genus Agapanthus; species Agapanthus africanus. Next base: position 393,286,295 of record JASDDO010000010.1, on the reverse strand, counting down.
CTTCAATAAAAAAGAAAAAGATAAAAAAAATCTAATTATAAAAATATTTAAAGAAGTAATTTACTTCATTAACAGATCTTTTGATCTATAAAGGCAGAGCCTTTTGATGAGACTAAGAACCTTGGTTCTTGGATCTTGAGGCAAGGCCTCTTTTGTAGAACAAAAACAACTTGTTCTTTGATCTTAAATTGATCAAAATGCGCTCTGCGCTATTGGACAGTGCTTTGCACTCTTGAATTGCGCCTTTGCGCTTATTGGACTGGCGCACAGCGCCAGAACGCGCCACGTGTCAACCATAGAATAGTTTGCGCTTTGTGCTTCTAAAAATAGCGCATTGCGCTCTTGGACTGGCGCACGCGCTAGAGCGCGCCACGTGTCACTCACTGGCGCACCCATAAACTGGCGCAGCGCACTTATAAAGCGCAGTGCGTTAACAAACCAGCGCTTAGCGCTAAGCGACACGTGTCACCCTTATGTGCGCTAGCGCAATGCGCTCTTTAATTGGCGCAAAGCACCTGATATGCCACGTGGTGCGCTGTCAGAATATACCTTGTTCTGATAAATGCTATGCATTATTAAAAGGGCAGAGCCCAAATAAAGGCCTAACAGGCATAACAAAAATAAAATGTTAAACATTTTTAACTGGACTTAGCCCAATTTTGGCCATAAATCCTCAATTTAAATTGAACTGAGCACATCTGCTCTTCTAATCAATTTACACCCGGTTCGAGGGTACATCTCTTTACTCCTCTGACATCTGTCATTGTAATCCTTCAACGTCGTCAGAGAGGTGACGGTCCCGACAACCACACATTATTACGGACTGTGAGGTCCTTAAACTCATGGACTAAGATGTCCTTAACCTCGACCGTGATGTCTTAAAACTAATATAGGACGGTGGAGTCCTTAAATCTACTGACTATGATGTCCTTAACTTTGACCGTGATGTCTTAAAACTAACGTCGGACTGTGGAGTCCTTAAATCCACGGACTATGATGTCCTTAACCTCGACCGTGATGTCTTAAAACTAACACCGGACTGTGAGGTCCTTAAACTCACGGACTATGATGTCCTTAACCTCGACCGCGATGTCTTAAAACTAACAATGGACCGTAATGTCCTTAAACTAATTATCGACCGCAATGTCACTAAACTAAACAATAGAGTACAATTGCTCTCTTGTCGGATATAAACGATCCCGTTAAGTTGATCTTAGTCTAAAATCAGACTAACGTGTCCCTAACAAACATTTAAGTCGATCTTAGCCTCAAATAAGGCTAACGTATCCTTAAACACAACCCCCCCAAACCCAAATCTAAGAAAGATATGGATTTGGACTAGTCTACGCCGTACGGGGGACAACATAACTTAGTCTCCGTATACAATCCACGGGAAACCATACGCCCTACGGGCGACAACATAACTTAGTCTCCGTATACAATCCACGGGCAACCAAACACAAAACAAACACCCACGACACGAAGTGGCCATATGGAGAAGGAGAAAGTTGTTACCGCGATGCGGTAGCGTAATTAACTGCAGGGGCTTGCGCCTGCAGGAAAGTGTTCCCCTCCGAACGGCGGCCCGGACTTCGCGTCCGTGGCCTGAGGTTCGGGGCAGATGCTATTTGGTTTTATCCGTCCACCTCTCCGAAGATGCCAAGTTGATTTATGACACCGTGTATCGGAGGTTTAGACGGATGCGGCCGATATAGCAGACTTCGTCAGATTCCCCCTCAGGGTGAGGGGTTTTTTGATTGTGGGGACGCTCTTCCCTGCAGGCGCAAGCCCCTACAGTTAATTACGCTACCGCGTCGCGGTAACAACTTTCTCCTTCTCCAGAATTTCACTTCGTGTCGCGTGTGTTTGTTTTGTTTGTGGTTGCCCGTGGATTGTATACGGAGACTGAGTGATGCCGTCACCCGTAGGACGTGGATTAGTCCAAATCCGTATTTACTTAGATTTGGGTTTGGTGTTTTTAATTTAAGGATGCGTTAGTCGCGTTGTGGATAAGATCAACTTAAACGTTCGTCAAGGATACGTTAGTCCTGTTTTAGACTAAGATCGACCTGACGTAGTGATTGATTTAATGTCTGGCCGCCGGAACTCGTCACCTCTCTGACGTCGTTGAGAGATTACAACGACAGGTGCCAGAGAAGTTTAGAGATGTACCCTTGAACCAAAGTTAATTTGGATTTTTATCGTTTATTTAAATATCTAAGGACGCGTTAACCGTATTTGGGGTTAAGATCAACTTAGACGGGACCGTTTAGATCCAACAAAAGAGCGTTTGGGCCCTATTGTGCCAGTTTAGGGACATGGCGGTCCAAACGCCAGTTTAGGGACGTGGTGGTCCATCGTGGTGTGTGGTTGTTGGGACCCGTCACCTCTTTGACGTCGTTGAGGAATTACAACGATGGATGTCAAAGGAGTTCGGAGATGTACCCTCGAACCGGACGTAGATTAATTTAGGAGAGCCATTTCGCTCAGTCGATTTAATTTAAGGACTTATGGCCACGATCGGGCTAAGTCCGGTTCAACATTTTATTTGCATTGCATTTTTTTTTATTTAGGCTCTACCCACAAAAGATACAGAGTATCAATTTATTTTTGGGCTCTGCCCATTTGCAGATAATGCAAAGTATCTACCTTGTTTGGGCTTTGCCCCTTTTAAAATGCATAGTATTCTGAACGTTTTATTTGGGCTCTGCCCATTTATAAATGATGCAAAGCATCTGTTCTGGTTTGGGCCCTGCCCCTTAAAATAATGCATTTGCGCTTTGTTAAGCCTGTTAGGCCCTCTCTTAATTGGGCTTGGCCCTTTTTAATGCATCTGCGCTTTGCGCTAAGTAATGGGCGCAAGCCCATATGGTGATGACACGTGTCGTGCTCTGGTGAGCGCAAGCGCACTAGCGCAGTGCGCTGCGCTGTTGCGCTGCTGACACGTGGCGCGCTCTCAGCGAGTTGCGCCAATTCCAGAGAGCAAAGCTCTATCTTAAGGGCGCTTAGCGCAAATGGTTTTACAGCCGACACGTGGTGCTCTCTTAAGAGCGCAACGGCGCAACTTGGAAGTGCAAAGCACTAAGAATCTTTTAGATTCAAGAAGGGAAGTGCAAAGCACTGTTTAAGTTCTTGATCTAAATTAGATCAAAGAAAAATAAATTCCTTCTTTATTCGGAGAACTAGAGGTTCATAAAAGTGCAAAGCACTATTCTTTTATTCTTTTATTATTATTTTTTTTAAAGAACCGAAGGTTCACAAGAAGTGCAAAGCACTGTTTTCTCTTTTTTTTTTATATCAAGATCATTGATCTTATATATATATTTTTTTAGACTAATGGTCTATTAGAAAGAATTTCTTCTAATCGATGAAGGTTTTTTACCTTTTTTTTTTTTTGAAATCTTCAGAGCTCTCTCTGTTTAAAGTTCTTGAGTTCTCAAGAAAAATGTTGATGCCTTTGAATTGAGGCTTAGGATCCTATTTATAGTGACCACAAATCTGTTGAATTTGTTAACAGGATCTTTCCTGAGTGATTTTGGGAATTTTCCCACCGCTGGATCTTTGATCCAAAGGCCGAAGAAAATCTTCTAGTTCTGGAAAGAACAGAAAAGATTTCATAAAAATCTTAATTTAGTTTGGCGCAGATGCCCCAGCGCATGACACGTGTCGCGCAGCGCAGAGCGCAGCGCAAGTGCGCTGACACGTGTCGCGCAGCGCAGAGCGCAGCGCAACTGCGCTAGCGCGTCTGCGCTGACGCGTGTCGCGCAGCGCAGCGTGCAGTGCAGTTGAAGCGTTGCTTCCTTCGATCAGAGCTTTGCTCTGATTGGGTGCGCTTTCTTGGGCGCTGCGCGTGGGACTTGAAGCTTTGCTTCAAAATTTGAATTTTGAATTCAAACAGAGCTTTGCTCTGATTGGGCGAAACAAATGCCCCCCCACCGTTGCGCTCACGTGGCGCACACGTGAGTGCAACGGTGGCAACCCTCCTGACCGTTGGATCAAGGGGGAATCTCAAGAGGCGCAAGCGCCTTATAAATAGGGCGTTTGACCCTTAGAAAATCTCACCATTAGGTTTTGATTTTCCAGAGCTTTGCTCTTGCTTAAGACTTCAGAGCTTTGCTCTCGTTTCCAGAACTTTAGAGCTTTGCTCTTATTTTCTAAGTTAGAAAATTTTAGGTAAACTTAATCTCAGATTAAATATTTTAATTAATTAATAGAGCTTGGCTCTTACAGATCCTTCGATCTAAAGAGGTCCCCCTTGGGGTTTCATAAACAGAGCTTTGCTCTAAAAGAACTTACAGATCCACAGAGATCTTTCATGGGTTCTAACCCATGAACAGAGCTTTGCTCTTGGATCAAATGTAGATCTTTTAGATCTGAAAGGCAAAGAACTTTTTCGTAAGTTTTCATGGATTTTTCAAGATTCTAGAAATTTTAATTTTAAAATTATTTTCAACACATTTTTTTTTGGAATGTTACAGAGCTAAGCTCCTTTTTTAAAGAATTTTACTCTTTTGAGACCAGAATTTGACAAGTGTCATTCTGTGACAGAGCTTTGCTCTAAAAGAGGAGATTTCTTCCTTGTCTCTAGGGATTCTTTCCCCCCTTTTTTATTATGGGAATGTTCCCCCTAGGGACCAACTGACAATCTCATCCAATGATGAGTTTGTCTTATTGATTGACGTATTGTCATTTAGATTTCATGGGTCCCTCTTTGGTCTCCTACTCACTGCACTGTGGTGCGGTGTAATTAATTAATCTTGATTTTAATTTTAATTAATGCATTTTCTTCTTTCAATGTCGAACGTTGGGATTCAACACTGACAGTTACATTGCTCTTTTTGCAGCGATCATGTCTGAAGACACTTCATTCCCGTTTGTCCGCTCAGAGGAGGGGTTTCCAGAGGCGCCTTTGGATCGCGAGGCCCTGGCCATGATCAAGGCGTACGACCCGGAGTATAAGAGTCTCCACCTTTGGGGGTCGTGGTACAATCAAATTATTATGGGTCGACGCAGCTTTACATGTGCGGTGCCGTCGGAGCCCATAACGGCGATTCATTACGCCAGCCCACCCCCGGTGCAGTATGCCGCGGAGATGACGGATTGGACATCGAAGGGTTTTCTTCACCCGGCCATAGATGCCATCCCGGTCCAGCGTCCGATGGTTTTGGACATCCTAGGACGCCGTATCTGTCAGGGCGAGGCGAGACCTTGGGGGCAATCATATAACATTGGTCTGATCCCCCGCCACCCGGTTGGCTATCTGCCGTGGGCCCGGTATATCCTGTCGACGAGAAAGTCGCAGTTGATAAGACTAGGACTGTACACCGCAGTCTACGTCTCTCTCTTCCAGTATCCTACGCTTCCCACTTGGTGGTTCAAGGCCTTCCTGGAGCAGTGGAACATTCCTACTCACACTTTCCTTGCCATGGATCGGGAAGTGTCTATCTCGCTGGAAGAGTTTACGGAGGTGTCTGGCCTACCGGCTATGGGGGAGCATTATGAAGAGTTGCTCCCGCCGGATGAGTACATCTATGGGGCTAAGCCGATGGTAAGGGAGCTCACGCCGGAGAACGCTGTTCAACATCAGTTTCCAAGTCTGATCAAGGTGTTGAACATCTATGAGGCCCTTTTCGTTGAGCATGGGAGCCGTGGAGTTAATTTTGAGGATTTTATTGCTCGGTTCCTTCATCCAAACGTCCTTTCGGCGAAGACTGCCAAGTTTGCCAACCTTGAGGATCCTTTCGGCTTAGGTTTGGATAACCTGCCAGCGAGAGACATAGATCAAAAGAACTTTTTTCTTCCCAACTCCTCAACCATGTCTTTTGCAGAAGTTGCAGCCCCCGAGATGGACGAGGAGGCCTTCTTTTTGGGATTTCTTGGGCTTTGGCTGAGTTGGTTTGCACTTCCAATGCATTCTCACCGCATGCGGCCCTCTGTTTTTTACCCGGCCCACCGAATGATTATCGGGGTAAAGGTGGCCGTTGGGATCGCCGGCTTAGCGCATTTATATCACGGCCTTAGCCGAGCGGCAGATGCTAATGAGCCTGGGGCGTTGCATGTGGTTTTCCCAATGCACTACTTCATGTCGTGGCTCGAACTACATACAGCGGGTGTTTTCGGCATGCATAAAAGGCCCTCATTCTACGAAAGGTGCATTTTTCCTCGCCTTTTACAGTTGATCGGCGCATCAATTGTAAATCCATCGCCGCGAGATGCCAGGAGTTTACTCCTTCGTTCCCACACCGTTGGAGCCGGTGTGTCTTTTATTGACAAGGTGTTGACCATTGGAAAAACGTCCACTACTGCAGTACGGCCATTGCAAGACACTTTCAAGGATGGCGCTTCGATTTTAATGGCCCGGGAGACCCTTCACTTATACTCTATCAGACCGAGCTTTTTGGTGTTTAGGCAGGACGGGGGAGCGATCTTCATGAGATATAACCCGTATCGTTTCGCCCAACAGCTGAGCTATAACCAAGGGGTACCGCTGGAGGCCTTTTTATCGGAACCTGCCGCGAACGAAGAAGGGATAGAGAGGGCGCTGCATCACTTCATGCGTCTAAACACGGGCTCTTACTTCTTCATCAGTGAGCCGGCTTGTGCTCCCCGTCTCCTTAGGGTATACACTGAATGGTATAGTCATTCGACAGGAGCGGTCATAAAGGAGGAAAGGCGGTTGCTGATCGACCGTAAGGGTGCACCTCCAGGTAGCGATCGCAACGCTCCTCTGGTGCCAAGGACTCCAATACTCGCTCCCTTAAAAGATGCTGGGAGCAGACCATCACGTGCGCAAAGTCCTCCATATGAATTGCCGCTCCCCGATATCGCGGATGCACCTCCTGCACCCCGCGCTCAGGCGGAAACAGTGGTTGTACCCTCGCCGGAGTCTGGCGTGGGTGCGGACATCGGGACCCGTCGTCCCAAAGCGGCTGCCAAGCGTAAGTCACTTCCCCGTGAGCCTAGGGCTGGAGGGCAAAAGAAAAAGAAGTCGCTCTTCGCCGCGGACGTTGCGTTCGGCCAGGAACCCCACGCTCCTTATTCCGAGGGTCTACTCGAATATGGGACTAACGCGGGATTAGTGATGCCGCCGCCGGACGATACAGACTTGGAAGCTGCTCTCAGAGCTTCAGCATGGCTGGTGAAGCGTGATGCGTGGCTGGCTAAGCTTGCGCAATCAGGTAACTACTAGTCACTTTTTCTTTACTGTAACGTATTTTCTTCCTTATTTCATTATTTTTGACTAACGCTTTTCTCTCTTTTCTTTTAACAGGCATCACCGATGAAGAAGCCATTGCCGCTTCTCTGAAGACCTTTCAGGAGGAGGAACGTGCCAGGGCATCTGTGGGCCTTAGTAAGTTTCGACTCATCGAATTTTTCATTTTTCTTGCGTTATGGTCGATCTAACCTTTCCATTTTAATTGCAGGGACCTCAATGCCGCTCCCTCCTAGCGACGCAGATGTTCTACCAGCGGCCGATGTTCCTGTTCCCTCTGGGACACCGCAGGAGGCTCATCTTGAAAAGCCGATGAAAGATGCCTTAAAGGCTCTGGAGGCCTCCCTGAATGAAGATGATGATGCCTTGAGGGAGGCGTCACAGAGGTCCCTCATAACCGCTCGGGAGGAGAGAAAGTGGTTGAGGCGTGAGGCGAAGGCGCGCAGGGCTGCCTTGGCCATGGGAGCGGGACCCAGCACCGCTCCTCGAGCTGATACTCCCTCCGAAGAGGCCCCTGTCGCCCTATCTACTGCCCGCAGAGAGGTGGCGCGAGCAGTTCGGAGCGCAAACGGCAAATCCGCTTCAGGTAATATTTCTCTCAGAGTTTTTGTTATAAGGATTTTAATGTCATTGGTCCTTATATCTCTTATCTTTGCAGGGCCAAGTCTGATCGAGGGAGAGGCGGAAGCCGCCGATCCTAGGGGGACGGAGGAGGCGATACCTGCCGAACTCGAGCCGACAGTAGGTAATATTGTTGAGGCCATGGAGCCTGTAGTGGAGGTTGAGGGGCCTACCGCTGAGAAGGTCATTGATGCCGAACCTGAAGCGGGGGCAGATGATGTGATCATTATAGCCGAGTCCAGGGTGGCGGCGAATGAAGCGTTTGAGGCCGGCGATCCCTTGGCGATGGTGGACGATACGACCGCCACTATTGAGCCTGAGAGAGTAGTGGGTGGGGAGGCCATGATTCCTGAAAACGAACCAACCGCTCCCTCCCTGGAATCTGGCAATACACCAATCATAGCCCTTCCCGTCTATGGCCCCCCGCCGTCCCCAGGTCTTGCTAGCACGGCGACGGTCCCCATCGAGTCGGGTGACGAGGCCACGGGCGGTGGTCTCATGTCAATAGAGGAGGGAGTCGCCTCTGTTTCGGCCGGGAGCTCCTCAGGTAAACCCCAAGTGACTGCCTTCTCTTAACTTTACAATCTTTTCTGACTAGTTCAGTTTTTCGTAATGCAGGTGCAGCTAGTGCCGATGCCCCACTGCTTGAAGGAGCGCCTTCAATGACTACCTTGGCGGTGGTCACCTCTCAACCCTCTCTTATTCCTTCGAAGATGTTGGAAGGTATGGGTTTATAACTTATTAATCCTATCTTTCAGATATACAGTTTATGTATTGAAGTCACACTGTTGTATCTTTCAGGAGTACTTTTCGATCATCTCTATCAAGTGTTGCTCCCACACTTCTCCTTCCCATCTGAATTCGCCTCCCCGTCTGGTGGCGCTGGTGAGTACTTGTTCCCGATTGGTAGCTTTGTCTTTTTAGCGGTAGAATTATTTCCAACTCTCTCTTGTTCTGACTACAGCGTTGCAAATCGAAGGGGGAGCAGGAAGATCGGCTGTGCCACCAGCCCTTCCGGACTTGCCACCTATCTCCACTGGTATAGTAAACCATCTTATCAATGACTTTCTTCATATCTATTGAATCATCATCTAATCGCATTTCGTCTTTTTCCAGCCGTCGTTCCAGTCTCGGTGCCTTTCGAGTCTCGCATTACAATACCGGGCGGCCCTTCCCAGCGACGTCCGTCCTCAAAAGGTGCCGCGAATAGTTTGCGCATGTTGAGTGACTACATTGAGGAACTCGACATCGATGCTCCTGTATCTGCTGAGGACTTCGCCACGACGGTTAACCCGATGTTGGCGATATTTGCCACCTTCCATGACGAGGGTATTGTTGCCTCCTGGGTTAACTATTGTCGGGAGGTCGAGGCTCGCCTTCATCAGTTGGAGTCAATGCGCCTGTCCCCCGAGACTTTGGCCTTGAGCACTCAACGGGGAGCATGGCTCGAGCAAAGCGCTTCTCGTTTCCGTCATCTGGAACAAGAAGTGGCTTTGAGGCTGAAGGAGTGCCAAGATTCTTCGAGCAGAACTGCTCGCTTGCGTGCCGAGGTTGAGGCGAACGCCGCTGAGGTAAAGACCGTGTTCGAAGGTCTTCTGGAGCGCATGTCGAATGGGCTGAGACTAAAGCGGGCACTTGATGTCGCCGAGCATGACACTCCAGGCCGTGAAGCTGCTTATCAAGCCGTCAGGGATCAGCTTGCATCCGTCGCACAGCAACGGGCTCAGGTGGAGGCGGAGTTGGCAGTCGCATCCAATCGGGAAAAGGCATGGAAGGAGGTGTACGAACAACTGATAGAGCTATTTAAGACGCTTCCTTCCCAATAGCTGCCTTTGTATCAATGTATTTGTAAAAATTTTCTTTTCTGAGTAACGTGTACCCTTTCTTCGCTCTTTTGTATGATTCACCATGTATTTGATTGAGATCAATGAATAAAGATACACATTTTCTTTTGCAATGTCTTGTATGTTCTTTTGTTTTCTGCCTTTACACCATGATGTTGTCGATGAACTTGATTGGCATACAACTTAATTTCTCCAAGAGATAGCGATGGCTTAGGCCGCAGGTTTAGATCTGTTGCCTAAGACTTTTCAACTCCATGAGCCGTGAGGGTCTCATAGGGGCTTTTCTCCCTACGGATCGAGAGGATCTCGCAGGTGGATTTTCTCCTTAGGAATCGTGAGGATTCCTAAGTGTAGTTTTCTCTCATAAGTCGAAAGGATCCTATAAGAGGATTTCTCCCTCTTACGAGTCAAGAGGGCTCGTAAGCGGTTGTTTCCCTCTTTGTCGAGAATCGACTTCAGAGAGTGAGACCCGTGAATAGTATGCAAGAGACCATTTAGAATTGACTTGCAGGGTCCCATTGTTCAGGAAGTAAGTTTTTGAATCCTTACTGCCCGAGATGTGAGTCAAAGAAGCTCTCGTCACGGAGTGTTTGTATCCGTGAGTTGAGAAGTTTTGCAAGGGATTATTTGTTTCCCGAGCGCCAAGGATTATTTGTGTCCTTGGGGTTTGAAACGAGTCGATGGTTCCTACGGGGGCACTGGTGGCTCGGCGGGTCGACGCGGATCAGGAGGCTCTCGTCAAGGAGTGTTTGTATCCGTGAGTCGAGGAATTTGCCGGAATTATTTGTTTCCCGAGCGCCAAGGATTATTTGTTTCCTTGGGGTTTGAAACGAGTCGAGGGTTCCTACGGAGGCACTGGTGGCTCTGCGGGTCGACGCGGATCAGGAGGCTCTCGTCAAGGAGTGTTTGTATCCGTGAGTCGAGGAATTTGCCGGGATTATTTGTTTCCCGAGCACCAAGGATTATTTGTTTCCTTGGGGTTTGAAACGAGTCGAGGGTTCCTACGGAGGCACTGGTGGCTCTGCGGGTCGACGCGGATCAGGAGGCTCTCGTCAAGGAGTGTTTGTATCCGTGAGTCGAGGAATTTGCCGGGATTATTTGTTTCCCGAGCGCCAAGGATTATCTGTTTCCTTGGGGTTTGAAACGAGTCGAGGGTTCCTGCGGAGGCACTGGTGGCTCTGCGGGTCGACGCGGATCAGGAGGCTCTCGTCAAGGAGTGTTTGTATCTGCGAGTCGAGGAATTTGCCGGGATTATTTGTTTCCCGAGCGCCAAGGATTATTTGTTTCCTTGGGGTTTGAAACGAGTCGAGGGTTCCTACGGAGGCACTGGTGGCTCTGCGGGTCGACGCGGATCAGGAGGCTCTCGTCAAGGAGTGTTTGTATCCGTGAGTCGAGGAATTTGCCGGGATTATTTGTTTCCCGAGCGCCAAGGATTATTTGTTTCCTTGGGGTTTGAAACGAGTCGAGGGTTCCTACGGAGGCACTGGTGGCTCTGCGGGTCGACGCGGATCAGGAGGCTCTCGTCAAGGAGTGTTTGTATCCGTGAGTCGAGGAATTTGCCGGGATTATTTGTTTCCCGAGCGCCAAGGATTATTTGTTTCCTTGGGGTTTGAAACGAGTCGAGGGTTCCTACGGAAGCACTGGTGGCTCTGCGGGTCGACGCGGATCAGGAGGCTCTCGTCAAGGAGTGTTTGTATCCGTGAGTCGAGGAATTTGCCGGGATTATTTGTTTCCCGAGCGCCAAGGATTATTTGTTTCCTTGGGGTTTGAAACGAGTCGAGGGTTCCTACGGAGGCACTGGTGGCTCTGCGGGTCGACGCGGATCAGGAGGCTCTCGTCAAGGAGTGTTTGTATCCGTGAGTCGAGGAATTTGCCGGGATTATTTGTTTCCCGAGCACCAAGGATTATTTGTTTCCTTGGGGTTTGAAATGAGTCGAGGGTTCCTACGGAGGCACTGGTGGCTCTGCGGGTCGACGCGGATCAGGAGGCTCTCGTCAAGGAGTGTTTGTATCCGTGAGTCGAGGAATTTTCGTTGAAGTCACCGGCTTCTTCGGTTGAAATGAACCGTTGAGGTTTGGTTTCGTCGTTTGGCGGAATCCGCTGGGGAGGTATGGTTCCTTCTTTGTTTACGCCCTTGGATTGTATACAGGGATCGATGTGATCTTAACTGTAGGGCCGAAGTTTTATCATTTCTTCTTTTTATTTTATTTCCGCGATGCTCTATCATTTCAGCTTTATATAGCGAAGGTTGCGATTGCCCAATCATTTCGGCTATTTTTCGCGGTGCCCAATCATTTCGGCTATTTATTTTATTTTATTTTTACTCGTTGATTTTTATTACGAGTCGCCCAATCATTTCGGCTATTTTGCATGCATACATTTTACTTGCTGCTTTTCATTGCAAGTTGCCCTATCGTTTCGGCTATTTCGTATGCATGAGCGGCCTATTGGCTTTTCGCTGTAAACCTGAAACCGGACACCGATTTCGGCATCAGCACCGCTACAACTGGGATATTACCAGGAGAGAATCATCATTTGCCTCTGTCGTTGTCTAACAAAGGAGGCTTAGCGACCAGGGTTAGGGTCCTGTCGGCTAAGGCTTTTGCCTTCATGAGCCGTAGGGGTCTCGTGAAGGTATTTCTCCCTGCAAGTCGTGGGGATCTTGTAGGTGTATTTTTTCCTTAGGAATCGTAAGGGTTCCTAAGTGTTTTGTTCCTCTGTAAGTCGTAAGGATCCTACAGGAGGGTTTTCTCCTCACAAATCGAGGGGATTTATAAGGGTTGTTCACCAAGCGAATGTATTCCCAATTACGGATGAAATTTGGCTAGGGAAATGTTTGTTTGCGCCCGTGGATTGTATACAAGGGTCAGTATTGAGCCACTTGTAGGGCGATATTGGAAGTTTGTGGGGGTTTGCTTAAGCACAGGTTTAGGTCTCTGTGACTTATGACTTTCAAATCCTATGAGCCGTGAGGGTCCCATAAGAGAGTTCTCCTTACGAGTCGTGAGGATCTCGCAAGCGTATTTTCTCCTTAGGAATCGTGGGGGTTCCTAAGTGTGTTGTTCCCTTGTAAGTCGTAAGGATCTCACGCGGGTGGTTTCTCCTTACAGGGTCGAGAGGACCCTATAAGTGTTCTTAACGAGGTTGCGCCCTTTCAGGTTTTCACAAACACTCGTCGGTAGTCCTGCTGTTTTTACTCACGGAGCCCTTTCGGGTTTTCATCCGCGCCCATCTTGCTTATGGACATACCGTTTTTCTTTTTTTTCTTTATATATATATATATATATATATATATATATATATATATATTTTTTTTTTTTTATCAGCCCAAGGATGCTGCAGTATTAGTTTAAAGACGTTTCGGTCTGCTATTAGTTTAAGGACATTTCGGTCCGTCGTTAGTTTAAGGACGTTTCGGTCCGTCATGGAGAAGGCTGGCCACTGCTTATAGAGCTTGAGCTTAGGAAGATAGCGAGCGGACATAGTCGTCGTCATCTATCATTGACCTAAGCCGTGGCTTATTAAGCATAATATTTCTTTAGGAAGCGGCCGTTTATTGGCCTGAAAGGCCTTTCACCGTGCATGTCCATGAGTAGATAGGCTCCACCCTGGTAAACTTTATCTATGATGTACGGGCCTTCATAGTTTGGCTCGAACTTTCCCCGCTTGGCGCGATTGGGGATCATGGGCCTTTTGACTACTAGTACGAGTTCGCCTTGACGAAATGTCCTCGGTCGGGTCAATTTTTCGTATGAGCGCGTCATCTTTGCTTTATAGGCTTCCAGATTTTGCTGTGCTATGAGCCGGGTTTCATCAAGGGCGTCCAGCTCCTCAAACTGGAGGTGAGCATTTTCTTCATCCGTCAGCTCGTAGTGGACTGCCACTCGTAGAGAGGGTAATTCTATCTCGAGAGGGAGTACTGCTTCCGTCCCGAACACCAACGCATACGGCGTTGTGTTCGTGGCCGTCTTGAACGTAGTCCGATACGCCCAAAGAGCCTCTTGCAATCTTTCGTGCCAGTCTCTCTTATTTCGGGACACTGTTTTCTTCATGATCTTCGTCAAGGTCTTGTTGAAGGCCTCAGCTAGACCGTTAGCTCGTGGATTATAAACTGAGGAATATCTCCAGTCTATATTGTGCTGTTGTGCAAAGCGGCTAATTTTATGACTTCGGTAGGCTGGCCCATTATCAGAGATGATCCTTCTTGGGGTTCCAAACCGGTATATGACATGCGTTTTGAAGAAATGGAGGATGTTCTCCGTCTTTACTTCCCTCAACGGAACCGCCTCTGCCCATTTGGAAAAGTAATCAGTCGTCGCCAATATGAAACGATGTCCCTTTGACGATACTGGTTCGTTGGGGCCGACTATGTCAGTCCCCCACATTTCGAACGGCCAACTAGCCACTGTTGGATGCAGTGGATTGGGATGCTGATGGATAAAGTCCCCATGAATTTGGCATGAATGACATTGTCTCGCGTATTCCAGGCAATCCTGCATCATCGTGGGCCAGTAGTAGCCCATCCGTTTTATTTTCAACTTCATCTTAGGGCCTGCTTGGTGGGAACCACAGAGTCCGTCGTGAACTTCTTGGACGACCCTTCTCGCTTCGTCAGGTCCTAGGCATCTCAACCACAGAGAATCGAATGACCTTTTGTACAGAGTATCATTGAAGAAAGCGAAAGACAGAGCTCGTTTCACGAGCTGATGTCTTATGGACGCTTCTTCAGGCATTCGGTGGAATTTGAAGTAATCTATGAAGACTTCTCTCCAGTCTTCGGTCTTCTCATGGTCTTTTATTTGTAGGGTTACCTGCCCAGTTGCTCCCTTTTCTTTATATGATTCTGGAGGTATTTCTGCTGGGGAGAGCACTCGACGGCTTTGTACCACGATTCTAACGTCATCGAGGTTCTCGTCAGCCAATTCTTTAGCAAGTTTGGCCAGTGCGTCCGCTTTGCTGTTTTCCGCACGCGGTATACTTTCCAACGTGTAGGAGGGAATTTGGGTTAGCAGTTGCTGCACTTTTTCACCATATTTTACCAATTCCGGTTTGCATGTTTGGTAATCGCCGTTCACTTGACTGACGACCAGCTGGGAGTCCACATATATGAGGAGGCTTTCAATTCCCATATCAATGGCGATCTCGAGGTCTGCTATCAGGGCCTCATATTCAGCTTCATTATTCGTTCTCGGCTCTGTCAAGGAGAAGGCGAAGCGCATTATTCCTCCTTGTGGAGTCACAAAGATGAGCCCTACCCCCGATTTGATCATTGGCGTACTTTGTTTGTGCTTTTTCATGGAAGATGCTCCATCGAAATAAAGCTCCCAACGGGTATCACCATTGTCGATTGCGTCAAACGCATGTCTGTCTGGCAAATCGCAATTTAAAGGGGAATCGGCAGGTATGGGATCCTCAGCAAGGAAGTCGGCGATGGCCTGGCCTTTTACTGCCTTGAGAGGTTGATATGTTATCGAAAATTCCATCAAGAGCAGGGCCCATTTAGCGAGTCGCCCTGTCAATATGGCTTTTGACATTAGATATTTGAGAGGGTCCACTTTTGAAATAAGACGGACCTCGTGTGCCAACGCATAGTGCCTAAGCTTTGTTATTGCGAAGATCAACGCCAGGCAGTGTTTCTCAATGGGAGAGTAGTTGCTTTCTGCCCCCAGCAGGACTCGACTTAAGTAGTAGAGAGCTCTTTCTTTCCCCTGATCGTTCTCTTGTGCCCATAATGCGCCTAAGGAACCTTCGAGGGCGGTTGTATAAAGAATGAGAGGCTTTCCCTTAACCGGAGCAGCCAACACTGGCGGGTTCTACAGGTATTGCTTGATCTCATCAAGTGCGCCTTGGCATTTTTGATCCCAAACGAATGGGGTTCCCTTCTTCATCAGGTGGCTATAAGGACGACACTTTCCTGAAAGGTTGGCTATAAACCGCCGTATGTATGCGAGTTTCCTTTGGAGAGACCGAAGCTGTTTGAGAGTCCTCGGCGGAGGCATTTCCATGATCGCTTTAATCTTTGACGGATCTATTTCAATACCTCGGTGTCGAACAACGAATCCTAGGAATTTGCCCGAGGACACCCCGAACGCACATTTAAGAGGATTCATCTTCAAATTGTATTGCCGAAGGCGTTGAAATACAGTCTTCAGATGCTCGAGATGTTCCTCGTATGATTTGCTTTTAACCACGAGATCGTCGATATAGCATTCAACGATTTCGTGTGTAAGGTCGTCGAAGATCTTTATCATGGCCCTCTGATAAGTAGCACCGGCGTTCTTCAGACCGAAGGGCATTACTTTATAACAAAATATACCAAGAGGAGTCCTGAAGGCTGTATGCTTCTGGTCTTCCGGATGCATTTTTATTTGATTATACCCTGACGAGCCGTCCATGAAGGAGAAAACCTCATGAGTGGATGTATTGTCTATCATCAGTTCAGTGACTGGCACTGGGAAATCATCCTTCGGGCAAGCTTTATTAAGATCCCGGAAGTCTACGCATATGCGCACTGTCCCATTTTTCTTCATCACTGGGACGATGTTGGCGATCCATTCAGGGTATTGGACTTCCTGGATGAAGCCAGAGTCTATCAGCTTTTTGACTTCGGCGTTGATGCTCATCTCAAGCTCGAGTCGCATTCTCCTCGGCGCTTGTTTGACTGGCTTGATGTCCGGGGATATCGCCAATTTGTGTACAGCGATTTCTGGATCTAGTCCCGGCATTTCGGAATAGTTCCACGCGAAGCAATCTTTGTGCTGTAGAAGCACATCCTTTAACGCAGCCACCCTTTCTTCAGATAGCAGCTCGCTGATGAATGTCGGTCGCGGGTCATTTTCCGTCCCCAACTCAATTTTCTTGAGATTATCTGCAGTGGTATGGATTCCATCTTCCAGTTCTTTCGGAGCTGGGGGAAATTCTGAGATTACCCCATCGCTGCCGCTTTCAAAGCACCAAGGGAGGTTGTTTATGTCCTCGGACCCTTCTTTTAATATTGTTATCACATGGCAGGTGCAAATTTTCTGCCAATCCCAATGCGGAGTTGGTTTTATTCTTGTGTTTTCGGGTTCGTGCTTTTGCGGCGGCGCTACCCTCCAACTGTCAGACAACGCGAATTTGCCAAGCTGATATTGGTCCTCAACCCAATTCTTAAAGGTGAAGCAATCTTCAAGCGGATGCCCTACTACTCGATGGTAAAAGCAATACTTTGGGTTGGAGACTTCGCCTGCTTGTTCAGGGTGTTTAGACTCTGGCAACGTAAGCATTTGATGTTTTAGAGCGAGATCGAATATTTTCCTTGTTTTGTTCCGAGGAAATGAGTATGCTCGACCCATTTTCTTCCTGAGGGCTAAGTCAATAACGCTCGATTCTCGGATGCATGGCTTCTTAGCTCTGCTTTGTAGTTGTCGAGCGCCTCTCTTGCCTTTCGACTTGTTTTTGTTTTCGCGTCGAACCTTTTTTGTAGCGGGTTGACAAGGAGCGGCATCTTCGTTCTTTACTGCCTGTTGAAGGAGACGCTGTGTCTTAGCTTTCTCATAGATTGCCATTTCACGATCGTGATCATCTCGGGCTTTTTGACTCGCATCCCTTATAAGTTTGCTCATCTGGTCTTCGGACGATGGACTGGGCGGTTTTGTATCAGGAACTTTTGCTGGTTCAGGATTAGCATCCTCCCATTGAGCGTCCGCCTCTTCATCGAAGTCATACATGGCATAACAGCTGTTCACTAGCTCCCGCTTCTTTGGCCGGATGTACCCAAGCCCTTTGGTTTCTACTCTCCCGTTAGGCAGTTTGCATTGGGTCCCGGGAATGTTCCAGACCTTGTCATAGAATTTGGCTTTTCTAACGGTCTGTGTGAAGGACATCCCCTGGCGTTTTAGCAGTTTCTTCAAACCTTCGGTATAATATCGGGGAAGACGGATAGGCTGAAGCCTGTCGAGCGTGGGATCCGCGCCATGCCAAATTTCTTTTTCTACTTTGTTTTCTTCAGAACGGTAGAATAGGATTGCCTTCTCGCCTTTTCGTCCGGGAGGGATATAGAATGTCTACAATTCTTCTACGCTGTTGGTGTCGAGTGCATCCAGTTCTTTGTAATGTTCAAGCGGCACTATGGTTATCTGCAGACTTCGCTCTTCATCAGCGGAAATCCGTATCGAAGGCCGAGCAGGGAATACAGCATGAACTTCATTCTCTGAATCACTACCGAAGATCAACGAAGGAACGGATGGTCCTGGCCTGGTAGATTGGGATGGACCTGAATAAATTATATCCTCCTCCTCGGTGTCACTGCCGAAGACAGGGATGGTGGCATTAGTTTTGTTCTCCGGTTTGTGACACCTTTCCGTGTCTTCAAAGCTCGGCAAGAAGTATTTGGCATCTTCATACTTGCGAACTTCGTTCACGGAAAATGGATTCAACTCTCCGGCCACAGTGTACTCGAGGCCATCCCTGGAATACTTCATGCACTGATGCTGCGTAGAAGGGATGATATTGTACTCGTGTAGCCATGGTCGGCCGAGCAGAGCATTGTAGCACGTCTTGGCGTCTATAACATGGAATTTGATGTCTGTGACGAGCAACCCGAAGCGTAGCGTCAATATTACAGATCCAAGAGTCTTTGAGGATTGAGAGTCGAAACCGGAGATAGTGATCTTGTCTCGGGCGAGGTGTTGTATGCTCATGCAAATTTCTTTTAACACCCGCACATTGAGTAAATTGACGGACGATCCGTTATCGACCAAGATTTTACCTATCTTTATGTCATGGCAATATCCTGAGACATAAAGGGGGCGATTGTGTTCACACGTCCCGAGGAGAAGGTCTTCATCACCAAAAGCAACGTCGGCTGTGTGCACTTCTTCTAATTCGTCTTTCATCTTTTCTTCAGCTAAGAAGGCTTGAAACTGGTCCGGATCTTGTAGCGCCTTAATCAAAGAGTCTCTGGCTTCTTTTGATAGTAACAAGGCATCAAGGATACTGAGCTGAGAGGGCAGTTTCCTCAGATGTGCCAGAACGTTGTAATCTACCTTACTTCTCTTCGGCGGGTTCTTGGCGTTTAGCTCTTCCAGAACTTGGTCATCTAACACGATGTCTTCAGAGACCTTTTCTTTCCCTTTATCTTTTCTATTCGAGGGTCCGAGGTTCTTTTCAGGCAGTGTCCGATTCCGCAGCCGGATATTTTCGCAAACCACTGGCTCTGCTTCTTTTCCCGAAGTTGACTCTTTAAAGAGAGGGGCAAGCTCTAGCTCCTCATCAGAGTCGCTCCCAAATGTAGGCACTTGTGACCTGGTAGTGTTAACCATGTGACAGTTGCCGGCAGTTCTTTCAAGCACTTTGGTCGTGCTTCTTTGCTCCCGACGAATCTTGCGCTTTTCCCGTTTAAAGCGTTGTTGATTAGCGACGTATCCTTGCCACCATCTATCGAACGCTTTGCACTCTTGGGTAGAATGTGAGACCTTCTGATGATATAAGCAATAAGAGGGGTGCATTTCTACCACGCTAGTAACTTTTTCTTCTGAGGGTGGTAGCTTCATGCCCATCGATATGGCCTTAGCGAACTTCTTTTTTATCTTGAATCGGCTTTTGTCAGTGGTGGAGGCATTTTGCTCCAGTGGGATCATCTCAGCTCCTCCCTCAAGTCGCTGGCGCTTGGCCGTTTCGAATATAGCCGTCTCGCGTTCTTGATCAGCTTTACTTTTCAATCGAGCTTCACTAAGAAATGCGTCAATCATTTCTATTGATAATTCCGGAACCCTTGACTCAGCATTTGCCTCCGGCGTTTGGGTGCCAAAAGTCCCTTCATCGTTCGAGGTCGAGTGAGAGATCACATGACAACTCGCCACGTATTCCTTGGATTCATCTGACGAACTTTCCTCCTCATCTTCTTTTTGAAAGATGTGATCAAGGAAATCTTGGAGCGTAACGGGAGTCCGCGCCTTCTGGTTATATTCGTCCAGCGCGTCGATTTGCTTTTGTAAGTCGGTGCGCTTGTCGCCAGGCTTCACGGGCTTCTTAGATTTCTTCTTCTTCTTTTTCGAAGATTTTGACGGCTGGTTATGAACGCTTGAACTACCACTATCGGTCTTCGGAGTCGGACGTGGCTTCAACATCCCCTCTATAACCTGCGGCTCCAAGGGGTTCTTCCACTTGACCGCTGGACAGGTCTGAAGATCATTTAGCATTCTCCTCGTTTTGGCCGGTAATACGACTTCCCAGGGAGTTTCTTCAACGACGGAGCATGTTGCCCCCGGCGTATTTGTCCCCTTCGAGGTGTGGGGCTGCGGGGGATTTACCTTCCATTTGTCGGATAGCGCGAATTTGCCCTGGCGGTACTGGTTTTCAAGCCAATTTTTGAAAACGTAGCAGTCCTCGATGGGATGGCCCAGCACTCGATGGTAAGGGCAGTAATTAGGCTCGTTAACGTCACTTGGTTGTGACGGACGTTTTGGATCTGGCAGATTTATGAGCCTGTTGCGCAATGCCAGCTCGAATAGCCTCCTCGTTTTATCACGGGGGAAGGAGTAAGCGCGTCCCATCCTGTCCTCGAGGGGTACGTATGGGCGCGTATTGTTTGGACGAGCAACCGGCTTCGAGTCGTTCGGTTGTTGTTGGGCATTAGCGACGATAATCGCTTTTCCCTTTCCTTTATCGTTTCGAGAGTCCGGCTTCGGGAGAGGGGGTTTATGGCCCATCTGGTCCATCTGCGCCAATTTGTCAATCAAAGCCTGGAAGGAAGTTGGCTTGAAGAACATCATAAACTGCGAAATGGTTGCTTGTGGATCAAGGGTTCCAACAAACATTCCCACCGCAGGGGCTTCTTCTATACGCTGTTCACACTTAGACCATAGATTACGCCACCGTATAGCGTACTGGACCCACGTCTCGCCGGGCTTTACCCTGGCGTTAATCAGCGCCGTCATCGGAGTACGCTCACTGGCACTTGCAAAGCGTTGGGTGAAAAGCAGCTCCATCTCTGCAAAAGTTTTAATAGAGTCGTTGGGGAGTTCGGAATACCATTCGAACGCCGTATCTGATAGGCTTCCAACGAACTGGCGAAGCAGAAGCTTGTCGTCGCCGCCGGTGTTACCGCAAAGCGCCCTGAACTGGGTGACATGTTGATGGGGATTGCCGGTCCCTTTGTAGACATGAAACTTGGGAATTGTATAACCCGGCGGGTATTTGATTTGGTCATACCAGCCTGGATACGGTCGCCCCGTTTTTACGACGTGGCCGGCTGCTTCGGCCGCGTGATGAACCTTTATTTGCTGGGCTATATATTCGTCCAGATCAGTTTTAGAGATTGTGTCCTCTTTAGCCGCTGATGGAGCGGGCTGAGGGTTTGATGTCTCTCCCCTATCATCCCCAAGGACAATCGGGGGTTCTTCAGTTTGGGGATCTGGTTGTATCATCATCCCTATCATGTCTTGGAAGAGGAGGCCCATACGCTTTATATTGGCTGCTTGTTCAGCGGCCTCTTTGTCTCTCTTTTCCAGTACTCGGCGGAGGAACTCGGCGTCGGTCTCTTCCTCTTGGCGTTCATCTAAGGACGTCTCAGGATTCTCTTTTGGCCCCGTGAGTGCAGCCATTGTAGTCATCATCTCCTGGAGCTTTTGTTGCTGCTCCTGAGACTTAGTCACTGACCGGGTAAGTGGTCGGTGACCCGTAGAAGTACGACTTTCTTCCTTCCCCGAAGCCATATAGACCGTATGAACTGTTATGCCCCCTGACTTGGGGTGTTTAGGTTCACCGCTTTTAAACTTTGTCAGTGTCACGGGAGCTTTTTCTGGCCTCTTTCTTTTATGGACCTTTGAGGTTGAAGGAGCCGTTGAAGCGGGCATTCTAGCATTTGTTGCCCCCTGCTGTTTAATGGGGCGGTTCTTGTCTTTTTCCACTTTTGCCCTTTTCTGGTAACGGAGGTGGTCTGAGTCAATTACGGAGTCTTGAACCCTCCGCCAAACATTATAAATTTTCGACGACAGCCGTTGAGGGGGCTGTTCCTGTTTCGTCTCCGGAGCTTTTTCCATGGGTGGAGGAGACCTTTTCAATGTAGCAACCGGGGAGTTCTTTCTCACCTTCCTCAGCAATTCAATGCTGTTCCCAGTTGGAACAGCAGCATTGACCTCCACCGCCGGAGCAGGTGGGGTTAGCCCTGAGGGGGAGTTGCCCCCTGCTTTCCTTACTCGCTGCCAATGGCGACGTCGCGCACGACGAGCCATTGGGACTAGCTCGGAAATCGAGATGGTTTCCTGCTGCCCCCTGTTTGAGCGTGGGGTAACTGCTGATGTCAGCCTATCGAAGATTGATGCCTTCTGACCAGCTGGGGGAGGAGTAGGAACCGTCAATCTTGTGAAGACCGACTCTCTAATAGGAGAAGCCGCTTCAACGGCTTCCGAAGCAGCGGCCGTTGCCCTCTTTGGGACAGCCACTTTATAGTTCTGACCCAGCCTGGTGAAAACAGAGGCTGTCAGCTTAGTAGCGGGTGACCCGTTGATAGGGGTCGTGGTAGCAGTGAGCCGGTCGAATACCGACTTCTTGTTCGCTTCTGGTGCGGATATCGGCGTAGAGAAGCTTGTAGGTGGGACCATGGTCCCGAAGAACAAGCCAGTGGTGGCCTGAGTCACCTGGCCTACCGGCAGAGTCAGGAAGGAAGCCGCCTGGGGCCCATATGCTACACCTCTCGGTGAGGTGGAACGTCCGTTGCAGTGGCATTTCGAGCAGTTGGTGCAGTTGGTGGCCATTGAATGCTTGAGTTCTGTACCAGAGAAAAGACCAAATCTTAGCAACTTGAAATCCGAAGGCAATCATTTAACAAACCGCGATTGGTTCACGAAGACGACACACGAAGTGTGGAGTGGAAAGAGGAAGAGGTCCCACCGGGCGTGCCAGAATCTGTTCCCCTCCGAACGGCGGCCCGGACTTCGCGTCCGTTGCCTGAGGTTCGGGGCAGATGCTATTTGGTTTTATCCGTCCACCTCTCCGAAGATGCCGAGTTGATTTATGACACCGTGTATCGGAGGTTTAGACGGATGCGGCCGATATAGCAGACTTCGTCAGATTCCCCCTCAGGGTGAGGGGTTTTTTGATTGTGGGGACGCTCTTCCCTGCAGGCGCAAGCCCCTGCAGTTAATTACGCTACCGCGTCGCGGTAACAACTTTCTCCTTCTCCAGAATTTCACTTTGTGTCGTGTGTGTTTGTTTTGTTTGTGGTTGCCCGTGGATTGTATACGGAGACTGAGTGATGCCGTCACCCGTAGGACGTGGATTAGTCCAAATCCGTATTTACTTAGATTTGGGTTTGGTGTTTTTAATTTAAGGATGCGTTAGTCGCGTTGCGGCTAAGATCAACTTAAACGTTCGTCAAGGATACGTTAGTCCTGTTTTAGACTAAGATCGACCTGACGTAGTGATTGATTTAATGTCTGGCCGCCGGAACTCGTCACCTCTCTGACGTCGTTGAGAGATTACAACGACAGGTGCCAGAGAAGTTTAGAGATGTACCCTTGAACCAAAATTAATTTGGAGTTTTATCGTTTATTTAAATATCTAAGGACGCGTTAACCGTATTTGGGGTTAAGATCAACTTAGACGGGACCGTTTAGATCCAACAAAAGAGCGTTTGGGCCCTATTGTGCCAGTTTAGGGACATGGCGGTCCAAACGCCAGTTTAGGGACGTGGTGGTCCATCGTGGTGTGTGGTTGTTGGGACCCGTCACCTCTTTGACGTCGTTGAGGAATTACAACGATGGATGTCAAAGGAGTTCGGAGATGTACCCTCGAACCGGACGTAGATTAATTTAGGAGAGCCATTTCGCTCAGTCGATTTAATTTAAGGACTTATGGCCACGATCGGGCTAAGTCCGGTTCAACATTTTATTTGCATTGCATTTTTTTTTATTTAGGCTCTACCCACAAAAGATACAGAGTATCAATTTATTTTTGGGCTCTGCCCATTTGCAGATAATGCAAAGTATCTACCTTGTTTGGGCTTTGTCCCTTTTAAAATGCATAGTATTCTGAACGTTTTATTTGGGCTCTGCCCATTTATAAATGATGCAAAGCATCTGTTCTGGTTTGGGCCCTGCCCCTTAAAATAATGCATTTGCGCTTTGTTAAGCCTGTTAGGCCCTCTCTTAATTGGGCTTGGCCCTTTTTAATGCATCTGCGCTTTGCGCTAAGTAATGGGCGCAAGCCCATATGGTGATGACACGTGTCGTGCTCTGGTGAGCGCAAGCGCACTAGCGCAGTGCGATGCGCTATTGCGCTGCGCTGTTGCGCTGCTGACACGTGGCGCGCTCTCAGCGAGTTGCGCCAATTCCAGAGAGCAAAGCTCTATCTTAAGGGCGCTTAGCGCAAATGGTTTTACAGCCGACACGTGGTGCTCTTTTAAGAGCGCAACGGCGCAACTTGGAAGTGCAAAGCACTAAGAATCTTTTAGATTCAAGAAGGGAAGTGCAAAGCACTGTTTAAGTTCTTGATCTAAATTAGATCAAAGAAAAATAAATTCCTTCTTTATTCGGAGAACCAGAGGTTCATAAAAGTGCAAAGCACTATTCTTTTATTCTTTTATTATTATTTTTTTTAAAGAACCGAAGGTTCACAAGAAGTGCAAAGCACTGTTTTCTCTTCTTCTTTTTTTTATATCAAGATCATTGATCTTATATATATATTTTTTTTAGACTAATGGTCTATTAGAAAGAATTTCTTCTAATCGATGAAGGTTCTTTACCTTTTTTTTTTTGAAATCTTCAGAGCTCTCTCTGTTTAAAGTTCTTGAGTTCTCAAGAAAAATGTTGATGCCTTTGAATTGAGGCTTAGGGTCCTATTTATAGTGACCACAAATCTGTTGAATTTGTTAACAGGATCTTTCCTGAGTGATTTTGGGAATTTTCCCACCGCTGGATCTTTGATCCAAAGGCCGAAGAAAATCTTCTAGTTCTGGAAAGAACAGAAAAGATTTCATAAAAATCTTAATTTAGTTTGGCGCAGATGCCCCAGCGCATGACACGTGTCGCGCAGCGCAGAGCGCAGCGCAACTGCGCTAGCGCGTCTGCGCTGACGCGTGTCGCGCAGCGCAGAGCGCAGCGCAACTGCGCTAGCGCGTCTGCGCTGACGCGTGTCGCGCAGCGCAGCGTGCAGTGCAGTTGAAGCGTTGCTTCCTTCGATCAGAGCCTTGCTCTGATTGGGTGCGCTTTCTTGGGCGCTGCGCGCGGGACTTGAAGCTTTGCTTCAAAATTTGAATTTTGAATTCAAACAGAGCTTTGCTCTGATTGGGCGAAACAGAAAGTGCATCCCCACAATCAAAAACCCCTCAAACGAGGGGGAATCTGACGAAGTCTGCTACATCGGCCGCATCCGTTTAAACCTTTGATACATGGTTCTATAAATCAACTTGGCATCTTCAGAAAGGTGGACGGATAACACCAATTAGCATCTACCCCCAGATTCAGGCAAGACATCCAATCTTCCCGGCTTCCGGCGGTAAACAAATTCTGGCATGCCCGGTGGGACCTTTTCCTCTTTACACTCCACACTTCGTGTGTCGTGTTCGCGAACCAATCGCGGTTTGCTAATGGTTGCCCTTGGTTTTCAAGGTACTAAGGTTTGGCGTTTTGCTTGGTGCAGAAAGCAAAGAATCAATGGCGTTCACATGCTCAAAGTGTTCCACATGCAGCTGCAACTCGCGTCCTGCCTCAACTAGGGGCATAACCTACGGGCCCCAAGCGGCTTCCCTGTTCACGATGCCCGTGGAACAGGTTACTTAAGCCACCACGGGGTTGTTTTTCGGGACCATGCTCCCGCCAGCAAGCTTCACTATTCCCGTGCCCGTACCAGAAGCTCCCAAGAAGTCGGTTTTCGATCGACTTACAGCTACTGCGACCCTTCTCAGCGGGTCGTCCAGCTTCGGCTCCTCAGTCTTCTCCAGATTGGGCCAAAATTCCTGTGGGCCCACAATGAAGCCTGCGATCCCAGAGAAGGTTATTCCGAAGAAAGTAACCAACCCTACTTCTGAAGTCGTCAAGGTGGCTTCTCCTGCCAAGGGGTCGGTTTTTACAAGACTGACCGTCCCAACTCCCGCTCCTGCTACTCAAAGGACCTCAGTCTTTAACAGGCTGACACCAGTAACGGCCCCCCACCTGAACAGGGGGCAAGACAAGGCCATCCCCGTCACCGAGCCAACTCCATCAACTCGACATGCTCGATGTCGCCACTGGCACTGAGTGAGAAAGACCGGAGGCAACTCCCCTTCTGGACTAACTCCACCAGCCCCGACGGCGGAAATTAATGCTGTTGTACCAACTGGGAACAGCTTTGAGCTGCTAAATAAGGTGCGTAGGAATTCTCCTACCGCCGTACTGAAAAGATCCCCTACTCCGGTGGAGAATGTTGCGGAAACAAAGCCAGAGCAGTCCCCTCAGCGGCTGTCCTCCAAGATCTACAAGGTCTGGCGGCATGTCCGAAACTCAGTGATTGATCAAGATTACCCTCGCCGACAAAAAAGGGCGAATGTTCAACAAGAAGAAAGCCATCCTGCCAAGCCACGAAAATCTATCTGGGTGCCCACCGCAACGACCCCCTCAACTTCAACCACTCATAAGAAGAGAAGGCCGGAGAAGATCCCCGTGCCTGCGACAAATGTCAAAGGCACTGAACTCAAACGCCCTGAGTCTGGGGGCATGGTGGTCCATACTATTTACATGGCATCCGGAAAGAAAGGAAGATAGCCGCGCTTCTACGGGCCACCGACCACTCACCCGATCCATTACAAGAGCCCAGGAACAGCAGCAGCAGAAGCTCCAGGAGATGCTGACTGCAATGGCCGCACTCACCGGGCAAAAAGAAAGCCCGGAGGCGTCATCGGAACAACGTCGCGAACACGGAACACGAAACCGATGCTGAATTCCTTCGGAGAATGCTTGAAAAGAAGGACAAGGAGGCTGCGGAACAAGCAGCCAATATAAAGCAAATGGCTCTTCTGTTCCAAGACATGGTGGTAATGATGATCCAGCCGAATCCCCCAGCTGATGATCCTCCGATTATCCTCGAAGACGACAGAGGAGAAACGTCAAATCCACCTTCGGCTCTTTCAACAGCCAAAGAGGAAACAATCTCTAAGGCCACCCTGGATGATTATATTGCTCAACAAATACGAGTTCACCAGGAAAATGAAGCGGCCGGCCAAGTCGTCAAAACGGAGCGACCGTATCCAGGCTGGTATGACCAGATAAAATACCCGCCGGGATACACAATCCCCAAATTCCATGTGTACAAGGGGACGGGCAATCCCCACCAATAAATTGCCTAGTTCAGAGCTCTACGCGGCAACTCCGGGGGTGATGATAAGTTTTTGCTCCGCCAATTCGTCCGCAGCTTGTCGGAGACGGCATTTGAGTGGTACTCCGAACTTCTAAATGACTCCGTCAAAACTTTCGCAGAGATGGAGTTGCTATTTACCCAGCGATTCACGAGCGCCAGCGAACGCACCCCAATAACGGCGTTGATCAATGCAAGGGTGAAGCCGGGCAAAACATGGGTCCAATACGCAATCCGATGGTGGAACCTGTGGTCGAAGTGCGAACAACGCATCGAAGAAGCACCAGCGGTGGGCATGTTCGTGGGCACCCTAAACCCTCATGCAACTATTTCACAGTTCATGATGTTCTTTAAACCGACTACGTTCCAGGCTTTAATCGATAAGCTAGCCTAAATGGATCAAATGGGTCACAGACCGTCTCCCCTGAAGCCGGAACCGCGGAACGATAAGGGTAAAGGGAAGGCAACCTTCGTTGCGAGCACCCAACAGCAGCCCAGTGCCCCAAAGCTAGCAGATCAACTGGAAGAGAGACGGCGCTATTACAATGAGAAAATGAAGTGTCCTTACTCATTCCTACGGGTCAAAACGAAGAGGTTGTTCGAGCTGGCGGTGCGCAACAGGCTTATCAATTTGCCGAATCCAAGGCGATCACCGCAACCCAGCGAAGTGAATAATCCCAATTATTGCCCTTACCACCAAACGGTAAGCCATATGATCGAGGATTGCTTCGTCTTTAAGGGATGGATCGAGGATCAGTACTTACAAGGCAAGTTCGCGTTGTCTGAGAAGTGGAAAGTAAACCCACCACAACCGCACACTCCTAAGAAGACGGACACACCGGGGGCAACGTGTTCTGTTATTGAAGAAGCTCCATGGGAGGTCGTTCTTTTGGCCAAAACCAAAAGGATGCTGAATGATCTCCAGATATGCCCGGCGATTAGGTGCAAGAACCCGCTGGAACCCCAGATCATCGAAGGGAGGCTGAAGCCACGCCCAACTCCAAAGATTGGTGGTGATAGCCAAAGTGTACACGCTCAGCCGTCGAAATCTTCGAAAAAGAAGAAGAAATCCAAAAAGGCCATGAAGCCTGGCGACAAGCGCATGGACCTACAGAAATAGATTGACGCGCTGGAAGAGTACAACCAGAAGGCGCGAACCCCAATCATGCTTCAAGAGTTCCTCGGCCACGTCCTTAAGGACGAAGATGATGGAGAAGACTCGTCGGATGGATCTGAGGATTACGTAGCAAGTTGTCATGTGATCTCTCATTCGTCGACAGACGATAAAGAAGCTCCTTGCACCGAAAGACTGGGGGCAGATCCTGAACCGGAGCTTCTAGGGCTATCAGATGAGATAATCGACGCATTCCTAAACGAAGCTCTTCTGAAAAGCAAAGCTAATCGGGAGCGTGAGATGGCCATATTTGAAAAGGCCAAACGACGGCGACTGGACGAAAGGGGTGAAATACCCCCGCCAGATCAGAGTACATCCGCCACGAATAAAATCTAGTTCAAGACGAGGAAAAGGTTTACTAAAGCCATATCAATGGGAATGAAGCTACCACCCTCTGAAGGAAACACTCCCGGTGAAGCAGAAACACATCCTAGCTACTGCTTATATCATCGAAAGATTTCGCACCCTACCGAAGAATGCAACGCTTTTAAAAGATGGTGGCAGGGATATGTTGCTCACCGGCAACATTTTAAATGGATGAAACGCAAAACTCGTCGGGAGCAAAGAAGTGCGACTGAGGAGCATAAAAGAAATACCAGTAACTGTCGCATGGTCAACACCGGAGGATCGCAGATTCTCACTTTCGGAAGCGACTCTGACGAAAAGATGGCTCTTGGCCCTCTCTTTAAAGAATCCACCTGGCCTGTGAAAACATTCAGCTGCGCAATCGCATGCTTCCAGAAAAGAATCTCGGACCCACGAGTAGAAAAGATAAGGGAAAAGAAAAGGTCTCTGAGGATATCGCCCTGGACGACCAAGTCCTGAAAGAACTGACCGCCAAGGAACCGCCAAAGAAGAGTAAGGTGGACTATAACGTTCTGGTGCACTTGAGGAAGTTACCCTCGCAGCTCAGTATTCTCGACGCTCTTTTACTATCCAAAGAAGCGAGAGATTCATTGATCAAGGCGCTACAAGAGCTGGAGCAATTCCAAGCTTTCCTCGCCGAAGAAAAAATGAAGGACGAGCTGGAGGAAGTACACACAGCCGATATCACCTTCGGCGATGAAGACCTCCTCCTTGGGATGTGCGAGCACAACCGTCCCCTCTATGTCTCAGGGTACTGCCACGATATAAAAATAGGCAAAATCCTGGTCGACAATGGGTCTTCCGTCAATCTCCTCAACGTGCGAGTGTTGAAGGAAATCTGTATGAGCGTCCAGCATCTCGCTCGTGATAAAATCACCATCTCTGGTTTTGACTCCCAGTCATCGCGGACTCTCGGGTCTGTGATACTGACGTTACGATTCGGGCTACTTGTCATGGATATTAAATTTCATGTCATTGACGTCAAGACATGCTATAACGCTTTACTCGGCCGGCCTTGGTTACACGAGTACAACATCATCTTTTCTACACAACATCAGTGTATGAAATACTTTAAGGATGGTCTCGAGTATACCGTAACGGGAGAGCTGAACCCATTCTCCGTGAACGAAATCCGTAAGTACGAAGATGCAAAATACTTTTTGCCAGATTTCGAGGACACGGAGAGATGTCACAAACCGGAGAACAAAACTATCACCACCATTCCAGTCTTCGGGAGTGATACTGAAGAAGAGGAAGCGATAGTTTATTCTGGTCCACCCCAGCACAACAAGCCAGGACCGTCCGCTCCTATGTTGATCTTTGGCAGATTCCCTGTGGTTGAGATGTCTGGGACATGAAGAGGCGAAAAGAGTCGTCCAAGAAGTTCATGACGGACTCTGCGGTTCTCACCAAGCAGGCCCGAAGATGAAGTTGAAGATCAAACGGATGGGTTATTATTGGCCCACGATGATCCAGGACTGCCTCGAGTATGCGAAGCAATGCCACTCATGCCAGATTCATGGGGACTTTATCCATCAGCATCCAAATCCACTACATCCAACGGTAGCTAGCTGGCCGTTCGAAATGTGGGGGAACTGACATAATCGGCCCCATCGAACCGGTATCGTCCAGAGGAAATCGTTTCATTTTGGTGACAACTGATTACTTCTCCAAATGGGCAGAAGCAGTACCACTGAGGGAAGTGAAGACAGAGAATATCCTCCACTTCTTCAAGACGCACGTTATTTATCGGTTTGGAACTCCACGACAGATCATCTCCGATAACGGGCCAGCCTACAGAAGCCACAAGATCAGCCGCTTCGCACAACAGCATAACATAGACTGGAGATACTCCTCAGTTTATAATCCCCGAGCCAACGGTCTAGCGGAAGCTTTTAACAAGACCCTGACAAAGATCGTGAAGAAGACGGTGTCCCGAAATAAAAAGGACTGGCACGAGAGACTGCATGAAGCTCTCTGGGCATATCGAACTACGTTCAAGACGGCTACGAACACAACGCCGTACGCGTTGGTATTCGGTACAGAAGCGGTACTCCCCCTCGAGATAGAGTTACCCTCTCTATGAGTGGCAGTCCATTATGAGCTAACGGACGAAGAGAACGCTCACCTTCGGCCTGAGGAACTCGATGCCCTTGACGAAACCCGGCTCGTAGCGCAACAAAATCTGGAAGCTTATAAAGCAAAGATGACGCGCTCTTACGAAAGATTGACTAGGCCGAGGACATTCCGCCAAGGCGAACTCGTACTAGTGGTCAGAAGACCTATGATCCCCAATCGCGCCAAGCGGGAAAAATTCGAGCTGAACTATGAAGGCCCGTACATCATAGACAAGGTCTACCAGGGTGGAGCCTATCTACTCATGGACATGCATGGTGAAAGACCTTTCAGGCCAATAAACGGCTGCTTCCTGAAGAAGTACTACACTTGACGAGTCATGGCCTAGATCAATGATAGATGACGACGACTATGTCCGCTCGCTATCTTCCTAAGCCCAAACTCTATAAGTAGTAGCCGGCTTACTTTACAACGGACCGAAACGTCCTTAAACTAACGACGGACCGAAACGTCCTTAAACTAAGAACGGACCGAAACGTCCTTAAACTAGCAACAGACCACTATGTCCTAAAACTAGCTGTTGACCGAGATGTCGATAAACTACGGTGGATTGCAGCATCCCAAAGCTGATACAACAAAAAAAAGAATAAAAAAACGGTATGTCCATAAGCAAAATGGGCACGGATGAAAACCCGAAAGGGCTCCATGAGTAAAAACAGCAGGGCTACTGGCGAGTCTTGTGAAAACTCGAAAGGGCGCAACCTCGTTAGAATAAAAAAAAGAATAAAAAAAAAGAAAAAATAAAACGGTATGTCCATAAGCAAAATGGGCACGGATGAAAACCCGAAAGGGCTCCGTGAGTAAAAACAGCAGGGCAACCGGCGAGTCTTGTGAAAACCCGAAAGGACGCAATCTCGTTAGAATAAAAAAAAAAGAAGAGAGAAAACGGTATGTCCATAAGCAAAATGGGCACGGATGAAAACCCGAAAGGGCGCAGCCTCGTTTAAAGACACTTGCAAGGTCCTCTCGACCTTGTAAGGAGAAACCACCTGCGTGAGATCCTTACGACTCACAAGGGAGAAACACACTTAGGGATCCCCACGATCCCTAGGGAAAAATTACACTTGCGAGATCCTCACGACTCGTAAGGAGAACTCTCTTATGGGACCCTCACGGCTCATAAGATTCAAAAGTCTTAAGTTACAGAGACCTGAACCTGTTCTTAAGCAGCCCCTACAACCTCCAATACTGCCCTACAAGCGGTGCAACACTGACCCTTATATACAATCCACGGGTGCGAATAAACATTTCCCTAACAAAGTCCCATCCATGACTAGAGATATGTCCATATGGTGAACAACCCTTGTAAGTACTCTCGACTTATAAAGAGAAAACCCTCTTGTAAGATCTTTACGACTTACAAGAGAACATGCACTTAGGAATCCTCACGACTCCTAAGGAGAAAACACACCTACGAGATCCTCACGACTCGCAGGGAGAAATACCTTTGTGAGATCCTTACGGCTCACAAAGTCAAAAGCCTTAGTCGACAGGATCCTAACTCTGTTCGCTAAGCCACCTTTGTTCGATATCGACAGAGGCAAATGATGATTCGCTCCTGCCAATATCCCAGTTGT
Source organism: Agapanthus africanus (assembly GCA_030015575.1). Taxonomy (NCBI): domain Eukaryota; kingdom Viridiplantae; phylum Streptophyta; class Magnoliopsida; order Asparagales; family Amaryllidaceae; genus Agapanthus; species Agapanthus africanus. The sequence goes on along the minus strand of JASDDO010000010.1, from coordinate 393,254,054 downwards.
AGCGGTGCTGATGCCGAAATCGGTGTCTAATTCCAAGCTTGCAGCGAAAAGCCAGCAAGCCATACATGCATACGAAATAGCTGAAATGATGGGGCAACTTGCAACAAAATCAGCAAGTAAAAATGTATGCATGCGAAATAGCCAAAATGATCGGGCAACTCGCAATAAAAAGCAGCGAGTAAAAAATAAAATAAATAGCTGAAATGATTGGGCACCGCGAAAAATAGCCGAAATGATTGGGCAATCGCGACCTTCGCGATATAAAAGCTGAAATGATAGAGCATCGCGGAAAGAAATAAAATAAAAATGAAAATGAAATTTTATGCCCTACAGGTGATATCATATCAATCCCTGTATACAATCCAGGGACGCAAACGAAGAAAGAATCACACCTTTCCTCCTCAAGTTTCATCGGAAGAAGAAGCCAAATCTCGACAGCTCATAGATAGCCAGGAGATCATCTCAACATTCGTCTCAGCAGACACAATATCAAGTAAAGCGGAACGGCGGCAACTCCCAGTTCCATGACTCGGCGGTGTACAGATGACCGAGAGTCAAATCCCAACTCCGTGAAATGCGGATATAATCAGCAAAATTCCTGGTCACGTGGAACACGGATAACGTCACTTCTGACCCTATGGAAAACGTCCAGAGCGGATCCTGGTCCTCGCAGAGCACGGCAGTGAACCCGTGTGAAGCATCCAGAGGGGAGCCTAGTCCTCGCCGAACACGGCAGTGAACCCGTGGGAAGAATCTAGTGCAAAATTCCTGGTCACGTGGAACGCGGATAACGTCACTTCTGACCCCGTGGAAAACGTCCAGAGCGGATCCTGGTCCTCGCAGAGCACGGCAGTGAACCCGTGTGAAGCATCCAGAGCGGAGCCTAGTCCTCGCTGAACACGGCGGTGAACCCTTGGGAAGCATCTAGTGCAAAATTCCTGGTCACGTGGAACACGGATAACGTCACTTCTGACCCTATGGAAAACGTCCAGAGCGGATCCTGGTCCTCGCAGAGCACGGCAGTGAACCCGTGTGAAGCATCTAGAGCGGAGCCTAGTCCTCGCCGAACACGGCAGTGAACCCGTGGGAAGCATCTAGTGCAAAATTCCTGGTCACGTGGAACGCGGATAACGTCACTTCTGACCCCGTGGAAAACGTCCAGAGCGGATCCTGGTCCTCGCAGAGCACGGCAGTGAACTCGTGTGAAGCATCCAGAGCGGAGCCTAGTCCTCGCTGAACACGGCAGTGAACCCATGGGAAGCATCTAGTGCAAAATTCCTGGTCACGTGGAACATAGATAACGTCACTTCTGACCCCGTGAAAAACGTCCAGAGCGGATCCTGGTCCTCGTAGAGCACGGCAGTGAACCCGTGTGAAGCATCCAGAGCGGAGCCTAGTCCTCGCCGAACACGGCAGTGAACCCATGGGAAGCATCTAGTGCAAAATTCCTGGTTACGTGGAATGCAGATAACGTCACTTCTGACCCCGTGGAAAATGTCCAGAGCGGATCCTGGTCCTCGCAGAGCACGGCAGTGAACCCGTGTGAAGCATCCAGAGCGGAGCCTAGTTCTCGCCGAACACGGCAGTGAACCCGTGGGAAGTATCTAGTGCAAAATTCCTAGTCACGTGGAACGCGGATAACGTCACTTCTGACCCCGTGGAAAACGTCCAGAGCGGATCCTGGTCCTCGCAGAGTACGGCAGTGAACCCGTGTGAAGCATCCAGAGCGGAGCCTAGTCCTCGTCGAACACGGCAGTGAACCCGTGGGAAGCATCTAGAGAAAAATTCCTGGTTACGCGGAACGCGGATAACGTCACTTCTGACCTCGTGTGAAGCATCCAGAGCGGAGCCTGGTCCTCGCCAAACACGGCAGTGAACCCGTGGGAAGCATCCAGAGCAAATATCGGACTATGGAGTCCTTAAATCCACGGACTATGATGTCCTTAACCTTGACCGTGATGTCTTAAAACTAACGTCGGACTGTGAGGTCCTTAAACTCATGGACTATGATGTCCTTAACCTCGACCGTGATTTCTTAAAACTAACAATCAACCCCAATGATTTTACACTAATTTTACCTTGGTTCAAGGGTACATCTCTTCACTCCTTTGATATTTGTCGTTGTAATTCCTCAACGTCTTCAAAGAGGTGACGGGTCTCAACAACCACACGTTTCATGGATTGTGGAGTCCTTAAATCCACGGACTATGATGTCCCTAACCTCGACCGTGATGTCTTAAAACTAACATTGGACTGTGGAGTCCTTAAATCCACGGACTATGATGTCCTTAACCTTGAACGCGATGTCTTAAAACTAACATTGGACTGTGAGGTCCTTAAACTCACGGACTATGATGTCCTTAACCTCTACTGCGATGTCTTTAAACTACGATATCCTAGAAAACATCCAAAGCGGAGCCTGGTCCTCGCCAAACACGGCAGTGAACCCGTGGGAAGCATCCAGAGTAACCCTTGACTCCGTGAAATACGGATAAGGACAACTTCACCCATCACTTGCGGGTCCTCACGACTCGTAGGGAAGAAAATTCTCTGGTGAGATTCTTACGACTCTCAAGAGAAAACACATTTAGGGATCCTCACGATTCTTAAGGAGAAATTACACCTACGGGATCCTCTCGACCGGTAGGGAGAAAATTCTTTATGAGACCCTCACGACTCAAGGAAAGGAAGAAGAATGCACCAAAATGCGTTGAAATGTCTTAGGTGACAGATCCTAACCCTGTTCTCTAAGCCATCTCCACTCTACAAAGAGCCTAAGAATGACAACTATACGCTATCTACAAACCACACTTGCTAAAATCACATGGCAAACAACACAGCAAGAAAGAACAAAGCAAAGAAATGACACAAGACATTACGAAGAACGTGTATCTTTTATTCATGAATTCGATTGGGTACAAAATACACCATATGAAAGAATAAAAGAACATATACATTTTTATTCAAAATTACAAATGGTACAAAATTTTTATTGAGAGGAAAGTGCTTTCAATAATCCAATCAGCCGCTCGCGCACTTCCCTCAGCCCCTCTTCCTGATCAGCTGCCGCGGCCAACTCTGCTTCGACCTGGGCTCGCTGCTGCAAGTAGGATGAGAGTTGTTCCTCGACGGCTCGCTGAGCTGCTTCACGATCTTGTTTATCACGCTCAACGACATCGAGCTTCTGCTTCAATGTTAACCTATCAGAGATACATTGCAGAAGGCCCTCGAAGATAACTTTCACCTGGGCAGCGTTCGCGTCAACCTCAACGTGCAGTCGAGCAGACTCGCTTGAAGTTTCTTTGCATTCCCTTCGCTTTAAAGCCACTTCTTGTTCAAGATGGCGGAAGTAAGAAGCGCTCTGCTCGATCCATGCCGCCCGTTGAGTGCTCATAGCCAGAATCTCAGGTGCCGGACGCTTAAGCTCAAGCTCATGCAAGCAAGCCTCGATCTCTCGGCAGCGATTAACCCAAAACACAATGACGCCCTCACCATGAAAGTTCATGAGCATCACCAGCATAGGATTAACCTCTGCGGCAAAATCCGCAGCAGACGTGGGAGTCTCTACGTCGAACTCCTCGATATACTCGCTCAGCATGCGTAGGCTGGTCACAGCACCTTTGGATGATGGATGCCTGGAGAAGGGCCCGGCCGACATTATAATGCGAGACTCGAACGGGGCTGGAGTCGATGTGATTGCTGCAAAATAGATCATAATCAGAGGTCGGTTCAAGAAGTAAAGAAAACACGCAAAAAGTTGAGTCTATTATACCGGCTGCAGCAGGGGGCAGAGCTGGGAGTACTGGTGGTGCAACGACAGCCTCGTCCCCTCCTTCGATTCATAAGGCTACAAGCAATATAAAGAAGAGTTAGCAATAATGCGACTGCCCGTTAAAGAGGAGGACGTCGTTTAAAGAAAACACTCACCGACACCAGCAGGCGGACTCGTCTCGGACAAGAAGGAGAAGTGTGGGTGCAGCACCTGGTACAGGTGGTCAAAAAGGACTCCTGCAAAGACGCAATAGTACAACGTTAGTACATAAATTATGTAGCCTAAAGATAAGACTGATGAGTCACAAATTTATACCTTCCAGCATCTACGACGGTGCGAGAGAAGGAAGAGAAGTGGTCACCGTCAGAGTAGTAACTGACGGCGCTCCCTCGGGTAACACGGCATCAGCACTAGTCGCACCTGCGTTAGAAATAAGATAACCCTGTCAGAAAAGATTGCAGAATAAATAAAGAAGGGCGGTGACCCAAAATTTACCTAATGAGTCGCCAGCCGGAGCCATGACGAGGGCGTCACTTGATGCAACGGTGGCGTCCCCCTCCTCCATTGGGGTGGTCTCACCTCCCGTTGCCTCATCCCCTGACTCCACAGGAACCGCCGTCACGCTAGCAACGCCGAGAGACGACAAGGAACCGTAGGCAGGGAGAGCGATAATCGGAGCGGTGCCCGACTCTTGAGAAAGAGCAGCCATCTCGTGCTCAACGATCATGCCCGTTTCGCCCGTTACCACCCCGGGCTCAGTGGTCGCAGCCGTTTTGTCCACTGCTGCCTCGGGCTCGGCCATAGCAGCCGTCTCACCCGCTACCACCTCGGGCACAGCGGTCGCAGCCGCCTCGTCCATCGCTGCCATAGGCTCGTCCGTAGCAGCCATTTCATCTACTGCTGCCTCAGGCTCGGCCGTAGCAGCCGTCTCACCCACCGCCACCTCGGGCTCGGCATTGGTAGCCATCTCGGGCATAGCAGTCGTGACTGTCTCGTCAGCCACTATCTCGGGCCTGGCAACTACGGCTACATCACCTATCGTCACTTCGGGTTCAGCAGCTACCTCCTCCACCATCCCCTCAGGCTCGACGGTCGCCGCCACTCCTCCAGTAAGACTCGGCCCTGCAGGACAAGATATATAAGAACTGATAGTTTAAAACTTTGACAACAAAGCCTCAAAAACACATTACCTGAGGCGGATTTACCGTTGGCTTCCCGAGCTGCACGTGCCGCCCGTCTATGAGCAGTAGACACGGCGACCGAGAGCTCCTCTGAAGGAGTAGTAGCGGGAGTAACGGCGCTTGAGCCTGCTCCCACAGCCAAAGCAGCGCTACGCTCTCTTGCTGCGCGCCTCAGGCGTTTCCTTTCCTCCCGGGCCGTCACGACAGACCTTTTAGAAGCCTCCTTCAGCAAGGCGTCGTCGTCCGCATTCAGGATTGCCTCCAGAGCCGTCAAGGCTTCCATCATCGGTTTTTTAAGTAGGGCCTCTTGCGGCAATCCCGAAGAGGCCGGGACTTCGGTAGCTGGCCTAAGGAGAATTCCCGCATCGGCTTGCGAGGCAGGTCTTGTGGTCCCTGCGATAAGACAAAGAGAGGGTCAGATTACTCATAGGAAAGGGGAGCAGAAACATAGCAAACCAAAATGTACCAAGGCCTAAGAATGCTCTGAGTCGTTCCTCCTCCTCAAAAGTCTTGAGAGAGGCAGCGAGAGCTTCTTCGGTAGAAATGCCTATTAAAGAAGGAAAAGCGTTAGTCAAAAACAATGATAGAGGTACGATGCAATAACGAAAAATACAACTAGTGATTACCTGATTGTGCGAGTTTAGCCAACCACTCATCGCGCCTTGCCAATCGCTCGGAAGCTGCGATGGCGGCCGCCAGATCAGTATCATCTGGCGGCATAAATAGGCCTTCGTTGGTCCCGTACTCACTCAAGCCCTCGCTATAAGGAGCATGAGGTTCCTGACCAAATGCAACGTCAGCAGAGAGGATCAACTTCTTCTTCCTCTTCTGCGCGCGGATCCCGGTCGCACCCAAAATCAGCTTACACTTCGTGGGCACCTTGGGACGGCGGGTCCCGATGTCCGAGCCCACGCTGGATTCGGGCGAAATCACGTTTACCGTCTCCACGGGAGCATGGGGCGCTGAGGGCACGTCCACAGGATCACGGGGCAATCCACGCGTGGGGCTTAGCACACGTGGAGGCTCAACTCCAGCATCTCCTCTTAGTGAAGGAGGGACAGGGGTCCTTCGCTTTAAGGGGACGTTGCGATCACTGGCGGGGGGCGCACCCTTGCGATCAAGCAGCAACCGCCTCTCTTCCCTGATGACAGCGCCCATCGCGTGCTGATACCAGGCCCCGTATACGTTGAGGGCCCTTGGAATGCAAGTCGGCTCGCTAATGAAGAAGTGGGAGCCCGTATTTAACCGCATAAAGTGATGCAGTGCACTCCGTATTCCCTCCTTGGTGGCCGCAGGCTCTTCCAAAAACGCCTCCAGTGGGACCCCCTGGTTATAACTTAGCTGCTGGGCGAAACGATAGGGGTTGTATCTCATAAAAAGCACCGCCTCACTTTGCCTGAATACGAGGAAGTCCGGCCTGATAGAGTATAGATGTAGAATCTCTCGGGCTTTCAACATGGAGACCCCGTCCTTGAAATTATCGCGCAACTCTAGCACCGCCTTGGAGGTTTCCGGGCTGATTGTCAGGACCTTGTCCGCAAAAGAAATACCCGCTCCGACCATGCGCGGACGAAGAAGCAACCCCACAGCCTCCCGCGGAGGCGGATTCACGATAGAAGCACCGATCAGCCGCATAACTCTCGGGAATCTGTACTTCTCGTAAAACGAGGGCCTTTTATGAATACCAAATACCCCGAGAATGTGCATTTCCATCCACGAAGTAAAGTAGTGCATCGGGAAATTGGCGGCTTGCACCCCCAGTTCAGTTGCGTCCGCCGCCACGCTAAGACCATGGTACAGGTGGGCCAACCTGGCAATCCCAATGGCCAATTGTACGCCCGCCACCATTCGATGTGCTGAGTAGAATACGGACGGCCTCATATAGCGAGGGTGCATGGGGAGCGAGAACCAGCACAACCATAGCCCCAGAAACCCGAGAAAGAAAGTCTCCTCGTCGATGCCCGGAGCAGCGATTTCCGACAAAGGGATGATTGCAGCATCGGGGAGGTAAAAACCTTTTTGATCGACTTCCAGTGCTGGTCGACGATCTAAGCCAAGGCCGAAGGGGTCGTCAAGCTTGGCAAATTTTTCGCCCCGTTGCGATAGAATCTCCGGTCGAAGAAAGCGGGCAATGAAGTCTGCGAAACTAACTCCTCGGCCTCCCGATTCCAAGAAAAGACTTTCATACATATTCAGCACCTTTATCAGACTCGGAAACTGGTGCTGTATAGCGTTCTCCGGCGTTAAGTCCATCACCAACGGCTTGGTGGCAAAAACGTATTCATCCGGAGGAAGTAGCTCCTCATAGTGCTCCCCCCTCACCGGCAGACCGGAAATCTCAGCAAATTCTTCTAGATAGATGGAAACTTTCCTGTCCATTAGAAGAAATGTATGGGTGGGGATGTTCCATTACTCCACGAATGCCTTAATCCACCATGTCGGAGGAGCAGAATACTCGAACAGCGAGGTGTAAACTGCAGGGTATAGACCGATCTTCAGCAGGCGCGCCTTCTTCACTGACAAAATGTACCTGGCCCACTGCAGATACCCTGCCGAGTGTCGAGAGGTCAACCCAATGTTGTAGGGTTATCCCCAAGGGCGCGACTCGCCCTGGCATATGCGCCGTCCCAAAATATCCAAGGCTGCCGGCAGCTGCATGGGTATGGCAGCAATCGAAGGTTGAAGAAGACCCTCCGAAGTCTAATTAACGACCTCCACTGCATAGTTCACCGGGGGTATATCTGCGTACGAGATCGAGGAGATCGGATCCGATGGCGTCGCACAAGAGAAACTTCGGCGACCTTTGATTATTTGGTCATACCACCTAGCCCACAGGTGAAGGTTTTTGTACTTCGAGTCATAATTCTTAATAAGAGCAAGAACCTCCCGGTCTACCGGTGCTTCAGGGAATCCTCTCTCTGAGCGGAAAAACGGGAAAGAGAGATCAGGAGACATATCGCCTGCAAGAAAGAAACGAAATTCAGTTATCAGTGTCATAATTTAATTTTAAAAATCCCTCGGTACTTTAAAATTGGTACCACGCTGCAATGCAGTGGAGATAGGACCAAAGGAGGACCCACAAAATCTAGATGACAATGCATCAATTAATAAGACAGCCTCATCATTGGATGAGACTGTCAATTAATGAGGAAATACCCAAAGAATATTCTCATTGAATGAGAAATCTCTCAAGACAAGGAGAAAATCTCCTTTTCAGAGCAAAACTCTATAACAGAGTGACACTTGTCAAACTCTAGTCACGAGGGAATAAAATTCCTTAAAGAGCCTAGCTCTGTAATGATGATGGAAAATCCATCAAAAGTTAATGAAAATTAATTCCTGAGAATTAAAATTCTGGGATCTTGAAGATCCATGAAAAAACTCTTAAGAGTTCTTCATCAAAAGATCAAAAGATATATATATTGTCAAAAGAGCAGAGCTCTGACCATGGGCTAAGAAACCCTAAGGAAAGATCTATTTAAATCTATGGGTTCATGAGAGCAAGGCTCTGTCTATAAAACCCTAAAGGGGTTTTTTCTTTAGATCAAAAGATCTCTGAGAGCAAGTCTCTGATTAATGGGTTAGAATTACTTTAATTTAATTTAATTTTTACCTAAATCTAGTAAAGTTCTAACTCTTGAAAGTTCTTGGAAAGAAGAGCAAGGCTCTGAAATAAAATTCTTGAAGAGAAGATGATAATCATCTGAGGACCAAGGGTCCTATTTATAGGCGCTGAACCGCCTCCTCAACTTCTGAGTTGATCCAAGGGCTCAGATGTTGCCACCGCTGTACTCACGTGTGCGCCACGTGAGCGCAACGGTGGGGGGGCATTTGTTTCCCCCAATCAGAGCAAAGCTCTGTTTTGAATTTCAAAATTCAAAAATTGAAGTAACGCTTCAGATCCCTTGCGCTGTGCGCTGCGCGCCACGTGTCAGAAGTAGACACGCCAACGCCCGGAGCGCTGCGCCCAAGGCAGCGCAACCCCAATCAGAGAAAAGCTCTGTTTCAGAATTCAAATTCTAAAATTGAAGCAACGCTTCAGATCCCTTGCGCTCTGCGCTGCGTGCCATGTGTCAAACATAGGTGTTGCGCTGCGCGCCACGTGTCAAACACAGGCGCGCTAGCGCAGTTGCGCTGCGCGCCACGTATCAAACGTAGGTGCGCTAGCGCCAAGTGCGCCAGCGCTGGAATTAAAAGAATTCCCCACCGTTAGATCAAAAGATCTAATAATAATAATACATTATTAAATAATCAGAATTAAAATTCTGTTCTGAAAAGATCTTTCCAATCTTATTAAAATAAGAAGATTATTTTCTGTAAAACAGAAGCCTTAGGAATAAAGATCCAACGGTGGGAAATATCCCCAAATCAATCAGAGAAAGATCTCTTCAACTAACTTAACAAATCAATTGGCCCTATATAAAGGCCCCAAAACTTCAAGTCTCAAAAAAAGAAAAAACCCTCTGCAAGCTTTGAGAAGAACTCAAAAAGAAAGAAAGGCAAGCTTTTGAAAAAAGAAGTTTTTTCTTCATCTTTAAAGGTAACAATACAATTAATTCTTGAAGAACAGAGATGAAAACATCTCATAAAAAGAAGAATCCTCTTCTAAAAAGATCAGGCATCTAAGAACAAGATCAAGGTCTTCAATAAAAAAGAAAAAGATCAAAAAAAAGTTCTAATTATAAAAAGATTTAAAGAAGTACTTTACTTCATTAACAAATCTTTTGATCTATAAAGGCAGAGCCTTTTGATGAGACCAAGAACCTTGGTTCTTGGATCTTGAGGCAAGGCCTCTTTTGTAGAACAAAAAAAACTTGTTCTTTTATCTTAAATTGATCAAAATGCGCTCTGCGCTATTGGACAGTGCTTTGCACTCTTGAATTGCGCATTTGCGCTTATTGGACTAACGCATAGCGTCAGAACGCGCTACGTGTCAACCACAGAATAGTTTGTGCTTTGCGCTTCTAAAAATAGCGCACTGCGCACTTGGACTGGCACACAGCGCCATAGCACGCCACGTGTCACTCACTGGCGCATCCATAAACTGGCGCAGCGCACTTATAAAGCGCAGTGCACTAACAAACCAGCGCTTGGCGCTAAGCGACACGTGTCACCTTTATGTGCGCTAGTGCAATGCGCTCTTTAATTGGCGCAAAACGCCTGATACGCCACGTGGTGCGCTGTCAGAACATACCTTGTTCTGATAAATGCTATGCATTATTAAAAGGGCAGAGCCCAAATAAAGGCCTAACAGGCATAACAAAAATAAAATGTTAAACATTTTTAACTAGACTTAGCCCAATTCTGGCCATAAGTTCTCAATTTAAATTGAACTGAGCACATCTGCTCTTCTAATCAATTTACACCCGGTTCGAGGGTACATCTCTTTACTTCTCTGAGATCTGTCGTTGTAATCCTTCAACGTCGTCAGAGAGGCGACGGGTCCCGACAACCACACATTACTACGGACTGTGAGGTCCTTAAACTCAAGGAATAAGATGTCCTTAACTTCGACCGTGATGTCTTAAAACTAATATCGGACCGTAGAGTCCTTAAATTCACGAACTATGATGTCCTTAACCTTGACCGTGATGTCTTAAAACTAACGTCGGACTGTGGAGTCCTTAAATCCACGGACTATGATGTCCTTAACCTCGACCGTGATGTCTTAAAACTAACACCGGACTGTGAGGTCCTTAAACTCATGGTCTATGATGTCCTTAACCTCGACCGTGATGTCTTAAAACTAACAATGAACCGTAATGTTCTTATACTAATTATCGACTGCAATGTCACTAAACTAAACAATAGAGTACAATTGCTCTCTTGTCGAATCTAAACGATCCCGTTAAGTTGATCTTAGTCTAAAATCAGACTAACGTGTCCCTAACAAACGTTTAAGTTAATCTTAGCCTCAAATAAGGCTAACGTATCCTTAAACACAACCCCCCAAACCCAAATCTAAGAAAGACACGGATTTAGGCTAGTCCACGCCCTACGGGTGACAACATAACTTAGTCTCCGTATACAATTCACGGGCAACCAAAGACAAAACAAACACCCACGACACGAAGTGACCATATGGAGAAGGAGAAAGTTGTTACCGCGATGCGGTAGCGTAATTAACTGCAGCGGCTTGTGCCTGCAGGGAAGAGCGTCCCCACAATCAAAAACCCCTCAAACGAGGGGGAATCTGACGAAGTCTGCTACATCGGCCGCATCCGTTTAAACCTTCGATACATGGTGCCATAAATCAACTTGGCATCTTCGGAGAGGTGGATGGATAGCACCAATTAGCATCTGCCCCCAGATTCAGGCAAGACGTCCAGTCTTCCCGGCTTCCGGCGGTAAACACAAATATTACATGTTGATTGTGTTATACATTCATATTAAAGTTTTACTGTTTTCGGATACCCGTATGCATCCATATCATCTATTATATATGTAGCTGCATCTACATGTCACATTATTTTATATTACTGTTATACTAACACCCCATGCTTGATAATGTGCATCTTACATAGTCGTGGAATGGTAGTTATAACCCCTGATAGTTAATTGAGCATCCATGTTTTATTGTGTATCCATACTATTAATTCTGCATACCTAGTTGCATTCCATATTACATTAACTCATATTATTATTATATTAGTACCCCATACTTGATAATGTGTATCCTACCTAGTCATGATGTAACCCCTGATAGATATTTGTGCATCCATGTTTTTACCGTACATCCGTACTTCTACCGTGATTCAATACTTGCTACATTTTACTGTTGGACACATTTATGTTACACTGTGCACTACTTGACATGACCTGATACACCATTATTTGACATGTTACCTGATCCTGTTACTAATGCCGACAATCCTGACATGTTGTCCCGACGGACATATCATGTTGTCTGCATAGACAAACCTGTACCTGCTTGATCCTGTGTTGGCATTAGCTCCAGATTTATCAATACCTGACTTGAACACATAACCTTGGGGGTATGGGGAAATCAAAGGTGGAACCGAGTGTAACTTAAAAGGGTATTATTTGATCCATGGTCCCGGAGGGTAACGGGACCGAATCATTCGTGATTCTTACTTGATCCATGGTCCCGGGGGATAACGGGACAGAGTCATTCATGACTCCCACTGTATGGTTACTAGGCACTGTCACAAGGGTCTACAAGGCATCAACCATGCCTGATTTAAAATTTAGACGTGCCGAACAACCCTAACTAAGATCTTAGACTAGAGATTAGGCGAAACAAAGCATGTAAACAACTTTACATCTAAGAGTTTGGGATTACAACCTTTGTAGTCTGGTCCTTCACTTCTAAAGCTCCGTGTTGAGGTCCCTTCGCTACGATCATCGAGTACCCGGACTCAAGAGAGGCTCCATGAAGAGAAAGATGCAAGCTTGTTTGCGATCTTCGATAACAAAGATGATCTACCTTGAAAAAACTCAAGCCCAAGCTTTTGCTTTACTAATCAAGTATTAACAAAGCAAACACCCTAATCTAAGCGGCTAGAATAGATGAGAATGATGAAGTAGGAATTTAGCTCTCATTTGTTTTCAATTTCTCACATATAAACAACATAAATGAAAAAGCTAGAAAGCTTTTCATCAAAGGAAGAAGAAGAAGAAGATCAAAACCTTTTGTGATGAGTAATGAATTGTAGTGTGAGATTAGAAATGCAACCATGGGTTAAGTATGAAGACTTAACCCATGTAGAGAATGAACTATGGTTAAAGGGTTGGGTTGGGTTAAGGAAATATCTTTGCAAAATATCACAAAATATCAAGGTCAAAGTCAAAACTTCAAGAAGCTTCTTGAAAGTTTCATGAAAGCTTAACCCTAATCCAAACCCTAACCATATTTAAACTCCACAAATAATGTTGCATTTATAACCACAACATGTTACAATATTATATATCACATACACAATATTTATTGTAACAAAATAAAATAATACAATTAACATATATCACATATATATCAATGTATTACCCGAGTGAGAAAAAGAATCTCTAAGTGAACTTATATTAGTTAATGTAATTTAATATATCAAATATATAATCATACATTAAATTATCGAATCAACGCTTGATCCGATAATCCGGCTATTTCACAAATAACCGACTAATATAATCTGTATCAGTTCATCGAATCAACACTTGATCCGATGACCCGGCCATATCACATATACCCGGTCGATATCTCATATCGCGAGAATCTAATACGGTATCACATACACGTATAGTTCTCGGTCCCGCACATATCATATATGTGCTCCTACTCCATTTTGCCTGAGCCAGAAAACCTCTGTGTAGGACTCTAAAGAATCGTCAATACGCCGGCAGTAAGTGTGATCATATCAAACACCCACAAGCTACAAGCTGTCAGCTAAATGTAACAACCATCCAGGTATTGAGCAATCAGAAGATCAACAAGCAAGCCTGTACTTTCTCCCGAGAATCCAACCAGTAACACTCCCGTACAGTCCGGTCTCTTCGTCTGATATGTCGCATATCTCGCCTAGGGGTGGTAAACGTCAGACCCCAGTAGCTTGATAAGTCGTGTCGATATGAGGTCTATAACAGTTTGAGAAACTACTGATAACACTTACCAGTAAATCTCAGCAACCCTGGCCAGGGATTTCTAGTTATAGCTAATCGAACACAGCGCAACATCAACTCCCTATACCGGGAGAGATGAAACCCTTCCTATCGCTCATTGCCTCCATATGATTCGGGACTGTACCCAAAAGCCACCGTTTTGCACGCCCTCTTGGACGTGGTATGATGGAAATCAAAGCACAGTGGGAATCACACAAGACTCTATGACGATCTCGGGTCTACAGACTAACCTGTACCAGTGTCACCAGAGAACTGCCATCTGACGTGAGGTATAATACCATCTGAGAGTTCTTGGCGAGTCCGTCCAGTGTACCCAGTCTCCACTGAGCACCCGTATACCTTCTCTGATATTAAACACTAATGGATATAGGATCATCCATTGCCCATCATATGGGTCAAGAAGCGCATACGCTGGTCTACTCTGGAGTATCGATGCCCTGTCTCGGCACTCCCACGACTAGGAACATTTGAAGGATGTACTTGGAGACTACATTGTCCCCACTAGTATGATCTGCATCATAGTCCTGGTAGTCAAGTACTCATCCTAAGGGTTTTATCAACATGTAACATAAAGACAATCAGAGTACATGTTAAGATAAAGGGCGACCAGATAGCATACTATCATGTCGAGCAAGAAAGTCATCCCTATATATGTCCAAGCATCCACTACAATATACATCGTATGTACAGTAATGGCCTCTAGGGCATACATATAACTAACACCCACTACCTGATCCGTGGTCCCGAGGGATAACGGAATATATTCTTTGAGTTACATGAGGAGTACATCAATTGATTTCGAATAAATTTAGAATAGAAAACCCAGTAGCACAGTTTAAATTATTTACCGTACTTCACCCGCATGTATACACTTCACTGTTCATACCCGTGTTACTGTTATACACTCATTACTGTTACTACTCATGCATGCATATCTTGTTACCTCCTGATTATATTTTATTGTTTGATATTATGAAGCACTGACGTCTGGGTTTTGCATGGCCCGGATTCTCTATCTCTGTCGCAGGCCGTTCAGGAGTATTTCAGCCAAAAGGCCGAGCAGTGAGGATCCTGTTAGTAGCTAGTTAGTTAGTTTTATTTTCGTACTTTCATTTCTGATGTGAGCTCGTATTTTGGGACGTACTTTCCAGATTGTTATTGTTATTTGGATTTATTGCTTCCGCATATTATTTCTTGACTTGTTTATTCTGGCATATGGACATATACTAGATAGTTTATTTTATTTCTACCGTTCTTGATATCTTATAGACAGCCGTAATGTGACTGTGGAGGGATGTTTCCTAGCCACAGGTAGCTTGGTTGGCTCTGTCACGTGCCGATCTTAGCGCACTCTGGGAAGCGGGGCGTAACAGGGTTTGTTTGGTATTAGAGCGATAGGATTTAGGTTAATCGGGTTTGATTCTTTTGTAGTTGGGTATTGGACCCAATACACGAATCAGAATACTCATAACTAGGAGCATGTCCTGCCTTATTGCTATCTTGCTATCCTTGAATCCATAACTATCTTGCCTCTTGTATCCTGTTTATTGAATCTTGGTTATCATGCTAATCCTCTTCAGTGTTTTGACTTCAGAATCATGGCGGATAGAGAACTGCGATCGTACCAGAGGCGTGTTGATGGCGCCGCATTGCTTGGAGTAATTCGTGGGATGCTAGAGAACCAGAAGCGGCAAACCGAGCTGAACCAGCGACAAGCCGAAGCTTTTCAGGAAGGTTTGCGGACTGTCCAGCAGTCCGTAAACAATGTTACGGCCAAACCAGTACAGCGTGTAGGTACTGTGGCGGATTTCAGGAGACTTGGTCCGTCCATTTTCACTGGTTTGGAGGAGCCGTTGCCAGCGGAGCAGTGGCTAGTCGATACGGAGAATCTGCTCGTTTCAGCACAGATTCCGGAGGACCAGAGAGTGGATGTTGTACGCATCCAATTGGTAGAGTATGCCCGTGAGTGGTGGCTGGTCGAAGAGACCCGTTTGCCTAAGCCGATCAGTTGGGCAACTTTCTCGCAGAGTTTCTTGGAGAAGTTCTTTCCGCAGACTGCACGGGAAAAAATGGAAGAAAAGTTTATTAGTCTGAAGCAGAATGGCGGATCCGTGGATGCGCATGTGGCTGAGTAGACATGGCTCAGTCGATTCGCTGGACTTTTGGTGGCCAATTAAGCTGATAGGGCATGAAGGTTTATGCGCAGTTTGGATGTGGAAATCCAGAGGCACATTATATCTCTGGGTTTGATCACTTTCTCGCAAGTTCTTAAAGCAGCCCGAGAGCAGCAGAGCTTATCAATGAAGACAGGGGGTACACAGTAGCAGGCAGTTATGGTACAGAAGCCGGCGTTTACGCCGAACCGAGCGCCTATACGCAGAGGTATTCCGGTGAACCGACGTGGCGTAGTACCGATGAAGAATCCCGTCGCAACTGGGCCGAGAGGAAGGATGTTTTGTGACTTTTGCCATCTACCCGGACATCAGCAGAAGGAGCTTATCGAAGACTTTCGGAGATTTGAGTTGGAGATTGTGCTACCGTATTCTTCAGGACAGTTGATACTGCTGCAAGTATAGTCGTCGTTGATCGAAAGTATTAAAGCAGCACAGTCACAGGACCCAATATTGCAAAAGTTTTGAGAACAGGTAGAAACGGGACTGAACGGACTTGTTGATTCATGAAGATGGTTCGTTGTGTTTTGGTAGTCGTTTGTGTGTGCCGAAAGGAGACATTCGCGAAGAAGTTATGAAGGAGGCGCACAGTTCCTCATATTCTGTACATCCAGGAGGCACGAAAATGTACCGTGATCTACAACAGCATTTCTGGTGGGAAGGTATGAAAAGGGAGATCGCCCGCTTTGTAGCGAAGTGCTTGGTGTGTCAGTAAATTAAGGCTGAACATCAAAGGGCAGCTGGTTTATTGCAACCACTTCCGATTCTTCAATGGAAGTGGGAACATATAACCATGGATTTCGTGACAGCTTTACCACGGAGTCCAAAGGGCAATAATGCAGTTTGGGTGATTATTGATCGATTGACCAAGGAAGCTCATTTCATACCGTTTCGAGTTGGTCAGTCAACGGAAGCGTTGGCAGAACGGTACATGCAGGGGATTGTGAGATTGCATGGAGTACCTGTGAGCATCGTTTCCGATCGTGATACCCGATTCTTATCGCACTTCTGGAGGAGTTTATAGGAAAGTTTGGGGAGGCGATTGAAGTTTAACACTGCTTATCATCCCCAGACAGATGGCCAGTCGGAAAGAACGATCCAAACTCTTGAAGACATGCTGAGAGCTTGCATGTTAGACTTCAAGGGTTCATGGGAGGATCATCTACACTTGGTGGAGTTTTCGTACAATAACAGCTTCCAGGCGACTATTTAGATGGCTCCATTCGAAGTATTGTATAGTCGCTAGTGTCGCTCACCTGTTTGTTGGGACGATATTGGAGAACGAAGATTGTTGGGACCGGATTTGATCGTGCAAACAGTAAAGAAGGTTAATACTATCCGGAATCACATGAAGGCAACACAAGATCGGCAGAAGAGTTGGGCCGATACATCGAGAAGATCTCTAGAGTTCGCTGTTGGTGATCTGGTATTCTTGAAGATATCACCGACTAGAGGAGTGATTAGTTTTGGGAGTCGAGGCAAGCTTAGTACTTGATTCGTGGGGCCTTCCGAGATTATGGAGCGTGTTGGAGAAGTGGCTTATCGATTGGCGTTACCACAATCTTTGGCGAATGTTCATGACGTGTTTCATGTATCTCAACTTCGTAAGTATGTTCGAGATGTAACACACGTGCTAGATCATTCGGAGCTGACTGTAAGGGAGGATTTGACCTTTGAGGAGCGACCGATGTCGATTGTTTATTGAAGAGAAAAGGTCCTCAAGAACAAGGTTATCCCTCTCGTACTTGTTTCATAGGGGAATCGCTCGAACGGAGAATCGACTTGGGAACGAGAAGACGAGATTCGACAGAAATTTCCACACCTCTTCTTATAGATTCATGTTTGTTTATCTTTTCTTGTTCCTGGAATTTCGAGGACGAAATTCTTTTTGTAGTTGGGTATAATGTAACACCCTAGTTCATTTATACCAGTTCTATTTCAAGCATTTCTTTATTTATGGTATTTTCCTGATTTATTATGTTTTGGGTGTGAATAGTGTATTTGACATTTGTATTTGTATCCGACCCGACCCGCTTGCTGGAAACTCGTCTTGATTCCTGTTTATGATTTATCCCGGCTAGTTACGAGGATCCGTGCACTTTTAATATTGTTTATACTGCATACTGGCATCATATCTGGCATCTGCATTTTTTTAATATAACATTTAAAATCAAATAAAATATTTTTAAAATATCTAGCATGGCCTGCATGATACCCCTGACCCTGTGGTAGCATCCGCGCATCTTGTTCTCATCCCGTTCAGTGAAACGGACTTGTTTGGATGGCTACGTGCACGTGTTTGCATCCGTTCTTGGGGGTATGTATTTTCGTTACCCGGATATCCTATTTTAGTTTTGGTCGACACGTATATTTTCCGTATTTTCGAACCATAATTTTAGACCCGACCCAGGCATGTTTTGGACTATTTTCGTATTAACCTAAAATCTAAAAATATACAATATTATATTCTAATATATATTATAACAGTTATACTAAAATCTAACTGCAATTTTTAAACCTAAGAATATTTTTAAATTTATCCTAACGAACCTACGATCCCCACGTCCCTGTCCATCTCTCACTCCATTAATATTTTATATATATTAATATTTTTTTCCTAACCCTATAATCTCAACAGCTCTCTCTTTCTCCCTCTCTCTTTCTCTCTCTCTCTCTCACCCTCTCTCTCACCTCTCGCGAACACTGTTCCTGCGAGGATCCCGTCACCTCCTTGTTGCTACTCTCACCTCCTTTCTTCTTCATTTCTTCTTCTTTAAAAAACCCCGCGACGAGATCCCAGAAAACCCTAACCCTAACCCGAGCCACCTTCGTCGATCTCTCTCTTCGCTCACCTCCTCGTCCTCATTCTCTCTCCCCCTCTCCCCTCTCACCATCACCAAATCACCTCCTCTGCAGCCTGATCGCACGCTTTTGGCGTGTCGGATGTTCAAAGTTCTAAAGTTTACCGCGATCAGGACGGTGTCGCTATGCAGCTAGCCGGTTGAGCACGGGTCGATCCACAGGGAGATGGTTGTATTTCCGTTCTTGTCTTAGACGAGTCAATAAAGAATTTGTATGAGTTTGTTCAGTCTAACCTATGTGTATTATTTGCAAGTATAAAGTTGTTAAGAAAAAGTTATGAAATTGTAAGCTAAAGAAATCCGTACTCAAAACCTTTGAGCCGAGTCTTGACCAATTGAAGCTAGAGCAATCGGCAACAACGTGGATTAGAGGATTTAAGCGCGGTATTCGTGGAATCCGGCTTATTTACCCTTGTCCTTCCGTTCTTGTCTCTTGCTTTCGCCTCCGGCCAAACCGAACGCAACCGGTCGCGGTTAGGAATCACCGTTACCTTGTTAGGGTAGGGTGCCTAACGGAGCGCTTGCGTATCGTTTGGGCGGAGTTCAATGGAAAATACGGGAAAAGGAAATGAGCAAAGAACGTTAACTTATAATATCGTATTTCTTCTTAACAATAATAATTACAACCATTCTCAAAACAAACCAAAAAGAGCAAAAGAAAAGAACAAAGAAAAGAAAAGATTATAAGCAAGTAATTAAAGTGCATGGTAATAAATTGCAAGTAATTAAAGACAAGAATGAAAAATGCAAGAAACTAATTACAAGAACCATAGAACTCAAAACAAGCATGGGATCAATAGCCAATCCTTAAACTTGCAAGCTCAATCAAGAGGTTGCAAGATCAAGAGAAGGGTAAAGAACTCATGTGAAATGAAGCACTAAGGAGAGAACAAAATGATACAACCCCTTGAGACCAATGACCAAAGCTTAAACTTGTAAGCTCACTTAAGAGGTTGCAAGATCAAGTTAAGGTAGAGAGCTCAAGAGGGAAGCTAAACAAAAAGAATAATACAAAAACCTTCATCTTTATTCACATCCACTCAATGCTCTCACTACATTTCCATGGAGGAAGAATGAAGAAGAAGAAGAACTAAAACTAACAAAAAGAGGCTAAAGAAATGAACACCTTACAATGGTTTGGCTCCGGGGTATTTATAGGATAGGAATGGGAAACCTAGGGCAACAATATGGCTCAATATGAAGTCCCCAAACTGCCCTTGAAAAACGACAGAATGAGGACCCTATACGGCCGCGGATGCGCGGCCTAAACCCCATGTTGGCCGCGGATCCGCGGCCATCTTGGTGAGTTGGGTCGTGGTGTTTCTTTGGTGGTCCTGTGTTGCTGTTTTCTTCTGTTAAACATGTACAGATTTTCAATATTCTTCCATGATTGCTTCAGGTTCCAATAGTAAACAATGATGGATTCATTTTTCAACACATTTGAATTTATCTCCCTCGAGCTCCGCGCACCCATTGATTCTTGTGCAGCCCCCCTCGTGCTCTGTGCTTGTCCCAGACACGAATGACCATTGTCATCTGTCTTGTCTCTGGAACTGGTACTCGGCACTGGACGGATATGGATGACCGGAACCCGGCTTTTATCTGCTGTGACAGATGTTCTGTATTTTGACGTAACTGTGGAGATTTTGTCTTGATTTGCAATATTTGTACTGGAAACCTGTAATATGTAAATATGTAACAAACACGGATTAAAAGCACCTACCTATAAACAACCGAGCGTAAGAATGGACGGTATAAAATGCAATATTCTGGTATGAACACAACCCATCAACCGAACCCTAACCCTAGCTTCACCAACCCATCACCCACGTTGCCCTCGCCACCGATCTTCTTCGTCGGCCTCATCACCACTACCATCACATTCTCTCCTCCTCACCAACACCCCTAAGCCACCCTCGAGCTCCTCTTCTTTCCCTGTAACCCTGCACAGAAACCCTAGCACCCCACTGCCTCGATCCCAGAAACTCCTTCGCCTGCACCTCGCCATCGACAGATCACCGTCGTCGACGAATCCCTCTTCTCCTTCTCTGTCCCCAGAAACCCCAGAAGCAACCACAGCCCTTTCTTTTTCTCCTTCTCCTTCTTCTCATTTCTTTTCTTTCTTGATTTCTTGTTTCTTTTCCGATGATCACCCGCCAGAGCCGTGCTCGGCGCTGACGATTCAGGTGATCTAGTGAACGTCCTCTACCTATGTGGTTATCCTCTTGGCTTGCCTGGACCTGTCCCGCGTGCCGTGTGTGCGTTGCGACGTTTATCCGACGTCGGACGTACCGTAGTGCCCGTCGTATGATCCAATCGAGGCAAGTTTATCTTGCTACATGCTATAATACTTATCTTGCATCCATATGAATACAAATATTACATGTTGATTGCGTTATACATCCATATTAAAGTTTTACTGTTTTCAGATACCCGTATGCATCCATATCATCTATTATATATGTAGCTGCATCTACATGTCATATTATTTCATATTATTGTTATACTAACACCCAATACTTGATAATGTGGATCCTACATGGTCGTGGAACGGTAGTTATAACCCCTGATAGTTAATTGAGCATTCATGTTTTATTGTGTATCCATACCATTAATTCTGCATACCTAGTTGCATGACATATTACATTAACTCATATTATTGTTACATTAGTACCCCATGCTTAATAATGTGTATCCTACCTAGTCATGATGTAACCCCTGATAGATATTTGTGCATCCATGTTTTTACCGTACATCCGTACTTCTACCGTGATTCAATACTTGCTACATTTTACTGTTGGACACCTTTATGTTACACTGTGCACTACTTGACATGACCTGATACACCACTATTTGACATGTTACCTGATCCTGTTACTAATGCCGAAAATCCTGACCTGTTGTCCCGACGGACATATCTTGTTGTTTGCATAGACAAACCTATACCTGCTTGATCCTGTGTTGGCATTAGCTCCAGATTTATCAATACCTAACTTGAACACATAATCTTGGGGGTATGGGGAAATCAAAGGTGGAACCGAGTATAACTTAAAAGGTTATTACTTGATCCGTGGTCCCGGGGGGTAACGGGACAGAATCATTCGTGATTCTTACTTGATCTGTGGTCCCGGGGGATAACGGGACAGAGTCATTCATGACTCCCACTACCTGATCTGTGGTCCCAGAGGATAACGGGACATATTCTTTGAGTTACATGAGGAGTACATCAATTGACTTCGAATAAATTTAGAATAGAAAACCCAGTAGCACAATTTAGATTATTTACCGCACTTCACCCGCACGTATACACTTCACTGTTCATACCCGTGTTACTGTTATACACTCATTACTGTTACTACTCATGCCTGCATATCTTGTTACCTCCTGATTATATTTTATTGTTTGATATTATGACACACAGACGTCTGGGTTTTGCATGGCCCAGATCCTCTATCTTTGTCGTAGGCCGTTCAGGAGTATTTCAGCCAACAGGCCGAGCGGTGAGGATCCTGTTAGTAGCTAGTTAGTTATTTTTATTTTCGTACTTTCATTCCTAATGTGAGCCCGTATTTTGGGACGTACTTTCCAGATTGTTATTGTTATTTGGATTTATTGCTTCCGCATATTATTTCCTGACTCGTTTATTCTGGCATATGGACATGTACTAGATAGTTTATTTTATTTCTATTGTTCTTGATATCTTATAGACAGCCGTAATGTGACTGTGGAGGGATGTTTCCTAGCCACAGGTAGCATGGTTGGCTCTATCACGTGCCGATCTTAGCGCATTCTGGGAAGCGGGGTGTGACATATTTTATCCAGTTTTTTTTGTGAAGAAGCATCTGTGACAACCATAGTTTAACCGATTATAGTGTAGGAACAACACTTCCTATCAGGAGTATGTCATCCAAAAACCAAAGACAGTACTCCATACTCAACTTTCTTATCAGGTCTATCTGTCATTCTTGATGAAGTTAAACATTATGACCATCACATCAAAAATAGATGACCCATATCTGCTTTCCTTGCTTTAGTTTATAAATAGACATAAGCAACTGGTCCACCACGCTTCCGCTGCTCCCACTGACTACAACAACCCTCTGGTAGAGTCATATACATGTGCACTTCTAAATTCAATTTAGAATGATGTTATAGTCATCCACCTGCCAGATCTCATATTGATAAGCTTAGGTCATCAAAACCTCTCTGTCACCGTCTTTGAGGAGACCGAAGTACATCTTGGGTGGCTGAAGTTACACACTAAATCTGCGGAATGGCTAATGGATTGTCGAATCCAATTGAATCCTTAAGTTCTACTAAATATTCAGTAACCGTTTGTGGTTCTGGAATCACTTCCAGTTCTACCATACTCCCACTAATGTTTTCTGAAAAGAATTTATTTTACTAAAAAAAGTGGCGAGTCAAGAACAATATAACCATTGATCCTGCAAATGGTAGAATGTTAACCATCGTCTAAGCCCGGGATAACTCACAAACTGCCATTACTGAAAACGTGCCTTGAGTTTATCCGAATTCTTATTTTAAGCATAAGCCGGACAACTCCATATACATTAACATCATTAAGATATAGATCCATTCTATATCCAATATAGAAACAAAGACATTAATTTAATTGGAACCAGATTCAAAAATTATGTAGCTGTTTCCAGTGCATATCGATAAATGGAAGAAGGTCATACAGCATTACTCATTAAGGAGCGTACTCACGGATGAATAACTTGAGAGAGAAGCAAGTTCTCAAATATTTTAGTTACAACGGAATACCTAACATAAGTATCTACATCATCGATCACCTCGAAAAATCCTGATACTTCCAACGTGTGGTTCTTTACTTTATTCTTATATCTATAACTTCTCAAAATTTGGACTTTGTATTTCAATGAAATGGGTGTCTAAAACCAGAAAAGTCATAAGTAAACGGAATATAATACGAGTACCAACCCTTTTCCTAATAGATATCGGACAACATACAATATTTTGTATAAGTTCTCTGAGTTTAATAACTTAAACCTTGTGTATTGTAGATTGAAAACTGTATTATGGTTAAGAATAATTACACCGTTATTGAATGCACATTACCTAATCATCAACTGATAAAAGTAAATGTTATAAACATAATTTCAAAATGTTATATATCACTTTATAAAATAAACGTACAGATATATCAGTTTGAAATTTGTGCGTAACAACGGATATTCAAAACTAAATATTTGTCGTTAGGCAAAACCCAGGTGATTTTCTCAAAAATCACCAATTACAAAGAATTCTGATTTTGAGAATCTAATTATCCAATCCCCAATATTTTACCCCCACTCAGCATCTGTAATGCTATACAGATGTGAGAATCAAGTCCGATAAATACATATCCTAAAGTCAGAATTTAATTGGGAAAGCAGTTTTCAATTAACACCGCACAGTAAAACTCAAACATGAAAATGTCTTGAGAGGGTGGCCGGGTATTTCTAGTAATGCGTTATCCAATACCAGATTCATGACATTAGTTACAATTTCCATTGCGTTTACTCCAATCCCTTTATATGTCTTTACTTCTTACCTTCTGTACACCATACTTAGCATAATTAGTTTTCTTCTTTCCCTACCTTTCGACACCAGCCTAAGTTTTGGAAGAAGACTATCTAATAAGAGTAATAGGTGTACTCTCCTATTACTGGAAGCCCTCGCAACCTGAGAGAAGGTAAAGAGAAAAGACAACCGAATAATCCTATTCAATTTCCCCAAAACCGGAATCCATTCTCGAACTGAAATAAATTTCTGCGAGTTCGTATGTAACTATAAGAAATTGTTTTATCCATTATATATCGATTTTCATAGTGATACGGAATGTTCTAGAGAAAGCAAAGGGTAAAGCGGGAGTGGCATGGATATATAAGATTTTGTCATGAATCGTGACAGAATAAAACTAGGTTTGTACAAAGTTTCGGTTAACTTGGTTTACGAGTTTTAATTTAAGGCAGGTTATGATCGCTACCACAGAGAGAAAAGAAACACTTAGCATACACTCTATTAAAATTAGATCGGTTAATCACTTTATCTAATCAGAATGGCTCGCGCTGTTTTCTCGATTTCTCCTTCAAACCCTAAAAGGGGAACTAGTCAGGATCATTTACACCTTACAAGTTCGCCGAGGACAACGCTGGTACTCCGAGGGAGGATTCTCATGCTTTCGCATTGACCTAATTAAATAACCCCATTTTACACAGGCGTAATCTCGTTAACACTTTCTAGACACCTGATGGGTTAGCTAGTTGTGAAGTGAAAATCTCCCGAAAAGTAATACCTACTCACAGTGGGAATCGGGACCTAACTATAATCGTATGATAACTTGATGGAAGATACTCAAGTCACTACATTCCAGAAGGTATGTGCATGCCTGGAAAGTTTCCTTTATGTTTGAAACTCCCGATGTGGTTTTTACCCCTAACGGCCTATGACCTTAATAAGGTCAACAAATCATAAGCCGCTAGTCAAGTTCAACCCGTCATTATCCTGGATTAATTAGACCCACCCGCACGACCCTTAACAAGGTCAACAAAGTTGTACGACTGTCTGTCACGCCCCGCTTCCCAGAGTACGCTAAAATAGGCATGTGACATAGCCAACCAGCTACCTGTGGTTAGGAAAAATCCTTCCACAGTTACATTACGGCTGTAGAGATATCAAGAACAGGAAAGTAAACTAACTATCTAATATATGTCCATAAGCCAGAGTAAAAGAGTCAAGAAATGCTATAGTATGCGGAAGTAAAAGATCAAATAAACACCTGGAAAGTAAGACCGGATACCGACATGATCCTTACCGCTCGATCTAACAGCGGCAAAACTCCTGATCAGTCTGCAACAAAGGTAGAGGATCTGGGCAATGCAAAACCCAGACGTCAGCGCGTCATAACATCAAGCAATAATAAATGAACAGGATACACGAGATATGCAGGCATGAATCATAAATAGTAACAAGTCAACAGGGATGTATAACAGTGAAGTGTATCAGTGTATGTGACGTGCAGTGATCAATCTAAATTGTGCTACTGGGTTGTCTACTCTAAAGTTTGTTTGAAATCAATTAATGTAATCCTCCATGTAACTCAAAGGATATGTCCCGTTACCCCCCGGGACCACGGATCAGGAATATATGAACCAAGAGTGGTTCTGTCCCGTTACCCCCCGGGACCACGGATCAAGATGTAAGAGTCACGAATGGCTCTGTCCCGTTACCCCCCGGGACCACAGATCAAGATGTAAGAGTCACGAATGGCTCTGTCCCGGGACCACGGATCAAGTAATACCCTTTTAAATTACACTTTAGTTTACACTTTTGATTTCCCCATACCCCCAAGGTTATGTGTTCAAGTCAGGTATTCCGTAATCAAGAACTAATGCCAACACAGGATCAGGTAGGTGCAGGTTTGTCTGGATAGACAACAGGAACGGTCCGTAAGGACTACATGTCAGGTTTATTGGCATTAGACACAGGATCAGGTAACGGGTCAGGTCATGGTACATCAGGTCAGGTCAAGCAGTGTACGGTACCATATCATGTCAAGTAGGAAGTGTAACAGGTCATGTCAGGAAGCACAAGATGTCATGTGGGTGCTCATAATCAAACTAACATAAGCATGTGTATAAATAAACAAGTATGAGTACTATCAGAACAATAAACTGGAACATGTAATATGATATGCAAATAGAAATAATTTCAAGGATATGGATGCACAGTTATCGATTATGGTTACATTTATAGTTCCAATAGTAATTAGGATGCAATTTATTAAACATAGAGTGTTAATATCATATTATTATGTAGTAATGTGATCTATGGATGCAATTATATGTATCTTAGATGCGATGGATGCAAACGGGTATCCGAAAAGTTATAAAACTATAAAATGGTAATGTGGGATGTACAACTAAGAAATATGTGATATAAATATTGATATAATAATATTAATATGGATAGCATATTCAAAGCGATTAATAACTATAAAAGTGATATTGATTAACCATGCACAAGAAGGTTCCGTTCAGAAATTCAGCGTCACCCTAATTTGTAAAATAGTTTAAAAATAACAAACGTTCTCCAAAAGGGACGTGTCTTATACCAAAACAAAGATAATTCAATAAGGTTTTCATTTTTATAAGTATAAACATCTCAGGTTGTCCCTACAAAAAGTTATAAACATCCGAAGTTGAAAGTTTGCTGCTGGAATTTGCCTGGACAGCAGTTTAAAGACATATTCATTTGCATTTTATGTTATTTAAAAAATTTATTTTGCAAGTAAATATTTCATAGAGTTATAGTATTCTGAGTTATCTTCGTAACGAACTAAAGAAAGTATACTAATGATTTTTATATGATTTATAATGAATTTTATAAGGTAAGGTGTACAGTAAATTTCAGATTTGTCATATCCGATTTTTCAACGACTTTTCATGTGTAAACTATAAGATTTTCAAATGTATAACATTATAAAATGAAGATTATAAATTAATTAAAGATAATAATAATAAATATTATGACGACATATATTTTAAATGATATGGTTGCAGTATAATGTAATCTAGTATGTCACAAGATAAGTTTTCATGATCTAGATTTAATATGATATAAACGGATGCAAACGGAATATCGAAACGTTATAAAATTAAACATGGGGCACTAGATTTAAACTATAGGTATGGTATTTATTTAAATAGGTATAAAATGAATTATATAGCATGTAGCAAGATTAACTTGCCTCGATGGGTCGCGAATCGGGAAAACGGAACGTTAACCGTCGGCGGGGAAAACTCGCGACGGGCGCACGGTTCACGGAATGAATCCAAACGACGAACAAAGGAACCACACGGGTCGGGGTACCTCGCTGGAATGCCGAGAAGCGTCACCAGCACGACGGAATTCCGGCAACAAAAGAACAGTTAAAAAAAAGAGAAACGGGACATGAAGCAAGAAGAGAAAGAATGATAAAGAGAAGTACGAGAGAATATATGAGAGAGAGAGAGAAAAAGTGGAGAGAGAGAGAGAGCTGCAGGTGGGGGCCCACGGAATTAAAAGGAACGCGATTGGCTAAAGAGGAATCGTTAGTTTGGGATAAATATTAATTAAAGATTCAAAACATTTTAAGGAACAGTAGGATATATATATAGGTTAATTTAAAGATTTAAAAGATGGGTAATGAACAGTAAGATATCAGGTTAGTTAGAAAAATATATGCGATGGTTTTAATAATATTAAATTTAGGATTTTGGCGCCAAATAAAACATTTCCAAATCGCACCCGGGTCGAGTCCAAAAATTTGAAATTGAAATAATAGAATTTTAAGCGGGATCCAAATTTTAAAATTAAGTGTTTTATGATTAAAAAGCATACCCCCAAAACGGACACATGTACGCGCGCGTAGCCGTCCAAACTCGCCCGTTTCACTGAACGGGTCGAGAACACAATACACGGACGCTACCACGAGGCTAGGGGTGTCAAGTAGGCCAAGATGAATATTTTCAATTTTATTTTAGGTGCCAAAATTTGTTATATGTAGAAATGACTTTGCCGGGTAAATTTTACAGTAAGGAACTAACAAGCAAGTTAAATGAAATGAGTACCACATTATGCTCAAACAGTAACTGAAAATAGTAGCATTGGGCTCGGGTGTTACATTATACCCAACTACAAAAAAATTTCGTCCTCGAAATTCCAAGAATACAAAGATAGATAACTACAAGAAAAGGTGAGTAAACTTCTGCCGGATTTCATCTTCTCATTCCCAAGTTGACTCTCCATGCGAGCGATTACCCCAAGAAACAAGCACAAGGGGGATAACCTTGTTCTTAAGAACCTTTTCCCATCGATCCACGATTTCAATCGGACGCTCCTCAAAAGTCAAGTCTTCTCGTACTGTTAGCTCCGAATGATCCAAAACATGTGTTTCATCTCGAACATACTTACGGAGTTGAGATACGTGAAACACATCGTGCACATTTACCAAGGACTGCGGTAACGCCAAACGATACGCTACCTCACCAACACGCTCCACGATCTCAAGGGTCCAAAGAATCGAGAACTAAGCTTTCCTCGACTTCCAAAACGAATCACCCCTCTAGTCGGTAATATCTTCAAGAATACCAAATCACCCACGGTGAACTCTAGAGGTCTTCTTAACGTATCTGCCCAACTCTTCTGTCGGTCATGTGCTGCCTTCATATGATTTCTGATAGGGTTAACCTTCTCAACTGTCTGCACAACCAAATCTGGTCCCAATAATCTTCGTTCACCGACATCGTCCCAACAAACATGTGAACGGCATTTACGACCATACAAAGCTTCAAATGGAGCCATCTGAATAGTTACCTGAAAACTGTTGTTGTAAGACAACTCCACCAAAAGTAGATGATCCTCCCAAGATCCCTTGAAGTCCAACATGTATGCTCTCAACATATCCTCAAGAGTTTGGATCGTTCTCTCCGACTGACCATCAGTTTGAGGATGATAAGCTATGCTAAACTTCAATCGAGTCCCCAAACTTTCCTGTAGACTCCGCCAAAAGTGTGATAAGAACCGAGTGTCCCGATCGGACACGATGCTCACCGGTACTCTATGCAATCTTAAAATCTCTTGCATTTACCGCTCTGCCAAAGTCTCTGTTGATTGACCAACCCGAAAAGGAATAAAATGAGCTGCCTTGGTCAATCGGTCAACAATCACCCATATAACATGGTTGCCTTTTGGACTTCGCGGTAAAGCCGTCACGAAATCCATGGTTATATGTTCCCACTTCCACTGAGGAATCGGAAGTGGTTGCAATAAACCAGCAACCCTTTGATATTCAGCCTTAACTTGCTGACACACCAAGCACTTTGCCACAAAGCTAGCAATCTCCCGTTTCATACCCTCCCACCAGAAATGCTGTCGAATATCTCGGTATATCTTTGTGCCTTCTGGATGTACAGAATAAGCTGAACTGTGTGCCTCCTTCATAAGCTCTTCACGAATATCCCCCTTTGGCACACACAAATGGGTACCAAACCTCAACGAACCATCTTCGGGGATTAATAAATCTGTTCGTAGTCCGGCTTCAACCTGTCCTCAAAACTTTTGCAGTCTAGGATCCTGCGATTGTGCTGCTTTAATATTCTCGATCAATGATGACTGTACCTGCCGCTGCATCAACTGTCCCGTAGTATGCGATAGCACAACCTCCAAGTCA
This sequence comes from Agapanthus africanus, assembly GCA_030015575.1. NCBI lineage: Eukaryota > Viridiplantae > Streptophyta > Magnoliopsida > Asparagales > Amaryllidaceae > Agapanthus > Agapanthus africanus. The sequence continues at coordinate 393,224,199 of JASDDO010000010.1, read as the reverse complement.
AATCTTCGAAAATCATCAACGATCTCCTTCTGCGTAGTTAACACCTGAATTGTTGGTAACCGACTAAGCGCATCCGGCACGACGTTAACCTTCCCCGGATGGTACTTAAAATCAAGATCGTAGTCAGCCATCAGCTCCAACCATCTATGCTGCCTTATATTAAGCTCCTTCTGTGTGAACACATACTTCAAGCTCTTATGATCAGTAAAAAAACTTCGACCCTTTCGCCCAGGAGGTAGTGTCTCCAAACCTTCAAAGCGAAAGTCACAGCCGCAAGTTCCAAATCATGAGTTGGGTAATTCTTCTCATGGGTCTTCAACTGTCTCGATGCGTATGCTACAACCTTCCCATGCTGCATCAAAACACATCCCAATCATTTCCCAGATGCGTCGCTGTGAATCACCAATCCTCCGGAATTGTCTGGCACGGTCAGAATAGGGGCGGTTATCAACTTCTACTTCAACGTCTCAAAAACTAACGCACACTTATCCGTCCATACAAAAGGTACCTCCTTGCGCGTAAGCTTGGTTAACGGCTCTGCCAGACGAGCAAAGTTCTCCACAAATCTTCTGTAGTATCCGGCTAGTCCAAGAAAGCTTCTTATCTCCGCAACACTCTTTGGAATCGGCCAATCACGAATTGCTGCAACCTTTTCTGGATCGACGGCAATTCCATTGCCAAACACAACATGCCCCAAAACTTTACTTCCTCCAGCCAAAACTCGCACTTGCTCATCTTCGCATATAACTTCTCATGTCTCAACGTCTGCAGTGCGATCTTCAAATGCTCAGCATGCTCCTCAAAACTCTTCGAGTAAACCAGAATATTGTCAATGAATAAAAAAAAAACCCACGATAAACTGGTCCAAGAACGGTGAAAAGATTCGGTTCATCAAGTCCCTGAATACTGCCGGTGCATTCGTTACTCCGAAAGGCATCACTAAGTACTCGTAATGTCCATACCGAGTTCGGAACGCCGTCTTGCAAATATCTTCTGTTTTCACTCGGACCTGATGATATCCGGATCGCAAATCCAGCTTTGAGAATACCCTCGCGCCACTAAGCTGCTCAAAAAGTTTGCCAATGCGAGGGATTGGGTACTTGTTCTTAATAGTCACCCGGTTTAATTCTCGATAGTCGATGCACATCCTTCTTGTGCCATCCTTCTTCTTTACTAGAAGAACTGGAGCTCCCCAAGGCGAGTTACTGCTTCGAATCCAACCTTTCTCAAGCAATTCTGCAACCTGTTTCTTGACTTCTTCCAATTCTACTGGCACCATTGGATAATACGCTTCGGATACTGGCGCTGCCCCAGGAATAAGATCAATTGCGAACTCCATGTCTCGCTTTGGCGGTAAACCCGATATATCTTCAAACACGTCCATAAAATCACGAACAACAGCCGGCTCTTCACTTTCATCACTTCCATTGATGCAAGAATATTATTTGTCGGCCTAGCCCTAAACTCGACTGGCTCGACAGAAAAACTCCCCTTCATCCTAGATAAACTCTGCTGCTCTCGGCTGCCGCAAGTACTTGTGAGAAAATGGTCAAACCCAAGGAGACAATCTGCCTCTGGATGTCCACGTCCAGGCTGCGCATGAACCTCCGTGCCCTGTCTGCATCGTTGGTAACTAAAGGTCCAGCGAAACTACCGAGTCTCGTCCATTCTGCTGCATGCACATCTATGGGTGCTCCCTTCTGCTTTAGTCCGATGAATCTTCCATTTCCTCCCGTGCAGTCCACAGGAAGAACTTCTCCAGGAAACTCTTCGAAAAATCCGCCCACTTGATCGGCTTGGGCAAACGGTTCTCTTCTACAAGCCACCATTCTCGGGCGTAATCCACTAACTGAATGCGTACCACATCAACTCTTTCTCATCTGGAATCTGTGCCGCAATAAGAAAATTCTCTGTGTCAACTAGCCACTGCTCTGTTGGCAACGGCTCCTCCAATCCAGTAAATGTATACGGACCCAAACGTCTGAAATCTGCTACTGTCCCTACTCGGTCAACTGGCTTAGCTCCAACATTGTTTACAGACTGCTGAACGATCTGCAAACCTTCCTGAAACGAGTCCGCTTGCTGCTGGATCAGCTTGGTCTATTTCTTTTGATTCTCCAGCATTCCTCTTATCACTCCAAGCATGGCGGCTTCGTCCACACGCCTTGGTACGTCTTCAAATTCTTACCGGCCATATTCCTGAACTCAAAACACCCAACATTAGCATGATGATAGATTCTGAATATAGATCAAGGCTAGAACTCCAAGATACTTAAATAGAGTGCCGCATTGTAACTATGCCGTGGTATCATAGCCACAATTACATAACTCTACCCAAGTCGCCTAAGTCCTAGAGATAACAAGGAATCAGGTTTCGAGTCGATATGCAAAAGAAGTTTGCACATCGTAAAAGATATAATCAGGAAGAATGTGATTCAAGAATGCTAAACGGTAAGGTGGCAGGACATGTTTCCAAAACACGGGTATTCTGATTCGTGTATTGGGTACAACACCCAACTACAAAAGAATCAACCCGACTATCCTATGGCTCTGATACCAAAAGAACTATGTCACGCCCCGCTTCCCAGAGTACGCTAAAATAGGCATGTGACATAGCCAACCATGCTACCTATGGTTAGGAAAAATCCTTCCACAGTCACATTACGGCTGTAGAAATATCAAGAACAGGAAAGTAAACTAACTATAATACATGTCCATAAGCCAGAGTAAAAGAGTCAAGAAATGCTATAGTATGCGGAAGTAAAAGATCAAATAAACACCTGGAAAGTAAGACCGGATACCGACATGATCCCTACCGCTCGATCTAACAGCGGCAAAACTCCTGATCAGTCTGCAACAAAGGTAGAGGATCTGGGCAATGCAAAACCCAGACGTCAGCGCGTCATAACATCAAGCAATAATAAATGAACAGGATACACGAGATATGCAGGCATGAATCATAAATAGTAACAAGTCAACAGGGATGTATAACAGTGAAGTGTATCAGTGTATGTGACGTGCAGTGATCAATCTAAATTGTGCTACTGGGTTGTCTACTCTAAAGTTTGTTTGAAATCAATTAATGTAATCCTCCATGTAACTCAAAGGATATGTCCCGTTACCCTCCGGGACCACGGATCAGGAATATATGAACCAAGAGTGGTTCTGTCCCGTTACCCCCCGGGACCACGGATCAAGATGTAAGAGTCACGAATGGCTCTGTCCCGTTACCCCCCGGGACCACGGATCAAGATGTAAGAGTCACGAATGGCTCTGTCCCGTTACCCCCCGGGACCACGGATCAAGTAATACCCTTTTAAATTACACTTTAGTTTACACTTTTGATTTCCCCATACCCCCAAGGTTATGTGTTCAAGTCAGGTATTCCGTAATCAAGAACTAATGCCAACACAGGATCAGGTAGGTGCAGGTTTGTCTGGATAGACAACAGGAACGGTCCGTAAGGACTACATGTCAGGTTTGTTGGCATTAGACATAGGATCAGGTAACGGGTCAGGTCATGGTACATCAGGTCAGGTCAAGCAGTGTACGGTACTATATCATGTCAAGTAGAAAGTGTAACAGGTTATGTCAGGAAGCACAAGATGTCATGTGGGTGCTCATAATCAAACTAACATAAGCATGTGTATAAATAAACAAGCATGAGTACTATCAGAACAATAAACTGGAACATGTAATATGATATGCAAATAGAAATAATTTCAAGGATATGGATGCACAGTTATCGATTATGGTTACATTTATAGTTCCAATATTAATTAGGATGCAATTTATTAAACATGGAGTGTTAATATCACATTATTATGTAGTAATGTGATCTATGGATGCAATTATATGTATCTTAGATGCGATGGATGCAAACGGGTATCCGAAAAGTTATAAAACTATAAAATGGTAATGTGGGATGTACAACTAAGAAATATGTGATATAAATATTGATATAATAATATTAATATGGATAGCATATTCAAAGCGATTAATAACTATAAAAGTGGTATTGATTAACCATGCACAAGAAGGTTCCGTTCAGAAATTCAGCGTCACCCTAATTTGTAAAATAGTTTAAAAATAACAAACGTTCTCCAAAAGGGACGTTTCTTATACCAAAACAAAGATAATTCAATAAGGTTTTCATTTTTATAAGTATAAACATCTCAGGTTGTCCCTACAAAAAGTTATAAACATCCGAAGTTGAAAGTTTGCTGCTGGAATTTGCCTGGACAGCAGTTTAAAGACATATTCATTTGCATTTTACGTTATTTAAAAAATTTATTTTGCAAGTAAATATTTCATAGAGTTGTAGTATTCTGAGTTAGCTTCGTAAAGAACTAAAGAAAGTATACTAATGATTTTTATATGATTTATAATGAATTTTATAAGGTAAGGTGTACAGTAAATTTCAGATTTGTCATATCCGATTTTTCAACGACTTTTCATGTGTAAACTATAAGATTTTCAAATGTATAACATTATAAAATGAAGATTATAAATTAATTAAAGATAATAATAATAAATATTATGACGACATATATTTTAAATGATATGGTTGCAGTATAATGTAATCTAGTATGTCACAAGATAAGTTTTCATGATCTAGATTTAATATGATATAAACGGATGCAAACGGAATATCGAAACGTTATAAAATTAAACATGGGGCACTAGATTTAAACTATAGGTATGGTATTTATTTAAATAGGTATAAAATGAATTATATAGCATGTAGCAACATTAACTTGCCTCGATGGGTCGTGAATCGGGAAAACGGAACGTTAACCGTCGGCGGGGAAAACTCGCGACGGGCGCACGGTTCACGGAATGAATCCAAACGACGAACAAAGGAACCACACGGGTCGGGGTACCTCGCTGGAATGCCGAGAAGCGTCACCAGCACGACGGAATTCCGGCAACAAAAGAACAGTTAAAAAAAGAGAAACGGGACATGAAGCAAGAAGAGAAAGAATGATAAAGAGAAGTACGAGAGAATATATGAGAGAGAGAGAAAAAAAGTGGAGAGAGAGAGAGAGAGCTGCAGGTGGGGGCCCACGGAATTAAAAGGAACGCGATTGGCTAAAGAGGAATCGTTAGTTAGGGATAAATATTAATTAAAGATTCAAAACATTTTAAGGAACAGTAGGATATATATATAGGTTAATTTAAATATTTAAAAGATGGGTAATGAACAGTAAGATATCAGGTTAGTTAGAAAAATATATGCGATGGTTTTAATAATATTAAATTTAGGATTTTGGCGCCAA